>CACTHL010000287.1:0-1407500 GCA_902712375.1 Dioscorea dumetorum
CCCTAAACCCTAAACCCTAAACCCTAAACCCTAAACCCTAAACCCTAAACCCTAAACCCTAAACCCTAAACCCTAAACCCTAAACCCTAAACCCTAAACCCTAAACCCTAAACCCTAAACCCTAAACCCTAAACCCTAAACCCTAAACCCTAAACCCTAAACCCTAAACCCTAAACCCTAAACCCTAAACCCTAAACCCTAAACCCTAAACCCTAAACCCTAAACTCTAAACCCTAAACCCTAAACCCTAAACCCTAAACCCTAAAACCCTAAACCCTAAACCCTAAACCCCAAACCCTAAACCCTAAAAACCCTAAACCCTAAACCCTAAACCCTAAACCCTAAACCCTAAACCCTAAACCCTCCTAAACCCTAAACCCTAAACCCTAAACCCTAAACCCTAAACCCTAAACCCTAAACCCTAAACCCCAAACCCTAAACCCTAAACCCTAAACCCTAAACCCTAAACCCTAAACCCTAAACCCTAAACCCTAAACCCTAAACCCTAAACCCTAAACCCTAAACCCTAAACCCTAAACCCTAAACCCTAAACCCTAAACCCTAAACCCTAAACCCTAAACCCTAAACCCTAAACCCTAAACCCTAAACCCTAAACCCTAAACCCTAAACCCTAAACCCTAAACCCTAAACCCTAAACCCTAAACCCTAAACCCTAAACCCTAAACCCTAAACCCTAAACCCTAAACCCTAAACCCTAAACCCTAAACCCTAAACCCTAAACCCTAAACCCTAAACCCTAAACCCTAAACCCTAAACCCTAAACCCTAAACCCTAAACCCTAAACCCTAAACCCTAAACCCTAAACCCTAAACCCTAAACCCTAAACCCTAAACCCTAAACCCTAAACCCTAAACCCTAAACCCTAAACCCTAAACCCTAAACCCTAAACCCTAAACCCTAAACCCTAAACCCTAAACCCTAAACCCTAAACCCTAAACCCTAAACCCTAAACCCTAAACCCTAAACCCTAAACCCTAAACCCTAAACCCTAAACCCTAAACCCTAAACCCTAAACCCTAAACCCTAAACCCTAAACCCTAAACCCTAAACCCTAAACCCTAAACCCTAAACCCTAAACCCTAAACCCTAAACCCTAAACCCTAAACCCTAAACCCTAAACCCTAAACCCTAAACCCTAAACCCTAAACCCTAAACCCTAAACCCTAAACCCTAAACCCTAAACCCTAAACCCTAAACCCTAAACCCTAAACCCTAAACCCTAAACCCTAAACCCTAAACCCTAAACCCTAAACCCTAAACCCTAAACCCTAAACCCTAAACCCTAAACCCTAAACCCTAAACCCTAAACCCTAAACCCTAAACCCTAAACCCTAAACCCTAAACCCTAAACCCTAAACCCTAAACCCTAAACCCTAAACCCTAAACCCTAAACCCTAAACCCTAAACCCTAAACCCTAAACCCTAAACCCTAAACCCTAAACCCTAAACCCTAAACCCTAAACCCTAAACCCTAAACCCTAAACCCTAAACCCTAAACCCTAAACCCTAAACCCTAAACCCTAAACCCTAAACCCTAAACCCTAAACCCTAAACCCTAAACCCTAAACCCTAAACCCTAAACCCTAAACCCTAAACCCTAAACCCTAAACCCTAAACCCTAAACCCTAAACCCTAAACCCTAAACCCTAAACCCTAAACCCTAAACCCTAAACCCTAAACCCTAAACCCTAAACCCTAAACCCTAAACCCTAAACCCTAAACCCTAAACCCTAAACCCTAAACCCTAAACCCTAAACCCTAAACCCTAAACCCTAAACCCTAAACCCTAAACCCTAAACCCTAAACCCTAAACCCTAAACCCTAAACCCTAAACCCTAAACCCTAAACCCTAAACCCTAAACCCTAAACCCTAAACCCTAAACCCTAAACCCTAAACCCTAAACCCTAAACCCTAAACCCTAAACCCTAAACCCTAAACCCTAAACCCTAAACCCTAAACCCTAAACCCTAAACCCTAAACCCTAAACCCTAAACCCTAAACCCTAAACCCTAAACCCTAAACCCTAAACCCTAAACCCTAAACCCTAAACCCTAAACCCTAAACCCTAAACCCTAAACCCTAAACCCTAAACCCTAAACCCTAAACCCTAAACCCTAAACCCTAAACCCTAAACCCTAAACCCTAAACCCTAAACCCTAAACCCTAAACCCTAAACCCTAAACCCTAAACCCTAAACCCTAAACCCTAAACCCTAAACCCTAAACCCTAAACCCTAAACCCTAAACCCTAAACCCTAAACCCTAAACCCTAAACCCTAAACCCTAAACCCTAAACCCTAAACCCTAAACCCTAAACCCTAAACCCTAAACCCTAAACCCTAAACCCTAAACCCTAAACCCTAAACCCTAAACCCTAAACCCTAAACCCTAAACCCTAAACCCTAAACCCTAAACCCTAAACCCTAAACCCTAAACCCTAAACCCTAAACCCTAAACCCTAAACCCTAAACCCTAAACCCTAAACCCTAAACCCTAAACCCTAAACCCTAAACCCTAAACCCTAAACCCTAAACCCTAAACCCTAAACCCTAAACCCTAAACCCTAAACCCTAAACCCTAAACCCTAAACCCTAAACCCTAAACCCTAAACCCTAAACCCTAAACCCTAAACCCTAAACCCTAAACCCTAAACCCTAAACCCTAAACCCTAAACCCTAAACCCTAAACCCTAAACCCTAAACCCTAAACCCTAAACCCTAAACCCTAAACCCTAAACCCTAAACCCTAAACCCTAAACCCTAAACCCTAAACCCTAAACCCTAAACCCTAAACCCTAAACCCTAAACCCTAAACCCTAAACCCTAAACCCTAAACCCTAAACCCTAAACCCTAAACCCTAAACCCTAAACCCTAAACCCTAAACCCTAAACCCTAAACCCTAAACCCTAAACCCTAAACCCTAAACCCTAAACCCTAAACCCTAAACCCTAAACCCTAAACCCTAAACCCTAAACCCTAAACCCTAAACCCTAAACCCTAAACCCTAAACCCTAAACCCTAAACCCTAAACCCTAAACCCTAAACCCTAAACCCTAAACCCTAAACCCTAAACCCTAAACCCTAAACCCTAAACCCTAAACCCTAAACCCTAAACCCTAAACCCTAAACCCTAAACCCTAAACCCTAAACCCTAAACCCTAAACCCTAAACCCTAAACCCTAAACCCTAAACCCTAAACCCTAAACCCTAAACCCTAAACCCTAAACCCTAAACCCTAAACCCTAAACCCTAAACCCTAAACCCTAAACCCTAAACCCTAAACCCTAAACCCTAAACCCTAAACCCTAAACCCTAAACCCTAAACCCTAAACCCTAAACCCTAAACCCTAAACCCTAAACCCTAAACCCTAAACCCTAAACCCTAAACCCTAAACCCTAAACCCTAAACCCTAAACCCTAAACCCTAAACCCTAAACCCTAAACCCTAAACCCTAAACCCTAAACCCTAAACCCTAAACCCTAAACCCTAAACCCTAAACCCTAAACCCTAAACCCTAAACCCTAAACCCTAAACCCTAAACCCTAAACCCTAAACCCTAAACCCTAAACCCTAAACCCTAAACCCTAAACCCTAAACCCTAAACCCTAAACCCTAAACCCTAAACCCTAAACCCTAAACCCTAAACCCTAAACCCTAAACCCTAAACCCTAAACCCTAAACCCTAAACCCTAAACCCTAAACCCTAAACCCTAAACCCTAAACCCTAAACCCTAAACCCTAAACCCTAAACCCTAAACCCTAAACCCTAAACCCTAAACCCTAAACCCTAAACCCTAAACCCTAAACCCTAAACCCTAAACCCTAAACCCTAAACCCTAAACCCTAAACCCTAAACCCTAAACCCTAAACCCTAAACCCTAAACCCTAAACCCTAAACCCTAAACCCTAAACCCTAAACCCTAAACCCTAAACCCTAAACCCTAAACCCTAAACCCTAAACCCTAAACCCTAAACCCTAAACCCTAAACCCTAAACCCTAAACCCTAAACCCTAAACCCTAAACCCTAAACCCTAAACCCTAAAAACCCTAAACCCTAAACCCTAAACCCTAAACCCTAAACCCTAAACCCTAAACCCTAAACCCTAAACCCTAAACCCTAAACCCTAAACCCTAAACCCTAAACCCTAAACCCTAAACCCTAAACCCTAAACCCTAAACCCTAAACCCTAAACCCTAAACCCTAAACCCTAAACCCTAAACCCTAAACCCTAAACCCTAAACCCTAAACCCTAAACCCTAAACCCTAAACCCTAAACCCTAAAAACCCTAAACCCTAAACCCTAAACCCTAAACCCTAAACCCTAAACCCTAAACCCTAAACCCTAAACCCTAAACCCTAAACCCTAAACCCTAAACCCTAAACCCTAAACCCTAAACCCTAAACCCTAAACCCTAAACCCTAAACCCTAAACCCTAAACCCTAAACCCTAAACCCTAAAACCCTAAACCCTAAACCCTAAACCCTAAACCCTAAACCCTAAACCCTAAACCCTAAACCCTAAACCCTAAACCCTAAACCCTAAACCCTAAACCCTAAACCCTAAACCCTAAACCCTAAACCCTAAACCCTAAACCCTAAACCCTAAACCCTAAACCCTAAACCCTAAACCCTAAACCCTAAACCCTAAACCCTAAACCCTAAACCCTAAACCCTAAACCCTAAACCCTAAACCCTAAACCCTAAACCCTAAACCCTAAACCCTAAACCCTAAACCCTAAACCCTAAACCCTAAACCCTAAACCCTAAACCCTAAACCCTAAACCCTAAACCCTAAACCCTAAACCCTAAACCCTAAACCCTAAACCCTAAACCCTAAACCCTAAACCCTAAACCCTAAACCCTAAACCCTAAACCCTAAACCCTAAACCCTAAACCCTAAACCCTAAACCCTAAACCCTAAACCCTAAACCCTAAACCCTAAACCCTAAACCCTAAACCCTAAACCCTAAACCCTAAACCCTAAACCCTAAACCCTAAACCCTAAACCCTAAACCCTAAACCCTAAACCCTAAACCCTAAACCCTAAACCCTAAACCCTAAACCCTAAACCCTAAACCCTAAACCCTAAACCCTAAACCCTAAACCCTAAACCCTAAACCCTAAACCCTAAACCCTAAACCCTAAACCCTAAACCCTAAACCCTAAACCCTAAACCCTAAACCCTAAACCCTAAACCCTAAACCCTAAACCCTAAACCCTAAACCCTAAACCCTAAACCCTAAACCCTAAACCCTAAACCCTAAACCCTAAACCCTAAACCCTAAACCCTAAACCCTAAACCCTAAACCCTAAACCCTAAACCCTAAACCCTAAACCCTAAACCCTAAACCCTAAACCCTAAACCCTAAACCCTAAACCCTAAACCCTAAACCCTAAACCCTAAACCCTAAACCCTAAACCCTAAACCCTAAACCCTAAACCCTAAAACCCTAAACCCTAAACCCTAAACCCTAAACCCTAAACCCTAAACCCTAAACCCTAAACCCTAAACCCTAAACCCTAAACCCTAAACCCTAAACCCTAAACCCTAAACCCTAAACCCTAAACCCTAAACCCTAAACCCTAAACCCTAAACCCTAAACCCTAAACCCTAAACCCTAAACCCTAAACCCTAAACCCTAAACCCTAAACCCTAAACCCTAAACCCTAAACCCTAAACCCTAAACCCTAAACCCTAAACCCTAAACCCTAAACCCTAAACCCTAAACCCTAAACCCTAAACCCTAAACCCTAAACCCTAAACCCTAAACCCTAAACCCTAAACCCTAAACCCTAAACCCTAAACCCTAAACCCTAAACCCTAAACCCTAAACCCTAAACCCTAAACCCTAAACCCTAAACCCTAAACCCTAAACCCTAAACCCTAAACCCTAAACCCTAAACCCTAAACCCTAAACCCTAAACCCTAAACCCTAAACCCTAAACCCTAAACCCTAAACCCTAAACCCTAAACCCTAAACCCTAAACCCTAAACCCTAAACCCTAAACCCTAAACCCTAAACCCTAAACCCTAAACCCTAAACCCTAAACCCTAAACCCTAAACCCTAAACCCTAAAACCCTAAACCCTAAACCCTAAACCCTAAACCCTAAACCCTAAACCCTAAACCCTAAACCCTAAACCCTAAACCCTAAACCCTAAACCCTAAACCCTAAACCCTAAACCCTAAACCCTAAACCCTAAACCCTAAACCCTAAACCCTAAACCCTAAACCCTAAACCCTAAACCCTAAACCCTAAACCCTAAACCCTAAACCCTAAACCCTAAACCCTAAACCCTAAACCCTAAACCCTAAACCCTAAACCCTAAACCCTAAACCCTAAACCCTAAACCCTAAACCCTAAACCCTAAACCCTAAACCCTAAACCCTAAACCCTAAACCCTAAACCCTAAACCCTAAACCCTAAACCCTAAACCCTAAAACCCTAAAACCCTAAACCCTAAACCCAAAAACCCAAAAACCCAAAAACCCAAAAACCCAAAAACCCCAAAACCCCAAACCCTAAAACCCTAAAACCCTAAACCCTAAACCCTAAACCCTAAACCCTAAACCCTAAACCCTACTAAACCCTAAACCCTACTAAACCCCAAACCCTACTAAACCCCAAAACCCTAAACCCTAAACCCTAAACCTAAACCCCAAACCCCAAACCCCAAAACCCAAAACCCCAAAACCCTAAAAAACCCTAAAAAACCCTAAACCCAAAACCCAAAACCCAAAACCCTAAACCCTAAACCCTAAAACCCTAAACCCTAAAACCCTAAAACCCAAAACCCTAAACCCTAAACCCTAAAACCCTAAACCCTAAAACCCTAAAACCTAAACCCTAAACCCTAATTGGTAACCTTCCACAGGGAGAGTATGAATAGTTAAATCGGCTGGTCACAATTTTCCTCATTATACAATTTAAAAAATAAGGGAGGCAACTTAAGCAAAGTGAAAAGGCACAGATGAGAAACAAAAATAGGAAAGAACAAATATAGATGTGGAAACACTTAAATGAGATCAATGAGAATATCCTCGATGTTGAGTGGTAAAGGATTGATGAAACGCTCAATTTTATACAGGACTCCACGTTATGGTCTACAACAGTCAACATCATTATCTATAAAAAATAGCTTTTTGAACCAGTGCTGTCAACATATAAAATTGCAAAGAACTTCAGCTTCCTGGACAGATTCAGTAACACAAAGCCCACGATTAAATAGAAATTGAAAATGATAGACATACAAAAGTAAATTAATTTATGAACTTCATTCTAATCCTGACAATTATGAGTCATGATGGATACTAGTATCATTTAGAGTGTTTTAATGGCAGGTAAAAAGCATATAATGATATTTGTGTAGATGTCTAGTAAAGCACTCCAAAAAGGGAATGGTAAGAAGGCAAGAACCAAATAGGAAAACATAACAACCAATAGGTCAGGGATTTGGTGCATTCATTATCTGGAAATTGATTTATGGATTAAATTCCAATCCTGAGAATTGCTATTCATGATGGATGGCAGTATCATTTAAAAGTGCTTGATTGAGAAACAAGAAGGAAATTAGAAGAATATACTCAGAATTGTGTATATGTAAGTACAAAAGGAAACAGTAAAGATGCAAAAACAGAATATAAATTTGTATTCCACTACATAAAATGGAAACGCAGCTAAGAATAAACATACCGATCAACAGCGTCGGGAGTTAAGAGAGTTAATTATGTTGAAACCATGATGAATTGATGCTATGCTCAAGAACGAGACAGTGCTATCTTCAAGTAATTGTTCAACAGAATCCCTTCATATAATAAATATCAGCAATGGAAGCAGACACTGTGCCTGCAGGATGGGGAGAGTATACAAAAGTTAAAAAACGTAATGTATATATGTCCTTAGAGGATCAGGAGAGGACCAAAGAAAGTACAAACCTCCAATAAAGTATGTCTTCCTTAGAAACATGGCTGCCTCTGCAATATAAATTGAAGAGAAGAAACATCAAACAAAAAGGTTATCTTTTAATAGGAGAAAGACTGATATCAAAAACCTTGTCGATAAAGCTGAAAGAAAAGCAACAAATTCTATAGTTAATAACCAATCAAGAATGTCACTATTTTTTAATTGATAAAATAAACATATGAATTAAAAACCTAAAATGCACTAACAAATTTCCTGAGAAAAAAGTAAAGAAGCATTACAAAGACAAAGTGGAACAAGTATGAAAATTTAGGTAGGTACAAAGATAAACATTTTGAGCATGCACAAGAAACAAGATAATATAATAATAGAAAGCAAATTTGCATACCAATTGATGTGTGTAGGAGCAAGTCCACACCAGGGAATCCACGAAACCACAAGCACACAAAAACCAGGGCACTTCCAAAATTTAAACACTTAACATCAATAATCATATACAATGGATCTTCATTTATTAATTTATTTATTTATTTATAATGCAAAAAAGTAGCTTGCATTTTGAGCAATGAGAGCCCCCAAACCTGTTGGACAGCCAAATCTCTAAAAGGAAAGAAAAGCAATAATACAATAAAACTGAGGCTATAATAAATAAAGGATTACTCATAATTTCTAGGGATCAACATATTTATTTGGATATACCTTATAGAAAGAAAAGACAACTAAATCAGCAGGCTACCTAGCTAGATCTGGAGGCTCATTTGCACATCCTTTTACAGCATCTATCAAGACCATCCAAGATCCCCTGCATTTAAATGTGAAAAAATAATACAAAGCATGCCATGAGATTGAGATTCTTTCAAATTTAAAGAAAACAAAAATTTACAGGCAACGATAGTCACAGCGAAACAAATTAAACAAAAAGAGCTCATGAGCAACAACCACCTACATCTTAAAGCCAGGCTTTGGGCACGAGTTAAGATGCCAACATGCCTAAACAGCACTACTTGCCGGAAATCAGTAATGCTGATCAAGAGGAAGCATGAAAAAGAAAAACCTACAGCATGCATGCGACAATGATTAAATCAATTGCAAACATTAACAAAAATAGGAAGAAACTAACCATAATAAAAAAAACATCAAAGAAGCCTAAAGCTGACAAGGATCAACTCAATTACCACAACACTATAAATATTTTCATGAAAGCTTTTGTCTTATGGGTGAATTTAAAACCCCTAAAAAGAAAGATCACCTTAAGAATTTGTATTTGGAAAATCTGTTAGAAACCTCATGCTATACTCACCTTTCTAAATAAAAACAAATGACTACAATGATATTAAATGCGATCTCCATCAATGCTATACATTTTGCTGAGAGAGAGATAATGGTAGCTTACAGATAGGACAAAATTCCAAACTCTAATGCTAATTAAATATCACAATGCAAGAGATATACTATCTTATGACAAAGACTTATATTATTTAAACCAGAACTTACTGGCCATGCAAAAGTCCTCCAAAATTTTTTCCAGCAACATCTTTCAAGAAGAAACCTTAAGCCAGAGAAATTGCACTCTGAAGGAAGCAAACAAATTGTAGGTGCAACCTGCAAAATACAACATGAAATAGCTAAATAACCTCAACCTCCCGCACAAGGTTGAGACCTTACGACATATAAACAATTCAGCATCAACAGTGTCATCAAACTAGTTTTCTGAAAGCACAGCAACATAGGTGAAGTTACAAAGGACCAGTGTACCTACAATACCATTATATTGAGCAAGATCCAACAGCACATCCTGGGTATCTATACATAATAAATGCACCTGCATCAAACATTTCAACTTAACATGTAGTTAAATTTATCATGCATTACAAAAAAGAACAAGTCCTGAAAGGGAAGGTGAACAATTTAGTGTTGACTCAACATTGGGAATTAAGAATCTCTAGACACGAAACTCGCAAAACCAAAAGATAACATACAAAGTTACCATTCAGATCACTGCTAAAGATTTGTCTTCAGTTCTTCTACGCAAAGAATGTTTAAGGAAATGAAAACGAGGTACATCAGTTTTGGATTGTATACTTGGGTGCTCAACCTCTTGAATATCAACAGCAAGAGCTGTTGCCCCATTCTCAAGAGCATATCCAGAGATTAATAAGGAAAATCAAATGACAGAGTAAATGTTCAAACAAAATGAAGATGCATAAGAGAAATAAACTGCTTTGACAAGTAAAGAGATCAGTCTGCAACAATACCATCCTTCTTTAGCTAAAAACTTGAATGAAAATTTGATTTGACCCTCTTATCAATTGAAAACAAGACCTTAGAAGCATACATAATGGCAGAAGTTCATACACAGGTTATAGGTAAGACAACCAATTTAGCGTAGAGAATTTCTTTAAAAATAACAAGCATTCATAAGCAGACAAGATACTCCCTAAATCCAAGGACACTGTTATGAATTTTATGCATGCAACAGCTATCTCTGCTCCAAGGAAAGCCTTCCGCCAACAAGTTTAAGAGGGGTGATAGCCCCAGATGCAAATATGCATCTGTCGTCTTTTGGAGACACATTCAAATAATACAGTTTTAACAAATCAAGAATGTCACTATTTTCTAACCGGATAAAATAAACATATGAATCAATTATATAAATAAAAAAATGGATAAAAAATTTCCCAGTGAAAAAAGTAAATAAGCATTACGAAGACAGAGTGAAACAAGTATGAAATTTGAGGTACTCACAGTGAAAGACATTTTAAACCCACACAAGAAACAAGATAAAATACTAATGGAAGAAAATTTGCATAGCAATTGATGTGTGCAGGAGCTGGTCCACACATGGGAATCCATGAAGCCACAAGCACACGAAAAGCAGGGCACTTCTGAAATTTAATCCCTTAGCATCAATAATCATATACGATACATAGTTTTTTTTATTATTCATTTATTTATAATGAGATACAAAAACAAGCTTACTGTTTCGAACAATGAGAGCCCCTACACATGTTGGATAGCCAAATGTCTAAAAAGAAAGAAAAGCAATAATTAAATAAAAATTGAGGCCATAATAGATAAAGGATTACTCAGAATTTCCAGAGATCAACATATTTATTTGGATAAACCTTATAGAAATAAAATACAACAAAATCAGCAGGGTACCTGGCTAGATCTAGAGGCTCAGTTGCGCATCCTTTCGCAGCATCTATGAAGACCATCCAAGATCCTCTGCATTTCAATGTGAAAACATAATACAAATACTGCCATGAGGTTGAGCTTCTTTTTCAAATTTCAAGAAAACAAAAATTTACAGGCAATGATAGTTGCAGCTAAACAAATTAAACAGAAAGAGCTCATTGGAGACAACCACTTACATCTTTAAAGTTAGGGTTTGGGCACGAGTTAGGATGTCAAAATGCCTAAACAGCACTACTTGACAGAAATCGGTAAATGCTGTCAAGAGGAAGCAGGAAAAAAAGCTACAGCATCCACGTGACAAAATTATATCATTGCAGACATAAACAAAAATAGGAAGAAACTAACAATTATAAAATGAACATCAAAGAAGCCTAAAGCTGACAAGGATCAACTCAATTACCACAAACACTATAATTATTTCCATGAAAGCTTTTGTCTTATGGGTGAATTTACAACTCATAAAAAGAAAGATCACCCCAAAAATTTGTATTTGGAAAATTGGTTAGAAACCTCATATTATAGTCATTTTTCAAAATAAAAACAAATAACTACAATGATATTAAATGCGATCTTTATCAATCCTAAATATTTTGCGGAGAGGGAGATAATGGTAGCTTATGGATAGGACAAAATTTCAAAGACCAATGCTAATTGAATTGCACAATGCATGAGATATAATATCTTGTGATTTAAACCAGAACTTCCTGGCCAAGCAAAAGTCCTCCAAAACTTTCCCAGCGTCATCTTTGATGATGTTCACCAAGTCGATATAAAAATTCATGACAGAGAATTTACACTCTGAAGGGAAAGCAAAAACTTGTAGGTTAAACCTGCAGATTACAATAAAAAATACCTAAACCTTAACGGCCCACAAAAGGAAATGTAGGTGAAGTTACGAAGGACTAGTTTCTCTGCAATACCATTATATTGAGCAAGATCCAACTCCATATCTTGAGTATCCACAGATAGTAAATGCACCTGCATCCTAGCATTTCAACTTCACATGTAGTTAAATTTATCACGTACTACAAAAAAGAACAAGCCCTGAAAAGGAAGGCGAACAGTTCAACGTTGACCCAACAAAAGAAATTACAAAACTCTAGCCACGAAAATGGCAACAACATAAGATAGCATACAAAGTTACCATTCAGATCACTCATGAAGATTTGGCGCTTCTCTGCAAAGAATGTTTAAGGAGCTGAAAATGAGGTTCATCAGTTTTGGATTGCATACTTGGGTACTCCACCTCTTCGATATCAATAGCAAGAGCTGTAGCCCCTTTCTCAAGAACATATCAAGAGATTCATAAAGAAAATCAAATGACAAGAATAGATGTTCAAACAGAATGAAAACGCATAGGAAAAATAAACCTGCCTTCACAACTAAAGAGAACAGGCTGCAATAACAGCTACCTTCTTCAGCTAAAAACCATAATGAAACTTTGAGTTCAACCTCTATCAATTCAAAGCGAATTAAAAAACTTTAGATGCATAAATAATGACACACAGTTAAGACAGCCAATTTAGAGTAGAGATTTTCTTTAAAAATAAGATGCATCATAAGTAGGCAGGACACTCCCTAATTCCAAGGACACTTTTATGATTTTCAATTGTATACATGAAAAAGATTTCTCTGCTCCAAGGAAAGGCTACCCCCACAAGTTTAAGAGTCGCGGTTGCCCAGGATGTAAATATGCATGTGTAAACTTTTGGAGATGCATTAAAATACTCAGGAACCTGGCCATAACAAGAAAGTAGGTGTGTTTTGAGCACTTTACTGAAGGCAAATGCCATATACCTCCTCTTCTCTCGGCGAGGGATGTGCAAAGACAATAGACAAGATGGGATTCAATTTCAAACGGTCAAGCTTTCCTTGGCACAATGAATGTTCATTGAAAAAGGTTCTCAAGAAAATCTCAAACAAGAAAGGATTTGAAATAAAGATAAAAGCAAATTGTCAAGATCAAATTAGGATTTAGAATGCAATGAAAAACATACCTGCTGCTGAGCTGCAGCAATCGTGTCAGAGGTACTAATGCTGTAATCACACAGGCTATCTAAATAAAAAAAAAAAAAAAAAACAAGGAACACATGAAATTTAAAAAATAAGAAAACCTCAGTCAATGAAGACAGAAAAAAAAAAAGAAATCAAAGAACTAAGATACGCGTGTTTCCAAACACACAGGAAGTACTATCTTTTCCGACGGCCTCAATCTGTGACTCCGAATACAACATAGCCTTGGCATGAGCAAAATAAACCAACTCTAAAAATTCAAAGAAATCATTAAAGGAAAAAAAAATCAAGAAATTGAATCAGAAACAAAGACTCAACACAGAGAAAGAAGATTTCAGCTGAAATTGTCAGGATGCTTAAGTAAAAATTTGCGGGGGAAGGAAAATGTAGTCCTGTGACATTAGAGAAAAGAGCCCATCCTAAAAAAACTTTTCCTTCCATGTTAGACAATATTGTGACATTTTCATTTGAAAAGATAACATAACTCTTCAAATGAAGCCAGAGTTAAACACACCTGTGCATGCATGTATGAAGCCAGAGTTGCCAACGGTTCTTCTAATTTCTGGGTTACCCCATTTCTTGTGTGGAGATTAGCCATCTGACATCGATTGCACCCACTTAAGAACTGAAAATGAATATATTTAATTTCTGCACTGGAACTTTTAAATCAGAAAATAGTGGAAGTGATTGAATGCAGAATAATTGATCAATCATCATTCAACTCTTTCCCGATAAAAGAAAATGTAAAAGCAACCCTCAGAAGCCAAACAAACATACTTTTAGTAATCAGGATTAAATATCCGCAACACAATAAGCAGACTGATACATTTAGAATCCAAATGCTTATTATTCAAACAAATCACAGAAATTATTACCAGGGTATAGGCAAATGCCAAAACAATTATGTGAATTTCATTAAATCATTCATTGGCATGCACTTCAAGAAACAGAAACTTCTCACAACAAATTTGTATGACCAGTGCATGTGTACTACAAAATGGCTGAGTAACAAAATATGCCAAGTTCTCTGACCAAGCAGAGAGATCTTAATCATGGTTCAGAATTAATTCAAGTCTATCAAATTTTTCAGATCAATAAGAAACATATCTGTCTATCAAAAACCAGGGCACTTCTGAAATTTAATCACTCAAGATCAATAATCATATACAACGGATCTTCCTTTATTTATTTATTTATAATGCATTGCATCAAGGAAAATTCAACTTCTAAAGATACAAAAAAGTAGCTTACCATGTTGAATAATGAGAGCCCCTACACCTGTTGGATAGTCAAATATCCAAAAAGAAAGAAAAACAATAATAAAATAAAATAGGGTCATAATAAATAAAGGATTACTCAGAATTTCCAGGGATCAAAATATTTATTTGGATAAACTTTATAGGAGAAAGACAAGAAAATCAGTAGGGTACCTAGCATCTGGAGGCTCATTTGCACATCGTTCAGAATTTCCAGAAATCAAGATATTTATTTGGATAAACCTTATAGGAAAAAGACAAGAAAATCAGTAGGGTACCTAGCATCTGGAGGCTCATTTGCACATCGTTTTGCACCATCTATCAAGACAATCCAAGATACACTGCATTTAAATGTGAAAAAAAATAATACAAACAATGCCATCAGGTTGGGATTCTTCTGAAATTTAATGAAAACAAAAATTTACAGGCAAAGATAGTCGCAACGAAACAAATTAAACAAAAAGAGCTCATGAGCAACAACCACCTACATCTTAAAGCCAGGTTTTGGGCACTAATTAAGAAGTCAGCATGCCTAAACAGCACTACTAGCAGCAAATCAGTAATGCTGATCAAGAGGAAGCATGAAAAAGAAAAACCTACAGCATACATGCGACCATGATTAAATCAATTGCACAAGAAAACCCTAAACCCTAAACCCTAAACCCTAAACCCTAAACCCTAAAACCCTAAAACCCAAAACCCTAAAACCCTAAAACCCTAAACCCTAAACCCCAAAACCCCAAACCCCAAAACCCCAAACCAAAACCCCAACCCCAAACCCCAAACCCCAAACCCCAAACCCTAAACCCCTAAACCCTAAACCCTAAACCCCTAAACCCCTAACCCCTTAACCCCTAAACCCCTAAACCCTAAACCCTAAAACCCTAAAACCCTAAAACCCTAAACCCTAGTTACCACCAAGTTATGATAGAGTATAAGTAGATGCTATGACTGAAGACTTCAAATTTTCAAATTATACCAAATAAGAAAAAAAGGAAGAGCTTTATCTATCAGCACAATAGTTACCACCAAGTATACTATTGGATTGAACAGATCAACACCAAATGTGTATTTGTGCAACTTCAAGCAGTATTTCAAGGCAAAAGTAGCAGCATTTTTCAATTAAACACGTGTGTGTGTGTGTGTGTGTGTGTGTGTGTGTGTGTGTGTCTGTGTGGGTCTTATATATATGCAGAGGAAAATAACATACAACTAGTAATAATGATCTAAATATAAATGTATACTAAAAATGTGATGTGCAACAAAGAGAAGGGTTTCTGAGATAATCAGACAGAGATACACTTTATTCATGCAAGAAAATGAAACTACAACAGAGCAACTGCTTATAAGATTACTAATGACAGTGACATGTGGTATTCAGAAAAATCCGATCACATAACTACCAAGTCGTGAGGGAAAAGCACCTTGTTCAACAAATCATTGTAATAAAATTCAAACTGGTATTTGCAAACCTGATGCAGAGTAATGAAGTGAAGAGCCTTATTGTTATTCCTTTCAGGGAGTGGCCCAACTCCAATTGTCTCTAATTGCTGAAGCACAGATAAAAATGGAACCATAATGCATCAGAATAAGACTAGGGTAGGAGATGACACCAAAATGATACCTTGAAAAGGAAATGAAAATGCACCACTGAAAAAATTGGTACTTCTTTGTACTCAAAACATCCATTATAAGAGCAGTAGTCAATGGTTCAAAACATAATTCACAAGAAGTTGAATGCGACAAAAATAAATCTGATCATTCATCATTCCTACCCAAAATCAGAATGCAGTACTGAAACTTAGGATACTCTGCTAACCTGGAAACTAAACTCATATAGTAAGGCATTAATGTCTGGTTTAGATAGTCTTTCCAATTAAACAAGGAACACCTTCAAGCAACTGCAGAAAATATTGGGAAGAGATCATCTGACTGTGACAAGCATAAAGATACTCAACATTTCAACTATAATAGCCTGCACTGATCTTTTGGTTGCAACACAATCCTTTCTACCGAACCATTTACTTCAAATTTGATGTAATATTTGGTGTTGGACGACTAATGTTATCAATCAAGAGCTGGAAAGCAAACAGAATGTAACTAATGTTTATGAATATATTTTAAGAGAAAATTCACTATTTTGGATAACTTGCAATATTAGAACACCAGGGTCCTCTTGTGTTCTTTGTGGCCTAGCACTCCTCAAACGCGATTCAAGACATGAGGCAAAATCAGCAATAAGAACATAGCTGCAATTAATCTCAGAAACATCTGCGCAAATCTGGTAATTCTAGAACTGCCAACAAGAGAACTCTCATGTAAGAATGAGTTGCTATAAGAGTAGATTGACTTCTATACTCACAAACAAGCAAACCAATCATTTGAACTTCCTGAACAGTGATCACAACATATTCAAAAAATACTTAAGGATACTTGTGATTCTTATTGAACATACTCCAACAGTGCAACAATTCCGTCCGGGACGTGAGATAGGATAACATCCAATAGCTGGGAATGTCAAAAAGGAGGATGACTAACAACATAGAACCAGCGCTAGGAAATAAATGATTGTTGATGATAAGAACCTGGTACAACGGGCAACATAAATCAGTAAGAAATAAGTCCTTCTCTGACACTAAAATTATGATCTCCAACGATAGTATGACGGCTTTTTCTAAATGTTGCCTCTATATTTGACTAGTCTGGTCATTGATGATTGTATTCTAGCCCAGTCGAAGGATGCTCATAATGTTCATAAACACAATTTTACAACTCATAAAATCATGCAAAAAAGTTCATGAAGCGACATGCATCATCAGGAAGGAAGCAGAAGCCTAAAATGATAGAAAACAGAGTAATTGCTTACCTTCATCAGTTCAACTACAGAAAAAATTGGGATAGGCCAATAGAGTTATCAATGCCCTGCTTATTCAGAACCCTACGTATGCAGCAGTGTTAGTTGAAGATTTGCATTCCAATATTCAATAGAAATCAAACCTGGAAGTCTCACAAAGCATACGAGATGCATTGATGTGGGCATGACAAGTGATGTATCCTGTATCCACACACAAATAGTGATGCTTCACAAAACCAATATGAGGGGACAATTTGACCTTTATTGCGCAAGGAAATAACACAAATACTATTTTTCTAAACTAATATAAATAGAAGCTCACATCTTAAGCTGCTGGAGGGAAGCGATAAGTAATTGCGACTGCTCACATGGATTTGCATATGCTCTTTGAGGAAAAGGCCAATATATGTTAGACAAACCTAAATATCTCCCACACCCTGCCAGAAGTTGAAGAAAAAGGAATAAGAAACTTAAATGGTAATCAGAACAAGCAAGAAACATAGATAGTTAATGCATGAAATATTGATAAGGACTAATAAAATATTAAAAAATAAAAACATAAAACCATTGAAGATTGCATGATATACAGGCCACAGCTAAATAATATTCAAATTTAAAGATTAATACTTTGTATAGTAAATAGATCTAGTTGTAAAAGGAAAAATCCAGTAAACCAGCTTCTTTGTTCCAGTTCACTCCCAAAAAATATCAACTCACCAGCAAATAGCACTGCAAGGCCTAAAGATAAACCTTTTTTTTTATCAACGCTCCAGATTGTATGCACTTTACACAACCTAATTAATCAGTAGTCAGCCCTAAACTTAACAACTAACCTTCAAATATGGAGGTACACTTTCAAAACCAAGAAGCTTCAACAGTGGTTCAATATCTGGAAACCGCTTCTTCCTTTCAAAAGGATCTCCGTTTTCTACAACAACCTACGAATCAAATCCCCATGTTCAAATTAGTCCTCAAAATGTAACAAAATCAAGCATGAAGTCATATAAAAAAATAGAATACACCATTAGTTGCAACACCAAATTATACAAGGCATGCAGACACATGAAACTTGCAATCATGGAAATTCAGAACTTACCATCAAAAGAAGTGTGGGATTTTGGAAAATGATGCAAATGTAAGTCAAGTTAAAACAAAAGCAAGTCAAGCCAAGATGAGTTTGATGTGAAAGGAATTAAAGAACTAGCTGCTTTACGGGAACTAGAAGGAACCAACGCTTATGCAGCAAATATAAGCAGAGATGATTCGAGAATGTGAGCGAGAAAAGAGCCAAGGAAAAGATGAAAGGGTATTCCACTAAATTTCTAAGCTATAAAAACGGTGTGGTTTTGGCCATAAATATTACGAAATATGAAAATATTGTTTGTGGACTGTAATACGGTTATGTAATCAGCTGATTCGATGGTTAAGAAATAATTGAATCTTAATTCAACAGACCACCGTTATGTAACTATCAAATTCACTCTTTGCATCTACTCATAGACAAGGTTAAGAAAGAAAACACCAAGAGCTTCAACAGTAGGGCAAGCAGGATTGGAGATTTGCCATTGCCAATCAAGAGGCTCTTGTGAAGAGAAAATATTCTGATTGACTCATAAAAGGAAAGCAAGTTCAGCACGTTTTCTAAGTTCGAGATAAATATCAGCAAATTATCACAAACATTTTTTATTTTATTGGTGTCACATAGTGTGGCAGGCGACCTACGTAAAATACATAACTGAATAAAATATGCTTGGTATATATTGCTAGCAAACCTGGGCAGAACTCCTCGCAGGTGATTGCAACATAATTCTCTGCGATATTCACTATTTTTTCCTAATGAAGTTCTTAGCACTATCAATTGCAAACTTTTCATTTCTTATAAGAGAGAAAGATTGAAATCACATATAAAGTTCATTTATCACATCAAAAAAATCAATTAAAAAATTATATAAAGGGTAGCTACAAGCAAGAAACTTAACATGGAAGCAAAATGCAAGACAACAGCAAAAAAAAAAAGAAAAAGAAAGAGTTGTATTCCCGCATGAAAAAAGTATGAGCACAAACCTTTTGAAGAACATTGAAGTAGGCAACAAGTGCTTGTGCATCCCCCTCCTGAAAAATCAAGCAACGAGATTCCCGAAGCATGGAGTGACAGCTTGAATCTCTCCTCATAGATAGATAAACACTCAACTAAGGTACTCCAGCCAACGGTACGGCACATTTTAGTCTAAAGTAACTCAAAAACTTTTGAAGCACCTTTCTCGTTAGAAGCATGAAAGAACTACTATAATCTCAAAGAAAGCCGACAACAAAAATCATATCTAAAGCAATATTAAGGCTTTCACTTACCAAAGTACCATGCATCCTCAAGAAAGTCACAAGAGTTTGTATAATAGTACGATTCTCTCCAGCAAAAGTTGATAATGCGCACAAATCTTCACAGTCTTCCAATAGTTCAGGTTTTATCTGACAAATTGTTTGTTACAGCAGAAGGAGATCTCAAGATAAGATTAAAGGAATATGTGAATTGTATATAATACAAATACAATGCAAATTGTAGCCAAAGCATAGTCAAGCTACCACGGGCAAATCGGCATTTGGGAACTTCAAGATGGCACAAGTAGAGTAATTGCAATTTAATCAATAAATTATGACAAAACCATGGGATGCAAATACTAGGCAATAAAAAAAGAAAAAGATAAACTCACTGCCCTAGCAACAACCGACGACATCATAGTTGCTGAATTATCCGTGCTAGAACAAGGTACAAGTGATGGACATAGCACTCAATGAAAGACCTAAAAGGTAGACACTGTCTAGCCAGTTTTCATCAATTGTACTAGATGAGAAGAAAAATAAAATTGGAACCAAAGGAGAACAAAATGACATGATAAATTTCACTAACAAGTTCCAAAAGAGATGCAAAAGGCTGATTATTCATCTGAGCTTTGCTGCTGTGAACCAAAACCATTGCCATCAATGAAGTCATCTGGTCCCAAAAAGATGGATGGGTGAAGAACATTTGATTTTGATGGATGGGCAATGAAGTCATCTGTGATGCAAAAGCTGTTCACTTACCAAAGTACCATTGCCATCAAAATCAAATGAATGGATTGAAGGGATTGAGGGGCATACAAAGCCCCGCCCCCACACACCCAATTAGGAATCAATACAGGATTAGAGATAAATCCTTGCATCACTGTGAGAGGTGAGAAGCCTCATATTGATATTCAAAGTCCACAGCCGCCCCGGATGACCAGGTAGAAATTTCATATGAGAGGTGAGAAGCCTCATATTGATATTCAAAGTCCACAGCCGCCCCGGATGACCAGGTAGAAATTTCATAAGATTTTAAATAAATAAAATAATCTCTCTTTCTCTCTCTCTCTCTCTCTCTTCGATGGCGATGAAGCAGCCACAGGTAGTCTGCTTCTTCTTGCCTTTTCTTTTCTATCATCTCCTCCTGATGCGGTGCGATGGACAGCAAGCATACCCGAACAACGACCAATTGGATTGCAACAAAAACGACTCCATCACGTTCGGCTACCAGTGCAACGGTGCTGACAAATCTTGTGATAGCTACCTCATTTTTCGATCTCAACCCCCATACCAGTCACCCGTCCAGATCGCATCTCTCTTCTCATCCAATGGGAGCGCCATCTCCGCCATCAACGATATGCCTAAGAACTCCTCCGCCCCCAGCGGTTCCCAACTCATTGTACCAGTCCCTTGCTCATGCTCCTCCATTTACTACCAGCACAACGTATCCTACACCCTCAAGCCCTCGGAAATCTATTTCTCTGTGGCCAACAACACCTACCAGGGTCTCTCCACCTGCCAGGCCCTCATTGCTCAGAACCCGTCCTACCCGGCCACCAATCTTTCTCCCGGAGACAGCATCACGGTCCCCTTGAGATGCGCCTGCCCCACCAAAACCCAGATCAACCAAGGCGTCCGATACCTACTCACTTACACCCCTGTCTTCGGCGAAAATGTCCCAACCCTTGCCTCCAGATTCAACGTCACAGCTGACTCCATCGTTAATGCCAACACCCTACCGGCCGGTGACACCATATTCCCTTACACTAGCCTTCTCATCCCGCTCCCGACCCCTCCCTCCAAGGCACAGACCATCACTCCTCCTCCTCCCCCTCCTACGCCGCCGCCGCCGCCGCCGCCGCCACCTACTCCTGCATCCGCTGGAGGTGGCGATGGCGGTTCAGACAACAAGGGTCTGTACATCGGGGTCTCCATTGGGGCGGTCGCTATTGTGATCCTGTGTGGCATCGCACTCTGGTTTTTGTGCCGGGGTAGACCGCGTCGATCCAAGCCGTCACCTTTCCAAGCTAGCAAGGAAGGGTCCGCTGGGAACGGTGTGTTGTCCGCACCTGGGCTGGGTGGAACTGGTGTGTCTGACGAGATCCGCACCGCCATCGAGTCACTGACCGTATACAAGTTCCGAGAATTGAACGAAGCGACTGGATTTTTTGGGGAAGAACACAAGATCAAAGGGTCCGTGTACCGGGGGGTGATCAATGGGGATGAGGCCGCCATTAAGCAGCTCAAAGGGGACGTCTCCCATGAGATCACCATTCTGAAGCAGATCAACCATTCCAATGTGATCAGGTTGTCTGGTTTCTGCGTGCACGAGGGCAACACTTTCCTGGTGTATGAGTTTGCGCGAAATGGCTCACTTGCCGACTGGCTCCATCACAGCAACAAGGACGACAACAGCAAGTACCTTCCTTCTGATCCGTGTTCATGTCTTAGCTGGAAGCAAAGGGTCCAGATCGCCTGCGGTGTCGCAGATGGGCTCAGTTATCTTCACAACTACGCCAACCCCCAGTACGTCCACAAGGACTTGAGAAGCAGCAATATCCTCCTCGATGGGGAGTTCATAGCCAAGATTGCGAATTTCGGCCTGGCGAGGTCAGTGGAGAGGAGGGAAGCACTTCAGCTCACTCGACATGTCACTGGGACGCAAGGGTACATGGCGCCGGAATACCTCGAGCATGGTCTCATCAGCCCCAAGCTCGATGTTTTTGCCTTTGGTGTTGTGCTGCTGGAGATATTATCGGGCAAGGAGGCCGTGTTCCTAAGGGAAAAGGGGGGTGGCGAGGGGAAGGAACAAGTGCTCTTGTCGGCGCGGATAGGACCAATGCTTAGCGGGGAAAATGTGCAGAGTGAGCTGAGAGACTTTATAGACCCTTATCTTCGAGACGAGTATCCATTCGATTTAGCGTATGCCATGGCTCAGCTGGCTATGCGCTGCGTGGCTCGCGACCCATCTTCCCGACCAGACATGACCGAGGTTCTTGTGACGCTGTCAGCCATCTATCACTCTACTTTGGACTGGGATCCCTTAGAGACTTCTCTCTCTGGTTCTGTGGTATGATTCATGTACTGTGAGCCCATTGAGCAGTATACACCGTACATGTCTGAGCGCGAAAAAAAAAGCCCCATCGATCTGGGTTGGCTAGTCTTAATTACATATATAAGCATTATGTTCATGCTTTTCATCGAGGAAATCTCTGTAATGACCAAGTTATTTCTGAGTCTCTAAATATATGTGTATCAAGTTATAATAAGCTCGGGGAGCTCTGACAGTCTCTTGGCTGAAAATGCTTGATTGCGTCTGTCATGCATGCTGTTCATGCTTCTGTGGAACTTTTTTACAGCATATTTAGTTGCGTCTGCCTTGAGATCTGGGACTGTCTTACACTATGTTTCGTTGCGTTTGCCTTGAGATCTGAGGGAGGGCATAGTTTCTGGCATAGTTTGCTAGTGTGGTTGTGGGTGTTGAAATAAGTTTATCCCGTATCAGATTGATCATTGATGAAATATTATAAAAGGTGTTTAAATCGTTAAAAACACTAAACAATTCCATTCAGGAAAGTGCAAGTGTGTCTTTTATATATATAATTTATTTAATGTAATGAGTGGAAATTTACGTTGATCAATATATAGTCTACTATGAATTAGATGAGTTTTGAATGTTTGACATATATGCACATATGAGTTTCAAATAATTATGTTTAAACCGGTTTTGTATACAACTTTTTTTTTAGCTTGATATACATGTGATTCAAAAGGTTTTGACACCATGCTTTTAGGAAGATATTTGGAAATTGTAATACTTTGATTTGAATTGAGAATTTGTCGCCTAAGGCATTTATTTATTTTTGATAAATCTTGCTTGGTTACGGTATTTGGGCAATATGTGAAATTGAAGTCGTGTTTTACATAAAAGTGAAACTCATTCTATAATGCTATGAATGTTTAATGGCAACGGCGGGCTAACACCCAGATACTGCAATAGCTGTTCCCATGATTCAACCTAAGATGTAGCATGGTTGACCAATTGAATTGGATCAGAGGTGCATAGAGAGCCAGAATGAGTAATGGGTGGGTATCCCCACTGAAGCTGGGATATCGGTGTCACCATGTGAGATTCCCAGATGTCAACACTCACTACAAGAAAGAGCACTTATAGCGGTGGAAACATCTGCCACTATAGATCTTGTTTTAGCCTCAATATCCTTAAAGCGGCAGATAGCAAAAGTTTTTTGCAGCACATGTACACTTTTGCCGCTATCCCACCAGTTAGAGTTGAAGCTGCACAATACTCTATAGCGGCAGAAAATTTTGCCGCTATAAATCCTATAGCGGCAGAAAAAATTTGCCGCTATACATCCTATAAAGGCCGAATAATTTTGTAGCTATAGATTATTTTATGTATCTTATAGCGGCAAAAAAAATCTGCCGCTATAAGCCTCACAAGTCACCCAAAATATTAAATTCTATGAATTGCGTAGATGCTTTAACAGCTAAAACATTTAGATAAATGAATTTAAAAAAAAAAATTAAACAATAAACGGATGTTTACATCAGCTCTAGGCAAAAAAAAAACCACTATAAAATGCACCTGACAGATGATGTGGCATTGCCATGTAGAAGCAGATTAGCTAGAACCTTTTCTCTTCATAGCGCATAGGCTATAGAACTCATTTTTGAAATATAAGGACCAACAAATAGTCATTGGACATGGACCGGCAGCATGCTTAAACCATCATATATTAAGCTCAAATTAACAAGTACAAGGATTTTGAAGCCACAACATCATCATATTTCTTATTTAACTTTGATCCTACATTGAGGCCACAAACTTTTAGTCACATGACTGCCAAAAATCTTCCTATTTTGATCAGAATAGTGAAAGATGGGTAGTCAAAGATTCGCCGTGACCGTTGATGGCCTCGTCGCTTTTCATTACCATTTTCGTCCTCACCTTCAAAGCCCCAATAAAATGTAATACACCAGTGTGATTGGCAGAGCAATTAACATCCCAAATATAACACTGCAAACATTAAGCACGACATCAAAGACTCAAGAAAAATCAAATGACTTATAATTTGATCCTCGTACTATATTAAACATTCATCAGTATCAAAAGTTCGACTAGTTAAGTAAACATTGTACTCAAGAGCAGAGAAAGATGCAAACCCTGTGCTCAAGATGTCGGGATGCACATTGTATTCCATGGCAAACACAAAGGGAACAATTCCTTGTGGTAAAGCTGCCTGAAATTTTGAGAAGGAAATTCATTATCACTTGAAATAGTATTGATTATGTGATTTGATCTAGTTAGTTATAGTTTACCTGAACAATGGCAATATGCAGGAGCACGCTTCTCAGACCAACAACAATTGAGGCCGCTTCCATGACAGCAGGGCAGGCTAGAAATCTGACGGTCATGGCAAACGCCGCAAGCGAATTGCCACATGCTATGATCAGGGGCTGTAATGCCATAAACAAGCCTGTAGTTTCCAGAAAAACAATTAAACACAATGAACGAATACGAACAATCAGCAAACATCTAGACAGAATTTGTATAATACCAAGACTAAACATAGCCATTCCTAACTGCTAATAAGGCTGGATTTGCTGCATTTCCAATCGCAACGTGGCCACCGGGATTCCTTTTGGCATCTATAATAAAAAATCAATAGTTTTCTCACACACATTCAAGGTGTCAGGTGAAGCGTAAGTCAAAAAAACTTTTGAACATGATCAAGTCACAAGTTTGTTACATTGTTTATTCTTGTCAGAATTCTTCATATGCTTGAGTCTTCAATATTTGAGAAGATTTTACATATGATTACTACTAATATATGCACTGTGGGGGGTCTCATTCAATACAAGTCTTCTCTTTGCTTTACGGGGTTAAAGGAGGTAATATCTACGGTAATACACATTGTGCTTAAAACCTTCAACCCATGCTAACATTGACTCCTTGTGTTATTTTATTTTTCTTTTGGCATCCTTGTTTCTGCAAATTTAAGTGATGCTTATTCTATTATGGAAAGAGAAACATGTTAGAAATACTTGTCCTATACCTAAGCCACATTAGCCTTTTATAATGAAATTCTAAACCAACACTACTCATCACCACCAACGGCCATGAGAATTTTATATTCCTTGAACAGAAGAAGATTAAGTATGACTTGAGCTGCATGAACTTATAATGACTGCAAACCCTCAACCAAATATTCATTTCTTCCATTATATACAAGGCAAGTAAAGGAATGCAATAAATTTAACAGAAAGTATAGAAAAAATTTTCTTAGCTTACCTGGACAATGGATAAGAGGGAATCAACCCCATCGAGTGAAGCAGTTCTAATGGGGACTCGAATCTGCAGAAAAAAAAAAGCAAAAATCAAAACTGCAGATTGATTAAACCTCAAATTACTGAAGAAAAGATAATAACAATATTGTGGGAATTTGTTTTTGTTTGAATTGTACTAACTGCTCTGTCATCAGTGCCCACACTGCAAACAGTGAACATCAAGAGAAAAGTGATTATAAACTCCATGCAGAATGGTTGCATTGCTGTCCCAGCAGGAATAGTTCCAAAGTAATGTGTTGGCTTTGGATTCAATAACAAGAACAACACTACACTTGCCAATATAGACCCTATCAATTGTGCAAACACATAGAATGGCAACTGCATATATATATGTAATTAGATTAAAATAAGTAAAAAAAATGAAATGGAGATTGGAGATATATATGAATGAATGGTGAAAATAAATTAATTACCTCTTTGTAAGGAAATCTCTTAAGGAGAGTGAAAACTATAGTTACTGCAGGGTTGAAATGACCACCAGAAACATGACCCAAAGTGTAAACCATGACCATTACAATGGATCCCCAGGTTATACAAACGCCTGGGAATGTGATGGTTGCATCCTTTTTGTTTAATATCACAGATCCACATCCTGCAAAAACTATAAAAAAAAGTTCCTATTGCTTCTGCTACCATCTGAAAAATAACTGAGAAGTCAATGATAATATTATACAGTGAAAAATATATATATATAATTAAAGATATAAAGATAACCTTTTGAACAAAGAGAATGATGTCAGGAGAGAAGAGGCTGTCATTGTGGAAAGAGTAAGATGGTATGACTGCAAACACATAGGATTGACATTATCAACTTAACCATGGTTTGGTCATAAGTACTATTCTGCAAATGTTGCTCATTAACATAAGAGAAGCAAAGACCATGTAGTTGGGAAGAACAATCCTGTAAGAGTACCTTTTGACTCAGGAATCCAAATAAATTTCATTGCATGGAAAAATTTTGTGTATATCGAATGACATGTAGGACACTTGGTTGTACAAAAATATTGTTCTAAGCAATAGAATCAATATTACACAATATGAATGAAGAGAAACAGTTTACCTGTAAAACAAATATGCACCATCTAAGCAATAGAATCAAATATGCACCATGAGAGGAGACTGTATTCATTTTCCTTTTAAATTACAAATCATGTTTCATATATCAAAATTTGTCCTCATCATGCAATCAAAAGTATCGTAATCAAGCGAAGGAACCAAGAAAAAAACTAGTACATAAATAAGCATCAACTAAGCAGAAAAAAGGGTAAAACGAGGGAAAAAATTGATATCGTCACTCAACTAGACAGGAAAAAAATGTTACTCATTGCTTCCACTTCTCTTTTCTATTTTTCTTTTCCTCAAAGACAGCACAACAAGAAGCCATCTTCAGACACTTATTGTTTTCCCATTAATTTGTTGAACTTCTATATATATATCCAGCTGAAATCTAAAGGTCCTTGCTATGTGAGAACTCTCATCTTCAATAATGGTTGGAATTGGATGCCTGGACTTGGCTGATGGAATGAACATACACAAAGAGCATCAATACCATTAATCTTTGAAACAAAAGGGTTGTATCATTAAAACTCAATGCATGGTAGCTTTATATCATGATGATATATTCTCCTTTGGAAACAACTATATATGGTTGTCATTGTATCTTATCCCTTAATGTCACTGTTTTGGCAATGAAAAGGAACAATTCTATCAGGATGCTCTTCCCACAATTAAGATCCAAACCTTATTTTAAATAAATGCACTAATGTATTTAACTCAACAATGACAATATGTACACAATTATGAACATAATTAGTGGTGTTAATCAATTAGAAGAACACTGATTAAATATACAATAACAAATAAATATGCAGTAACAGTACATGAACAACACTGATTAATGAAGATCGGAGGAGAAGAAGACTACCTCGACGCTCACACCGATCCAAAGCTTCTCCCTTCTCAGCTACAAGTGACGACCGACTCGAAGTGAAAAAACCCTAGATCTACGATAATCGAAAGCAACCATTAGAGATCGGAGGAGAAGAAGAAGAGATTGGAGGAGAAGAAAACTATATCGACGCTTACGCCGATCCGAAGCTTCTCCCTTCTCCAAGTGTGAGAAATTTGATTGGATAATCGTCACTGAATGAATTATGGCGAGGATGTCCAGAGCTCCCATAAATCGAATGCCTGCGAGAGCACAAACTGAAAAAGATTAGGGTTTCGAATTGAATCGAAGAGAAATCCGAAGAGGAGACGAAATCAATGGCGCGCTCTTTACAAATCCATGAGCGAATTATTGAGAAATTGAAATCGTTAACTCTAATCGGATCCAAAGCCATCCTTTATCGGGTTTGGATCCAAATGCTTCTACTGAATCCGATCCCATTTCTAAAACCTATTAATCAAATAATTTTTGTGAGTAATAATTTTAGACAAGTCTCCATTCTTCTTTACTTTTGCTTTTATTATCTAAACCCTTAACCTTTTAAATTTTTTTAAAAATTTATACTAAAATGAAAATTAATAATTTTTAAAAGTTAATATATATATATATATAGCGGCTAATATATAAATTAGCCACTATAAAAACTATTGTTAAAAAATAATAAATAAATTTATATCTACAGTAACTAATTTAGAAATTTGCCGCTAAAAATACATCTATAGCGGCAAATATATAAATCAGTCGCTTTATGTATAGTATGATGTTAACTTATAGTGGTGAATTTTAAAATCCGCCGCTATAGAGGTCTAGTGCGGCTAATTTATAAATCCGCCGTTAAATTTAGTCGCTACAGTGTAACTTTTTTGTAGTGACTAAGGTGGGTCAAATATTATTTTCTGAGTGAAACAAAATGTCCTTAGGGGGGCTTAATCTAACTGCGATCACAACAAGACCGTAAATGATTTTGAGGCTAGCCTATTGTGATTTTTCATGTCGTTATTACTTTTACTTGTATTATTCATATTTTGACTGAAAAACTATTCCATTGTATCATAATACAATTATTACTTATTTTGTTTTTCAGGCAATATAAATGTTTTTGGATTATCAAGCAATATTCAGTGATGTTGTGTTAAGTATTATCCTATATTATGTTTTTACATTATTTTTTTTATAACAAGGATTTTTTTTAATGTGATTTTTTTAATCCTCATTAGATTATGCCTTTTTACTCACCAAGTAATTTTGTTACTCATCCCTCCATCTTTTTGCTTAGGTTGAGTTGTGTATTGGGCAAGTTATAGTGCTGAGCAACTGTGTCTTTTCTCAAAACAACTCTTATATCTATTTTACGTTTCTTCTGTTACATATTGTATATATTTTGTTTTTTGTATAAATTGGATCCACTAGTCACTAAATATTTGTTGTGCAATCTTTTGGTCAATAAGTTTGAGAACTATATATATACATATTCCGTGTATGTTTAAAAAGTATGTTGTTGTATTTGTTCCTTATTTTTGCTTTGGTAATTATATCAAGTTTGTGTGTAAGCCTTGCGGCAGCTCAAAATTAACTGTGGTCCACATATCTCTGGGCCATCATGGTGGTTGTTATGCGCTTGACTACATGTTGGAGCTTTACAAAAGCTATTGCTTGGAAAGATGGATTGGGATTTAGAATCAACAGTTCAATAATTCAGATTTCTAGTTTTAGTGATTGCGAATTGAGTACTCCTTGTATCATAAGAAGTTGCACAACCTCCTATCAGGAAAAAAACAAGGACACGGAATAGTGGGAGTTGGACCTTCCTGATCGCCAAGTGTTATGCATAATTTATTTGACACCATCGAAGAACGTTGTGCATATTATGGCATAGGCGAAAAACACATTGGATGTCTATCTTTTCAAATATTTACGAGTTTTGTAATGTCATCAAAGAATATAGGACATAAAGTAGCCCTCATTAGAAATCTTTCCTATTTTGTCAAACACATGTATGAGAAACTATCAACAAACAACAAAGTACATCTCATGAAGAAGTTGTTCAACTTGTAGATAGGAGAACAGGCTTTAGTGGCCGCCCCATATTAATGAGATTAATACGATCATTTTACCGTTGATGTTTGCTGACATACATTTTGATGTTAATATTGAAGTGCTTATCCTTTTGGCATCCTTACCAAATACTTGAGAGCTGATGTGGGTAGTTGCTAGCAATTTTGTTGGTAAGAGAGCTGCAATTGAACAATATCAAGGATAGGGTTCTTATTGAAGAAGTTCGAAGGATGGATTTTGTCAAAGGAACTTCATCGAGTTTTGCTCTAAATCTAAAGAACATGAGGAGCTGGGAGAAAAATTTTAATTGAAGATACACCATGCGCAAATCAAGGAGAGGTGAGGACAAAACAAATATGAAAAAAGCTGCAGTGCCTGAATTATGGCAAGATTGGCTAATTACTACATATCACTTAAAAAAGGATGATACAAGAACAATGCTAATGCTTCAAGTATAAAGGTACAAAATCTGTGCTATTATATGTTGCTAGTCCTATTGATTCTTGGGTTTTAGACTCAAGTGCTTCAATTCATACAATTGCAAACTATAACTTATTTAAGAATTACATTGCCAGTAATTACAATAATTAGCATAGGTGATGCTATGTTATAGATGTCAAATAGGTCTATATGGAAAATCCACAAGTTAACCATGTAAGAAGGTTAAAGGTGAATCTTATTTCAATAAGATAGCTCAACAACGAAAGACATACTGCAACCGTGAATGGTGGCTCATGGAAAGTCAAATGACTGAGCCACGTACGATAGTGGTTCGAGGAAATGCAATTAGAACTTTTAACATATAACTTCCAGTTTCAAATATAAGCTCTAATAATTTTAGATACTAGAGCGGACTTAAGTTTAGGACACTACAAACTTGGCATATAAATAAGAAAGGAATAAAGTTGTTGTATAAAGATAATGGAGAGAGTTTTTAGGATTTTATAATAAAGAGGATGTAACAGAAGAAATAGAATTAGAAGTGTTTTTGATTATTTTAATTATATAAGTTTATTCTCATGCCATTAGAATAAACTTTATCCAATCCCTATGGGAATGTAGAAATGTCATTTTCAAAATGCTGATGATGCGTTCATCATGATTCTGTAACGAAGCATGTTGCAAATTAAATAGTTCTTTATAATTACTCGGTCTAGATTGCATTCGTCCTTGCTCCAGCAAATGGTAACAGACACCTCTATATGAAGCAATAAAATTCGGGGTATTAGCATATCCTGCATCTACACGATAATATTTACCCCTTAGGGCTTCCAAGTCTTGTTCGATCGAACATTGGAGAATCCTAGCATCGGGAGCAGAACCTTCCCACCTAGCTCGTACATATACAAAACGATGATCAAAATCACATGCAACAATAACATTTTGCGATAGTGATTGCTTCATGTTTCTGTAAGGATTTTGCTTATCCAAAAAAATCGTGATAGGAATATGTGTTCCATCAATGACACCAACACAATCATAAACAAATAAACAAACATATAACATTTATAATGACTAAAATAAATTTATAATTAAATTAATAATATATAGCTTTACCCACCTTGAAATATGGGAAAAATTTTCTGTTATTCTGAATAACCAACGATGGGATTGTCGATGGAGGTTCTATGTATCTATGAGTAAATCGATTAATAGATTTAATTACTTTACTAAAATAACGATTAATCGTTTCTGCAGAATGTTAAAATCGCTCTTGCACATCGTGGTTACTGTCACAACCTCAACCAATCACTTTCGGCCGTGCGGTACCTGACATGCACTATAACGACAGGTCAGCGTTCTTTGCAAGAACCGTTAGTAGATTCCTGTTTGCATCACAAGCACAGCGAAATAAACGAAAACGAGCTAAACCGAAAAACATTCACGGTACGATAAACACGACACATGAAACCCATTTTGAGAGAAAAAAACATAAACTCTCTTAGATTGAGAAATGTTTACAACCATGGCAAAAAACCATCACCAAGAGACCTTGTCTCCTCCCAAATACACACTAGACCCTATTACAAGAGCTACCCCAAATCCAAAGTTAATTGAGCCCCATGCCCAATACAGGTCTGGCGTGCAGTCCCTAACTTCACTTAGCTTGCAGTGTCCAGTGACGCGACTGTAGCTTTAACTAGCCACTCTTGGTCACAGCGCGTAGCAATACCGGTCACACACGGTAATACCGTGTGCCATCCTCACCCCTGGCTCGCCCACGCTCCCGACCGCGTGCCCACTTGCATACGCCTGCATAAAATCTTGTCAAATCCGGAATCAGCTCTCGGTCTCCCAGCCCGATCAAGTGTCCTGCCCCGCCTAGACTTGCTAGTGATCCAACACTCTACATAATTAAGTCTTGCAACACTTGATTCTTGGTATGGGCACGCCTGCCCCACACGCTCATCGGTCACGCGCACGCTCACGGTCTAGCACGCGCGCGCCTCACGGTCTCAGCACATGATCGTACGTGATATTCTACCCGCTCTTGATCACGACACAACACACGCCTCGCGCTAACCACGCGCTACCCAATCCACGCAGCTGTGCGCCCTCGTGGCTTGGCCTATGTTGAAATGTATGCCCATTGACCAAGTGTAAGGTCATCAACTCTTACAAACCACCCCCACTAGTTGAACCCGACATCCTCGTTGGTCTTGAACTCAAGAAGTCTTGCATCAACTCCTCGAACTGCCAAAGAGTAGTATCACGCTCCCAGCTTGCCTCCGACATAAGCAAGTCCTTCCACTGGACAAGGAAGAACACCCTGTAGTTCTTCTTACTTTGGCCTTCTACTCTTCGGTCTATGATCCGCTCAGCCACCCTGCTGAACTCCTTGCAAATAATCAGTGGGGCCCGACTCTTCTTCGCCCTCGATGGATCAGTGGGGTTCTCGTGGCATGGTTTCAAGAAACTCACATGAAAAGTTGGATGGAATTTCAACCGATCGGGGAGATCCAAATGATATGCCACGTTGCCCATCAGCTGGATAATAGTGAAAGGCCCATCATACATCGCGATTAAGCCTTTGTGTACATCCTTCCGATGTAACTTCTTCCACACCTGTGAAGTGAGCTTCAGCCAAATCTTGTCCCCTACTTGGAACTCCAAAGGACGTCTCCCTTGATCTGCATACTTCTTCATTCAGCGAACCGCCTTGGCGAGGCTATCCCGAGCGCTCTCCATCATATATTGCCGATCAATAGCAAAATGATACATGGGAGGACATTTCTCTCCTGTCCTCCTCTTCGCCACCTCTGAAGGAGTAATAGGTTGGTATCCGTATGCAAGCTCAAACGGACTCTTCTCCGTCGATGAAGACCGATGAAGATTGTAGTTAAACTGTGCCACATCAAGCAGACTTAACCAATTCTTCTGCGAAGCCGAAACATAGTGCCAGAGAAACTCTTCCAACAGAGCATTGATCCTCTCCGTCTGCGGATGATTCGCAGTTGAAAACTTCAACTCTGTGCCCAATAACCTGAACAAAGTCATCTAAAACCGCCCAGTAAAGCGAGCATCTCGATTGCTTATGATGTCTTCCGGTACCCCAAAGTGCTTGAAATATATAAGGCTCTATATGAAATTCTCTTTTGCAGCTTTCCTGATGACTTTAAAGAATTTTTTGTACATATGCAGCACATGTAAGAATGAATGCGTGATGTTCTTTACCTTTGGACGTCGCTGTACATTGTCTCGACCAAATGCTGAGCATTAATAAATCATCTTCTTCATTTTTTTTCTCCAAAAATTTAAGAAATCCATGTTGAAACAATGGTTAGAACTATGAAGGTTTTCAACTAAAAAAAAAAGAAGAGAGTGTGTAGTTGCAAAGGAGTCATGTTGTGTATAAATAGAAAAAAATTATAACGGCTATATTTACAACGACTATGTTCTAATGGTTATAATTATAACGGCTATATTTACAACGACTATTTTCTGACTGTTATTTTTCAAATTTTAATTATCAACGATTATATTCCCATGGCTATTTTTATTATGCAATATTTTTTTATTTTGTTAATCAAATACTAATTCTGTAAGAATAAAATATATCATAATTTCTGTAATAATCACTTTTACACTCTTGCATAATAAAATTATGCCATATTTTTATGTTTTGTAACTAAACAGGCCCTTAGTCATGAGAATAATATACTTTTGAGAATAAATAACTCCCGTATCATTAATTTCATATCATATATGAGAATACCATTTTCTAGCTTATATTCTTTGAAATCTTACATTAATTCCCATACCAAACGCCTTCTCTAAGCAATGGTGTTAAAATCTGGGTTCCTGGAAAAAAAGATTGCATCGGGCCTTCACAATATACCAGCCAATTATGGCAAAAACAGATTCGGCAAATTCATCTCAAGTCCAAGATTGAATTGGATTTGTCCAATCTCATAACAGATTTGAGGCTTTCAAGAAAGGGAAAGCCCAATCTCATATGCAAGTTGTCATGTAGTGCTCTAAAAAAGGGCCCATTGTTTGTCCTAAAAAATGGCAAGCCCAAAAGTAATAACGCAACTGAACGTTAGGCTTTAGCCCCCCTGCTCTCTCTCTCTCTCTCTCTCTCTCTCTCTCGCTCCTCGTTTGAATTCAGCAGGGTTTGGGGAGTGCAATGGATCCAGAAGCGGAGTTAATGGCTTCCGAGCAGCATACGGGCAACGAGTGGGAACTTTTCAAGGAGAACATCCGGCCGCTGAAGCGGGGCCGCAACGTCCAGCTCCTCGACCTCGCCCTCCGTTCTCACTCCCAACCTGCCCTCAAGAGATCCCTCATCCACACTCGAAGGAGGTTGATCGAGGCCATCGACGACTACAAGGGCGACGATCCCCTTCGACCCTGGCTCGAGTGAGTCTTCTCTTTTATGATTTCTTCTTCTTCTTCCTTACTCTTCCCACAACTGTTGAGTGAATTAACGCCCCATCCTTGCTTTTTCTTGTGTGAATATAGCTGCATCAAATGGGTTCAGGAATCATTCCCAACTGCAGGAGAGTGCTCCGGATTGCTTGTAATTTATGAGCAATGTGTGCGCACATTCTGGCATGGCCAACGATACAAAGATGATTTGCGCTATCTCAAAGTGTGGTTGGAATATGTATGTGATGTTTGTATTTTCATCCGTCCTGTTATTCCTTGCTGCTTAGATGTTGTTCATGATGTTTAATTTCTACTTGTTCTCCCAGGCTGAGAATTGTGCTGATGCTGAAGTAATTTACGGCTTTCTTGAAGCCAATGAAATAGGTCAGAACCATTCCATCTATTACTGTGCATATGCCCTCCTCATGGAGTCCAAGAATAAGCTTAAGAAGGCAGATGAGATGTTCAATCTCGGGATTGCGAGGTCTTGCCCAAAACACTTCTAACATACATCAAACAAGCATACCGTTGTTTTTCTAACACTCCCAGTTGCAGCTGATACAAGTGATGTTGAGAAATGTGTTCAATTCTTGGTCACCCTTAATTTAGTTATCTTGAAAAGTTCCCACTCGTTGATTTTCTTTGATTTTCGTTGCGCAGGAAAGCCAAACCATTAGAGAAGTTAGAAGCTGATTACAGAAAGTTCTTGGTTCGCTCCACAAGGAAGAAGAAAAATATCAAGGTATGCACTTAAACCTTCATTGTCTTTCATTTGACATTAGGAGTCATTTAAAGAATTTTCTGTTGCTATTTGATGCAGGAGGAATCAACCGAACCAGAAAACCGTATGCCCATTCGAAGCTTTGGAACTGTATTGGCTGCAGATGCTGCAAGTGAGTACTGTTTGCGGTTTGGTTATCTTTCAAATGTTATGAAACTGACTTGACTCACAATGTCCAGGGAGGCAAACTACTGAGAACTCTGATATTGCTAGGAAGAGGGTGAAGAGGTACCATCTTATATCCATGCAATGAAGGCCACAATTAAAATCTTTGCACCAATGTCACACATACGACAATTGATCCCTGTAATACTTGTTATGGCAGCTTATATCATTTATATTAACAATTTGTTAAACCTGTCACAGTTCAATGTGCATTATTCCTATCTGAACTCGAAACCAAGTAAAACTTAGCACAAATTTATCCATGAGTGCATGACATCCAAGACTTTCTTTGAAATTGCCATTTTCATAACTGGCTAAATTGTAGAGCTGCATCATTTCCGTTTGTCAACATAGCCTTGTTAGATAACTGAGATATACAGCCTTCCAAGCTTATTGTTGTTAAAAAGATAGCAAAATAAAGTAACTCTCCGGCAATATGAGTTTACCTTTATTTTTTTTTAAAAACTAACTGAAGCATATGCTTTGTAGGCAGTTCACTCCCAATGTGGTTTACAAGTTTCCCCCCTTTTAACAATAGTCATTCATTGAGATTTAACAATTTGACTGTCAAGTTCCAAGAATGTTATATGCTCTGATTTGCTTAATCAATACAAATTGTCAACTCATATGAATTGATGTTTATGCAGGGTTGATACCAATAGACCACTTTCCATCTACAATGATACAAACACACAAGGAAACTGCAACTCAGAAGTAATAAGGAATAATGAGAGGGTCTGGCATACAATAGCAAACCAGGTTGAAAGAAACAAAGAGAATACCTCAGTCCCATCCAAATGGATCTCCTACAAGGTAAGCTTAGCTTGGTTTACCATCTCTCTCATGCATTCTATTGCTATTTTATGCTGCTTGGCATCAATTTCATGGCCGTAATTCTTTCATCAGGTTCCTCAGAAAATAGCATCCAGGACAGCGGTAGCAGCCCCAAGTACTTGTATTGAGGTTTTTGTTGATGACGAATGTGCTGAGTATGTTCTCCTATCAACTCTTTTAAGTTTTAGCAGCTGACAAGATATAGTCGCACCCACATTTTCTCATAGCTTAAATTGATGTTCAATTACCAAAGGGCTATTCACAACAACATAATGCTGTACCTCATCTATTTTTCTTCAAAAGTAATCATGAAAAGTTAATTTTTTTCAACTTAGTTTTTGAACCATGCCTAATCAAGCCCTCAGAATTACTCACCACATGAATAAATAAATCAGACAACCAAGAAGATGAATTGGTGGTCAAGGCTTCATTCATTGTAGAGTTTGTTTTATCTACGGATGAAATATTGAGTAGAAAAAGATAGATGTTTTCAAATAATTATTATAGCCCATAATAACCAGTTTGCCTGGTGGAAGGTGACACATTTTATATTGTGTTATGAATCAGAACTTCAATTACTACTATTATAGATGTTGTAAAGCCTTGCAAACTTTTACTTCTATATATTTTTAAACTATTTGTATCCCATCTGGTTTTTGATGCTAGGTTGGAATTTGTATATGGTAGGTATCACTGAAAGCTATGGAGATTGTTGTGAATCTGCTGGCAGAGTATTATTTATGAACTTTATTCTGACACAAGTATGATATGGATGCTTGACATATTATTCATCTATCTGATGCGGTAAAACAAATATCAACAGCAATTACATTACATAATGTGAGTTGGATGCAATGTTGCAATTACATTTAATTAGGGATGCAAGTGGGGTAGAGAATCCCTGTTCCCCCCGGAGACCCGTCCCAACGGGACGGGGATTTTCTGAAATAGTTTCCCTATGGGGCAGGGAATAGGGGAAAATCCCTCCCCGACTAGCGGGGCTGGAGCGGGGAGAGTATTCTCCGCCCCGCTCCCTATGGGGATTTCTAGATTTTTTAAATTATATATATACAAATTTATAAAAAAATAGCTCATATGATTAATTTTAATTATTAAAAAAATTAATATTAGAATCATGAAATAAATATGATTTTCATATGATTTTATTTTTAACTTTGATATTATTTATAATTTTATTTTATACTTGCAATTTTATTTATTATTGAAGGCGAAGCTATCATATTAAAATGTTAACGGTGGTGGATTCTAATCTAAATATTTTAAAGAATGAAAATCAATTAATGAAAATATAAAATTGTTGTACTAGTTTTTGTATTATGAATTTTATTAATGAATTTGTACTTTTAATTTATTTTCAAACTTTGTGTTATTTGTAATAATTAATTTTTTCGTCCTACAATATTATGTTTATTTTGAGAAATATTTTGTATATTTTTTTTATTTTGTATATGATGCAAATAAAAATATGCTATAGAAAAAAATTTGGTAGGGCAGGGATTCTCCGACCCCATGGGGATTCCCGCAGGAGAGTGAGTGAGGGAATTTCTCCCCCATCGGGAATTTTGAAACGGGGAATCCCCGCTTTGTGGGAAGTGGGGATTGGGATGGGGATCTCATTCCCCGCCCCGCTCCGCCCCACTTGCATTCATACATTTAATCCCCTAATGTGTTATGTTACCCTGAACTTAGAAACTAAATTACGGCATCAAAATTGTTCCTAAAGCCTCCAAACTTCAACTCTAATGTGTTGCTTGAATGGATGAATAACTTTTGAATGTTGACATATCTGCTAATAATAATAGATATAATCACTGTCTCAGTAACAAGATCATAATGTTCTCAATTTTTCAATACACCTATTTATGTATTTTTAAGATAATTTTTTGTGCTCCCATCATAAAGTTACAGTCGTCTACATGTATCTTTCATATAACCCTACTACGCCCCCTTCCCTCAATTAGGGCTTTACATTGTGTCAGGTTACCAGCAGAAGGGGTGAAAAGTGTGACCTCTTCTATACTGCAGCTCAGACAGGGAAACAACGTTAATCTTAAGAAGTAAGCTGCACTAAATCTTTTTTTTTAATTTCTGTATCTATAATATAGCCAGACATATTATTTTACCAACGGATACGCATCACCTTCTTGCACCGTGCAGGGAAACAGAGCTGTTGAAAGAAAACCCTTTACGTAATTTCCCTCTCCAGTGCCTTAGGTAATTGGTGATTCTATGCCTTTCTATCAATAGGTTCCTCTCTATCTATGTATTGTTAAGTTGTAATGCGATCCCTGTGATGAGTTTCCATTCTTCGAAGGTTTTCCAATGTATGTGGAATTGTATCTCAGCTTTTACCTCTTAAGGCTTGTAAATTGGTTTCTATTTTAACAATTATTATCTGGTCATCTACTTCAATTTTTATTTAGTGGGGATTGTTGCTCAATCTATATTCAATGAAAATTTTCATTAGATCTTCATATGGCATGGCAGATTGGCAGGGCAGTAGATATTGTGCCCAAAGTCGCATTTAATTTCTTGCGGGTCCATATTGAAGTTTCTCCTTGTCTCCTAGAGTTGAAAATGATCTTGTTACTTGGAAGTAAGGTACCACAAAGTTCTCAGAGGACAGGAACCAACATATCAACTTAGGGTCTCACTTGAGCATCTGATAAAATACACCACAATTGTCCTGAAGGTGCACGTAAGCGGTAACCAGCTGTAGAGTTCCACAGACGTGAAGGCAAACAAGGAGGATAACATAGGAGAAGAGGGAAAAAGAGTGCAGAGGTTCTCTGATGTAAATTATGAGCTTATGATCTGTTGATTAATGGCTCTCTCTCTCTCTCTCTCTCTCTCTCTCTCTCTCTCTCTATATATATATATATATATATATATATATATATGTGGGTTAGAAATGGCAAAACCAGTGAGCCTGTAGGAGCAGTCTTATTACACCCACATCCTTACCACCTCTGGTCTCCATCAGATTGATGGAAAAGAGTGGACGGATGAAAGAAATCCTTGTTCTAATGTAATGAACTTTACAAATCCACGGCTGTTTCCCTGCAAAATTCCACTCCACAAACTAGCAACTCCCCAAAAGAGTTGTTTTTCACCCAATTTAATTCAAGCAGACGATGATAGGTTTGGAAATAACAGGACTTACACAACCTCTAGCACAATTAAGACTAGCTATGACAGCACGAAATTAAAAGCAGTAAGATAGTTGGGAATATCTTCCCTCCCGAGCAAGCCACCGAAGAACTCTCTCTGGAGCTTCTAGGGTTTCCAGAGTCAGGCCTCCCTTTCCTTTTCCTTCTTTTTCCTTGCCTCTCCTTTTTCCCCCTTCACCCTTTATATTTTCTGTCTTTTTACCCAGCATCACAGCCTCTGTCCTTCACATGCCCTTCTCTGTTGCTAATTGCCATATTGTCAGGACATAATGAAATCTTCAAAACGTTTGTTGCTTTTTCTCTCTCTCTGGCCCCTTCGTCTCGTTAGCAGCTCATTTCTGTGCTTTTCCTCATGGCCCACCCCTGATGCCTTCTCGTGCATAACATTCTCCTTTGTGGAACTTGGAACTGATGCTAAACTGGGAAGTCCATATGTCCAAGAATGACTTGCGGTGTCCGGTAACTTGTTCATAATGAATCAGTTCGCATGTACCACATTTGAATTTCCCACGTACCTCTTCATCTGTCTTCTAGTATTTGGTAGTATTGAAATTGGAAACAAGTACATAATATCTCCGCCTCCCTAGATCTATCAGCAAAAGATTGTGTTTGTGTGCTTGTGTGTGTATGCTTTTTTAAGTAAACTATTTTAGGTAGTATTATATTTTAAGTAAATAAATAAATCACAATGTATTTTTGTAATTAAGCTTATATTTTTGGTAGTATTATATTTCCGTGAGAAAAAATTTTTCTTTTCGAAGCTTTCGACATGTGAAACGTAGCCATTATAAAAAGGGTATGTTTTCTTAAACAGACGCATAAAAGGAGAAGGATAGGGTAAGGTCGGGTCACAGTATGCAGGCCAAACCTATGCGAGATTGAGCGAACCTCTTCTTTCCCGTGCGGGGCGTGTTGGGCGCTGATTGACTCGACACCGAACCTGTCCTTGAAAACAAGGGAAAACCCCTGATGAATTCTTTTTGCTCCAAGCTTGCCGCCCTCTTTAAGAAATCACGCGTCGTCTCCACCTCGACAAACGCAGCACCACCTTCGCATATGGAAGACGGCAGCCTTCCCAAATCCATCCTCCGCACCAGCCTCTGCATCATCGGCAGCGGCCCTGCCGCTCACACCGCCGCCATCTACGCTGCGCGCGCCGAACTTCAACCTATCCTCTTCGAGGGCTGGATGGCGAATGACATCGCCGCTGGGGGCCAGCTCACCACCACCACTGACGTTGAGAACTTCCCCGGTTTTCCCAAAGGGATCATGGGCATCGACCTAATGGATCGCTGCCGTGCCCAGTCGGTCCGTTTCGGGACAAACATCCTCACCGAGACCGTCACCTCTGTCGACCTCTCCTCCCACCCCTTCAAGGTCTTCTCCTCATCCACCCAAGTCTATGCTGACGCCATCATCATCGCCACCGGCGCCGTTGCCCGCCGTCTCCACTTCTCTGGCTCCGACACCCTCTGGAACAGAGGGATCTCTGCATGCGCAGTCTGCGACGGGGCAGCCCCTATCTTCCGGGACCGCCCCATCGCTGTCATCGGTGGAGGAGACTCCGCCATGGAGGAGGCCAATTTCCTGACCAAGTATGGGTCCCGCGTGTACATCGTGCACCGCCGGGACACATTTAGGGCTTCAAAAATCATGCAGGCGAGGGCCCTCAATAACCCCAAGATCGAGGTGTTATGGAACTCGGAGGTGGTGAAGGCGTACCCCAAGGAGACGAATGGACCTCTTGGGGGTGTTAAGGTGAAGAATGTCATCTCCGAGGAGGTGTCTGATTTGACGGTGTCGGGGCTTTTCTTTGCAATAGGGCATGAACCGGCGACCAAGTTTTTGGATGGGCAGCTGGAGCTTGACGCGGATGGATATATTGTCACAAAGCCTGGCTCCACACGTACCAGCGTCAAAGGTGTTTTTGCCGCTGGAGACGTGCAGGATAAGAAGTACCGCCAGGCGATCACCGCAGCTGGATCTGGTCAGTTCTTCATACTACTTTGTTCATTGCATCAGTCACTCACTCGCGCGCTTTGTTATATCATATATTGCTAGTTTACATTCTTATGAACTATGATTGGTCTTCTACGATATGAGTGCACTCATTGTGATACCACTACTATCTTACATGAAATTGTTAGTGACTCACTTGAATCGAACAGCTCTTTAAATCCATCATGTCTGTATATTTGATGATTCCTCCTCTGTACTCATCTATTAATAACGGAATGGCGTGGTCCAAAGGATGTAGAAGCGCACAATGAAACTGGTAAAATTCTAGGTGAAATTTGATGGATGGGCCATGAGGGGATGAAATTTAAGACTAGAAGATACCTGGAATCTGAGGTTTTATTAGAGAGTGGTCACTACAAATAACTAGAATAGTGAAGGAGAACCAGACAAAAAGTTAGGTTTAGGGTTTAGGAATGGAGAACTGTCATAGTTATGGCCATATCACATTGTTAAAAAAGCCAGGGGCACCTTAATTTGTGCTATTGGTACAAATTTATGTTATAGAACCATCAATTGTGTGGGCTGTTGATTGTTACATTTCAAAGTCAAGCCTAGTGATGGTAGAATTTAATTTTCAACCCAAAAGTTTGACCGACAAGAGAAAACATGTTGCGGTAGGCCTAGAATTAATAGGAGATAGAAACAGGAGACAAATAAGGAAAAATAAAATTTGCATGATTCAGTCTATTTTGCCTGTATCCACATGCAGAGGGAGTATTCTTATTTCTTTGAAAACTAACACAAAAAGAAGATACAACCCTAAAACCTATATATATATATATATATATATATATATACATCCAAAAGCAAATCGGTGAGGTTGTTCCTAATTACATTATGACAATCAATCAATTGTCCTCAGCTTCCACCATGAGCCTCACCATTAAAAACCTCCTCACAAGCTCCCAGAATAGGGTCAAATCACTAATTGGGTTGGATAATGAAATAATTCAAGGCACATTACAACATAGATCAAACCTGTGTTAAGATTTTATTTTTATTAGTTGTGTCAAAATTTTCCTTTGTTTTCCCTTATAGTTTCAATCATTTTTAGCTCTTATACTTGTGTCTATGTTGGTTCATAATTGATCTCCTTTACTACAGCCCAATAATACATTTTCACAACTGTTGAATTTCCCAAGCATTCTAGAAAATTATTCTGCTACTATGCAACTTCCATAATATGAGAATAAAAAGCAAGGTCTCTTGCTTGTTAAATATTTGGGTGCCTCTGAGTTAATTTAATGCCTTGAGGGCCAACTATGTTTTGAATATTGTTGTTGTATACATCAACAGATTAGGTAATACTTGATGGAATCTTTTCCATGTTAAAAATATGTTCTGTTATATATTGTGGATTTCCATTTTTCATTTTCTTATTGTAGTATAAATACACCTCCACATTTCAAGATTTGCTGCAAAAGCTCTCTGACCTTCAACTGATTTAAAGACTAGCACTCAAGTATATTGCTTGGTTTCCCAAGTGTCATTTGGGGGCTGATGTTCTGGTAGGATAGAGTATTTGAAAGAGAGGAAAAGGTTGTCTGGGAGAATCAGCTAATTTATGTGTTCAAATAAAAAATCTTACAGAAAACCAGGAAATACTGCAGGGCTTTTTGTTGTCTTTTTTGTTTTAATTTTATTTTTAAAACACGGCTGAAAATGTAGAAGGCATTTAATATTATGTTGGGATGGATGGGCTTGATCTGTAATCTCATTGAATGTGATGCTATAGATGAAAAGAACATCGGTTATGGAAGCAATGCTTCCGGCTCTTATTTTCTTCCCTAATTACCTCTTCACTGAAACGCTTATAAACCTGGTCCAAGGTTGGTTTCTCGAGTATTGTTCATTTTTTTGTCTTGTGTTATTGTATTAATTTCCTATGCCCATTGCCATTCTAATAATTATGTCAACTGTGCTGGATATGTGAATTTAAGATCACAGTATTGAGTCTATGCATATCTATTGAAATAAAGTATTGAGTCTATTCATTCAGTCTTCCATGTTCACCAGTGAGTGATAATTGTATATAATTCATGATGACACCGAGAGATTAAAAGTGAACTATTCTCTGATGACCTTTGTTTGAATCTGCACTTTGACTGATGCATTTCCAATATAAAAAAAATGTCTCAGGGTGCATGGCTGCACTTGATGCGGAGCACTACCTGCAGGAAATTGGAGCTCAAGAAGGAAAGACTGATTGACTATCCTTGGACTATCAATGGACCATTCAGTTGCGATCGAGGGTTTAAGAGCCAATGTGGATTTGATGTTGTGGATTGATTTGTAGGGCATATGTGCCTTTTTTATGGGGTTTGATCATAACCTAGAATTGCTTTAAGAGGCTGGCTGAACGAACAGTCTTTGTATGGATATTTGCACATGATTTAATCAAGGTATTTGAACCCGCATCTGACTGCCTTTATTTTTCGTTTGTTTGGAAAGAGGCTGGATTAGCCTTTATTATGTTTGTGTTTAACTGTGCCCTTCATTGCATGCGGCAAAGAGGTCGAGTGTACTATCACCCCCCCGCGACCAACCAAAACAACCACACGCACGTACAGCAGGGTAGTGGATCAATCTTTGGCCATTGACTTTTCATAAGCTTCGTGTATTGGAACGGCATGTCAATCTAACCATGTATATTGGTTTAATTAATTATCTTTATACACAATAAACTAAAGAAACTGATATTGATCTCACTGGTGATCTTATAGTCAGGGTGGAGACGGAAATTGTTGCCAGGGGCAAGCTACAAACCTATAAAAAAAGTTCAAACAAAATTTGTATAAATTAAATATTCGAAATAATGCAATAAAAACAATATTTTAAAATACAAAATAAAAATGTCATTAATGACTGAGGGGGAGTTAAATCCTCTTATGTATAATTATAACTTAATAGAATTTTAAATTAAAAAAATTCGTATTTAACATAATTATGATGAGTGAGTATATGTTAATTAATAATTGTTCTGAATTCATTTCAATGATTTTAAAATTTTTAATTTTAACTATAGATGAAGTTTTATTTGGAAGTAATAACTTATATTTTGAATTGTTTTTGGATGATTTTTGTTTTATTTATCATGAAATCACAAATTTGCCCCTAATACTCCTCAAATATCTAAATCAATAATATCAATCCATGTACGATATTAATCAATCTCAATCCACAAGCATTTCAACAAATTTACTTAAAAACAACCCATAAATGATAGAAATAAACAAACAAACAAGATTAATCAACTTAAAAAGTTTCACACATTCACCTCCTCAAAAAGATAAGAGTTTCACGGGAGGAATTGGAGCTTCACAATAAAAAATTTGAGCTTCGTTAAATAGCTAGAGAAACCTAAAAATAGATGAGAAATTGAAAGAGCTATTTTATGATGATTCAGGGATATATATAATTTTTAGTAGGCCACCCAACTTTGTTCAATTATCAAAAAGATGTCCAAACTTTAATTTGAATCAAAAAGGTTACCCATCTTTAATTTATTTTAACCAGGAGATTACCCAAAGAATTCCAGCAACTGACTGATAACGTGAAGGCCGGAATTCCTCCATCAGTGCTTACATGGCTGACTCACTCAACGCCTCACCATTCAATGACACGTCATGCAGCAACTTTCCACATCAGCTCGACACGTGTCACGAAAGCTTTCTAAATCCCCTTCAAAGCCCTTCTTTAGCAAAGCTCCTTCCGAAGAAACCAAGGGAGATACAGACCAGCAGAAGTCCAGCAAGGTGATTTCCAAAAAATCAAAGGAAGTCAGTACTGAAGAGGTGGAACAGAAGCAAGTTAGAGGAGGAGCCTTTAGACACCCTTGAGTAAGAAGATGAGCCAGCTTGGACATGGCAGTTAACTAGGAGAGACGGCAAGAAGAGGAGGAAGCCCCGGCATACTGTAAGTTTTTTTGTAGAACCCTTTCTGATCATGAAGTTTGAAAGGGTTGTTTAAATGTTCTATAAAACATTGGTTTTTGTTTGTAGAGTAATGAGCTTATCTGTCATTGATGAGAATCTGTATTGTGTAATGTGCGTTAAATTGCCTGTCATTGATGGTATTTTGATGCATATGTCATTGATAGTTGTGTGCTTGAACTCAATTTGCTAAGGGATTTGTTATACTTGTCACTGATTGTGCATTTCAAAGTGACATGAGTTTTGATATGCATATTAACTTTACTATAATAATTACATCTGTTGACAAAGCATGAGCATTGTTAGGGTACCCAACATTAATTTCCTTGGTGTTAGGACTTACCAATGCTAGTACACCTTGGTGGTATAAGCTACAAGTATTTGCTGTCAAGTTGTAGAGAAATATATGAGTTGGAGGAGTATTGTTGGATTGCTTCCAAATGACTGACTTAATTGAGCCCATTCACTTTCAGTGCCAACTGCAGACCTGTTTACTATAAAATTGCATTATATGGTTGGTGACATAGAAGTCATGGCAGGGTATATAGGTTACTGTTGCACAGACCAAATGTTCATAATCAAGCTCATTTGCATGGCCAGAGAATTTAGTTTAGTTGTAGAAGATTGCACTTTTTGGTAGTTAGATGAATCCAATCAGGGGAAAGTATTAAAAGAAATTCAAAATAACTTAGATACCCTGTCCATGGCAATGCTTGTGGGAGCTAGTAAGGAAGTATATGTATATGCTAGGCTTGCAAACATGTAGTGGTGCTCATGGAGAAAGTCGTGTTGGTTGCAATGATGTGGTGTAGGAGTTGGACAATTAGGCAAGGTTGAATTGGTAAAAGGATGTATTGGAAAAAGCTGCAGATGAGGATGAAGACATTGTAGAGGATGCTGACTTAGAAGGGATCCTGGTAGGGGGCCAAGATGGGGGGGATATAGGGGATGATTTAGACTATAGTTTTCAAGGGGAATCAAATGAAAAAAAATGGGGAGAACACTGGGAGGACTAGGAATGAAGCAGACAAAGGAGGAGAACATGGGGGAAAAATTAATGATGGTAATGATGTAGAGTCTGACTATGGAAGGTCTAAGGAGTTACAGTCCTATTCTTCAACTGATGAGGATACAATGGTGCATGTAGGCCTAGTTATGCTGAGTTTAATTATGAAGTTGGCATGAAGAACCCACAATTTAAGATTGGAATGAAATTTAGAAGTTTCAAACAATTTAAACAAGCTATAAAAAATTATGGGATAAAAAATCAATATATGATGACCTTCAGGCCTAACACTAAAAAAAAATGTAAAGCCTTTTGTAAGAAAGGTTGCCCCTTTTTATCTCTGGGCTTCATTAATGGTCAAAGATGAAGCCACAATCCAGATTAAGAAAGGTGTTTTACAACATGAATGTGCTAGAGACCATAGTAATAGGCATGTGAGTGCTGAATGGATAGCAAGGACATACTTGGAGTAGTACAGGGCAGATCCATCTTGGAGAATTGTAGGCATCATCCAAGCTATGAAGGGCAATCAAAAAGTTGACATTAGCAGGTTGAAAGCTTATAGGGTCAAGTGCATTGCCCAAAAGTAAGTTAGATTAATTGCTTTTACATTCATGTTCTTATTATAGTAAACTGATGCATAGCACAAATATCTGATTTCTTTTCCTCACTTCATTCCATCTCACCACCAAGGTTTATAGATGGTGATGAGGTCCCAAATGGCAAGGTTACATGATTATAGGCTAGAACTGATGAAGACCCATCCAGGGTCAACAATAAATGTGAGCAGCAATGAAGAAGTGGGCTTCCAAGCATTATATGTCTGCATGTCTGCATGTCTCCATTGAGAGCGGGGTTTTTGGCAGGGTACAGTGATCTGATTTCTTCGGATGGATGCTTCTTGAAGAGGTTGTATCGAAGCCAATTGTTGGCTGCAATTGGGATAGATGCAAATAATTGCAGCGATCCCATTGCTTGGGCCATGGTGGATAAAAAAAACAAAAATAACTGGAAGTGGTTTCTAGAGGTATGTGAATTTACCTACTAATCATTCTCAATCAATATTTGTATGCTAACTTGTGTGTATGTCTCATGCCCATTCTTACGGTGTTGGCTCGGGATTTGAAGATCAATGATAGCAAAGAATGGGCTTTACTGATAGTAAAAGGTGAGTCAGTTCTGTTTGCTATGCCATTAAGTTCTTAATTTCACATCAACATTCTTCATAAATTATGCATGCCATGAATTAATATCTCAATCTGGTAATATTTCTTCAATTAGCCATTAGTTGAGACAAATGTTTGGTTAATTAATGTTGCTCTCATGCCCATTCTTAATTAATGTTGTTTGCTTTGCTCACTGTTTCATTAATTAATTTCACAAGTGTTTGGTTAATTATTTTATCAATCTGGTAATGTATTATTCAATCTGGTAATGTATTCTTCATAATGTATTGTTTCATTAATTAATTTCTCAAGTGTTTGGTTAATTATCATCCTCTTAGTTTTTTTACCTGTGGTTGCTTATGTAAGAACCATTCCCCAGCAAAGCAACTAACATAATTTAAAAGTTAAAATCAACAACAATCTCGTCGAAAGCCGGGCAGAGCTAAATTATGGAAAAGAAAAGGAAGCAACTATATATATATATATATATATATACCAGAAGCGAGGGGGCTTATCAAAACGAGCCAGAAGAACATACGACCGCACAGAATCCGGCAAGTAGAGATCAATCTAAGACGAGTTGGACGCCGCGGACTGTCGATTCCGAGGCTTCTCATGCTCATCTTGCTCCTTATTTAGATTTCTAAAGGAGCTAAAACTGGTGATCGATGGGAGAGATAGAGTCTTCCGCAAATACAGAAGATCATACCATGGTGATCCAATGGGTGCTGAGTGTTGAAGGAGTACTCAGAGCTAGAAAGGAGAAATGGGTACTACAAATTAATTCTCAGGTTAGTGGACACATGGAGACACAAGAGGGGCTGAAAGGTAATCAGGTGCGACAAATGAATGATAGCCACGTTGGCAAGTTGGCTGTAAAAGAAAAGACAACATCAACTCAGGGAAATGGAGAGCAACGGAGAGAGGTACAAGTGGATGGCTCGATGGAAGAGTTTGTTATGGCATCAACGGAGGAGAGTAAAAGAGGAAGAATCATGAGGGAAAGGAGGCCGAATACGCGTCTGGGAGGCTACGTACTGACGGGGAGGACGGAGTATATAGGGGGTGGCAGTAAGGGAAGCGAGGGGCATGTTGGTCTTGGCTGAGAAGAAGGAAGAAGGCTCTGTCGTCAGATAGAGAGTAGGCCGGAGCTCATCAGTCCGGTTATTTCATTTCCAGCAAATAATCTTCATGAGTTAAACTCTATTTTCGTATTGTTAATTGCTTATTATGGAGTATTGATGTTATGAGTATTATGAACTCCTGCTCTTGTTTGAACATTTGAAGTTGCTCTGTTATTTCAATTAAAATAGAGCTGAGGCTCTTTGTTGGGGTGATTGTGTTGATAGAACTTGTTAAGAAGGACTTATTCATAACATTTGGTGCTTTCGTTGTTTCTCTGCAACCATGGCAGAGAATACTCGTTTGAAGGAGTTAACATCGAAGATGGAAACAGTCTTAGCTGTGCTGGGGGATAAGGAATAGAAAGATAAACTGAAAGATGAAAGGATTTCTATGATTGAACAATCGTTGGCTTCAATGGTAAAATGTATGGAATCCTTACAATGTTTGGCATCCACATCGACAACTGCTCCTTCTACCTCGACCATACAGGAGCACAATCAGGCAGAGGGACGCCCCAACTTTCCTCCACAACCTCGTTCTATTAAAATGGATTTTCCCCGTTTTGATGGGTCACACGCACTTCAATGGATCTATCAAGCTGAGCAGTTCTTTGATTATTATGACACATCTGATTTTTACCGCCTGAAGATTGCTTCCATACATTTTGATGGCTCCGTCGTTCCCTGGTTTCAAATGCTACAGAAATTGGGCACTCTTGTCTCTTGGAAAAGCTTGACAACGGCTATTGAACAAACTTATGGACCATCAATTTTTGATTGTCCCCGTTCTTCACTTTTTAAGCTATTACAGGAGGGTACAGTTGCGGAGTACTATCAAGCTTTTACAGAGTTGGCAAATCGAGTCGAAGGACTCTCATCAGAGGCTTTTCTGGATTGTTTTATCAGTGGTTTACGACCAGAGTTACAACGAGATATTATTCCATGGCAACCAGAGTCTATCACCAAAGCAGTTACATTGGCTCGCTTATATGAAGAGAAACCGGGCTTTGGAGATCAAATTCAAAGAACTAAAACTCCCATTATCACTGAGATTTCAAGCTCTCCAAGACGGTCATTCACTGGGTCTTCTCGGCCTATGATGTTACCTCCAATTGGACCACCACCATTAGCATTACCGAGTCCTACAGCAATATCTTCTAAATTGCCGGCATTACCGTCAGCTCCATCACCAGTTTCAGCATCTACCTCCTCCTCATAGCCACATTTTCGGAAGATGTCTTACAAGGAAATGCAGCAAAGAAGAGCGCAAGGCTTATGTTATAATTGTGATGAGAAATTTTCACCCATGCATAAGTGTGCTAATCGTCGGTTATTGTTATTACAATGGGATGAGGACATTGCCGATTTACCAGATAATCCAGAGGAGACTTACTCCAGCGATGATCACCCTCTAGAACATGAATTGCATAGTTTATCTCTTCATGCCATGGGGAACACTTTCGTTTCTGGCACAATGAGATTTACAGGTTCTATTGCTGTTCAAATTTTGCTGGATGGTGGCAGCGATTATAGTTTTATTACTCCACGACTTGCTAAATTTCTGCACTTACCCATTGTGCCCACAAAGCAATTTAAAGTGTTAGTGGGAGATGGCAATGCATTGTTGGTTGAAGGCTTAATTAAAGACCTCCAGGTTCAAATACAGAACCACACTATTACTTTTTCTCTATATTTATTGCCTATTGTTGGAGCCGATATCATATTGGGTGCTAATTGGCTAGCCACCTTGGGGCCACATCTTACTGATTACAACACTATGACATTAGAATTTGTTTACAATAACACTATTGTCAAATTTCAAGGCGAACGAAAACAAGGGCCACAAATGACTACGGTGTCGCAATTACATCGACTATGTTCCACTCAGGCAATTGCTTCGTGCTATACTTTAACCATATCTCAGTATACAAAATTGGATGTGCCAATGGTGCCAGGCAAATCTCAGGAGGGTTCAAATATACCAGATAATTTGGCTTTACCTGTTGACATGGACAACAGTCTTAAACAAATACTTTGGCAATATCAAGCAGTATTCCAAGTTCCTACTCAATTACCTCCTTCCAGAGGATGTAATCATCGCATCCCATTGCTACAAAATTCACAGCCAGTAAAGGTGAAACCTTACAGGTATGCTCACTGTCATAAAACTGAAATTGAACAAATGGTTGATCAGATGTTGCAGGAAGGACTGATTGAACCTAGTACTAGCCCGTTCTCTTCTCCAGTCTTGTTAGTCAAGAAGAAAGATGAGTCTTGGCGATTTTGCACAGATTATAGAGCACTTAATGCAATCACCATTAAGGACTCTTTTCCAATTCCAACTGTTGATGAATTATTGGATGAATTGTGGGGGGCCACCTATTTTTCAAAGCTTGATCTCAGGTCAGGTTACCATCAAATCTTAGTTCAGCCAGAAGACCGATACAAAACTGCATTTAGAACACATCATGGCCATTTTCAATGGTTGGTCATGCCGTTTGGCTTGTCCAATGCACCCGCTACATTTCAGGCTCTGATGAATCAGGTTTTTCACTTTGCATTGAGAAAATTTGTCCTTGTCTTCTTTGATGATATTTTGATTTATAGCAAGGATTGGAATTCTCATCTCATTCATCCCGAACAAGTTCTCCAGACTTTATTAAAGCATCAACTCTTTGCGAAATTTTCTAAATGCTACTTTGGCATGCAAAAGGTGGAATACCTAGGACATGTTGTCTCTGCTCAGGGAGTGGAAATGGAGGCAACTAAAATTCAGGCCATTATCCGATGGCCAATTCCTACTAACTTGAAGCAATTACGAGGATACTTGGGCTTGACAGGCTATTATCGAAGATTTATTAAACAGTATGCACAGTTGGCTAGGCCATTGACTGAGTTGATCAAAAAGGATAATTTTCATTGGCATGCTGCAGCTGAGGAAGCTTTCATAGCTTTAAAGGTGGCCATTACCACAGCTCCTGTATTAGCTCTTCCGAATTTTTCTCAGCCATTTACCTTAGAAACTGATGCTTTGGGGTTAGGAATTGGAGCAGTATTGAGCCAAAATAAACATCCAATTGCTTTCTTTTCCAAGAAGATGTCCTCCTCTATGCAGAAACAATCAGCTTACATTCGAGAACTTTTTGCCATCACTGAAGCTGTTGCAAAATTCAGACATTACTTAATGGGACATCATTTTGTCATCAAAACTGATCAGCAGGCACTTAGGCATTTGTGTACTCAAACAATTCAAACTCCTGCCCAGCAAAAGTGGCTTCCTAAGCTCTTGGGCTATGACTTCACTATTGAATATAGGCCAGGAGCAGAAAATAAAGCTGCAGATGCACTTTCTCGATGTTTTAACTTGGCCTTTTCTACTGCTGATTGTCAGTTCATATCACAAATTCAGCAAGCTCAACTCGAGGATGCTACATTCAGTAATTTAATTCACCAGTTGCAACAATCTTCTACTCCTCATCCTGATTATGTTTGGAAAAGAAACCTCTTGTGGTGGCATGATAGAATTGCAATTCCTCCTCACTCAGATATTAAGAACACTTTGCTCACAGAGTTTCATTCTTCTCGACTTGGTGGCTATGCGGGACAACTCCGAACATATGCCCGTTTAGCTCTCCAATTCTTTTGGCCAGGTATGAGGGCTGATGTCAAAAAATTTGTTCAAGCTTGCCCTATTTGTCAGAGAGCAAAAGGGGTGAATACACATCCAGCTGGTTTACTACAGCCATTACCAATTCCGAAACAAATTTGGCAAGATCTGGCGATGGACTTTATTACTGGTTTACCATTAGCAAAGGGAAATTCAGTAATCCTGGTGGTTATTGACCGACTATCTAAGTATGGCCATTTTATTCCTATGAGGGTTGCCTTTACAAGTCAAATAGTAGCTGACTGTTTCATTGCCAACATAGTGAAATTACATGGTATCCCTCGCTCCATAGTATCTGACAGAGATAAGGCCTTTACCAGTAAATTTTGGCAACATCTCTTTGACAAAATGGGCACTACATTGGCTATGTCATCGGCTTACCACCCCGAAACTGATGGTCAAACCGAAATTCTCAACAAATGCCTTGAACATTATTTGAGATGTTTTATATCTGATAATCCAAAGGCTTGGGTGGATTTATTGCCTTGGGCTGAATATTCCTACAATACATCTTTCCATACTAGCATGCAAATGACTCCATTCCAAGTGGTTTATGGCAGGGATACCCCAACTTTAGTAGCTTACGACTACAGTGCAGATGATCAGATTCAAGTGGCTGAATTATTATCCCACAGGGATAAAGTGCTACAGCAATTAAAGCTTAATTTGTCCAAAGCCCAGGATTGAATGAAGTGATATGCAGATAAACACAGAAAAGAAGTTTCTTTTGAGATTGGTGACTGGGTGTTAGTTAACCTACAACCATACAGACAACAGTCTGTTTTTCTCCACCGAAATCACAAGCTCAGCATGAAATACTTTGGCCCTTTTCAGGTGATGCAACGAATTGGACAAGTGGCTTATAAATTGGCATTACCAGAAGGATCTCGCATTCACCCTGTGTTTCATGTTTCAGTCCTAAAAAAATTTATTGGCAATCCTATGACAGATACAATTCCATTGCCCTCATCCACTGTTATTTCAGGACCTGTGATTCAACCAAGCTCCTTATTACAAGCTCGAACCATTTTGCGTAATCATCGGCCCGTCAAGCAAGTTTTAGTCCAATGGGAGGGTTTACCACCATCCGAAAACTCATGGGAAGATATTCTTCAGTTGCAACAACAATATCCTACATTGGACCTTGGGGGCAAGGTCTCAATTAAAGAGGGAGGTAATGTTATATTTCCACATGTAATCCAAATTAATTCTCAGGTTAGTGGACACATGGAGACACAAGAGGGGCTGAAAGGTAATCAGGTGCGACAAATGAATGATAGCCACGTTGGCAAGTTGGTTGTAAAAGAAAAGACAACATCAACTCGGGGAAATGGAGAGCAACGGAGAGAGGTACAAGTGGACGGCTCGATGGAAGAGTTTGTTATGGCATCAACGGAGGAGAGTAAAAGAGGAAGAATCATGAGGGAAAGGAGGCCGAATACGCGTCTGGGAGGCTACGTACTGACGGGGAGGACGAAGTATATAGGGGGTGGCAGTAAGGGAAGTGAGGGGCATGTTGGTCTTGGCTGAGAAGAAGGAAGAAGGCTCTGTCGTCAGATAGAGAGTAGGTCGGAGCTCATCAGTCCCGTTATTTCATTTCCAGCAAATAATCTTCATGAGTTAAACTCTATTTTCGTATTGTTAATTGCTTATTATGGAGTATTGATGTTATGAGTATTATGAACTGTTGCTCTTGTTTGAACATTTGAAGTTGCTCTGTTATTTCAATTAAAATAGAGCTGAGGCTCTTTGTTGGGGTGATTGTGTTGATAGAACTTGTTAAGGAGGACTTATTCATAACAAAGGACCGCCTCCTTCGTGTGCCCTCGTTAGAAGAATTCAGATTCTCGGACACTACTATTATTTATTTATTTATTTATTTATTTTTTTCTCTCAAGCGATATCAAATACACATTTTGTATTATTTACTTCATCCAGAAAGAGAAAAAGCGTTTGCTTTTTTATTTTATGAGGAAAAAGGAAGTAAATCACTTTAATTTTTCATTGTTTACCTTTTTTCCTTTTAAAAAATTTTAATAATTCATTATTTGTTATTTTATTTCATTGTATGTACAGCAAAAATCATATGTTTCTGGGATCCGTGCTTGTGATCCTAAAAATTTGACCAGAAACTTGACCATCAGGCCATGCCGCCTGGGGTAGACACCCCTCAACTCCCTAGGGCTTCCCTGTTTGAAGTGGACATTTATATTTTATTTTCGTATTTAGTATGTTTTTCTTTTATCCTTCGTAGATTTTTCTTTTCTCTTTTACTTTGTTTCTGCTTTCTTTGTATTAAAGATACATCCCTCACCCTCTAAAAGAATGAAATGGGAGCCTCTTTTAGTTCCAGCTAAATGATCAGGCATGTCCTGCTCCACAGCTGCAGTTGTGAAATGACCTCCTTGTCATTTTAGTCCTGATTTGTCGCAGATATTCAATCAAAATAAAAACATCAGGAGCATGGTTGGTTAGAAAATAATTCAGGTGTGGAAAATGTGAAAGTAGCACTTTAGCTGATGTGAAAGCTTCAACTAAAAATCATCGTTATTTTTGCTTGTAATGGAAAATGTAGTGTTTAGATAGTAAAAGTGAGAATATGAAAAACCCATGTATTTGATTCAGAAGTGGTCGTCAAAATCTTGAAGGGCCACTTCAGTTAAAGTAAAAATTTTATTTAGAACACTTTAATTCCATGTACTTGTTTGTTTGGAGGAAAAAAATATTAAATCGTGAACCATCTTTTTTGGTTTTGTTAATAGAAATAAAATTAAAAATTTTGAAATTTACTCAAATTATTTTAAATTTTATTTTATTTGATGAAATTTACCACTCCTATAGAAATTATCCTCTTAATTTTGTTATAAAAAATAAAAAAGAAAAAAGAAAAAATAAGTAATAAAAGAAAAAAAAACAATAAAAGATATAGATGTATATAATATAAAAATATAAAAAAATAGGGATAAAATATTCAAATATCTCGAGTTTAAAACTCATTAAAAAGATAACAGATTGCCGGTTGTGGATGCGAACTCACAACCTTTTGTCCATGCTTGAGAATGTGTTAGCTAGACACTCAACTCCCAACCAATCAATCAAGCAAAAGTGAGATGCTTGGTCGAAGTAAGACGTGATATTCCCAAAACCAAAACAAAAAAAGTGAGGTGAGAGGTTTTGAAAATGATCACTTTCCCATTTCAACCAATCAATCAAGCGGAAGTAACACATCAGCTCCCACTTTGATCCAAGCACACCCTATATTTATCTGTCATAGATTCTCCTCAACGTCTGCTGATCTCTCCATTAGCCAAGAAGCCATACGCAGGGCCTCCATCTACTTGAATTGTTCATGGTCATCAGCAGACTACCTCCCGGGCAATGAAGCTACCAACAGAATCACCAACACAACCAAACAGTTACATATCACAACCCTTCAGACGACAAACTTGACAGGTCCCCAACAGAGAGATGTAGAGCATTATAAGTCCTTCCAAGGCAATCCAGTCTTGGTAATGGCAGCCATAGACCTCAGTTATTTATTTATTTTATTTATTATTCTTCTTTTCTTCGCGTTCCTTCCCCGGCACCTTTCTGCCAAAGGAAAGACGGATTAAAAAACAAAACCAGGAAAAAAAACCCAGAGTAGGAGGTAAATCCTTTCCCACTGACAGGCAGGATCAAAGAAATAGCCATACCCTAGCTCGTTCTCAATTCAGACAATATCATCAGGTATGCGTCCACTGGAGAACTTGACTGTTATTTTAACAGAATCCTTCTTAATCCTTGATCATGCATGACTATCGCACCAGCAACCCTTCCTCTCTTACAAGAATTGTACAGGAAAAAAACCACAAGACTTCCCCCACTAAATGGCTTCACATAACAAAGCAAGGTGATGCATAGTAGAGCTACACTATTACTACTCTAGTAACAGCAGAATGCACACAATTGCAGATCCAGCAGGCCCGATACAATAATTAAATGTGTAACCTTAAACAAGAGGAAAACCGTCCAGATGATGGTTGGAAAACAGCATAAATGCAACAAGCATATAGTCACTATCAGATTACAAAATGGATACAGATTAAAAAAATAGATGTGAAACACAACTAACCACAGATGCAACTTGATTTCACACATCATCAAAACCAGTTTACGCAAAGAATTTGACAACAAAACACACCATCTTCTTACCATTGAGGATTCTAATGACCTCACCTTATAAGCTTATAACAGCATTCACACCATTTCAACATATCTGACCACCACAATTTGCATCCACCCAATCATCATTGCAGCTTGTTGTGCAGATTAGTAAGGTAATTTTCCATGAGCAGTTAGAATATTCTAATCCATAAATTGCGAGTGCTTCTTAGAAGACTACCCAAAAGCAACAGTTTGATTTCACAAGAAAGAACATCAGCTGAAGCATCATGAAAGAATTGAGGAAGACAAGTATTCATAATTACAAAATTCAAAGTAATATAACTCAAAAATTATGGAAGCATGTATGTATTAAGTAAAATTTCAGGACAATTTGCTATGACAACCTAACAAAAGATCATCCAACACAATCAGACCCTAACGCTAGCAAAAAATACAACGCAATGTTGTTTGTGTGAAGATTAAAAACATTGATAAGACTAACATCCAAAATCTTCACCTCAAGAGAACAACGCAAAAAAAAGCCATAACTGTAATCCATATTTTCTTCTGTCAGTTCAACTAAAATTAAAGAATTCATGTAACATTGCCAATGCAAAGATAATAACCTTCACCAAGCACCTTTCAGAGTATATAAATAGAAACCATTCTAATTAAAGAAATACACATGAATAAAGTGAACAGTTAGCTCAAATGGAAAAAAAATATTTTGCAAAGCAAGCAATCTAAACATCAGCTTTAGCAAAATCCAATCAGTTCCTTACCTCATAGTAGATAGCCTTCTCAATCAGTGGTCAAGAATATTTTCTCAAAATATTGTCTTCATAAGATCCTTACTATTTTTGTGCATTAAGCAGTGATAAAATTTACCTTGGGTTAAAAGAAAAGGTTGTCAAACATGTAGTATAATTAAATAATAAGCTGACAAAATGCTTAAAAAACCACATCTTACGGGTCAAGATAATTACAAATTAACCAATTAGAGTAGATTTCAAATGTCTCGAACAGAAATGGTACATTACCTTGGATCCAAATTGTCAATCATGAACTAAAAAAGCATAGCATGGTTTGGATACCCACAAAATGTCAACGAAATCGTTTGGATCATCATAATTTACTGCCACAAATCCGAAAAAGAGAAAGCAAAACAAACACCTTGCCTAGGGCCTAGATTTAACAGTCACAAAGCAAACAGTAAAATGAAGAAAACAACCTGAATTATTCATGCTTCTCCTCTCTCTCCCTGTTCCATTGTTCAATCCTAGCCCTCCTTTCCTCGCTACCTTCCCTCACAGGGCTCCTCGTCCGCTTGGGGCTTCCATGTCGCCTCCTCCCCCCATCATCATATCTCTCATGCCTTTCCCCACCACCCCTCCGTCCAGTCCCACGATAGTCACGGTCACCATCACGATCACGATGGTCCCTTCGGTCACGGTTGCCCCTCCGGTAGTGCGGGCTAGCACTCCGGCTACGGCTTCTACTCCCACGCGACCTTCTATAGCGCCCAAAGAGTTTTCTCCTCAATTCCCTCCCAATCTGCTTCACATGCATGAAGTTGCAGTAACCACCCCGGTTGCAGCTATTCTCCTCAAACTGTCTGCAGGTAGCTTCACGGAAATCAGTCACAGGTGAAAAATCAGCAATGATGGGACGGCCAGAGTAGAACCTCCCTTGCAAGGCATTAAGGGCAGCAGCTGCTTGATCCTCCTCCTTGAATTGCACATAGACATTCCCAACCATGTGATCAGCTAAGTTGTCACAGATGTTGAGGCTCTCAATCTCACCAAATTTGCTAAGCTCCTCAAATATGTCTTCATAAAAGTCCTCAAAATGCTCCTGGATCTTGCGAGGATCAATGGCCTGGCCTTGTGGGTCCACTCCAGGTGTTATCATGTCAGGCCGCTGATACATGTTGGAGAGCAGTAGTGTTGGGGATATTGTGGGTCGGTTGTGGAGTCGCGAGCACCTGTCACCATGGCGGCATGCACCAATTTTGAAATAGAAGGGACAATTCACACGGTCCTTCTCTGTGCCAAATATCGAAGCCAAGTGTTCCGCCATTGATTTGAAACACCGTATCTGATGAACCCTTCTCTGTCTGCTATTGCAGGATCCTACGTGCAGGTATAACAGCAGTCTTAAACTTCTCTTATAGCTACAAAAGCCTTTTAACATTGAACAGTTGTCAGATATGGTGAGAAATAAGCCATTTACACCATAATCAAAACCATGATAAAGAACACATATTGGCCAAGTATTGGGATGAAAACAAGGGAAAGACATGTATTATTGGAGAGCATCGTAAAAAAAAAATCCAAATCGAAGTAAAAACACAATGTTATGGTGTTAATGTCTTGATGAACCAAAAAGAAAAAAATAATCAAGCATTTAAACAATCACTCAAAAATATCGATCTACAGAAAAGATCAGCCACAACACTCGCGCGTAAATAAATAAATGAATAAAAAATTAAAATAAGAAGGGAACAGACAAGCGATCGAAATTAAAACAAATGATTTACAGTCGGAAAAAATTAATGAAACCCTAGATTTGGGAATGCCAACGAACAGGCTGGCCGGCCAGAGTAAGGATTTCCAGAGTCCTTGGGCAGCAGAACCCTAATTTCCAGAAGAAGAAAAATTAAAGTTTCTGGACATCAAACACCAACAAAAGAATCGACGCAGGTAAAACCCTAGTTTAGTATTCAAAAGGATCGTGAAATGGAAATCATGCAAAAAAAATACATATATTAAAAAATAAATTTAAAAAAACAATATATAGAAAAGAGAGGGTTTGAAGGGGGATGCGAAGGAGCTGACCTCGTTCACGGGCTTTGGGCGAGACAAGGAGGCGGAGAAGGAGACTATGAGCTCGGCGAGAGAGAAGGGGCTCTGTTTAGGTCGGGGTTAGGGCTTAAAACGGCGGGCTCAATCTCCCCCTTCAGGCCTTTTCTAAGTTCTAACTTGATCTGGAGCGTCCGTTTTGGGGGCCCATCTACCCATTTACAAATTAGACTTCACGACGCTTCCTCTCAGAATCTCACTGTAAATGACAAGGCCCATTTCTAGGATAATTGCCATAAGTCTTCTTTTAATTAAGTATAATTTAGGCGCGCTTGGAATAAAAAAAATAAAAGAGTAATGGAAATAAAAAGAGTGAAGAATGATTGAGAATGAATGATGTGCTTGGATGATAAGGTATGAGAGAGTAGTTTTTTGATAATAGAAAAAATAAAAAAAATATATAATAAATTGATTTTTACACTTTGAAACAAGTAAATTATATTATATATAAAATAAAATATTAATTTAAATAACAACTATTAATTATTATAAAATATTTTGAATATTATTATTTTTAATTTTATAATTTAATATTTGAATTAAATATTTTTACTTTAATTATTATTTATTAAAATTATCTATTAAATTATTATTTGTTATATATTATTATTTTAAAGGTTAATTGCAAAAAAAAACCCTACCTTTGCAATATTGCCAAAAACAGCCCTTTAATTTTGAAATACCTAAAAACCCTTCCTTTTAAACAAAATGTTTTCCAAACCCTCAAAGCATGTAACAGTGGTTAACGAAGTTTTTTTGAATTTTATGGACGAAATTGCCCTTGCTTGCATGAGAAGTCGTGGCACTGCTATCATTTTGCTGCCTGAGAGGAAGTGGGGGGTTTTTTCTTAGGTTAATCCCAAGAGACGACCTTTACTCAAGCCATATATGCTTTTTTTCTCAACTGCGCCTCTTCAGAATTTCCTTTTCCGAAGTTCTCTCTGCTTGGACATCCTCTGTAACTTCAGTCCTTGAGCTTCTGAATCACTCATTACACAGAGATATTTGTCGGTTTTGTTTTGTGATTAAGTTCTCTCGGCATTTCATCAGTTTGTAGTCTAAGGTATTGAAGAAGTTGTGATTATGGTTTTATTTGAACTACTCTGTTACATAGAGATATTTGTCGGTTTTGTTTTGTGATTATGTTTTTATTGGAAGATACTGAAGTCTACGAGGGGATTTATCGGCTGGGGTTTTGTTAGTCAGCAGAGAGATTTCTCGGCTAGAGGTTTGTTTTGTTTTACATTTTCGGCTGTGTACACGATCGAAATAGTTTTTCGATTGTTATGATTTGTGTAATGTTTATAATGTGCGTTTCCCCTTTTATTTAATATGGTTGAAGTTTGTAAAATGAGGTTTCCGTGTAAAAAATGAATTTTTGTTTAAAACCCTTTGTGCCCGTTTAAATTTTGTGGTTTCCGTTTAATAAACTAGGTCTCCGTTTAACAAGTGATATCTCTGTTTAAGAATTGAGTTTTCCGCTTAAAAACTTATATCTCTGTTTAAGAACCGAGGTATCTCTTTAACAAGTGTTGTTATTATCGCAGGCTTTTTATTTTAGCGGTAAACCTAGTCAATGGGTGATGCTACTTGACATCGGTAGTAGAGACCTTGGCCGAATTGAAAATCCACATGACCCCTCAACACTGGGAGATCATCCGAAGGACACCGTTTGCAGTATTCACTGAGGTCGAAGCTGTATTCCAAGAGATGGCCCTTCTTGATTCTCTTTTGCAGAGGTACGATGGTCGCACTAATAAATTCAGGATCGGAGCGAGCCTGCTGAGTTTCAGCCTCGAAGATGTGGCTCTCGTTCTAGGTTTACGTTGAGATGGAGATGTAGTACTGTTTAAGAAGAAGAAAACACGGTCAGCTTTCGAAGAGAGATATTTATCAAAAAGCTACGAGAGACACATAGACTCCATCAAGACCACTCTTCAGCAGCTTATTGGATAGAGGGGAGAAGGGGAAAATTTTGTGAAACTCTTAATGGTGTACCTCATGGGTACCATCCTCTTCCCAAATACCTCATGCTCGGTTCCCAATTAGATCATCGATTATGTCGATGATCTACCTGCATGGGCCGATACGCATGGGCCAGGCAAAGCACAAATGGCTTATGGAGGACATTGCACAAGCTGCAGCTCGAGTGCAAGCTAGATGCGCTGGGAAGAAGACAAACACGAGGTATATTAAGGGTTGCTCGGTCGCGCTGAATATCTGGTTTTATGAGCTGACCGGAATCGGAATTAAGTCTGTTTCGGCAAGACCCCAAGGATGTTGTGCTATGGTGAAAATATTTACCGGAAGCAAGCGACGATAGAAATCAGTTGGTCATCTCTCGAAGGAAAAGAGGTTATAAATCATGAGCAATGTGTTTAAAAGTAGTAGTTAATGTTTAAATATAGGCTTTAGCGTTTAAGAAGTGTAGTTTGTGTTTAACCGTTGTCTTTGTTGTTTAAAAGTTTTATTTCCTGTTTAAATATGTGGGATACCGTTTAAGTATATATGTGAAATGTTTAAATACATTTCTTATTATTTAAATTAAATGATTTTGCTGAGATTGTTCTATTTACGTATGTTAGTTTTTGAGCTGGTCCCTGCGAATGCTGGCAAAGAAATATTTATTCGGGCCAACCGACAGGGGGATGCTATTGCTCCGAAACCACTTGCTCGAAGGTAAGATGAGAGGTCAACCTCATCCGTGCACACTTGACGACACGGTTCCCCTACTTGCAGCCCAACGTGCCCACGGAATCCTAGGCGTCGTCTATGCCTTCCCCTACCACGCCCGACGGCAACGCCCCCCTCCCCCCAATGGCAGTAGACGACGATGTCACTGTAACTCTTCTGCAGGTGTGCCAAATATTGATCACCGAGTTCCCTCAACTTATCGCAAGAGTTGAGGTATTAGAAGGATAGTCACAATCGACTGCGCCATCCATCCAAACAAATAAAGTACCCGGGATGGAGGCGTCGGAATTTGATAACGACAACTTCATCAGGATGGTCAATCCAAGGGGGCCACGTTTAAAGTGGCTTGTAAAAAAGATGACAACAATAATGCCTCTCTGTCGACCACCGGCTGACGATGAAGAAATAGCAACACCATCGGCGGCTGATGCTGTTGAGTCCGGTGTCGTTGATGATGTGTCCATCATGGTGGAGAAGATCGTTGATGTGGATAGCATTGCTGCGGTTGAGGAAGTCAACAAAATCCCTATTACGGTGGAACCGGCTGCCGATAGTGCCGCATCGAAGGTGGTAGCCACAATCCCTGAAGAACAAGAACCAGCTGAAGGTGTGTCTCCCCTTGATGATGTTGCCGTGGCCGCTGTTGAGAAGATTGTTAACTCTGTTGTCAATGAAATCCTGCTTACGGAGGAACCGGCTGCCGACAGTGCCGCATCCGATGTAGGCGCAATCTCACAACAACAACAAGCATCTAAGGATGATCCCAAAAAAACTGCTGATGAGGGCAAAGGAACATCACTGTAAACGCAACAAAAGCTATGATCCTTACCAACCAGCAATATGATGAAGTTCGGAAAGACTTTATTCTGAAGAAGAAAAAATATGTTAGACAATCGCGCCTCAACAAATTCGAGTAGGAATTGATAAGTATCTTCCTCAACTACTCTATGGACATGTACGTATGAAATTTTTATGTTATATATGTTCCCATTTAAGTTATGTCATTTCCGTTTAACTATGAGCTTTATCATTTAAGATAATCCTTTACTGTTTAACTTCACCAGTTACTGATTAAACATTCACATTATCGTTTAAAGATATATATTTTCCACTTAAAATTTTGTGTTATTGTATAACTGCAGAACTGTCGTATGGAGGAATGACTCTATCAGCACCACACATACCAATCTATTCATACTGCTTGACAGGAAGGAGATTGTCACAGATGATGTGATGGACGCCTTTGTGTGCATAATACAAAAGTCGCTAACCAGAGTACCATATCCTTATAAGAAGCGCGCCTCCATCACACAACCACTGGCACTGTTTATGTCAAAGCAGGAAGACCCACATGACACGACTTTTACTATGGTTGGAGATATCGCGCGCACCCTGCATGATGTTGATATTGATATCCTCCCCATAATCATGAATGGTCACTTCCATGTCGTGATCCTCGACAATAACAAACAAGAATACATGTATTATACTTCATACCAAAGTGAAGAGCACGATAAAGACACGGCTGAAATAGTAAGTTCTTTGCAAATAGATTTTGATTTAAAGAGTTTCCTGAATAATCGCTATTCTAATATGAAATTGTATACGTCGCCAGCGGAGGCTACTCAACCTCTGTATCGATCTGGAGTTCGGCAGCACGGTGACCACAAAGTACCCACTTGTTCACGACAATGAAACCCTACGACAAAAAAAAGGGAGTGTCGACTGTGCCGTCTACATCATGTGGTTTATCGAGCAATTACTTGACAATGAAAAGGTACAGATACCACAATTGGACGTCCCTTATCTGAGATTAAAGTATTCTGCCCGCATACTTATGGAAGAGAGCGCAACCGACATCACTGACAAAGAGGGGTCTTTGACTGCGGGGAAATAGAATTCTTTATCAATGGCATTCTTTGTTTTCAAATGTAAAACAGTTTTCTCGTTATTATTTTAAATTCAATTCATTCTTTGCCAATGACATGACAAATTTTTCAATGTAAATTTATTATTGTTCGTTTAACGGCTGTATTTTTTTATACTTCATTTTCTTTGCTTAACTTTCACTTGTAACGTTTAAAATGATGTACTCTCTATTTAAACGACGATGTTTGTATTTAAAAATCTGTGTTACCCTTTAATAATAAGTGTTTATGTTTAATATTCAGTATCTACTTTTAAATATCAACGAATGCCAAAATGAAGTAGTCTCTGATTAAAATACGGTGTCTCTATTTAAATATATGTGTTACTGTTTAAGATTAAGAGTCTCCGTTTAACATTCATGGTCTACGTTTAAATATAAAAAAATGACAATAAAATTAGATTTTCTATTAAACAAAGTTGCAGAATTTTAACAAAGTTATAACAGAAATTGCAGAATTTTCAAATAAACTTAACAAACTAATACCCATCAGGGTTCTTATTTTCAAGAAGAAAACAAAGTAAACAAAAACTATCACTGCCATTTTCTTCTCCTTCAAAGCTTGGAGCAGCTTTTGTATATGTGCCTTTCAATTTAAAATTCCATCAAGTTTTGCAGCAAAGAAGACTTCTTTTGCTGTTGGTTCATGGACTAAGTTTTCCAAAAACCACTCCAACGCTTCATCGTTGAAGTAATATTGACTGCATGAAGGCTCTGCAATGGAGACTTTAAGGTTTTAGAAGAACCAAATATTTTTTAAACATTCATAGAGAAATCTTACGGTATTACGTACTTGGCATGGAGACACTATCAGCAGCAGCGGGAGACATATTCATCTTCCCACTGTGTGAAGGACAGTGCTGCTTGATCGCCACCTCAGCAACAACGTTCTGGGCCTGCTTTACTATTTTTGCAAACTTAGTACTAAAGAATGGGGTCCCATCAACAGTCATCATAGCCACAAATGTGGGGTTGTGGTCGGGGCCTTCCTTGAGGGTGGGGTACTTCGGCGAGGGCCGGTGCGTCTTTCGGCAAAACTCGTTGAGAAGTATCTTATACATTTTCTTGGATTTTGGATATATCTGGATGTTTATCTTGTTTCAGCTTCTTGTTTAAATAGAAGTCTAGCTCTTGGAAGTTTGAGCTCTTTTCTCAAATAAAACAATAATAAAAAATTCATGCAACTATGACCTTGATTTTCTATGTACGTTTAATGTAAATATCTACTTAAATTTTAAGTAGATAGTCATGCAACTGTGATCGATGACATTTATGATTAAGTTTTCAATAAATATCTACTTAAATTTTAGTAATTAGTAATAAATTTGCACTGAAGGGTCACCCAAATTAAGTTTTATCGTTATTAATTTAAATTCATTTCATTCTTTTACAATGACATGGCAGGTTTTTTCAATGTAAATTTACTAGTGTTCTTTTAATGTATGTATCTTTTATACTTGACTTTCTTTGGTTAACTTTCAATTATAATGTTTAATATCAGTATTACTGTTTAAAATGAAGAAGGATCTGTTTAAAATATGATGTCTCTGTTTAAATATATGCGTTACCTGTTAAGAATAACAGTCAACGTTTAATATTCAGTGCCTACGTTTAAATATCAAATAATGAGAATGAAATTTGATTTTCTCTGTTTAACATTCAATGCCTGCGTTATAAAGTCGGTGACAGTTTCATTACAAGATCTACGATTGTGATTGGCCGCGTGGCATCGGCTGCAATGTAACTCGCGGACCTCAAATACTTGTGACTCGATCCTCTTTCATCCAAGACGCCCAAGTTGCCTTCTTGTCACAGGTGGTCTCAAATGTAGTTCGCGATTTTCGTCCGTAGACTTATCATTGTCGGGTATGGGGAATATAGCCTCCTTATACGCCAGCTTGTAATTATCAATGGTGAAGTAGCTGCTAATAAAACGATGAACGTTGGTGTTTGTCTGCATTATTGCAGCGCAAGCGTATTCACACGTGATATCATAAACTTGTCATATGCGACATGAGCAAGTTCTATTAGAAAAATCTGCAGAGTTGCCGCATTGGTCAATCATTTCATAACGATCATCGACACAACGACCAACATGAAGATTTCGGCTTTCCTCAACAAGTATCTCTACCTTTGAATGTATGTCCGGACATAAGTAGATCTTCCATTTGTTCGCTTGCTCACAATATTTGCATAACATGCGCATCAACTTGAACCTGTACAACGAAGAACACAAATCTTAAACAAGATTAAGTAAAGACATTGATATTTAAACGGAAACACATCGGCCCTCCCAAGAAGCCAGCGCCGTGAACATTAACACTCGTCCCTCCCCGTTTTATCTAGTTATAGCACAAAAACTCTTCATAATAGCCCTGCATTTTTATAAATTGTTACTCCCTCACACAAAATGATCAAAGTGAGAACAACGAAGAAATTCTCACCTTATCGGGAAACCGACAAAACTCAAATCGAACAAATCAACGAAGAAGAAGAAGGAGATGTAATTCGCCTGCCATGGTGTCTTTGACAAAAAGCAACTAGGAAGGGAAAAAATTCACAATTGTATGCATAAAGATTAGATATGATGTGATCAGGCGGGTTTTTTTTTCACTATTTCCAAGGGCAAAAATAGAATTTTATAACAAGGATCCATTTGAAGTGACCGAGGGTAGAAGGGGAGGAAACTATAACGGAAGGGATGTCCGGGGTGTGCAAAAGTTGGAAGGGGTTTTTAGGAAGTTTTGAAAATCCTGATGGGTAAACAGTAATTTTCCCTTATTTTAATTATTAATTATTATTATTTGAATAAAATTCTTATTTTAATGGTTAGTGATTATTAATTTACTTTAATTATTATTTATTATGAAAATTATATATTTAATTATTATTTGAGGTATATTATTATTTTAATTATTAATTATTATTATTTGAGTAAAATTGTTATTTTAATGGTTAGTTATTATTATATATTTAATTTTTATTTAGTATTAAAATTATATATTTAATTATTATGTTAATTAATTATAACTTTACTTATTAAATAAAAGGGCAAATTTGTAATTACACCCCCAAGGAGTGGATGGGGAATGAACAATCCTCCCAATTTCACTCCCCACTCATTCCTCACTCATTACTCACCCAATGCTCTCTCACTCCTATTCATGAGCATCCAAATAAAGGAGTAGGATGAGAAAATAATGACTCACACTCGACTCATTACATCCAAACAAAGGAGTAGTTTATTTTGATTAACTGATACAATTTTTTGTACATGGTGGAAACATGACCAAATTTTTTTATCTCTATACCAATGAATTGAATAAATAGATAATAAAGTATCACCATGAAAAACATATTGCAATTTATTTAAGTAAATTCCACTAATTCTAAATGAATTCAAAAATTAACTTAACAAAATATTGAAGTTATTGATCATGAGAACGATACATTTTGACATAATACACTAGGATAATCACAATTGAAATGTCATAAATTTATGAAAGAGAGGATCTTACATTGTGTAATTATTCGTAGTAAAATTTTTGGATAGATATCATATTATAGTCATTTATTATTTTGCCAATTGAACTCTAATTTGTATTATTTTTATCACCAATTTCAAATTATATTCATCAAGAAAATATTAAAAAAATTTCAAAGGAAAATTTGATAAGATATACATTGGATTTATCACGTCAATATTAATTTGCCATATATACATGAATATTACAACTCATTATTGAAGCTAACATGATCCTCACTAATACTAGTGTAAGTGACCATATGAACAATTCACTATGTTAACACTAGTAAAAGTGAGCAAGTGATTTTTTTTGATAATGTGCCATATTTGCATATGCAAATGATGATGTGATTTTTGAATATAGTGTACACACATCACCAAATTCTTCACAAAATTTATTTCTTATTATCAAAGTGAATACAAATTAAAATGAGATGTATAAGTTGAAGCTAAATACTTTAAAAAAAAATTACTAGAGTATTATGATTACACATATAAAATATTTACCCCAATTACTTGCAGGATAATACGTATTTCTTTATTATTATTATTATTATTATTATTATTAAAATGAGATGTAGAACGCAACGATCCACGCTGATTGCAAGGTGCACGACAGGGCATATGTTGTTCCAGTAAAAACAAGGTCGCGAGTTCGATCGGACGGCTATGATCATCCAGGAGTTGGATTGCCATCAGAGGCCAATCAGGCGGCCCAGACATGTCGATCTCGAACGGTCCAATTTTAAATGGGATGGATGAGAGTTTCGAACCCCCAAATCCCATTCTGGTGCCGAGCTCTCTCTCTCTCTCTTCTTGTTGCCCCCCCTCCTCCACCCTCAACCGCAGCGCCAACACACACACACACACAGAGAGAGAGAGATGGAAACCCTAATGGTGGATCGAGTGCAGAGCAGCCTCTGCCTCTTCATGCCCAAGAATGCCATCTTCCTCTGCGAACGTCTCTGCGCCGAGTTCCCTACCGAGGTCCTCATTCCTCCCCCTATTCGCATTTCCTCTTCTTTTTAACTCCTTTTCTCTCATTTGACCGGATCCCAATTAGCTTCTTCTTTTTTAGCAACGATTTTCACGAGCTTCTTATTCTTCTCCTGCTGATCCCTAGTCTCTGAAATGTTTTTAGTGCAGGAGTTTAATCCTTCACATCATCAACAATAATGATATTATTCCCACTCTGACTTGCAGTTAGATCAGTTTTATCTTCTGGCTGTGGATTTTTACGTGTTGTTTTGTTTTCGTTTCGTTTTGGCTTGTCCGATATGATTTTCTTTTTTCTTGTTTTGCTGTGTTTTACTGAAATGAGAGAAAGTTGGTGATTATGCTGAAAGCACAACTAATTCAGTGTTTGGGACTCTGGAATGCAGTCTAATTCGCAACTTTTGGCGAAATGTTACTTGGGCAATAACCAAGCTTACTGTGCATACCATATTCTGAAAGGTAACCTCAGAAGAGATTTTGTTGATTGATCTTTTATTCTTTTGCAGAAACTTTGATTGCTGTATATATGACAACATCAATTCTTCATTCAATGTTGCAATATTTTGCTTTTCTTTTCTTTTTTTCTTTAATGAACATTGCATAGCTGTTGTTGTATGCTGGCTGTTGCTAATAATGCTGTGTTATGAATCTTACTGTCTATCCTGGTCTGTGAAATATGAAGGAAAGCAGATGCCCCAGTCCCGCTATTTGTTTGCTGTATCATGCTTTCAGATGAATCTGCTCCGAGAGGCTGAAGCAGCATTATCCCCTGCCAATGAGCCCAACTCAGAGGTATTCAAAACTCTTTTTGCCCATGAACCCTCTGGAGAATGGCATATTTATTGTTCTGCTTGAGGGATGTTCATTTACCCAACTCTTTCAAAATACAATACTGTTACTGTTTATAATGCAAGGCAAAGTTTCGTTTTTCAAATATCCCACGTGTATAATTGTCTATGGCCTTGGGGCTTGGACAAACACACCACATATGGTCCATGGGACACATGTAACAGTTTTAGTAGATTTAATTAAATATATATCTAAACAGCTTGTTTAGTTAAATTTTATGTCTATCTAATTAATTTTAGATGACTTGTGGAATGCTGTTATTGATATATTCCTCTAGTAGCAGCAAGGAATTTGCTTATCATTGTTTGTTTTTTTATTTATGCAGGTGCCAAATGGTGCTGCTGGTCATTATCTATTGGGACTTATTTATAGGTTCCTATCATTCTGGGACTAAATATTTTTTTGTTGTCAAAGTCAGTGTAATTTGTAACTTATGGTTCGTTTCATTGCCAGGCTTTTCATGCTACAAGTTTGCATGAGAGACTTAAGGATGATATTTATTGTCTACATATTTTTAGTTAAGTTCGATCTAAACTAGTGAGCTAATGCAGAAATGGACCTAAGTGGTAGTTCTCTGGAATATGTACAAAAGGTTGTATTTTCATTTGTACCCTGATGAATTACTACTAATGTATGTAGGCATACTAGCAGACGGTCAAGTGCTGTTGATCACTTTACGCAAGCTCTGGCCTTAGATCCACTTCTATGGGCTGCTTATGAGGAACTATGTATACTCGGTCAGTATGTTGCATGCAGTTGTTGAATACATGGCGTTTGTTTTATTTCTTTCCCTTGAAGAGTAGCTCCTTGATGCATTATTTGAATCTGAGTTGTTTTTGACCCTTTCTTATTGTTTTTGTGCATGGGCTGCCTTCTACCTTTCGCTCCTTTGTTGACCCTAAAAGAATCTGGACATTTTGAATAAATCCCTAACTTCGAATATTTTTGCCTTGCTTTGTTGCTGCCATCTATTTCACTCTTACATAGTTTTAAAACTACTGATCAGAGGTTCTGTAAAGACTGATTAGTAGGATAAATGGCACTTCAGGCTCTCCAGGAATATTCGTGCTTCATGAAAACTAATGATTTTGGATATGCACATGTTTGCATCTCTTAATTATTAGTGTCTATAAAGTTTAGTTATATCTATTAAATTTATTTTCATACAAGTGTTGCAATGATGTATATGTTCTCAAATATTCTTGGAAAATTGGCATAGGAAGTCATCGTCACTGTAGTGGTTATCAAATATGCATCCTTAGTTACTAACTCCTCTGATGTATATATAATCCATATCATATTTAAAGGCCATTGTTAGGGTGAATTGCTTACATAGACATTTTTATTGAGACATGCATTAAAATCTCCTCAGGTGCTGCCGGAGGTGCCAGTGACTACTACAGTGACGCTGCTGCTTCTCGCATCCAACAGCAGTACTTATCTGAATCAAGTTCTCACAAAATAAGCATTGGTGATGAGGACCGCAATGGACACTCTAGTAGGGTACTTGGTTTAAATGATTCAAGCCCAAAGCAGTCAAAAAATCTGTACTCTAACAGCATCAAAGAAATCAGTAATACTCATGTAATGACGGCGGCTGGGCAGGCTGCAAACAGTGGATCTTCCAACCTGTCATTATATAATACACCATCTCCCGTAGCTTCACAGGTGTGTGTGAACATCCGAAGTCATCGTAGGAACTTCTAATGATAGTTATTGTGCTTTTAAAACCTATAGTTGTTATAACTGTTATAATTGTCTTTGATTAATTGCTGCTTTGTTGTAGTGTCTTCTTGAGGGATAACTTCTTATTTCTTATCATAGTTTTGAAGGAATTAATATCTTGTACTGACTGCCAAACAATTGCTATCAGTATTTTGGAAACTTCTTTGGTTGTGGACTGCCTCGACACGAACAGCTCACATTTATGAGAGAATTTTATCACACAGACTACTCTGATTAAAAAACTTCACTGGATTATGGGAAATAACTTTCCTGAGGCAAACAAATATGCCTTATGTGTCTTAATATAAGAACAGCTGTCTTTGTTCTCACATTAATACCCCAGATTAACCCACCCCCACCCCCACCCCCACCCAAAAAAAAAGCAAAACACTGGATTTAGATTTGCCTCGAAAAGAGGCAAACTGACATTGACTTTTTGTTTTCAGCTATCAGGCATAGCACCACCACCTCTGTGCAGAAACGGCTTCTTCAACGCTGTCAGTTGTGACGGCTCAAGCAAACCAGCTGCCAATGCTGCAATTCTGGCCCCCAGGAGGAAAGCCATGGAGGAAGGGAGATTGCGGAAGGTTATTGTTGACTCATGTCATTTCATCCGTCACTCTGCAAAAGTACATTAAAAATAGGTTTCACGCAATGAATGCTTAACTCTATCAATTTTTTCCCACCATGTACGACCTATGTTTGGACTATGTCTTTAGAAGATGATCCTAACACTTTCTGAAACTAGGTCCTTTATGCTGCTCATAAGTGCCACATTCATGTCTTGAAAACCATAAGGCACCGAACTCTTCCCGGTAGTTATAATTCATCATGTGGTCAGTGTATTTTTTTTTTAATTGTGCAGCATGTGGTTTAAGTATAAAAAAATCATATTCTTCAATCAATAGCATACGACTTAGGAAATTTGTTTCTTGGGTGTAACTTGAAACTGCTACAGTAAGATTTTCCAATTTCGCAGTTCTTATTGGTTACTTGATGTAAGAAGCAAATATCTGGGGTAGATTTATCTGGTTTATTATACTACTAAAAATGAAGATGATTCATCTTATGCAAGCTTCATGGACATCTGGTTAATAAATTATTTTTAACATGATATGATTGCAGGTATCTGGGAGACTGTTTTCTGATTCCGGACCGCGACGAAGTACAAGACTCTCTGGGGAAGCAACTGCTGGTATAAATTCCAATGCCTCACAAGCTGGAGGAGGAATTGGGACTAATCATTCTTCATCATCTAGATTTCTTGGAGGATTTTCTTCATCATCTTCTAAAACTAGTTCAGCTGCCTTCCGGACCATGACAGGTCGAAAGGGACCATCATGCATTTCCGAAAGTTTTGATGAAGGTAGTTTGTGAGCTTTCTTATGAGAAATTTTATGTTGTATGTGAAAGGAGTAAAATCTCCGGATTTTGTTAATTGGCTCTACGTGTTCCTTAATTGCAATTGTGATCTATATTTTTCATATTTAAGGGAGGAAAACGGAGGTTTTTGGTGATTCCTGCGGAGAGGATGCTTCAGCAACAATGTCATCTGTAGCAATTTTTGTTGATGGTAGATATCTTCAAGAGGATAAGATTAATTCACATCCTGGTGGGCTATCTGTGCATGATTCAAAACTGATAAATGGCATCCGAGAACTATTGGGGCTCTTGCGTACTCTTGGGGAAGGCTATAGATTTTCTTGTATGCATAGAACCCAGGTATGGAAACTATGCGGAAACAACATTCATTTTCATTTTTTTTATTGCTAATGGTGTAGGTTTCTGATATGAGCAGGAAGCTTTGGAAGTCTATCAAAAGCTTTCACAGAATCAATATAATACTGGATGGGTGCTTTCTCAGGTATTTTGCTTATGTAGACTGTCCTCATTTGCGGAATATTAATGATATTAATCATTATCAGATGTCGGTTAATCTGCCTTAAAAAATATGTACTGGTTTATGGATCATCTATTCTGGTTTTAAAATCCTGAAGGTTTTTCTCCAAGGAAAGCACAAGCAATCTTCTAAATGAAACAGATACTTTAGAGGTCTAAAGTTTGAATCAAAGAGTTTCTGTCTTAAATTCATGGAAGCATGAATTCGATAATCACAGAACAAACTAGCCTCCTGCAACTTACGTTATTCATAAACAATATATGCCTTTGATTTGTGTTTATTTTTTTAAAATGTGTTTATAAATTTGGACCACTGTGATTTCTCTGGATAACTCTATAAAGATATGTTTGTTATCATTTTTGCCTTTGATTCAGGATTGTTAGAATCAAATCCCTACTTTTGTGAAGAGAAGACAGAAAGTGATAGTTTGGTTTTTTCATAAAATCTTTTAGTTGACTTATGATCAGAGGTATACTAGCAAATAACAATGATTTTGGAGAGGTATATAAGTAAATATGGTTTTTTGTATGTTTACAATGGCACTTGCTCTTTATTGTGTGTGTGGGGAAGCAAGCAAAAAACAATTACTACCGCTGTACGATTCATGAATGTGTCTAGGGTCTAGGGCTTACAAGACTCTTGTCATGAACATCGATGGTTTCTTGGTATGGGCTAGGAGTATATTGATAATTGGTATGAGACTACAAGCATATAGACAATCATACCATGCATGTGTTCACTGTTGGAATCTGTTGAATAATTACATTTAATGCAGGTAGGGAAAGCACATTTTGAAATGGTAGACTATTTTGAGGCTGCTCGCTTCTTTGATTTGGCACGTCGAGTGTCACCATACTCATTAGAAGGGATGGACGTTTATTCCACTGTCCTTTATGTAAGTTCATTTTAAGAATTCATTTCTGTCCTAGTATTGTTATTACATTGATAATACATTCTTTTTCTGATCAAGGAGGATGACTTCATGGCTTGCGCAAAGGTTTTTATATTACATTGTCATACTATCTATCCATCTTTTATTTTCCCTTTTAGACTTCAGAATTACTGAACACTTCTGGCCATGATTTGTGATGATGCTGCATCCAGGCATGGACTAGTTTTTTCTGTGATTGTTCTTTGGACTTCGTATAGTTTCAGGATTATTTGTCCTTGGGCAGAGCATATTTTCTCTGCTCGGCATGATGTCAAACATAAATGAGCATGCTCTACTAGGAACACCTTACTAGAGTTTCTTGATATTGCTTGGGCATATTATTGCATGTCATTGGAACACACTTGACACTGATGTGGTGTCTGTTTCCCTAAGCAAACCCTATCTTTGTTTGTCAGACTTTTGATAGTGAGGCTTTAAATTTTAAATGACTTTTTTTGGCAGCATTTGAAAGAGGAAATGAAGTTGAGCTACCTTGCACAAGAACTTATATCTACTGATCGATTAGCTCCTCAAGCATGGTATGCTCTGACCACCTTCAAATGGTGTGGGTTTCTCTTGCATGGGGATTTGTTTTACTCGGATTTATTTATAACATATGAATTGACTAGTGCTTTCAGTCACCAGGCTAGATTAAGACAATTATATAGGAAATGGATGTGTGGAATTCTATATTTTCAAGATGTTATTTTGTTTGTTCATATCTTTGGTCTTTATGTATATATTCCTCCTTTCTTGAGAAGGATTCTGTCCATTGTTGCTTGTGGACAACATACTTTTGTATTGAGTATGACTTTTACTTAGAATTGTAAGTGACGCTGTATAAGCATCAAGTTTTGTGACATTTTGATTTATCTAGCATAGCTATGTTCCTATGAAAGCTAACTTTATATTCTGCCAGTCATATTTTCTTCTATTAGATATCACATTTCTACTGGATTAGCCTTTCAAATTACAATTTTTCTTTTGAGTTATTTTTTACAATGCTTATTTTGTTGCGTACTGGCTTGACGGTTGATGTAATTGTTGACTAGGTGTGCCATGGGAAACTGCTATAGCTTGCAGAAAGATCATGAAACTGCGCTAAAGAATTTCCAGCGAGCAGTGCATTTAGACTCCAGATTTGCTTATGCTCATACTCTTTCTGGCCATGAGTATGGTTCCTACCACCATGTTCATTCTTTATGTATATGCTGGGCAGTTGCGGAATGGTTATTTCCTTAATATCATTCATTAGTCACCTAACCTTTGCGCTAAACATTTTCTTTGGTTGTCTTTGTGCCCATAGATATGTTGCTTTGGAAGACTTCGAGAATGGCATAAAATGCTACCAAAGAGCTCTTCAAGTAGATGAAAGACATTATAATTCCTGGTATGGCCTTGGGGTGATATACCTAAGGCAGGAGAAGTTCCAGTTTGCGGAGCATCATTTCCGAAGAGCTTTGTTTATTAATCCATGGTCATCTGTTCTTATGTGCTATCTTGGAATGTCTTTACATTCCTTGAGGGTAAGGATCTCGTATTATGTTGTACCCACTCAACGTGATCATATTATGCCTTGATTCTACCCTTCAATTCTGTGGGCATGCTGATCTTAGCCTGTGATGATTATATGCTTCAATTCAATTTAGTTTGTAAGCTTATAAAACTATGATCTCATCTTCAAATATGGCTGTCCTATGAATCATGCATTCAGTTCAGATTCATTCTTGAACATCTGTACATTCAAATATGGCAGAGAAATGAGGAAGCACTGGAGATGATTGAGAAAGCTATCATAGCTGATCCAAAGAATCCACTCCCTCTGTATCAAAAAGCAAACATATTACTAAGCCTTGAAAGATATGATGAGGCTCTAATGAATTTGGATCAGTTGAAAGAGTGTGCACCTCAGGAGACTAGTGTTTATGCGTTGATGGGTAAGATATACAAGAAGCTTAATATGCATGAGAAAGCAATGTTCTATTTTGGACTTGCGCTCGATCTCAAGCCCCCTGCTACTGATGTCGCTATCATTAAAGTATGTATCCCTGCACTTCTTGTTCTTTTCTCAAAATACAGAGTACCAAAAACTATTTTCAGAACCATGATTAGCACAAACATAATATTTAGGTTGTCTGATTTTATTCTCCTTTTGGAAAGACAGGCTGTTAGTGTATTGTTTTATGGGCAAGCTTCGACCTACTTTTGTGACTGCTCAAGTGTGTTGTGCTTTGCTTATGACAGTCAGCGATGGAAAAGTTGTATTTACCCGATGAGATGGGTGACTCACTTTAGACTGAAACTTCTCAAAGATCAACCAGGACTGCTGGGTAACATAAATTCCGGCAAGCTTGTACTTTCGAAGAGTACAGAAGAAAACAGACAGATCACAAACGACAAATTTCTGGGTCCGTGATCTCTGTCAAGCATGTGACATCAAGCCTTCCATTTTTGTAGCTTTTAACCCAATTGTTGTTAGGATTTAGATATCTAGGTATAGTAGCTTAAATATGAGTGATAGTTGTAAAAGGAAACATGTTGCGCCCCAAGTGCTTGTAACATTATTTCATGATGGAAATCACAGTTGCACTTATGATTCAATTCCATTGTGGATAAACAGAACTGAAGAAAAACGGTATGCTGATAAGCATGTTTATTTCTCATTTTGTACAAATATACACATGTCAAAATTTGTACAAGAAATGGGTGGATTGTACGGGGGTCAGTCCGTTTCAATTATCAAAGGCTAGAAATTCTCTTGGATGCTTCCATCCAAGTTGTGGGTAGTCTTGATCATGCATGTTCTTTCCTTTGGATCCTTTTGTCTGTATATATAGCATTATGTTATGCAGGTGTCCTCCCATTGATGATGCGCAATCAATGCCCCTTTTCCCTGCCACTCATACAGAATTATGGGTTAGGAAGGCATTGTGTTTGACTGCATTTGGGCTTTGTTGAAATGATGCATATAATTCCGCTAGGCATGGCATGTGAAGTGACTAGTGAGAATTCATCTCATCTGAGAGTTCTCAGTCGCAGCAACGTCTCTCCAGGCAGAGACCTGTAGTCCTTATAATCTTGTTATTTGATGTGGTAGGAACGATTGGAATTTGGAAGCCTCTTGAAGTAATTGGTTCATTCCAAAATGGGCCTTTGGGATCTTTTTGTCACTGCATCACTGCCTGTTCTGAATGTGCTTTTGGTCACTGCTGTTGGATCCATTTCTGCAACAAGTCGAGTTGCTATACTTGGTGAGAATGCAAGGAAACATTTGAATAATGTAAGTAATGAATTTGGCCTTATGTTTTTTCCTTATATCATCCATGAATGCTCTAATTAAATGTTATTTAGCAGATTGTCTTTTACGTATTCAATCCAGCTCTCAATGCAGTAAACTTAGCACAGACGATTACATTAGAGAGAATGCTTTTATTGTGAGTTATTTTTTTCTAAAAAAAGATTTTCATTTTGTCAATAATGAGGAATATGAAAAAGATAATTTCTTTCTGATGACTTTTAGGTGGTTTATGCCTGTAAATCTGTTTCTCAACTTTGTAATTGGCTCTGCACTTGCTTGGGCAATTATCCACATCTTCCGAGCTCCTGCAAGAATCAGAGCTGTTATATTCGCCTCTTGTTCAGCTGGTAGATGAGGGATGATTTTCTTTTTCTTTTTCTTTTTCTCTCTCTTTCATTGAAAATTTTGGATTGGTGAACTGTCAAATAATCTGTAATATGAGCAGGAAATGTGGGCAACCTACTTCTGATTCTTGTCCCTGCGATGTGCAAGGAGAAAGGCAGCCCTTTTGGAGACCCTGATGTTTGCAGTAAATTTGGGTTATCATTCGCCTCTCTATCTCTGGCAGTAAGTTTATGTTAAAAAATGTTTAGATAAATCATCCAGAAGAACATAACTTATGTGATGCTGACACTTTGCTTTAAAACTGGTGGCATAGATCATGCACATTTGAACTGACATGTCTTCCTATTTGCTCCATTTTTATATTGTAGATAGGCACTATTTTACAGTGGTCTTATGTTTTCAATATCGTGCGGGTGACTTCAAGCCATGCTCAAGACAAAACATCAACAACTAACTCTGTTTCTAAAGTGATTTTTGCTCAAGAAACTATAAGTTTACTCCCAGAGGACAACAACGATATGATGGTTTCAACTCGAGGTTGCTCAACTTCTGCTTATCCTTTCAATAATGCTCCATTGCTCCCATCCAAAACTGAGGATTCTACAACTACCACAAAGGTTGATTTTTAATTCTTTTTCCTGCCAAATAGACTTGTGGATGAAGTTCTGCTTTAGTTAATGCTATTTAATAACATAAAGCAGATGCAAATATAGCCAGACATCTATATCAGCATTTCAAATATCTCACAGGTACTGATTTCAAGTAGTAAGATGAGCAGATTTTTTAGAATATTTTGTGGAGTGATTGACTTGAAGAAGTTATTTGCACCAGCCACTGTTGGGGTGGTAAGCGACTGGTTCACTTCTTTTTCTTCAAAATTTCATACATCATTTTTATGCATGAGCAGTGTGAATAATAATGGCATGCAGAGAAAATTAAAAGCAACATACCATCAATGAAATAGGGAATTGATACATGTGCTTCATTATTATAACACATATTTTAGCAGCTTGCAATATCAGAGTCTCCTTCATAAACAAAGCATGAAGTTGTCTCCAGGGTATTTACATTAGATACGACGTTGATTCTATATTATCTTTGCTATCTCAATGGCAAACTTTTTCTTGGTCGTCCTGGCAGATTATTGGATTTATGATAGGAGTGATCCCACAACTTAAGAGAGCAATGATAGGTGAAACAGCTCCTCTTCGTGCCATTCAAGAGTCAGCTGCTTTGTTGGGGTAAATTGCTGAATTTTTTGGTTGATTTGCTGTATATTGTTATACTAATTTTCATAAGAATGGAATTTACAGTGTCTTATGACTCCAGGTTTATTATTTTGTAAGGATTCCATTGCAATATTGGTGTTTGATCCAAACCTTCACCTTGTTCTTCATGTGCAGTAACGGCACCATCCCCAGTCTGATACTCATAATGGGAGGGAACCTTGTCAAAGGTAGAAGGGTTTGGGGTTTAGGGAAGTAGCAACTTGTTTCATGTTGCTTGTGATGTTAAGCAACAACAGAAATGAAGCAATATATTGTTAGTTCACTGAGTATCTTTTCCATTGATGCCCAGGCATGAACAATTCAGGTGTCAAAGCGTGGATTATCTTTGGGATCATCATTATTCGGTACCTTGCCCTGCCCTTGGTAGGCATAGGCATAGTAAAGGGAGCAATTCACCTAGGCATGGTGCACCCGGATCCCTTGTATCGCTTCATTCTTCTATTGCAATATGCTGTTCCACCAGCAATGAATATTAGTAAGTGATACTCACCTCACAGTATTATTCATCAGTTAAATATTGTACAGTCTTGTTTGTGTTTCTCGAAAGTCGGTCATTTCTGTATGTAAAATTTTGGCAGCATCAATGATCCAAATGTTTGAGGCTGGTGAAGGTGAACTGTCAGTTATTTTCCTGTGGTCATATGTTGTGGCTTCTGCAGCTTTAACCATGTGGTCGACACTCTTCTTATGGCTCGTCTCATAGTCATATATACAATGTATATACAAACAGGTAGTAACAGATGTTTAGATAACTATTCACGTAGTTAATTATGTCAGACAACTCAGTTGTATTATTCTTATTTTTATTTTTATTCTTATTCTTATTGTTAAATGAGGCAATTATAGAATACACACTTTTTACTGTATTGTGGAGCTATCAAGTATTAGCTAGCTGCTCCAGCGATGATTTCAAAGTTTAAGATTGAATTTGCGGTGATATTTTTTTCTCCCTTTCACTGTCTCACTTGAGATTCAAGTGTTAGAGTTTTAAATGTAATTCCGATAACTAATGTGTCGGATCAATATAATTGCAAAAGCATGATCACTTACCACCAGACATAACTAAGTTGTAAAAACAACGAGAGTTTGAAATCTGTACTATGGGAAATTAAAACTTACACAGATGAAGCTAGGGACTCGTCCAATCTTTTCTATTCTCTCCCTTTGATGGATCTGGGTATTTGCTAAGAACGATAGTTGGGGACCCTTAGTGTTGTTTTATATATAACTTTTACCATCAAAAGATTAATTTCACTTAAAAACATTTATTTCATTATTATCCAAAATATCAATTAGGATTAACACATATCTTATGATTAAGTCATGAATGATTTAATTTAGTTTGAATTCAAATTGGATTAATATCATTACAAAATTAATTGTAATAGAATTCAAACTAATATTCTACCATTTGGTCCAACTTTATCATAGATATCTTAATATCTATACACAATAACATGTAAATTTGTATGCCTATATTGGAGAAATACATTACATGAATCGTGGCAGTATGTCATCATTAAAAAACTAAGTATTACCTACCATGTATTACGATGCAATTCTCTCTTCCATATAAACCTTTATATGACATTTAATTATAATGAATAAGTCAAATACTGATTTGGGTCCACCACACAAATAAATATGCATAAACTTAATAATTGTAATATATACACTTAATGAGAATACAAAATAAAATACTAGAGTTTCATTATTAAAGCGATATTAATTGTTCATAGATAAAAACCAAGTCCCATATATTCTACATGACCTCTAAACAATTTTGGTGACAAGAATCTGTAATCATCAACTTTGTGCTTATGTGTTGAATAGTTATTTGATCACATGTTCCTTCAGCGGCAAATAGTACTTGATGTCAATATGTTTACTCTAACTATCACTCTTGTTATTCTTAGTAAAAAACATAGCAGTAGAATTATTGTAATAAATTCTCAAATGCTTGAATATACAATCAACGATTCTAAGCCTATATATAAAACTCTTCAACCAAATACCTTGGGAACTAGCCTCAAAGCATGAAACAAACTCGGCTTCCATGGTGGAAGTAGCAACTAAAATAGGTTTTGTACTTCTCCATGAGATAGCACCACCAGCTAACATGAAAATATAACCGGATGCTGAGCTTTGATAATCAAGGCAATCCGTATAATCCAAATCCAAATACTCGATGGCTCCAAGTCTTCTAATCTTATGTATGCAAGCATGTAGTCCTTCGTTTTCTAAAAGTACCTCATCACTTTCTTTGCAGTTTTCCAGTGATAAAGTCCTCAATTACTATGATATTTTCCTAACAACCCCACAACAAATGCAATGTATGGTCTTGTACAGACCTGAGCATACATATGACTTCCAACTACTGAAGCAGAAGGGATGTTTTCCATTTGTCCCCTTTCCAAGTTGGTTTAGGACATTGGTCCAAATTAAACATATCACTTCTCATAATAGGCGCGACGCTAGGTGACCAATTTTTCATATGGTGTCTCTCTAAAACTTTATTAATATAGGCTTCTTAATACAACCCCAAAACACTAAGAGATCTGTCTCTACGTATCTTAATGCTAAAGAGACATAAGATGCCTCGCCCATATCTCTCTTATCGAAATTCTTAGAAAGCAATTGCTTCACCTCATACAACACACCCCTATCATTGGTTGCAAGCAAAATATCATCAACATAGAGAACTAGAAAACAAAGTTTACTCACGCCATCCTTATAATATATGCATTTATCCTTAAATGTTCTCAACATAACTAAATTAAAAGATAACATCATAGAGCTTCAGATACCACTGATGGGAGGCTTGCTTCAGTCCGTATATAGATTTATTAAGTTTGCAAACCAACCTTTCACCTTCGGGAAAGCCGTTTTCACATCCATCTAATGCAATTCTAAATTAAAATGAGCAACCAACGGTGTTATAATATGTAATGAGTTTTTTTTTTTTTTTGAAGCAGGAGAAAAGATCTCATTATAGGTGATACTTTTCTTTTTTTTTGAGTAAATCCCTTACCAACCAATCAAGCCTGGTAATGCTCAATGTTGGCCAACGAGTCTTTCTTGGTTTTATAGATCCACTTACAAACATTGCCTTTCGCCCCTTTAGGGAACTTGATTAGATTCCATACATCATTTTGTGCCATGGATTCCATCTCATCCTTCATAGCATCATACTATAATTTAGAATTACTACAACCTACAGCTTGTGAAAACGTTTGAGAGTCATCTACGGTTCCAAAGTTAGTCAGATTCTTGTAAATACTCAAGATGATCAATAGATATTTCTAGTTTATTAATTCTAGTTGATCTTCTTAATGCCACATTATTGTCTTCGTGATGAAGTTGTTGCTCAATAACTTTTTATTGAGGTTGTACGATTTGATCCCCGAGATCAACAGGATGTGGTTTTTTAATGATTGTTTATTCAATGTTTCCCAAGTCTTGATGGTCTTCATGTGAAATAATCAAACTTAGATTAGTGTCCGGAGTTACTTCATGATCTTCTTCAAGACCTAAGTTTAGAGGTTAATCACTCCCACTAATCATGTCATTCGATTCCACGATTCTAATGCCATGTGATGGAGAATAAAACCTACAACCCTTAGACTTTTCGGCATAACTAATAAAATACTTGTAACCGTCCTTGGGTCCAACTTTCTCTCATGTGGATGATAAACTCTTACTTTAGTTGGATAACCCTAAACGCACATGTGTTGCAAATTCGGTTTCTTTGAACAACTATAATGGAGTTTTAGAAACTACCTTAGTCGGAACATAAATTTAATATATATGATGTCGTTTTAAAAGCTTCAGTCCACATGAGTCAAGGAAGTTTTGAGTTTCAAACTAAGCATACTCCTAACCATATCCATTAAAGTGTGGTTTCTTCTTTCAACAATACTATTTTGATATGGTGAGCCAGGCATAGTATATTGGGCCACAATACTATGCTTTTCAAGAAACCTCATAAACAGACCTGGTGCTTATCCATCTTTTGTGTACCTACCATAATATTCTTCACCTCTATATGATCTCATGATCTTTATTTACGTAGCACATTGTTTCTCTACTTCAGCTTTAAAAACCTTAAAAGCATCTAATGCTTCACTTTTATTATCAAGCAAATACAGATACATAAAACGTGAGTAGTCATCAATAAACCAAATGAAATATTTCTGACCATATGAATCCATCTTTGGACTACAAATGTTTGTATGTATGATTTCTAATAAGTTTGAACTCCTTCTAACATTTTTCTTATCTTTATTGGTGTGTTTTCCCTTAATGCAATCCATATAAGTTTGAAAGTCAGTAAAGTCAAGAGAATCAAGGATTTCATCGTTCACCAACTTCTCAACTCTCTTTATTGAAATATGTCCCAATCTCCAGTGCAATAAAATGGAGGAGTTTTCATTAATAATATTACGTTTAATGCCAACATTACATTTATCGTGTATCACATTATAAGAAACATTACTTCCTAAAAGAATTTGGAAAGAGCCATCACATAATGTACTATTCCCAATAAAAGTAGACTTATAAAACAAAAGAAAATGTGTTTCATTAAACTCAAAAGAATATCCTAATCATACAAACTGTGAAACTGATATTAAATTCTTAGAAAAAAACTGGGAATATAAAATGTCTTTTCGAAATCTAAAATAAAGCCCGAATCTAAAACTACACATCCTGACAATATTCACATGTGAATGTGTTTTATCCCTAATAAATAAACTGTTCACTTTTCATTGGCATGCTTTGGCTTAAGAAGCCTGCAAGGTATTTGAAATATGGATTTTGGAACCAAAATCAATCCACCAAGTGTTATCACAAACATTAGCCATATTAAATTCATAAAAAATTAAAGAAATTTTAGTGCTCTTTTTTTTCGAGATGACTCTTGAGTTTCCGACAATCCTTCTTCATGTGCCCCTTCTTCTTGCAACAGAAGTACTTGTATATTTTCTTGGTCTGAACAAGTATTTTGCCTTTATCCTTTCTCACTTTGATTTCTCCCTTCTTATCATGAAAAGCCATTTGTGCATTTTCACTTTTTTCTAGCAATCACCTTTCCTTTTCTTGACCACACATGGTCAAAAGTTCATTAATTAATAAACCATTTATCCTTGTGTGTATTATATGAGATTTTAAAAAGGTTATATTGATGCAAAAAAGAGTGCAAAATAAAGTGCACGAGGTAAGCATTTGAAAAATCAATATACTCTAAAACTTTAAGTTGAGCCGCTATGTCTCTCATCTTCATGACACGCTCTCACATGCCTTTAACACTTATGAGCTTCATGGATAATAATTTGTTCATGAGAGTGTTAGAAAGAGCCTTATCTGAAGTATTAAATTACTTATTAGTTGCCTTCACCAAATCTCTTATATATGCATAATCAGGGATTGAATCGTGGATGCAAGTAGATATACAAGTCTTAATATACATCATGCTCAAACAATTAGATACTCCCGCCATTCATACAAGGCAATCACACCTAGAGTGCTATTGTCTATCAGCAAAGGTGGTACATCCTTCCTTATAGCACAGTCAAGATCCATGCATCCTAACTGGAAAAGAATCAACTTCTTCTACGTTTTATAATTATCACTCTTCAACATGCGAACATCACATTTTTCATCAAAACAACGTATTGTATATTGCAATAAACAATTAACATTCACATCATTCCAAAATTTGAGGTAATAAAATAAGTTGATATGCTTACCAATCCAAGCCATACCCAAAAAAAAAAAAAAAAAACAAAATATTAATCAACTCGTCATCACAATCTGCCTGTGGGCTAAGACATAGATACAAAGTAGATTCACAATTACCAACAAAATCAATAGATAATTTAAATTACTTAATATTTGTGGATGTTTTAAGAAATAAAAATTAACCATTATTTCATCCTAACGAATTATGTAAATACAGTAAAACCTGTGGGGCAAAATTACTATATTAAACATAATTAATTACAATTTGTAAAATCTAATAAAAATAATAAATAGTTCATATTACTTAATACTCGTGGGTGACTTAAGTAATAAAAATTATTTATTAATTTATAGTAATTAATTATGAAAAATATAACAAAATCATTATATTAATTATAATTACATATTATTTTTATTATTTAAACAAGATGTGATCAATCACATGCTAAATATATGATTTTAAAGAAAAAATCATGCATGTTGTGGTTACACCATAATTAGAAAAATTCATTCAATCACAGTAAGCATGAACAAATTCAATACAAAATAATAAATTATACAAATTATAATTAATCTACTTAATAAATGAAAAAAAAAAATCATACAACCCCATAGTAAATAATTAAACATGGTTAAATATTCAAAGGTGCACTCATATTTGCAAAGGAAAGCAATTTTGCAAACACAACCTTTATTTATGTTGTTCATGACATCCAAATAGAATTGAAATAATAAAATATATTGAAATTGAAAAAAAGAAATTTTTTAGGGTTTCTTGCTCATCTTCACCACCCAGCAAACCTAGCCAACAGACTGCCCACCGGCCACACTCGGTGTATTCACGTGCAAGCCACTCTCTCATGCTATGGCATGGGGATCAACCTTATGGGTTGAGTTTGGGTCCAATTCCCAATTTTTTAAACTCTATACTTGTTATTTACAAAAGTAAATAAAATAGGTCTAGTTCATAACCTAATAAACTTAATAATACGTATTTGAGCATGATTAGATACCAAAGACATCATGCAAATATAAATATGCATAAATCAAAATTTGAATTACAAATATGAGTACAAAATAATGGTAGCCTATCATGATGCTAATCATTTGAATATAATTCTGGCATCTAATGTGTTGCATCAATATAATTGTGGAAACATAATTACTTACCTTCAGTCATAACTATGTTAAAAAGACGACAAGAACTTGAAATCTACTAGAAAATTAAAATTTGTACTTTTAAAGGCAGAGACTTTTCCAATGTATCTTGTTATCTTTTATTGATCAAGCTAGATATTTATTACGAACTATAGATTTGGGAACTCTAGTGTTGTTTTATATATAACCCTTATCATTAAAAAATTAATTATATTTAAAAATATCAAGTAAATCATTATCCAAATTACCAATTAGGATTAACATGTAACTCATAAGTCATAAACCACTTAATTTAATTTAAATTCAGATTTTATTAATATCATCAGTAATATAATTCTAATAGAATTCAAGCTAACATTAAGAGTAAACATACTATCCATCCTGTCCTTTTGACTTCCTCTAATAAGTGGTCGCTTATTATCAAGAAACATACATCTGGTTCTCATACATTTTCATTTGAACCAGATCACAAATAAAAACGCATAATGTATATGTATATAAGTATGTACATATAATTTCTAAGGATATGCAATATAAGATTTGAAAACTAAGGGTCTATTTAGTTAGCTATAATTAAGTGGAATGTAAGTGGTTTTACATATAATTGAATTTGTTTTGTTGTTGAGGTATTTCTTTATATGTGTGTATGTTGTTCAATACAATAATTGGAAAGGTTAAAACGAAGAGATGAAAAGAAAAAATATGGGTGTAATTATAGTTTGAACCTGTAATTTTGAAATTACAATAATAATTAAAAAATTATAAAAGATTATGATGAGAATTGCATCTATATATTTGGGTATGTCACATATTTTTTTCTTATGACAGAAATCTGTTATCTTTGGCCCACGCTCAAAATGGCTCGTCTTGTCTCATGGTCTTTCTTTCTTTCTTTCTTTCTTTCTTTCTTCTGTTCCGTCTTGCCATTTTGGGCGAGGGCCTAAGTGCGAAGCAAGGAGAGACCGAGAGAACGAGCAAACAGCCATATGGACGAGAAGCTCCCAAAGAAGGAGAAGATACACTTGTTCTACTGCGCCGAGTCGGAGGAGCTTGCTCTCGCAAGATCGCCCACCACGCCATCCAGCTCCAGTCCATCTCCTGGAGGTTTTCTTTTGCTTCTGCTCTCTCTCTCTCTCTCTCTCTCTCTCTCTCTCTGCACGCGCGCGCGCGCGCAGATACTCATGGCATGAGGCGAGTGTTTTTGGTGTATGTTAGAATAGCTCGGCTATGATTTATGAATTGTTGCTTATTGGTGATTTTTTTTCCCCGAAAAGATGTGATTTTTCTCGGCATTCATTGGACTTTTAGTGTTAATCGATGCAATGCTGAGTTTTCCAGGAAATTTTGGTATGGCCGTGTGTTATTAACGGGAACTGTGATGTTTAATGGAAATTGACCAGAAATGAAGTTCTATGTCCGTAGATTCATAGCTGTAGTTAGTTGCTGTGGTGGGTAGTAATTGTCATGAAATAAATAGTAGTCCCATCTACGTAGATATACGCATAAAGTCCAATTGAAGGCTTGCCGATTTTGTTGTCTGTGCTTAGTTTTCTGACCTTTTTGTGCATATGTGTTTCTCTTTGGATTCTACTAATATGGTTTTTTGTACAAAAGGAAATTTCTTTTATAGGATTTGGGCTTTAGGCTTTGTTAATTAGCCGTCAAATGCAATACTGGACTGTAAAATTGGAAGACAGTAGTTACACTGATATTTGAATATCTGGTTTATCCTATAATGATGAGATTATAATTTCTTCATGGACTTTTAATTTGACACTCTTTCTAATTTTGATACTTAAGTTGATAAGGACAATTCTTAACAACTTCTTTGTGATTACTTGATCTGAATCTAACTCTCTGCAGTTATATCTCCCTAGAGCTGATCTGAAGATGTCTCATTACATTATTTATCATTATTTAACTAAGTTGTCGGAACACAATCACCAAACTCAGCATGAACGCCAATGCCATAAACAGCTGTCTGTCTAACATCCGCTTCGTCATCATTGGATGTTTCTAACAGGAAGGGAACATAGGTATCACAATCTTTAAGAACTGCTTCAGAAAGTAAATGGACAAAATGGAAAATACACCTTGTGAATTCTTACTCTTTTTTACTCAGATGATTTACCTTTTAATTTTTTCCAAAGTAATATATTTGATGGAGTTCCTTGTGATGTTAGTCCAGTAACTTGTAATATACCTTAAAAAATGGGAGGAATAATTATAAGGATTTGTTATTGGTTAGATAACCACTCGGTGTTGCTTTTTCTATTTATATTAATGTATAAAGTAACTTTGCGGTCTTATTTGTGAGCATGCACTTTGTTCAATCAACATAATGAGTGCTTAACAAATACTGAGAAAATATCTGCCTATTAGGAACTTTGATGATGGATTTCCTAATCTTTTCATCAATAATGCCCATGGCATAAGAGGTCAACATGTTGCACATATAGCTTCAATTTTTGAGCAGATATTAGCAATATTTGCATTGCCAAAATTTTCATTGCTTCTTTTACCTTGGTCATACCATTTTTCCGAACTAGCTGTTTTGAGTGAATGGAAGAAAGAGATGTAGCCACTGTGGTCATATGGCATGGATTTTACCCGTGATACCCAATTCTAGGGGTGGCCCTGCAAGCTTAGTAATGTATGACATACATGCTTTGCGGGTTTGTTTATCTCTCTCACATGTGCAATGGATTAATCAAATCTGTACTATTTACCAAGTGTTGCATAAATTTACACTACATATAGTCCTTGAGTTTGCATGTTATAATTTTCTTGATCTGATATAAGATACTAGATCAGCTAGATTTCTTTAATTATTCAGCCAATTTATGTCAAATTAAGCCTGCCTCTTCCTATCACATGCTATCTGCATCTTCATATATGCTTTGTGTTGGATTATAGTTTTAATGTTTTACAATGGTGAAAGGAGGGGGCTCAAGGGTGTGCTTAAGAACCTGTTGACCCCATCATATAATGTGTGTGTGTGTGTGTGTGTGTGTGTATACTTTATATTATTTGATTGCATTCAAGCGTTTATGATAAACGTAGAGAGAGAAATAGTGATTAAAACTATATTGTATTTGGCCAGTGATTCAACTCCCACCTCATAATGATAGTAGTATATATATTTTATAATTTTTAAAGTATTAATTATAAAATTTTCCTTTACTTTTGGTTCTAGTTCAGCCACGGGTGTTTTACATATCAATTTATTGTCTCCATAATAAATTCTCATTGCTTGACAGATCCTTGCTTTTAGCTCATTTCATTAGGTCTTTAGTCCTGGACTGTTTGTGCAAGACCTTTTAGATCGATCTGCTTTGTAGCGTGAGGATATGAAGAAATATTAGCCCTGAAACATCATTTAGCATGCTGAGAAACATTAGCCCTGAAGTATGATGATGCCATTTCTCACTATCGGCCCTGAAATATCATCTAGCATGCTGAGAAAATATTAGGCGTAGAGCATGTTAGGAAAGAGAATCAAGTCCGTAGCTTTATGGCAAAATTGTTCATATGTGAATTTGGAAATTGTAAGCTTGGAAAAATTCAACTGTATATATATTTCATTGCTTTTTTGCGAAGTAACAAAATTGGATGAGAGAGAACAAGCCTCATCCTTATCTTTCCTAATAAACCAAAACTTGAAAATAAACAAACAATAACAAACATTTAAACTTGAGGAAATTCAAAATACTGCTTGGTTTTTCAACAGAAATCAATCTAAAAAGGAGGGAACATTTTGTAGTTTCCATATAAAAGTGTATTGAGTCTTTTTTTTTTTTTCTTACATTGCTATGTAGGCAAAAAATGTCACACAGTATTGATTGATAGACAACATGTTATCTTTTACCTGAGAATTTTCAGATTCAATTTTTACCTTTATATCTTGGATTTTCACAGGAACGGTTCTACTTTGATGATGATGTCTTGCCTTGCTTTGGAACTGGGATACTACCGTTGTTGCAATGTCTTTGCCAGCTTCCTGATTCTGATAATGTATGTTGTGGTTATATTAAATGTTTGGTTGGTAAATTGCTAAATCCAGAGTAGAAGCATTGGAATGTAAGGTCTTTACCAGCGTATCGGGTGCCTTTTAAGTTCAAAATGAAACTAGTTTCAAAACTGTAAACTTTTTTTTTCAAGGTTATTATTCACCTTCAGAAATGCTATTCTCACAATTTCATTAGGTCACTGTAGCCTTGCATGATGATGGAGCTTGGAAGCCATTTTACAAGCACTAGTGGCAACATTTTTTACTGGCTAGCTTATAACTAGAGAATTTGAATTATCTTCATGATTTATTCAAAACTTAGTAGAAGATTACAAGATTTATCTGAATTTTGAATGATAAGGTGACGAGTGGCTAGCTTGACTCAAAGAAGGGAAACAAGAAAGAAGACATGCGATAGTCATTGATGGTTTAGTGCAGTCGGAGGGACCCTTTATTGAGTGACAGGTATGTATATATGATCATAATGAAGACCTGCTTTATTTATGTGATTGTAATGGACTGATTTACGCCTATGATAACCAACTAGCATATTTTATGATTCTGTCAAGTCCTAGTTGCAACTTGGAAAATTCAACGAAGAATTTTGCACATACTGCCCTATGACTTTGCCTTGTATATTGTGGGCTGATAGCATAGCCATGCAAGCCAAGCCTGTAATTTAGATCAGCTCAAATTGTAGGTTTCTTCTGGATTAGGCTGATGGGCAAACAAAATCAATTATTGTTACTGGATGGGGTGGGTTGTACCTCCAAATTGTGTTACTATAGTTGAGTATGTGACTATTTGATTCATTGGATATCAAAAACTGCTATTCTTGTATCCATGAGCATTCTATTAAAATTTTTTGGAACTATGATGGATATTCATCTTGATGCGGATTGGTCTGGTGATCACTACTGAAACAAACATTTTCTTTATCAGAAAGTTTTGGCTGCTCATGGTGTGACAAAAGTTAGCGCTCATGTAACTCATGGAGCGCGTCACACAAGAGAGTGCTAGTAAATGCCAAACGATGATTATTCTGTGATTTTAAATAACTTTATAATATGGTTTCAGATGGTGATGTCCAGAGTCCATTTGCCTACTACTTCTGGATAAGCAGCTCTTGTCCGCATCCTGTGAAGGCCATTAGCAACAGGCTCCATTTGAAGCCCTCAAGCTTGCGGACTCTATTACTGGTTCTCTTCAGATCTAGTGCTCTAAATGTTAATTTTGTGTTCCGCTTAAAGTATAAAGTTATATGGGCGTGGGCCTTGTGGAGCATTAGTTCTCCTGGCTTATATTCAAGTAATTAGAATGCGTTTGGATGGGCGTAATGGAATGAAGGGGAATGAAGTAGAATGAAGTAATGAAAAAGGGGAAAGGAATGGGTAGGAGATGGTAATGAAAAAGGTGTTTGGTTAGAAAAGTAATTCATTGGGGATGAGAAAAGTCAAAAATAGAGTTATGTTAATATTATTTTTTTACCCCTTGCATAAAAAAATAATATTTATTTCTAATAATCATTATTTACAAAAATAATGAAAACATAAGTATATATTTTATTATTATTATTAATGTTGAATTAAAAATTAATTTCAAAGTCTTATTAATTTCATTCCGTACTTATAATTTTAATTAATTACAAATAATATTTATTTGACATAGTTAATATTCATATAATAATGAAAACATAAATAGTTATTTTATTATTATTGATTATGGTTTAATTAAAAATTAACTTCAAATAACTATTAAATTTTATTCCGCAATTATAATTTTTAATTAATCACAAATTATATTTATTTGAAATAATTAATATTTATTAAATTATGAAAACAAAAATATTTATTTTATTATTAACAATTAATGTTTAATTAAAAATTTATTTCAAATAACTATTAATTTCTTTCTATTATTGATTATTTTTCAATTGATTTTAAATGATATTTATTTCAAATAATTATTATTTATAAAATAATGAAAACATAAATATTTATTTTATTATTATTGACTAATGTTTAATTAAAACTTAATTTCAAATAACTACTAACTTTAGTAAGTATTTATAATATTTAAATTAATTACAAATAATATTTATTTCAAATACTTAATAAAAAAGAATATAGCAATTATTTTACTAGGGGGAATGAGTCATTCTTTCAAATTTAGGGGGAATGACTTATTATGCTGGGAGGGTTAATGGTGACCCTAGAACAATCATTACCTCCCATAAAATAAAAACAAACACTACTATGGAAATCATGGGATAATGATTTTCTGGGGAATCATTACCTCCATCCAAATGCACCTTTAGTGTTCGACCGATGTTGAACACGATTTCAAGTAGAAAGTATTTATCTGGCATGGATATAATGAACGCATGTACAAATTACAGACAACTCGGTGGTGGGGGTGGGAAACATTACTATACGGGACCTAATTAATAGTCTTCTTCGAACTGGTTTCCTTCAAAACTTTGTCCATATAGCCAATGTGAGGGGGCAACGCCGTAGGAGGTCAAGGTTGATCCACTGCTGATGGTAAGCTCGAAAGAAAGAGGCTGGCCTCTCAGCTCCGCATTGCACTGCCAGTTCTGGCCCCAGTTCCGGGCCATGGCGATCCATGCTGTCCTTGAACCTTTGACCTTAACAGCCACCAACTCCCCATCCAAACCGACATTGCTGATCAGAACTTGAAAGAAGTATGAGTTCCCTGTAACTCTAAACCTCACACCTCCACTCCTCTCACACATCACCCTGCACCAAATAAATAAATAAATAAATTAGTAAATAAATCATCGTCAGCATCATCATCATCATCATCATCATCATCACAAGAAGAAGAAATGGTCGAAAGAGAAAACAAAAAGAAAGAAAAGAGCAAGAAACAATGTTCCATATATTAATATACAGGCTGCCGCTGCTGCAAGTGTGCAACCTTACCGCCTAAACTGGACAGGGACAATGTCTGCCTGAGTGCGAGCAATAGAAGAGAAAGAGAAGAGGGACATGTCAAAATGATCTCTGGGGAAGTTACACCAGCCACCAAAGTCACCAGGAAGGCCATAGTTGGGAGCACAGAAGTCGGTGACAGTGACCACAATGGTCGGGCTGCCCAGCAGGCACCACCGGATGTCATCCACGCAACGGACCTCGTAGCAAGCACCGCAGGCTTTTCCCTTCTCGAACAAAGCACCGCTGACTCCGGTGCTCATCTTCCCAAACCCGGACTCTATTACATCTCCATAAGCACAAGCTCCACCTCCACAATCAACCAAAAAAACACACGCACACATTCAGCACATATTAACTAATTATCATCATCATCATCATCATCATCATCATCATCATCATCACGTTTGGAAGAAAAAAAAAAGTGTTCTAGTAGTAGTGTACCAGTGAGGATGGAGGCAGCCATGTCTTTGGAGTAGGTGGCTGTGCCAGACCTCCACTCCAACTGTCTGCTGCTGCTACTGGTCAAGCCTGATGCTATGGCCAACATGAAGAGGTAGAAGAGGGAGAAGAGGGAGAATGTAGCCGTTGTCTGCTGGTGGGAAAGGGCCATCTCACGCTCTCCTTTTGGGTCTTCCAAGCAGCGGTCCGCGTTGAATATGGGGATCTCTTGCTTCTTTTTCTTTTCGGGGTTTTTTGTTTTCCTTTTTATTTTATTTTGTGTTTTATAGGGATTTGTATTAGTAATAAGTGGCCTTTAAAAAAAAAAAAGATAAGCATTTTTATTTCCAGTCCTTAGACTTTACTTTTAGAAAAGCTCATTACTGATACCAGATACTGTTGCGTATCCTGACCCTTTATTCATTCATGGGGGAGATGTGATGTAGAGCCAGCTCACCTCATGGAGATGAAGGGCATTGATGACTATGTGAATGAATGAATGAATATGCGTGCATTCGCCAGATCGGTTCGTTTTGGAAACACTTAAAAAAAAAAAAAAAAGGGCATCGCACTGGGTGATGACCATAATTTAAGGAAAATGTAGACTAAAAGAGGCTATATACGTTTATAGATATACTTAAAAGAAATGCTCCGGTTCCTAGGAAGGTTTGTCGACTTGATTCGGCAGGCTCTGCTTTTAAGGATTAATTAAGCATATTGCTTAGCCTCATCAGAAATAACAAACTAATCTTCTTCTGCACAACATTTCTTTCTTTCATTGTGTCTGTGTGTGTGTGCGAGTGTACCGACTATGAAAGAAGAAAACGAATAAAATATGGTCAATGTTTATCTTTAAGAGCATCAAGAAACATTCTAATCATAGTACTAAAAATAAACAGTTTTTGTGATTCACGTGTAGAGAGGAGCATCAAGAAACATTCCAATGTCATTGTACTATAATAGAATTTGCTTTTACAACGAGGTGAAAGCAGCAGCATCCACCACCATCCGCAAATATAACTCAAAAAAGTTAGTTTCATCAACAGAAGCTCTATGCTTCATTTGATTGATTTGCATCAACTGAAGAAGACGGAGAAACATTGGCTACAATGGCCTCCATCATCTCAAGGTAAAACCCGAAGAGGCTTTCTTCCATCCAATAGACATAAGCTAGATGGTTGATCAATACTCACCACCTACAATAATTCATACTTCCAGTATAGATCTCTAAATCATGACATACTCAAAAAATACAGTTTTAAGTGGTACACGAGTACAAATTGTAGCAAGATGGCTGACACAATGACTATTTATTCACAGACAAGCATCTGAAAACTTCATTGTAAACCTAATACAAGACTTCATATACACTAATAATTCACACTAAAAAGCGCACTTCATTACACATTGGAATGCATATTTTCATTAAAAAAAAATGTGAATCCAAAGAATGCATATTTTGTCCTCTCTATTTGCCGCCAAATGATTGTGGCTTACCTCATTCAAGTTTAAAACATACAATATTATACACGTTAAAACAATACATCTCGATAGCAGGAAAGAAGGATCTGCAAGGGGAAAAATTACGACATTCCTACCGCCCTTGGTTGCCAGATTCAGTAGAAGTCCGCATGAAGAGCATTGACTTTGAAAATGATCCTGCATCTATGCCAAATACTAAACAAAAGGACTTACCTGATGCCAAATAGAAATTTCAAACAACTAATAGCAAATTTAATTATAAGCTCCGTCATTTGCTCACCTTGGAACTTACTAGATCAAGGTTTCACATAGTCAAGGATATCATGCTTCCTTTTGTTAGGCCTGGACAGAAAACAACATTGGACCCAAGTTCTCTTGGTCTTCACTGCTTGTGTTTTATAAGCTTCCTGATTTGCAACCAACTCGGCCATGAACTGTACAACAGCCTGACAAATAGCATTTTGTTTATTAGCCACAGAGGAATAGTTACTTGAACACTAGACTATACATATATATAAAGAAAAAGCTATTACCTGTGCACCCATTTCAGCTACATGCCTAGGAGGCACTTCCAAAGGGTTTTCTTCTGCACGTAGCACGCGCAGGTGTGAGAGCATGCAAAATGAATCAGGAAGGAGCCTGATCTGATTGTTGCTTATATCCAATTCTTCCAGCAACTCAAGATTGCCAATGGAACGTGGAAGTGACCGAAGATCAGCAAAATTATTTCCAATATTCAACTTAACAAGGTTTGTTGCAAAGCATAAGCTCTCAGGTATCAATTCAAGCTCATTAAAACTAGCATCCAACTCCTTCAGTTTCAACAGAGATGCCATAGAGGTTGGAAGACTTCTGATATTGTTATACCGCACAGAAAGAACCTCTAAAGATGCAAGCCTTCCTACAGCTTCCGGAAGGCCTTTTAGACGATTATAATCAACTCGGAGCTCCACAAGAGAAGCACAATTACCGATAGTATGCGGAAGTTCTTCTAGATTGTTTGTCTCAAAACTTAACTTCTTCAAACTGATTAGCCTACCAATGGCTTCAGTTAGCACAGACAGCTGATTTGAACTCAAATCAAGTTCCACAAGATTCACTAACTTGCCAATTGTAGATGGTAATGTTGTCAATTGGTTTCCTCTTAAATCTAAATACCGAAGGCTGAGCAGATCTCCAATAGAATCAGGAAGTTCACCTATCCGATTAGAGTGCAGATCCAGTCTTGTTAAGGAAGAAAGAGCACCAATCGTTGGTGGCAACGCAAGTAAACGGTTTTCCGAGAGGTCAAGAGTGACAAGATCAGAAAGCTTTCCTATTGAATCAGGCAACCAATCAATCTGATCCATCAGCTTGTTCTGAAGGTTGAGGTCCTTGGTACCTTTCTTTGAGGAAACCTCGATTACACTAGCTACTTTAATCAGACTCAGTTTTTCATTGCCTGTTCCTCCTATATGACAAACAAACAATCAGATCTTATGGTTAGAGGGACCTGATGAATTTATAAACATCTCAAAACCCAGCCTAAATGTATGCTCATAATCTGCACTGTGACCATGTTTAAATTACAGCGAGAAAGAGAACCATTGTGCTAAGTTTCATAATACAATAACAACAGCATAAAACACTAAAGCGAATACAATTTGAATTTCCCAGACTCACCAGAAGTGGGAAGAGGAGTAGCAAATGGTTTGAGTGTCGGATTGACCAAGGGCCCTCCTCGGGGCTTATTGTTCAATTCAAGATCATTTCCATCAATGTACATTGTGGGCTTCGTTTTCCCCAGATGACTGTCATCCCTAGTAACTTGGTCAGAACTCTTCACTCTGGTTACAGTTCTCTCTGGACACAATGCTGATAAAATAGTACCGCTGGACGAATCAAAACCAGCATGCAAACCGGAGGCAGTTACTGTCGAGGTACTGCTCATAGATATCGAGCTTGAGGAACCATTTGAGCTTGAAGGAACGCATCTTGAGGCTCTCTGAATCAATTCATCAAACAACCGATGGATGTTTTCCAGATCAAGCAGCTTGACAGCCTCTCTCTTCTGCTCCTTGCACTGAAAGAAGACCAAACTCCTCTGCATCTCCTGAAGAACAGAGAAGAGCTCGTCAGGGACCTCAAAAGCTTTCTTCTGCCTGGCAATGGCGTCGATCCGGGACTGTTCCTCTTGCTCCACGTTGCGCACCAACACCACGGCGGCCTCTACCTCATCAATGCAGGGCCTTGGAGGAAGAGAACGGTGAATTGTCATGATCTCTTGAACGATCTCGTCGATGGACTGTGAAAGGTGGCCCATTTCGTCGTGATTGTGAAACAAGGAAGTGCAGGTGGAGCGCCAGGGCTTATCCGAGTGAAGAAAAGATAATAATCACGGACGAGCTAGACGAAAAAGGATTTCAAACCGCCATTATCTCTATCCCTAGAGAACTCTCCAAGCCTCCAGAAATCACGAGCTCCTCGTGCTTCTCCGTTCAGGTAAGAATGACTGAAATTGGATTAGCTTCCCAAATTTGGTAAACAAATTCACAAAATAAAAACGTAAATTTGATGTCTATGATTTGGATCGGAATTCCTAGACGCAGGCAAATAAAAATAACATTTTTTATTTTAATTCCAATTTTGAGGGGAAAAAAAAAGAACAGAAAGAGAATTGTTTATCCTCTACAAGAAAGATAGATAGAACAATCAAAAAATGATCTCTTACGTAAGATTAAGCAGCAGCGCATAAATTTGATAAATTGCCGGCAAATCCTTTGATTTGTTTTTCCGCAAAGCAAATCTCATTCTTAAAAACAAAGAATAAAAGGCGCAGGCTTTGATTGGTGATCAACAATAACAGGAAAGAAACAGAAAGAGAGAAAGAGAAAGAGCGAGAGCATTATAGGCAACCGCGAAGACTCTTGAGAAGATACCAGAAACAAGTGAAGATTAAAAAAACAAAAAACAAGCAAAGAATACAAAAGAAAAACAAAGGGGGCGATAGAGAAAGGAGAAAAAGGCGGCCCTAAAAGAGCTGAAGCGTAGCGCTGCGCCGAATATATCGAAAACCGTGAGAGGAAGAGATTCAAATAAAGAGAGGGGAGGAGAATATAAAACGACAAAAGAGAGACAGGCCCCTCTTGCCCTTTTAAAGGCTTTGCCAACCTAGTTACTGCGGATCACAGCTGTGCCCCTCCTGAGTCCTCCTCCACCTCCTGGCTCCTGCCTCTCTCTCTCTCTCTCTCCCTCTCTGTCTCTGTCTCTGAAGAGCTTAATAGTTGGTAGTTTTATTTGTCATCACCTTTGTATTCAAGCTTTTAGATCAATCACTTTGATCGCTTCTTTCTATAGGCAAAACAAACAGTGCGAGAGAAAGAACAACTGAATTTTCTTTTGTGGTTTTCTTGCCATACCACTGTGACTTTTTCTTTTTTTCTTTTTTTCTTTTTTTCCTTTTCTTTTTCTTTTTCTTTTTCTTCTGGATTAGATAATCATTGTGAAAACAACAGGAGGACTATTATAAGATTTTCTTTTTCATCACCGCTCTAATGTAATATAACAATGGTTAAAGCAATTTCTCCAATGCATACTAATTAACGTAATTTGGAGAAATATGAACACTTTGTTATTTTAATGTTATTAAAAATTCGAAGACAAATGGGATGGAATAGATATATGTGTGTGTGTGTGTGTGTGTGTGTGTGTGTGTGTGTGTGTGTGTGTGAGAGAGAGAGAGAGAGAGAGAGAGAGAGAGTAACAGTGGTAATGTAACGGCATGCGTCACTTGGCATTCTGGTCGCCCCAACTGACAACACCGCATTCAACATGGTCTGCAGGTACAGCCACGTGTCGGTCATGCCAGAAGTGTTTCCTGGGCCATGGGGCCCACCAAGAGAGACAGGCCAGCCCTCTCCAGGCTGGTTCTTCACCTTCTTTGCCTCCCGGGCCTGGCCCAGGCCCCGCCCCCTTTCAACCGTCTCCAGCAGGATCCCTAACCGTTCCCGTGTCTCATGACGAACAACGAACGGGACCGGAGAAAGTGACCTTACAATATGACTCGGCCAGACATGGCAACAGAGCAGGCTATTTGAATACCCCTTTGGTTTTGTCTCCTTTGCTTTGTAGGGCCCAACCGGTCTTTGTTAGTTCTTGTCTCGCTTGGACGCACATGTGCTCTAGTCCCAAGTCTCCACTATCATTCATGACTGAATAAGGACTTGAATAACATTTTTATATAATTAAAAAAAAAAAAAAACCCTTTGCAAATAGATGAAAGTAGACACTTGACACCGTAAAATGAGTACATTTTTATATTATTTCTATCTCGATGGGTTCTAACAGATTTACCTATGTCACCCACATATCTACCGAGTAATGCTATATCATGCGAACCGGTCGCACGAACCAGCCACACGACTGACGTGGCTGGTGACGTGGCGACCGGCTTTTATTTTTTAAAATAAAATTAAAAAAAAATTAAAAAAGAGGGGAATCCCTCTCGTGACTGAACCACCGACCCATTACTCAGTCCCCTCTCTCGTGAGTGCTCCACCGATCCCGGCAGCTCCCTCCTCTCTCCTACACCACTGACCCCGGCCGTCGCTCCTTCCTCGCGCCTCTCCCCCGATCTTGGTGCTCTCTCTCGCTCTCTCTCCCCTGTGCCCTCGAGTCGCTGCTCTCGTCACCGCGCCCGGCCGGTCACCGCTCCCCTTGATCTTTAGTCTGACTGCTTTTGAAATTTCGTGAATGAGCACAAAAAGGATAAGAAATTCATGCACTCATCTACAAAATGGGATATTTTTTGGCATACATAGTGAATCAATAAAATTCAGCCTTTTTGGTTTTAATGTAAATCTCTGAATGTTTGTAATTTGGTAACAGGTGATAATATTCTGGGCATGCCTGGTAGCATTTGCTATGTATGAATTCATTAGATGGACTGCCCTTTTCTCAACATGGACAGGAATTGCCTTCACATTTAACATCTTTATCACTGATCACAATCACCATGCATATCTTCATTCTCTTTTCTCAGGCTAAGAGCTCAACTCCGGCCAAAAGTCAGACGTGCCGAGCTGAAGAAAGATTAGAAGACCAGCCGGGCGGGCGCGGTGACGAGAGAAGCGACTCGAGGGCACAGGGGAGAGAGAGCGAGAGGGAGCACCAAGATCGGGGGAGAGGCGCGAGGAAGGAGCGACGGGCGGGGTCAGTGGTGTAGGAGAGAGGAGGGGGCGGCCGAGATCGATGGAGCACTCACGAGAGAGGGGACTGAGTAATGGGTCGGTGGTTCAGTCACGAGAGGGATTCCCCTCTTTTTTTATTTTTTTTTAATTTTATTTAAAAAAAAATAAAAGCCGGTCGCCACGTCACCAGCCACGTCAGTCGTGTGGCTGGTTCGTGCGACCGGTTCGCATGATATAGCATTACTCCATATCTACCCACTCGCCCGCCACTTGACTCCCCCTAAGAATTAATAATATTAGTTTTTTGAGCATGCACAATTACAATCTTAAGGGATAGCCACACAAGCAAAACACAATATTTTATTTTTGATATAATTATGTGAATAGTTATAACTTATCGTTATACTTTTTTTTTATTAATTACTCTATTATTTTAATTAAGCTATGTCCTTTTTTTTTTTTTTTAAGGCGTAGAGCTTAGATTTTATCATTTTTAAAAAATAACATGCTTCAAATAAAATAATAAAAAAATAAAAATTATAATTTAAAGTAGAAGAACTTAAAAAGTTATGAGAAAAAAAAAAAACTTAAATACTATTCAGAGAATTATAACATTATTGTTATTGTTGTATATATGCTATACGTCAATCAACAATTAATGATGTTCATGGCATCATACATGACTAAGTTGTCCATCACATACTTAATTTTATTAAAAAAAAAAAAAATTAGGCCAAAGCGTACGTATTTGTCAATCATGTTTTTTCAATTTTTTCCCCAACCAACACAAAGAGCATGGCTCTTGTTTCCCTTTTTTATTTTTTAATAAAACTCTCAAACCAAGATGTTTTCTTTTCTAATAAATAGATCATGTAAACATTCTTAATTTAGTTTATAAAGAAAGATCAATTTTATAGATCATATTATTTCATTTTAAAAATTTTAATTTGTATATTTTTGTAAGCTGTATATCTAAAACTTGTTGATTAATTAGTTTATAAAAAAAAATATGTTAATTAGTTTATTTGATGTTATTTCATTCCATAATTTAATGATTACATGACTTGTGGAGTTATGGAATAGTATTAGAGTTTTCTTACTTTATTTATATATGATGGTGTTTGTGGATTTTGTTTTACTACTTCAATTGCTAGATTACATTGAACTGGCCATTGCTAGAGAATACAATTAGAGACATCTCATAAGATAAATTTTTTTATTTTTAAAAAACAAAGAAACCGCAATGATAGATTAAATTTAAGGAAAAGCAATCTCAAACATAATAAAATAACTAGAGAGTTCATAGGGTTTTTTGAGTTAGCAATTTACTACCTTAATTAATGGTTGTTAGCATGAATACTTAGTATTGCATTTAAGTGTTTGTTTCTTTAGTTAGGAATTTATTATATATATCCTACATCTAGTTATGTATTTCGACGTATGTCTCACCCCTCTTATGATAACAAGTAAGCTTTCATTACTTCACGAATATGTAGCTTTAACATAAAAGAATTAATTTACCGTATTTTATTGTACGTGTTTGATGGTTTAATTTAATTTGTGCAATATATGAGGCATATTACACAAGAATAAAAATAAAGAGAGAAAACTAACTTACCATTATAGCCTATCACACTATTAGAAATTATTTTTGATAATTTACTAATAAATAAAATTAGGACTCCCAAGCTCATTACATGCATAGAGATATTGATGAGAGCTACCTCAGCCTTACAGAGTCTTGGAGTTACTATATATAGTAATTATTGTTGACAGTTAACCTAGCAAGTCACTGTTTATCTATACGGTCACATATATGAGAGCATGCCAAGTCCGCATGTGTGATTCTCTAGATGTGTTGTGCAGCTCTTTTTGTGAGTGCATGCTAGTGTCCGTACAGCTTTCTAGTTTTTGTCAAGAAGAACGAAACTCTTAATGGGCCCGCTAAACTAAAACAGGGGCGTGCACACGCCTCGACTGCGGCCTATAGGGCCCGCGCACACGTGGGCGCTGGGACCACGCACAGTTTGTATTCACAGCTCTCAGACATACACTCTCACCCCAAAAATTCGAACTCTCGCCACTTGCGAGGCGTCCTCATGGGGGACCCAAGTGCCAATTGACCCAAAGGCCGTTGACACGCACAGCTTTCTAGTTAGTCGTTACGCTATGTGGCTTTCTGTGCCATGTGAGCTCATGTGGCTCCCTAAACTTCAAACAAAGCTCAAACGACTTCCAAACTCGTTGTTGAGTGTTAGAGTAAAATGTAAACCAATAGATCAAGTGAAAATAAGGTACTCTTTTTTGATGAAAACACCTTCGAACTCTTTTAAAGCCATTTGAAATGTGTTTCATTATGCCAACTATATATAGAATGATAATGTTCCTCTTGAAATACAACTAAAAGATTATAGCTATACGAGTTTCATTTCATCAACCTGAGATTTTTAATGAGGCATACATCATCGCTAAGATTTAATAAGCACAATAATTAAGTATAAAGAAGAAGATGGAAAAAGAATGCAAGCTCCATAAAAATTGAGGCCTCCCTAAATGTTCATTATCTTAATTAACTATATAATAGGTTTTTTCCCATGTGAACAAGCAGGCAATTCACCTTAACAAATGTGAAGAGAAAGAGAGTGAGAATATCTTAATTTCTCGGTACTTGCATGGCAAGGTAAAGATCGAGTTACCATTTTTCCAATATGAAAGTGGTAACTAATAGTTTACAAGTAACACCTAATTATATATATATATTAAGAAAATGGACAAGCTATATGTCAGGGCCTTCATGGGCTTTGATCATGAGATGAGGGACTCGAACCTTGACTTCGTTCATGTGCAAGAGACTTTGGTGTCAATAGGCTAAGGCGCGTTGACCTGATTAGTGATAGTTTAATACTTAATTTGTGATTGTGTATATATATGGCTTTGGCATAAAGGATTGGGATTTGCTATTGTTCAGCTAATTTAATTTGGTGATTTAACCTACTCATTAATTTAGTTTTCATGGAAAAATTTTAAACATATTGTTTTAGATGTGTATATCATGATGAATACTGAGGAGAAAATTTGAAACAATACATTCATGATTAAGTGGGAAATTAAGTTGTTGGACTTGTCCACGTCATTAAGATGCTAAACTCTTATTTATTTGTACGGGCAGAAACATGTCTAAACTCTCAAATTCTTGTGTGAGAGCGTGTTTTTATATATACACAGTTGCAAACACAGAACTTGTCAAGACCAAAGAAAGCATGCATGAGAGAATATCATGTCTGCATACATATATATTTTACCATTATTATCAAAACTGGCTTTAATTATATGAGGAAAGTTTAAAAGTTTATATAAGTAAGCTTAGTAGATAAAAAGATAGGGTTTCCGTGGATGTACATGTATGTATGTATGAATTTAGCTTCTTTCGACCGGATGTGCATGTTGAGAGAAAAGAGAATATACATATACACCAACGTCACAGAGAATATATAGAGACTTGACAAGGCCTTTTCTTATCCAGGTGCATATATGTTAATGTCTCAGTACTGTTCTGAATTTAAAGCCACAGAAAAATTAGATATATATATATACTGCAACGACAGTAAAGAAAACCGGAGTAATATATATATATATATATCATAAGAAGATCACAAAGCCATGATAACTTATAATACAACTCTTATAATTAAAATCATTTTTATTTATGCCATGCACCATTAGTTAGAACCTTAGATGGATATGGTAGATAGATAGAAAAGGTAGCAAAGACACGGACAAGCTAGCTAGCGAGCTAGCACTTTCAGAGCCTGAGAGTGAGATCAATATCATTCCCAGTAGGTAAGCCTAAAGTGAGTTCCAGATTGATATTGTTGTTTTCATCCTTGGCACGTTGTGGACCAGCCTGTTGTCCATTATAATTAACATTACCATCAGGTGGTGCCTGAGATCTGACTGGCCTCATTAAGGATGGTGCAAGAAGGGGACCCATCCTTGTAGCGTTTACAATGGCATTATGTTCCCTCCTCATCTCCTCAATCTCCCTCCTGTGAGCAGTCTGATGACCGCCCAACGCTTGTAAACTCTCAAATGACTTGTCACAGTATGAGCACGCATGCGCCTTTCTCCCACCATTAACCCTCCTGCCATCCTCCATAATTTTTAATTTTTAAGACAGGAACACAAGGACTAATTAATAATATGTTTATATAAATGGCTTAGCTTTTGAATACATGGTTATATATATATATATATATATATATATATACACACACACACAAACACAAGGATATATATATAATAATATTAGTGAATCTACCGAAATCCCACTATATTTTCGACAATTACTACCCCTTATGATATTTGAAGGGCCAAATTCAGTGATTTATTAGATTGTGGATTTAGTTTAGATTCGGTTCATCCACTGTTCACCATCGTTATTCAAACGTTTCTATGGACGGAGCGGGAAAAAGATTTTCTTGGAAATCCTTGGATATACTGCATTTTAATGCGTCATATATAATCATTTTGTGTTTTAAAAAATATATATATAAATAAAAGTTTTGAAATGAAACTTATTAATATTATATTCAAGGTTTTCAAATCTAAACCAAGATCCGTCGGTCTAGGAACCGGACCGGTACAATTTTACAGGAAACCCGCATTTTTTAAAAAAAAAAAAAAAAAAAAACTAAAACTGGGTTTGCAAACCAAACCAAGACAAATTGGTAGCTTCGGGTTCATCTGAAACCGTCTTTATACCAGCCCAGTTCAATTAGAAGACCCGGTCCCCGGATTTTGTTTAAAAAAAAAAACTAAATAATTTTTAATAATTTGTTACTCAATTCATGCCCATGCTGGTCCATCCGGCTTATGATTTATAATAATTTGTTACATGAGATAATAGTTTAAAAAAGAAACTTCAATATCATCCAAGTTAAATAAATTTAAGAAAAAAATTAGATTCAATTTTTTTAATCAATTTTTTTTTTTAAAATGTTATCTTCGGAAGATTTTATTCGAAATATTTTATTTTGAAGATATCCTTTATGTTATAAATTATAAACAAATTCAAATATAATAAATTAATCGTGATAAGTATTTGTGATTTGGATTTAAAAAAATAAATCAAAATATAATTCTCAAATCTATTTCGAATTCTCAAATTCAAATCCATAATTACAAAAAACAATCCTTTTTTTCATGTATGATATAAAAATTATATAGGTACGCACCATGCTTTGAAAAACAAGAATTTTATGCACTTTTCCAAACAAATGAAAAAAAAAAATATCTTTTTTAATACAAGCGTAACAATCTTTAAAAAAAACATTATTTTTATTAAAAAAGTATTTCATCCTATCCAAATTATCTGCCACATTTAAACTCCATACAAAAATTAAATTAAAAGTGTCAATGACTCTTGATCTATTAGCATAGGGTCTTGCATATGGTGCTTGTGCCATTGTCGAGAAAACAAGTTTGAACTTGGTGAGGGCAAAATATACTAGTAAATATGTTAACTTTACAAAAATTAAGGATGCTATTAAAACTTCTCAAATTTTGAAAGAAATAATATGATGGATAATTTGGACTCTAGGAATATATGGTTTATCTTTCGAGTTTTGAGCCAATGTATATTTTTTACATATAAATGAAATTTGAGTGTATTTGCATAATAAAAAAAATATATGTTAACTCCAAAATTGTTGAATAATCTGGTTTATATTGAAATGAACATCATGATGATTAAAAAAAAATTCAATTCTTTAAAAGTGAAAAATATGTCATTTATTGATTTGGAAAACTTGATGGATCTCTTAGTTTGAAAGATCTACCATAATTAGCAGACACTTGTCTATTTTCTTAATTGTTTAACTCTATTTAAGTTTTTTTTTTTTTTTTTTTTTTTTAACTATTATTCTTATCATATACAAATTGGTGTCCTAACTTTTAAATAGCGTACTTTTATTATAAATTCATATTTTGATATATTAATATTGTTTAATTATAACATATATTAACTTGGTTGAACTCCCTTCAACTCCTCTAGAGTGATTTTCTGTGGGTGAAAGGCATGTATGTATGGTCTTCAAAACCTTGGGGTAGTTAGTTGTGGCCCATCAGTCATGTGGGCGGGTTTTCAACTTTCCATAGCGAGCGCCGAGCGGGGTGGCAGTTGGCTGGCGAGAGAACACTGATCGGGGGGACCGTGTGGCAACGCAAAACCCGTGCGCGATATATATATGTGTGAGTCGTGACGGGGGGTCGTGGGCCCAACCCTCGTGGGGATCGGTCGGTCAGTTTTGCACGGAGGATCCGAATCGTAACTCCCACGAACAAATTGACGAAGGGGCCAACCGCCAACGTGACTGACACCAACGTACTATACACCTGGTCTCTAGCTCGTCTGATGGACTTTGCCTCGTTAAGCTCTATATATTTATATCATCACTCATGCTCCATTCATCTCTTACTTAATTAATAAGTTAATCCTCTATTGATTTATTCGTACTAATTAATCTACTTTTCTGGTTAATATATTCTAGACCAAACAAAAAAAAGAGAGAAGAAGAAGAAGAAGAAGAAACAGAGGACGAAATTAAGAAGACTTGTAGACTTTAATTTGGTTTTTTGCATGCTTGAAAGAAGAAAATAAATAGCATGACACATATAAGGAAGGCCCTTCCACCACCTTTCCCCACCATTGACCTCTCTCTTCTTCTTCTTCTTCTTCTCAGACAAACACCAAATCATCCAATCCTTGCCTCCAACAATAAAACCTCTATCTCAATCTTTTTCTTATATATACACACACGCAAGTGCGCAAACAAATAGGAAATTAATGGAGGAAGAGTACTGATGCATGCATGGAAGAGAAGACCAGAGCTAGTGATTCAATCAAAACAAGAAAGGGAACTAGGATGAGGGTAGGCATGCACCACCTAGGCTCTCACAAAATATCAAAGCTGAAGCCAAAGATAAGAATAGTGCACATTTTTGCCCCGGAGATCATAAAGACAGATGCTGCCAACTTCCGTGAGCTTGTGCAGAAGCTCACTGGCAAACCATCAAAGAGATCAGTTGATCATGCTGAAAGAGTCGACATAGCAGTTGGAGGAGAAGTTAAGAAGAAGGATATTTATGAAGGTGATGAGATGTTGTGGAAAGAAACAGAGGATGAGGATGGCTTCTTTTGTGGACTTGGAGATGTGGATGGCTTCTTGCAAGGCTTTGCTAATTACTGTCAGTTTCTTCCAATTCCATTGGCGACTTCTTCTCAGGCTGGGGAGATTGGAGGGCCTCATGTTTAGTTCCTTAATTTCTAACTAAATTTAATTTTGCGGTTGTAGCATTTTGGGATCTAATTAATATTTAAGATGTTGTTTGTTACATTTATTTCCTGTTGCATGCATGACGCTGTACTGTACTCCTACCAACTCCTACTTCTTAATTAAGTTTCTATATATGTATATACAGTAATCGGCGATCTTCTTCCATCTTCTTCGCTTAATTAAGAAGAAGATGATGGTTGATTTTCTTTAGCTCTTACAATTGTTGTTAATTTATTTTTTGGAGGCAACTTAGCTTCTTAATTTAAAAGCTAAGATGATCCTAAATAAAATATTACAATTTAGCAGAGAGGAAATTGTTTCCAAAGAAATGGGTGAACTGCTTCTCGATCAGCCTCTAAATAATCTCGTTTAATATAATTTGTTATTTATTTAATACGCAATTAAGTGGTGACGGAAATGAGGTCTTCCTCAATCACCCTTCGCATTGCTGTTGTCTACTCTACTGATGGAAGAGTCTCTATCCTTGTTTTCCTTCTAATTTCATTTATTTGTTTTTATTTGCCTTTCTTCGATGTGGGAAGCGGGTAATCTATCATTGCAGGTGTTCATCTTTGTGCTGGACTTGAAAGCCATATTTGCCTTTTGATAATGTATATATATAATATCGGCGCTGAACCATATCATACTTGATATATACCAACCAACAAAACAAGAGATGCCTAATGCCAAAACACAGAATGATATGCTGAAAAGCTGATGGGCGCCATACAATGACAATCATACAGCCAAAGTATCACGTTGATATAGGTAAATGTTTTGAATACCATCAACTGGTAACCTTCATTCACATGCGTACATTAAAGCTCACACCAAGGAATAACAAAAACGTGAACCTTCAGGTCCCCAAGGACGCCAATAATTACTTTTTTCTGCTGACTAAAGATAATTTTGGATAAGAAACTGATGACTGTTTGATGCCATAATAGTTTGGTTGGGGTAATGCTGATATCAAAACATATTTTCACCTGGGCAAATTGACTCAACCACCAATATGAATCATAGGCCGATTTGATGTCTTCGCAATATCGAACATTCCAGCATGAGCAGCTTTCTTTCTCTTTATCTGAGATATAGAAGGAACTAGAAGAGTAAATATATCTTGTAGCACAGACGCTAATGCATTTTTATGCATCACTTTGCAGGTCTTGCATCTTGGGTAACTCACAACCACATCCCATCCAGTTCTAGCTCGTGTGTACACACACACACACACACACACACACACACATGATTATGCCGAATGATTGATAATGATAAGAATATGTTAAAAAGGAGGTATGAAAGATAGATAGTGATAAAATTCACATTGATGCATGCCTTCTGAGAATAAAGAATCAGAAAACACATACCGCAGCTCCAATTATTTCCTTGAGTCCAAGATCATCAATACCAGCACGAAGTGGATCTCTTAAACTCACCTAAGAAATTATATATCTAAATATAGTTAATCCTAGTGGGAAATCTGCAATTGGGTGATAAAACAGGCCATCAACAACAAGAGCTTAACAATTATGGAATATGAAACATCCAACGAAAGAGCGTTTAAACGTAAATAACAATAATTTGATACCTCAGCTGGTCCAAAGAGACACACTTTGAAGTTCCCATCAGCCAAGAGCCGTATTCTATTGCAACCAGCACAAAAGTTCTCAGTCATTGACGTGATAAAAGAGATGGTTCCACAGTGGCCATCTATCATGAAATTTTTTGCAGTGTCAGTTGGGTGATCTTTGAGCCTCTTAATGCTATTGAACTGTTGACGCTGCTCCAAAAAGTGCATAATGGTTACATTAGTGTTAGCAAGATAACATGGAAAAATGACATTTTCCATTTGATATACCGGTGCAGAACTATATTTCATAAATCACCTTAAAATCAAAATCCTGTACGTACTAGTGGGAGTTCAACCTTACCACTCTATCCATCATCTCCGCATAAGAAACAAGCTTTTTACAAGCCCACACATTTCCATCAAAGGGCATGAATTCAATAAACCGAACATTGATTGCCTTCTCTCGTGTCAATTCAACAAAATCACAGATCTCCTCATCATTTACTCCACGAATTACAACACAATTCACCTGTTAAACACTTGCAGAAAGAGAAATATTAAGTATGAAGAGAGAACTAGAGCAGATGGAGCAATCAGGCGGAGAACATGTCTATGAACAGATAAAACCTATCTATGAAATTAATGGCCATCTCAGTTAAAAAGCAATGTAACAGCTAACAAAGAATCAAAGAAGAGAGCTACAATATATAACAAATAATATCCAGAAAAGGGTACCTACTTTCACAGGCCTGAAACCAAGATCCACAGCAGCATCAATTGACTCCAAAACCTTATTGTGCCCTTTACGCCTGGTTATGAACTCAAACTTTGCTGGAACCAAAGTGTCCAGGCTGATATTTATTGCATTGAGACCGCATTCTTTCAATTTTGGAAGTTTCCGAGTGAGTACTAGCCCATTTGTGGTCATAGCTAATGTTTTTAATCCCTTTAAGCTAGAAAGCTGTGCGCATATATCTTCAATATCTGACCTTACTGTTGGCTCTCCACCTGTCAGCCTTATTTTATTCACCCCAGAAGCAACAAAGATACTTGCCAGTCGAATGATTTCGTCTTGAGACAAAAGCTTAGAATTGGGAGTTAGTTCAACACCTTCAGCCGGCATACAGTATTGACACCTTAGATTACAGCGCTCTGTCAATGAAATTCTCAAGTACGTGTGCATCCTCCCAAATGAATCAACTAACATGTCAGACACTGGATTATCATTTGGGAGTGATTCAGACAATCCAGCACTTGATGTGGTATATACCATAGACCTGGAACAGCCAGGATCATCACTAACAGAAACACATCCATTACTGCCTTTATAAGAAGAGTAGGAGCTTGGAATATGCCCAAATCCAGACATAAATGCACCGGCCTGGACCAACCAGCAAAGAAGTTAAAAAAGGCTAATGAACAATATCATAGTTCAAGCATTCCAAAGAATTTTATGAGCAAAATCAGATTTTTCTTATAAAGAAGATATCGTCTGACATTTTAAAGCAAGTCACCTGCTATGCTGAATCGAACAGAAAAATTCCAAAACACATGAGAGGCCATGTCATGAAGCAATTAAGACCTCCATGACCCAAAAATGTCAATAAATCAGCCACTGAAAGAGTCAACCCTTTGGATGTCCAATAAAAGAGAAGGAAATGCTACAACAAATTGAAGATTGCCCGAAAATGCAATAGCAACATAAAGAGTGAATCTTTTTTTGGGTCCAATGAGAAGAGAGAACCAAAAGACTTGGAGATTTCCCCTCCGTAACCCACTAGCTAGTCTAACACAATAATTGATTTGTAAACAGTGGATTGTAATACACCAAAATAAATAAATAAAATCGCCTCATAATTGAGAAGTATCCCATCAGCCACACAAGTTGTGATCAAAATCCAATTTTGCAATGCATGAGCTTATTAAAATCCAACCTTTAACCGAGAGAGTGAGTGACTTAGCCAACTTTGTGCTTGAAAACCAAATGCATAATATATGAAGGTGATAAAAATCAGTCAAAATTACCAAGAAAGAAGGCAGCTGAGGGCCCAAGCACCTTCCGACGAGCAGCGAAACATATCTCCGCATCATGAGCACTTGTGAATAGAATCAGCAAACAAACAACCGCATCGATAAAATTCTCCGAGAAAGAAAAAAACAAAATTTTTCAGAAAAGGAGAGAGAGCGAGATGAGCGGACCTTTGATGATCGGGTCAGCCATAGAGAGTGTGAAGCAAACCATCCTTTTTGGCTATGCTAAATGGTTCTCTCTCTCTCTCTCTCTCTCTCTCTCTCTCTCTCTCTCTCTCTCTCTGTGACTCGTCGGCCTCCGCTCGTGCATAGTGAGGCCAATTTTGCTTTGTTCTTGGCTGGCTCACCTCTGTGGCATGGGCTGGGCTGGGTTGGGCTGGGCTTCACTAACCGTTCCTTGAGATGATCACGTCGGATAAGTTGTGCTCAGTGTTCATGCGAAAGCTCGAAAGTCAGGTAAATATATATATATATATTCCATTTTATTTTATATTATTATTTAATTATTTGGTTCCCTGTTCTTTATCCTTTACATGCGCGATGTATATTTATTGATTACCAGTGTTACTCATTTTCATGGAATATCTCCAAACTATGAGTTTTATTCAAGACAAGAAGAGGAACGCAGCAGTGATTTATGTTACATTATTATTATAATAATGGAGTAACATGAGCAAAGATACGAAAGTAGTGTTGCATAATAACGAGTGAGTCAAAACTGACTGAATGAATGGATAATGAATTCAAAGGGATTTTAATCTAATTTATCTAATTCTTCTGATTACTGCGTCACGTGGTGGCACTCTTTGGGAGGTCTTCATAGTTTAAAGAAGGTGGCACGTAGCAGGCGGGTTATATACTTTGCTGGGAGAGATTGTGGTAATAATAATAAGAAAGACTTGCATTGCAGATGAGCGAGAGATACGAGGAGGTGATAAGGAGGCACATGGACCTGGAGACGGTGAGGGAGAAGCTGCTACAAGGGCAGCAAGGGGAGTACATAGCCATCCACTTGTATCGTGACTTGCTTCTGATCTGCAACAACGCCATCGTCTTCTGCCCTAAAGGCTCCCCAGAGTACATTGCAGCACTCCATCTCCGCCACCTCTCTACGCTACGCTATCACAATGCCATGCCAACATTGCTGCCATGCGGGAGGCAGCGCGAGACAGCACAAGACCCAGTAAAGGTGAAGGTGAAGAACAAGAAGAATAAGTTTGCAAGGAAAAACAGAACCATGAAAGAAGAAGAAGGCTAGCACGTCACCACCGGTGTACAACAGGCCAAGATCGGCGCTACCGCAATAAAACAACATATCCAACCCGTGAAGAGGAGGATTGCATCATCAGCTCCAGCAGCCTCTTCACCCCGGCAGAAAAGAGCCAGGAAGACGCCTGAGATCCAGCGAACAACAGCCAAGCCACCACCAGCATGCTGCTAAGAAGCCTCCGCCACGCAGAAGGTGACCCTGTGATGACGTACAATATGATGTAAAAAGCTGCACTTGTACTTAGTTTTGCTCACTTTTGTTCGTGGATTTCGTTGATAGATGAACCATAGTTTTGATACTCTACTTATAAGATTGAGTTCCTACGCACAAATCACATTTGTTTAAAAAAGCGATTCACTGAGCTAGAATATGAAATCCACCGGAATAACAAACCGTAAGGTCACAATCTCATGCTCTCTCAATAGACCCTTTTCCCTGTGATCAACATGTCCATTCTGCACTGAAGGCTGCACTAGGATGCAGATCCAGCGATAGTCAAAATATGGTAATTTCACAATAATTTACATTGATAGAGTGGGCGGGGAGGTCACAGGTAAGTAGATTACAGGCACAGGCATACCAAATTCCAGGTGGGAAGGGACTGGAGAACAGGGACGCTGCCTTTGAACAGAGAATCATGCCCTCTCCTTTGGCAGCATTAGCAATGGCATCCAGCCGGACACAGAAATTAACAGACTAGCTGCCCTCTCCCTCTTCCATTCTGTTGATAGATCAGGGATGGAGAAGCTGCACTTGCAATTTATCAGTGCTACATTACCGGCTATGTGTCAGAGGTCATCATCAATCATTTGGTCACCTTCAGAACCTTCTCTACCCTGACCGCCAGCCATGTTGGTCCGGTAATTAGCACCTTGCTGGTTCCCAGGGTACTGCCGAGGGTTCCTCCATCCTCGATCTCCCATGTCCTGCCCCTGTGAGAACTGAGGCTCACCTTCTTCTGTGTCAAAAGGGTAAGAAGAAACAACACAGATACTATAAATAAATTCAGTTTTAAGTGAATAAGCATGTAATACTCTAAAATATACAAAATTATCCTTGATTGGGAACACACTTGTTAATTCTAGCAACAGATCTGCAGCTACAATTTGAGGAGGATTGACATTGTAAAAATAATTCAGAAACTCTTTATCTACATATCATCAATACCCCGCAATGTTTGTGAAGATGACCTAGTAACCCATACATAAAGGGCAAGTCTGAGTTTCACAATCATGATGATGATAAGGACAACAAGTACCTATACAAACAACATAAAGATCATATTCTCTTTACACAAACATCATTTGTACAAAACCTCACTCTAGAAACTAAAATGTTTCTAAACCATCCTTCACATTACATTTGGTGCATTAATCACCTACCCAGCAAAACAGATATCCAAAAAACTAACAAACTCTCCTCTAATTTCAACAATGAACGGAAGGATACCCAGCAAAATGATATTTCATCAGTTAATTGAACACCTAGATTTGTGCATATTAAAAGCAATTCCTGGTGTTAACAATCAATAGCTCTATAAGACAATAAATAAAAATGGTCTTCTATGTTTACCGCTTTCACCATCGGTTACATCCCCAAGCCGGGCAATCGCATCCATCAGTGATTGCTCATGATCCTAGAAAGACAAAACCACCTGATAAATTTTTTTCTTTAAAAACATGTACCTAGAAATTAAAGATCACAGAAGATTAGCCCCATGTACTTTTAATGATTGTTTGGCCTTCTCCATCGCAAGAGGATCTGGGTGGGCAGCATTAAAAACTCTCTCCACCTGTACATTATTTTGCCAAAATATGGAAGCAGGGATGTTATCAGATTACAAGAACCACAACCATCCACAAATCCTGAGTGCCAAATCTAATACCTGATTTAGTAGAACATCTGTCTTGAGTAGTACAATCTCATCAGAACCCTTGTCCACAATGCCATTTTGTGATGGAGGAAGAACTTTCTTGGACTGAGTCTTAATGGTTCCTCTTCCCCTACCAACACCAGGAATGGGGCCTGTTCGTCCTGTGGGCTTCTTATTCCCACGGCCTACAGCACTCCGGCCCACTCGACAGATACCAGGATCTTCACCTTCCCATTGAATATCTTCAGCGGATATCTGGAGTCAAATAGGCAGTGAGACCAAATACAGATGATGCTTCATGTTAAAGTTTTCACAAGGCAAATCAGTTACCAAGTGACTTTGATGTCATTATTCTAGCAATTCACCAGACGTCCAAAAGCAGCATATATATATAATAAATAAATAAATAAATAACCTCCTGACAAAATCCAGTCATGAATGTTGAAAACCTAACATGAGGGACTATTCTTCAGCCTAAGGATAATGAGGGTAGGAAAACTCTATATCAAGGCTTGCTGCCAGACAATTTAACTGGATAATGTCAAACATAATGAAAAGATAAAAAATCGACACTTGGTTGACACGATATCAAATACTGGACAAATCAATGGAGTTCCTCAGAGATGCACACTCTAGTATGTTGTGCCGACAGAAAATAACACGAGACGACTTTGCCTTCCAGTTTTAACATTGACTGTCCACCACAATTCACACCCACAAAAGAAATGGTGAAAATTAATAAATGGATAGATGAACAAGAAAAGACATTTTTGAACTAATGGCTCAACCTTGGAAAATGCTACAAGCCAGAAGATTGCAATCTCTATTTACTCAAGCAAAACTCAGAAAGCTACTACTCAATGTGCCAACCAAATAGAACTATGAAACACATCCATACAAACAAGCTCACTAACAAGGAAAAAAAGAAACTATGCAAGCATTGACAAGCTCACTAACATAGATGACAATGAAAATTTGACACCGAGGAAAAAATTACAATAACATTCTTTAGGCATCTTAGATAAAAGAAACTTAATTCACCTCTTTGAGATTGACCCATTCCCATGTCTCATGACTAGTGTTTATATCATAAACAAGTGCATGCACATCCTGAAAAATTCAAACTTAAGTCAAGGTGGTTATATTCAAAAAAAGACAAAGGCGGCCACCAAAAACTCACTTCAGTAGGATTATAGTCAGTTATAACAGCTTCATAAAAGTTATTATCTTCAGGCCACCTTGTTTTGACTTTCTGCCCTATTAGCGAGCGTTCAAGAATTCTTCCTTCAGCAGGTTCTACCGTTCCAAGAGCAGCCGGTGCATTTCTGTTTGCAGCTTGGACTCTTCCACTTGAACCTGTAGAAGGGTACTGTGCTGATTTCATCAGAGGTACACTAGGCAACGCCTGACCCTGAAACCAAGGCGAAATTCAACTCAAGTCTGGAGATCAGAAATTTTTGACAGTAAAAGAAAATTGCATGGGTGGGCAATCAAATCATTAGCATACGGATTTTGCTTTCTTGTTCTTTGCAGCAGCACTTTTTTTAGCAGCCGATGATGATGGCTGCATGGAAGCAACAGGAGGTTGTGAATGCAATGCAGGGGATGGTGCACCCATAGATAGTGAAGGAATTGACTGGGAAGTTTTTTGTCTCTTGCGAGAAGCAGAGACTGTTGGACTTGGTATTGATTCATGAGCAGGTTGAGCATTATTAAGTAAACCAGATTGGAGACCCCCTCCTGATTGCCTCCATAACCTGAAAAGTTTGCCACATGTCATTCAAGTTCTCCTCCCAAGTTTGGGTATCAGGGAAAAAACATACATCATATAAGTTAGATCTCAACAAACCTTATCCTTCGAATGATGTCATCAGCATTAACTCTCGTTAAAAGTTCCCTGTGCTCCTCATCAGATACCCTCAGTTCTTTTCTAAGTTCAGTGATTAAGCTTTCTTTCTCCTGAACATACAAGGTTTCATAAGCCAGTTAACTTATAATAACACCAGTACTAAAGCAGCATCAGTGTCATGACTGTGACAAAATACCCAAGTTATGGCATCAGATTGGGCCTTAAATGCCCGGAGAACTGAACTGTATGCTTCTTGTTCAAGCCGATGTATTTGCGTCTCCATATCATTTTGCACTCTGGGATAAGCAACAGCACCAACAGCTCTACCATTTCCACTGACACGCACTCCTCGTGCAAGCCTATTCTGATGTGAAGGTGGAAGATCATCATCGGTTCCTGTAATTTGTTCCAGGGAAACAGAATAAAAAAAATTAACACAAAATTATTATAAATAAAGAAGGAAAAAGAGGAGCAAAAATAACAATCCATACTATACAGACACATCCATAAATTCATGAACAGCACAAAAATAGACTAAATTCCCCAGTTGAAAACACATCCTTCCTATAAATATCTTTAGAAGAAAAGATAATAGACGTTTACATTCATAAAAGAAACTAAACAAGCGTTTGATCACCACAAACAAATCCCCAATGAGAAGACAACTTCCAACAGAATTATCGTCCAGATTGTTAGAAATTGAAGATCCACCAAAACTTCATGTTAGAGAAAACAAAGAGGCTTATTGACGCATAAAAGTCCAGTATTTCATTGGATAGTCTCCCAGGGATAAAATACACCAAACCATCCACATCCTTGTGTCTAGCTCAATAAATAAACCAATTATTGTCCCAATTTAGCCTTTCCCATGGTTTGTCACACATTATGAGCCAAATCCTACTTAGCTCTTTTGAGAAACAGATTACAACTACGAACACCTTGACAATTTTCATTTAGCCTCAGAAAAAATCATCATATTGTTGCAGCCTCGATGGGCATTTGATGTTACTCTCTGGTTGGTCAGGATTTTTAATTTTTTAATGAAATTAAATTAAATGTAGTAAAAATCTTTAAAAGATGCATATTTAGTGACAGATTGGGGGATAATTAACATATTATTAGGCTTCTATTTTGATTAAAGGAATTTAAAATAAGAAAAGCAAAGTATGAATATAATGCTACAGCAGACTACAGATATGAATAGAGTATTTCCAGAGAGAAAGTGAAATGTGTGATAAAAGAAAAAATTATATTAGGCTTTTAGTTTGATTATAGGCATTTAAAATCAGAAAAGCAAGGTATCAATCTCATGCCACGGCAGACTACAGCTATGAATAGTGTATTTCCAGAGAGAGTGAAATGTGTGATGAAAGAAAAAAATTACAACATAACTGTCAAAATATTAAACAAGTTAATGAGGCTAATAGCAAACCAACCAACCAGCCTGCTCTATCCAAGGTTTACTTAGTATAGCTATACATGAAAAAATGGAGAAGTCCATGGCATATCTATGGAACCATGCAAAAACCTAAGCCCCACTAATTTTCCCAGCTACCCGGCTTCTATAAATTTCTCTGCTATTTTTATATTTGATACATGCGTCTGTTTTCAGCATGGCGAGCATCGAACCAAATATGAAGCCCTCTCCTTTTACCAATGAAATACCACACAACAAGATGAACTTAACCTATAGCTCGATCATCCAACCAAAAAAGAAAAAGAAAGGACTCTGATTCCAATCCAACTTAACCTAAACGCTGAAAATTTCACAATCCCTAACCCTAATCTCTAGAAACTTCGTCATAAAATCATCAGCTTTCCTCATTCTTCAGCTTCCCATCAATTCAACACACCAAAGAGCACTCAAGAAACAAAAAAAAAATGCAGCACAGGTTCCACGAATTCTAGAGCCAAAAACCCTTAGGATCACAAATTAAAAATTAGAGGGAAGTCCAACTAACCGCTGCTATCGACCGGATCATACTCCATGGTCAGCTCGGCGGCGCCTTTCTCCACTGCTAAAATACCCAAAAATCACCAAAATTAAGGAAACCTGCAACAACGGATTCTAGCCCCCAAATTAGAGCGAAATCCCATCAACAACAGCAAGATCCGGCGGCTGGAGGTTGTTTCTCCAAGAATCGCCCAACGAGCGAACGAATCCGAGCAGGGTAATGCGAATTGGCAGCGTGAGAGGGGATTCTCGAAAGCTGGGAGTGGATCAGTGGAGGCACGACGGAGGCTCGAGCGAGCGAAAAGAGGGTGTAAAAGGGTCGGACTCGAAATGAAGCTGGGGACGAGATTTTCATAAAATTAATAACATCCTTTGAGTTCCGGTCCAAACCCAAACGGGCAGCTTGCTGCCCGAGAGGCGGGATCTAGGAGGTGGCCTATTTATATGCGTGCCGAGCGCGTGACATGCTTATCGGATCGGATCTGAATTAATTAAAGAGCGTTTTGGATCCGTTAAAAGAAACATATTTTATATTGAATTAAATTAAATTATGAAATAATTAATTCAGAGGAACGTGGTTGATTTCAAAGCAGTGAGCTGAGCTGCTGAAGGTTTGAGATATATACTGCGAATCTTTAAAACATGAAACTATCTATATTATATATATGTTTCGCTCTGAAGAAGAAGCATCATCAATGAATAATGCTACTTTGTTGCTGAAATGAAAACAAAGAACACAAAGCACAAAGCTGGTTCAAAACAAATAGAAGAGACTAAAAGGAGAAGACATGCTGACAAACCTCCATCTGGAATGAGAACAGGAAAGCAACAAGACACCTCATGGAATAATGAGCTCTTTAGAAAGAAGGGAAAAACAAAGAGACTAGCTACAATATTGGATTCTGCTTTTCCTTCTCTCTCTCTCTCTCTCTCTCTCTCTCACCTAGCTCACTAGCTCTATATATCATTTTTCCATTGATGACTGGAAAAAGCATTCCTTGACTGAATGAATCCACACTGCAGGTGAGGGAGAGGGGCTCTCCGTGGTGGACCCAAGTTTTCTTGTAAGGTAGGACCCATGACGACAGAGTCTTGTACGTCCTGCATGTGCGTCCTGATCAATGGAAAGCCCAACAGGTGGGTCTCATGGTCTTAATCAACTATGTCTGCATAGTGTACAGACCAATGCATGTTTGAATCTATAAGCAGAGCACCACCCTTTAATGATTCCGTGGAAGCAACCGAAAGAATGGTTTCACCATGTTATATGATTCAATTCATCACTTTGAATCTGCAAGGGCGCGCTCGCGGGTCTACACTCTTCGACAGAGAGAGATGAAGTTTCAGACAGTAGTGTGATATTTAGCTAATTTGGATCATCACATGAAGAGACAGATCGACCATGAGATATATAATCAATCAGGTTATCGAACATAAATAGTACTCAACAAGAAATAAGAAAAGAGAAGAAGAGGGATGAAGAAAAAAAGAAGTACAAGTACAACACATTGGGGCCGGCCGGCATCACCCTTAATTAGTTAAAAAGCTAATACTTCCTCTCACACAAGTAATTACCAGCTGCCAAAGCAGACTGCTCACACACTTCTGGCAAGCATCTCTTGATACCTTCTGTAAGACTCCTGCTTCTCCAACCTGAACTTTTCATGGCATCTAGCAATGAAATTCTCTGCCAGCCGATCGATCTCGCTCGCTTCTTCTTCGGCTTCTAAAGCCTCACAATTCTTTTCCTCAAGCCAGTTAAGGTACCCAGACAGTCGCTGCTGCTGCTGCTGCTGCTTATCCATGTCTTGAATGGCTTCCTGATCAGTGATGATAACTGAGTTCCATGTAGAGTCATAGTAGGCAGCGTAGTTCATGTCAAAGGAGGCGTCAAAGGGTTGAGGCATGGGTGTCACATAAGATGAACACCAGTTGTAGTGCATTCTAAATGAGCTGAAGAGTTGCTGCTGCTTCTTCTTCTTCTTCTTCTTATGCTTTTTCCTTAGCCTGATGCTATAGTTGGTGATGGTGGTGGTGCTCTTCCTCTTGAGGAGCTCCATGACCATGGATGTTGCATTGCTTAGAGCCTGGACTACGTGGCTTACATGCCGAAGAATGTAGGTTTGCACTAGGGTTCTGATCTTGAAGGAGGAGGAGGAGGAGGAGGAGGAGCAGCTTGGGCATGGTGGTTTCACTGCAATGTCATAAAAAGATTGGAGGGTCTTTGGATGGTGCTCGTGAGCCATCATCAATTTCCAGCACCACAAGCTTCCTCATCCTCTGTGCTATGGTTATATATAACAAGCTATATATACTCCCTGATAAAATGCCACTGTACTTTAGGATAATTACCGAAATGACCTTGTCCTGCATGCTTTGTAACTGTGTTTTGTTAGTAGTAGATTGGAAATTCAGATGAGCAGGTTGGTTGGTATTCCTTCTTTTCTCTGTCCCTCCTCTCCTCTCTGTGACTGATGTTTGCATTGTGGACTAACTAGGATCTCTAGGGAAAAAAAAAAAAAAAATAAAGTAAATAAAGTAAAGGGACTAGAATCATCAGTGGGTGAAACCCTTAACGTCACTTTAGTTTGTACCGGAGATGGATCAAATCACATGGAAGTCTGTGACACATTTAGCTAGCTTCTTTATTTACCACCTTCTCTCAAGTCAAGAATCCATATTCCAAGGGATCCAAATTGCCATTCAACTTTTATGAGATTGTTGAACCTGTGTTTAATAATTATCCCGCTATATATAAATTAATATACTAAATTTATGCTTAAATGTAAAAGAAAAGGAGAACGGCTCCATGTTTTATTTCATCTGACATTTCCAAACTAGAACAGAAACAAAATTATCAGTGGGAGATGTATATATTAATTTGAAGTAAAAGAACTACAACTCATGAAAGAGAAGCTTGCTTGAAGTAGAAGAAGGATGGTATGGAAATGTATATATGATGATGATGATGATGAGGTAACCTCAGCGGCATGTTCCTTTTTGTTGTTCCTATTTGTGGGTAATTGGCATCATTGGATTTGATCTCACTACATAAGTTTGCCAATGTAGTAATTAAATCAGTTAGGCCATTCATTCCTTTGGTGTGTTTGGAAAAGGAGCCTGCAGCTCTGTCAGGGATGGTTGAGATATTTCTGTACTTCAATGACTTCATTCTCTCAATCATTGATTCATTAATCAATAATATATATATACATGAAAACTCATTATCCAATCTGTAGATAGCAACTTAATTATCACATAGCCTTTAAGAGTTCTAGCGCATGTCCATAGGTTTCACTCATTAAAAATTCTGAGAAAATAATTAAGAATATTAGATCTTCAGTGATAGCTTAATTGCAGCAATGAATTCTTTCACAACCATATATCATATTTGAATTTAATGTTGTGATTAATTAAGCCCGTTGTATTAATTTGCATCTCCTAACAAATCTTAAAATCATGAGGGGTGATCAATGTTAAAAAAACAAAATGAAAAAAATTGATCGACTTCAGGGAGGTAGAGATATATGGGTGATGATGGACAAAATAAGGACCAGACATAATAAATAAAATTGAGATACCACCATAAGCAGTGACAAAACATCCGGCACCAGAGAAGAAAGATGACAAATAGATGAACCGTATATATATAAATATATATCTCCTCATCTTTCCTTTGAATGCCTTTATGCAGCTAGTATATATGGGACCTGGACACTTCAAACTAGAGAGTAGAGATATAGGTCCATAAAACCAAGGAGAGGGATGATGATAAGTTGGTAACTCTTTTATAATTTGATGGCATTTTTTATCAGTTTTTTTTTTTTTTTTTTTTACGAGGAGCAGGAAATGTTTGTTTTTAGAGAAGACTGTAAATAGAATCCTGAAACTCACGTAAAGTAAAAACATAAATGTTTATTTAACTTGTGATTGTTCTATGCACATTCCTAACTTTTTAATTAAATATAAAACACTTGTTGTCTATTTGTTTAAAAAAAAGAATGAGGGTGCGGAGCTGACTCTACCACAATGTGCTGTATTTATTCTTTGTGTTAGTTGTTCTTATGCTTGTTGTACGTTATTACGTCTATTACTTGGCTTTTCAGTCATTACACCAGTGTTTATTCATTTGTTTATTTTTATTTTTTAAACTTTACATTGCAGTGGCAGCTAGCTTTATTAAACTTATAAATACATCGATGAGAGGTGGTATATGATAATACAACGGGAAGACGTTTTATTAATTAATTCCATGGATCCTATGGGTGGGAAGTTTAAAACCAAAACTCTACAGAGAGGAGGATAATGACACTAATTAAGTCTTTTGTATCTTCGCCAATTGTAGTTGACTGAACTTAATTCACTAGATAAACAAGCTTTTGCTGGCCTCATCTAAATTTTTCTATCATGGTCCAAATTTGGTAAGAAACACGCAATGCTTGCCTTGCTATCAAACAAATCACGAAAGAGTAACTCATCAATCAATTTTGACTTCCTCTGTGTTGGAGCCACTGACATGCATTCCCACGTCTTTGAGAAATACGTATTTGCATACATACATTTGGAATATATTTTTCTTAAAATTATATTAATATATGCTAGTAATTAAAAAGACGAGAAAGGCAGGTCCATGTGAGTTGGTGGGAGAGAAAAATAAAGACTCAAGGAATCACATGAATCCACCATCACAGCGTGATTCATGCTCTCAGAGCCCTGTTTCCACCACACCATTACTTATAAATCAAATCTAGGCATCTTTAATTATCAATTACCAAATAAATTAAGAAAAAGAGTGCAATTCACGCCAGTGCATAACACCGGTGATAAATTGACCACTTCATTAGAAAATTGTCCTCGATGAGCTCTATATGCATAACACGGGTGAAAAAGAGTATAATTTTTGTGAGTAGATAACAAAACAGTGGCAAAAGAAAATAAAATTTGATAGTTTTATCCCATCATAACCATGGTACAATGTTTTGAATTTTCTACTTGTATCCTTTCGCTCTTTCTATCCATTAATTTTTTTTTTATCTATTTATTTAAAAATTGCATTTAATATGGATAGAAGATAGTTAAATTGAAAAAATGGTTGTTTAAATTAAATAGTTAAATGGAAAAATAATTTGGGATGGAGTAATTCTTAACAAATGAATGGGCAAATTGTGAGCAGGGAATAATAATTACTGTGTTACAACTTGCAACCAGCGCATATGAAATTACTATTTATTTATATATGATACAACTTTTTGACGGAAAAGAGGGTGTTTATAATTTTGGGAGAACAACTGATTAAAAAATTATTTCCAGGAAAGAAGAAGCAAATTTCGCCAAGGTTTCTCTTCAGACAGTAAAGGCACATAGTATACGAGTCCGGCACCGCATTTCGTCGTCCTATATATAAAAGGCGCATCTCTGAGTCTCCATTTCACATCTTCAAAACCTCTCGAAGTTCAGTAGAGCGTACGCTGTGGCAGGGATGCAGCTGCCGCCATGGGAGAAGCTGGAGGGGAAGGTAGTCATGGTCACTGGCGCATCCTCTGGTATCGGCCGTGAGCTCTGCCTCGACCTCGCCCGCGCTGGTTGCCTCATCATTGCCGCTGCCCGTCGCACCGATCGCCTCCGCTCACTTTGCGACCAGATCAACGGCGCAGGTGGATCGTCGGCGGCGGTGGAGCTTGATGTCTGCGGCAAGAGCGCCGAGATCGAGGCCGCTGTTCAGAAGGCCTGGGACGCCTTTGGCCGTATTGATGCCCTGGTTAATAACGCCGGCATTAGAGGCAATAAAAATTCTATTTTTTCATTCTCAAGTTATTTCTCACGGAGGATTAACATGCATGCACGGCTATTATGATAAATATTTTGAACGCTTTGCCATTGCTATTATAGTCTAATTCACGGTGAAACATTGAACTCTCTCAAATGAAAGTTTTATAGTTGTCGCGTGCGGTGATTTGTCCGTATTATATATAACTAATATACATTATTCGATCTCTTGCTTAATTATAAGCACTGATCTGCTAGACTTTTGAGTACTGTGTGTATCAGGTTGGGTGTATTCCCCACTAGACTGGACTGAAGAAGAGTGGAATACCAACATCAAAACCAATCTGACTGGACTATGGTTAGTGTCCAAACATGTCTGCACACGGATGCGGGATGCAAAACAAAAAGGTTCGGTGGTCAATATCTCATCCATTACGGCTCTTGATCGAGGGCAGTTGCCTGGAGCACTTGCATACTGTGCGTCAAAAGCAGGAGTCAACATGGTCACCAAGGTACGTATACGTGCCTCCGGACCATAGATCATGTATATATATATATATATATAATGAACTGAGAATCTTGGGTGTATATATGTTATGATCAGGTCATGGCACTGGAGCTGGGTGTGTATAATATCCGCGTGAATGCCTTAGCACCAGGGTTGTTCAAATCGGAGATCACACAAGGGCTGATGGGGAAGGAATGGGTGAACAAAGTGGCCGAGAAGATTGTTCCGCTAAGGACTTTCGGCACATCTGATCCTGCATTGACAAGGGTGGTGCGATACTTGATTCATGACTCGTCTGACTATGTGACTGGCAATATCTTCATTGTAGATGCAGGAGCCACCCTCCCTGGTGTCCCTCTCTTCTCTTCCCTCTGAAATGTCTGATTCTGAATATAAAATATAGTAGGTTTGCCATCATGTGCATGTGCATGTGCCTGCTCCCCCTCATAATCGAGAGTTTACTGAAATGCATCGCTATGGATGTCTCAGCTGTTAATTATTGTCCAGACAAATACCCAATAAAACTAAAATGTATGTGCTGAACTTGGTATATTGATATTAGGTCTTTTGTACAAAATGTTATTTTGGAAAAAATTCCTATAGGTCAGTGGAGGACACTTATTACTTATTTATCCAAAAAAACATTTATGTTTCCGGGTATGTGGATCAATAATTTGAATACTCCATTATATATATATATATAACAACTGTTTCTTATAAAAAATATTATTCACATATTACAATTAATTAATTGATAATTGGAAAATATTTGTTTAAAATGATGATGATGAATGTTGGGTAATTTTAATCGTTATACTATCAAAAAGTTTGATATTCATATCATCTCATCAATCCATTAAATTATATTTCATAACAGTTATACTGTAAAATAATATCTACATTTATTACATTTATATATTTTGTTAAATTATATGTATTTAATGAATTTTTAAATATTATTAAAAATAATTAAATAATATACTTAAAAATTATATTTCAATATAAATATTTAAAATAATTAAAATATATGAATGATAATAAATTATTATATTATTTTAAAAATTAGCTGTTTGAAAAATAGTGGTTTAAAAACTACACAGAGATAAAATTATACTACAAGACTGCAATGATATACTCTGATGTGGGCCCATCTGGTCATCTCCAAAGGACAAAGGCAGCGTGACATTATCTTAGAAACACGCAGTGTGCGAGTCCGGTGCAGCCGGTCTTCTTCTTATAAAAAGCGCGTCTCTGAGTCTCTGTTCCACGCCTTCAAAACGCTTTTCCAAACCTCTCCGAGTTTCGTAGAGCGTGCGCTATGGCGAGCATGCAGCGACCGTGGGAGAAGCTTGAGGAGAAGGTAGTCATGGTCACTGGCGCGTCCTCTGGCATCGGTCGTGAGCTCTGCCTCGACCTCGCCCGCGCTGGTTGCCTCATCGTTGCCGCTGCCCGTCGCACTGATCGCCTCCGCTCACTTTGTGACCAGATCAACGGCGCTGGGTCGGCTGAAGACGATCGGGAGCCGAAGCCCGTCCGATCGGTGGCCGTCGAGCTTGATGTCAGCGGCAAGAGCGCTGAGATCGAGGCTTCTGTTCAGAGGGCCTGGGACGCCTTTGGCCGTATTGATGCCCTGATTAATAACGCTGGGATTAGAGGTAATGGCTGTACATAGATTCTGATTCGAATAAAAAATTCTATTCTTCTCTCCATTTTTCATTCTCGAGTTCTCAGCGAACTATGAGACACATTTGGATTGTAAAAACTAAAAAGCCGCCAATTTTTCATTGATTCATTCAAGAGACCTTGAACTTTGCCTTTGTTCTGCGTCTAGACCATGAAATCTGGTGCGCTTGATCTAGCTTTTTGGTCAATTTCTGTATTTCGTTCTGTTATTCTCGCTATTAAATGTTCTAGAACAAAAGTTTATGATGTGCTAATTTGAAACGGAATGCTCTGTTTATAATATTCAGAAAACTACAGCTTAGTTGGTCAAATGTTCTCTTGGTTTACAAGCGTCAGAGGGCATTCAGAGAATCAGCAGGAAAGTTTCTTTGAATGTTCATTTCTTTGACCATGCTACCAAACCTAGAGGCTCAAAGTTACTTTTCAGCATGCTTAGGATGCCTCTGTTTATTTGTTTCATTTTGTCCTACACAGTTTGTAGGGTGTTCCTGGTGATATACAACAGAGGCACTTGGACAAGACTAGATGATGTGTGAAAATCATAATAATCACGATTCCCTCCCATTTTATATTCAGATTCTGTTTTCAGATCTGACTTCTGTGCTGTTAAATGTATTCCTGAGTCTTGATGTGTTTCTCAGGTTTAATAAATTTCATTGTATTCAAAGTATTTTTGCTTGGACGATATTTTCATGCTTTTAGAGCGTATGAGTTATTTGCCTTGTTCTAATATTTTAGAGATTTTTTTGTGACACTTGCATGTCCTGCTAGGTTGATGCTCTATACATTATAATCTTTATGTGCTGAAACAATCATAGTAAGGTTGACTGTTGCTTTTAGGAGTTAAGAAAGGCTGTATGCTTTTAAGTTATGTCTGCAGTTTTATTAGATTACATGACTTTCATTCAGAATCTGATCTCACTCCCAAATTTCCTTTGTTCCCTATTGCTGTTTTCCATTTTAACTTGAATATCAATGAAGAAAGACCTTATCCACATCTATAGCTTGTGCACTTCATGCTCATAATATCCCTGATACTCCCTTAAAAAAATACAAAATGTGGAATGATGCATATCTTCCTGATATTAGACCGAAGATAGCTCAAGATATTCAATAGTGCCTCTACATTGACCAACTTTTCTCTTTATTTAATGACACTTCCGGTACACTTCGTTGTATTTAAGGTTCCACATAATCAATAGATCTTGTTCCAACATTATATCATTTGTGATGCTATCAAAGTTCTTTTAGTCTTGTTGCTTAGTCATTCAGTTAGCTTAGATTGTTTATTGCGGAAACAGTTGGTTCATTTAAGCTCCAGAAATGGGCTAGACATACTTGCGGATTGCCACATAAATCAACTGACTGTGAGATATAAAATGAGTTTACCTTTGGAAGATAATTGTATCCAACTATGGTAGCTGTTCCCTTTAAATATTGGTGATTGTCCCCATATTGAGCATCAGGTCTAAATTTTAGCCATTGGTAACTTTAGGCTCTGGAGACACATGTGTCTTATGACCAGCAGCAAATTACTTAAAAGAAAAAAAGCACATTATGTTTTGTTTTTTTGGTCTGTGAAATTTACAGAGATTCTACTCCTGCAATGGTTGGTATATGATGCTGCCATTATCTTGAATTCAGTTTCTAGGTTAGGCTCCAGGAAACAAACCTAGAATCTCGAGAAAGCTTGTTGTTGCTCACTACCAAGCATGTCTTTTGTTTATTTGCAAAACAACAAAATCCCAGTTTTGTTTCTCTGACTTTCCTCTGTCTTATATTCTAATTGATGAACAAGTGCCTATTTATCGTCTGTCCAATTAATCTCTTGCTATTTCTGTTGACTTTTGTTTACTGTATGCCTTAGGTGAAGTGCACTCCTCACTAGATTGGACTGAAGAGGACTGGCATGCCAACTTCAGCACGAATCTAACCGGACTATGGTTAGTATCCAAGCATGTCTGTATACGGATGCGGGATGCAAAACGAAAAGGTTCAGTGATCAATATTTCATCCATTGCCGGTCTTCATCGAGGACAGTTACCTGGAGGAGTTGCATACGCTGCATCGAAAGGGGGAGTTGTCATGGTCACAAATGTACCATCATCCACTGCTTTTTTGTTTTTGCCGTTTGATGCCAGAGACAAATCTTCAAACCATTTTTTGCATTTGAAAATGAACTGAGAATCTTGAATATTATGATCAGGTCATGGCATTGGAGCTCGGGGCGTATAATATCCGCGTGAATGCCTTAGCACCAGGGTTGTTCAAATCGGAGATCACACAAGGGTTGATGCAGAAGGAATGGCTGAACAAAGTGGCCGAGAAGATCGTTCCACTGAGGACTCACGGCACATCTGATCCTGCCTTGACAGGAATAGTTCGATACTTGATTCATGACTCGTCAGATTATGTCACTGGCAATACCTTCATTGTAGATGCGGGAGTCACCCTCCCTGGTGTCCCTCTCTTCTCTTCTCTCTGAAATGTCTGTCTTCGCCCAAATAATTAGGCATACAAATTAGGCTATATACCAATGTGTTTGGTTCTGAGTAGCTTTGCCATAATGTTTGCCTGCTGCCCTTCATGCTTGAGGGTTACTTGTTTTTTTTTTTTTGGTTGTCTCCTCAATTTCTGTTTGTTTTACGGATCAATAATCGGGAGAATATCAGACTTTATGATGCAATCACAACAATGGCAATTTTTTATAAAGTAGCCCTATGCTTAAAAAGTAACGGTTTATTGATAATTGGAAAATATTAGTCAGCAGATGATGATGATGATGATGATGTTATATATGATTGATATCTGGGGCCTCAGAGAATCTGAGCCGTTGATTATGTCAAGCGGCGGCGAGAAGACCACGCTATCTACTGATCTCCATCGGCTTTTGGGTTCTCATCTCATCTTCGTCTCTCGAGGGAGGTTGCAGGTCTGGACACGGCGGCGATGGAGGACCCCAAGAAGCGAAAGCTCGAGAGAACCGGCACTGGCGACGGCGTCCTCGCTCGCCAATCCGACGAGCAACTGCGGTTGCTTCTCGACCCCCTCAGAAAGGACCAGCTCGTCGATCTCCTCGTCAAGCTGTAAGCTTTCTGATCGAGTGGAAACCAAAAGGGTCATCTTTCTTTCTAGTCTCTTAGCTTTTGAGGTTTGGCATAAAAAAATTGTGCCCTTTGCGCTTGTTTCTGGGGCAGTTTGCTAGTTGCTTTGGGAGCCATTATCAATCATTTCAACTGATTAGTGAATCTGGATGAATTTTCATGTCCAATTCCTAAACGGAGAGCTAGTTTTGGGATTATATATATGTTAATCCAGCGCTAGATTACTCGGTAAAGTTTTCATTTTTCTGATCAGAATCACCATAGAAAGCATGGACAAGTGATGGGCATGATAGCGTAGCTTCTTATGGATGTTATTCACCATTCAGGACATCATTTGTTTTTGCCTTTTGTCTATGTTTAACGAGGAGCTTGACTAAGCAACCCTGGTACTACATCTTTGTCGTGAATGCCTTCCATAACTGTTATACTCACTGCAACTAGTTTGCTCCAGTAGTTCTAGAGTGTCAATATGCTGCTTGCGTGAGTTGCTTCATGAAAGGAGTTTTGCGTTTATGTTTCACTACTTCTCAAGTTAAGTAAGGTGTTATAAGGACCTTGATTCATTGTTTATATCTGATTTGACCATGCATGTGTGTATGTGTGTTTTGCATGCTGAGCTGTGCAGTGGTACTCAGATGCCTGAAGTTGCAGAAGAAATTAGAGGTGTTGCAAGCACAGATCCTGTTCACCGCAAGCTTTTTGTGCGTGGCTTGTCTTGGGAGACTACTTCAGAAACCCTGTGTGCTGTGAGTGCTTTGCTGCTTGCATGCATTAAGAGTGCCTGACTGATTGTCTAGAGTTCTATATCAGTATTTTGTTTTTCCCTGTTTTATGATCTTCCTCACTGCTGACTTGCTAATCTTCTGATTTAAGGTTCTAAAAGGAGGCCTATTCTTTCATGCTTCTAATATTCTTTGAAAACCTTTTGAACAGGCATTTAGTGCTCATGGTGATATTGAGGAAGGTGCTGTCATTACGGACAAAGCAACTGGAAAGTCTCGTGGATATGGCTTCATAACTTATCGACATATGGAATCTGCTCAAAGGGCACTACAAGAGCCAAGCAAGTTGATTGATGTAAGAAATATGATGAATGCAAATAGAAAAGCTATATGCATTTGCTGTTAACTTGGTGAATTTCGATTTTTTCCATTAACTGAATCTTTGATTTATAAGCCCTTGTCAGATCACTGGTTTCCTTTTCTGCTAAAAAAGAATCAAGTGTTTGTTGTTGTTTAAATCTTCTACCAAACCACACCCCTTTTGTTTAGTGCCATCATTTTAGGAGCTTTCTTCATATTCTTTGCTTTTTTTTTTTTTCAAATACAGTTACAATATCCTCCAATCCATTTCACTAGATGAAATTTAGTCCAACTTACCTCTGGATGTGTTTCTTGATTATTGGACAAATGAAAGTGTCATGCATTGCCATTTCAGGGCCGCTTGGCTGTTTGTAATCTTGCTTGTGAGGGACTAAGCGGTGGATCTGTCAGCACTGATCTAGCACTGAGGAAGATTTATATAGGAGGTCTTTCCCCAGAAATTTCCAGTGAAACTTTACTCAAAGTCTTTGGCAGGCATGGGGAGATAGAAGAAGGCTCAGTTGCTTATGATAAAGAAACAACCAAATCAAAGTATGGGAGATAAAACATAATATCCTCTTTTGTTATCAAGTTCCTAACAATTACTGAATACATCCCTTATAACTTTGTCAGGGGATTTGGCTTTGTTACATACAAGACAGTTGAGGCAGCAAAGAAAGCGTTAGATGACCCAAATAAGAGCCTTGGAGTGAGTGAATTAACCTGACATTGCTGAACCATTCTTTTCAGATAAATGTCTTTTCTTGATTATCAATTTGCATCTAATAAATATTTGAATCTTGACATGTTATTGAAATCATTTATTACTTTTTTAAGCTTCTTCCTTAGCTAAAATTTATTAGAAACTTTGGTAAATTTGGAGGAAAGTACCATGCTTTTCCAAGCCACAACATTCTAGCTCAATGCCTTTGTGTATCAACTAGTGGTGATTCTGGTTCTTTCATCTACCTCTGAACAAATGTAGAAGGCCACATATCTTCATGTGGAAGCATAGAGTTAAAGCATTGCAGATGATGCATGGGAGTTCTTCCCCCAATACTCGTAATATCTGATTATTAAGACCAGAGACATAAATTACGGAAATTCTTGAATATTTTGTTTATGAGAATATATTAGTGGAATCTAAAAATAAGAATTCCATAACCTTTCACCAAGTTTGCTTTCCTTATGGTAGAATTTGACAATTAGAGTGTTTTCTTTGTATCATGTGTTTTTTTGTTAATTCCATTGTTTGGTTTTGTTTGTAGGGGAGGAACATCACAGTGAAACTTGCAGACTCTCACAAGAGTAAAGTGATACAAACACAGGCACCAATGCCGATGGCCTCGCTAGCCCTTCCCTATCAACATGGATTCACACAACAAGGGAAGTCTCATGCTGTTAGTCCAGACCCAGCAGGCTATGCTTCTTATACGCATGGTTTACCATCATACTCCGCAGCTTATGGGGATGCTGCCTCTGGCTTTGCACATCAACCTCAAACTTCATATGGGCATATTGGTTTAAAGAAAGACCAACCCGGTCTACCATCCACCACACCTGGAGTCACTGGATACTCATTTTATGCTGCAAAACCTTGAAGGCTTTATTCCCAGGTGGTTCTCATCTTACCAAGCTTGCTGAAATGAGATTCACATTTTTTATGTTCAACGAGATTTTATTTCATAGTGTTTTGCTAAATGCTAGGGATGTTAGGGAGAGAAAATTGAGTGTCAAACAACTGAGACTGCGGGGTGGAAGACCAAAGGAAAAGTGCTGTTCTTATATCCACAAGGAGACTATGAGGTGAGTTGGGGGTGCGTTGCAGCAACTGGGTGAGGACTCAACTATATTTTAAGAAGTGCCTCGGTTTCAATTAGCAGCAATTTGCTGATTGAAGCTTTGTTTTTTAGTACATTCATGTAATAGTACAATCACTCTTCTCTCTGCTATAAAGATGCTGATTCTCCGTTAGTATAGGCACCTAGAATCTTTGTTGCTTTTCATGTGGATGGTTCAAGGTGATTGCAATGATTTCTCAGGTTGGCAACGGTGTTCTTATCATGCCCTCTTTTATGTCTGGGGGGAGGCGTCAGTGTACCTCATCTTTGCTTCATTATCCATTGAATTCATCACAATGCGTGCGTCGTTTAACATTATCATCCATCTCTAATAAACAAACATTCCTGTAGCTCTCCTTTATTTTTATCCATCTGATCTTCAAGTTGTGAATTTTGTAAATATAACATGATTTGAGTGCTACCTTGTCTCTGTGGATCAGTGAGGCTCACTGAGGCTTTAGTTTGTTTGTCATGGAGTGTATTAAATAGAAACCAAGAAATATGTGGTTCATTGGCTGTGGAAGATAAGGAGGATGATAGGGACATGACGCATATAGTAATTCTTCTAATCTTGGTTTTTGCCTTTGTGCATAAAACCAATGAAGCTGCACGCGACAATGTATAATATTTTAGATCTACGCGAAGTGAGACGAATCAATCTCACTCACTGACAATAAGAACGATGAGCTAAAACCCACCTATTGAAGTTGACTTTCTGTTTAAACAACTGATGACAATCACTACCTCCGTTATCATTGCTATAAACACGGTGCTTGAAAGCAGCAATTTACTGTTTATATTGATTGCGGATAATATTAATAACAGGCCTCTTGTTATCCATGAGTTGGATTGAGGTTTCTGTCATTCTGTCTGCATCATAATTCATATGATGTTATTATATATGCACACACGTTGAAGTAGTAGGTAGGAGGATATCCCGGACACAAACGACAATTAGTTTGGATAAGACCAATGGCATGAAGGATTTGATGAGTTGATTAATCAGCAAGTGGACGTTCATTGCAAGATTGCAATGGACAATAATTGGGTACGTCCAGATGGGGCGGGGGGTTGGTTTTCTGCGTACCAATCAATGACATTTTAACTTGATTCTGAATATGCATCATTGCTGCCCAAAGCCTAGCGCCTAGTGTTCCCTCACACTGTCCACAGTCTATTTATTAGCAAGATTCCTCAAATCAAATCAGATGGATGATGTTCATGAGCATCAGATGCAGAGCATCCACATGAATTGAATTTATTCTTGTTTGGTTATTGTTGGCACGTAGTTTGTTAATTTCAGAGAGAGTTAGTGGCAGGTTGGCCCGTGCGTCTCCAATAGATTGATGGCCAATGGTAGAAGTAGAGAATGAGCAGCACCACGAGAAGCAGAGGTCTAGAAGCAGCTACTACTTGGTAATTCTCTCCTGCTCATTTTGCTTCACAGTCCCCAATGGAATAATAATAATTAAAATAGAGAGAGAGGCAATTCCTTTCTGGTAATCCATGGCATTGGAACTGTCACCCACCACCAAAAGTCCCATTCAAACCAGGGAGACAATTGCACACGTGGCCGGCTGCATATGCACGAACTCCCAACCAAAACATGAGGGGGTTCACTGTTCACTGTTCACGTTCACTGTTCACTTCCCAGGCAGGCAATCCAAAGCTCATACCAAAAAGATTCTCTCTTTCACCTCCCAAACACAGTTCAAAAGGTAGATTGGGAAACATGCATGGCATCTTGGCGAAAGCCCGAGCTTTGGAAAGAGAGAGAAAAAGGAGACAGAACAAGGAGAAGGGAGGAGATCCCCCTCCCCAAAAGCCAGTGCTTTTCCAACACACACATCCACATTCCATGCCCCTCAAATATTAAAAAAAGTCACCATCTTTTCTAGACAAAGAAAGAGCCTGGAGATTGGATGACTGAAAGGGACAGTATACATGTACAAGTTTGGTGTGTATGTATTATTGACCATCTTGCAGTAGCAGTAGCAGTAGCAGTGCGAGGTGTACATGAGAACGAGGATGGAGACAAGAGTGCCCCACTTGCTTTATAAAGAATACCACTTCTCTTTTGTCTCTCTCTCTCTTTTTTTCTCTTTAGTCATGAAAGAGCAGTAGAAAGAGAAGTAGAAAGAGAGAGAGAGAGAGAGAGAGAGAGAGAGAGAGAGAGAGAGATGGACATGGGTTCAAGCTCTCTGCCGGCGTCTCTGGCCTGTGGCTCCAATGACTCTCTCAACGGGCTCAAGTTTGGGAAAAAGATCTACTTTGAGGATGGGGGCGGTGGTGGGAGCTCCTCTAAGGCTTCTTCCGGGCAGGCGCCCTCGAAGAAAGGGAAGATGGTTGCGCAGGGGGTGCAGCAGCCTCCAAGGTGTCAAGTGGAGGGCTGCAATGTGGATCTCAGTGATACCAAGGCCTACTACTCTAAGCACAAGGTTTGCGGGATGCATTCTAAGTCCCCCAAAGTCATTGTGGCTGGCTTGGAACAGAGGTTCTGTCAGCAGTGCAGCAGGTCAGTGTTCAATAAACACTCTTGTTTCTCTGTTTTGGTTTCTTCGTTCTCCTCTTCTTTCACCCTCTTCTTCCAATTTGTCTGATTGTTTTTGTGCTTGTTTGATTGGGTGAATGATGTTTGGTTGATTGTTTAATTTCATTTCTAGGGCTTTGCTCATTGGATACGAGTGTGAATTTATTGATTGATAGCTTCGCGTCACCCTTGTCTTTTGATTCTGAGGGAAAGTTTGCAACTTCCTTTCCTATTCCCATTCCTATTCTTATTGAGAGATAAGCTGGAGATTGTTTGTTCAAGGGGTGTTCTTCCTTTCCTTGATAGAAATTTGTTTGTTAGGCCATAGGTCACCTCAACAATGACGTAATTATTGTGTGAAAGAGATGGTATATAGTGTGTTTGCCCTTGATCAATCTTTCTCAAACATACATTTGATTGATTCTACTTACTGATTAGGTGGACTTAGTTTCAGTTATATATCAATATTGGCCTTTTCCCATCCATTTTTGCTCCTGTTTTCTTATTCTTCAGCTAATCTATGAGCTTGATTTTCCCATTTCGATGTCAGAAGAAATTTTCGTCCTATAGAACCTGTGAAGTGAAGTTGATTGGTTATCTGGTGATGATTAAAAAGTTTACCTTGTTTAGCATTAAAAGAACATGTTTTGGCGTTGTTATTCTGCGGAAAGTTCTTGTCCCTTTTTTTTTTGGTTTTTGTAGGTAAGAGGTTTTGTGGGCTTGACATTTATGTCGGCGACTGTCGATTACTGTGACTTTGTTGGTAATAGCATGAAAAGTTGTCCGGTTTCTTGAAATCATTTATCTGCTTCACTTGTTTATTCCACTTTGGAACTCACATATAATGTATAATGTCAAACCCTGCTTTTGAGGATGTATTTTAAGTTTAACTTCAATCTGGTTTAATTTGTCAGTACACTTGCATCTGTTCTCTATTAAACTTTGAAGTGGTGGAGTATCAAACTGTTGTTGATGTCATATCCGATTGGTCATGCATTGAGTAGTCAGTCCTCTTTGAGTTGAAAAAATCCGGTTCTTCTCAGCTCCGCATTTTCATTTCTCTTTCTCATTAGATGCGAATAGGTTAATATAAATCATTAGGTTTATCAATTTAAGTTTATGTAATTAATGATGCAAGCATTTTCTCTGCCAGTTGAACATGCTCCCGTTTCAGGGTAAACTGAATCCTGAATATAAAAGCGTAGTTGCATGGCACCATGCTCTCTTCTGTGGTCCCGTTCACATCCTCAGTTGAATGGCTTCTATTTTATTATCACACAATTATTAAATTAAGTGAATTGAAACACATTCTTCTTCTCGCTGGACGTGCTTGCATGAGCTGAACATTTTGTGAAACATATAACCTGTCTCATCCTGGTATCCAGCAATTCCATGGCATGTCCTCCTTCACTTGAGCAGGATGCTTGCTTTGCTTCCAAAGGATCTAATGATATTTGTAATGGTAATTTTTTGTCCATGCTGCCTATGTGAATCTGCACTTGTTTAACAATTGCTTGAAGAAATGCTTCTGCTGAAAGGTGATTCCTCCCTTGATTTTTGATTTGTATGTATGTGTTGATGTGCACGTCTCTTGTACTCTGTGCAGGTTCCACCAATTACCTGAATTTGATCAAGGAAAACGCAGTTGTCGTAGACGTTTAGCAGGACATAATGAGCGCAGGAGGAAGCCACCCCCAGGATCCATATCACGCATAGGACAGCTGTCATCGTCTGGCCATGGTTAGACGCATCAAAATGTCCCCGAGTTCTCTGACTTGTTTCTTTTTTGTTTTTGAGAGGATTTATGAAGTTTTCTCAAGTGAATCTCTTAACTAGTTGACAATGGTTTGACAGAAGATAGCAGTAGATTCAGGAGCTTTATGATGGACTTCACTTATGCGAAGCAAGCGGGCAATGGCAGAGATGCTTGGCCAACAAACAGGTCAGGCAATCGGGTCGTTGGCAATCAATGGCAAGGGGGTTTAAATGCTATGGCCAGTGGAGTTACTGCTCATGGTTTCGGTCCATCAATGCAAGGCTCACCAAGCAGTGCTATGTTCTCAGTACCAGAGAATTCAAATTCTTTCTGTGAATCTCTCGCTGGAATCTCTGACTCCAGCTGTGCTCTCTCTCTTCTGTCAGCTCATCAGCCACGGAGCAGCACCACTACACAAAACCGAGTTCCAACGGTGTTATTGGCAAACGCCAGCTTTGACATGTCCCATGTGGTGCAGCCACCAAGCATGCCTGGTAGTTATATGGGCAGTTCATGGGAGTTCAAAGGACCTCCTGAAGCCAGCGGAACCCCAGAAGCAATGCAACACCCACTTGAATTCAGTCATAATTCACAACCCAACAACCAACGTTTCTCAGGCGAGCTCGAGCTAGCATTTCAAGGAAACAAGCTTGGCATGAACCTTGATCCAGCTCTTGCTTTTACTGATGATGCCACGCACTGGTCTCTTTAATTTTTAATCTTTAATCATCTTCTTTCCACTGATTAATTGCTGTATGACCGTGTAATCTACGTCGCTGCTCGCTTGGGAATTTCTTTTCCAACCAGGACATGATGTCATTATCATTATCATTATTATCATTATTATTTTGATGTTCTACACTTTTTATTAGGTGATAGTTTGGCTATATCTTTTGCTGCATTGCTGCGTCTGAAAGATAGGCTTTATTTTTATTTTTATTTCTATTTCTATTTCTTTTAATGCCGCTCATTCTCCAGAGCCCAACTGGCTGGGGCTGGGGCTGGTGAAGTCTTTTAAAAACCTGTTTCGATTATGGCATGCCAGTGAGGATTGTGGGAGCATCCTTTCTGAAGCCAATAATAGTCTGAAACCAAATAGAGACAGGAAAACACAACAATAAATATCTTTGAAAATGATATCCAACTAAGTTTTTTAGAAAATTAATTTCCATCCACAAAAGGTTCAAATCCGGGACATTCCTTGCCCTTGGCAACAGTATCTCAGCCCTCCATTTCCCTCCACCTTGAACCGCCAAACCAAACGGTGGTCCTGCGCCCGCCACCGCCTCGGGTTCAATGCAATAAAAGAAGGACCTTGTTGGTCCCGTCTTGCTCATCATTCTACCAAATAAGAAGTCGCCAAGTGTCGGTCGCTGTATTGGCCTTTTATCCTGCGGGGGAGGATACCAGGATCTCAGGCTGGAAAGAAGAGGATACTGCGCTCGCGGACCCTCGATGGATCTCTCTCTCTCTCTCACTGGGAATTTAGGGGAAAAATCTCGCAAAATGGTGGCCAATTTCTCGTAGATCCACGAGGATCATCGGATTAGGATCCCCGAAGAGGTTCGGATTTTGCCAGGTTGGGATTCTGCTAGCCTTTTCTCTTGAAATTTTTTTTTTTTCTCTTGAAAAATTGGATCAAATTTTCCAAAATTCCGCATTTTTCACCATTTTCTGCTCTTTTTTTTTGTTAAGTGTGTGTGTGTGTGCGTGCGTGTGTTTTGTTGGGTAGCGCCGGAGATCTTGGCTTTCTATTTGGGAGGAGTCTATCTTGGGGTTTTCTCAACGTTGCCAAAGGAATCGGTGTCCTGGATTTCTCTCTCTCTCTCTCTCTCTCTCTGTGTGTGTGTGTGTGTGTGTGTGTCTGTGTCCAAAGATCCCGCAATCCTCGGGGTCATAAAGATTTGGGCTTTCCTTTTGTAGTTTGACAAGATGCAGAGGCCTCCTCCCCGGCCAGAGGACTTCTCCTTGAAGGAGACTGCGCCAAACCTCGGTGGCAGCGTGCCTGGCGACAAACTCACCACCACCTATGACCTCGTTGAGCAAATGCAGTACCTTTACGTCCGTGTTGTCAAAGCAAAAGATTTGCCTCCCAAGGACGTCAGCGGAAGCCTCGATCCCTACGTTGAAGTGAAGCTCGGGAACTACAAGGGAACCACCAAACATTTTGAGAATAAAACCAACCCCGAGTGGAACCAGGTGTTTGCCTTCTCCAGGGACCGGCTTCAAGCCTCAGCTGTTGAAGTGACTGTCAAAGACAAAGACTTCATCAAGGATGATTTCGTAGGCAGGGTCGTGCTTGAACTCAATGAGGTTCCGAAGAGAGTTCCTCCGGACAGTCCATTGGCACCGCAGTGGTATCGATTGGAGGACAAGAAAGGTGGCAAAGCCAAGGGAGAGCTGATGTTGGCTGTTTGGATGGGCACTCAGGCGGATGAAGCCTTTCCTGAGGCTTGGCATTCCGATGCTGCCGCTGTCCCCAGTGATGCTGTTGCCAATATAAGATCCAAGGTGTATCTCAACCCCAGGCTTTGGTATGTAAGAGTGAATGTAATTGAGGCTCAAGACTTACTCATTACTGATAAGGGTCGGTATCCTGATGTTTATGTGAAAGTTACGCTGGGCAATCAAATTCTTAAGACTAAGCCTTCTCCCAGCAAGAACACCAATCCAATGTGGAATGAGGACTTGATTTTTGTTGCTGCTGAGCCGTTTGAGGAGCGTTTGCTTTTGAGTGTGGAGGACAGGGTTGGGCCTAACAAGGATGAGGTGCTGGGTAGGGCCATGGTTCCTTTGCAGAGTGCGCCGAGGAGGCTGGACTACAAGCCTGTGCCTAGCCAGTGGTATAATCTTGAGAGGCATGTGCTTGTTGAAGGTGATCAGAAGAAGAAAGAAGTGAAGTTTTCTAGCAGAATTCATTTGAGGATATGTTTGGACGGTGGGTACCATGTGTTGGATGAATCAACTCATTACAGCAGTGATCTCAGGCCGACGGCAAAGCAGCTCTGGAAGCCGAGCATTGGAATTCTAGAGCTGGGTATCTTGTCTGCTCACGGGCTGCAGCCCATGAAGGCTAAGGAAGGAATGGGCACGACTGATGCTTACTGTGTTGCAAAGTATGGGCCAAAATGGGTGCGCACAAGGACAATCGTCAATAGCTTCAATCCGAAATGGAATGAGCAGCATACTTGGGAGGTGTTCGATCCTTGTACTGTCATCACTATTGGTGTTTTCGATAACTGTCACCTACAAGGAGGGGACAAGGCTGCAGGGACAAGGGACACCAGAATTGGGAAGGTCAGGATTCGTTTATCTACACTTGAAACTGATCGAGTTTACACCCACTCGTACCCTCTACTCGTCTTGCTTCCGTCGGGAGTGAAGAAGATGGGGGAGGTTCAACTGGCTGTCAGGTTCACATGCTCCTCTTTGCTAAACATGATGTATATGTATTCTCAGCCTTTCCTGCCAAAGATGCACTACCTCCATCCCTTGTCAGTCACACAGCTTGATATGTTGAGGCATCAAGCCACTCAGATTGTCTCAATGAGGCTGAGCCGTGCTGAGCCACCACTGAGGAAGGAGGTTGTTGAGTATATGCTGGATGTAGATTCTCACATGTGGAGTATGAGGAAGAGCAAGGCTAACTTCTTCCGGGTAATGAGTGTCTTGAGCGGCATCATCGCGGTGACCAAATGGTTTGATCAGATTTGCCATTGGAAGAGTCCTCTGACTACTGTTCTGATCCACATCCTATTCATTATATTGGTTCTTTACACAGAGCTGATACCACCGACCATATTCCTATACCTCTTCTTGATTGGTGTTTGGTACTTCCGTTGGAGACCAAAGCATCCTCCTCACATGGATACACGTCTCTCACACGCCGACTCCACGAATCCTGATGAGCTTGATGAAGAATTTGATGCCTTTCCTAGCACACGGCCAGGTGACATTGTGAGGATGAGATATGACCGAATGAGGAGTGTTGCAGGGCGGATTCAAACTGTTGTCGGTGATCTTGCTACACAGGGGGAGAGGTTGCAGAATCTGTTGACTTGGCGAGATCCAAGAGCCACTGCCCTATTTGTGATCTTCTGCTTCATTACTGCCCTTGTGCTCTATGTTACACCATTCCGTGTTGTCACCTTGCTCGCTGGTCTCTACGTGCTAAGGCACCCAAGGTTCCGCCATAAGCTTCCATCTGTGCCACTCAATTTCTTCAGAAGGTTGCCTGCTAGAACAGATAGCATGCTTTGAGAACATGCTAGATTGGATTGGATTGGATTGGATTGGATAGTAAGTGTATAGACATCTATGGTTCTTGCAATGTTGTGACAAATGCTAAATTTGGATCGGAGGTGATATTGATCAGGAACTTTTATGTGGTGATCTTCCTGTTGCAAGTAAGTGTTTCTTCTCAGTTTCCCATACAGTTGTGAACATTGTAGGTTGTTTCAATGACAACAATGCTTTCCTGTATGTTATTTCTTGCTTGTTAATAATTTATGCTGTTGGTTTCATTAAAGGAGTCTGGCGTAGATCAATTGTTGCAATTTCTTGTTTCAGCTTCTCAACATTTTATATCTAATCAGAACATGTTATCTTCTTGATTGAGAAAGCAATTTCCACTAGAGCTTTTTTTTTTTTTTTTTTTTTTTTGCAATGACTACATATTGTTGTTTTTCCACTTTTGTGTAATGATCTGAGGTTCAAGTTATATAATGCATTCAGCCATTGTATATAAAGAAAAGAAGCTCACAAGCTCATGCAGTGCGCCTGTTATTTGATGAACATAATTGGGAAAATGATTGTGTACAAGATGAGCAACAACAATTCACAAGCTTCATCCTGGAGAAGCAGCAACTTTCAACCAAAATCAAACTATCAGCAGTCGGTCAATCAAATCCACATACAGCAACAACCACCGCAAAAACGAACAACAATATATACTTAGTAATCATTCAGCATTAGATTAGATAGATAGCTGTAAAATAAGTGTCAAGCCTCTCTGTTAACTTCTTCAGCTCAGAGCATGCTGTCTATCCGGGATGGCAATCTCTTGAAGAAATTACTAGGCACTGCAGGCAGTTTGCTTCGAAATCTTGGATGCCGGAGCATGTAAAGCCCGGCCACCAGACCAACCACCCTGAAAGGAGTTACATAGAGCACCACTGCAGCGCATAAACAGAACATTATAAACAATGCGGTTGCCCTTGGGTCTCTCCAACTCAACAAAGATTGCAGCCTCTCTCCCTGTGTGGCCATGTCACCCACCACTGTTTGTATCCTCCCTGCCACACTGCGCAACCTGTCATACCTCATCTGCACGACATCATATGGCCTTGATGTTGGGAATGTATCAAACTCTTCATCTAGCTCATCAGGGTGGACAGCCTCTGCCCATGAGAGTCTTGTGTCCATGTGCGCTGGATGCCGCGCCCTGAACCTGTAGTTCCACATTCCGATGACAAACATGTAAAGGAATACCGTTGGCAGTACCAGCTCCGGGTAGCAGATAAGTATGAGCAGCAAGACATGGACAAGCACAGTTGTGACAGGGTTTGCCCAGTGACTGACTCCGTGAAACCATTTGAACAAACTGATCATTCCCGAGAGCAAGGCCATGATCCTGAAGAAATTAGCCTTGCTTCTCCTCATGCTCCAAAGGTGGGACTCTACATCCAGCATGTATTCCACCACCTCACGCCGCAATGGCGGCTCTGCCCGGCCGAGCCTAGCTGCCACGATAGTCATTGCTTGGTGCCGCAGGGTGTCTAACTGGTTGACGGTGAACGGATGCAAGTAGTGCATCTTGGGGAGAAGAGGGTGACCATAGATGTATATCATATGAGCCACGGACAAACAAGTGAAGCGCAGTGCTAACCGGAGCTCTCCCATCTTCTTCACGCCTGATGGCTCCAGCACAAGCAGTGGGAATGAGTGCTTGTACACCTTCTCACTTTCCAGTGTGGACACCCGGATTCTTACCTTCCCTATCCTGAGATCTCTTCCAGAGCCTCCACCGCTGGGACCACCCAGATGCCAATTGTCAAACACTCCAATAGTGATCACAGTGCAAGGGTCATACACCTCCCAAGTGTACTGCTCATTCCATCTGGGGCTGAAGGAGCCGATGATCGTCCGTGTTCGGACCCATTTCTGTCCATACTTGGCGATGCAGTAGGGATCAGTGGTTCCCCGGCCGCCTTTGGTCTTCATTGGAAGCAGCTTTTCAGCCCCTAGAATGCCTACTTCGAGCATCCCAATTGGCTGCTTCCAGAGCTGCCTTGCAGTGGGCCGCTGGTCGCTAATGTACATTGTGGACTCATCCATGACATGGTAGCCTCCATCGAGGCATACTCGGAGGTGAATTCTGCTTGCAAATCTGAGCTCCTTCCGCCAGTCTCCTTCCAGGACTCCAAGGCCGAACTTCTCAAGGTCAAACCAGCGAGAGTCCACTGGTCGGTGGTCCAGTCTCTTCTCGAAGATGGTCAGAGGTAGAGTGATCTTACCGAGCACATCATCCTTTCGTGGGCTCACTTTGTCCTCGATAGTGACCGCCAACTGTTCTTCAAAGGGCTCTGCGGCCACGAATACTAGGTCTTCATTCCAGAGAGGGTTCATTGTCTTGGTGGCACAGACCTTAGTCCGGAGCACCTGGCTGCCCACTTGCACCCTGACGAACACCTCTGGGCTTCGTCCTCTCTCGTTTGGTTCGATGTCCTGAGCCTCAATGACATTCACCCTCAGGTACCAGAGCTTTGGTGAGACATAGACCTTCGATCGGATATTGATCATGCCTTCGGTGTGCACAGAGGCAGCATCGGTGTGCCATGCATCTGGGAAGGCCTCATCAGCTTGTGTGCCAACCCAGACTGCAACCATCATCTCCCCTCGCACTTTGGTGCCGCGACGGTCCTCCAACCTGTACCACTGGGGAGCCAGAGGGCTGTCTGGCGGGACTCTGGTCGGTACCTCATTGAGATCAAACACCACTCGTCCCATGAAGTCATCTCTGCCCACCATCTCTTTGTCCTTTACATAGACTTCCAGCACCGATGACTGGATTCTCTCTTTTGAGAAAGCAAACACCTGGTGCCATTCAGGGTTGGGCCTCTTCTCAAAGTGTTTGGTTGTGCCCTTGTAGTTGCCCAGCTTCACCTCGGCATAGGGGTCGCAGCTTCCGGTGATGGCACTCGTGGGAAGGTCCTTTGCCTTAACAACACGCACGTAGAGATAGTACATTTGCTCGACAAGGTCATAGGTGCTGGTCAGCCTATCACCACCTCCACTGCCCATCCACCGATCACCGAGCAGAGGATTTGTGTCTTTGCGCATGTAGTCCTCCCCGTTGCCCCTTCGCATTGTGCTTGAGACTCTCATGTTTTTCACTGAATTTTGAGTTAGTGTGAGATAGTAATTGTTGGGTGGATGTTGGTCTACTAACAAGTATTTGTTCTGGTGCTATCTATATGATTGTTAGACATTTGATATGTGCGTGTTTAGTAGAGCAGAGCAGAGCAGAGCAGAGCAGAGCAGAGCAGAGCAGAGCAGAAGGAATGATTGATTGATTTTGAATGTCAAAACAGCAGGAAATGAAAGTTGTAAAATTCCTGAGAAGTGGAAATGGAGAATCACAAACATTGACAAGTACCTGATCTATAGGAGAAGGACCACACTTCTTTCCTCGTGGGAAGGATTGATGTTGATCAGTGTGTTGTTGTTGTTGTTGTTGTTGTTATTGTCTCCTCGTTTACTATGTGTATACATTTGTATGTATATATATATATGTGTGTGTGTTCGTGTGTGCAGAGATGACTCAAATTCTTGTGCGCAGATAACAAGAAACCTGAAGCCTGATTCTCAAGCAAAGCTATCTTCGATTTGCATGTCTCAAAGGCCTTGTTTAAGAAACGAATAAGCACCCCTGCGTGTGTTTATCTTGTGCCTTTTGGAGAACTGTTTGTTTATCATAGCTATGTATTTCCCTTTTTTTTTTTTTTTTTTTTTTAAATCAGTTTAAGATGAAGAAGCTATTTAAGGTTTTAGAATTCGAAGACATTACCAATCAGACTAGTTGTTTATTTGTATGTGCATCAGGGGGACAACAAAGAGAGACGTTGTTGCCTTTATTCCTTACCCAGAGAAAACAAAGGATCACTTGTTCTTCCAACTTCCAACTGTTCCCTTAAACAATTAATCCAAGCAAAAATTTCATCTCTGCTGACTTGCTAATCAATTATATTTTCACAATTCAACCATTTTGTAACTAGCTTGGGTATTGACGAGCTTGAATTAAGACTAAGAAAAATGTTTGCTAATTAAGAAATTAGATAAAGAAAAAAAAAACAATATGTATTTAGAAAATTATAGCAATATGTTGATAATTTTGTGCACCAACAAAGAGTTTCTATTACTTATTAACCACGAGCAAGGTATAAAGTGACAACAAGTGATTAAAATATGGAATATATGAAAACAAACGGACAAGTAAACTTCTCCAATACAATATTTTGATACTTTTTCATTTTTAGTATGTTTTTTTTTTTTTGCTGGAAGGAGCTAGAAGTAGCTAATACAAAACAAATTAAAAGCTTAATCCTGCAGCATAAGCTGCCTCTTCTAACCAATTCGGACGGTCCTCTCCTCTGTGGAACAAGGAAAGAGCAGGATTCCTTCTAGCATAATTGGCAAGATCATCTGCCATTCCATTGAGCTCCCTTGGGCAATAATGAATATCCGTCTTCTCCTCTTGCAGTAGCTCTTGCTTAGTTGCTTGAATATCCTCTTGAACTGTCCAGCCATCAGTTGAATGTTGCCCTCCCAAGACTTCTTTGGCTTGAACACAATCAGTATAAATTCTTTCCACCTTCAAACCACGCAGTCTGCATTGCTCCATTGCCATCTTAATTGCCAACACTTCAGCATGAAAGCTTGATTCAGCCATTATAGGCCCAGCACCGGCCAATTCAATTGTTTTCTTCCCACGAATTGCAATGAAACCTGCACCTCCTAAATTATTATCAATTAGCCATGACGCATCACAAAATACCACAACCTGATAATCAAGAATAGAAAAGCTTAGAAACTCCCTGATCGCTCCTTTGACTTTCAAAGAATAATCTCGTGCAAGCAGTAATGCCTGTTTAAAGATCTGATGTGGATACCAACGCTGCTTCTTGAAAACTAGGTCACACCTAGCTCTCCAAATGCTCCAAGCACAGGTGGCAACTAAAGACTGAAAGATTCGGTAATTGTCAATGCCCCCTGTATTCTCAAGCCATCTACCATCCATCCAATTACCAAAATCATTGTAATTAATCCCAAGATATTCAGACAACAAGATCCAGCATTTTAAAGTAACTTGACAATAATTCATCAAATGCTCTAAAGTTTCCCAATTTAAACCACACAAAGGGCAGGCAGTTTGAGGCCCTAAGTTTAAATTGTATAAATATTCATAGCTAGGTATTCTACCATGAAAGGCTCTCCACAAGAAGGTTTTAACCTTGGGGGCAACAGGCAGCCTCCAAATTTTATACCAACCATTCCAACCATCCTCATCAAAAGCCTGGTCCTTATTCAAAGACTTGTAAATGATACTAGTTATTTTCCTATTACCAGCATTACCTTTCCAGCTCCAAACATTGGGACCATTAGAGTTGAAAGTGATATTACTAACCAGATTCCAGTCAAAAGAATTCCCAAAAATATTTTCCATCATCATCCTACTCATCCCATTCCCATCCAAAACATGAGAGAAATTAAGATGTTCATCTAGAATATTCATGTTAAGGAAAGTGGGTTTGAGAGAAATAGGCACATCAAACATCCACGGATGGTTCAGAAAATGAGTGTCCTCAAGATTACAACTATTAAGGAGGATGTTACCATTTAGAGTATTAGCAGCAGTTTTCAAGAGCATCCTAAAAAACCAAGAAATTTTAGGATGCCTAGGCTTATCCCAACAATTAAGATTGCCATATTTCAAAAGACATATTTGAACCCAGATTTTATCAACTTGATTCATCACAGCAAAGACATTTTTGGCCATAAGAGCAGATTTAACATGCCTTAGATTTCTAATTCCAAGCCCCCCCTCAGATTTATCAAGTGTAGTAGTGTTCCAATTCATGCAATGGAATTTGCCACCAGCAGTGCCATTACCCCAAAGGAAATTCCTAGATAACTTGGAAATCGTTTCCAGAATTGAGTCAGGCACAGGATAACAAGATAGGGGGTACACAGGGACAGACATTAGGGAACTATTAACCAAAATAGCCCTACCAGCAAGGGAAACAGAGGCAGGATTCCAAGAATTAAGACTAGCCTTGGTTATGTCCACAAGATTCTGAAAATGATGGACCGAGAGCCTGTGAGGAGATATAAGACATCCAAGGTATTTAAAAGGGAAGGTACTAGTCTTCATACTAAGAATGTCTTCAATTCTAGCTCTAATTCTCTTGTTGCACCAACTAGGCAGGAAGATTGCAGATTTATTGGAATTTATCTTCTGCCCAGTTAGATTCTTATAAAAATCAAAGGTTAACCTGCAATTTCGGGCAACCTTGCGGGTTGCATTAGAAATAACAACTAAATCATCAGCAAACATTAAGTGGTTGAAGTCATTATCCAACCTAGTATCAAACCCAGGAATTAACTTCTGATGCCTAGTGTAATTAAGCAAAGCAGAAAGATTCTGAGACACCAAAAGAAACAGAAAAGGGGAAAGAGGGTCACCTTGCCTAACACCCCTTTGGTTGCCAATCCAATTGGATTTCTTCCCATTAATTAAAAATGAAAAAGAAGCACTAGTGACACAAGTCTGGATCCAAGATATCCAAGTTTCATGAAAATTCATAATCCTAAGGGTGGCAAGGATAGCATTCCACTCTAAGGCGTCATAAGCCTTTTCAACATCAATTTTAATCAACATCCTAGGGGGGGATTTAGAATCATACTCAAGAGAATGAGCAATTTCTTGCAAGGCAATAATGTTGTCAAAAGTGGATTTACCCGCTAAAAACCCACTCTGCTCATGGCCAATAAGTTTATGAATAACCAATTTAAGCCGATTAGTCAATATTTTCGAAATGATCTTATAACACACATTACATAAAGATATAGGTCTATAATCACTAACCAGTCTAGGGGAATCTTTTTTAGGAATAAGAACCACAAATGTTTGACCCCAGGACTTGGGAAGCTTAGCAGTTTGAAAGAAATAATTAATGGCTTGAAAAAGAGGAATCTGGACTAAGTCCCAATAGAACAAGTAGAATTCAACATTTAAACCATCAGGGCCAGGACTCTTGCCTTTAGGCATTGATTTCAGAGTATTATAAACCTCAGAAAGAGTCACAGCCTTAATCAACATTCTATTGTCCATATCATCTAAACAGGGAAGATCATTAGGAAGCTTATGCACTAAATCAGCCACAGAAAAATTGTTAGAAGAAGTCCAAAGCTTAGCATAAAAATCATTAAACACAGAAGCAATGGAGTGGAAATCAAAATGCAAGTTGCCCTTGTCATCAGTGATAGCAGATATTCTGTTCTTATGGGAACGGATCTTAACATGCATGTGAAAAAATCTAGTATTAAAGTCCCCATTTTTAAGCCACAACAATTTGGCCCTTTGAGCCCACCTAATAGTGTTCTGTCTTAAAAGAGCAGCATGCTTATTATACAAAGACTTAATGATAGTATTATAATGATCAGAATAACCATTAGAACCTTCAAGAGTTTCAAAGTGAGTAAGCTCAATCTCAGTATTAGCAATGGCAGTATCTAAAGAAGTAAGCGCAGACGATCTCCAACTAATAATGTTCTTTCTGGTGCGAGTAATAAGATGACTAAAAGCATGCATAGGATTGCCATTGGGAATATAATGCCAAGCTTTCTGAACATGTTGATGACACCCATCATAAGCAAACCAAAAATTATCAAAACGAAAAATATTATTCCTATTGTCCTTCACATAATACTTACAAACTAAAAACATGGGAGAATGATCGGAACCAGTTCTAGGTAAGTGACGATTAAAATAAGTCTCAAAATAAGATAAGAAATCATGATTGGCAAGATAACGGTCCAGTCTAGCCCATCTCCTAGCTAACCCACCCTGGTTATTACACCAGGTAAAGGGAGAGCCCTGAAACCCAATATCAAGAAGCTGACATTGAGAAACAAAATCAGAAAAATACTTACACTTCACACGATAATGATCAAAGGAACCCCCTTTATGCTCACTTTGATCTAAAATCGCATTAAAGTCCCCCATGAGCAGCCAAGGGAGATTGAGCTGAGAAATAACAAAAAGATCATGCCAAGCAAGCTTCTGATTATAAGCATTCTGAGAGGCATAAACTACTGATAAAATCCGCTCCTCAGGGTAACTATTAGAAATGATTAAGTGCAAAGAGTGATTATTATAAGCAATAGGGGTGACTTTACCAACCTCCCTTTTCCAGAGAATGGTAATACCACCTGACATGCCCGTAGCGGGGATAGCCGCCCAATCCCAATTCTTAGTAAACTTATTGCAAAACTGAGTGGTGCGCCCTACATCAGCTCTGGTTTCCACCAAGCAGATAACATGCAGCTGAAAGGAACCCATAAGGGCTCGAATTCTGCTAACTTTGTCCCTACCTGCAGATCCCCTGCAATTCCAGCAAATAATTTTAGAGAAATCGACAGTCATAAATTAACACAGAAAATTAAGGCAAACCCAAACGAGAAAGTCCCCAAACAGAAATCAGTGAACATCAGGAGGCCTTTCGACCCTGCCCTTTTTTTGAGAGGTGCTAGCTTTAAGGTGCCCTCGTCGTGCAAGAGCTTCAGTCTTGGCCTCCTTTTGCACATGCACAAGCGGCATATCGTCATCAAATAACTCGGTCGACGGAGACCCCCCTTGAACCTCCCCTCCAATCCCTAAGCTATCCAGTCTTTCCGCCCGATTGGTCGAACTGAAAGCTTGAGCAACTCGAACTACAAGACGATCATGCGCTTCCATCATGTTGGTGTCATCCATCGGTCTTGCTTGGTCACGATTAATTGAAGTGATTAGACAGGGACCAGCAGAGAAATCCGGACTGCTCTCCCTCCCGTTGAGTTGTGTGCCTTCAGGGACTTCTTCAACGGTCGGCAAGCCCTCAGTGATCGCCGCCAAGGATGAAAAGCCGTTGTGAAGTGACGGCTGTTTAGACCTTCGTTGCAAACTAGGGCTTGGACCCTCTTCCAAGAAACCCTCACCCGTTGCCTCGGGATAAAGCCTCTGCTCACCCCTAGACCCTCCGATTCTCCCGCCATGTAACCCTCCACGTGTGGCTCGCGATTGACTCAGTCCTCCAATTCCTGCCACCTGGTGCTGACCTGTTCTGTCGGTCCCACCCCGATTCTAAAACCCCTGAATCGGTCGTCGTCCCCCTCCACGGCCTCTTCCACGACGGGGTCCGACGAGAAGCCATTTGCCGAAGCCATCATCACCCTCCAAGGGGTCTTGAAACTCAGCATCTTTCTGTAACCTTTCTTCTTCAAGAGTTTGAGTCTCGGACGGCAAGTGAACGGGATCAAGCTGCATTTCCTGATTGCCACCGTCCCCTCCGTCCTTCCCTGAGGCGGTACCCTTTTGCCCTCCCTCTGAGGCATCCTCAGAACTTAGACAAGCAGTACCTGTATGCCCAATTCGACCACATTTGAAACAGAATGACGGTAGTCGCTCGTAAAGAATGTCTACCAGCCTTTCATCTTCACCTTCTCCAATCCATACTCCCCTTTGAAGTGGCTTTGATAAGTCAATTTCAATACAAAGTCGTGCATACTTCGCGCGACCAACGTTGAGAGTGGGGTTATTCACATTCCTGGTGTGGTCATCGATTCTCAGCACCGTCCCAAGAATGGATCCCAAGCTTTCAAGGGTGTCTTCCTCCCAGAACTCCAGCGGAAGATGATGGAACTGAACCCAAACTGCGGCCGTTTCAAGCTTCTCGAATGCCGGCTGGAAGTTCATTCTCCAAGGGATGACTTGCAGAACCATGTCGTTCACCGTCCAAGGTCCCTCCCAAAGTATCTTGTCCGCCATATCCGAAGTCTGGCATCTAATGTAATAGAATCCGTTCGGCAAATCAGAAATGGAGAACTTTCCATACTCCTTCCACATCCTCGCCAATACTGACCGAACTTGATCTAATGGGAGAGATCGACCCAAAAATTTTCCATACAGTGCCCCCTGCATCCTTTCCTCCAACCTCATATGGAAGTCCCCATCCGGTTTGAAGCGTTTATGCCTAAGCGTTTTAAGCCGATCAAAGTTGATTTGAGTGTTCACCACCTCATTGCCGAAAACCTTTTCAGTTGACTCTCCCATCACCACCTGAGCCCAGGATTTCGCAACGGGAAACCCTGGCCCTGAGCCCTGTTCAGGAGCAGATGGCAAAGACATTGAAGGCATCTTGTCTCCACCCCCACTCGCCATAGCAAGTGGGGGAAGATGAAGTCCAGGTGAGTTTCAAGAGCAAAGACAGGAGAAGGAATTCCTCAGTACGTGTTTGGAGAGTGTCCCTAAACTCCTCTTAGTATGTTAAACAATGCTTCACAATAGTAAGGCTTGGGTTGCATTTGTGAAGCTACCTATCCCTCTATTGTTTGTTGCCCCTCCCTGGCTCTATTTAATTATAAAATTTAGTTAGAATTGCATTTTGATAGATGTAATATTTTAAACTACAGTTTTAATTATTTGTATGGTTTTTTTTTTCTATAATTTTAAGATTATTATTTATTATTTATTACATCAACAAAATCATATTGTTTTGTAATAAAGCTAACTGAAGCAAGCAAGCAAGCCAGTTAAAATAGAAACAATTCATTTCACTGGGTTCAAATTGGTGCAATAATTATAATATATAAATCATGTTTAATAAAAGATAAAAATGTCAGACATAAAAAATGAACATCTCCCATATTTTTCAACAATCCAAACACCCCTTCAAAATTTGTCATTTATTATTCCTTGTTTGATTTTAGAACAATGTTAATGTTTGATTTTAAAATAAAATTAAAAATAAATAAATAAATAAATAAATAAATAATATATATATATATATATAAGCAGCGGTGACAACTAAAGGCTTTTCTTCAGCTCTAGAAACAAGTAGCCGAAAGCCATGTCTTCATCAAAACCTCAAATGATTTAGGTACACAAGATGTTAGTAGTTGGGACTAACAAGCGGTTTCTGATGATTGTTGCTGTTGCTGTTGCTGTTGCTGCTGATGAACGTTTGGATGCATGCGACGTCAACCCCAACTAATAAAAAGTAGATGGATTATAACACGAGAGCAGCTCCTCATGATTTACAACCATGTGACGTTAGAATCAGTACAATCCGCACCACTTTCAAACCATGCCCCAATCACCCTGCCCTTCATGAGTACTCCAAGTTCTTACTTTTCAAACGAATCACCTCCACCATCATCTTCATCGTCATTATAATTATTACATAATTAAACGATGTAAACATCATCATTATTATTATTATTAAGTGATAGATGTAAACTTTATTAAATCATCTATCATTTTTTGTTTATAATCTCACACTTTTTTTTTTATATTTTTTCTTAGTAATTAAACTCTCTCTCTCTCTCTCTCTCTCTCTCTTAAAAATTGACATTTCCTATTCGAGACAATGTTGATATTTAAAAATTTAATTAAAAATAACCCATAATTAAAAATTTAATTCAAAATTTATTAAAAATAATGATAAAAATGAGTCATTGATTGTAAACTTTTTGTTGGTTAGCTTCTCACCCAGTCAGAGCTTTTCCTTGGTCAGAATTTTTTACTGATCAGTCTCTCATCAAGTCCCACACTATTCTCTCAATGAATGCACTATTACACACAGGGACTCACAGTTCCAAAAATAAGATTACTTTTCTCATATATATACACACACATACGTGGACACTGTATCTATTACATAATATGGAACTAAACCAAAAATCGCCACAGCAGCCTAAGAAAGTGTTAGGGACATTCCAACCTGAAAGCATTGACAGACATCTACTTTTGGATGCTCGCTCATCATCATCTATAGCATTTATCTAAATTAATAGATAACTTGCATTCGATCCCCAGTCTCGTCCTTTCACCATCAAAATGTGATTTATATTTTTTTAAAAGAAATGAATAAATAAATAATTTGAACCCACAATATTTTTTAAGACTTGGTGACTCTTAGGATTTGTTTGAATGAGCTTTTTTAAAAAAAAATACTTTTTTTAAGTTTTGTGGAAGCACTTTTTAAAAAAAATGCTTTCAAAGTAAGTTAAGTGTTTTTATCTCAAACAGCTTCTCAAAAGTGTTTTTTTAAGAAGCACCTATGAGTCAACTTCTGAAAAAAGCTGAATTTTAGCTTTTTTTTTTTACAGCTTCTGCCCAAAAACCCAAACAAACATGTTTTTTAAAACCCAGAAGTGCTTAACTTATAAAAAAGCATTTCTGGGCTTAAAAAAAAACCCATCCAAACACCCCCTTACTCTTGTGCATGAAGCCACCACTCCCAGTCCCAGACATGAACTTATATATAAAGGGTGAGAGAGTGAAAATTATTTTCAAGTGCGGAAGCAACATAACCTCTAAAATAATAATAATAATAATTATAATAATATATGAGAAGCCAAAGCAAATAGAAGAAGACGCAGGATTAATGGCGCTCTATAGTATTTTCTTAGCCACCATCCTCACCATCATCATCATCATCATCATCATCTCACGTACCAATCATTCAAAGACTAAACAAAGGCTCCCTCCAGGGCCTCCGGCAATCCCCATCATCGGCCACCTTCATCTCATTAGTTCCCCGCCGCACCAAGCCTTCGACAAGCTCGCCGAGCGCTACGGCCCCTTGATGCACCTCCGTCTCGGCTCCGTCTTGGCCACCGTTGTCTCCTCACCAGACATGGCTAAAGAGGTCCTCAAAACTAATGAAGCCATCTTCGCCAACCGTCCCCAGAACCTCGCGGCCAGCACCTTCTGTCACAACGGGTCTGGTTTAGCCTTCGCACCCTACGGCCCTTACTGGAAGTTCATCCGCAAGCTCTGCATGTCAGAGCTCTTGAGTAGCCGCACTGTGGACCAGCTCCTCCCCATGCGCCGTCTGGGTCTGCACGAGCTACTGAAGGCGCTGCTCGATGCCTCGCGGCAGCGGAAGGAGGTGAACGTCAGCCGGGAACTAATCAAGATGGGCATTGGCATCGTTGGGAGGAGCCTGGTGGGATCAACATCGTTCCAGCTGGAGGGAGATAAAAATAATAATGATGATGATCTGGAGGAGATGATAAAGCTAGCCAAGGAGATCAACATGCTCATGGGCACGTTCAACGTGTCCGACTTCATCCCGGCGCTGGCCAGGTGGGACCTTCAGGGCCTGAACAAGAAGATACAAGATGTCCACCAGAGGTTCGACGCCTTGCTGGAGAGAATCATTGCAAGGAAACAAAATTACCTTAAATCAAGGGGAAACAACAACCCCCACCACCACCACCACCATATTGGGTCACATAATATCAAAGACGTGCTGGACATCATGCTTGACATCGCCGACGATGATGCGGAGTCGTCCGACATCAAGCTCACCAGAGAAAACATCAAGAGCACTTTGCTTGTACGTACACATATACTTTATGTATAAGCTGTTTTTAATTATGAGTAATTAAATGACCACACATGTACGTGCATGCAGGATCTATTAGTAGCTGGATCGGACTCCTCTGCGGCGACAATGGAATGGGCGTTGGCAGAGCTGATGAGGCGTCCGGAGATTGTGGAGAAAGCCAAGTCAGAGATTGAAGAGGTGGTTGGGAAAGAAAGGATTGTAGAGGAAAGTGACATTCCCAAGTTGCCTTATCTGCAAGCCATCGTGAAGGAGACTCTGAGGCTCCACCCTGCGGCAGCCCTTGCACACAGACTCTGCATCAACGATGTCAGGATCAAGCATTATGATATCCCTGCTGGGTCATACGTGCTTGTCAATCTCTGGGCTTTAGGAAGGGATCCAAGTTACTGGCAGGACCCATTGGAGTTCAAGCCTGAACGGTTCGTCCTTTGTGACAGTAATGATGGTAAGGAGGAGATGAAGATGGTGGACTTCAGAGGGCAGCACTACCATTACCTGCCGTTTGGAAGTGGGAGGAGGGTGTGTCCCGGAATGAACTTTGCTCTTCAGGTGGTTCAGGCCACTTTGGGGGCGCTCATACAGTGCTTCGAGTGGGGACAGGAGACGAAGGTGTTGGACATGTCTGAGGGAAGTGGGATTGTCATTCCCCGGGCTCAACCCATCGTCTGCGTCCCTGTTGCTCGTTCGGATCCTCTTCCCTCCCTAGCTAATTAATTGACACTACTATGCATGCATACATGCATACATTAATTATATGATAATAAGTTGCAGTATTTACGTCTGCTTTATATTTTAATTTCCATCACTGGATCGAATTTGGTTTGTGGTCATTGAAAATGCTACATTAATTATTTATTATCTTTTTATTTGTTTCGTTTTAATGTAAGTTCGTTATATATATATATATATATATATATATATATATATATCCCCGTTATCTATTATTATTACAAGCTAATTATTAGTTTTAATGCTACAGTACGTGCTTGTTGGAATTGGAAAGAAGAAGAGAATGTAAAATAAGATGATGCAAATTCTGAGATTTGATTTGATCATAATATATTGTTAATGTTGATATATGGTGATGGTGCTTTATTATTATTATTATTATTATTAAGATGTCTATGAAGATGAAGCTCAAGGGGGTTGTTGTAATGCTTATAATTAAGCATCCTTGTTAAATAATGATAGTGAACTTTGAGATTAGAAGTGTAAGTTGCTCGTATATAAAGGTAAGGATTTTTTTTTTTTTTTTTTTAATCATATATATCTGCGATCGGGTTAGCTGTTTATTTTGATGTGTTTATTTATTCGTTAATGAATTTGAGCTGCTGTTTGTGTGGTCAAGAGGGAAATTAAAGAAAAGGGATTGGAATAGGTTGAATGCGTAAGGGTATGTATGGAGGAGCTGTGCATGAAAGCGATTGTGGGTGTTGAATTAGGTTAAATGTTTGGATGGACGATAATTAGTAATGGCGTGGCTCTCTCTCTCTCTCTCTCCATAACAATATAGATATTAGGAGGACTCCATGGAAGTTGGTGGAATGTTTGGCCAAGTGTTTGGCTTTTAGTTGAGAAATGTGGAGCAATGTTTACTTTAGCTTTTGAGTTATGTGTGTGAAACTATGTTTTCAATGATTATACTAGTGGCTAAGTTTATAATAGTGTATGTCTTAAAAGGATATATTTTGTTGATTGTAAGAGTTATGCTTGAATATTCATGAATGGGTTGCATGCTAACTTGGAAAAATGGAGGAATATATTTTAAGGTATTTGATGAAATGTTTTTGAGAATGGATCACAAATATTTAATGACATGGTTATGATGGTGTAGAGTTAGAGAGCTAGTTTAAGCATGCTCGCATATGAGATTAAATTTGGGTTTATGTTACTGTAGCCTTTCATTGTAACATCAAAATTGTTAGATGTTGATTCAACCTGGTTTAAACTAGTTGAGCTGGTTAATTTATGCACACTAAGCCCAATTTGAGTTAGTTTGGTTTCAGTGGAAAATAATCCAAACCAATTAGATTGTTTTAATAGAGGTTGTTGGTTGATTGAGCTATTTAGAGTCTGTTTCAACCGACATTGAGTTTTAAATTTTTATACAATGCATATAAAGTTAAAAACTGCATATCATGTTTGTTTTTTCTTTTTTTTTTTTTGGATTAAAACCTCTCAAGTCTCATTCTAGTATAGTTGGCAAGATCTGAGGCAAAAAGTAAAGAGCCTGAAACCATGATACTCACCAAAGGATTTCAGAGTGGATATGTTGATATCTTAATAATATTATTTATGCCCTTATTTTTTTAGTCAAGTTGATCTTTTTGATGATGACAATTGACAAAGCCATGGATTCCTCCTTGATGATGACCACAGGTCCACAACAATAATAATAATAATAATGCCAATGACAAAGCCATGGATGGACTTTAGAGGGCAGTTTTTCCACAACCTGCCTTATGGAAGCGGAAGGAGGGTTTGTCCGGGGATGAATCTGGCGCTGCATGCCACTCACACAACACTGGCAGCTCGCTCTCATTCAGTGCTACGCACGAATGTAAGCGGCAGCATGCATCACCGACTTAATATCATGTCCGAAGGCCGTCATTCCCGGCCGTTTGATCCTTAATTTTTAATAAGACACATTGTGGAAGTGCCTTTCTTATCACGGTAAGAAGTTTTCACCCGCGCATCCCTTGTACGAGCATAGATGCGCATTCACTTACCTATATATGACCTGTAAGAATAGAGCATTCCCCACGCTTGGATATCATTACCAATCAACACACCTCACTCATTATATACTTAGAAAGGAATCTCAATCAAATGCACAACCATCGCATCTCCAAATCAGAAAGAAAATAAAAATAAAACCGTACCACAAGGGGAGTAAAATATACATTGGACATTACATCAGACAAGGTAATTATCCCACCAATAAACGGAACAAAACCAGAAATTGAAGGTAGAGCTCAAAACCACAGCAAGGAACATCTTGTTATGGAATTCCAAGATAGGCATGCAGCAAGAAAGAGCAGCAGTTTCTGAACATCCAAGCTCCTATCATCAGTAGTAAGCTTTCCGAGGATTGTTCTGAACCAAGAAGACAAAACAATGAAACATCAACTCATGGCCAATCATACAACAATATTTATAAAGATTATAGACCCATACAGAACAAAAGTCCTTGAAACCATGATACTCACCAAAGGATTTGGTCTATACCGGTAACCAAGCATCATCCGTTTCTTATACTGCTCGTAAATATCATCATCTTCAGCGACCTCACCAGGATGCTGTGCACCAATTCCTAAATTGTTTAGTTTTACATTCCCCGCCATAACAGGGTCTGCACGGCCATGCTTTTCACTGCCAAGTCCCTCTCCTACAAGAAAAAAAAAAAAACAAAAGGTAACACAATTTACAAGAAAATTTTGAAGGATAGAATACCACTTTTTAATTATTTACATGGGCGCACATTAACATATCCTTATATTCTTATATTATCTACCAAGAAGCAGATTAACGTATCCTTGCGTTTTGTTTCCCATTATAGTTTTTACTAATAGTAAAACTCAACAGCAAAACATGAGAGATTTAAGGGTCTTTCAAGCTTTATGCACAGATGCCCGCAGATGTAAAATTATTGTGCCATAAACTGTTCTTCGAATAGCTTTTGTAGTGAGTCTAACTTATGCCCAGAACAAGGAATTTAGGCATTAAAAGATCATTTGAGTAAAAGGATTTGTGTGAAACATGAGCCAGTAGCATTCACAATCATGCTAAAGACCAGACAGATCATATATATATATATATATATACCTTCTTTCCAGCCCATTTTGGATAAAAGCTTATGCCCAACATTGTCGGCCTGAATTTTAGCCTTCTCCGCAGCCTCTTTAGCAGCTTTCTGTGCGGCAGCATCATTGCAACTAGCCATAAACTTCTCTAGCTCTTCTTGGGGTATATAGTCACCCATATGATGACCCTTTTTGATAGGACCTGCAAGGCAAAGATTGATGACAAACCACACATTGATATGCCATCTGAATGAATCCCTAAATCTGTCGAGATTTTTAAACAAGAATGGAGAAGGAAATTAAAACACAACATCTAGAAACATCCTTTCATGTAATTTTATTCACTGGTTCTGAAAATTGAAAAATAAATAACAATTTGATCAAAAAATCAGTATTTTTGTCTTTAAATAAAATATCAGAAACAAGAGGTTACTGTAGGCAGGTTTAATAGATGAATTCTAAAACCCCAATAATCAAAGATGACTAGAAAATAATATCATAAGAAACATATCCCAGACAAATATAAAAACCTCGACCTTGAAGAGAAGCAGGCGGTGGCATTTCATCCTTTGACTGCCTAGGTTGTCTCTTTCGCTCTTCTTGGGCAGCCTTGTTCATGTAGAATTCCATCATTGTTATAGCATCAGAAGGTGGTCGCCCACTTGATTCACCATCTGCAAGAAGGAATTTCAGATGCATTTCCAACTCCAGGAGACAGGAATAAAGATAAGTTCTTCGGCAGCTAGAACATAACAAAAGATGAACAGAAAAATGCATCTAAAGCAACACACTTCCTAGAGAGAGAAAGGATGAAAACGTAGATATTGTATTGGGTACTTCAATATCTACTGTTTGACCAGAAAAATATACTATGGCATCAGTATTCACAACTTGTACAAGATATAGACAGCATCGTGCAGGAACTTGATTATCAAAGTATAAGCATTCTGAATTGCATGAATAATACCAGTAGCATGAATAAAAGAAATAAACATCCAGATGAAACGCAAAGTAAATGATTTGGTTGATAAAGAGGGATAGATAGAGAAGCCACCATAGATAGATGATTTTGCAGCAGATGCATGGGACACTGGATCATTATTGCATTCATATAAAGCCGATGCTGGCGTCTGATAATTAGACTGTCGTTGCACAGGGCTTCTATGAGAATTGCTTTTTCTAGGAGTTGAAGAATCCGCATTGGCTACATGACAAAGAACATAGAATTCTTGTACTCATACAAGCACAAAAGCAAGAAATGATGAGGGGAGCTTTTTATTTTTCTATTTTTTTTAAAAAAATGCAAGGAAGAATCATGCTAACCAGCTCGTGATGAATTAGAATCCTTCGCCTGTGCAAGGATCCTTTCCTCTTCAAGCAGCCGTTGCTCGTAATACTTATAGTCCATGCAGCTGGTATCAAATAAAAATCTGCAAAAATATACAACACCATGATAAGATTCCTTAAAAACCATAATACATTCAACTTTATGAAAAATGAGAATTTTATTAAAGCCACATTTGGAAGAAGAAGATCTATAGAAGTACTTGAGCTTCTACAGGGCTTTGCAGTGCTAAAATTTGGGATCTTATGCGCAGAAATATCACAATGAATAGCCAATGATGAAGCCACAACCAATTCTTGAAATGTCAACAAGAATATCACTAAAAATTGTGATTATGCTTTATGCTTTGGATGTTGAATAATGCCACAAGGGGGAGGTCCCCTGTGAAACAAATAAAAAAAAAGAGTGGCAGAAGAAACAAGAAGAAAAAACACGATTTTGAGAAGCCTTCCCCTGTAAAACACAAGAGATTCCTCAACTTTAACCAAAAAGTTTAATAAGAATCATATCTTAGAGAACAAACTCCTCAGCTTTAAACAAAAAATAAGAATTATATCATAGAGAACAACAAACACACGAATAGGAGAACTATATTGAAACATATCCATACTTGAATGCAGTATCTCCAGGATTCCTCTGCCGTGTAACATTCTCAAACTGTCTCCCATTCTTGGCAACAAAACTAGCCAATTTATCAGCAACCTTCTTAACTGCAGGATCACTCGGGATGGATGGTGCTGCATGTCACTTAAAGAACTGATTAAAACCAAGAGCATGAACAATGGAATGCAAATTACTGTTGTAGCAGGCGTGCCACAATTTCCAATTCTTTCAATCAACATCACTTCCCACCAAGGTCGATACACTTAACTTAGAAGCTGCATTCACGAGACAAAAACTTTCAAGAATTTTCTTGATTGCACTTTCCATGTAACAAACACCTTCACTAAATAATGGGGTAGAGAAAGAAGCTCTAATGCTGGAGAACAATGTCTAACAAAACAAAATAGGCAGCTTAAGAGCTGCACAGAAGTGATGTTTCTCAAGCTTCGGGACAGTTCCCTATGTTTTCTAAGACCAAAAAAAAAGGATTGGAAAAGATACCACAATCTGAACTCACTCAGACTAACTTCATTTCCATTCTCAATAACATATTTAAACTCATCAGGTCTAAAAAAGCTCAGAAAGGAGCAAATAATAAACCATTATCACAATACCGTTGGTGCTTCAGCGCCTCAGTATGAGAAACTTAAAAATGAAGGTAACAGCAGTGAAATAAGTTCACTGAGATGGACTTGAGTTGCCTAGATTCAACTTAAGAATTACAGGATCAGCAAGTAAAAAATCAAGAATCAAATTGAAAAGCAAACTCCCAGATAAAAGATTAGCAAAAGCAAACAACAACATTCACTTTGTTGCTATTCTTTCATGAAATTTGAAATTACTTTTTTTTTTTTTTAAGCTTCATATCCTACACCAACAGACTACATAAATAAAGTAATATAGAACTGGACCCAAAACAATAAACCTTCATAAGAGGGGAATCAAAGAAAAGAAAAAAGAATCGGATTCTAGTCAGTAGATAAGAAACCCACTTCTATCAACCGCTCTTATAACAAAAAGGAAAGGTAAATTTAAAGAGTAATTACCAACATCCTTCTGCTCCATTGATGATTCAGTAGCCCTAGACTCATCCAACTTCTGCTTCTTCCCAGACTGTTCACTTGATGCAAGTCCCAAATCCTCTCCTTCCTCTTCATCAACACCCAATTTGACAGGGGCAACAGCAATCTTTGACTTCTGCTTCAAGCTGAAGGCAAGCTTAACATTTGAAGAAGAATTGCTTGGTTTCTTCGACTCAGCTGTCTTAACATCCAGCGGTCTCTTGCCCATAACCAACCCATATTTTGGAGTGCAGGGAACCGTGGTTGAAGGAGCACTGCTTTTCGGCTCTTTTGCCATCTGATCAAGTTGTTCTTGCTGTAGTTGCTTGAATTTCTCCATGAAAGAGCCATCATTAACAAAAAGACTAGGATCAACCTTTTTCTCCATTTTCTCCTCCTTTGAATAAAAATCTAAGAGCTTTAAAAGTGCCAAACAAGCTGCATCTTTCAGCTCCAATTAGCACAATGCTTTGCAAACAAAATACAGGTAAACAAAACTAATCAAAATCACAAGATGCCACCGCACTAGAATCCGTCTAAACTAGCTTACAGACAACAAAACACAAGCACGGGACTTGTTTTCAGAAACTAAAACAGGCAGAAGTATTTTGCAATAGGGTAAATGATTTAAAGTAAGCATGCATTACGAACAAATAGAACAAACTAAACAGCATGGAGAGGGAAAAAGAAAAAAAGAGATTGCTCTTCAGCTTTCCACGAATAGAAAACATGGAAAACAAAGGTATTGGCTCTCAGTAGCAAATAAATAATAAATCCCAAATCAGGGTTCGTGCTTTCACAGAAAGCGGCATTCTCTAAGCTCCAATCAACAAATCGAATTTATCAATCGTGATTCTCCTTAAAACCCTAGAAACATACGCTGATCGGAACACGTTCTAAACTTAATCTCGACCAGAACTTCTTGAAATAGAACATACCCTAGGCTAATCCAATCTTTTCCGATCAGAAAGATGTCAAGATATTATTGACAAAAACGTCGAAATTTTAAAAGAAAAAAAAAACACAAAAAAAAAACAGATAAAAAACGAAACCCGATCGTCCAAATCAACGCCGGAGAGAAGCGATGATCGGGGAATAGTCTTCTCCGAGAAAGATCGGTGGAGATTGACACCAAAAGCAGAGAGATCTTAGCATAATATTGTGGGAAAAATTGGAAATCAAGAGAAGAGGAGTACCTTGGCTTCCGTCACCGAACGACGCAGTCCTCTCCCAACGAAAGGGGCAGCCGAGAAACCTCAGGTGGGATCTGCTTTTATAGAGCTCTATTATCCCACGGATTGATCGATCCGGCCCTGAATGCTGATCTCTAGGCACTCGGACGATAAGAGCGAACTCGATCAAAACTACATATCGAAGCAAATGGATGGCCAGATCTCAAGATCTGCTGTGATAGTTGCTTAAGCACGCATCTTGAGCCGAGCTAATAACTGTTTTTTTTTTTTCAATAAAAAAATTTTATTTATTATTTCCATACGATATATTTTTATTTTTCAATCCAATTTCACTTTCACATCATTTTATTTATTTATATTTTTAATCCATAAGTTTCTTAAAAGCTTTTTATGTTTTACACGATGGCATCTTTGCATACACAGGAGTCCAACTTGAGATTATTTGGATAAACGAACCAAACCTCTGCCATTTACAGCTTAATCCCTGTTGATTCAGCATTTATTTTAATGATGAAATTAAGGATACATGTTAGTTAAGTCACTAATTTGATTCGGAACACGAATGGCATTAGAGATACAAGTTTTTCAGGATTTTTTTCCCCGCATATACTGGTCCATGAGAGAGTTGAACCTGAGGAAATTGGTTTTTATTACTTATCAGCCATTGAAAATAACAAGTAACGCACTTTACAACAAATTCAATGATACTCGTCTTCTTAAATGGAAACATTTTCGCAACACAATCTGCCATGGATTCTCCGAATGCTTATTTTAGGAGGAAGTAGCAATATGGCTGTTATGATGACAGCGCCAGTTTCTGAAAGACTTCGCCACGGTGTTCAAAGTGTCTGAATTCATCAAAGCTGGCACAACCAGGGCTAAGAAGAACCGTATCACCTGCAAAAATGCCAAAAGAATTGGAATGGTTTTTAGCTGCAAAGAATGCTAGACACATATACGCATATAAACAATCTTAATAATACAACAGAGATTAAAAAATACGAAGAAGACAGACCAGATCTCGCCATGCTTCTCGCACAGTTAACTGCATCCTCGAGATTTGTAGCTCGAACACAGGGTATGCCAAGTCCGCTGTCGCGTAAGGTCTTATAAATCATTTCTCCTGAGGATCCAAACTGAGAACATTTGATGCACACTTCCATTAGTTTTTCATGATAATCTTTTCTTTAATTGGTCAGGCAATGAAGCTGAGAGTTTATATGTAATCCGCACAATATTAGGCAAGAGAAGGTGCTTCTTACAGTGATGACACCTCTATGGTCCTTCAAAAGTTCAACTAGCTTTTCAAAGCCGTTAGAAATATTACCACTCATCACCTGCAGTGCCAAACAAGTAAATAAAGATGCATGATCCACTGAACTATAATCCCCAAGTTTCATATCCGTTTTTTCATAATATTGAAAACAAAAATGCAATACATTTACTTCTTATGGTGCAAAAGTTTAAAGGAACTAAGTCACACTCATGGTATCATCATAAAATGGGCAATAGAGAATGCGAGTTACCTTTGCAAGGCCACCAAGAATTACAACCAATTTATGTTCCTTGAGACCCATCAATCCAGTGAATGTTGATTCAACATTTGTTGCCTTACTATCATTGACCCATGTTACTCCATGAGAATCCCTGCACACTGCACCATAAAATGTCAAACATGCACAGCCCCTCAGGCATGCCTGAAAACACACAGAGAGAGACAGAGAGAGCAATACCAATTTGCATTCGATGAGGGAGTAAAGTCAAGCTTTCGATTGTAGTATTAATGGAGTCATTATCGATTCCAACATCTAATCCAAGAACTGAAAATGCAGCTACTGCAGCATTAACAATGTTGTGGGTTCCGATAGCCTTCAGAGCTCCCAACTGCAGCTTAGACACTAGCTCAGAAGAGGGGAATCTGAAGGTAGCAACTTTAGCTGCCGTATCCACCTTCATCGATAAATAGGATTATTAGTTTGCTGCAGTGAATGAGATTAAACATATAGAAACTGGTCGAAGAGAGGAAGATTATTCTACTTTGATGCCTGGAAAATCCCCTATCCAAGCAACATTGCACTCCCTCACTTTTTTGCAGAAAGCGTCATTGATGAAATGGTTCCCTGATAGAATGGTATGAATAAGCAACTTTTCAACCAAATTTACTAATTCATCAGTGTAGAAAAAGAAAGAAAATTGGTGCCGAATCCCACAAAAAAGTTAAGAAGTTACTCCATGTCCGATCTAGGAACTAGAATGTGGGCCACCTTGGTCAAGCAAGTTGAGAAGTTAATCAAAACTTCAATTGTACCTTGTGGAAGGACCGCAAGTCTGCCATCCTTCAAATGAGAAAAAATGCTGCATTTTGCAAGAGCATAGTTCTCCATTGTTTTGTGTCTCTCAAGATGATCAGGTGTAAGGTTTAAGACCACTCCAACCTTCAAACACCTTGAAAGAATTATTGAAGTACTTTAAAGGACAACTGTTCATTTGCGAATAATGCACTACTTTGAACTTTAGCTTACAGAAGGAGAGAAATGCTGATTTGGAATTTCCATTTGGTAACTGCTAACCTCCACCACAGCAACCTATGAAATAAAAATTTCAAGATAGAATGTTGCAGATAAAATTTTCAGCAAATATTTCTTGTACTAGAGTTTGCTTTCAATTGGCCATTGAGGCTTCTTTTGAGCAACTAAGTCTATGATAAGTATTGCTTGTAAAAACAAGAAAAGTTAACAAGTAAAAGCAAGGACGCATATGTGCACAGAAATGAAGATTCAAGACCATGCCATGCTGTATTGAGTTTGAATTCCCCTTTAACTTCCGTATCTCAAGTGTGATGCTCCATCAGACAATGGAGAGTTCTACTCACCAGTTTCGATTCATACAGCAAGTGAAAGTATCTGCGATTAACATCAATCTACATAGACTTTGAACCTCCGCTGATAATTTTACTTTCAGATCTCACTAATTTTTTCTTTTATAACAAAAGGTCTACACACAGTGGGGCATTCATATGCCTAACCTTCTGTTATATGAGGTATAATAACCTACCCTCCCTTAATTTTAATGACCTTCATTTGAGATTAGCAGACATGATTATCAATCATATGCAATGAGTATATTAAGTACAAACCAGATGCATGACATTGTTCCACCTCAGTGGGGATCACGTTTAGAGACAAGATATGGAGCCAACGGATTATCATTGGGACAATGATAAGTGAGCCCAATATCAGAACATAAACAGAACTAAAATTAAAGAAGTCACCTGATATGGCTTTCTTTGAGTGCCTAAGCATTGCCTGGCAGCCTTGGACAGAGGAGTTCCAAGGTTCCCTCCAACAAAAGCCTCTATTCCCAAGTTCTGTAACATCTGCAACATAAAATGGATCAATATCCTCTCATTGAAGAAAAATTTGAAGCAATGAGGCAAGTTGATGTTCAAAGCTAACGACATGACAAATGCCATGAATAAACGGAATGAATCCAAAGCAGAGTGCTAGAGATGGAGAGAGGCAATTTGCAGTAACTTATCAACAAGCTGAAGGACTACATTAATTGAGATGTGATTACTGATGCACATACTCATCCAAGCTAGACGTGGATCAACTGAAACAAAATGTCAATTCAAACAGGAAGTAGAGCCTACCTGCCCAGCGAAGCTGGTAACAGTGGATTTCCCATTTGTTCCAGTGATTGCCAGAATCTTGATGCTTTCTGGCATCACCTCAGCAGCAAAGTCTAGCTCAGACATCACGAGCCTTCCCTACAATTTGACCAAGTACAATAATCCTCGCATGCAAGCCGGATAGAGACTTGTTATTCACTTAATATTCAAGCTTACTGATTGAAGTAATGTTGACAGGCCAAACTCTTCAAGAGAAACTCCAGGAGAAACAACAATCCTATCAGCATTAGCAAGGAGCCTAGTATCACAATGTCCAAGGATTGTTTGCAGACAAGCATTTCCAAAAAATTGAGCATCATTCTGCAATCAGTAAACATTTTGTTTTCAGACAACTGGAATAAAGAAATGAGGGAGATGATCCACACTTTAGAAGTTGGAACAGCTAGTTTCTATGATTGTGGGTACCTCCAGTGGCATCAACTGTTCATTCTTGTCAATCGCCAAAACAGAAGCACCTCTAGCAAGTGCGAGGTCTACAGCAGCCCTGCCAGAGTTCCCCAAACCAACAACCTTGACAGAACCGAATCTAAAAATGCATCATTTTTTTCGTTCACGTAATCTCAAGTTGGCATCTTTTTCAGTAAAATCTTTCCAATTCATCCCAATAAACAAAATTACAGTAAAACTACGAAGACAACTGCGACGCTTTTGAGAAAATTAAAAGTTCGAGAAGACTCACTGCAACTCTCTGGCCTTGGAGATCTTCTTTGAAGGAGCGAACCCCGAGAGGAGATGAAGCGAGAGAATTCAGAGCGAATGCCGATGCTGTCATGCTAGCACTTTAGCTCACCCTCTTTGCAGTAGTTCTCGGAGAGATTGGATGCTTGGGTTGCAACCAGTGAAGCGGAAGTGGTGTTCGCCAGCAAAATTGGTTCAGAAGCAACCATGTTTGTTATTTCTTTCATCTTATTCTCATTTTCTTTTTCCTCTTTTTTCCCCTGCTGGAATCCAAGGCAAAACATGTTTCTCATTTAATTTTAAAAATAAAATAACACGCTAAAAAAAATTTAAATCATATTATGGAAGGAAATAGCACAATTGGAGGAAGTCTTAGAAGCTCAATAGTACAACTATTGCCTCATATAATTCCTACTAAAATTTCTCTACATTGGACCACTACTCCCCAAACAGTCCAAAAAAACGAATAAGGCTAAAATGACCTCTCTCTATGTGATTTCTCCGAAGTGAAACAAATATAAAGCTAGCAAAATCCTGTGTGCTCGCACATGTAAGCTTTTTTTTTTTTAAATAAAAAATACATAAACCATTATATATGAAAAAGAAAGAGGATGCCTGGGCAGAAATAAAGACATAATAAATATAGAATATTATATGAGAACAAGTAACAAAAACTTAAGAAAAAAAAAATAACTTGAGTAATCCAACAAACAAAGACAATACAACGAAGGAAGGGCGTACTCAAGTAAAGCAATGAGGTGAAACTCACAAACAGTCACCATGGTGTAGTAAGATTTTTCAAATTAAATCAGTTCCTGTGAATATGTCGTTTGTCTTTCAAAATCACTCATCTTCTAATTTAACATTTTGTTTTAATGGCTAAACTGTAGACATCTAAAGAAGGAATGTAGGAACAATTTTTACACAGAATCACCAAAGTCGATTGGTCTCACGTGTAAGTTTCTTCCGCGTGCATTGTGCTATAAAGCTGGTCAGTGTACAAAAAAAGCACAAAATTATCATTAGCTTTTGCAAAACAGCAACGTTAACAACAATGTAGTATAAGATTAGGTGATGAAGACATGAGGCATGAGAGTGGGACAGCATCACATCCCAATTGAGAAGGGGCGATATGAGACAACAAAAAGGAACAAAAGGGGGTTGGGAGGGTCAGGCAGGCACACAGCACATTGGCTGGCTCCAACCACCACCAGCCTTTGTTTTGAAACTTTGATATGAGATGTGGGCCTTTTAATCCCCCTTTCTTTTTTCTTTTATACCCCTTCATTCATCAACAAAAGGTCTCAAATGGATGCCCACCTGGACCACCAAGTATTGTCACTCCCAATGTTCAAAAAAACTGTAGGCGCTAGTCGGGCAGTTAATCACCTTCTAGCGTCTAAAGAGTCTAGGCGGTTTTATTTTTTTAGAAAATATATATATTTATAATATAATTTTAATTCTATATAATACCTAAATAAACATTTACCAACAAGGCAACAACCAAATTAATGTATAACAATTAAATAAGAATACAAGAGCTTCCAGAATCCAAACAACTCTAAAAAAAAAACTTTAATACCTAAAAATCCAATTAATTAAGTGTATATACTAAATAAAATTAATACCTCTCTGTTCCGCATACACTATTAAAATATATTAAATAACTAAAAAAAATTTAATGGTTACTAAGTTTATATATATATATATATATCAAAAATTTAAAACGTAACGTAACGACTTAGCCGCCTAAGAAAGGTAATGATTCTAAACATAAGAAAGTTAAACTTAAAAACATATAATTTTAAATTTTTTTATTAAAATCACGCAACCCGACTTATCTCTCCTAGGTCGCCGCCCAACCGTTTTTTAGATGGAAAACTAACGCCGATTTTTTACCCTTTTTTCTCAAAAACAGGTCGCCCCACCACTTTCCAACGCCAAGGCGCCGCCTAGACCGATTTTTCGAACACTGGTCACTCCATGCACATTGTACCAAAACTTTCTTCTTATTTGGTGATTTATTATTATTTATTATTATTATTTAGTATATGTGTTACCACATTGCTTTTGGACCAAAGGTATTAATCTTACTATTTAAAACTTGGTTTGTGATACTTTCCTTATTTGATTTTAAAATATACTAAACATAATAATGCCAAAAATTTCTGATTATGAAAGAGAAGTTTGCAACAAAATCCCTATATCGAACAAGTGAGGGCGTACAAATGGACAATCATGGTCCACGCTCACATGTCATATGTGCATTTGTCATGTTTGTCAAAAAAAAAAAAAAAAAAACATCAATACATGTATTCTTTTAGTAGCGTAATTATTTGACGAAGCTAATTGTGTTCAAATTATGTGAATTTTTCCTTGAAAATTTGGTTAAAAAGTATATTATTAAATATAAAACCAATAATAATAATTACTATTATTATTTTATAAAACATAGATAACTTATGAATACTTAATCATTAAGCGAAAAAAAAAAAATCAAACCCTCAATCATCCACTTTGTAGGAAAACAAACCAACATTTTATATTCTATTGCAAAGTAATTAACCATTATCTTGTGCATGGATTTTAACTCTATATATATTTAATAAAATTTATTTAATTGAAAACATCAATTTGGAAGTTTTTTCTTTTAACAAGATAATTCTTAAAAAACCCTTAACCTAATTATGGCGAGTCATCCTTTTCTTTTTCACAAGCTTGACGCTGTTCTATGTTTGAGCTAGTGCAGCTAAACTTTAAGAACGAAAGGGTGGGGCCTTACAGGCAATCCACCGAAAAAAGAGCGGTACGCTGGACCTCAGCTGGCAGATAAGGAAGGGTGGGAGAACGAACGGCGAACCGCCACCCCCGCGCGAGCGCCCGCACGGACACTTGACCAGAGCGCGACCACCACATCACTATACGTTAAAATACCACATACGAGTACATAATACCGTATTATCATACAATACACTTACAAAAACGTACAACGTATGTCAGTGTCCCTCTCCAGTAACGGACGGGACAGCCACCAAACAATCTCAGCCGCGATCTGGACCGTTCCTTCCATTTAAAGGTCCTTCTGATCCAGTGGGCCACAAGAGATTGCTTTGATTGATGGCACATCCAATGCGGCCGGGTGGGGACCACAACGTCCGTCTCCAGATCCCTTGGCTCGCACGTAACCAAAAATAAACATGGCCTGCTCCAACTTCTCATCTTAGTTTACAATTTTATTTTCAAATATTATATATATATATATTCCCCAGTAGAATAAAAATGACTAATAAATCACTGTTTAGACTTTGTAAAAAAAAAATTACAAAGAGTCATTCGTTATTTAATGCCTCCTAAATCAGCTAAGAAAAATTCAAAGTTACAGTAATTTCGTAATGTTCTACTTGTGTTCACATTTATTATTATTTAAAACCAAATATATATTAATATTAATTAAACCAAACATTAATAAACTCAAATATTTAAGATCATATTTTTATATCCCAACCAAACACTGTTTTAAATGTACATATTTTAATAGTCACTTGGACTTCAAAATATTTAAATATATCTCTTAAATTTCAAACTATTTGCTAGTGTACCCGGTCCACTAAAAGCCATTTTGCATTAATTAATATGAAATAAATATAAGTAATCCAAATATCACTCAAATTCAAAGGCCATTCTGGTTACTTGAAATTTTAAAAATGTTTTCCCTGTTTGCAGTGTTAACTATTAACAACTACTGTCTTAATATAGATGTAATTCCGAGGGTTTCTAGATGGACACACATATATATATATATATATATATATATATATATCCTGAGCGGTGCAAACAGATCACGTGAATCTCACGTGGAGAAGGTGCGCCTCGGAAACAGCCGCCCTCAGCGAATCAACCACGTTTCTCTCTCTCATTGGCCAAGCACCGAATCTTCAGTTCTGATTGATGAGACCCGCCGGCGCTCCTTCGTACTCCCCTCTCTCTCTCTCTCTCGTCGCCGCGATGTGGGTAGCCAAACGGGCTTCCTTCGCCCGAAAGCTTAGCGGATTCGAATCCGAATCCGAATCCGAATCAGAATTGATCCGAGTGAACGATTGCGGTTGACGACGACGTGTCAAGGTGTGTAGACTATGAGTATTATACAGTTGGCTATTATAAATACAGTACGGTCCCCAGTGTCAGTCGCGGCGGAGAGGGATCCAAATCCAAAACGTCCACGTTTTTACTTTGTCACTCAGTTTCCCAATGGCCAATGTCCATCCATTCCGGTTTTACTCCGTTTCCTCGCCTTTGTTTTTACGTAAGGGATGTATTTGCGGTGTACCCCGTCATCATCAAAGCATAAAGATTCGTGCCAGACCTCACAAAGGAAGTGTAACCAAGCAATCCCAGCAAGTAATAAATAATTATACAAATATAATAATACTAACTGGTGTTTGACTGAGAGAGAGAAACAAGTCGTGGGGCGTTTTTAACTTTTTACTATTAAATTTTTATTTTAAAATTAAAATAATAAGCTCAACAGTTCCCCATATTTCTCGCCCTTTTTATGCGGCTGCAGACGTTGCTTTCCGGCCCCGGCTTCTTCTCGGATTATTTTTTAAAATATTAATTAATTCATTAATAATAATAATAATAATAATGATAATAATAATAATAATAATAATAACGTTTCACTCAGTCCTTTATATAATGCTCTGAAGAACAACCAGACGCCCTTTTTCACTTCCGCCAGCACCGCCATCGTTCTCATCGACTGAGCCACGCGATTCAGAGCCGAATTAGGGCTCGGAGTCGCGGAATTCACATAGATCGTTGCCGGATTCGGGTGGGCTTTGCTGCAATTGAGGATCGCATGGAGCCGGCACGGAGCTCCAGCGGCGGATCGGGGAACAACTCCGGAACGTACACGCCGGAGATCGCTGAGACGCTCCGGTTCGAGGAGGAGATCCAAAGCTTGATGCGAGACGGGTCATCGCCGGCTAACGGGAGCTCATTCACTGCCCTTCTCGGCCTACCGCCGAGCCAGGCTGTCGAGCTTCTCCACGAACCCAGCGAGATCTACCGCCGTTCGACTGCAGTGCTGCCTCTCGGGTGCTCGCCGACGTTCCCATCCAACGCCGCGCTGGTCGAGCGCGCCGCTCGGTTCTCCGTCTTCGCCGCCGCCGGGGAGTCTCCACAGGCATCACACTCCGGCAGCCACGCACTGCGGCCGAAGCCGGAGCCTGCGGACTCCGACTCCGGTGACCGGCCTCAGCGGCCGGTGAAACGGAAGGAGGGCGACCGGAGCAAGGTGTACACAATTCTAGGGTTTCATTTCATTGCGTTTCCATCTTCTTATGTGAATCTGGAAACGCGATTCAATCACAGGCTAAGCCGCCGGCGAAGAAGGGCCGGAGTGGCGAGGAGGGAGACGGAAAACCATCGGAGGAGAACGAGAAGCTTCCTTACGTTCACGTCCGAGCTCGGCGTGGCCAGGCTACTGATAGCCATAGTTTGGCAGAAAGAGTAATCCTCGTCATTAGAATCTAATCATTGATTAATTATTCATTTTTATTTTTTTAAAATATAAAGTGTTATTTTTTTAATTGATTTTTTAGGCAAGGAGGGAGAAAATAAATGCTAGGATGAAGCTCCTACAGGAACTGGTCCCCGGCTGCAGCAAGGTCAGCCTGATTTATTAGTTTTTTTTCTTTTGAGAAAATAAAAGTGTTTTATGGCATGATTGTTATTTTGGTCAAATCAAAGGGTATTGATGAAGTTGTGGGTAGGCAAACAGTTGGATTCGCCGGGTGGTGTGATCCGGTTGGTCGACCAAACATGCGGTCGGGTTGGGATTGGAAACAATGACAGATGTTTGTAAAGTTTCGCGTTTTTCAGACTTTCTTTTCTCGGGCGTTCACCGCATTATGTATCTCCTGCACATAACGTTATATATTGTGTCCCTAAATTATATATATATCAAAATAGCCAACAAGAAAAAAAGGGTTTTTGGTTAATAAGTTTTTGGTTTAGAAGGCAACACACGATTATTATTATTATTATTATTATTGTTGTTGTTATTATTGTTATTTATAAAGGGATGTATGAGTGGGATATAATCAAAATCCCAACTTTCAAGTAATTACCGGAATTTATGTCCTTTTCACATCCCGGAAATATGGCACTGCCTCTAATCGCCATAATGAAGCACACGCTTTTCAACTTGCTAACTATTTGGATTATCTTTGTAAATTGAAAAAAATAATAATAATCAGATATCAGGCACTGCGCTAGTTCTGGATGAAATCATCAACCACGTCCAGTCGTTGCAGCGGCTAGTTGAGGTATGTATGTTGAGAGAGTGCAAGATTAAATCTTTGGTTTCCAGACATACCCCTGACAGTGTAATTCGTGTTGGGTTTATGGATGTTTCATCTTTTTGTCAACAAGTTGGTTGTTGGGGTTTGCAGTTCCTGTCGATGAGGCTGGCAGCGGTGACCCCCCGGATAGACTTCAGCGGCCTCGACAGCTTTTTATCGGCAGAGGTACCTACCCTTCTTGATCTTCGTGTTTTCTCTGATTCCGATGTTTTTTTAAAAAATAAAATTTAATTTTTAGAAGCGAGCAGGAAATTATGACTTTCTAGTTTCTTGTTTCTAGTTCTTACGTTGAGGGTACAACTGCGCACTAGTGTAGTTATTCTCTTGGACAAAAACCCTAGCATGCACATAATGACATAAGCTCTTGAATAAACAAAGAAAATGGGGAAATTTTCTTTGCTTTGGGATCAACAGCAACTGCAGATCCTCATATAATTTAATATTTGTTTATTGGTTTATTCTTAATGTTCGGTAGCCTAGTAAAAAATGAGGGAGGAGATGGTTAGTGAGTGATAATTGATTGTTATGGGTGCGTTTGTTCAGTGTGGAAGGGTAGTAACACTTGGGAGTGAGATGGGAATGTGGACGGATGAGGGTATGGGAAATGTTGGTAGAAGGCAGGAGCAGAACATGTGTGACATTGATGTAGTACAGACAGAGACAGAGGAGGAGCGGCAGCAATGGGATAGGGACGAGACCCAGGCCCAGCACCAGCACCCGCACGTCTTTATAGGCAACCCCGCCACCGCGCTTTTCGCCTATGACCCCGTCACTTCTGGTAAACTGCTGCTGCTGCTGCTTTTTTTCTCTAGTTAATTGTTTGTTTTCTATGCTTTCTCGCCTATATTTTCTAGCTTTGTTTGACTTGCCGAGTCGGTACTTGGCCTTCTCATCAATTGGCGTGCATTTCTAAACTAACCCTTGTTTGGCGTGAAGAGAGTGTAAAATAAAAACTGGGCCGGCCTAAATTTTACTCGGATGGGAAGTTCATTGCATATACGTGCTAGAAGAAAGATTTGGAAGTATATATATTGATAGACAACTATCCACAGTTCCTGTATTTTTTTGGTGACATATTAGGTCGTATGACTAGTCAACTATAGTTTCAAATGTTCTTTAACTTAGTCTCAACCCTTCAAAGAGAATCACCATCTAAGTAAAAATTTCCACCGGTGGTACTGTATTAAAAGGCACCATGGCTTCTTGGCTAACAATAATTGCAGCTTAGCTTGAGACGATTTGCTTGGCTTTCAACGTTACCAGTTTTGTGACTTTACCTGGTGTCCTTGTCCATGGAGGGCTTAGGTGTTCTCCCATTCTGGCCTCTATGGATGATAAGCCGTAGGAGAGAGGTCCCAGACTTGTCTTTCTTTAGGGCTGTCCTGGTGCGTCTACAGATTTTTTTTTTTTTTTGGTTGAAAAAATGTGCAGATTTTTTATTGTTCTGTACGCCTATCTGATTGGCTGTTTTCAGCTCCAATGGCCATAAATTATTGCTTCAATGTTCATTCAGGCCCTTCCCCTGATAATAGTTAAAGGACCGGCCAATCACTTGCAAGGACACAACGTCAGGGCCCACCATTTGGCATCCTCCTCTTGCTAGGGACCACTCTTCACCCCTTTTGCCCTAATTCTTACTAAATTACAGCAACCCCAACAACTAAATAGGCAACTGATCTCTTAAAATAACCAGAATGAAATTGCAGCCCTGATTTTTTGTCTCAATTGAAAATTGCCAACGTTACGCGGTCCAACCAAGCCCACACCCTTAATCACTAAATTTGGGCTTGCTTGAGGTTTTCATTATTTTCGATCATTGCATATCATATTTTGTACCAGGTTCTATTGTCTAAAACACTGATTTCTATGCTTGATTTGATTGTTCTTGCAGTGCCCATGCATGCTAACCAGCTGAAGACAGAACTATGAGAAGCCAGAAGGGAGGAGTGTTTTCTTGTTCAATCTCATTGTACATAATTGATAAGTGCTTGTTAGGAGGCAGAGTAGAGTGGGAGAAGAGACCTAACCTCTCTCTATGCATTCTTTAGGATTGTCAATTTCTCTGCTATTTGCTTGGAGGAAATGATGAAACCCTAACTTCTCTCGCCACATATATCATATATAATGTCTAGTATTCGTAATTCTGCTCTTCAGATCTTACTATTGGCTTCTTTTCTTTCTCATTCCAGTGTATTGCCATTATTTGATAAATACACACACACACACACACTTATATTAAATACTTGATAACCAGCAAACGTTAATTTTGCACTCTCAATTTCTGAATGAGCAAATACATTATTGTTTGATTTGTGTAAAAAAAAACGTAGAAAACTGGAAAAGCTCAAATTTTCATCTGAACGTGATATCGGGCCCAACTGATGGATGAAGACAAAACTCTAAAAAGACACTAAGCACCAGCCGACAGAATGACGCTAGATGTCTAGCTCTTCATATGGAAAAAGTCCCTACATATTTCGTGCCCTATATTCATAAAACATTTCTACCTTTGTCCTTCGTGGTACCCTTACCCAAAAAGGGGCGATTGTTTCTTACGTGCAAAGCAGAAACACTCTTTCTACATCCCTAAACTTGAGACATTTAAGAGGTCACGTATCACATAGATTGGGTAAAGCTCTACATAAATTTTCTCAGGAAATTTCTCTGCTAACTCCGAAAAAAGGCTCAAGTGTCAAATAACATAATATTTTGGAGACCCACAGAGCATTATAATACGATTAAAAGAGCATATAACTCAATTAAAAGTCTTCGGTCCATTTCAGGCCATGGACGGACACCCTCCCATTGCAAAAGGAAATGTGATGTATCTAGGGCTCCCATTCCGATAAAGGGGAGGTGTATAGTCTGAATTGACAATTTTGCAGTAATTATAACAAGCAAGTCAAGAAAACATTGCATCCACTTAACTTGTTTTCTGAAGCATGACAACATTTGATATTTTTTCTAGAGGGAATCAACATGCACGAATAGAGAGGTAATTGATTCATGAAAACAGTATTGAACGAATATTGGATGGTATAAAGGCAAATAACATTAAACAAAGCACAAAGCATTCCACTTTACACGGACAGTCCCATGCCAAGAAAAGTTTCAAAGCCCTAGAATGTCACCAATTTAGATCCAGATCACCGACCTAGCATAAGGAATTTCTATATGTCGAGGTATCGGATAACAAAGAAGATTTGGATGTTACAATCAAAACCCTCAATTTCAATGACATTGACTCAACGTAACTATGCTTTTCACTGTTGTATGCTCCTAGGTTATATAGCTCATGATTAACGAAGAAACCTATTCCCTTAGCCTGTTCATCCAGCACATTTCTGATGCATTCAAGCAATATATCCGTATTGATGCATCCGCATAACGAGTCAACAGAGCCAGAGAGAAGCTATCCCATTCCATGGGACCAAGCTTTCCTTCACTTACTGTAGTTTCATTTATCATCAAGTTTATATTAGTTAATTTGGCTCCTAGGATTTTTTATCAGTCTGTTCCTCAAAATTAGGGATCCAAAGGCCGAATCACTAATGTTATGATCTCCTGCATTCAAACTCTCCCCTGATACACCGAAGCAAGGCATGCAGTCGTTTAGGGGAATGACATGAACTAGAGAGGTCAAACAAATTCTTGTTTCACCAGCTTTATCCTAATATGCAATTCACAGAACAAGAAAATATCAGGCTAGACTTCGTCAAGTATTGCATCAAAGCCGAAGCTTCAATGAAATGCCTCAATGGAACACTGCACTCCAGATAAGGAGTGACCGTATTTTTGCACATTTTTAGACCAAACACATTTTCTAAAAGTAAGCCCAGTCTTCAATTATCCAAAATTTGTAAGTACTTCATGTCTTCAATTAACCGAGTCTTGCAAAACATCAATTACGGAAAGTCTGGTGCACAAAATTTTTCCAGTCGGTGGTCACGGGTAAGAATAAGTGTATACAGCCCCAACATCAGCATATAAAGTTAGGGTCACTCACGCTATTTCAGAAGTTCAATTCAATGCTACTTTAGGGTAAAAGAAAAAAAAAGCAAAAGAAAGAAAATTCTACAGACCTTCCCACCAACAAGTTATCATAGTTTTCAAATTCCACGTAAGAGGACAATTCTAAGCCTCTAGGATGAACACTGAGATGAATATAGAAGCATTCATTTTCATCCAATCCAAACACAAGCGTGAATCTTCTAGTGTATATCTATCATCTAAATCAGGAGGAAAAACTATAAATTTTGGTCATTTATACCGGAAGATTTCCATCTACAAACCAATTCTACTGTCAAAGATCTCATCATCACCAACACCAAATCTAATGAAATGTTGATTTGTTTTCAAAAACCAAACCACCAATAGCAATGATCCTCCACAAATATCCAATCAATGAGCTTCTTCTATCCAATTTTATTTTCAAGAATCCATTTAAAATCTCGACAACATGGCATCCCATCCAACCATAGGTGGTATCAAATGAGTAATTGAGCAACCGATCTGAAACCACAAGATAAACAAGGAAAAAAGTTATCAAAAAATTTCGATCTATAAACCATTTGTTCTATACAAGATTTCATCATCACCAATGGAAAACCTAATGAAATATTCATTTGGATTCACAATCAAATCATCAATAGCAACGATCCTCCGAAAACATCCAATTGTTAATTCTCTCCAAAATTTCAAGAAATAGACATAAAATCTGGATAACAAGGCATCTATCTAATCCAACAATAGATGGAACCAAATGAGTAATCTAGCAACCGATCTGAAAAAAAAGAATAACGTCACGATGAAAATCGTCAATTCAAAGACATTCATCACAGGGATCCAGCAGCAAAGATCACATCCAATATTGAAAAATAACCACAAATCAAATCAAAGGGAGTCCAAAATCAAGCTCACCTCTACCATAGCGAAGCCCCAATCCCGATGATGATGCCGGAGTTGAAGCCATGGCAATGCTCTCTCTCTCTCTCTCTCTCTCTGTCTTTCTAGTGGAGAATCTCAGGATGCGTTGTCTCGCGGAGGACATTAACATCCTCATAGGGAGTCAGGGCACGTGGTGAGGCAAAAGGGGCACAACGAGAACCAATGCAAATCCACCACGTAGCGCTTCGAGGATAAGAACTCCGTGTCTGAGAAGAAGCTTTGTTATCGAAGGCGGGAATGGAAGCCATCCTACGGATCCTTTCAAATTTTCACTCCTTTGAGATTCGTGTTTTTTTCTTCTTCTTTTTAAATTGAAAAAAAGGGGTTCTCAAGCGATCACGTGCGCTGCTCGTGATAAGGAGGCAGCTCAGCACTCAACCGGTAATGCTCGCGAGAAGAAGCCTCTCCCGCCAACTCCACTCCTCGTCCAATCACATCGTCTCGCGCCAAACCAACGCCCATCTCCCGCCAGATTCAAATCTAAGCTCACTGTGCCTCAACGGTAGGTTCGGTGATGCTCTCCTTGCCATGGCCGTCCTTGGACCAGAGGTCTGCTTCCATGGCTATGACTCCCTTATTACCCAATGCATCGGTCTCAGAGCTCTCAGGGAGGGCCAGAGAGTCCATGCCCACATGATCAAGGCCCATTACCACCCCAATGTCTACCTTGAGACCAGGCTCTTGATCATGTATGTCAAATGTGGCTCATTGGCGGACGCTCGCATGATGCTTGATGGAATGCCTCAGAGGAGTATCGTCTCTTGGACTGCTATGATTTCAGGGTACTCGCAAAGTGGACTTCACTTCCAAGGGCTGGAACTCTTCCTTCAGATGTTGAAAACAGGTAAAAGAGAAGTTTTCATCTTTCTTTGATGAGACCATCTAGTCTTAGTGTTGTTTCAAACGTCAGGGAATATAGGCTGATTTGGGATTATATTGAGGGCGGGTGGTTTATTTAGTAAGTAGAATGAATTTCTCTGCCACAAGTTCAAAGATTTCGTCATTTCTAGCTGGTGAAACCTGAATTCAATGATCTGGATTCTCATTACTGCATAATTTCCCTGAAACTTCGTGCAGATGTGGAATGTGAATTGACTTCTGTTCTGGATACTTCTAAACTGAAATGATTTAACCTGATGCTAATTGATATTCCTTAGTTTTGTGAGGATTGCAGCTATAGTCATGGTTGATCTGTGACAATTTGGTGCATCTATTTGAATGTATAATGTTGTCCTTTTGTTATGTAGAATGTGGGTGACTTCTTTTCTAATTGTGGCATGCTCTATTTTTGTTAGATGGTTATCTCGTAGATTTTTGTCTTACCGTTTTCCCTTATATCTACATTAATGTGATGCCTGATGAATTAATTAAGCTAACACCTAGGCCTTTAAATACACAACTTTGAGTTAAGGTGATAGCTACTGTGACTGTTCACTGTGAAATTGAGTAACAACATAGATTTTCATGGGATAAATATCACGAGGGTTTTCATTGGAATATTGATAGGATAATCATTACATTTTTTGTGGCTATAAACCAGTTCCTAGTGCATATCATTTTTTTTGTATTTTCCTTTTCGACCTTTGAAGCATCATTAATTTGCTTGCTGAATTGATATAAAAAATTATGCTGTTTCTCCTTGCAATTTGGACTTCTTGGGAAGAGTTTGCAAAATGCATGACAATAGAAGTAGTACGGACCTAATAACCATATTTTTTCACTTTACAGGCATTAAACCGAATGAATATACATTTGCTACTGCACTCACATCCTGTACTGGTCCTTTTAGTCTGGAGAATGGAATACAAATCCATTCCCTCGCATTAAAGAGCAACTTTGATACACATATATTTGTTGGTAGCTCCCTTCTTGACATGTATGCAAAAAGTGGAAAAATACATGAAGCTCGTAGAATATTTGACATGCTGCCTGAGAGAGATGTTGTTTCTTGTACTGCTATTATTTCTGGATATGCTCAATTGGGCCTTGATGATGAAGCCTTGGATTTATTTCGGAAATTATTTAATGATGGAATGGAATGTAATTATGTTACGTTTGCTAGTCTTCTGACTGCATTGTCTGGCCTTGCCGCTTTGAATTATGGCAGGCAAGTTCATGGTCTGGTAGTCCGGCGTGAAGTACCGTTTTATGTTGTCCTACAGAATTCTCTTATTGATATGTACTCAAAATGTGGGAATGTTACTTATTCTAGGAGGATTTTTGATAGCATGTCAGAGAGAACTACAATCAGCTGGAATGCAATGCTTGTAGGATATGGTAAGCATGGCCTAGGGCAAGAGGTTGTCAAGCTTTTCAAGTCCATGAACATGATTAAACCTGATGGTGTTACTTACATGGCTGTTCTAACTGGTTGCAGCCACGGTGGATTAGTTGATGATGGTCTTGAAATCTTTAAAAGCATGCTTGGCGACAAGAGTGTCAAGCCAAATATAGAGCATTATGGTTGTGCCGTTGATCTTCTCGGGCGTGCCGGGAGAATAGAAAAGGCTTTTAACTTCATATTAGATATGCCATTTGAGCCAACCTCAGCTATCTGGGGTTCGCTTTTAAGTGCTTGCAGACTTCATGCTAATGTTCGTATTGGAGAATTTGTTTTTCAAAGGCTCCTCGGCCTCGAGCCAGAAAATGCAGGAAGCTATGTGATTCTGTCTAATATATATGCTAATGCTGGGAGATGGGATGATGTGGTTAAAGTGCGACAGTTGATGAAGGAAAAGACGGTGACAAAAGAGCCAGGGAGGAGCTGGATTGATTTTGATAAAACAGTTCATACTTTCCATTCTGGTGACCGCACACATCCTCAGAAGGAGGAAATAAATGCCAAGGTCATGGAGTTGTTCGTGAAGATCAAAGAGGCAGGCTATGTTCCTGATCTGAGTTGTGTATTGCATGATGTGGATGATGAGCAGAAGGAGCGGATCCTTCTTGGTCATAGTGAGAAATTGGCAATAGCTTTTGGGATGATGCACACTTCTTGCCATGGGACAATAAGAATAGTGAAGAACCTCCGCATCTGTGTTGATTGCCATAATTTTTCAAAGTTTGTATCAAAGGTTTGTGGAAGAGAACTCTTACTGAGGGATAAGAACCGCTTCCATCTGGTGGTAGGAGGGTCATGCTCTTGTGGAGATTACTGGTAAATGATGAAATTTTACTCCGTTTTGGATGCCTTGACAAAATAGTTTTGCTCTAAGGATTGGCTCATGTTCATTGGAAGATAACAAGCTCTTATACAATTCTGATACCATATCAAGCGCGTGTGTCGATTGATAGTTAAGTTCACATTTGTTAAGCATGTGAACATTATGAGGCAATTTGCCAGTGTGCTGTAAAATCTCCATGCAGAAATAGTGGTGTCAAATGCTGATAAACTCAATCACACTTAATCTTTGAGATGATTTGCTCAGAAATGTGAAAATGTGATCTTGGCTTCCTGAGGCTGTGAATGCACTGGATCTGAACTTCAGTTTTCTTTGTCGGAGTTTGTTTTAAGCTTAATTTCGTGGGAATATTTTCACTCCTCCCTCCCTATGGTGTTATAGATAAATGATCCTTTTCATTACAAGGGAGCTTGAAGTGAAATTGAAGGATTTAATGATAATATCAGCACTTGATATGGGTATTAGTTGTTGGAAAAGCACAAAGAATAGATCCATATGTTAACACTCAATGAAATTCATTAGTTGCTGATAATGAGAGCAAAATATACATCTGAATTTTTTCAGTATCGATACACACATTGAGTTATACTCATGAGACCCTTTGCAATCACATTATTGTTATTATTATTATTTATTATTTTGGAGGCCCTTTGAAATCACATTTTGTTTTTTTGGTTATAAGATGTTCACTAGCTGAGCGCACAGCAATAAGTTGCAGACCGTTTCTTACTCTCTGAATTACTAATTCAATTCTCAATAATTATTTGACTTCATCAACTTGCTAAACAAAAACCTGCATATTTCTCTGGCAGCAAATTCCATGTTAACCAAGAAAACTCAACATGCGCAAAATGAAACCAATGTCGGCAGAAAACCAACAAAACATAAACATAAGGTTCTGAAAATAAATGAGAATCCATCAAAAGTTGTCATAATCCAAACATCCAAAATTCTTTGAAAAATGACCTATAAAATTCTAAATAAAGCCTTCTCAACACTTGAGAGTAATTGGAAAAGTAGCCTGTGGCGATGGCGCAAATGGAGCTTTTACTCATCTTCATCCTCAATAACCTTTGTTCCCAAACCCTTCAAGCCTTCTGCGGGGACCTCAGCAACTGTGACCAGAGAGAAGAGCTCTTCCTTGGCGTCCTCCTCATCGTTCCTCTTGCGAGCAATCCTCACACGCACTCGTCTTGGGACACCTCGAATCCCCCTGCTCCAAATCTGTTTGTTGAGCTTCACATCAACTCTGACATCAGTTGTTCCCATAGCCTTCTGAGCAAACCTTTTTATCTCTTTTATAGCCTTGGGAGCCATCTTCTTGAAAGTACTGAATGCGCAAAAACGTAAATACAAAATTCAGTACAGGCCATTCTAACACTCCAGTAAAAGAACACATGGCAATGACCAAATCACTTTAATCATTTCATATTCATTTGCAAGAGATTGCTCACAGGTTGCATAATCCATGTATGTAATTCTTAATTAACACAACTGAATGTTTGACAAAGAAAACATTCTCCATGCTACATGAAGGAGCACAAACAAGATTAAAAAATATTTTCTTGTCCAAACAAGCTTGGAGGATTACAAGTAAATCAACAGTATTGGTTTTTGGCTGATGAGCATTAAGTCAGAAAGCAAAGCACTAGCAGACACACGGAAGTGTGTTTGGTCCACATAAGTGCCCATGAGAGCAAGTCATTCTTGTAACATCACCCACTTGCTCATTTTCACTATGGCTTAAAAAGAACAGAATCACACTTCCATGTTGAAGGCCATTATTTCAGGTTATAACTGGACAAAATTCAAACTTAAACCAAATTAACATTCTTTTACTAAAAGTTAAATAGGTATGGAAAAAATTACAATTTAGTGCTGAAGTAGGTTGACTTCAATGGAAGTGATATTACATCACTTCTAGGCATTCTTCATTCTTTCAACACCCAAACACTCCCTAAGCTAGCGATTCCAGTGAGCGAGACACCCCAGTCCAACACCAAGCAACTTACAATAGTGTATCCTTGCATCAACACTTAAATTTCTCTCATTTTTGCGAAAAAAAATCCTATTTTATTATCCTACAATCCAGATGAACATAAGGAACAATATCAGCACCATAGACATAAATATCATCACCTTCAAACCAAACATCAGATGTAGATCTCAACATTGGAATTAGAAATGAGATTAAAACGCTTCAAAAGGTGTGATCTTTCAAGGTTAATAACAAATAAATTCCAACTAGAGAACACAATACGATTAAACTATCACTCATTTCCAGCCCAGAGCTAGATCATCGCATTCACAAACAAATACGAGCAAAATGAAAACAAGTGAATCCAATAGAACAAAGATCTAAGAATTAAAACTAAAGCAGCAGAACATAGATCAGAACCCAAGTAAAAAATAGAAATTTTTTTTTCAAAATTCGGAGAAAAAACAAAAGATACCAGCCATGGAGGCGCTTGTGGAGATTGATCGTGTACTCTCTCGTGACCACATCCTTCCTCCCTTTCCTCGCCTTGTCCACCATTCTCAATTCACCGCCAAATCCCCTCTTTCTCTCTCTCCCTCAAAGGCTTCAACGGCACAACTGGACACTCGCGGCCGCAAAGGAAACCCTAGAACCTGATCTTCTTGTTATATAGAGAAACCAAAGTTACCATAATACTCCTGCACTTTGATAGAATTACTGCAAATTACTTCGATAGGTGTGATGGGAGAAAGGGTATTACCGTCGTTTACTACTTATGATAACATTGATCTATAGGGGCCGTCGATACTAGATCTGATGGTGGAGATTATATCCATAGGAATTTCATTTAAAACAAAAGAAAAAAACAGGCCTGAGCGTTTACTTTTCCTTTCTTTTCTCCTAATCGATTTGACGAACCCTAATAAATTCTCTCTAGGCCGCAATTTCAATCGCAAGGCGAGCAATTTGAGCCTTTGAAGGTGATAATTCTCTAAAGGATTTCAATTTTTGGATAGTTCCTAGCTTGGTCATCTGTTTTTAATTGTTTATTTTGTGGGAATTTGTTCAATTTTGTTGTGTCTTGTTTAATGTGGGAAAAACCTTTAATGGTTTTTATCTTTTAGTTCATTTTTGGATTTTTGATTGCTTTTTTGTGCATTATATATATATATATATATATATATATATATATATCTGTGTGTGTGTGTGTGTATGTTGTGATTTTTGCTGTTTTTCTTGATTATAGAAATGGGTGATGCGGAGGAGGACTTCACGTTCTGCCAGGCAAGTTCACTAATTTTGTGATTTATGTCATCTTCTTTGGTTTCCTTCTCTATATGGATTAAATGGATATAAATATGTGAATTTGGCTTCTGTTTTTTATTCTAAGTTAAGTTGTGTTTCTAAATCAGCCTCCTTTTATTTGAAGCATTCCATCATCAGAGATTTGTATGAATTTGGATCTGTCTATTGGTATGCAGCTCATTGTGTTTGAGACTTCATATAATTAGTTACTCTGCATCTTTGTGTTTGCTATGGTAACACTCATTGAATTGTACTCATGTGACTTGCAATTTGAGAAGTGCTAATGTTGGATCTGAGAAATGCAATTTGCAACTTGTCTGGATTTATTAAGCATCTTTTTTGGATATCATACAAGAATAGCATAATTCTATACTTCGTGGTTGTACGGAGTCTATGGACCTCAGTTTCTTAGGCTGTGTCGGGACTGGGAAAACTATAGGAAATGAGGGGGAATAAATGAATTAAAAGCATGAATGTAAGCCTTATGATGACATTTACATTCAAATACTTATGCACCTTATTTATTTAATTCATCCAACCCCAAGTTATTTTTTATTTAGGTCGACGCCGATTCATCTAATTGACTTAATTTCTTGATTGCATGTACCGAATATGCTTAGGGTTCGTAATTTTAAATTTTTTAGAAGAATTTTTCTGGTATTTTTCCTCATGCAGGTAGTTTCACAGGGTGAGGATGAGTCTTTGAAGTTGCCTGAAAGCATACCCAATATCAACAGCATTTCTCTTAAAGATGACCGGAGCAGTGGCAGTATTGAGCAGAGTGTTGATACTTCAATTCCAGATTGCATGTCACGAAGCAGTGATTCAATGAAAGATGCACCATCCGATGGTCCTACACCTAATAACAGGAGTGACATGCAGGAACCGAAGTTCACATCTAATGGGTTACTGACACAAAAAGTAGGAGAAATTGAAAATTCATTAAATGGGACACTTGAGCAGAAGCTTGCAGCCAAAAAACCTATAATTAGAGCCAAAGTTCCGTTTGAGAAAGGTTATAGTCAAATGGACTGGTTAAAGCTTACACGTACAGAACCGGATATTGCGGGTATGTTGTGATTTATTATCTCTCTTTTTCCTTCCAATGTTACATGAGATCTCTCTGGATTTAGGCTTATCTGCCCAGGAAACAATTTTGTTCTCTATATTCAATGGTAGATATAAGAATTTTACTTATCCATTTAAGTAAATGGTAGATATAATGAAAAAATTTACGACTTCTTTCTGTTCATATTACAATTCAAGATGTGCAGTGTTTCTGTTACAAGTCATGGCATACAAATGTTGGTGGTTGAATGCCTTCACCAACAGTTGCTTATCCATATTAAACCATGGTATATAGAATGTTTCAGATAGTTTCATTTAGATAATAATGTAATAATCTATGAAATAATTACTTTTTTGTGTTACTCTTGTTCTTCAAGCATCCAGCAGAATGTGGAAAAATTGTTTGGAATGGACTATTTCCCTGTGCTTTACTGCAAGAATCATCATTTTAAATGAGAAGTTTTAATGAATTCATCTGCTGCCTTAAATCCGCCTTTTGCATGCCTGATCACTTCACTCCTGCTGGCTATCTAACCTTTGTATAGGGTTGAAGGGACTAACTAATAGACGCCACATCTCAATTGATGAAGTTCGGCAACATAAGGAAGAGGGTTCCATCTGGACAGTTTTGAAGGGTCGTGTATACAATATATCCCCTTACATGAAGTTCCATCCAGGAGGTCTGCTTGCATTTCATCACGCTTTATCTGATCTCACGGGCCCATATTAGTAAACTTCTTCCATTGCTGAAAGATTTGACTGTTGCATGTTTAATGAATACATTGGCAGGTGTCGATATGCTAATGAAGGCAGCCGGGAAAGACTGCACATCTCTATTCAGTATCCTTTTCTATATCGTCAAAGCTGAGAATTTATTACATAAGACATACAGCATTGCTGATATTTTTCATGTGATACTTTTGTATCTCATAATAGTATGGAGTAATATGATTCCTCTTGAACTTAAATTCCATGATTACCACACTTGTTTTCATCTAATATTTCTAGATAAATATCATGCGTGGGTGAATGCTGAATTTCTGTTGGAGAAGTGCCTTGTGGGAGTACTGGATGATAGCTGATCGAGGGATTAAGTACTAGCGAATGCACAGCATTTCCATTAATGATCATGTGGACTTCGGTAATGTAGTGCAGACAAGAAATAAGTGTTCTAGATTTTACTATTAATTGTACCATTTCATCACATTTTTTTAGGTTTTATGAAGAAAGAATTGTAAGGAGGTGTTGTGTTGGAAATTGCTACCATCTGTGACAATGAGAATGGTAGCTGAACATTTTGTTAAACAATATCATGTTCTCAATATTTAAGTTTCTTACTCTTCCTTTGCATTTACTTATGAGCAAAGACTTATGTTTCCTCATAAATCAGAATCAGCTTACAAAAACAAACACATCCATCACCATGGACAAGAAAAACCAATTATGCCCCAAGCTGTTTGTGTACAAATTCCATTTGAGATGAACACCTATTTTCTATACAAAAATTACCCCAACACATTCAGAGGAAACAAAAGCAACCAGACATCATCATCATCATCACAATCCACGTTATTCAACATATCCACAAAGAGTAACAAAATTTTCCTTGATTACAAGTTCCCTCCACCTCATCTACTCAGAAAAAGAAAAAGAACTACGTGCAGAAGTGAGGACTTTCTAGATTGGCAGAGTGAAAAGAATAAACTCAACCTGTAAAGCTATCCATCTAATACCTTTAAAAGAAGACAAATATAGAAAAACCAACACAAAAAACATTACAACAAATGAGGAACAACGGCCATTGGCTATGTAAAAAGGGTAACGACATCCCTTCTATAACCCCTAACTATCAACATCCTCGGCACATTCTCTACTAATAGATCCATGTATTCCATATAGAAGTAGGCTGGGTGATTCAATGGAGGAGGTGGAAGGCTCACAAACACCACTGCAGACATCCGCGAGTATCTGAGTATTGTTGAGTTTAACTTTAGAGTTGTGTAAAGAAACTTGTCGACTTGTTGCTCATTCACAACCACTTGTTTTCCATCTGCCATCAATGGTTTACCTTCTTTCTGGGCTGTTTCTTTCATCTCCTCAAGATATGCAGCTATACGCCGTTGAGCGCTTGTGAATGCCTCAAGTGATTCATCTTGCTGAGGCGCACTGTCCATATGTGCTTCCCATGATTTCATTGTGATCACTATCACCTCGGCCTGCATGCGGAGATCATATAAAAATTTCTTAACATCAGCCTTCAGCTCCTCAGCTTCAGTGTCCTCTTCAGCAATGCAAAATACTTGGATCTTGCAACTTTCAAAACTCTCTTTCGTGAGTAAGAGCTGAGACAAAAGCAGCATCAGACCTCCATCCCTCACAATCCAGTATAAATCAATTGTTCCATATTGTCTCTGGTATTCACCAGGCCATTCATCCAAACCCTTAACAATCACAACTGCTTTATTGGCTATTATACAGTCGTTGATGATGCTGACAAAAGTAGAAGGTATCTGGGTGAGGTTCTCCCGGCGCCAAATTTCTGGGTAACGCATAACAATGATGTTTGGCTTGAGATTGCCAAGCCCCATTGTTTGCACAATGCCGCGAAAGCCATCAGACATGGTTGGTGCTACAATTATCTCAGCCACACCCTCACAGCGTTTGTAGTCTATGTATGTGCTGAGCTGGTGGCAAGCTGTCTTTGCATCCTCAGCCAATTCATGATAGTCACCATCGATGATGGAAAAGAATATTGACATACCACGCCCCTTCTTCTTCATACAGTTGGCAAAGTCAGCAAGCTTAGGATGACATGGGACATTCTCTGGGAGCTTTCCCCATGGCCGACAGAAAATAAGGGGAATCGGATACCAATTTTTGGGATGAACCTGGTTTGCTGCAAAGAGTGGTGCAAGACAAACATTAGAAAAGTGATCAGTCCAATAACAACTAGCTTATTAGGTGTGTCAGTTAATCCAATATCCATCATTATTCTGTCTACAGTAAGACAATAGTATTGATGCATTGATGGCCATGACTTGGAAAACTGCTGCTTCTGGTACCATGACTTAATAATGGTGCTTCCAATAACGTACCTCCTAACGATCGAAGGCTTCGCAATGCCAATTGGAAGTATGCACTTTTAAATCCATCACCCCAATCTCCGGCCTTTCCCTTTATGCTGACATAGTAATATATGAGACTAGCAAGGGCCAACGACACCACAGTGAATGCCCATGAAATTAAAAACATGATCACTGCATCAGGGGAAAAAAGTCCATGTAAGCAACAGTCATCACAAAAGGAGGAAGTATGCTCCATCGATGACAAAACCTATAGTCCAAATTACCAGAATTATAAAATAATCAAGGAATAGAAATCAGGATATGGACAACTTAACGTTAATACTATTAGAGGATAAAAAAAACCAAATATTTTGATCGTCTATCTGCAGTGCAGCTATGGCCACTGCTCCAACATTTCCAGGGAACCACCTGGTAAATGGTAATTCTATGAATAATTGCTTTACAAAATTGCACCCAAACGGGCAAGAATTAAGTTCAAAGAGTTCAAACAGAGAGAAGCTAGCAAAATAGCACTACCTCTAGGCTATTATGAAAGAAACAGAATTGTCATTCTAGTAAAACATGCCATACCATAAACTAGTCATAATCACTCCTGCACGTATGACAACTTTACGAACAAAAAGTGCATGAGAATTATGTCACATATCACAAGGTGGGTGTTTAGCAACCTGTCAACAGGCTCTATTGCAAAAAATTGTGAAAAAAAGATGAATTACGAAAGCCTACCAATACAAATCAATGCCCCAAGAAGTGAGAGACTCCAGTGGTGGAACTTCCATCGAGGACGCCAGCTAGGAGCATCAAGAAGGTCCAAAAGGAAGCACGACAAATTGACCCCCGCGTAACATAATAGGAAAAACATAGTTACAGTTGGTGTGATGAGATCAAGATTCCCAATGATAACACAACTGATACAAATGAGAGCTGTAAACAGTGTTGCGATATGAGGCTCTTCCCCTTCTAAAGCTCTAAAATATTTGAGAACCGGAAGAATGTCATCGTTGGCTATAGCAGCAAGCAAGCGTGGGGCACCTGTCAAACTTTGAAGTGCAGCACCTAAAGTGGAGAGAATGATTCCAACATAAATGATTGCGGGGGTAGGCCAGGCAACTTCAGCAGTAAGAAGCCTGCATCAACATTTGACGTTTTAACAGCCTAAACTTTCTATATGCAATTTCAGTGAAACAGGGATTTTACCAATATGATAGCAACTCACAGGAAGCTTAAGCAACTAAATACATATTCACCATAAGCAAACAACACTCTTGTGTTCTTGTTCCAAATTTGGCAGCACTTTAATTGATTCAAACATTATTATACACTGAAGACCATCAATGCTATAGTTAAAGAGCACAGACCACAGAACATAGCCCACAATGATATGTATCTTTATATGCCAATGGTGTTCAGGTGGACCACCACAGTCGGAGGTGGTGCTGTAGCTATTACCCAGGAGATTTCCATTTTCATTTTTAGAGAAAACAACTGCTTTTATCTAAACAATTTGAACCATAAATGTTCTATATAGAAACACCCATACCTGTTTGTCAAAAGCTCTTCTCTGGTAGCCAAAGATCCAAAAAGTATTACTGATATCAAATATAAAGCACTAGTGGCAAGCGTAGCAGCCAATGTTCCAATTGGTATCGAGCGTTGTGTGTCTTCCAGTGATGCAGAGCGATTGGAACCAGCCATAATTCCTGTTACAGCTGGGAAATAGAGACCTACCAATGCGCTGACAAAGTGAACAATCATACATTAGAAGGCATAAAGAACACCGTATAATACAAATGTCATCATATCTACTTTATAACTGATTTTCGAAAAGATCCATTACATATCAATATTACACCTGTTCAGGTACCTAGTAAGCAACAAGCATTGTTCAGTAATTTATACATGTTTATACAAATTGATTCCCAAAACACCTCTTCATAAGAACATCATGGTTAACTGCTGCTCACTTTGGTGTGAACTTGTAGAACTGATTCCCCATTGACACAACTTATAACCAGCAATCTCCACAATAACTTGTCTTCTCCAAATTTGTGAGCAGAGAATGTATTAATCATAGACCTTGCCCTCAAAAATCTTACCCATTTTCATACATAAAGAATCACAACTTGCGCAGCATAATGCATCAAGTCAGCTGACCTAAAATCCCCTAAAATTTAAGACAGCAATTGGCTTTCGTCGGTAAAAGCCAACTCAGCTCAAAAAGAATCAGAACTTCCTAGTTTCACTAACATCCAGCTATGATTGCTACAATAAAGCCACAGCCCCATAACATTCCTGAGCTATTGTAGCTTCAAAACTTATTTTCAGCTGTATACGTGGGTCCATTATAGGACCTAAAACCATGGTGCCAGTGGCAACTCTTCCTTTTATACCTACTACTTTCTTCTTGTGAACTTGCCTATCAAACTCCATAATATTTCCTGCAATATTTCTTACTCAAAGGCCTTCTTGCATTATAAGCAACCAATCAGACTTAAATTTAAACATATCTAAAACAGAAATTCTCACAAAGGTTGCAGCCAGTCACTCCTTCAAAATTATATCATGAACATCATTGCTATGGAATTTGAGAGCTCAAATTGATGACGCTTAAAGTGCCCGAAACGCTGAAACCTCAAATAGTTCAACCATTCTATATATATATATATATATATATATATATAAGTGAATGGGCCAATAGGGACATTGGGCATTTACTCATTATAGAGGGAGCTTCATAAGAAAACAATTATAACTGCTAGACTAGTATCTAAAGATATCTATATGTTTTAGAAAGTTCCTAAGCTTAGGAGCATCAATCTGTTGTCTAATGTAATTTATGGGAAAATTATTGGGAAAAAAAATTATGAGATACAAGTGAAGTTGCAGAGAACATTTTCTTCAACTCAGTTTCCTCAGAATATCACATGCAATGAAGCCTAAATTGCATAATATTTAGGTATAAAGTAGATGCCGTTAAAATGCAATTTGGTTTTTCCTATCAAAAGCAAGGGTTTACTTGAAGTTCCAGTAGATAGGACCCTGCAGATCAGGTATCCCAGCATTTGTAGTACGCTGATAATCTGAGCTCCAGTTGTCTTTCAATGTACTTAACTTCAGTCCGGTAATCCCACCTGTAATGGAGCACATCAAACAGTGAACAGTTATTTAGAAACTGAAGCGAAAATAAGGCCTGCTTGAAGACGGGTACATAACATAATAAAAGATAAATATCCATGAAAAACTTACTTGGAGCATTTTTCCTCGGTGCTACAAAAGCCCCGACAAAGATGCAGAACAGCGAAAAGAGGACAGGGATTAAGAAAGCGGGTGCAACCTTATTAATAATTTTCACCCCACCAAATACAATAAAACAGAGGAGGATGGTAACGATAACCCCGTAAAGTTGCAAGTCGTGTATGCTCGGACTGGAGACAGTTGTTGTTGTGACATTCATAGGCACAGAAGTGCTATTAGAGACAATGGTTACACTCTCTGCATATTTATTAAAAAAACTGTGAATTCAGCCAAAGGATAGTAAAATCTCAGAAGACTAACTCCATGATGGTGATTATCTTGATGAGCAAATATTGTTTTCAGAAGAATAGAAGTATCAATTAATCAGAAGAATAGAAGTATCAATTAAAATATAATGTCAAAAGATATTAGCTATTCCATGAAACATGCAAATGCTTCAATAAAAAGCATAAAAGTGAAAAGGATGAACAATAAATAGCCAAGATTTTACGCACACAGAACTTCAGAAAATGAATATATGAACTTAAAAGAAGTCTGATTTGACCCAACTCCAAAGTTTGTAAAAGATGCCTCTCGTAAGCATGCCCAATGTCCTCCTGGAACATCGGTCTTCCCTATATATACAGCATCAAAATGTTTTGCAACTTAGCTCTTCAAAACCTTTTCATTAGGAGAAATGTTCATCTACAACCACTTACCGTCATAAAGCATGCCACTAACTTGCATGTCCTATATTGACTCTTCTAAAATTGATGTGTATGTTTCTGAAATTCCAACTTATGATCCTTTCTTACTGGAAAATAGTAGATGCGCTTCAGGAATTATGTAGAGATTCTCTCTTTTTTGTACACAAAAGAAAATTTTACAGGAAAATGAATAAGGCCCAACGGGAAAAAGGTTCATAATAAATATACACTGTTAAAATATTTATCAGAAACCAGGAAAAAAAATGTTGAAAAACCAAATTTTCCAAAAAGTAAGCCGTTTAAAGGAAAATCATGAAATATCTACCTGGGATTGATTAAATTATTTACTATCAACTTCAGATGCAAGACTATTGTGTAGAGATTTGAGAGGGCATTCAATAATGCTGTACTGAAGGGAAGGGCATCCTGTGACCCAAATGTGCGTTAGGACAATAAATGCCTAATGGCGTTCTCATTATGACCACTAAGTTGGTCACAATACTTAAAACCAGCATTCAAAAGAATTTCTGTTAAGTCATAGCATCATGAAAACATGGATAGTGAGCCTATTAATGTCACAATAAACCAATTGTCATACCTCTGAAAAATCCAGCACCAGGCACAGCATCCAAGAAAGTCTCTATAGCCCCAAGGACATACCTGGGACAAAGTCAATGTGCTTGCCATAAGTGGCAAGGATAGACTACTCTCATTCCATAAACCATAAAAATATTATTTCCCAAAACAGATACTATTACCAAACCAAATAAAGCATATAATCAAAACTGTTCCATTTTTTCCAAGCAAATGAAGTGCTTCAATGGATTTCTCACCGTCAACACCAAAGAAAAGGCACACATTGATGTCCATTCATAATTAGAAGAAAGGTTAACATTGCATAATGATGTTAACTTTGACCTCATCAGATGATCCAGGAAAGCAAACACCACGTTACTTAACTGTTATGATGTGAAAGTTGATGTCACAAAATTGCTTAAATTGCAATCACTTGTTTTCAACATAAACCTTTTAGTGATAAAATTTAGCAATTCAGAGGAAAAAATCACTAGCTTCTTGTACATTTCTCATCTAGAAAACTTAGTTCTAAGGCAAAAAGAGTTTAAGCTCTTGAGTTGTATAAACAATTTTCAGCAAATAAATAAAAAATGTTAATAAAGAAAATTTGCTAAAATCTCAACAGTGGTTATTAGAAAGTAATACAAGTATCAGCACATGGAACAGACTTACATAGCCCCAGCAACAGCATTCCCAAGGAAAAAGCACAAGCCAATACTAACTCCAACTTCTGGACCAAGAGCTCGACCAATGAGATAATAGGGCCCACCACCCTGCACAGTCATGTGAAGACATATACACAAAGAAAGTAGGCCATTAACTAAGATATCTGTCTAAAAGTAAACATGCATGTCAATCACTGGAAACTTGTCAGTGGTCAAGGCAAAACTGTGTACAAGAAAGGAAACCAGAAAAATTCTTGAAATAGCCATGAAATAATCTGCATAATGAAAAGCACATGATCATTAAATCACATGGTCATAAAGCACACCCCAAGATTAAGGAATCAAACATTTTAAACACAATACTTAAATAACTACACTGATCCGTAACAATGTTGTAGAAAAGATTTATGTTGCTTCATTTGGAGTTATAATTATCATCTTGGACAAACCAAAGTTTTCTTTCCTAAAATTCTTGTATTAGTTTGCCATTATCTTGATTATCATCTTCTTGAAGAAATAAAATGCAGTTAATTTTGTCATAATAAGCACAATGTTTATAAAGGATTTAGTCTAATTAACAACATAATCTAGGCATGAAATAACTTAAACCAATTCTTTGACAAATTCACCACAAGGATAGCTAAGAAGTAGCACAGTAGTTTGTTGGTTTCTGCTTCCTTGGAAAAGCAGAATGAACCATAAATTTGTCATCTTGAATTTCCATTATGTTTATTTGGATTCTCAGTCTTGCAGCCTTGATATAAGGATGAGAATTGCTTCCCCGCAGCACCATATCAATTGTATAGATTCTTCCCAGCTCTACATATATATCATATGTTACTTACAAGCTTCAACACTTCAAACTAGCCCAAGGTTGGCCTTCCCCCCCAGCAATGGTTTTCCAGCTTAGGCAGCTGGACCATTTTTGGAGAAGGTCTCAGTTCTGTCATGTGCTATACTCATAGAAAGATCTCCTACTTCAAACTATGAATTCCAAACATGCAACATATGAAATGTCATAGGTATCTATCTGTCTTTCACAAAGGATGAAGACACAAGAATCAAATAAGGAAATAATTGATAAAGGAAGACGATATTTGTGGATCTCCATCTTGATACTTATAGAACCTCTATTAAAAATAAAAATTATAAAAACAGTACTGCACCTTCATAGCTCCATTAGTAGCAATTGCACTTAATGATATCCCTGTTAAAAATGTACATGTACCACAAAATGCAACCAGTAAGAGTGATTCTCCAATGCCACCCATACCCACAATCCTACAAACAGAAAATGTGGTGACTTTACTATAAGGGAATGAAAAATGACTATGATGAAAATAAAATGGTAGCAAAAATACGGGTAACTGTCTGAACATAAATTAATCAGGGAAACAATAGAAAGATTCGAAGATCTAAAAGCAGAAAAAAAGAGAAAGCAAGTTAAAATCCATAGAAGAAAGACACAATACTGAAGATTACTCATAAAGGACTAATTAAGAATGCTACAAAATACATGCATGAAGAAATCATTTCCAACCATGTCGATCATCACACATTGCAAAGCCAGGAACATAAGGCAGAAATTACAAACAACAAAACAATGACTACTTAAAAGGAGTGTACTAATTTTATTGAGCAAACAACTAGAAAAGGTCTAATTATCACATTTATCACAAAGGATTTATTGTCCAATAGGAAAATATGTATGATGCCAAATTAATTTCCTGTATGGAAGAATCATGATGATTCTGTGCAATTCATGTAATTAAGCACCACTGATTTAAGACATATATGGTCGCCAAACCTAGTTCTGTAGCCAAATTCTCTTAAACAAACTTTGTATGTCTCCGCCTTCATAACATATCCATGATAAGAACAATAGAATGCTCCTTTCCTCATGGTACGCATTAATTTCTTGAGACTCATGCCTAACTTTTCGTGTATCTTCAAATGTTGATCTTATCAACACAAAAAGAATTACTCAGATCTATGCTAAAAGGAAAATTCTCAGCCAAGTTCTTACTGGTTTTTATTGGAGTTGAAGAAACAAGAGAATGGTTATTCATCTCTTATGAATATTAATTTATTGATAAGAATGATAGGTTTTTATACATTGGCAAAACTACTTGAACACCAAACAACAAAAAAAAAAGCGATAAAAATACATTACCAAGTAAAACGGATATAATAGATTATACCCAATATGCTTTGGAAGCAAGGGACAAACACACCCATCATAGTCCCCAACTTAGGGCCAGTCTCCTGCAGACCAAATCCAAATAAATATCAAATTGTTATGGTAAATGGAGGTTACACTTAACCAACAAAAATAAAGAAATGGAGAACTGTAAATAACAGGCCTGTGGTAAACAATTAGAATAAATATCATAATGTCATTATTAAAATAAATAAAAAAGGTAAAAGTTAGCAATATAAAGATAGCAAGTTCCACCCAGCAGGAAATAATACTAAGCTTTAATATAAAATTTGCAAAGGAAATTGTCCAGCATTAAAGTAACACAGGTAGAATCACCAAGGGAATATGAAATACATCATAGTACCTTGGGGCGTCCTAGAGTAATGGATATATTCTCACCATCTCGTGGACTAGAAGGTGTTGGAAGTTGTTCCCCTGTCATACTGTAACTTCATTAAGTTATTGAAAAAAATGGGCCTTCACAAAAAATATAGAAGACAAGTGCATACACACAAAAGGGATCACAAATGCAAGGAAAAAAACCTTTTAAGCCCCAAAATGTTAACAAGGGAATCAAAACCAAATAACTCCAATTTTGATTCCTTTTGGGTTCCATTCAGCCCATCATGAAATTGTGAAGATCCCTCCATTGCATTGTTAGGAATTTCCACTTGAGTAACCACTGAAGATTTTCTACAAGAAGCAAAAAAAATCACATAATCCTATCATCATCCATAAGGTGGCTCAACAACAGCATTTATGTTTTAACAAAAGGCAACATACCCTTTAGCATGAGACACAAAAAAATATATAGCACCACAAAACACTGCTGGTCTCATTAACACTACTAATGAATGATAAATTATAAATGCAACATGCTCCCGACCACATGGGATTAAACTAGATTAGATTGATTTTGCCCGACTATTATATGATTCTCAGGTTGTTGCATTCTAAGTCCAGAAATTACAGAAAAGAAACATGTGTTCAAAGCTTATTAGCAGGAGCATACTGAAACTACATACACTTGTAAGAAAAGATGAATTACATCTACATCGGAAAATTGTCCTAGAACCCATCAAATCAAAATCCATAGCATGAAACACGATTCGCCAAGATTCAAAAAGAATAAATTAAAAAAATGGCAGGAAACAAAAACTCAGAAGCAAAGGACTCGCCTTTTCGGGATATCGGGAGAAGATCCGGAGTCCATAGATGACATTTGGATGACTGCACGGTCATGAGAGCCGACCGGCCTGTACTGCCGCCCACTACTCGAAGGCATTTCCTCATCCGCGCTTTCGATCTCCCCATTCTCCATCACGAACTACTCCCCAAACCAATGAACCAAACTGCCAAAACACAAATCAGAGACCAAATCACAAACAAATAATTCCCATCGCATTACACCAATGCAATGCATGCAATGAAGTTCATCAATCCAACATGAACAACCACACAATTCAACCTGAATCCCGAAAAAGAACAAGAAAATCAGTCAATCCCGCAGAACAGCGAGGAAACCATGTCGTAGGGAAGTGAAACCGGAGATCACAATCGAATCGAAGCATACCAGTAGAATAAGAACCCTAGAATCGATATAGATGCGATGATTCGCAAGGATCGATCAGCACCGCCTCACGCTGAGAACACCACGGCGAGCGAATGGATCTGAGATAACTCTTTCTCTCTCTTTCTCTCTCGCGTGCGTGGACGCCGAGCTGGCGTCGGCGCGACGTATATATGCAACCATAGCCGTCAAAGTTGCCTCGAGATTCGAACTTGCCGCGTTGTATCCCGCAACGTGAATCCGCATCTCAACACAAAATATACGGTTGAGATAGCGCCTTGATTTTCCAAAGGCCAAAATGGATTTTAATTGGGCCGGCCCTAGAAAAGTTGGACTCATATTCTGGGCTGACCTCTCAAGTCCAACATTTTGAATTCTCGTAGTTCAATGATATTTTTATTGGACAATTAAAACTTCTAGAATTTCCAAGAATAATTAAAAAAAAATGAAAAGTTAGGATTTTTTAGTTTCTTTTTTTTTTCCCTCTAATTAACAACCATAAATCAACATAATTAGTTAATTAAAAACAAAGAAACTCACAAGATTTTTTTCTCATTTCCTCTTAAAATATTTATTAATTAATTATAGTTTTTTTTAACAATAGGAGAACATTTTATCACATACTTTAACAATGTGTTATTAAAATAAGTCAAACCATCCACCTCTCGCATGAGAATTAAATCCCTTATCATTAGACTATTACCACTATGACAATTGAAGTTTAGAATCTCTAATTCCCGCCGTTCTGGTAATTACTTTCATAATCATCCATTTTATTAATAATTGAAGTGTTTTATATATGGCCCTTCCCTTGCAGCATGGAGCAACGTGAGCTCAAGTGGGCATTTGATTAAACACACCCACATCTCTTATACAAACAAACAAATTAATTAATAATTTGATTATATATATGGAGTCAATATATAATTAAGGATGGTGAAGATGAACAGTTACACACTCAAAGTGAAAAGAGCGCTAAAGGCATTCACACAACAAAAGGAGAAACCAGGACTCTTCTTTGTTTTTCTTTTTCATGTCTTCAAACTTTATTGGGAATGGAAGCATGCATTCCTTTGGAGATCACATAACATAACCTACCATAAATTTTGATGCCTCATCTCTGATTAATGTTTTTACTATTGTTGATTTCTTCAACCTGAGCTCAATTATGCATCCATGGCTGCCTTAATTTACTGCTTTGGCATCTTATCCAATGCATGTCAAAAACATTGCTACCAGCGCTTATTTGTCATAACTTGTCCTGTATTTGTTCTCCCTTGAACAAGAGCTTCAATTAATGCCAACTGACAGAGAATTTCATTATGTATCTATCTTTCTATAGATATATGTGTGTGTGTGTGTGTGTGTATATGTGGATATCAGAACCAAAGTGAATTAATTAATTAGGGATCATTTATTTTTTGTACTCAATACTGACATGGCTTCTTTGTTTTCTTTCTGCCCATTCTGAAGAGAAGGAAACTGGGAAAGTGAGAGCATGGGCTCCCCATTTGTGTTGGAATTTGAACTCAGTGAAAGGGATAAGATAAATATTCTTTCATGAGAGAAGTCTGCTCTACAGTGTCCCTGTTTCCCTCTTTACTGCATGCAGTTCATGAGCATGATCAACCTCATAAATATATATAATTAATATATACTGATTAGTTTTAATTTGTTGTTTAGATGGGCATAACAGTCAAGCAGTGGAGAGTGGCATCTCCCATTTGTCCCATCAGACAGAGAGAGATCATACAAGAAAAGGAAAGAGATGTGGAAAAGTAATGAATGAAGTGAAAGAAGACAAAAGAAACTATGAGCTAGAGAGCAAGACCAGGAAGTGCAGCAGCAGAGTAAGTCTCACTTGTGTTCCATATATGCATCAACAGTGATGGATGAATTCTGGCTGAAAGTGACTTCTCATGTAACTTTATTTTTTCTCCCTCTTTCTCTCTTTATTGATCTTTATGGCTCTCACAGTTCATGCATTCATTCATGAGAATGAGTATTTGGAAAGTTCTCTCTTTCTAAGCATGCAAATCATTTGATTTGAACATCTCATAGTATATGTATCTTGTGTAATGTGTTCCATCATCAATCAAGAAGCACAAAAACAAAAAAAAAAAAAAAAAAAAAAAAAAGGAAAAAGAAAAAGCTGATTTTACTGCAGTTGTTTGAAAAGCCTAGTGACTGCATTTGCAAGGAATTACTGCAATATGTGCTTTTTTGTAGATGTATGTTTACTGTTACGACTGCCTTTCATAACATGTTTCATGCAAACAAAGTATATTGAATGGACCAAACATGGATAGCTTTTGGGTGAAAAAGTTAATCTGTTTTTTTTATAATTAATAATACTACTGAGGATTAAAGAGCTTTTGCACCCTTAGAGAATTAAGCTCAGAAATTGTCTCCATTCCATGATCATAGTCATTTTGTCTCTTTCTTAAAGCTGGGATCCATATCCCTTCATGGAAGAAGAAGGCTGCAAAGCATGACTAGTTTTTTCAAAGTCTAGACAGACCTCAGTGCTTGCTTTTTTTTCTGTGTTTGATTTTAACAGAAACATTAATTACTCTGTAATGCTTTTAAATTAATAAATATTGCACTTGAATTCATGAAAGCAATTCACAAAGAAAACCAGTTCTGATCAACTGTTTGATGAGAAAAACATATATATATATATACATATATATATATATTGCATTGGTTTCTCCCCAATACATAAATTAGTTATACTTATTCTAGCTAGCTATCAGTTTCTTCACTAGCTATAGCTTAATTATTCAGACAGAATAACATGCAAACATGATAAACTAATTGAATAATTCATCAAACATCTTAAAATCAGTACGATAATATTACTGATAAACAAATGAACGACTGACTAATTAATTAATTAATTATACTCGATGATCATATATAGATCACCATGATAAAATCATATCCGATCGAATGCACTACTGTTTGATCAGTAATCCACTTCGGAGGATGCTTCATCGTCTTCATGGAGGCAATCGATGCCGTAAGCGGCGTGGCCACGGCCAAAGGCCTTGATATGATCTTTGAGTGACCTCTTGTGCTTGAAATCCGAACCACAAAGGCAGTACCAGAGCTTGCCACAATTCTTCTCATGAGTCCTCCAATCACCTCTCACGGCAAATGCCTTGCCGCATTTTCGACACATGAATGGCTTGATTCCATGCTTTCTCTTGTAATGTGTCTGAAGAGTTCTGAAGTCTTTCAATGGCTTTGATCTTGGATGATCTATGTTGTTCCTGCAACCAGGAGCACAGCAGTAGCATGGCAACCTCAGCATTGCTGTCGGTTGTGTTCCTCTCAGTGATTCAGGGCCTTTTCTATACTGTGATCCATGCCCCCACATATGCATCTACACGTACATATATATAAAAACAAAATTAAGCTTATAATTAATTAAATTTAGATATCTATATATCAATCATGTGCTACGTCAAAATAGTCAAGATCTTGGAAGCAAGATTAGAAGTACATGAAATCTAAAGGTATGAAGCAGATTCAATATCGGAGATATATAATATGTAAGACTGTTGGCAAGTCTTGAAGAGGAGTACTTGCAGGTTCCGTATGGAGGACAGCCAGACTGTTCAAGTGCACAAAGAGCTGGGAATTAAAAAGGGGTGTTTTTATTAATTACTGCATGTTAATTATTTACAGTTTTTCCATACAGCTTCTATTACATCGATCATAAAGAAGAAGAAAAAGAAGAAGAAGAAGAAGTACTACCATGAAGCACATGAGAAAAATATTATATATATATATATATATATATGAAAAAAGTTTGCAGCAATATTGATCTGATATTGGAAAAGGAAATTAATGGAAAGGAAATGTAAGAAAAGCAAATTAACCTGCATGTTGTTGTATCTGTTGAAGGTTTTGCAGCAGACTGGGCATGAGAACTGGGTTGGGCCTATGAGGATCTGAGAAGGAGTAGGGATCCAGTACTGCCCCTTGTTAAGCCTTCCTATTGGAAATGAACTAGTGTCATGGTCATGGTCTTTATGATCATGATCTTCAGCCACTGTTGTAGATGATGAAGCTGACAGACTTGAGATAAGATCAACTGCCTTTGCCTTAGTAGTAGTAGTGGTAGCAGTAGTAGTAGCATTGGTGGTACTATTACCACCACTACTAGGGTTAATTGGAAGACCAATATGAAGAGCAACAGTAACAGCTTGAGCTTCTTCTTTCTTCTGCTCTTCCTCATCATCAATCATGCAGTGGTCTTTGTCCTTTGAATATTCATATTGTTCTTGAGGTCTTGAAGGACTGAGACTTAGGAGCGGCAGTGCCTCTCTTATGGGAGGAGAGTGTGGATCAGGTGGAGGTGGGGGAGCTTCATGAGATTTAGTAGTGCTGATCATGTAGTTGTGGTTGAAGTGGTAGTAGTAGTGATGAAGAGAAGCAAATAAAGGATGAGGATGATTGAGGCATGGGTCTGCCATGAGAAAGATATAGACACACTATGAAATTAATAAAGGAAAGAATAAAGTGAGTGAAGAGCTAGCAAAGTGGGAGCTAAGTTGAAGGACTTCATCTATATATATATATATATATATATATATATATATGTACATGTGATCAGAAGAGAAGAAAAAGAAGGAAGATTAATTAACTAGGGTTAATTTCATGCATATTTCTCACAGTTTTCAATATGGATTTGAGATATATTGGAAGATAGGGACCATAAAAGCTAGATTTGATTTGATTCAAGATATATGTATATATATATTTGCTGTGGGTCTTAGAGCTTTCAATATAATCTCTGCAACCTCTACTGCTCCAGACATGCATGCCCACAGTCAATATATGCACTTCACTGTGGACAAACTTCTCAAAAATAAATAATAAATAATAAATAATAAATAAATTCAGTGGTTCGTACGTAGGGGTTTGTATATTTGATCTTCAGTGTCCTCTCCTTTCATTTCTTCATAGCACATGACCCACTACGTCCTTTGTTTGCTTGGTTTTTTCTTCTGTTTTCTCCTCAAACTAATTATTAATTATATGCATGAAATTAAGAGTACAAACGTTTGTAAAAAGTGTACACAATAAACAAAAACACATGATAAAGAAAAAATAGAAAGAAACTGACACAAATGAGAAAAAGAGAATGAACATGTATATCAATAATGTCCAAATTAGTGTATTTGACTAGTTAAAGAATATGTGTTTGGTTGATTATAAAAAAGATTAATTTTATTACAGAGAATTATTATTTATCTCACTTTATATTAATTATAAGTATAATATGTATTTCCGGGTGATTGGATCATAATCCAACGGATTTTTAGATTTATATATTATATACAAATAGAAGACTGGTCCATATACATGTATATGTGGCTTGAATTATGAGTTAATGCATGGTTCCAAAAAGGCTAGAGGAGCATTGAAGTTGTAGGGGCTCAAACAGACAGACAAAGTTCAAGGTAGGTGAGGTGGTATAGGGCATGGGGACAAACATATATAGACGTGGGCTTTTGACTGACCTAGACTTTCAGGGATGGTATATACATACATGGTTATACCTTATTATATATATACTCCTTACCTACCGTTTCTACCTAGTGTTAATTTGTCAAAATTGCTCCGTTTTTACAAGATATCCAATATTTCTTTTCATTTTTTAAAAAATATTTTTTTAGATTCAAATTAATATTTATTTAGTCATTTTTTTTTAAATATTTTTTTTTCTAATGCGCTTGAACAATCAATGATTTTTTGGTCTATTAATATTTATGTTTTAGTTTTATTAAAAAATTAGTTTTAAACCTCAATTTATTCAGTATGAGACATAAATTTGTTGAGAGATTAATTAATTTGATGTCAGTGTCTTTCTTTGACACATATCTTGTCCACATGATTTTGTTCTTTAAATTATATATATATATATATATATATATATATAAAAGCATTAAATTATAAAAAAAATAAAAAGGAAAGAATCAAAGGAATTTATGAATCTTTTATTAGGGAATACAAAGTACCTGCAAGTAAATTCGCGTTATATCTATTTATGTACGTGTGTGATCATTGTTGGTTGTGCTACTTTATTGCAAATGGGGACAACTGATCAGGGTCTATTCGCTTAAGCAAGTCATTGCCTTTGTCCGTCCTGCTCTTAAAAGATGTGGAGAGGCACATACAACCCATACGAATTCCAAGTGGGAGTCTTCGAGTTTTACTTGTCGTTATTTATTTGTTTTCTTTTGCCTTTTGTTTTTAATGTGTGTATATATTTCATATATTGATGTATGATCGGTGTATATATATATATATATTAATAATTTATTATAATACTTTCGACACGTAATGATGACTTGGTATATTAACACAGTATCTTAAAATAAGATCAAAGAGATACATTCGAACATTTTCTCATATAAAGTGAGAACACAAATTAATAAGTTTAAGTATTAACTCTTTATCTGTATATGTTTCTACTATAATTTGTCTATTTTGTAAAGATATAAAACATGCTTATAAAATAAAATGATATTTTGTCAGTACTAGAGGGCGACTGCAAGCTTAACACAAATACATGTACTTTCACTTTATGTGGACCAGAGATTCGATCCCGGGTCTTCTCCAAAACAATCATCATACTCAAAGAAAACCTACTTGCTACTAATATGACAAAAAAATCATTTGTCAATAGGACGAAAATGCACAATAAAAACAATCATAAAGTACAAAAATGCTATTTTCACCCAAGATTAAATTGATGAAAACAAGGGAAAACATTTTTTTTTAATTTCACACCTCCCTTAACTTGATTTTATATTATTATGCCTTGTGATTTTGCGTTTTGGCCTTGTTTCTCAATTCCATTTCAGCTCAGCTACGCGGTCAGTTGACGGGGTACCAATCATTGAAACCTTTTATCCCCGCGCCTTCTCTTAACAAACCTCGTCACGCTGACGTGGCGACATTTCATTCACCGATGACCTTGTAATAGTCCAAACCCAGAGTCACGTGATAATGCCACGTGCCTACACGTCTGGTATCGTAGACGTTAAGAATTCGAAATTTTAAAAAAAATGCGCACTATAAATGGGCGGCCGAAACCAGATAACGCACCAGAAGATGCCCGCGCCTCTTGAGTCTTGACGTCATGGTTCTGCCGACCTTCTTCTCTTCCGTAGAAACCCTAGATTTCTCATCGGCGCTGCTGTTTGTATAGGTTTTTCCTCTCCGGAGACTCCGATTAGGTACTTGTTCGATTCATTCTGTGCTCCTGTGGCTCTTGATTTTGTTGATTTTAGGGTTATGTTGTCGATGATGTTGGTAGTTTATCGGATTTACTAATTGTTCGATTATTTGATTTTTTGGCTTTCGTTTGCGGCAACTTTCTTGGTTCGTCCGAGCATTCATTTTGGTTGAGTTTTGTTTCCATGTGTAGATGTGGTTCTAATGGTTTTGCGAGCAATTGGTTTGCTTTTCTTTATGTGCAGAGCTGTTGAAATTTAAATCCAGGGAGGGTGAGTTTTGGTTTAATTCTATCTTATTGAAGCATGCTTTGATTATGGATTATGTGCTGGAATTATGTTCCATTGGGTCAAATTAGCTTTCATTCATGCAAGCGTAATTTAAATTCAACTGCTTTTTGTTGTCCTAGTACTGTGGAAACAGAAAACTTTATAATTAAGAATCTATGTGTAGTTCATTGAATTCTGAATTATGTTATGACTTCTTGCTATAATAAAATCTGTGATTGGAAACTTTGGATTTGTTGTTTTTTTTAGTTTTTTTAATGCTCAGTATCTGTTTGTTTTAAAGGAGATTATAGGTTGGATATTTGGAAGGAAGAATGGAGCAAAATGGGGAAGTTAATCTTGAAACACCGCTCTTGCAAGACTTTGGAAGCACGTCACTTAATCACTCACAAGATGTTAGGAAAATTAAGCAGAACACAAGGAAAATCATTTTCAAGATTCAGGGCATTGAGTGTGCGTCTTGTGCTGTATCAATAGAGTCTATGGTGAAAAGCATGGAAGGGATTGAGAACATTGCTGTGTCACCCCTTCAAGGCCAGGCTGTGATCATTTACAAACCTGAAATTGCAAATGTAAGTGCGAGATAGCTGAAACTCCTTGGTTATGCCATAAATAAGAATTATCTGTATGCATGAGACTCTGTTATTATTGATTATGAATTTTGGACTATCAAGCATTCTATATAAGTCACCTTTATTCTTGGTTATGAATTTTGGACCATCATTCATCTTCCTTTTATTGGTTAAGCTCATGTATCCACTTTGATTTATTTCTTTAAAACAATGCTGCTAACTGTTTCTTGTCCATGGTGCCCTTGTAGATTCTTCACAGTTGACTTGTGTCTTTAAAAACTTATGCCTTTTAAAATCTAGCTTTGTTTTCTGTTGCACTTGAACTTGTCATAGTCATATGTATCTATCTTAAAAGGGAACGATACCATATTGATTAAACTAATACCTCAACCAGGCAAGATCAATCAAAGAAGCCATTGAGGATATGGGTTACCAAGTTGATGAATTTCCAGAACAAGTAATAGAAGTTTGTCGTCTTCGAATTAAGGGAATGGCATGCACTAGCTGTTCAGAATCCGTGGAGCGAGCACTTCTTATGGCTAATGGAGTAAAAAAGGCTGTTGTTGGCCTTGCCCTTGAAGAAGCAAAGATCCATTTTGATTCTAACTTAACTGATGTTAATCACCTGATAGAGGTTGTTGAGGATGCTGGGTTTGAAGCTGATCTAATTAGCTCTGGAGATGATGTGAATAAAGTGCATCTAAGAATTGACGGCCTTCAATCTTCAGAAGATGCAATCCTTATTCAGTCATCTCTTAAGGCACTTGAAGGTGTGAATCACGTTCAAATGGATGAGGAGGGCCAGAAAATCACAATTTCTTATGATCCTGATCTTACTGGTCCAAGATCGCTTTTTCGGTGCATTCAAGAAGCAGCACGTAATCCAAATCAGTACCATGTTACCTTGTATACCCCTTCTGGGCAAAGGGAAACAGAAAGGCAGCATGAAGTTAAGGTTTATAGGAACCGATTTTTATGGAGTTGCTTATTCTCATTTCCTGTTTTTATCTTCTCCATGGTGCTTCCTATGATTCCTTCTTATGGGGATTGGTTAGATGGCAAAGTATACAACAAGCTGACTATTGGAATGTTGCTAAGGTGGATTTTCTGCACACCAGTCCAGTTCATAATTGGGTGGAGGTATGAGACTATTGCATTTGTAAGGATGTGGTTACTTTTCCTACTTAACCTAATTTTGTGACCAAGATGTTCTTCAACACAGTTTGGATTGCTGCCATGACAGATGTTTTTATTGTTCCTTCATTCAAATAAAATGAATTCTCATGTTTCCCCTTTTTTTTTTTTGTTAGAACTTGATGTAACTTTCGAGTATTTTGTGTCCTGTTCTCTTTGACATGGCTCTCTAAAATTCCATGTGTTACTACTTTTGGTTGATTTAAGAGATACCTTCTTCACATGGTTTTATTGTAATGTTGACTAATTTGTGGCGTTGAATGCAGGTTTTACATTGGAACCTATCATGCTCTTCGGCAAGGTTCATCTAATATGGATGTTCTTGTTGCTATGGGGACAAATGCTGCGTATATTTACTCTGTATATGTTGCAATTAAAGCATTGATCTCAAGTTCATTTGAGGGACAAGATTTCTTTGAAACAAGTGCCATGCTGATATCTTTTATCCTTCTTGGAAAATATTTAGAGGTTGTGGCAAAAGGGAGGATGTCAGATGCTTTGGCAAAGTTGACAGAGTTGGCTCCCGATACAGCTGTTTTATTAAATCTGGATGCAGATGGTAAAGTCATATCAGAACTGGAGATAAGCACTCAGTTGCTTCAAAGAAATGATGTGATAAAGATTGTCCCAGGTGCAAAGGTCCCAACTGATGGGATTGTTGTAGAGGGTCAGAGCCATGTCAATGAGAGCATGATCACAGGAGAAGCAAGGACGATTTCTAAGAAACCAGGGGACAACGTATGTGGTAGTTTTTGGTTTCTACGTCTATTTGCAATGCCAAATACTATGTCTATTATTTCATGATTCATATGCTTTTTTATCAGGTTATTGGTGGAACTGTCAATGAAAATGGATGCATATTAGTCAAGGCCACTCATGTGGGGTCTGATACTGCTCTGTCTCATATAGTTCAGCTGGTCGAAGCTGCTCAACTTTCAAGGGCACCTGTTCAAAGATTGGCAGACAAAATATCCAGGATTTTTGTTCCAACTGTGAGTACTTTATTCTCCTGAAGTTAACAACTATGTTGGTTGTTCATTCACCAGCTCAAGGGTAAGATTGGAAACTTATTTCACAACTTAATATGGAGGCATGATGGCAATATGATCCCAAACATGACCTTCATATGTGGTGCCTATTCATTTTTGCACTACTGTATATGTCATCAGCGGTGAAATACCGCCAAGGTGGAGCCTTTTTGTGGAAGGGATATTTTGGCATGGCATTTTGACGTTTTTAATTGTGCTTGCCTTGCAATAGGATCCTATACTAGTAGCATTTGGCTATTGAACTTCTGAACATTGTTGTATTGACTGAGACTCAAATTGATTGGATCAGTTTCAGGCTAGTTCATAAGACCAGGGCTGCTATTAGGAAGTGCATATAAAACAATATATTAATTGATGTTTACACGTGTCCTGAGAACTGCAAGACCGGATACGTAATAGTTTTGTTATCACTGAGCTCTTATTGTCTTTTCCCTACTACCCCACACTGAGGCAAACTTTAAGATTCCTGTAGTCTTTGGCCTGAAATGGAAAATCTGTCCATTTCATGTTCCTATATTTTAGCGAAAGTCTCCCAACTATGTTTGAAAATGGATGGAAATTTGTAACTTCTTTCAAATCTCTCTTTACAGGTTGTGGTAGCGGCATTTCTTACATGGCTTGGTTGGTTCATAACAGGAGAAGCGCACCTTTACCCACGTAGTTGGATCCCTAAAGACATGGATGGGTTTGAGCTTGCACTACAGTTTGGGATATCAGTACTCGTGGTCGCCTGCCCATGTGCTCTAGGTTTAGCGACCCCCACTGCTGTCATGGTTGCCACTGGGAAAGGAGCTTCTCAAGGGGTCCTTATCAAGGGTGGAAATGCGCTTGAAAACGCACACAAGGCAAGTAAATGGGAGTTTAAGCCGCTCTTTGGATTTGCTGATGGTATCTTATAATGAGACACTAATATTACTCGTTTTGTAATGCAGATAAAAGTTGTTATCTTTGATAAAACTGGAACGCTGACCGTTGGAAAACCTGCTGTAGTTAACACAACGGTTTTCTCAAACACATCATTACAGGAATTGTGCGACTTGGCCGCTGCCGCAGAGGTATTCCGTTTATTCTATTCAATAAAACCCTTTTTTATTAACTTTTGACTAGGGAAGTTCTTTCAACGCCTTGCCACTGTATTTGAATTATGTTCTTACATTGTTAGTTTTCCAATATTCAACAGGCCAACAGTGAGCATCCCCTTGCTAAGGCTGTTGTCGAGTATACAAAGAAACTTCATGAGCAATATGGGATTCACACTTATCACATAGCAGAGCCCAGGGATTTTGAAGTGCACCCTGGGGCTGGAGTTAGTGCAAAGGTGGGAGATAGAACAGTGCTGGTCGGGAACAAGAAGCTTATGCTTGATTTTCAAGTTCCAGTTTCCCCTGACGTTCAGACGTATATATCAGACACTGAACATTTAGCCAGGACTTGTGTGCTGGTTGCTGTTGATGGTGTGCTCTGTGGAGCTTTTGCTGTGTCTGATCCCTTGAAGCCAGAGGCAGGGCGTGTTGTCTCATTTCTAAGTTCCATGAACATCTCGAGTATCATGGTAACTGGAGACAATCAGGCCACTGCCATTGCAATTGCAAATGAGGTTGGAATAAGTAGAGTGTTTGCTGAGACTGACCCAGTGGGAAAAGCTAAAAGAATCAAAGAGTTACAGGTAATGGACTAAACTATATTTTTCAAATTTAAAATGTTAAAATGCCTGTTGTTTCTTCAGCAAGTTTTCTGCATGTGAAGTGTAGTTTGTTTTTGTTTCATTTGGGTTAAACCAAGTTATTTTAGTATGACAAATTAATCAAAAAACGTATTCGTTTAAAATGACATCTAAAATTAATGGCTTGAAGTTGGACCAAGGGTAAACCAGGCCTTGCATGACAAGCCTGGGAAATTTTAGATCAGGTCATATACACCATATGTAAGTTAGTTTCTGCATTGTAGCAATTTCACGAACTAAAGAGAAAGGGCATATTAAAATTTCATCTTGAAAGTCTTGTAACTAATAACTCTCCAAGATTAACAAATTAAGTAACAGTTTCTTTCATGGTTTTAAATGTTTTTAAATTAATGCAGATGAAAGGATTGACTGTGGCAATGGTTGGAGATGGAATTAATGATTCACCAGCCTTGGCCGCTGCAGATGTTGGGATGGCGATTGGTGCAGGGACCAACATTGCCATTGAAGCAGCTGATGTGGTCCTAATGAAGAGCAACCTGGAAGATGTTGTCACAGCTATTGATCTATCAAAGAAGACACTGTCTAGGATCAGGCTCAACTATGTCTGGGCTCTGGGATATAACATTTTAGGCATGCCAGTTGCTGCTGGGGTTCTGTTCCCTTTCACTGGAATCCGGCTCCCACCTTGGCTTGCCGGAGCATGCATGGCAGCGTCGTCTCTCAGTGTGGTATGTTCCTCTCTCCTGCTTCAGTCATACAAAAAACCATTGCAAGTTGAACATTCTCAGAAACCAGAAGACTCATCAAACAAGGTATGAGCTATCATCCCTGTTATTTCTTTTCCTACCAAAAGGGATTGTGACCTAACCATCCCCATCCATTTCTGTGACATGATTCAATAATAGATGAGCTAGTCAGCTCATCTTCTTTGCATTGTTGCATTAACCACAGGAACTCATTTTCTCACCCATTTGTATGTGATTTGTTCGATGGTGCAGACTTGGTTATTCAATTTGGATGACACTTGAATTTTGTAGCTCATCTTCTTTGCATTGTTGCATTAACCACAGGAACTCATTTTCTCACCCATTTGTATGTGATTTGTTCGATGGTGCAGACTTGGTTATTCAATTTGGATGACACTTGAATTTTGTTGATTTATGTTGCAAGCATAACTATTGTATGTATAGTCTATATCCATAACCATTTTGTAGCATGCTGCATGCCTTTCTTTCTGGAATACAATCTTCACTCTCACGGATAGTGATTCTATGATTGGTATTCCCACTCTGCACATCGAACAGTAGTCTTACAATGCAAGGAAACGAAGGACAGCTATTTACTTGTATATAACATCAAGAGTAGTGTTTTCTATGCTTCCGATTATTTATCAGTCGCCAAGTAGGAAGCATAAGCACAATATGACATTCATTAAACTACTCACAAGGGATTAGATTTAGGGACACTTTTTTCGGCCACCATGTGTGGTCATGTTAGCATAGCAAGGGCACTGATCTTTGTTTCCAGAGGTGCCCGGCGGCACGCAGTTGCACCGTGCACAGCACGTTCCACATGCTCGCATGCACAAGTTTGGCCTTGAAGACATCCTGCACCTCCCGCTGCATGCCACTCCACAATCTGCATTCATGATACTCAATTTAACTAATTTTGACGCTAAGGCTGTCGCTGTGTGTATGTGTGGCATGATATTTTGAACTGGATTAGCAATGTTTAAAGGACATGGGAGATACAAACCTATGGTTGCCAAGAGAGATCTTCCTGCTACTCCTGGGCTTGCCTGAAAATACAGTCACAGTTGCATGAGTATAAACAAAGACACAAATAGACAGAGTTTAGTTTATAATATATAAAATGATTAATTGACCTCTTGATCTTCAAATGACTCATAGCTTGGTTCTATGAGATGGAGAATCAGCAAACCAATAGGGATAGCAAGGAGAACTCTAGAGAAAGCCATAATGTATTTATGTCTGATATGGTAAGCCAGAGAAGTTGAGAATGGAGCAAGGGAAAGGCTTTTGTGTGTGTGTGTGTGTGTGTGTATATATATATATATATATATATATATAAAGGGAAGGGAAAGGAAGAGGCACAAAGGGTAGAGAGTTGAGTGACAAGCACCAGCATTGATATAGTGGAGGATGGGTGTTGACTGGTGGCAAGCACAGACTGAGAACATTCTAAACATAGTTCACTTTTTGGGAGAGATAAGAATAATAGCGAGCATTGGAGTAGCCGGAGGATGTGATGGTTTTTATCCAGCACTGTTAATTTTATCATATTTTGTTAAATTTCATTGTAAGTACACTCATCATGTGAGTGTTATTTAGGTAAATAATTATGATTAATACTTTACTTAGCAATTATTAAAAAGTTGATAGATAAGGTGCCTTAACAGCCAAGTGTTTGATGGGATGGGCCATAGAAGGGATTGATTTGGCCCACTATTAGTAATAAGTAATCTTGTCCAGCTGTCCAATTGACAGGGATTTGGTGCGTGCCAGCTGGTCATGCCATTTCTCTGTTTATCTATGAAATTGATAGCCCGAATTATTTTTGAATTTGCCATTCTGTGATGTTTGATGTACATTATTGTCATGAGTTATTGTAGCATCCAGGTATTACTTTAATGTGATAAATCAAGACCATAAATAAATAAAATGAAAATGAAAATGAAAATTAGTTTGAGAGTTATATTAGGCTCTTACTAATAATGCCTGAGTAACCGGGAGAGTACATATATCATATATATATATATATATAAAGTCTTCGTGTTCACTGGTATGTTCTTTGATGGAGACAGACCGACACTGCCCCAACCATCCGATACTATGTTTTGGTCTCATGATATAAATGATTGATTGATTAATTCAATGAATTGATTTCCATCCAAATTTCTCCAATTAGATCATTCATTAACCAATAAGAAGTTGACACATGTAGGATTCTAACCAGTACTCAGATTAACAGCTAATATATACAAAACAAAATTTATTAAGTAAAAGACAATAGACAATCAGCCTTTTTTGGGTTGCACTGTGAGTTAACAGTAATAGTTATAGAGTGAAATGCTTGAACTAGAATGAATTCTTCTTGCTTTGGTTGTTAATTTCACTACTTTTAAATTTGACTGGTGATTGGAGTATTTAACAACCATCCAATGTTTACAATAATTTGGACGTGTTGTTATTAGACAGACTATCACGAGTCATTCATCACAGTAACAATCATAATGATAATTTTGGCAATTTTAAGTTCCAAACAAACAAAATCCTTACACCTAATACTAGGGGTTTTCACAGATACGTTTACTTCTGTTTCAGTGCAATTTCAACCCTAATCAAAGTAATCAGGTTATATATTTTCTAATTTGTTGAACCACAACCAGATCCGAGCTGAACCAATTGAAATTAAAAAAAGAAAACCGACTCAAACTGCAAAAAAAAAAAAAAAAAAAAAAAAATTTCAGTTCCGTGCTAATACATAACACATTTCCTTGATAAAAATATCATAATAAAATTCTCATAAAAATTCGTCCATGCAAAATAGTGAGAGGGGTTGATGCCTTGATGTCCTGGAGAATGGATAGAATGAACAGAAGGAACCAAAAAAAAAAAAAAAATTACATAAATAGAACTGCAGCAAAGCAAAATAGCTGCAATAGTAAGCTTCAAGCACATGAATCAAATGTACAATCAAATATAAGGCAGCCTAAACTCTCAGACGAGCGCGAGAGATCCAATTAGCATAAGCACGGAGACCAGAAGGTTTAATACAGTGGAACATCGCTCCCCAGAGGAAGGTTGGGTTGTCGGTGCTACTGCATTTTGCTCAGCCGTCGAATTTAATGGCATCAGCGAGGCCGGTGGTAGTGGCGGCTCTATCACGTCAGAGACTTCCAGGACTTGCATTGGAGCGAGAGCCGGAGGCTGTGCTTGTGGATCGATGATTTGTAGTAAGCCGCCGACCTGAACAGGTCTCATGTAACCAGGAGCATCATCAACACTGAGTTTTGAGCAAGTATTTTCTGCAAGCGTATCGTGTTAGAAGTGTTGTTTGTAACACAAGTCTGATAAAGATTAAGGTGGAAATTGAAAAGATCTACACCTACTTTTGTATGCAACCGTCGTCCCTGGAAAATCAGTGATGATACCATCAACACCGGCTCCCTTAACAAAAGTATTGATCTCGACGACAGGGTCTGAGAAAAAGTCCCATGCTTGTGATACAAACTCATTCCGGAGAAGATATACATGCACGGAGAGGCGAGCAGATTGTAATTTCTTAACCAGGCCGGTTTCACTGGTGATGAATGCGAGGCTTTGAGGATATATAGATTGCTTTTGTACAGCCACAACGTCAGCAAAGTGTTTGATATCCGTGATAGAGGAATTCTCCGCATCACCAATGGATTCATCGACTTTGTAAACAAGCTTGCACTTTGTCTTTTGCTTCATCTTCGTCAAAACAGCACTGCTACTTGACTGAATCAGAACTTCCTGATCGGTTTGATTCAACGCACTGATGACCGCATCTGTTATACTGTAGTTTAATTTTTCTGCTAGGAATGATGCATGCTGCAGCCAGACAGGAAAATCAATTTTACATGGTGTCATTTGTAAGACATACAACACTAGAACATGACTACACTCGACTGCCTGAGGGGAGAATATATGCAGTCAAATGTTCCATGGGGTCGTATTTTATCAGCCTATGGATTGCACTACATTATTGCATGCAATTGAGCGAAAAATTGTCATGAAATTGAACAACAAAGTAACATTGCCACTTGCAGATACGATATCAAGAGGCTGCTGTATGTTCAAATTAAGACTGATTCGGTAACAAAGAGCAATTATAGTGTAAATGATAGCATATGTGGATGATCTCACCTCAATACTGATCAAGACACCAGAAAGAACCTTGTTTCTTTTACCAAAGGCCAGGAAATCTGATAATGTCATGAAATTTCCAGCATTCTTGAATCGTGGATTCCGCACCAATTCGTACTCTAGTTCAGGGTCTAACATTGCGGCTGCAGTGAACAAAAATTTAGCAAATTTCTTTTATATAATTCTTAACAATTGATAGAAAAATTATACCATTTTCATCTGACATGCAGCGAATCTTAGGGAAAGAGGTAAATATGAAGCAGCGAATTCATCTAGTTCTATGATCAAACAGCATAGATAGTTTTTCCCTAGTACATACTTGATTAACCAAATGCAAATCAAGAAACGTAATCAATGTCGCAAATTGAGGACTGATATATACTTACGCTTCAAGTTCTTCTGAATTTCATCCCAAGTCAGATTAAATGTATAAATACCGAGGCCCTTCTGAATCTCTGGAATACTAGAAGAACGAGTATTGAAGGGTGATTTTGTAACTGTAGTGTCATCCATGAGATTTATAGAACTCATGCAAATCAGAACACCATCTTGTGTCACTTGAACAGGACAATCTATAATATCGGCACCATCAGCAACAGCTTGCTGATAAGCCAAATCAGTACAACCTGGGTAGATTCCACTGGCTCCATTATGAGAGACAACCAATGGATTCACTGTAGCACATTAGATGAAAAAGATAAAACCAACTTTAATTAAACATCCAGAGTTGATCCATTCACCAAGCACAGGATCAAACAAGAATTCAGAGTAAAAGAAGAAAATAAGGATTACCATTTACCGAACTGTTCTTGTTTGTGTGAGAAAAGCAACCTGCAGATCAGTGGAACACCTTCATCAGAAAAACCAATAGTCACGCTTCTGAATAATATCACTTTAAATATAGATGAAACTCTTAGTGGCATTTGAATTCTTAAATAAAAGCAGGCCAATCGATTATGGATCATCATTATGAATTATGCAAAAAGATGTTAAGACGGATATTATAGAAGTAAATATGCCTTGTAAAGGTGTATGTTACTAATAGAATCTATATTCTACACATACCAAAACTATAAAAGGAAGCTAATAATTTAAATGGAAGCAACAAACAAGCATAGCATCCATTTATAGATGAGCAAGAAGTATTGAGCGGACAAGGAAAATGCAAGAAGTATGGAACTACAGCTATTCTGGTTCAAGTTTTATCAAAGTCAGAGCACAAGTTTCTTCTGGAGAAAAATTTTAGTGGAAAATGGAAATGTAAGACACCAAACAGACAATTAAGAACATGAACATGAACATAAGGCATGAAAGCAAAACATCACCTATGGCCTCCGAAGCAGTGATTGGGAAATCTGTCAGCACACCATCAACAGAGAAATCCCCATTGTCAACGAAAGAAAGAACCTCCGCGAGGGGATCGTAGCTGTAATTGTAGCTTAAAACGGCATCATTGGCAAATCCTGAAGCAAAAACTTTCAATCCTGCGTTATGAGCATCCGAGACAAGAGAGGTGTGAGGTTGTAGATAGAGATCTGATGTCACCGGCCAGATATAGTCCTTGGGAACAAGAATTCCTGATGCAAAAGTCTTGACAAATGTAAGATTTTTTAATAGTGAACCATATGTTTGGTTTGTGGAAGGCTCAATTACGTCTTGCCCAAGAAAGCGGAAAACAAGTTTTGTCATGCTTTTTCTGAATCTCGGCGAGATACCACTCAAGAACATCACTTCTGGCGATGAGACATAATCAATGGTGACACGTTTGGAAAGAGAGATCAGATAGTTTGTCATACTCAAATTATGCTGCTTATAAAACAAATCATGCTGCAAAAAAGCGGACAACAGACAGTAGTTGGTTTTAAGTTTTAATATAGAGCAAAACAAGTGGATTGAATCATGAAATAAATAGTTTCCCCTTTCCACTGCTAGTACCTGAATGTTTAACCAAAACGATGGCGGTTTAACTTGTGTCTCCACATCTTCAACAGAAAGGATGTGAAAAGTGCCATCAAACTTAAAAGTTCGAGACAGCACCTCTTGTTTTACTGTTTCATTTTGTTAGGAACCGTCAGTCAGTCAGTCAGTCAGTCAGTCAGTCAGTCAGTCAGTCAGTGACATATACATCTTTAAAACCAAGTAATGTATCTATATAATTAAGGAAAAAAGATATAATAGGAAACATTAAAAAATAAAAAGTGAACAGCCTTCATCGGCTTAAGATCCAAACAAAGAAAAGATGACGGAAACGACTTCACACCAGTGACTAACTGAATTTAACTAAAAAAGAACTTGTGTCTCAGGTTAAAGACATGACAGATGCACCACTCAGCAAAATTGGCAATATGTAAAAGATATGTACATCATAAAAGTGTTGAATCAAGTCAAGCACATAAACCCATTCATCCCTCCCTTATTAATAAAAAGTTCAAATGGGCAACCAAAAGTGCACTCAAGCATGGAAAAATCAATGCTAAATTTTAACTTGAACTATCAATCAACATTAGCTGAAAAAACATGGAAAATGAGCAGCTCATTACAACAATTAGAAAAAGGTCGAATAAGATGCAACAATTCATATTCATATGGTTTACTTACTTCCATGCAGCATAACAGAATCCAACAGTCCAATTATACATTTAAAACAACTGGACTTACAGAAAACTTGTGATAAATCTTTCATGGTGTAATCCACAGAAAACCATCCTGTTGTGGGCACGCCATTGACGATATCGCTACTCTTTCCGTCAGGGAAAGCTAATGTGACGTCAGTACAATTGTCCATAATGATTTCAGGAAGGCAAATGCCAACACCATCCTTTGTCAGATGGACATCACACCATGAAACAGTATCAGGTGAACCAGCAATATAAGCGAAAGCATAAGCATTTGAACTGGAGTCAGGAAATAATCCAGAAAAACCACCCCTCGCTATAACTATAGGAACATCACCTGCAAGACGGGAAGAAAATTAATCAACCACATAATGAAGAAGCAAGTCATAAGTAAATGCTACAATGTAGAACTAGCTTGGAGCCACGATTTATCGGTTCATAATTCAAAGAGTATAAGATTGTTCGATAAAGTGATCCTGATATTCTAGATATCATCTCGACAGTTGGAAAGTTTTTTTTTTTTTTTTATAGAATATATTCTTTTATAAAGAGAAAGCTCGTATGATATTTCACTTTAGAAATTGAAAACCAACTTGATCAAAAGTTAAGGAAGGAGTACAACTCTTCTTTTGGGGAAAGATGCATGTTGTTTTTCCTCCCCTTATTCGGAAATCCATTTCATTTAAATATGAAACAAGCTGTCACAGACTAGGAAGATATATAAATTTCTAGATTAAAGAAAGAACAAGTTTTCCAATGGATTACCAAACAAAATAAACAAAATATATTCCTCAACCAACATCATAAGATAAACAACTAAGCACGAGACATTCCTGTTTTGAAGTGCAACAAAATAAAAAACATGGCCATTATGATCAACAAACAATAAATTTGCAAGCAGTGAAGCATATACCAAACTAGATTTAGCCTCATAACTCAGTAAGAATAAGACCCCAAAAAACCATTAATTTATCTTCAAAAGAACTTGAACTAAACAGCGACGGGATATTTCTCCAATAACCAAAGGTAATGACTAATGGCACATAAGTCAAAGAGAACAAACTTTTATTGTGCCCAAACCAAAACAATAATAACAATAACAATAACAATATTGATATTAAACAAGCTCAACATTACTGTGATGCATACCAAATAATGCGCCAAAACAACATTTTTCCATCCGAATAATAAATACCAAAATGAACAGATTCACAAACAAAAGAACACAACTATGCAAATACAACAAGATACATAAAAAGATCTCAATATTTTTACCCAAACATTACCAGAGCCACCCACAAACTCATGCACAAAAAACCACCTTTCCCAAAATCAACTTGCAGAAATAGCAGAACGGCCAAACCACGTTTCACCAAAAGCCAAATTCTTCACAAAACCACCACTGCAGTAAAACCATAAGAGGAAAAAGAAGAAGCAAATACCAGTATAAGTACGCCAAGGGGAAGAAGAGGTCTTGGCATGCCTGGCACCATGGGCAGAGAACAAAGACAGGAGCAAGAACAGAGCAAGGAGGGAGAGCCCCCATGAGCTCCTCCTCAGCCACATTGTTTCCAAGCCAAGCCAAGCCAAAGTTGGAGAATGAGATGATAATTTCTAAGCTCAGAAGGTGGTGGTGGTTGGCAGCTCTGGATTTTGGAGAAAGAGGAAAACGGGAAGAAGAGAGAGTATGTAAGTGTAAGTGTGGGTGTGGGGTCCACATTCCAGCTGTGTTTTCTCTGTTTTCTCTGTTTTCTCAAATGATAAAGAGCCATGGCCCAATGCACCAACCTCCATCTCCATGCCAAGCTATATTTCTTTTCTTATTTTTTTGGAAAAACACATCCAAATGGTTAATTTTGTAAATTCTGTTGTTAAGTAAGAAACAAGTAGATGAGATGCATCGAGTATATAGTAGTGGCTTTGCCATAAATGACTTTAAGAACCTTATTATATAATTTTTTGTAGGGGAAAAAAAAATACCTCTCACACAAACTCTTCACATTAAGTATATATTTTGAACGTTTTTAAGTATTTATTTTTTTTATTATTTTTATAAAAAAAATCATAAATAAATCACGAGATTGAACAGGTGAAATTCCAACTCTAGATTTTTTTTATTAATAAGTTAAAAATATAATATCAGTAACTCTGTTAAAAAAAGTGATAAATATTGCTCATCATTTCTTATTTTAATTTATTTTTTTTTTAGTAAGAAGTAAACCAGAATTTTTAAAAAGAAATATTCGCAAACTTTTTATTTAACATTTAATATATGCATCTTAAAAGAATATATATATATATATATAAGAAAACAAATTACAAAAGCCGATATCGATATATGGAGTATAATAGCATGAAAATTGATAAATAATATTAAAAAAAGAAGAAGAAACAACAAGAGAGAGGATAGTGGGGAAGTGGGTGGGAAAAATGAAAATGGGTTTTTTTTAGGAGTGATGCTTTATGCTGCATGTGAATGTGGGTTTTATGGAACTTCTTGTTTCTTCTAGTTTGATGATAAAGAAATAAATTTTTATTTTAAAAAAAAAAAACCCACCGAGGAGGGCGGTGATGGAGAAAGAGAGAGCGCATTCCATGCTACTCTCTCTCTCTTGTGAATAATGCATGTGTTGGCCTCTCCCATTGCATGTGATGTTGGGATTCCTCATTAGGTTGCTAGCTGGCTTTGGCCCTCTTTCTATTTTATTTTATTTTATTTTTTTTCTTCTTTACTTTGTTATCTCAGATAATTTTTTTGTTTTTTAACCATTGGACGAAATGATAGGCTTTAGCACAGGGATTTCCATCTCATGATATTGACCCCACTGTGAAAAAGTCATGTGAGACTAATGCACTAGTATAAGAAAGAATTTTAATTGTGGAAGCAAATTTGTGTAGTATCACAAAGAAGTTTTAGAATGATGTATTTGTTTAGGGGTGGGTGGTCAATTGTGTATATATATATATATATATATATAAGGTCTTATATGAGAGGTTTATGTAAGAAGCATTTGTTTTTCCCAAACCATCAAATGCAATGATAGTGCTGCCCCGAGCAAAATTATAAAAAAAATTAAATAATTATATTAAATGATAAATTATATAATAAAATAAAAAAAATATATAGATTATAAAATAAATCAAAGTTGTATATTTAAAAAAAAATAAAGATTTTTAAGAACATGATTATACTAATAAAGAAATAGACAAAAATAAAAAAATTTTAATATAAGTTTTTTCAAAAAAGCATGAATTGTGGAGGCCAAGATATTATGGGAATAACTTATGAGATAAAATTAATATCTTTTATATTATCCTAACAAGATGAATTTTATATTTTAAAAATAGTGAAGAATTTTTAGTGAGATATTGTTGTTTAGATCAAATAATAAAATATAACCATTTTAAATATAATTTTTAAAACACAAATATGGGGTATAATATGATAAAAATTAAAAATATAGATAATAAAATAAATCAAAGTTTTATATTTAAAAATTCAAGATCTTCACTAATATGATTATACTAATTTATTAGGAATAAATATAAATTTTAAATATAAGTTTTTTAGAATTATAGCCTTCATGATAAGATAAAATTATTACAATTTTATATTGGATGAATTTTATATTTTAAAAATAGTTAAAAAAATTTAACGATATTGTTTTTTAGATAAAATAATAAGATATAACAATTTTAAATATAATTTAAAAAAACACAAATATAGACCTGGTCTGGTCTGGTCTGGTCTGTCCCTGGACTGACCAACCTCCTTATATTATTTGGCTAAATGCTCTTCGAAGTTTTTTTAATCAAAATATTATATTTATTATTTATTATTTATATTTTATCAATAAAAATTTAACTTTTAAGATTCTGAAAGAACAATAATTTAACTACACAGACAATTACTAGTTAATCAGATAAAGTCTAATCACATACGTATACATACTTATCATATGCAAAGATATCACTGGAGATAAAAATAGAACGCATTTAGTTTTTCACTGAAAAATCCTTGTGGCCCTGACTAATTTCTAACTGACGTTATCCAATATTTAAAATTTTTTAAAACTATTATCATTAACAATCCCAAAAAAAATATGAAAAACTAACAACATCTCAAAATTCAGCATATATAAATCACCGAAAATTATAAAGAGGTGACTAGAAAGATACATTGGAAATTTAGATGGCGTTGAGTTACAAGTTCATTAGTCTTTCTTCTTTTTTCTACTTCTTGCTCTTTACCGTTGGGCAAAACCAAGCAATTGGCGTTTTCAATGTAAAAGACTATGGTGCAGTGGCAAATGGCGAGCATGATGACACTGAGGTAATTAATCAACGCAAACTCTTCATCATTTTATTTTATTTTTTATTAATATTATTTTATTTACAAAGTAGACAAGCCACAACTCTCAAATGTGCAAATTTTCTATGTATCAGTCACCACATGTTTTTGCCCTGCATGCATGACAAAGATCTGGCCTTTCATCTTCACGCAATTGAGACCTTTTGTTTTTGCCCACTTATAAAGGACCAGTGCCAATAGACTAAGGCACAGATGGCCTACATCGTTATAGTTCATTTTCCAACATCCACATTAATCAATAAAAAACTCACTTGAACTATATATATATATATATATATATATATACACACACACACACGTTAATTAATAAAAAACACACTTGAACTATATGATATATATATGTGGATGCAGGCATTTGATGGAGCATGGAGAGATGCATGTGCAGCAGAAGGAGAATCAAAAGTAAGCGTCCCAGAAGGGTCCTATAACGTAGGACCAATGACATTCCAAGGTCCATGCAATGGCTCGATGACCGTGGAAGTGAAAGGAGTCCTACTGGCTCCCACCAATCTCTCTCTCTTCACTCCTTTCACTCCTGAAAAAAGTCCTGCAACCTGGCTTCAATTCAAACACCTCAATAATTTTCTTCTCTACGGTGATGCCATCTTTGATGGCCAAGGCCACTCTGCTTGGCAGCTTCCCTACTCCCAACGCCCTTATGTAACCCTAACTCTAACTCATCTTTCTCTCCTTTTATATATGTATGTATATATATACATAAACCTCAACTTTACTATATATATATATATATATATACGTACGTAATGTGAATGAATAAATGCATGCAGGCATTGGGATTCAGGTATGTGAGCAATGGAACAGTAAGAGGAATCTCAGTAGTGAACAGCAAGAACTTGCACCTGTTAGTCTATGAATGTAGCAACTTCATTGTCGACTACCTGACAGTAAATTCCCCCGCGGACAGCCCCAACACTGACGGCATCCACATAGCCCTGTCGACAGAGATAGTGGTGGCAAACTCAACGATTGGCTCTGGAGATGACTGCATTGCATTCCTGGAAGGAGCCGCCAATGTCAACGTATCTAACGTCACTTGTGGCCCTGGACATGGTATCAGTGTGGGCAGCCTTGGGAGCTTTCCTCAGGAGAAAGATGTCGTTAACTTGACAATCAGTAACTGCACCTTCATTGGAACTGATAATGGATTGAGGATCAAAACATGGCAATCATCTCCTTCCATTTCCTATGCTTCTAATATTCTCTTTCATAACATTAGCATGTCGAATGTTTCCAATCCTATCATCATTGATCAACAATATTGTCCTCTAGGCAATTGCAATACTACGGTATGTATCAAGCTATGTTTCTCTCTATAAATATATATATGAAATTGATCAGCTATTAATCAATGAATGCAGACACCATCGAAGGTGAAAATAAGCAGTGTCCAGTTCAGGAACATTCAAGGAACATACCGTAACACAGTGGCAATGAAGCTGGTTTGCAGTAAAGATTATCCATGCAGTGATGTGGAGCTGGGTAATATAGACTTGGAGTACATCGGCAAGAAGCAACTGGAGCCTAACTGGTGTGTCAATGTTTCAGGGAATTCTACTGGACCTGTACAGCCTCCTTCCTGCTTCTAATTAGGCACAAGAATTTGTGTCTCTCTGTGTTGTGTACAGACAGTTGTGTCTATAAATAAGATTGTAAATTAATAAGATCGTAGTTATGAAATTGAATGCCATTTTATTGATAAAAAGTCTGAAGATTGAAAATTGATTGATTGATTGATTATGTGCTTAAAGAGGAAGTAGAGGACCACCGAAAACAGGTCTCGTGTAAGCATCATCAAATTTTCTCCAGTAGTAATGGATGGTGTGAGCTGGTCTTTCAAGAAGCATTGTGAGGCTATGCTTGGCTTTGAGAATACCTGTTGGCCAACTATCATCTCTTGATAGCAATGGAAGGTTTAAGTCATCTCTGGGGCTTTTGTTCATCTCATGCTTGTTGTTTTGATGTTATTGCGCATGAGGAGGTAGCAAGTGATTTATCAGTGGCTTTGTTAGGATTCCAAACACCTGCAATTATACGATTTTCACCAATGTTATTATGGAATCTATTACAGAGAGAAAATAAATACAATATATTGAGAAATAATACCAAAGTGCTGAAAAGGACAACAACGACAGTGCGCTAGTAATCATTGTTGCATTAACTGGATTCCATGCAACACCAGAGGATGTGAACTGTATAACAGAACAGAGTGTAGAGTGTGATAATGATAATCCTCATTTCTGACTGAACAGCCACACTAAAAACACCTGCTTGAATGCTAAGGCAATTGAAACAGTTCCTCTCATGAGCCCCGCCCACCAGATTACAATCTGTGACGCAAATGAAGTTTCCACATGTATTCATTCATTCAAATATTCTCACAGTGGCCCATGATATTTGTAATTTTATGTTTTTGAAGCATGTAACATACCTCGTTGTGATTCTTGACTTTTCAGTGCATAATGTGACATTGCAATGCCACAAAAGAAGACTGTGAAGATGCCACTCAACTGCAACAGCTGTAGAAATAGTAATTTGAACTATTAATCTTCCCATGTTTAGTAGTTGCAAGTACATGGCAAAGAAGTGTTAAATAAATTCAACACATATTCATATACCATTTGTGTTTCATTCATTAAGGAAGAAACTAAAGCAGTAACGCGATGCATGCACGATCAGTATTCTTGAATTAAAAATACATCTACAAGCATCTTAGCATCAATTCAGAAGAAAATGAGTGCACGTAAAGAGAAATCCTTACATCTGCCAACATGTAAGAGAGATACGCCATCAAGACCATTAAAGCTATTTCACGATCGGTCAAGTGCCTGCAGAATTAAAATCATTTGGCAAAGATTCTCCCAAGCATGCATTACAAGAAAGAAGATAATTATCAGTATTTCCTACATCACATACCTACCAAAATATAGGGCTCTAAGTGCATAGGCAGTCAAAAGTCCAGTCTGAGAAAAGACAGGGTGGACAATTGTGAAAAGCGCATGAGTTACCACGAATAGCATGATTCAAGTATAGAATTGTATCAAGGTCTTACAGCAACCCCCAGGATAGTACTAGTAGAAAATAAGTAGAAAAAATCTTTTAGTGCAGAGAGTGCTTCGTGGGAGTCTATGTGTGAAGCATCAATCTTTTGGGTAGCTTTAAAGAGAACCACAGACGTAGCATCATTTACAACTCCTTCCCCGAACACCAGGCTGTATAGAAGAGGAGTCTCATCCTGATGCAAGACCTACAGAAAATTCAAAAGCATGCCAAATTTGTGGTTGTCAACTTGAATTAATTTTGTTGAGAGCTTAAGAATTGAAGCAAGATGAAAATATAAGGAACCTGCAGTGTACAAATTGTGTCTGTCGAAGAGAAAATTGTTGCTAGAGCTAACTAGGCAAGAGACAAAAAGCATGTTAGATGAGTTACATCTTGTATTAATTTGCATAACAAGGACATAACATTGAGGAAGGAGAAACAAACCAAGATAATCCTCAATACGAAGGCCATGAAAACCAATCTTTGGAAAAATCCACCATGTGCCTGCATTAACAAGAAATAATTACATCGTTGGTTCACTTGCAGTAAGTGTCACTGATTACTTTGGAATTAAGTCCATCAAATTACAAGGGAAATGTGAGTTTCAATGCTGGTTTTAGATCAAAGAATGGATTTGGACCTATTTAATCCTCTGGATTTTTTCATCATGCAGTTCAAGGATGTTTTCAGAAATAAAAAATCATCCAGTGAGGTTTCAAATTAATAACCTGCTGATATAATGCCAAATGAAATAAAGACACGTACCAATTACTCCAAAAAGCATGATGGGGAAAAAATTACGGAAGAACTCCTTTTTCTTAACCTGAAACCTGAAATAATAAATGAACAATATAGTGAATTGACGAAACAATACACACTATTTTCTTCAACCAAGAAAGTTCAACATACCCAGCATTGAAGATTATTGGTGGTAGAATATAAATAAAGAACACCTCCTCATTGAACCTGAGAATATGAGACTTTTTTCCCATTGCTCAGCAACAATATTACAGCTCCAGTAATCCATCCCTTCTCGTAAAAAACACAAAATCACATAATGAAAAATTTTGACATTTTTCATTTCATAAACAAATCAAAGCAGGTCATGAACCCTAATTTGAGTAAATTCACATCAATTCCCTTTCATGCATGGCCAAAATTTAAAAATCAGGAGAAACGGAGGAAGGGATGGGCTTACAATGAGAATGGCAGTGATGGATTCGTTGAGCCAGCGGTGCTCCTCGAGCAAGTGACCTGCGACAATGCAGAGGCAAAGCACGGCGACAAAGACCGAGATCGAAAACACCCTGCTGTCATGATCCTCATTGCCGATCGTCCCCATGAACCCCATCCCTCCGAGCTCCATCCCTCTCTCTCTCCCTCTCTCTCTCTCTCTCTCATTGAGAAGTAGAAGATGCGAGTGGAGTGAGGAGAGAAATTAGCGGGTATTGCCACGTTTTACCGGCAATTCAAAAGTTCTCTCTTTGGGTTCCACGTGGCACAAGAGGAGTGGCCGGTGCCCCCACGAGGTCGGAGCTTTGAGATTCTCTCTACGATGATCTTCTTGAAACGAACGGCTGATATAGTTTATAAATGGATCAGGACATTTTGCGCTATTTATTAGTAAAATTATCGTTTAAACCTTGTAATTTATAGTAAATTTCACACATGATCCTGCACTTGCAAATTGTTTGCAAAAGAAACCTTAATATTTTCTGTGAAATTATTGTCAATTGTCTTGCTAGCATTTGGTAATGACAATTAAATCTCCATTTATAATAGATGCGCACATAATGTATTTGTACCTCATTTTATTTTGAGTTGAGTTAAGATAAGAACTTGTTTTTTCAATAAAGACACACCGTTTATATAGAGGAACCACCCAAATGACAATTAATTTAATTTGCAAGATTTCTTATTTGGTTTATTATGAATAAACAAAATTTCTATGATTTTTTAAAATTTTTTGTGCTATAATACTTTATTTTATTGGGAAAAATCGAAACTTCATTGAATATGGTGAAATAAGGCAAAAGAAAAGTTCATGACTAAAAAACCTTTTTTTTTTTCATTTTTTATGTAATATACATAATAAAAATATTTCTACCGTATTTAGTAATAGAGTGAATATATTTATTTAGAAATATGTTTTTTCTTATTGTTTTTTATTAATTATTTCTCAATCAAAACAAAAAAAAAAAATCTTTTGTTATGATTGTTATCTTTCCTGAGAAGTTCACCATATTTATCTTAATTGATTTTATTCCAACCAAACAAGAGCACAACTCTGCATTCATTAGGGTTTCGTATTTGTAAAGGGATTGAATTTTTTTTTTTATTTCTTTAGTCTTAGGCTAAATAATACGTAATAAATGTGTTGTTATCTTGGCTAATCATTACATTAATTAGCATGAAAAGCACCACCATACATACCTTAATTAGCATGTGATTATGGCCTGACAATGAAAGACATTGAGAGCTCATTGAATTACTTTTATTTGGAAATTATTCTCCAAAAAAAAACGAAAAAAAAATCCATCCATTTAAAAAAAATTAAAAATAATAACAAATATATATATATATGGTGGCATTAGGATATAATTTTAAATACAGTAGATTTCTAATTGCAATGTAACTATAAATCCATCGATTTGAAAATACAGTGCAGTCAAAAGTGTTTGATGGGATGTAAGTGGAATAGTTTGATGTATTTTAGAGGTGTTGTTAGTCATAATAAGCTTAAACCCATATTATTTCATATATCATTTAGTTATATTTATTTAATTAGTAAATATTTATTATGTATTAACTTTATTATTTATTATTATATTTATTAATTTATTCTAATAAAATTTTATTAGGAATATAGTAAGTTATTAATTTTATTAATTTGTTAATACTAATTTATTCTAATAACTTATTTTAATAGAAAAATTACACCATTAATTTTATTATAATTTAGTATTAAGATTTTTTTATTTTTTTAATAAAATTTCAAAATTTCAGAATTTTTAAAAATCTCCCAGTGAAAGGTATTTGGCTGGTCAAAGAAAAACTATATCCCTCAAAACAAACAACTTATTTAAAAAAATAATGTATTTAGAATTAGTAACTCCAAAACAAACACCCCACACACACACACACACACACATATATATATATATATATATATATATATATATATAAGACCATTAATAAATATAAAAAAGAGTACTCTGATGATGGCTGAGCTGTAAAAGCCAAAAGAAAAGAATCTAAAAGAAAGAAAACTTCTCATGAGAAGAACATGAGAGCACAATAAATTCAAGGCTGGGGTGGAGTGAAAGGTGGGAATTGTGATATACACACACATTTAAATAGATAGATGGATTAAGAAAAAAGGCACCCCTTCTTCTGTGTTTTTGTTTATTTAAAATATTTTTAATACCAAAATAAAAACATTTTTTTTGATGTAAAAGTTGTGCCTTAGTTGGAGTGTCAATTCTGATATCTCACCAGACAATGGCAGGCCCTCAATACTCTCCAACTCCAGCTGTTTCCCTTTCCTTTCCTTTCCTACTACACAATTATGAGTTAAAAAATAAAAATAAAAATAAAAATAAAGCAATAAATAAAAAAAATTAAAATTAAAATTAAAATTAAAATTAAAGTGGCCATCTTTAGTTCTATGGACACCTACTACCCTCACCAGCTGCCACCCACAGCTTCACATCATTTCTGATTCATCCCACTTTATATACCAAACATCCCTCACACCCCATCCCCCCCTTGAACTTTTGGCTCATACATCTCAGGTATGCACTTCTTCCCCCTTTTTCTGCATTTTGATTTTTTCATAATGTTCATGGTGCTTATGTGCATTGCCAGATCTTGTTTGCATTTTCTTTTATATGTTCTTGCTCCATGTTTTCACTTGTTTTTTTCAGTGATTTCAGTGTTTATATGCAATGCAGCTAAACTTTCTCTTGTTTTAGTTTTCATGAAATTATGGTAGAATCTGGGATCTTGTTTGTTTTCATCTTGGCAGAAGGGATCATTAAATATTTATATAAGATCAGTTTACATGTCCTCATAAATTACTGTGGAATGTTGTGAGATCTTGTTTGTATTTTCTTGTGTCCTTGCTCCATGTTTATATGCAGTTGAACTCTTCCTCTTATTTTAATTTTCATGAAATTAGTAGCTTGGAATTGATGTGGGATCTTGTTTCCATTCATAATTCTAGTTAGTTTTACTGCATATGAGAAATCATCAAACTTGCTTTTACTCTGTATTTTGCTTTTATATATGACTGCAATTTTACTGCAGGGGCTTTGAGAGAGTGAAATCAAGAACAATGTCACTGAACATAATAATCTTTGCAGCAGCAGCAGCAATAATAACCATTGTATTTCTGTCAACACCATCCCCTGCACTTGCCCAGATTGCTGCTGCACCATCCCTATCTCCGACTGCAGCTCCGGCCCCCGCCCCTGGCCCGCCCTTCGTCAACCTCGCCTATCTTTTATCTGTTGCCGGCCCTTTCCATACCTTCCTCAACTACATAACTCAAACCAAAGTCATCCAAAGTTTCCAAAACCAAGCCAATGACACCAAACAAGGATTAACACTTTTCGTACCCAAAGATTCGGCCTTCTCTTCTCTCAATCAATCCACATTATCAAATCTCACTTCAGACCAGCTCAAATCTCTTCTCCTCTTCCATGCATTCCCTAAATACTACTCGCTTTCGGACTTCAAAACCTTGAGTGACACTCCTATCAATACTTTTGCTGGTGGTTCATATCCACTCAATCTCACTGATGCTGCTGGCCTGATCAAAGTGCATTCAGATTGGACAAGCCCAAAAATTAGCAGCAGTGTGTACTCTACATTCCCGGTAGCAGTTTACGAACTCGATCAAGTTCTTCTGCCTCAATCAATTTTCAGTACAACACCAGTGCTTGCACTTGCACCAGCTCCGGCACCTGATATTTCTCCGGCCTCTGATTTAGCTCCAAGTGTCTCCGGCTTATCACCGAAATCTTCAGAGTCTGTGAACAATAATAATGAGTCTTCTGCTTCTGCAATCTGCATCGGTCTACTGAATTACTTCGTTTTCGCAGTTGCTAGCGGTTTTATGTTCATGTTGTGATTTGGAAATATAATGTCCTGGTAAATTATCTGTTTGTTGTAGAGATTATTCATATGTTTGTCCATGTCTCTCTCTCTCCTTTGTGTTTAAGCATCATTCTTTTGGAGAGGTTTTACCTTCACATTTGTCACTGCAATTGGATTTGAGATTTGTATCCCTTTCATTTCACTGAGATATTGCTTCATTCTTCTTCTTCTTCTTTGATTGAACTTTTGTCTGTCAATGGAATTGAAGAGAAATAATCTTCTTTCTACTCTGAAGGTCTCTATCGTTTGATTGATAGTTCTTTGATGAATGCCTTTGTTTTTTTTTCAATTGTTAAAATGGGTGTTTAATCGTCAACGGCCTTTTGGGTCCCCCATGAGAACGCCTCGCAAGTGGCGAGAGTTCGAATCCTTGGGGTGAGGGTGTATGCCTGAGAGCTGTGAGCACGAACTGCGCGGGCGGGCCCCACAAACCGTAGTTGAGGTGTGTGCACGCCTCTGTCTTAGTTTAGCGGGCCCATTAGGGATTTCGTTGTTTTTAACAAAAAAAAAATGGGTGTTTAATCCGTGTTCAACACTTTTATAAATACAATTATTATTCCAAAGTGGGTGTTTAGCAAGAGAGGTGGCTGAATAGATATTGATACAAACCCTTACTTTCAACATTACATGATACTATTATTAATAAGTTAGAAAAACACACTACAATTGGTTTTTTTCTTAACAAATGCGACAAGCAAATACTAGTATTTTTATCATGTATGAGTTATTTCTATCAAACGTATTTGTCAGATAGTGTACACATGTGAGTTATTACCTCAAATGTGCATTCATTTCATAGATGCAAGTGAATAGGAGATGCAAGATTACTTATGAGTTATTTTTTTAAAAATAATTCGAACCCTCACCACCTCGGACACCATGCAAAAAACTCTATCGTTGCTTTTTTAAGTATTTGAACCAGGTGGGTTGACCACTAAAATTGGTATGAATTCTAAAGTTTGAAAAAAAAAAACTCATTCTGTATTGCCTGTTTTTAATGCAATTATATATTTTTATTTTTAGAAAACATGTGTCAAACTTATTTTAAAAATAAAAGCAAAATTACCTTTTTTTTTTATTATAAAACAATGTATGTTTTAGTTATTTATACATATAAGTTACCAAGTGATCTTTAAATATAATTTAGATAATTCTATCTTGTGTAATTATCTAAAAAATCTATTTAAACATAAATCTGAAAAAAATGTAAGTATAATATCAAGCTGTTCTGGGTGGCGCCGTTGTTTAAAATATAAGTAATATATAATTTAAATATACAACGTTATTTTATATAATTTAAATTAATAAAAATATTTTATTATATCTAATTAATTATACCTCCACCGCAATTCACATCTTTAATGCTTGTGTATAAATCCAACGTTTTCTCTTAACAGGGTTTCAATTTATTTTAATTTATGTTGATTTAGTTCGTTAATTATTTTGTATTTTTCTACCCATAGGAACTTTTATAATCTAAATTTACAGTAAAAAAATTATCTAAATAATAATTATACATATGTAATTTTTTGTACCTTAAAACTTTATAGATGCAGGGAGTTTTAGTTTGTTTTGTCGCATGTTGCTTTAGTCCGTTAATTATTTTGTATTTTTCTACCCATATTTTGAGGATTTTTTGTAATTAAAATTTGTAGTAAAATAAAAAAATATTATATCAAAATGATTATTAATTTATTATATATATATGGTTAATTATTATAAAATTCATTTAATTTTATGTGATATTATGTATAAGTTAATTTGTTTTCACATAAATATATATTTATATATACTCCTCCACTCCATATATACTACTAAAATATATTATCATAAAATTATTGTTTATGTATAAATACCATAGAAGATTCTAATGGTATTAGCTCAATTTTTTTGTATTCATTACATCTAAATTATCAGAAGTAATTTAAGAATATAAATTAAATCAAAATCTATTTTTATTATGAAAAATTAATATTTATATAATTTATAACATATTTTAATAAATATATAAATTATATAACTTTTTCTTTTTCTGGTTAAAAAAAAAAAGCTTTTCTTTACCACAGAAACAAACTATTTATTTTTTACAAATTAATTGTTTTAATAATATAAAAAGAGGTGGGCTTTTATGAAAAAACGTAACGCCGCTTCAAAATCATCAGACGAAGCTCCACAAAATCGTTTCTTTTCAATCTTGATTTTCTCCCCCGTAGGTATGCGCTTAATCTCTGATTTTCCTTTCTCATTGAGATTTTTTGGGGTTTGGGTTTGGTATGTACGTTTTCGAGGCATAGAAAACCCTTCTTTTTGGTATGTAAATGGAACACTGTGGTTCTCTATTGGTTCTTGCTCGGTTTAGGGCTATAAATTTTTAAAATTTCGTGAATTCGTTGTGTTTGAGTGAGATTTATATTGCATTATTCTGATTTACGTTCATGTTTGGCAAAAGGATGAATAGTTGTCCCAATATGTTTTTTTAATCTGTTTGTATATATATATATATATATATATTTTTTTTTTTTGATCCAAGTTTATGTTTTGATTGATTCCGGAAGTCTTTTGAGTTTGCGCCTTGAAGATTATCCAAGTTTTTGACTTATTAATCTCAGTCGTCTTTCAAGTTCGTGTGCCTTGATCTTGATATCAACATGTATGGGATATTCCTTTTGATGTTTTACACTGTTATTGACTTGAATGACACTCATTTTGATGCTAGATTGATGCGGCATGGCATCTTCAGACGATGAGCAGGAGACAGTGCCATATTCCGTCACCGGTTACTATTTTGTAGATGAAAACAATTCACCTGTCTCTTTTGCAGTGTTGCCTATTCAATTTAATGATGAGGGAGAGCCGGATGCTTGTGATGTTCAAGTGTTTTTGCACGGCAGTGCAGATGGTGGTCTTCAGAAAATCTATAAGCAGGTGATTGCCTGGAAGTTACAGTTCGAGAGTCAGCTGCCTGAAGTTTTTGTGCTCTCAAAGGACAATCTCTGGATAAAACTCCAGAAGGCTCGGAAGAGCTATGATGAGAGCATCAGAACTACTTTGGTCACAATACAAGTGCTACATTATTTGAGGAAATATCCCGAAGCATCTGAAAAGAGTCTCTGGGATCATGTTCGCAAAAATTTCAGGTTAACAAGAGCTGCATCATTATTCTCCTATGTATATTTGGAGTTTGGAATCCTATTAGAGATTTTTGACATATGCTTGATTATGCAGCGTTTTCGATGTCAGACCTTCAGAAGGTGACCTTTTGAATCATCGTCCTCTAATCAAGCAGTTTACTGAGACAGATGAGATTTTGGGGAGATCCAAGGTATGACTTGTTTTTTCGTTAGGTATGATATCGATGTGTCGGTAAATAGCAGTTTTGTGTGGCATTATCTTGCTCTCAATTTTGTTGTTTCCCTGATTGTTTCGAGTTTGTTGCTTCCGCTATTTCCCCAAGCATGACACTCTATAATTGTGGATGATTACCTGTTTTTCTGTTTTTCAAAACTATTGGTTCAATCCAATGTACCCTGATTGGAACACTATGTGAAAATTCTTTTGTCCATTATCCTTAATTGTTTCTTGTTACCTTTTTCTAATCTGCGGTCACCAGAGTTCCTATTTTTCAGACATCTATTTTTCTCTATGATATGTTAGTTATGGTGCCTCTTTAGCTTAAATTTCTGATGGTGATACCTTGAACAGATTCTACCAATTCTCCTCGCTCTTGGTGAAGATAGAAAAAGAAATTCTATAGAGGTGAGTGCTGACTTGTTCATACTTTTGTACTTATTTGATGTTAATTGATGTTGTGTATCTGTGATTGTGTGGGAGAAGTGCTTTAATTTTCCTTTACATGACAACTGCTTGTGACTAATCTGTCTCTGATTTTTATTCTGTCAGGTTGTTAGTAAAGATATGGATATGAAGCCATTTATTGTTGAAGATGTTGAGTTTGTTGATTCTGATGAAGAACAAGACTTGTTTGATTCGGTCTGTGCAATTTGTGATAATGGTGGTGAGCTTTTGTGGTATGTTGGGAACCATTGCTTTTCATACTTATCTTTAAAAATTTTCATTCTCTGACATCTAAAATTCATTCTCTGAGAATTTTGTTCAACGTTATATGCTTGTCACTTTCTCTCCACTCATCTTCATGGGCTGGATGAACTTTTTTTACTTGCAGTTTTGTTGTTATGATGGATGATGAGTTCAAGGTAACAAGACATATCATGACAAACTGAATTGTTTGAAGTCCAAGCCAAATAAACACTCATAAACAACTATCTTTAGTGATCTTGCTGGAGTTGGCAGCTGTGTATAATTTTGTTATCTTGCTATACATCTTCTTCTATCCTTATCTATTAAATTCTTGAAGTTAATAATTAATGAAATGACTGGTTGTTTTGTTGCATTATTTTGGTGATTATGGCAATTAGCAGCAAGTATGTGAGAACTCATTATTATTGAGTGAGATCAATGATATAATGAAGAAATAAAATTGACTGTTGTTGGACTCTTTTCACTCAAGGTCCCACTGAACAGATCTTGTTGGTTTTAATATTGTTAGATCAAAATCAATTTGTTAAGTGACCAAAGATTTGATATGTTCACTTGGTTTGACCTTTTATGTAGTTGATTTCTTGCAGTATGGTTATACTGTTCACCTTTAGATTGTAGGAGTAACTACCTTTCTTGGCTATAGTCGCAAGCACATTCTTAGGGCCTAGGCTTATGGAATGCTATTGTATCCCATTGTTATTAAAGAGGTGCACCTCAAGTGCAAGACACCACAGGCTTGAGCCTAGACGCCTCGGAGCCTTGAAGGCGGGCTACACTAAGGAGTTTCCCTAAGGTGCGTGCGGCTTGAGGCGATTTGACGTGCGCCTTAGTAAAGTGCAAACTTATTTATTTATTAGTTTTTAAGAGGTGGACAAATATTAGCCATTAGATTATCATCAAATTAAATTTCAACCCTTAAAAACAAAAACGTTTTTTAGGTTATTTGCTTAGTTTCCACTGTCCAATGTTTTAGCCTTTAGGCAATTTTCGTGCTCTCTCTCTTTCTCTCTTTCCACTGATAGCAGAAATATTGGTCTGTCATTTCTCACTTCCACCACTTATTTCTCACTTCTCCCACTTCCGCCACATCTTGAGAGTAGTAGTAGTAGTATGGTGATTTTCTTGCAATGTTGATAATATGCTATTTCATCTATGCATGTTTTATCCAAGTTTGAAACTTAAACTTTGATATTTCTTATTTTATGAAATTTTAGTATGTATTACGAATTTTGTGAATTTTTAATTGCTTTATTTTTTTTGGTGCATTGTTTCGGAAGGCGTTCGCTTGTGCCTTGTGTCTAAGCGATTTGACTCCTAGCACCTCGATGTATCTTGTGCATGCGTATTTGGTGGGCTTCTCATATGCTGTGCATTGTCTAAAATATGTATTTTAATGCTTTTGTGCTGAATAATTTTTATAGAAGTGCGTTACAAAAATAAAATGTGCTGTTAAGTACTAGGTTGCTCAGTTTAAACTTCCTTTTAGTCTAATGAAATATGGTATTTCAATTTCCATGTGATTATTGGTAGCAAGCTAATTCCATCTTATTTAAACTGGTGGATGATATGAGAGGCAAGTTAATTTGCTTGAACCTCAGGTTTTTGGTCACGTATTCTCATAATTTCTGACCGGCAATTGGTGCTGTTCTATGAGACACATTGTATGACAGCCAATTGTCAGCTTCCCAAGTTCATAAATGCTGAATGTTATCTTGCTGTTTATGCTTGATTTCATTTCATGCAATTTCTAAATATCAAATGTTTCTGCTTCTTTCTCTGTAAGATTTGACAACATTTAATGTACCCATGCAGTTGTGAGGGGAAGTGCTTGAGGTCCTTTCATGCAACAAGAGATGCCGGAGCAGATTCCAAGTGCAAATCCCTTGGCTTCACCTGGGCTGATGTCGAGGTACTCAACATGGAACATGAACTTATGCATGAATCTTCTGATGAGCTGGCTGTTTTTGTTGTCTTTGTGCTATAGATTTTGATTTGTTTTTGCTGCAGGCTATTCAAAGTTTTTTGTGCAAGAATTGTGAATATAACCAACATCAATGTTTTGCTTGTGGCAAATTGGGCCCTTCTGATAAATCGGCTAATGCAGAGGTAAGATTCCCTGATGGTGGTTGCTACTTGCCTTTTAGAAAATTAGCCATGAAATGCAGTTTTATTTACGTAAATATTTATCTGTCAAATTCATCATTTTATTGCTTGTATGCTGTTCATTCCTTTTCTTGGAAATATTGAATTTTCTAGTGGAGAATGCTACTCACAATATACTTGGACTCTCAAGGAAGGGGACATACTTCACAATCCTATTGCGCAAGACCTCTTTATTTGGACAAGCTGCATGCATAAATATATATTTATGTCCACATGGCTCCCACGTTTATTTTTAATTAGCATACTAGCAATAGATCTTGAAGGTACTTCATTGTCAATTTATGCTCATTTTCTCTTATTTTTAACAAAAAGTACCAGTGTTCAACCATAATCAACATTCTGCTTGATTAATGGAACATGAACCCATAATCAACATTCTGCTTGATTAATGGAACATGAACCTCATGTATATACAAACCCTTGAGCATAATCAACATTCTGCTAGATTTGTAGACCATGAACCTTGTGAATGCACAAGTGCTCAAGCATAATCAGTGTTTTTGACGAGTACCAGTGTTCAACCATAATCAGCATTCTGCTTGATTAATGGAACATGAACCTCATGTATATACAAGCCCTCGAGCATAATCAACATTCTGCTAGATTTGTAGACCATGAACCTTGTGAATGCACAAGTGCTCAAGCATAATCAGTGTTTTTGATGAGTTCCGACTTCCAACATAAATCTATACACATCTGGTGGCCCTTGTCATATCTTGATTAACAAATCATCACTGTCATTCTTAGTCCCCAGTGTAAGTTTTGAATATCAGACAGCTTCCTAGATTGCATTGCAGCTTACCGGGAAGCCTGTGACACCACTTGTCCAAGATAATTATACCTTGAAGACATGTCCTGGCATATTTATGATCTTATTGGGGCTTATCAAAATTGAATAGTCCATGATAGTCATCCCTTCTTATAACTTCAATCCACTTTATATTCTGGCTTCTTATTACATACTTTTTGGATGTTAAATCAGCCAATGATGTGCATACTGTGCAAATTGAGTCCTACATTGGCTAAGTTTTTTGTTTTTTTTTTTGTGTTGCTAGGTATTTGAATGTGTTAATGCTACTTGTGGCCACTTTTACCATCCTAAATGTGTAGCAGAGCTATTGTTTCCAGAAAATAAGGTGGAAGCATTAGAGTATGAAAAACGAATTGCATCAGGGGAGTCCTTTACATGCCCAGTCCATAAATGCATTGTTTGCAAACAAGTAGAAAATAAAGAGGTCAAAGAACTGCAGTTTGCTATGTGCAGGCGATGCCCAAAAGCATACCACAGAAAGTGCTTGCCAAGGTACTAGTACATTTCTCAAGCTATATGAAAAATGTTACTTCATAGAGAGCTTTGCTAACATATAACATTCCTCAGGCAGATTTCCTTTGAAAATGATAAAGAGGAAGGCATTGTACAGAGGGCATGGGATGATCTGCTCCCCAACCGAATTTTAATATATTGCTTGTATGTTCTAAGTTTTGGTTTTCCCTGTTAGTTTCCCGCTAGTCACCTGTTTGAATTCCTTGTTATCAAGCTCATTTTTGTCATACTTTTTTTTAATAATTTAATCAGGAAGCATAAGCTCGAGAAAGGTCTTGGAACGCCTATTAGAAATCATATTGTGTTTCCTCGAACATCTGAAGAGAAAAAACTCGTCGATATGCAAAAAACCAAGATTAAGATTCCTGTAAAGAAGGTAAAAGAGCCTTATGGTGGCACGCCCAAAGAATGGGCTTCTTCAAAGCCAAAGAAAGTGGCTGAGAAACACTCCAGTGCAGAAGAAATGCTCCCTGCAGAAAAAAGAGGTGCAAGGATTGGTGAACAATTTGTTGACAATCAAAAGAAGGTGAAACCTTTGAAAGATGGCCCACAATATGATTCCCACAATTTTTCTCAGCCTTCTTTGCCAGAGTATGAGAAATCCTTAAAAGATCAGGCCAAAAATTCTGTAACTGCTGTCGCTCCAGCCCCTTTTGGAAATGAATTTGATAGTTCATTTCCTTCAATTGATACAGAAACTCAGAAAAGGTTTGATGCACACTCTTTTCGTATGATACTGTATTTCATACTTTGTGCTCATTATAAATTATCTCATACTTTGGGTGTTGTAGTTGATGGCTAATCTAATTTGTAAACTAGGTCAACATATCTCGTCTTTGCATTGGAATTCATGCGTATTGAATTCTTTCATTTATGTTATGGTGCAGAGTTCTGACTTTGATGGAAAAAGCATCAATTTCAATAACTCTTGAAAGCATCATTAAAAAGCGGGTTATGCCATCTACTCATGCATATTCTGCTAGACACGTTGACAAGAGCATTACACATGGGAAGGTAGAAGGTTTTGTTGAGGTAGGTATCTATTATCAATGTGAAGTATGGCTTGAAAGCATTAGCTGTTGTCTTTTAGTATTTCACCATGATACATTGTTGAAAGGTTTGTTATTATAGGCTATCTGCACAGCTTTGAAGAAGATAGAATATGGTGGCAGTGTTGACGATGCCAAAGCTGTTTGTGAGCCTGGGATTCTGAAGCAGATAAGCAAATGGAATGTATGCCTTTATCCTTTCTTTTCAACCAGGGTTGTTCTTGTTAATACATTTTTTACTTTATCAGTCATTAAGGTTGATGAATTATAATTTGTCTCTTGTTTAATTAGGATTTTACAAGGAACTTTTGAACGAGAATAGCTTTTAGATTATTTTTATGAAAACAGTAAGCACTAATGTAGTTAATTTACAAAGAATTTTGATAAATTGAAGAATTTGCGACTTGAATTTCAGTTTGTATTTATTTAAACCTCTTATGATCCCAATTGACGGTTGTTTCTGAATATTTGGTTTCTATTCACATTTCAACATCCTTTTCCTAACTACACTAAGTATTTTAGTTCCCTTTCACTGGTTTGAGTCTCAAGCATTAGTTGCATTGCTTCTAAATGCCACATATGTTGCTATCAAAACTAGTATTTCTGAGTCTTTTCATTTACAAAATAATTTAGCCATCATTTTTGCATGTGTTGACTTGAATGGTATTATTCAGATTGTGTGAGTAGATACATTCTTTTCCTTACAGTAATCTTGTGGAAGCATAGTTTGGAGAATTTCAAGGTTGGAGTAAATTGCCCCTTGATTTAAATGTCAATATTAGTACTGCAAGTCATATTTTCTTTTCATTCAGAATTTTTAAGAAAAAAGGTTATTTGTTTTTGTTAATAAAAAAAAAGAAGCCAAGTTACATTGATCTGAACAGCAGTTGAAATAAATATGGTGTAATATGCCTTTTATTTTTTGGTTAACACTGGTCTAATTGAGCAATTTGTTCATTTTAAAACTGTGCCATTTTTTTAGGAGTTTATACTTATTATAGGTACTTCTTCAGTGCCTCTTGAGTTATTTTGGTATCTTTTACTTAAGAAGTTTGTGTTTTGACAGAACAAACTCAAAGTTTATCTTGCACCTTTTCTCCATGGCTTGCGCTACACGTCCTTCGGTCGCCATTTCACAAAAGTTGACAAGCTTAAGGAGGTAAGAAACTTTGCATGAGATTGCGTCTGGCGTGCATTATTTTTTGTTAAGCATAAACATTAACTTGTTGCCTTGTACTTTATGTGATTCAGTTGCTTCATGCATCGAGTGTGCTGCTAAGTAACCTCATTATTTTCTGCAACTGTAATGTTAACTGTTAAGGTTGCTTTCTTTTATTGAATCCAGGGTGTTCCCCTCCCTCTCCTTAGTTTTAGACTTCAAAACCTGAACTAGTGAACATTTTGTATAGGATCAAGTATGTTTCTTTGTCATATTTCCTATCTAGAGTGGATCAAAGTTTGTTGAGGAGCTTGAATTATGAAATGGCATAAGAACACACCTTGAGTGGATTCAACCTGAACAAGTGTTTTGCATCTCTCTATGAGTGTGGTTTCTTTTCTTTTTTTTACTTTTCTTACAGTAAAAATTGGTCAAACCTGCCAAGTACTTTCATGGTTGATTTTAGATCGTCCTTCTGCAGATTGTGGATTTGCTCCAATGGTATGTTCAAAGTGGTGACACGGTATGTCTTACTTTTAATTTTCATAGCATTTTTCTTTCTTTCATGATACTGATTTATTTATGTTTAACACCACTTTTTTTTTGGCTTGGTTGAGACACACTCAAAGTTATATGTTAGCCTTTTCATTAGTTGACCGGAGTATATATATATATATATATATATATATATATATTAACTAGCTTAGGGTCTTATTTTAGTGGCCTGTTGTGATTCTGATAACCTGAAGAATGTGGTGATATTCTAAGTACGTGCTGTTATATTGCATTTTTTTTAATGTTTTGTCTGTAGTCAGATAATGTTGGTATGGATTCAGATTTTCATTTACATTCGGTGCATTCATCTCTGTTTCTCTCAAGAAAATAATTATTAATGAACATAAACTTGAGATTGCTAAAGCATGGGCTGTTAGTCCTTGTATAATAATACTTGAGATGGGACATTGTTCCTGGTTGTTAATCATTTGCTTCTTTTGTTTTCAGATTGTTGACTTCTGCTGTGGTGCTAATGATTTCAGTCAGCTGATGAAGGAAAAGCTAGAGGCTGAAGGGAAGAAGTGTTCATTCAAAAATTATGATGTCATTCAGCCAAAGGTAAGCCCCTTCCGTTTGAATTTATCAACTTGATGATCTTACAAACTAACTACTTGAATAATGTTCTCAAATTTGTGGTCATGGAGAATTGGTTGGTTAGTTTTTTGTAATTAAAATAGAGATTCAGTTTTACAAACCAAAGATTTTGCGGGTTGTTTGATGATAGAAGCTCCATCCCTTGTTTTTCAGTTGACCATATTGCAAGTGAATTTGCAGACATTAATATCTTGTTAATGTCATGATAGTTATATGTTTATGCTTGCCTGAGCTTTATTACTAATGGGTAGTACATTTGAATAACAATTGATGCTGTTTCAGAATGATTTCTGTTTTGAAAAGAGAGATTGGATGAAGGTGCAGCAGAAGGATTTGCCCACAGGTTCACAGTTGGTATGCTTAATAGCTATCCCCTTGGTCAATTTCAGAGAACTGCATTTGCTGATTCATTCTAAGCAATTATTTTGATTAACAGATAATGGGGCTTAATCCTCCTTTTGGGGTGAAAGCATCTTTAGCCAACAAGTTCATTGACAAGGCTTTGTCTTTCAAGCCCAAGCTTCTTATTCTTATTGCCCCCATTGAGACTGCAAGGTATTGAGGTTTATCTTTTTATTTTGTTTTTTTTAGTTGTTCTCAGCTGTAGTTCTTACATCAAAAAAGGGAGTGTTTTTGCATTGCCTTTCTCATTTTTTTTTATTTCTCTTAGACTTGATGAGAAAGAGCCAAAATATGATTTAATTTTGGAGGATGGTGAAAAGCTTTCGGGGAAGGTAGTTTACAATCATAGTTTTAACCTATTCTCATAAATTTCAATTGTCTCATGATATAAGCCTCCACCAATGGCTAACACCGCATCTTTTACTGTTCAGTCTTTCTATTTGCCTGGATCTGTTGATGTGAATGACGAGCAAGTTGAGCAGTGGAACTTGAAGCCACCTATACTTTATTTGTGGAGCAGACCAGACTGGACAGCAAAGCACAAAGCCATAGCTGCAAGGCACAACCATGGATTCACGGGGCAGTGTGAGTCTCCTGCTGATGAAACTCAAAATAAGACCACAGCTGATGCAAAGGGGCTCTACGAAGAAGGAAATCATGTTATGGGAGTAGAGATCAAGGGCCCCAGCCATAGCAGCAAGGGGAAGGCAGCAGATGACGATCACAGAGAAGGCAGCAAAATTGCTGAGCATAGCACCAAAAAGAAGCCAGCAGAAGAGAATCGTGCTACCAGAGAAACTGACAAAAATGCTGATCATAGAACCACGAGTAAAACTCAAAAAACAAATGAAGTTAAGGGAGATGATAGCAATAGTATTGATCATAGCAAAAAAAGGAAGTCGTCAGGAAATGAAAAAGCTGGATCTGGTAAGAGGGATAAATCACACAGGACAGAATCATTTGACAGGAGCATGGCGGATGAGACATCGGACATGAGCATCTCACCACCTTTTGAAGCTGTATGCAGAAATCCTCTTGATATTGGCCAAGCATCTGGAGCAGCAACCGAAACCCTCTTCGAAGCAATATCCAGGCACCAACTCGATGTTCATCAAGCATCTGGAGCAGATGAAAAATCCTTTGAGAGCGATATCCCTCGCAACAGTTTCTCTGAGCTCAGGTCAGATTTTGGAGCAGCATCTGGAGCCGTGCGAAGTACTAGCAGGTTCAGTGATGACATTGATGGAGTTGCAGATAGGTATGCTTTTAGTAATGGTTCTTTCCATCAAGCTAGTAGTGAACTTTGCGGTTTTGATTATCACATCCGAACATTGGAGGACCGGCCATCTTGTTACAGTAGAGACAGCCACCTTGATGTTTATGGCCGAAGATCCCTCACCAGTGATTTCGACAATTATGGACGATTGCCAGATGCAGGATTACACTCTCAGCGGGGGTTATATAACCAGCAGGGTGTATACGATTCGGCACCATCGAACCGATTCCCATTGAATGGCTTGGATTCCATGATTCACCAGCACCCCCCATCAATGGGTCCGCCAGACTCCTTCGGCCACTATCCTTCATCGATGGGGGTTTCAGATGTAGTACGAAGCCAGTATGTTCCACAACCAAACTATAGTCTGCCAGATCCTGTTATGGGATCATCAGCAATGCAGCGATACGCACCTCGCCTTGACGAAACAAACTTTGCACATCCAAGCACTTTTCCCGGTGGACCATTTCCCGGAAGAAGTGGCTACTTTGATGCTCCAGGCATGCGCAGAGACATGGCTCCTGACTCGATGGGATTTGCACCTGGTCCACACCAATCGTATTCGCATCATGGTTCATCTGGTTGGCTCGACGACTGATGCTAGCCTGTCCAGCAGACTCCTGGCCATCTCTTCCTTTTTGGTTGCCTGACATTGTGCCATGTTTGAAAAATACTCTCCTGGATATGATGACTCGGTGCAATGCTGGGTGCAATGCTGAGAGACGAACTTGCGCAGCATGCTCTGTAATACTTTTTTCAGTAAGATAGTTTGGTGTTTAAAATTCAGCCTTGAATTGTTGTGCCCCATGCCAAAATTAACTCTGAAATCAGTGAAACCTTGGTAACTTATGAGCTTCCGTCGCTGTCAGTTAACATGGTGTATGGTTATGAGAAGTTGCAATATCAATTTTGTAAGTGCTCAAGCAAAGTGCCAATGTTTGTTTTCATCTTTCCCAGCTGTCCATTTTGCTATTGATTGATCACTCTGACCAAAATTTTATTTCATTTTCAGTGCTTTCCATTTAAGGTAAGCAATAATAGTAATGATAGTCATTTCTTGCGTGGCACATACTGTTAGAGCATTGGATATTAATCTCATCTTTTTCTTTGGTTTTCATGTGAATAATTTGTTTTTGAGTAAGTAAACATCCATAATCAGATAGATATTATAATAGAATATCTTGGAAGCTACAGTTTAATTTATAATTTATTTTTAAATTGCTGATAGAAATTGTATTACAATAAGAAACGTCTTTTAATTGTGTCTTCGTTGAGATTCACGCTAATCCAAAATGGGTGGTACAGTGCAACCGCTATGATAACTTGGAATTCGAGAAACTACAAGGGCTTGGTTGTAAATATATATATATATATATATTATAAAATTAGAAATTAGAAAGAAATAAAGAAAGAAACGGCGAGAAGAGAAGAAAAAGGGGCCAAGAAGGGAAGCTGAAGACCCAAGCGAGCTGCACGGGAGATTATATATATATATATATAAAGAGAGAGAGAGAGATTGAGAGATTAGGACCTAGGGCTCGTCTTCAATTGGAACCCTAATAATCTTAATCTTCAGTGGGATCCATCGCTCATCTCCAAACCTTCGTCACCACTGGCTTTTTAGCGGTAGGAGTCTCAGGTATTCTTTTTCTCTCTTCTAAATCGATGGGTTCTTTTTCATTTGGAGTTATATTTTGATGAATTTGTTATAGAAGAGGATTGGATGTAGTCTTTATTTGTTTTTATTTAATTTTAAATTTTCCGTGAACTTTTTAGAAGGATGATTAGTTGTCTAGTTTTTGATTAGCGGATGGTGTTGGAGCTTAATTTGTAATGGATTGGCATTGGATTCAATTCTCAAGTGAGTCTTAAAAGCCGATGTTCATATCTTGTAGTTTGTACCTTGGAAAGGAAATTTTGAACGAGTAAGGTGTGATGGAGCTAAATTTGTTGTGTTTATAGGATGATGTTATGTTTGGGTTTGGATTTTAATTTTTTGATGCTTCCTATGGATTGGAAAACAACGTACTGTTTGGCATTTTTGGAGTCAAGTTTGAGATTAGATGTTGTCTTGAGGGTTAGTAGTGCATTGATTGTCTGATTTTTTAAATAATTGCCTTTGACTCTTTAAGATTGAATTTTGGGGCTCTGACCGATGAGCCCATATCTCATGTCTCGGATGTCAGAAAACAAGGGATCATTTTGCATATATATATATATATATATGTGTGTGTGTGTGTGTGCGCGCTTGTGCGTGCGCACACATAACCTGTTAAACACCATTTTTTTTGGAGATGGGAACTTGGCTCTGTTTTAGCTTCCAGCTTGATTTATATCATGTTATGCATTTAATTAAATGTGAGCAACCATTCATTTTGGCAGCCTTGGGGATGACTCCCATGGCCTTTTGTGCACAAGTCTTTTTGAATTACCTTTGACTTTTTGACTTTTGTTTTTCTTGTCCTGCCCTCTCATTTTTACCCATTTGTCTGACTTTGGTTGAGAAATTTGGCAAACGTGGATGGCATAGAAAGGGTGGTTGATAAATGATAGCAACAATTTTATAGGTGGAACTATCCTTCAACTTTCATATTTGGTTTTTTACTTTTTGTCAGATTTGTTGCTTTGACCATTGGAGTTTTGTCCCTACCTTGTTTACTGGGAGCGTTTCTATGCCATGCTCCTATTCTCCTGCTATGATAGTATGATATCTACAATGACGTAAAATGGTTTTGGCAAAAATCAATGTCTTGACAGGCTTATCTATACAATTTCTGGTAGCGCATTACTTGCTTGAACTTTTTCAGAAATACTAACTCTTACAAGGCGTGTCCAACTTATGCTTGGAAACACATATAGGAGTGATGGGTGTTCATGGTTGCATCAAGCCTGTTCCTCATGACACCAGTGAAGATGATGATGAACCTATTGTCTTTAGAAGGACTAGTACAGCAGCCAAACAAAATCCACCGAGTTCTGCTTGTAAAATATCTGCTCAAAAGAATGACAGACCTTTGGGAAGATCAGCACCTGGTCATAGCATGCCCAATGGTCAAAGCCCAAATTTACTGAAGAGCAATGTGGCTTCCAGTAGCAAATCCACTGAGAAATCTGCTGCAGACAACTTGAATTCTCAAGCATCAAAATCTAACCCACCTAAACATACAAAGACTTATCTGAATGATAAATCTGGTGTTGAAGACTCTGATGATTCTGATGATGATAAGCCGTTAAGTTCTAGGCTTAATACTGGTTCCATGTCTGTTCAGAAATGTGATTCTGTGAATAAGTCATGTAGTCGAAGTGCAAACTTTGGTGATTCAGATAATGATGGATTATTGGGCTCAAAATATTCTACAGATGGTTCGATGCATTCAACCAAAGTTTTTGAGTCTCAAAAAACCAAGACATCTCAGACAGAGAAGATGAATGTGGACATCAAGAAACAATACGATGACTCGGAAGATGAAAAAACACTGCTCTCTAAGCTACGGACAAAGGCTGGGAGCAGTGGTTCATCTGTCAAAAATGGAAGTTCCTCGAATGAGAAGCCTTTGAAGCAGAACGGTTCGATCAAGGGAGATTGTAAAAGCGACGTGAAGCTGCAAAAAACCGTAAGCAAGAGACCGCTTGATGGAGTTAATAATTCTGGTGATCCTTTGGTTAAGAAGGCAAAAGTTTCAGCAACTTTTCCTGCCACCATGAAACATGAGTCTATTGTAAAAGAACTGAAAGCGGAGGATGATGATGACGACGACATTCCTATTTCACAGAGAATAAAAAAGTCAGTTACATCGGCTAATCCATCAACAAAGAATGTGGTAAAGAAGATAACGTCTTCATCTTTCAAGAAAGAGAGCAAGAAAATTCAGAAGACAATGAAGAACTCCAAATACTCAAAATCTTTGAAGGTACCACCTGGATCTGGTGGAGGTCAGAAATGGACAACCCTGCAACATAATGGTGTTATTTTCCCACCTGCTTACAAGCCTCATGGGATCAAGATGCTGTACAATGGGCAGCCAGTCAGTTTGACTCCTGAACAAGAGGAGGTGAGTTTATAGGATGCACATTGTGGTTGTTCATTATAACATCATCCATCTTCTGTTGGTCTACTGCAGGAGAGGAGTTGTATTATTTAGTTTTCCAAAATTGATGAATTGCATTTAGCTATATAGATCTGGTTTAGTTTTTTCTGAAGCCTGTTGTTTGCAGGTTGCTACTATGTTTGCTGTTATGAAGGATACAGATTACGCTACTAAGCCAAAATTTATAGAAAATTTCATGATTGACTGGAGACCAATACTTGGGAAGAACCATGTGATTAAGAAATTTGAGCTATGTGATTTTACTCCTATATATGAATGGCATCTCAGAGAGAAGGAAAAGAAAAAACAAATGACATCAGAGGTAAGTCATACTGCTCATTTTATCACATTCAAGTTGATGATTAGGAGGTAATATGATCATGATTAGGCACTGGGATTTAGATTTTCTGCATGGCATTGGATTGCCTTGAGCAATGTTCTAAAGCTTGCATCAAGCTTAAGGTTGCACCCTAATGACTGCTTTCTCACTTGGAGAAATGTGTTTATGTGGTCAGATTCTGCTATGACAAAGAGATGCTGATATATATCTAAATCTGTAAAAGGCCGTTACTGCTTATTCTTGACCTTGGATCTGTATCTCCTTCTGACATATTTCTCTATCAGAATCAGATCATTTTGAGAAGTGGATATCACTTTTAAGGAATTTTTACAACTGAAGCATGTCTTGATTTTGGTAGATATTTTAAATCTTTGATGATTCATCAGATTCAATCTAATATGAAGCATAGCTTTGTCTTTCTGATGCTCTTGATTGGCGTAATTCACTAGATTTTTCTGTCAGATAGATGACTTTTTTTGGTCAGAATGATGCTTACATGAAGCTTTTTCATGTGTAGGAAAAGAAGGCTCTGAAAGAAGAAAAATTGAAGCAAGAGGAGAAGTACATGTGGGCTATTGTTGATGGTGTGAAAGAGAAGGTTGCTGCTGTCTTTTTGATCTAATTTGTATCATCGATTACTTTGATCTTCCATTAAGGAGCCCTTATGATATTAAATAGTTGTTACATCTTATTGCCTGGTTAGATCCTTGAAAGGTTTTGATATTCTAAGTTTTCCTATACTGGTTATTTTACTTGTGCAATTGATTGCATGGCATACATAAAGCTAATTGTTTATTATCCTCTCATTTTGGTCTGCTCATCGGTATGCTATTTCTCTTTTGTTAAAGTACAAGATATCAATGATAGCCCCTTCCAATATATGGGAAAACAAATGCATACTTAAAAGTTTGTTTTCTTTCATGTGAAGAACCCTGAATTGCCTTCCAACTATTGTTTTTGGCTGAAAATATGAATTGAAGGAGTTGGAACATGTGCCTCGAATCTTGATTTATTTACGGAATCAAGTAGAGTTTAATAGCAATCTGATCGAGCCAAAACACTGCCAGACTATGTGCAAAGTTATATTTTAAGCTTTTACGTAAGCAATCTGACAAAATATGTGCAGAGGCAGTAAAAAAAAATTACTAGTGACTTAAATCCTATTATCCTAGTCTCAGCCTTGAGGAAGGGCAATCCATATTGGATTTCCTGATCCCTAATTCTTGCCCTCAAGATAATGAATTGCTAGAGAAAACAAAATTAACTCCCTCTAAAATGGAAAACAGCCTAGACATTGATTTTAGAACGTCATCTAGGATTACTTATTTTTTAAAATTTACCATCATTATAGTATCTTTCGCCATCTAGAGTGACCTATTCTTGTGTTTGTCATCATTCATTCATTTTATTTGACACTGCTGGTCATGAGGTTTTATATCAATAAGGTTGCATTTTGTTTTCTAATGGTATTAAGATAGTTCTATGATTTTGTATTCTTCTTTTACTTCTTTTGTTACACATTGATGTTGAGCTGCATCTGTGAACCTATTTCTTGATATGAACGAAGAATGACTTGACCGCTATCCTGATTCCAGGTTGGGAATTTCAGGGTTGAACCGCCAGGTCTGTTCCGAGGTCGTGGAGAACATCCCAAGGTGGTTCAGTGCTATAATATAACATAAATGATTGGAAAGAATAATTCATTCATTAGAACTGGAAGATAATAAATTTTGCAGTATGTGATCTTATGATTAGATTCAACACAGACACTATAGATAACAGTTGGTTCTTATTTTTCATATTTTATGTTTACATTTATCTATATCTATTCATTATTTTTGTGTGGCGGGTAGATGGGAAAGCTGAAGAAACGCATTCTACCAAGAGATATTACAATAAATATAGGGAAAGATGCACCAGTTCCAGAATGCCCGATCCCGGGGGAGAGGTAGTGTACAGGATACAAAGAGTTAGTTATAATTTCCATGTATAGAAAAACCTTCTTGATGTATCTTGTTGTTGTGCCAATCAGTTATATATTAATAGATGTTAAAATTTTAAGGTTTTTAACCTGTACATTGTTTTACAGGTGGAAAGAAGTAAAGCATGATAATACAGTTACCTGGCTGGCATTTTGGAATGATCCTATCAATTCAAAAGAGTTCAAGTATGTCTTCTTGGCTGCAAGCAGCTCTTTAAAAGGTCAAAGTGATAAGGAGAAGTATGAGAAAGCTAGACTTCTGAAGGTAGTCATCAGCAACTATTTATTCTATTTTGTAGGCCTGGGTGTGACGTCATTGCATTAACGTTTGAGAGATGGTGATCAGTGGACAGTTTTATCTTTCCCCAATGCATTCGTGATGATCATTTGTGCATCTTACTTATTTTTGGTCAAGTAACTTGCAAGTTACATTACTTTATGCAGGACTACATACATGGTATCCGGGCAACTTACACCAAAGACTTCAATAGCAAAGATGCAACAAAGAGGCAAATAGCAGTGGCCACTTACCTCATTGATAAGCTAGCACTAAGGGCTGGCAATGAAAAGGTCATCTCATACATCCTAAAGTTCTAAACATGATAATTTAATTTAATTTAATTTGTTTGTGGTGGATTTTCTCTTTATGTATTATTGTATTCTCCAAATTTCCTACAGCAAATCATGGATGTTTATGGGGCATGCAGATACTTGCTGATATTGGCATTTGAATATTCACACAATACTTAAGGTTGAATCAACCAGAGTGATTCTTGCTTCATGGCCACAGGATAATTAGATTTTAGTATTGCAGTGGCTGCTGCTGGGTTATTTTAAATTCAGCCAATGCATAAAGAGAACTTGGACTTTACAGGTTTAAAAAAATTGAAATTTTTAGAATTTTGTCTAATATGGAAAAAAAGGCTGCCAATTACAGGTTTCTGCAAGCATAGCGATATAGCTTCCCCCACGCCCTGGTGCACAGTACTTCCCTGAATCTGCTTGCTTTTTATCACCTAAAAACACAAACAGCTATTAGTATATGACACTAGAGAAATTTTATGTTCAACTCCCCAGCGAGTTTCGTTTGGCATATTCTAGCCATTAAGATCTAGTTGTCAACATGTTCTTTAGCTTTATAATTTATGTGTCTTGGAAGAAAAGTTGAGTTATTGGGATAATTTGGCTAAATTTATTGTTTTTGAGCTGCCTAATTATGTAATGGCCCACTGCTAAATTTGTTGGCATTATATTACCTACGGGCCATGAATAGCCTATACAGCCTGTTGTTATATATACCTGTTGTCACTGATATTATCCTTTGAGCTGAATTACATTTATTTAACTGTTTCCAACTTTGGATATTCTTAAGTTATCAAATTTTTTAGTTATCTTTTTTTGCATAATCTCCTATGTATGGAGTTTCATGATAGGCTTGCTTGCTTGATTGCCGATTATTATTGCTGCAGGTTTAAATATATTATTTCCTCATTCAGCACAAGTAGAAAAAGACGTTTGCTTTACATGTCGAAGTTCTGCATGGTAATTGTCTGTTTCTTCATATTCGCAGGATGATGATGAGGCTGATACTGTTGGTTGCTGTACTTTAAAAGTCGAGAATGTTACATTAGTTCCACCTAATAAATTACAGGTAGAGTGGAGTATCTAAATAGTGAAAACATATAAATTGACCCTTTCCCTCTCATCATCCATTGACTACATCTCAGTTTTCATCATGTCCAGTTTGACTTCCTTGGTAAAGATTCTATCAGATATTTCAACACTGTGGAAGTTGAGTTACCTGTCTATAAAGCTATTGGAGATTTTCAAAATGGTAAATACATCATATTCTGTTTTCTATATCAGCTAATAGACGAATATTTTGTTCCAACTATTTATTGTTATTTATTAGCAAAAAAAAGTAGCGGAGGCAGGAAGGTTGGTGGGGATGATCTCTTTGACCTGCTTGATACAAGTAAACTTAATGCCCATCTGAAGGAACTCATGCCTGGTCTCACTGCTAAAGTATTCCGTACATACAACGCCTCTATCACACTAGATGACATGGTAAGATGGATGCTGGGTGCTGCTTTTAATAGGGGCAGTAGCATTAGTACCTTCTATTTAAATTTTATCTTCATCTTGTGATCAGATGACCCAAAAATTTCCTTATTTTTTCCTTACTAGACATTGCAAGATCTAATAACACAATGCCATTCTCTTCAACCTTCTTTGGATCAGTAGCTTTCTAAACCATCTCGGAAAAAAAATTTGAAATCGTTTTTTCTTTACTGCTAGACAAATTTAGAGTAACTGGTCTTTGCAATACAAGTGGGAAAGAGTACCCTTGCCTCTAAAAGCTGTTTATGTTAGATGTGCTCTCTTTCCAGGTTAATATCTGATTTTGTTTCATGGAAGTGCTCGCCTAACAATGGTTATGTTAAGAAAAATGTCAACAAAGAGGGGGCATATCATTTCCCTTCCCGTTCAATCCCTCATATCCCTCAATGAAAAATGCATTATAGTTCCTAATGAGAATCCTTCACATTCCTTAAGGAAAAATGCATTGCAGTTCCTAATGGGAATCCTTCACATTCCTCAAGGAAAAATGCATTGCAGTTCCTAATGGGAAAACTTGCTGATGTTAGGCAACTAAGAATCCTAAATCACAAGTTTGATGCTTTACTTTAGATTTTTTTCCCCTTCCAGTTCATTACTTCATCAGCTTGCTGCATTCAAGTTCTCTGCAAACCTTGCTATCTTATAGTTGTATGTTGCGTACTATCAATGAGATGGATAACGTAGGTAATGACATGATTGTTTGCCTGAGATGGTTTTGTTGTATTGATAGTTGAACAGAGAAACCAAGGATGGAACACTTCCTGAAAAGATTGCTGTTTATCAACTAGCAAACAAAGAGGTAAAGCAATGAGGGTTTATTTGTCAGATCCAATATTTATTATAATTGTCCATGATTACAACTGTTGATTCTTGTTTATTGCAGGTTGCAATCATATGCAATCATCAACGGAGTGTCTCAAAGTCTCATGATGCTCAGATGACACGTTTGAATGAAAAGATAGATGAGTTGAAGGTTGGATTCTGTTATCTTTTCTCAAAAAACACTAATCAAGGTCAAGTTAAATTGCTCTCTCTTGATGTTCTTACTTGTGAGTAGGCTCAACAAGAGGAATTGAAGGTGGATTTAAGTAGGGCAAGGAAAGGGAAGCCTCCACTGAAAGACGCTGAGGGGAAGCCGAAGAAGAACTTGTCCTCTGAAGTGTAAGAGACTCATACTTGCAATTATAAACTTAATACATCTTCCATCCTTTTAGTTCCACTATACCAATATTAGCAGTCAATGCACAGGTTAGGAAAGAAGCTTGCTCAGATTGATGCTAAAATTGAAAAGATGGAATTGGATAAAAAGACTAAAGAGGACTTGAAGACAGTAGCACTGGGCACTTCCAAGATCAACTACCTTGATCCTAGAATATCTGTTGCATGGTGCAAACGCCATGAGGTTCCCATTGAGAAGGTCAGACATACTTTCCTTTCGAGTATTAAAAGGATCAGTTTGCTTTCTTATTTCCTCATTTGCTTGACCCATTAATTAGAAAGCAATGAACTTGCAAACAATTTCTAGAGAACCAACCATATTTTCTAGTTTGTCTTTGTGAGTTTTCTTTTTTACTGCTTCAAGTGTTCTGTTGACTCTGTTGGTTGTGCTGCTAGATATTCAACAAATCGCTTCTCGCAAAATTTGCATGGGCAATGGACGTCGACCCATCCTTCAGATTCTGATTACCTTAGAATGAAGACGCAGGCCTTCATTTCTTCGGTATGGATGGCCAGGCAGTGGAGAGGACTGATTCATGTCAATTCCATCATGAGTCAGTCAATGATGACAGACGGTGATCGCGAAGTTGTTATATAATGTGCGCGAGAGCCTTTTCATGGCGAGGGATTAACAAGTATTTCCTCCGGCAAGTTTTTAATTCCCTGTGATGAATCTTTTATCAATGCATTGCATTGGTGAGAAGCAAAACAAAAACAAAATTGAATCAACTCTTGAGGGCATTGCAATGATTTCCGTTTTCCTTTCTTATCAACAACAGTTACAACCAAATGGACATTTACAGGACTCTGTTGAAGCCATTGCTCTGCAATGTGAAATGTTACATAGTCTCATAGAGTCGAACACAAATGTTTTTAGTTTTCTTTATTGTGCCCTTTGGGACAATTTATTTGTTAATTGTTATAAGAGTCAAATAATTCCTTTATTTAATGATGATTGACATCAGTTGTTTGGTTATGCTCATCTGTTTGGAAAACGGATGCGGGTTTGGATCCGATTATCACCACCAACCCGGTAGGGCGTGAAGGCTAAAGATAAATATATAATTTCTTATAACAAATAATTATTATATATATTTTTTCAATGTTTATTTGGGCCCCCAGGAAATTATGGTGTATAATATGTACATATATTTTTAAAAAACAAATTGTTTATATATATATGTGACTTGCTCCTTCAAAGGTGAGAACAAAACGGGGTTTTGTTTTTAGATCCGAAAACCCGAATCCGACAAGCTTTAAGCTTATACATTTTAAAAGAAATCCAAAGGGACAAAAGCAAGGCACACAAAAAATGGAAAAATAAAAATAAACCCCTGGAAAAACCCTAAATCCAGATCCAAATTCCCAATAGCTCTCTCTCTCTCTCTCTCGGTCCCTCTTTGTCTCTGTAAAAATCTCGACTTTGTATTCTCCTCCATGGCTTCATCTCTTCAGCTTTCGAGGCCTATCAATCCTAAATCACCAACTCCATCTTTGAATCTCTTCTCTTACTCCAATGGATTCGCTCCAGCGGAGCGGAGAATGGTCTTTAGAAGGCCAAGAAACCATGCGGTGCGTTGTTCGTTCGCTTCCTTTGCTCCGATGGACTCCGCGAGGATTAAGGTCGTTGGAGTCGGGGGCGGCGGGAACAATGCGGTCAATCGGATGATTGGGAGCGGGTTGCAGGTAGGTTTTTCTTAAGAAAAATTTTGTTTTGGAAATGTAGGAGTTTTGTTTGGTTTCATGTAGTTTATTGGTTGATTTTATGTTGACATTTTTTTTTGTGTTTACTTTTCTTTGAATTTTCTTGAAAATTTGAGCTTGAGAGACGGAAGTGCGGTTTATGGAAAGTTTGGTGCTAGATATCTCTTATTTTTAGGATGGATTTATTTGGATTTTGTTGTTTCGTCTATATAGATAGAAAAACGATGAATTTTGTTTCTGATAAAGCTCAACTGGATTGAAGCTTGAGTTACCTTTTTCATGGGAATCCTCATTCTGACATTTTGATCTTTAAGATATATTCAAATGGATGTTCATCTTTTCTTTTTCTTTTTCTTTTTTTGTCAATTCTTTTTTGATTTTTTAAGCTTTTGTTATATGATTGGAATGGGTTTATTTGGGAATATCATTGTTGGTTTGGATAATCATAATAACCTTTTGAGCATTTTTATTAATTTGTGGGTCTATCTAAATGTCGAGAGTCTTGGATGCCGTCTTTTCCTTGTAAGAGGATTGCATTGTGTATTGGTATGGGGACTGTCTTCTTGTTGTGTACAATCTTTCATTGTTTGGTCCGTTGCAGTTTTATCTTGGATTTCCATCTAAAACGTTGGTAAACTTGGTGCATTTAACTGGCTTACTCGAGCAATTGTTTTTTTAACCTATATTATCTTGCTTCCTTTGTTCTTCTGAGTGAAACATGTATTCATAGTTTGAATTACATACTTTTGGTATCAATTAGGCAGTATACCAAAAATGACTAGCTTCCTGTTGCGGATATGTCCATTATGTGTGTTCATGATCAGCATATTATTGATTCTGGTGCTGTGTAATTGCAGGGTGTTGACTTTTATGCGATAAACACTGATGCTCAGGCACTGTTGAATTCTCAAGCAAAAAATCCACTGCAGATTGGAGAGCTTTTGACTCGAGGACTAGGTGGATTATCTTTGTCATGTTTGATATTTATTGCTTGTAGGATACAAGTAATTGTTAAATGATATATAACTATGAAAATAGTTTATCGGTGGAGTTGTGGAGGATTTAGCTTTCAATTAAGTTTTGTCATGAATCCGTTTTTGTGACTGGTGTTCTGCCTATATCGTTCTTGAGAACATTGCTTGTTCATCATCATGCAAGTTCAAGAATAGTTCATATTAGCTTATCAACATAGTGGAGTATGGTAGACGTCCAAGATGATACTTGTTTTATTATCTCAGGATAACTCGTTGGAACTTTTGTTCTGAAATTCAGGTACTGGTGGCAATCCTCAATTAGGGGAGCAGGCAGCTGACGAATCCAAGGAAGCCATAGCCACCGCTCTGAAGGATTCAGATCTTGTATTTATAACTGCTGGGATGGGAGGAGGTACCGGTTCAGGAGCTGCTCCTGTTGTTGCCCAGATATCAAAGGAAGCTGGTTTTTTGACTGTTGGTGTCGTTACTTTTCCTTTTAGCTTTGAAGGCCGTAAAAGATCACTCCAGGCAGGTGTCACATCCTTCTATCAGCATTAGTTACAATACCTTATTTGTTGTTTCTGTTAAGTTTTGTGTTGGAAACTCATTCATTAGTATATTGTGAGCTATTGATAGTTCTACTTTTCTGTTTCATCTGTAACAATAGTTTAGATGCCTGTGTTTGTAGCTCCACTGAATCTTAGCATGTATAATTGTGTTTTATATAATGTTGAAACGACTTGCTCTAATATATTGCATTGCTTGTGCTGGCAGTTGATTTGTTATTTAAATATTCAACTGCAAAGTAATGCAGAATGGAAACCAACAATTTGCTTGCATTACTTCAGTCTTTCTCAATAACTAAACTCCTTTGTTCATTAAAAAATTCAGGCATTGGAGGCTATTGAAAAGTTGGAAAAGAGTGTTGATACACTTATAATCATTCCTAATGACCGGTTGCTGGATATTGTGGATGAGCAGACACCTCTACAAGATGCATTTCTTCTTGCTGATGATGTCTTGCGCCAGGGGGTGCAGGGGATATCTGATATTATTACAGTGAGTGGTTTTTGACACTGTAACTTGAATTTGCATATTGAACTAAATTTATACACTTTTGCAGATTCCAGGACTAGTGAATGTTGACTTTGCAGATGTGAAGGCTGTTATGAAGAATTCAGGAACTGCCATGCTCGGTGTAGGTGTTTCCTCTAGCAAGAACCGGGCACAAGAAGCAGCAGAACAAGCAACGTTAGCACCTTTAATTGGGTCATCTATTGAGGCAGCTACTGGGGTTGTCTACAATATAACTGGTGGAAAAGACATCACTTTGCAAGAAGTAAACAGGGTGTCCCAGGTACATTATAGTTTCAGATTTTTGGATGCTTTGTTGTAGTGTTTACGTTACTATTTTTTATCATGTTTACTTTTTTCTGTAAATGCCGATATCACATACAAATTAAGCTACATTGCAAAACTTGTCAGACTCTCCCTATTTTTTGAGTTTCGACTGCTAATTATACATCTTCCTATGAACCATTCCAGGTTGTGACTAGTCTTGCAGATCCCTCTGCAAACATAATATTCGGAGCAGTGGTAGATGATCGTTATACCGGTGAAATTCATGTAACCATAATTGCCACTGGCTTCCCACAGTCATTCCAGAAATCCATCCTAGCAGATCCAAGGGCCGTTAAGATGATAGAAGCCCAGCAAGAAGCCAAAATCGGTTCTGTACCAGTTAAGTCGGCAAATTCGTCTCCATTGCCATCCCGGTCTCGAAAGCTCTTCTTCTAATATGTTCCATGGTCCTCTGAACTCGCTCAATATTTACAATCTCAGTAGCCCTATCGAGATGGTGGCGGATTGTGGCTGCGTATCTGTTCATACAGATGTTTCTCTTATGTTTCTTTTGCTCTCATGTACTTCTGCTGTCCTTGTTCTAGGAAGAAAATGAAGAAAAAAAAAAAGAATTTTTTGCCCACTACCATAATGTAATTTTTGGATGATTTTGGTATCAATGCTACAAAGAGCAAATATTTTTTTTTTTTTATGCCAAATATATGATGTTATCACTATTATGTTTTTGGGATAAAGCTTTCTTTCAGTGATTGTGAATTTCTTGCTATCAATGTGCTCTTGTTTATGGTAGGTTACAATTTTGGGTTTATTTGCTTATGCACCCCTGTAAAACTACTGAGTTAAGCATATAACCTTTGTCATGTTTTTCACCATACATACACACTCCTCTAAGGATCAAGTTCTTTAGTTAGACATATATAACAGCCGCATTATAGCTAATGATGGGGTATTACAATAAATCATTAAATAATTTTTTTTTAAAAAAGTTTACTCGATTTAGTTACCATAAAATTTTCATTCTTACAGTATCTGATAAATAATTATAACTCAATATATATACATAAATAAGAACATAATGTGAAAACCTAAATACGTCACCTATGCAGTTTGTCTCTCACGGTATTCACCTTAAATAAGTTGCTAATCTGCAGCCCTTGTATATCAAGCAAGGAAATAAAAACCATGGAAAGCACTAGGGATGGCATGACAAATATTAAAGACAGACATCTCTGTTTGTAACATAAGCAAGCAACAAATTTAATCCTTAAAAATACTTTGTGTGTGTGTGTGTGTATATATAGTTTACAAGAACATCGACATCTCCACTGGATGAGTAAATGAGAAAATAGCTTCACCAAACAGTTCAAAGAGAGATGCCAACAGATGCCCAGCATCTACATCTTCCTTCCATGCTTGGGTGAGGGCGGAGGACATCATTGTCGCTCTGTCTTCACCCTTCTCTCTTTGGCTTCCACCCGAAGTGCTCTCATTCGATACTTGTCCTGAAGAAGAGGACGCCCCCAGGCCGGAATCTCCTGATAAGCTGGGGAACCCTTCTGCTCCTACTTGAGTGTTTCCCGTTATCGGGACTGAAGGCATTGGCCCTGAGGGCCCATCTACGGCGAGCTTCTTAAGTGGTGGCTGCTGTAGTGGTTGGCTGCCACTAAGCCTGCGTTTATCTTAATGCGCGGAGAGAATAAGGTTAGTGCGAGTCCATGACTCCATATATCATGTTCTGGTGGCCAACCACGGAAAAACAAATGCAAGTTTTCTCCTTGTTCTATCTTTTGTGGGTGTTTATAGAGATGATCAACAAAAGGAACTATAAAACTCTTCACCCATAGATTTCAGTTCACATGCAACTTCATCTCACTGCACTATTTATTTCTACAGACCTTAGATCCTACGTCACATATGTTAATTGAGGCATGCCAAGAAAATACATAAGGTATAGCACATCTAAACTCTATAGTGAAGAGGAAATTCATTTATGGCTTGTACCAACATTGAGTTGATAATGAGAAATTCAAACTGAATGTCATTGAAATACTATAGAAATAATAATGATATGGTGATAGATAAAGCGCGTAGAAAGTTTAAGGGCATCCTACTTGGCAAAGAAGAGGTTGCAATTCGTCCATTGCTCCTCGAAAATGGACGTGTCGGAGGAGTTAGCAAGCCAGGGAACAACTTCATGCGGTCATACAAGCATTTACCTGCAGCACGCTGAATTGTGCAATGCCAGCAGCATGCAAGTTAGTACACTGTCGATTTGGAAGATATGAGAGTGAGTAACAGGTGAGACCAGACCAGCAAGGCACCATAGACACGCCATGCTTCTTTCCTCTTCATTTCATTTTTCTGCTTCTCTAACAGCATCTCCGGTTCTAGCAGTTGCAGATACGGCTCAAGGTTAGGTAGAATAAGGAGTCGTACCTGACCGGTTAGGACAAAAAATAATTCAGATATATATAATTAGGTAAGAAAATATTATTGCTATTGTCACACACATACAATTCATGGAGAAATAAAAAAATAGATCAAAAGGAACATGTGTACAATCTTTCCAACAGATATATATATAATTAGGTACTGCTAGCCAGGAAAACCTATCAAGAATTACCACACTGGGCCCCAGAGCAGCAAGTCCTTGAATGGCTCCATAGTGCTGTGTCATTGCTTTAGATGGATCAAGAAAAGCATGCAGTAAAGTCTTTGTCAGCCGAGACTGAAGGTTGTGATAGACATGCCCAAATCTGAAAAGAACTCTTTCCATGGTAAGTATGAGCTTATCACAGAATAGAAAATGGGGAATAAAAGGACAGCTGCAGTTGAGATTAACGCAAAGAGAAATGAGCTTTTCGAATATGAAGATCTAGGGGTTAGCAATGTTTGATTGTTCATGTTGGACCTAAATTTAAACTTGTCAGTACAGAAAATTCGATAAAAATGACTCCAAAGCCACTAGGGAAAACTCATACCCATCCATGTTGATATTTCCTCTATATAAACTAAGAAAATAAGGTATATTTCACCAATGCAAGGGAAACAAGTTTTAGTACACAAAATAGCTCACCTTCGGCACACAGATGCTGCTAGGGTTGCAGAGAAATCTCTAAGCTCCCAGTGATTATCAGCAAGCCTATTCCCCAACCTTTTGGCAACAAGGCATGTTATCATTGATGGCATCAACTGATGTAACTGCAAATTGAAAATTGATACAGGTATCAGAAGTATGAGAAGACATGGCTAAACTTCTTGTATTATGTATTCACACAATTTCTAGAAATTCGTATAGATAGTAGTCATTGACAAGGAAATCAGATATGCCCATTAAAGTACAAAACCAATTAAAAACTTACGTAGGGTTCTATGTGAATGTGTGGATTTTGGAGAAGGCTTCGGACAACGCGCATGAGAGCGAAAAGAACAGGAAGATTATTCAGACTTCGAGTAACCTGCAATTAGCTTTTAACAAAATCAACAAGGGGAAAATATAGTCCTGTGCAACTGAAAGATATATCAACAAACTTAACCTCATCTGCGATGAAGTACGAAAAATATGGGACTAATGGATGAAGACCAGAATCTGCGGCCAGGCTTCTGAGAGCTTCTTTGAAAAGGTCAGAGTCATACTTAGTCACAGTAAGTTCAGTGATTTTCTCAAAGTATAGCTGTGGGTTTAAAAAGAAATAAGAAGCAACTGTCAGCCAGCTTTTACAAGTGAATACCACAATCAATAAATGATATAAAATCAATTTTTTTAAGAGGAATTAGTACCTGTAGTTCTCTGGATAACACATGTTTTACAGGAAGTTTAATATCAACAGGAAGCCCATCATCCTTGTTGTGCTCAGACCGTTTGATCTCTGATGGGGGTACAAGTGCTGGGACAAATATTAAAGGCAAACAAATCTATAAGTGACCTCCAATATAGAAAAATTATAGTGAACAGCACCAGTGTCTGGGCACAACTTTTTTATACATCCTCACCAAAAATCCAATATGCATACATAAATAAACATGGTGCTCCAAAGAAAAGAAAGAGGATACGAACAATGAGGGAAGTAAGGCACAAAGGTTTCTAGTGAATGTTCATAAGAAGTAGGTTCATAAATATAACAGCAGTCAATAGAACACTAAGCATTTATGATTTTTCCAAACCAAAGCAGTTGCAGAATTAAGCCAAATGAAAGCAACTGAACCAAAATGCTCAGTTCATAGCAACAAATATAATGAGAAGAATTGCATAAACAAAAGAGGTTCATTTCCCAAGTAAATGATGGAGTTACCCTCCACAGGAGCATTTTCTGGAATTGCAGGTTGAACCCCTTCAATGGCAAGCCAATGAACAACAATAGTGGTGTCAAGTGGTGCTTTAGGTAGGGGTGCTTCAATTACCTACAGATGCTGACACTCAGGAAAAATGGGAAGTACAAAGACATGCAAATTAGATATCAAGAACAAAAATCACATCAAGGGAAGAACTTGCCTCTTTAAAGTCAACATCTTTGTCATCAATATAGAACAGGTCCTTATGCCCTACAGCTTTTTTGAAGCGTAAAGGGTCAGCCGAGGCAAGTCCATAAACAGGCTGGATTAACAAGGTTTGACAGTAATGAGTACAAGATAAACCTGGAAATGGATCAGGCACTGATAAACCTTATAGAGTTAGGAACTAGGTTCACATTAAAGGTTCTTGAAATCAACAAGTTTTACCAGCTCGTAAATAATATTAACCAAGAGATAGGCAGCAGCAAGCTTTGCTTTTTCTTCAAATAAAAAAAAGACCTTTTTTCTCTTTGACAAAAATTACTATGTCCAACTTCCAAAGAAGTAGACCTTGAAAAAGAGTGACCCCAATTCTCAAATTTCTCATTTCCAAGAATTAAAAGGAGATTGTTTTGAATCAAAACTCAATTTCTGATCATCCATGAGCTAGGGAACCGCCAAAATCATACCGAACTATAAAAATATAACAAAGCCAAAACCCTAAATCAAAAAGCAACCCTAAAGAAGTAAACTTTGCCCCAAAGAACTCAATTGCTAATGCTTTGAATATATAATTTGATGCCTCCGATGAAACTATCAACAAAAAAAAAAACGAGAAATATCAAAATCAAAATTCTCCAAAATCACAGAAATCCAGTGAAAAAAACTACCAAATTACAAAGGAGCCGTGATCTAAGGAACTTCAAATAAAAGATCCGCCATCAAAAAGAAGATAAATTTACCCAAAAAAACAAACATAAATGCGAAATCAGCACCACCCCAAACACCACCCGCAACCCAAACAAAATAAGAAAAAACCGAATCGACAACGCCCCTTCAAAAACCACAAAAATCTCGTCGAATCCAGAAAAACCAGCACAATACCTCGACGTTTCTCAGGTTAAGAGCGCTTTCAACATCATCAGCAGTGAGGACTGTGCGCTTGGAGTGGCGCATGCACTTCATCGCCTCCTGCATGATCTCCCGCAGCCGATACTCCACGTCCGGCGCCAGCGCCTGTGCCACATCGCTAGAGAGATTGCCGATACCGATGCTTTGAGCAATAACCTCGATCGTCTCCTTCGGTACGATGCTCATCTCTCAAACTCTCTGCGCGGGCGCCTCCGCGCGCGAGCACGCAACCTGCTCGACCTTTTGCCCCAAAGACAAACCTTAGCTTAAGAAACGGGTGTGAGTTGGTGTTATCGGGTCGGATCCACATAAACCCGATAAGACCGATAAGATCCAAATCCGTAATTTCTTAAACTTTTAAATGATTTGTAAATTCAGTGTATCTACTATTTTATTTAATAAAAAAACTTATGTATTTTAAAATTCATATTTTTAATCCAAATCTTTTTATTTATTCATTCATTCTTGTAAAATCCTAATGGTTACTTTTATTGCATTAAAAACAATGCCCAAGTTTCCTTGTCCTCAGAAAGAAAATTAAACGTTTTTTTTCTTTAATTAATTCAAATTAATTTAAAAACAAAAAACAAAAAAGCAAACCATCATTTTCAAACTATGGATGAATTTCAAAGGTTAATTAAAAACATGCCTTCAAATTAATTCGAATTGGTGCCCTAAAATGAAGAAGTGGGAGGTGCCCCACGATAGTTTCGTATACCACCTCCTTCGAGCAACCAATCAAATCCGATCAACCATCTCTGATGCCGCGGCAGTTGTGAAATTCAGCGCCAGGATGTTGGCTGGAGTGATAACCCTACTTAACAAAACTAGGGTTACGACATAACGAATGAGATCGGAAAGAATGATCAAAGAATGCAAGGATTTAGCGCAATACCTCTTGAAAGCAGCGTCAGGACACGCCCAAATATTGTGGATGTCTATGAACAAAGAAAATCAAGACACTGAGAAAACAAAAGCCTAAAGCGAATCCAAGATTCCAAGAAGCGAATAAACCTTTGATCATCTTTTAGTAATGCTTATATATCCAGAAAAAAAAACCCCGGGTGCTTTGTCATTGAGGATTTCTTGCAGGCAGGAACCATCGAGGTCGATCGGTTCATCGGAGGCCTGAATCTCAGAAAGCACCACCCAGATCGCGCTTTCTACCTCTTAAACCATTGAAAAAAGATCAAGAAAGGGAGAAAAAGACGAGAGGCTACCTCTAGAAGGGGATCGGCGAGGGAGATTCAAGAGGGCACCTGCAGGCGAGAAGAAGGGGCTTGGAGGCGGTGAAGCAGGAGACGATTCTTGGATCTCCTCCGGGATGAGGTTTTCTTAGTGTCCATAAACTCACTCTTGGTTTAAGATGAGAATGAGCGCCAAGGGGAGCCTTTTATATCATGATAAACGGCTGTCAAAAAGACCAAAATGCCCTTTTTATATATCAAAACTTTATGTTTTTTTTACAAAAACTTTTTAAGTTGATTTATGCGATGTGGATATTTATTACTTATTATATATATATATATATTTGGCTTGGAGTCGCCGGCAAAATGGGTTATTGGTGCTGCATGAAAATTATATTTATTAATTTGTTATTGTAAATCATTTTATGCAGTTGTTTTTTTTATTAGAAATTTTATAAAAACAAAGGAGGGCACATAGGAGAAAAACAAGATCGGTGTATGAGGAGGGAACAATACAATAGTCTTTGTCACGTGATCAGCACGGGCTACTATTACCAGTTAATTGAATAATAGAACTACTTATTTCGAAACTTTTCTTTTCTTAAATTTATGTCTTTATTTATATAATTTTCAGTATATTAGAATAATAGACCTACAAAAGTGTATTAACAGTGATGTATTTAATTAATTTCAGTCTAGGCCAATTAATTATAATGATGGATCATTAACTTTACTTCCCAAAAAAAAAAAGAAGAAAAAGAAAGAAAGAAAGAAACCTTCATAAAAAGTAAGCTTTTTACAAAAAATAACTAAAGATAACACATTTTTTTTCCTGATCTGAATGAACACTCAAAAAGAATTTGCATTCCAGCCAAATTTAAGTTAATTCTGAAATAAGAATCCAAACAAATAAACCCAGCAATCAGACAATTTTCAACACTCACTTTTGTGCTGTCCTTTTTTTTTTTGGAACATTAATATGAGAAATGATCACTATGGTATTAATTACATCAGTAGATTTTTGAAGAATGGCAAACAGAGATTCTTAGCTTTTGCTCATTTCTTCCCATACAGGTAATATACCTTGAGCTGCCAATCTCTTTTTAACCCAAAAAACTACATGTCCAGCAGTAATTCTCTTTTCATCAATCAAGAAGGGCTCAACTGTACTGGCTTCACTGCCATAGGAACTCAGAGCAAAACCTTTAGGCCCTGATCAAAACATTAAGAAAATACTAAATTGTTAGCATTATTACTATTAATCACAATTGAAATGAGGGAGAAATGTTGGTATACCAGTGAGGACTCCATTTGGGAAGAAAGCCCAGAAGTTATAAGGAATATCGTTCTTCAAGAAGCTGCCTTCCAACTGAAAACAAACATCGGTTGTTTGAATATATAGTTTTGGTGTGGGATTCTACTAAACACACAACAAACCTTGTTGTTTTCAAATGTCATCTCAATCTGAGAGAGGTCTTCTTGAGCTTCTAGAATGGCTTTAAGTGAAGGGATCACATCCTCGGCCATCATCTCTGGTAGAGCTTTCACCGGAGGTTTCTTGGGCTTCGCCGGAGCAGTGACAGCTTCCGCCGAAGCAGGCTCAGTCGCCTTCTTATCAGGAACTAATAGAAGCAAACATTTCAACAGATCAGAGGAGAATCTTGTAAATAGTAGTGCCACACGCTGTGAACTTGATTCCATACCAGTGACAGTTGAGGATTCTTGCACGGTTGAACACATAACAGCACTGCTGCAAGAATGGCCTTTGCTTGCTTTGTATCGTCGGACATTGATAGAAGAAGCCGGTATCAAACTCGAAGAAGATCTTAGCCTTGCAGGTCTAGCAAGAGGACCGCATATGTTGATTGAGTTTGAAGCCATAGTGAGTAAAGGTAGTAACTATACTTTGGAAGCAGTGAGAACATAAAGGAAATACTGAGAGACCATTCGCTTTAAGATTTCTGATTGTTACAATGAAGGAGCTTTGGTTCAGGAGAGGAAAAGAGAAGCTCATTTCGGTTTGGCTTTGAATGTGAAGATAAGAGAAGAGTGGTGGATATGCAATGGCTCTCATTCATAGTAAAATGCCATCCACTAGTTCTCTGAATGGCCCTCCTCTTCCCTTGCACAATTTGGATGCGCTTGTCTCGCTTCTATGAGTTCAATCTGAATTATAAACTGGTTCAAATTCACTTGATTTTAGAAGCATAGTAAACTGTATTTTGTTTAATCAAAATATATATATAAATGAGTTTCATATTGGATTTAACCAAATTGTGACAGATTTGCCCTACATTAACTTGTTTTCGAAGAACAATTAATTATCATACCCCTTCTTTATCAAAAAATTCTCCCACGCACGGTAAGGAAATTTATTTAGTACTTATTTCACTAAACAATGAAAGCCTTAAATGAAATATCCCTTCAGGCCTTCACCCCATCTACATCATCTGTCCCTATCAGCATCACTCTAATGGCATTAGTTCAACCATCTAAGTCACAAAGGGATGCTTGCCTTGCAAAAGACGTGAATCATGATTGATCTAAGTTGAAGAACGAACCTATAAATTCTCATGTGTAAAGAACTCGTATAAGAAAAACATGACAGTAGAATTAGGAGCGGAACAGAATAGAATACTCACAATATATCAAGAACACAAAGAAGCTGAAGGCGAAAACATGGTCTTTGAAGCAGAGGACAGCAGTGACCTGATGTTCTTCATTATCATAGCATGGCTCTTCATCACCTCCTTGATCATATTCAGCCGCACAGATGGCTCCAAACGACCATCTAAATCAGAATGATGAAAAGATCTTTCTGAATTGTATTATGTGTAAATGTGTTTTTGTTCCATTTGATTATGTTAGCAATGAATGGGCGTGTATATCCTTCATCTGAGGAAGAAGCACTAGTTGTAGCATATCATATAGCTCCTTTGCTTGCGGATGTAACTGATCACCAGCATAAAACAAATGGTTTCTCATGTTCACTTCAATCTCACTATAACCAGGGACTTTCTTCACGTTCTTCTCTTTCATCAGCTTTCTCACTCTACCAACATCAGTCCACATGCCACAAGATGCATAGACATTCGCCAAGAGTATATAACTCCCTGAGCCCGATTGCTCAAGCTGAATCAACTGTTCACCAATGCCACTGGCAACTTCAAGCTTGTTGTGCACCCTGCATGCTCCAAGCAATGCTCCAAGTACCGCTTCATCACACTCACTTGGTGGCATGCTACTCACCACTGATTTCGCTTCCTCGATATACCCAAAACGGGCCAATAAGTCAACAAGACATGAGTAATGCTCAGACTTTGGCTCTACATTGTATGCGAGGCTCATTGAATTGAATATCCTCCTACCCTTCCCAACAAGACCAATGTGGCTGCAAGCTGATAACACCCCCACAAAGGTGATCCCATCCGGTTTCTCTCCTTGCCGCAACATCTGTGCAAAAACCTGCAGTGCACATTCACCACAGCCATGGTTAGAGTAAGCAAGTATCATTGATGTCCATGATACAACATCCTTGATCACGAGTTCCTTAAAAGCAAGATAAGCAGAGGGCAGATCACCACTTCTGGAATACATAGAAACCAGAGCATTTGTCAATGAAGTATCAGAATCAAAACCAAGCCTCAATGCTCCTGCCTGAATCTGCATGATTTCAGTAATACGCTCGCACGCAACTAAAACACTAGTTAAAGTAGTTTCATTCCGCTTCACTGGAGAGAAAAGCATGAGCCGAAAAAGTTCCAATGCTTCCTTTTTGCACTCATTCTTCACATACCCATCAATCATGGTATTCCAACTGACAACATTCTTATCAGGCATTCTATCAAACATTTCACGCGCCTCAGCCACAAACCCATTGTCAACATATGCAGTAATCATCGCATTCCATGCCGCCGCATCCTTCTCCGGCATCTGATCAAAGAACTCTCGTGCTCCCAATATCAGTCCATTTTGCGCGAGACCAGAGACCATTGTCGTCCAAGAAACCGTATTTCTTTGAGGCATCAACCAAAACAATTCAATTGCCCCACTTGCTCGATTACCATATAAATACCCCAGAATCATCACATTCCAAGAGTAAATATTTCGATACGGCATTTCATCAAACAGCTCCCGTGCCTCAGCTAATAAACCATTATCTACATAAACCTTCATCATCGCTGTCCAAGAGACAACATTCTTCTCCGGCATCTGATCGAAAACACGCCGCGCATCCGATACCAAACCATTCCGAGCATAACCTACAAACATTGTCGTCCATGAGACAGCATTTTTATCCGGCATTTGCTCAAAAAGCTTCTGGGCATCATCCACCCTCCCAACTCGACAATACCCAGACACCAAACTCGTCCAAGAATAGACATTTCTAACAGGCATTTGATCAAATATCACTCGTGCATCATCAATCCTTCCAACCTTAGCATATCCATCAATCATTGCCGACTCAACAACAACATTCCTCTCAGGCATTTCCAGGAAAAGTCTTTCCGCCTCCAGAATCTCACCTTCTTTCAGATATATACCGATCATGGAACTATAAGTGACAACATCTCTGTGCGGCATTCTATCGAACAGTTGGCGTGCACTCGCAACATCCCGAGACCGACCCAAGCTTGACAATCTTGAATTGCAACGCCGAACATCAAACAGCAGGACGGATGCATCACTGAGATCTCTGGGATCTGTAGATTGATATGAGGGGAAACGTTGGCAAGATGAAATCACTCGAAGAAAAAATTGGGCTTTTCTCCGAAGAATTAGGGAGCGTCCCATAACAAGGACGTGCTTATTCATCATGCTTTTATTTGTATTATGAGTACAAACTTGATTTCAAAAGTATGGAGACACAAATATGCACATATACCCCTGGAAAGTTTTAAAATATAGATATACATAGTAAAACAAATCATTTACAAACATGCCACATATATTAGAATGAGTCATTTACAAACATCCGCTATATATATATATATATATTAAAATCTGCTAAAAAAAACAAACCATATATAATTTATCAACATAGATGAATAAATAAATCATATATATACACAACCAAATGTAGAGTTCAACAATAGGACTTCCAGGAGACGACAGCGGGCAAGTATCATACTTCCATGGCTGCTCAAATGAATGAACTTTCATCAATCCACACCAATGAAGTACACATGCGATAATGATAATGAAAAACCTGTCGTTTTTAATGCATCCTCTGAGACATAGATTGGAAACAAACTATGTAAAACCCTCAAAATCATATTCCAATAAGTACATATTTCAATGGGGCATTTCATCAAACAACTGTTGTGCACCTGCTAGAATACCATGGGTATTTCATCCACTTGCATCATCTCAATAATGACAGGGATTATGATTCTCCACAGTTCAATCTATGAAAATGGGCTTGAATATCAAAATAGCAAAGCAAGATCAACACAATCAAGTAACATGCTCCTGTATAAATTTCTTTCATCAAATCCATGATACACTTTTTTTACTTGACAACACAACATGTACAATAGGAAATAATAAAATTCCAAAATCATACGCAACAAAACCTACTTCGTTCCTTTGATTTTTTTCCACAGAAAAAATCAATTTTTCCATCTCCTTTTCTGCTTTACATAGATGTGTGTGAACTGCTGCATCTAACACACTTCATCTCAGGGAAAGATTGAATGAAGATGCAGCAACATCACGGTGAATTAATTCTTCGAACAAAGAATCAAACTTTTATCAATTCGCATTTGTGTTTCTGTGAATTAATGTTCCCAACAAAGATCCAAACTTTCAGAAGTCACACGGGTCAGTGCCGGCTTGCACCAAATGGCGGCAGAATACCTACTTTGTTTTGCCTTTAGGTCTTTCTTCTTCATATCATTATCAATTTATAACTGTTACAATCCACATTGGTCTAAAATTATAAAATGTAATTCTTATTCATTTGGAAGACGATAAATTTAGAGGACTTTCCTCCATGAAATACTCAAGATAATAACAACTCAATAAACAAAGGGAAAATCACAAACTTTCCAACAATGAAAAAAGATTTTCAAGACATAACCAATGGCAGGAATTTTTCTAAAGAACCATGACGAAAAGGGCAACAGAAAAATACACACGATCTAAAAAACTAAGAAAAAAATAATGATAATAAAGCGTAGAATTAATGAGGATGCTGAGAGCTCAGTGGAAGGAGAAGTCGTTTGAATGGTATAATCGGCTCACGGCGAGGAACGACGAAGCCATCCCCCGCCACTGCCTAAACCCCGTGATCAACACGTTCATCATTGCATCACATCCACATATAAATCAAAACCAAGCTTGCATCAATCAAAACAGAATAGAGAGAGAGAGAGAGAGAGAGAGAGAAAGAAATCAAAACATTAAAATCCAAGAGAAAAAACATAGAAACGGACCATGAAGGAAGCTTCAGTGTGTGTAACAACAAAGATTCAGATCAGCGACGCGAGGTCTCACTGAAATCCGCTAAGATCACGAAGATCAATCATCATCAGCCTCCCATGAAATAGATGGACTTAGGGTTAGGGTTTGGAGAAGACAATGAGAAGAAGTAAAAACTAAAGAGTAATGCTATTCCTTCCTAACAGGTTACCCGAACTGTTCACCCGAATGATGTGGCGGCTTGTGTGGCGCCACATCAGCACCATTCTCTCTCCTACTCAGCAGTTATTAAAAAAACTGAAAATATTTTTAAACCCTAACTAAAAAAATTCTCCCCAAAAACAGAACATCCTCTCTCTCTCGTGTCGCCTCGCCGTCAGCATATTTCGCCCTCGCAACGTCGCCGTCGCTCCGTCTGCATATTTCGCCGTCGCGTCGCCGCCGCCTCGTCGTCGCCGTCGCCGTCCGCATATTTCGCGAATTGCTCACCTTGTCGCCCTCGCCGTCACGTCGCCTCAGTGTTTCAGGCGCCGGGTACCTCCTTCACTACCTTGACAGCTTAGCTTTCTTATTTCCTCTTATGCTTATAGCTTTCTTTCTTTCCCTCTGCGTGTGTGTGTGTGTGTGAGAGAGAGAGAGAGGAGGATTGATTAATGAAGAAACCAAAAGCCCTACTTAAGGAATGATAACTTGGTGTCTTTATTAAATATTTAGCTCTTCAAGCTAGGGTTATCTAGAATCTAGACTGGTGGATTGGTCATATGTATAACTCTTATCCAAGAGATGAGGCCTCATCTCTTCTCAAAATTTCTTTTGCAAAGTCATGCACTTGTATGATGTATGCACTAAGGCATCATTCTGTTTTCCGAATTTCTTTTAAATTCGCTGGGATTAATATGAAATGTTTCTAGATAGAAGCTTACAAATATAGGCAGCATATCATTCTAGATTTTTTGGGTATTGTAGAAGATGTTGGTTGGTTGCATTGTATTGGCTATGGAGTGCCTTTAAGAACCAATTGATTAAGTCAATTATTGTGAATTGTAAGCTTTATAGTTATTTTTGGAGGTCTAAGCAGTCATATTAATGAGCTATAAATGTTTGGATAAATTAAGATGCGAAGTGGCCTTTTGCCTTCATTTGTATCAAACTCGAATTGCCTCGATGAGCTAATTGATCAAAATAGCATTTGCATGTTGTATTTATGTTAATTATCATTTCTCATTTTATTGTTAGTAATTCTTTTTTGTTACTTCATCTTATTCTTTAATTGAATATTGTCATCATGATTCTTGGTATATCTTATTATAAAAAATATGAATTTGTATTGCCACATAAGGCACATATCACTATGAACCAAGGGAATGGAAACACTCAAAATAACAAGTATAGTCACCAGTGGTATAATATAGTCTTCATGCTTCATGGCAACTTGTATTAGACTGAGCTTACAATCTAAATTAGTGTAGTTGCACTGTGAATCTTCAACAAGGAGTAGTGAAGTGGTGCTATTACTGTAGCAATATGAAGCTTGTTATCCAAATCTAAATTTCTCATCCCGTCTTACTCCCCACTTAGGGACAAATTTTCCGAGGTAATGATAAAAGCAATGCAGTTTGTTTGCTGCAAACTTGTCCACATGATTGCTCAATAGTCAATGTTATTGTAGTTGAAATCTCAACTAAAGCGGGTGGCGGGATTTCTAGAGTTTCAAGCTTTGCATGATGCAAAAGAATGTCGCTTGGACGTTACCGATCCTTGACGGTGAGAACTTTCTGAATGCATATAATTGAATGCTATCCTTTTAGGACACATTTCTTATTCTCTTGTTGCATTTGCAGATTAAGTGTGAGAAGGTTGCTTGGAATGTTGGGACATCTTTCAACATCAAGAAAGCATTTTCTGGTAAAATTCAAATTGATGAGGAATTAGATTTGATTGATGAAGATAATCTGCTGACCAAGGAAGCCCCAAAGAAACCTCAGTTACCACCTGGTGAGATTTACCAAACACCAAAAGCTTGTTGTAATGGTTCTTCTATACTGTCATGGCAATGTCTTATGCTTTGGAGTTTTAAATGTAGTGGGAGATTGTGAAGTTGGGGGCACAAGGAAAGCATGCAAGAACTGCAGTAGTGGTATGGCTGAGGCAGAGGAGAAAGTGGAGAAGTTGGGGAACTCTTAAAACATTCTTGAATTTGGAAACTATGTAGAGAACTCTTGTCACTTGTTATCAAGTGTCAGACTATTTGCTGTGAAATCAATCACCATGAACTAAAATGTTTAAGTAAACTATTGTTATCCCTGTTTTCAAGATAGATTTAATTTTGGTGAGTGGCCAGACAACCACCTGGACTGGCAAAAGAGTACACATTCAATTGCGACTCTTTCTTGCTGCTCAAACGCATTCATTCTGACATGAAGCTGATGAGAAAATTTTGTCAATCATTGTTTCCATTTAGTTTTCTGGGTTTATTACTTGGAAGAGAATTAAGGAAGGGTTGAATTAAATCAAGAACTTATGATTGAAAGTAAGTTCTTATCTCTCATCCATTAATACAGAGTTTTGATAAAAGTTTACATGGAGACAAGAACAATAAGGTGGTGAAAGGCTGAGAATACAATCCAGAGCTACTTCAACAAGCTCAAAATCATCATTGAATTCACTTATGAAGACTGCAAAATTGTAACTCCTGCATCTTTAGCCTTACTATCTAACCTTGACATGGAATCATCTATAGAGCTTGCAATAACAAGGTGCGTGTTGTGCTGCATCATAAAGCACACTATTGATTATTAATTGCTAATTAAAAGAATAATGCTCAATTGATGAATATTTAAGTCATACCTGAGAGGAAAAAAACTGCCATATTGTTACATGTTTGTTATACTGACAATCATGTGATCATCAAATTTTGTGTAGATATAATATCCTGCAAGAATAACAAAGCATGATAGAGCATGATTACAATTAAATACAATTCAAATTTCTAAAAGCTTTCAATTTGAAGTACCTCATGCATGGCAAAGAAATTCAGCAGCTTTTTTTTATACACGATCGGTAACACCATCCTCAGCAAAAGAAACATCACCTTGAACCCCCTATGTGATACAATCGAACAAAAACAATGAACGATAACTATAAATCTAAAATTTTGGGAAAAAAGCTTTATATAACTGAAATCACATATCATGTAGGGTTCTTTTTTAGTTACCTGTGATGAACTATCAATGCCTATATTTTGCAAATTAAAAGCGTGACCATGCATATTCACCGTGCATGGAAGAGCATTCCCAATCACCTTCATTCAAAATATTAATTGTATTATATTTGAAAATTATGCGAAATACCATAACAAACATGAATGTTAAATACCAAACATTACCACACTTTCTTGAGTACAATCGTCATTTACGGTTTCTGCGTTTCCCTTTGTTTGATTTTTCTAGAAAATAAGAATAGAGGTTAGACCCGAAAGTTATTTACAAAAATCGTAAAAATTAATCGAAAACATGATTACCTTTCTCTTGTTTCGGTGATTATTTCTTCAACTTTTGACTTCTTCCTTTTTGATGGAGGTCGGCCCTTACTCCGAGCTTTTAAAGGAGTTCGAAATTTCATAGTTGACGACGTTGTTTGGTGTTGTTCATAATTTTCTTCCAACAAAACCGGTGGTCGAAGTTGCTCCGATTGACTCTCCCAAGAAATTGTATTATCCATCGGCTTCTCTAATGCCCCATCAATGCAATTCATTAAAAAGTTACATCTCCCAATAGATTGTACTCCAATTTCAGCAGCCTTAGAAAAATAAGTGCATAAGCCGTTGTATCGCACTTTCTCGCTCGCAAGTTTCGTGTCATCGTAGCAATTCGTCGGATAAGTATGTCTCGCGCTTGATGTCCTTCCTCCAACGGGGTAAAATATATTGAGGTGGAATGTCTTTCACATTTCTCTTAATGAACACCTTGCATATATGCCCGCAAATAATTCCTTTAAACTCAAATAAACGGCATGAGCACCTGGTGTCAAATTCAATTTCATTATGGTAAACAAGTGAAGACCACTTCTTTTCTAAGTCTACCTTCTTTGCCTCGAAAATATCTCGTCACCCGAAATGTAGATATTGGCCCATTTGAATTGACAAGTGCAAGATCACAATATAACATTCCTCTCAATTCATCTTGAAACAACCGGAAAATTTCATTCGTGCAAGCTTCTTGTAATTGCCTCTCAAAATAACAATCGGTCAACATTGGGAAGCAAGTGTTAAAAGAAGCAAAATCAGCTTTGTTTTCCTTTTCTATCTTACTTTTCAATGCATTGTCATATTGCTCTACAAATTGCTTTAAGGATGTTGTAGGGCCAACATACCCATCAAAAAAAGCATTTATGCTTTCACTTCTTTGAGTGGTAGACATTCCCGCCCAAAATACTCCTTTAACATAAACGAGGAGCCCATCGTTGTCGATTTTTATACAAAAAATTCAGCCACTCATTTTTCTCAATGTTGTAGTCTTCAATCATCTTCGACCAAACGTCTTCAAATTCTTGAGTATCCACTGCTTCATAAACGATGCTCTTCAAAATTTTTTTTATTTGCTTGTACTCGCTTAGGCTTGCAAGCTTTTCAGGAACTTTCTTCATTATGTGCCACAGACAAAGCCGGTGATGAGAATTCGGAAAAACAACCTTAATCGCGCCTTGAATTGCCATGCATTGGTCTGTAATTATTGCATTTGGTGCCTTACCGGACATACATTCCAACCATGTCTTAAATAGCCAAATATAAGTTTCCCTATCTTCCTTTGATAACAAACCACATCCGAATAATATGGTTTGTCCATGATGGTTGACACCAACAAAAGGAGCAAAGGGCATGTCATACTTATTTGTTAAGTATGTTGTGTCAAACGATACTACATCACCGAAAGCCTCATAAGCTGCTATGGATCTTGCATCTGCCCAAAAGACATTTCTCAAACGACCTTCATTATCCATATCGATCATATAAAAAAATTTTGAATTTCTATGGTGCATTCGAGAGAAATAATTCCCAAGTGCTTCAGCGTCCCCAACTCCAAGTCTAAGCTGCCTAGCTTTTGCAATATAATTCCTACAGTCCTTCTCAGTGTACGTTAAGTTCTCATAACCACCACTTTCAACTGCTAAAGAATGAAAATTCTTGCTCAAGCCTATACCCGCTTGATCATTTAATTCAAGCCTTCTCTTTGCATACCCATCCAATTTTTTATTGCACTTTTGAAAACGAGATTTATGCGGACTAAGTGCATGATTATGCTCAAGATTGACACGAGATATAGTACACTGTCCATCATTACCAATTATAACATTGATCTTGGCTTGACAATTTGTTTTGGTGGATAGCCTTGGGTTGAAAGCATTTTTTGCAGTGGATATCCTTTTGCCACCTCTTACACATGCAAGTGTATAATACTTTAATTTTCCATCTTCTCCCGATCTTGTGCTTCGTTTTGTGATACCAAAACCTTCTTGTCGAGCATACTCAATGTAGAGATTGTAAACTTCTTCTTCAGAATTGAGAACCATTCCTGCATTGGGAACAACTTTTCCATGGAATGAATCCTCCGGTTGTAATAATTTTTCTTTTTCTTTGTTCAATATTTCCTGACAAGAAGATCCAGCCTTTGTCCCATTTTTGCTTGATTCAGGAGACACATGTTCCAAGTCCACCATATTCTTCTTAATTTTATAGATCTGTTTTAATTAGAAAACTTTTAAAATAGATGTAATATAATTAATAAATTATTCAAAGCAAAGTTATTTGCAACATGCTTTTGATATTTACTTTGCTTTGTAATATAACTAAACACATCAATATAGTTATCAGTTATGAAGGAGAGAGGACACAAGTTAGTTCTACATAGAGATGAACTTGCCAACATGGTATGCACAAGAAATTAAAGAATAAAAATTCATACACGACCATATATGCAATTGGAAGGCACAACACTATACAATCATAAGATCAGCATAGGCAATAAATTCAACTGGCCAACTAAGCCAACATTGGACTCCGAATAAACTCATGAACAAGAAACTTTGGATAGTAATATCCTAGTTTATTAATGGGACTCTAGCCACTTTTGCACCAGAATTTTCAAAAATAACTAGAATAACATTCACGGCAAGATATCTCTGAAAAATTATGCCAAGATAAATTAGAATGATATCTCTTGAAAATTCTTTCTTTCCTTGATGTTATCAGTACCGTAACCAACAAGTAAATAATCGCTAACAAACATAGCAGACTATTTGACATTATTACTTTCATTATCATATATCTATTCTTCTTTATATATATATATATATATAAAGAGAATGCCAAGTTTTATTCCCATAATTAAAAAAGAAGCTCTCTCTCTATTGCTTGAGTTTCAGTCTCTCCTACCGTGAATGCTCTTGAGCTTGTCTCCCAACTAGGAAGTAGTACTTGAGAAGAGATGAGGCCTCATCTCTTGGATAAGAGTTATACATATGACCAATCCACCAGTCTAGATTCTAGATAACCCTAGCTTGAAGAGCTAAATATTTAATAAAGACACCAAATTATCATTCCTTAAGTAGGGCTTTTGGTTTCTTCATTAATCAATCCTCCTCTGTCTCTCTCTCTCTCTCTCACACACACACACAGAGGGAAAGAAAGAAAGCTATAAGCATAAGAGGAAATAAGAAAGCTAAGCTGTCAAGGTAGTGAAGGAGGTACCCGGCGCCTGAAACACTGAGGCGACGTGACGGCGAGGGCGACAAGGTGAGCAATTCGCGAAATATGCGGACGGCGACGGCGACGACGAGGCGGCGGCGACGCGACGGCGAAATATGCAGACGGAGCGACGGCGACGACGAGACGGCGGCGTTGCGAGGGCGAAATATGCTGACGGCGAGGCGACACGAGAGAGAGAGAGGATGTTCTGTTTTTGGGGAGAATTTTTTTAGTTAGGGTTTAAAAATATTTTCAGTTTTTTTAATAACTGCTGAGTAGGAGAGAGAATGGTGCTGATGTGGCGCCACACAAGCCGACACATCATTCGGGTGAACAGTTCGGGTAACCTGTTAGGAAGGAATAGCATTTCTCAAAACTAAAAACAGAAAACTAGGGCTTTGATGTGGCGTCGGCGGGGTTTATATAGGGAGTAAGTGAGTGAGCGTTGTGGATTTAGGGTTTTAAGATGGGCCTCACATTAGGCCCGTTTGTTTTCTAGTGCAATCTGAACCGTTGGATCTTTACATTGTACATCTTGTTATATAGGAGTAGCAACCTTTGACAGCCATCACTACAGACAATGTATGGCTTGGTTTCACAAATTTAGTTTAAGTCCTATAAGAATTACAATTTATTTGGTTAAACATATTTTATAGTATTTATTGATCATTGCTAAGTGAAAAATTCAGAATCTGAATCATAATTTACAGCCAAAACTAATTTAAACTTATTTGAATAATAACTCACAGGTAGGGATGCAAGTGGGGCGGGGAATCCCCGTTCCCCGCGGGGACCCGCCCCAGCTGGGCGGGGATTCCCCGAAATAACCCCCCCGCGGGGCGGGGAATGGGGGAAAATCCCTCCCCGCATCGCGGGGCGGGGCGGGGGCGGGGAGGGCATTCCCCGCCCCGTGGGGATCCCCGCCCCGCTCCCCGCGGGGAATCCCCTTGCTCCCTGCGGGGAATCCCCGTGGGGATCCCCACCCTGCGCCCCGCGGGGAATCCCCGAATTTTATATATATATATATATATATTAAAAATGACTCATATGATTATTTATTTATTTGTTTTAAAATTCAATATGAATATATAATAAAATTATAAGGACCAAATATTTAGGTTTTAAAAAAATATATAGTTTTGGTTTGCATTAAAAATATTTTAGATTTTTAGTAAAACTAGTGTTACTCCTATGTAAGTATGTAATGTACGAATATAATTATATGAAAAAATATTTTAAAATTTTAATTAATTTTATTTATTTCCTATAAAAATTAATAAAATTGGCGGGGGGCGGGGATTCCCCGGCCCCGTGGGGATCCCCGCGGGGGAGTGAGTGGGGCAAACATCTCCCCCGCGGGGAATTTGCAGGCGGGGAATCCCCGCCCCGTGGGAAGCGGGGATGGGGATCTCATTCCCCGCCCCGCCCCGCCCCACTTGCATCCCTACCCACAGGCCACAACTTCGGTACAATTAAAAAAAAAAAGAAAATTATAATTACTTCAAGAAATCTAAAATTGGAAAGTGACTAAAAAGATGACTCTTCAATTTCCTGGATATTTTACAATTTTAATTAGGCATTTATACAAGAATTCTACAAGACAGGGAATAGTTGAGAAATTCCCACTTTTTCCCTTAAAACATGACTACAACTCTTTGTTCAAATTGGATACCTCATCATCAAGTGAAAATATTGAGAGGAGAGTTTGAGCATCCACAGAACAGCACAAAACTGAATGAATCCTTCATCTTCTCATTAGGGGGAGTCTGGTTTCACAATTCCATGAAGCTTCCAGCCTCCAAGGCCAGCAGTGCTGAAGGCCTGCAAAAAAATGCACAGAAAGTCATTGTGTGTTGTTTGATTCTTCAAGTTGATTTCTTCTTCACAGTTATTATGAAACTACACCGTCTCAGATGATGTTCGAATCCTCTATATAATGAATGATAAGCAAATGGTTGTGCATGTACATGCTTCAACTATATGAAGAAGAAACACTCAATGAAATCAAGCACCAAATGAAAATAAAAGATGACAGAGATGCAAGAAAAAATAACCAAGATTGTTGGTAAAATCAAGAGTGGTTAATAAAATGGTTCATCTAAAAAACAGACTAGTTGGAACTGTGATCGTATCATTAAAGATTTTGCATTTGTGTGCACATGGTGCAGGTTAATAGGGAATCTTATTTATGCCAAGATTTGGCGGTGTAATTAGTTATTAAATCCGTCATTTTTCGTGATTTAATATAAATCCCCACAAGAACGACCATAACCAAGCAAAACAAAAAACAAACTAACCTCTTCCCATGATTTACCAGCAGCTTCAAGCAAAGCAGCATTACACGTCTTGAGCTCTACAGAAGCACCAGAAAACATTGAAGCTGCTTCTTCCCAACCTCTGTTGTGGCCCATGCACCTGCCGGGGAAACACAAACTTTTCAGATTTGGTACGGCACAAAAATGTAATTGCACGGTTCAAACTGGGTTTAAAGGCCCAAAGACTGTAGAATTTAGAAAGAACTATTGCTCATGAAGTGAATGGTGGCATGCAGCAAAAGCAATAGACTTCAGTATGTCTGACTCACATCACAGTAAGGATCCCATCCCTTGAATACTCACAGATGGCACTTCGGAGGTGCTCCGCAGTCTGGCCATCCATTGCTGCAACAGAGTAGAAGCTTGGGATAAAATACACCTCTGCTTCCGAAAAGCCAATTGCAGTCTCTTGCAAGATCTGAAGGGTTTCTTTTGTTCTTGTGGCATCACTGCACCAGGAAAAGCAGCATAAGTGAGGCATAAATAAGCTCTTATCTGGCACAAAGAATGATGGAAATTAGCAAAATATGGTGATTGAGGACATAATAACACATCCATGGGTCTTGATAATTATTGAAATATATGGCAATGACCTTTCATGAACTTCAGCAAGCTTGTACTATTGAACTGAATTCTCATAAAAAAGAAAAAAGAAAATTTCTACTGTTTTTGACTTTTTTGGTTTAGTCTGAGATATGCCTATCCCATCTGAACGATGAACGAATCAATAAGTTCAAATTGAAGAAGTTAAATTAAATGAGTTTTTACCCCCTTTTTTCTGGCGGACCAAGCATTGCCTGAACTGAAGGAATCCTACTTCGTTTATAGTTTATATATATAAATTAGGTTCATTCATGAACCATCCAAATAAAATAAAAAAAAAATTCGAAATTCTATTATTCCCTCCAGGCATAGTGCAATGGAAGATGGTTGTAAGATGGAAATGGAAAAATTAACTAAATGATTGTACATATTGACATGATTTATAAATATCACAAAAGAAAAAAACTTGATGATGAGAAGTGTGGTCTATGTCACAAAGCTAAGCTGCAAATAAGCTTCGTCAAAACGCCTGCAGACCCACTCCAAAAGGGCCAATAACATCCTAAGCAATTTCGTGCTTCTTGCAGGTCACATTTAAAAATCGTTCTCCAAATCGTAAGTTATATCTTCTAGCAGTTCCTATCATATACCCTCTTCACATTCTCACACAAATTGACAATCCACTCACTGCAAAATGGTTCCACATTTCCACTTCATTTTAAGTTCCTTAGACAGCATCAATATATATATATATATATATGAACTATCAAACCACCTAGTACTCATTGGATATTAAAGACTAATCAAGCTAATTCCCACGTAATCCTACCACTTAAAAAAGAATGCCAATGCCCCTGAAGTGTAGAGAATTAAAGGATAAGCATTACTCTTTTAACATTTTATAAGCCCATCTACATATTGGTCCACCTCATTCAAAGCTCATGCCATTAACCATTGACCATACATAGGTGCACCTAACATCAAAAATTACCAAATTTAAGTGTTTATTCTTTGACAAATTTAACCACAAAAGCACCCATACCAATTCACATGATGCATGTTTTCAACAAAATTCAGTTTTTGCGCTGCAGTTACACTAGTGAACAACAACGTTCAAATGTTAAAAAGATCTCTTATGTATCACAGCAAGCATTTGAAGTAAGATTTCACAAGTACACAATAGCATTCAATTCAATAGATAGAATTTTTGGTACGGCCATGAAAAAGTTGCAAAGCAAAGCCCAACCTGGAAAGAATAACTTCTGGAATCCAACCCATCTGCTCAAGCTTGCGAGCAACATTCATAGCATCACTCCTTCCGGATTTGCTCAATGGCCGCTCATGATCTACATTAATGGAAAACCAGAAACGAAAAGCCAGCACATTAACAATCCACTGTTTCCCCCCGTCAAAGAGACAAAAATTTCTCTAACAGCGAAAGGGAAGCAACGGAGAGCCTTACCCCTGACACGAGAGCCGACGAAGGTGCTCTCGGCGTGGCGGAGGAGAACGAGGCGGCGACGGAGTAGCGGCAAGGCAACATTGGAGGGTTCGTCAGAGGTCTCAGTTCCGGCGGTGGCGACGGAGGTCGACCGGGAGCGGAAGCGATTGCTAGGGTTAGGGTTTGTTGGGGATTTGGGGAAAGAGAAGCTGGCGGCCTTAGAGCAGCAGCCGAGCACAGTGAGTCTCATCTCTGTGTAGTGGCCTCTCTCGACTTGGATTGAAGAAAAACTCAAATAAACAAAAATAAATAAATAAATAATTTAAGTTACATGAAATTTAGAATAAAAAAGTTATTTTTATTGGTTAAAACTAATTAAAAGTAAAAAAAAATTGGTTTTTAATTAAAATGTATATATTTTTTTTTAATTTATTTTGGACGAAGTCTCATGGCTACTTGGGATTTTTTTAAGCGGTAATGGCGTAATGCTATACAAATCAGTAAACTCTTCATAATTGTGGAAAATATAATTTGAATTTAATTATTTTGAATATATATTTTTAAATTTGTCCAGAAAATATGTGAAAACTTTATTTATTTATTTATTTATTTGCCCAGATTCCAGAAGATGATATTCATGACGGATTCGGGCGCCGTCGCAGCGTCCAAAACAAGACAAATAGGATCGGTTAACGGGTCGGGTTTAGCGAGATTCGGAGCTCCACTAAAACCCTCAAAACACAGCCATAGCTCGGATTTTTGGAAATCCCATTGCCGCACTTGAAGAACAAGAGGTTCATCTCCGGCGATTTTTTTCTCAGTAATTTCGTACTTTCAGATCCTTAACTTCTTCCGATTTTCCATTTTCACTCTCAAAGATGTGTGTTTTTTTCTTTAATCATTGATTTGCTGATGCTTCAATTGGTATGTAATTAAGTGAGGCAATGGTCCTGATTTGATTCTTTGATCTGAATTTGTTTTCATGTCTTTATATTTTTTCTGTTCTTGTTTGTTTGCATTTACTGAAAAAGATCAAATTTTGATATTCATAAGGTTTCTTTTCCCGTAAAAGAGGATCAAAATTCTATTTTTATGTAAAAATTCTCATGTAATTTGTTGTTGGATGCTGTTATATGCAATGGCTTCATCTTTTCGTTTTTTTTTCAATGAATCAACTGGAGGAAAGCTTTCTCTAGAATATGCTTGCATAAATAGAATACTGAGAATTTGTTCTGTTGAAAATCTTGGCAGGGTCTTGTTTTGTAAGTTCAATGGCTTGTTTTAGAGGTTTTAGAATATCACTGGGGCTCCAAGTCAAAGAACTAAATGCATGGATGCAGGCCAAGCAAGGCTACTGCTCTAGGGCATTAAGAGTGGATCAGCAGTTGGTTGATTGTAAGGAGATTAGTAAGCCATTTTTGATGAATTCGATGCTTGTAAGGAGTTTTAGTTCTGAAGTATCGGCTTCAGAACAAATAAATCTTATCAAGCAGCTGAGGGAGAGAACCAGTGCTCCGATAAAGGATGTCAAATCATCTCTTGTTGCTTGTAAATGGGATATTGGCAAGTTATCTTATTTCCCATGCTTGATTGAAATTTTCTTTGGTTTCTTTGTTTTATACTTGTAGCATGTTATTGCAGAGGCTGCTCAGAAGGACTTGAGGAAGAGAGGAGTGGTACTTGCTTCAAAGAAATTTTCACGGACAACTACAGAAGGTCTGCTTGCAATTGCTCAAACTGAGAAGAAGGCTGCTGTCATTGAGCTTAACTGTGAGACTGACTTTGTTGCAAGAAATGATGTATTTCAATACCTGGTCAGTATGCTTCTTAATCTGAAGGTGTTTTCCTTCCTTATCAAATGGGTATTCAGTAACTCCAGTACTTGTATGACTAAATCAATTGTTATGCTTGTATTATCTTTTCTTCATTTGTTTTCATTTTGGGTTTAATTACCACAGGCTTCATCCTTGGCGAGACTGGCTTTGTCATCTGAAACCCCCACCCAGCAGATTCAAGGATTATTTCCTTTTGGTCCCGAGTATTTTGAGGTATGGGCTGTTAGAATACTTTTATGTTTTAAAGCGTCTTATCTTTCATAATGTTGCCTCCTTGTACACCTTTGCAAACAGGTATATGATATCATGGTGTTCGTAAACATTAGTATTTTTTTTTCTTAACCATAACAATCCACCATTAAATGAACAATATGCTACTATATAATCTAGCTGATCATAATTATCTTCCCTTCTTTCTTGAATTCTATCGTGGAAGGTTGTAGAAAATTGTTTAAATATTTCCTTCACATTTAGTTATCTGTTTGCACATTTCTCTTCATTTGACCGCATAAATCTCATAGGCTAACATCATAACATAATATTTCTTGTGCTTGGTATTATTGACTTTATGTTCAATTTTATGACCACTTTGCAGAACATGGAGATTAGTTTAGATCATCCAAAACTTAGTAGGGAAACAACAGTGCAAGGTGCAATTACTGAAGTTGCTGCAATGGTCGGAGAGAACGTAAAGTTGAGAAGAGGTTTTGCATTGTCCACATCTTCATCTTCACATGGGGTTATATCCACTTATCTTCATACATGCCCAAAACCAGGTACTGAAGTTCTAATGCTTTTCACATTTTTTATCCAGATGGAAATTTCAATGTTTTGCTTACAAATGTTTCGTTCATGTCCTGCTCAGATTGGAAATACAAAATACAACTCTATGTCGAACTATAGGTTTTTGTATTTCCAATCTTTAGTAAATTCATACGTGTCCAAAACCAGGTACTGGATCAAACATTTTTTCCAATCTTTTGCTTACAAATGTTTGGTGCTGTGTCATACTATTGATAATTTCATGTTTTGGCAATTCAAAAGGTGATGCTTCAACAAGTAATACATCCAATGTTTCTATTCCACTTGTGGGTTGTGTTTTTTTGTATTGTTTTGTATTTGAAATATATCAGTTGAACTTGATGAACTTGAAGATTTACTGCTTTTAAAAGTTATCCAGAAACTTTGTCGATGCACAATATATAGATGAAACATGTCATGTCATGATTTGATCAGGCTTGGGTCGTATTGCTGGGATAGTGACTTTAGAAGCAAAAGACAGCAATGCTTCACCGGATGCTCTTCAGCGAGTTGGTTCGTCATTGGCAATGCATATAGTGGCAGCGAAGCCATTATTTTTAATGAAGGAAAATGTTTCTTCCGCAGCATTGGAGAATGAGCGTGACATACTCAAAACTCAGGTATATAGAGAAAAGGCTACTTTACCAACTTAGATAACTAGATTTAGCAAGTGTTAGCCAGTGGGATGACACATGGTTTTGAACCCTGATTAACTACATCTAAAAGGTTGATATAAAAGTCTCTCATTTGATTTGGATGATGACCGGAAAATGAGACAATTCTGTATAAGCAAGAGGCTTTTCTTATGGGATTAGAGCATACTTGATATTGTGTTCAACAAGATTTTGTTTCAACGTGCCAGGGTATTCAGTTGATCAGCTTTGAAGTCCTTTTATTTTCTGTCTTGTATTTTCAGGCAGAAAGTTCGGGGAAATCTCAAATGGCAATTGAGAAGATGGTAGAGGGTCGGTTAAGGAAGTATTTCGAAGAAGTGGTGTTATTAGAACAGAAGTTTGTCATGAATGACAACATCAACATAAAGGTAAACAAAAAAAAACTCTGCATTTAGCGTAATTGTATTCTAAAATCGGTTAACAGGTAATGTATTTGTTCCTCGTTTAATTATTTATGTCACTGTTCCATATCCATAAAACTGATCGAGCTTACAATGAATACATTGATCATCTTCAGTCATTGTTGAAGGATTTGTCCAAAGAAGTTGGCGTAGAGGTAGAGATCGGCAATTTTCTAAGAATGGAAGTAGGAGAGGGAATCCAGAGGTAAGTAGTATTATTACAATACCAAAGTTCTATCGCCATTCGAATTAAATGTTCATCGGTGGCAGCACTCGATCTCTTCGCGTCGTGTTTTCAAGATTGTGAATTTCTTTTGCAGGATTGAAGCCGAAGCATCGGATAATGTGGCTCAGACTGCATAAGCAACAACAACAAAAATTCAGAAATCTTAGACGACCCGGAGTCGGTTATTCATTATTTATGTATGATGAGATTTTGTTATACTCCAGTTCTCTATAATACTTGAATTTTTGATACAGAGCTTTTGCTGAGTTTACAGAATTGAAATCATGCAAGGATTTTTCTTGCATATATGCCCTCACAAAATGCAAGAATTACAAAAAAAAAAAAAAAGAATGAAAGAAGACAAATGGTGTTGACTAGATGGAGTCATTCATGGGACCAAAAGTCACCAATCAATCCATTTTCATGAGAAAGTCTGGCTCACAAATGACCCTTTCTTCCTTCCAACTTCCTTTATTCTCTTCTCTACTTATTATTATATATAATGTGATTCTTCTCTTCTTCTCATCCTCACAAGTGAAAAAGTTAGATAGACATGGGGTGTTACCACTTTGTATATTGGTTGCAAGTATGTCTCTTGTTGCTTGTATCTAGATCATCATCATCATCATCATCATCATCATCTTCTCATACCTTCTTATCAGGTAAAGCATGGCTTATTTATTTATTTATTTATTATTATTATTATTGGTGCTTGTTCTTCATAGCTTATTTTTGGAAATATTTTATAATTTTATTTTAATATACTTATTATAGATGATGTTCTCAGGGATCAGAGATACACTGGTCGAAATCTCCTTTCTGTTTAATTAAGTAATTTAATTTAGCTTATTTTTGGAATTATTATTTTATTGTTTTATTTAAATTTATTTATATAGGAGATGTTCTCAAGGAGCAGAGATACGCTGGTCGGAATCTCCTTCAGGCACTACGTCGTAAGTCTTTGTTTATTTATTTATTTATTTTAATGATATCTTATTTACAAATGATGACTTGCTATTTCTCATGCAACGCTAATTTTTATTTTAGTTATTTATGCATTAATTAAAATCAGCATATTGTTAAGGAAAAATAAAAGAAAATCTTTATGGTTTGATAAAGTTGAAAAAAAAAGGGAAACATATGATACATGTTTTATTCATTTAATAAAAAAAAAAATTATTAATCCATGTTTTTATGTGGCAAGAGTAATTTCTTAATGAAACTGCCCTTATTACATAAAAAGAGATTATTTTTTAATCGCTGAATGAGTGGAGTTTTTATATTTTTAATTCCTCTAATATTTTTCAGTGCATTTTAGTTTTTGTAATTTAAAAATCTTAATTTTTTTAGCTGACAAACATTGGGTTTGTCTACCATAAAAACAAATAAAATTATATTAAAAATAAAATCATTACTCTTAGTCTTTAAATACATACAATTTAGCTTCTTTGTTTTTAGACTCTAATATATTTTTATATTTTTAAATCGTTAAAATCATGATTTTTAAATAATAATTAAAAAAAATGAGAGAATTAAGATTTTTAATTCTCAAAAAAAAAAAATTAAAAAAATTAAAAATATAAATTAAAATCATGATTTTTTTAAATAATAATTAAAAAAATGAGAGAATTAAGATTTTTAAATCTAAAAAAAAATTTAAAAATTAAAAATATAAAAATGTATACTAGAGGGATTAAAAAAACAAGGGAGGCGGGGTGGGTAAAAACGACATTTACTTTATAGAGATTGAAAAAGAAACCAAAAAAAAAAAAAAAAGTAATTTTATCAAATATTTAAAAAAGAGAAAAGCTAAGCATTAATAGCAAAAAAAAAAAAAAAAGAAACACAATATAACAAACGCGGAGAAGGTGTTCGACAGAATGCCCGGTGGGTTTGGAGTTGGAGTCCGCGAACTACACGATTTTGACGAGCAAGTGCAAAGGGCCGGATTACCCGAAGACGGAGTGCTGCGCGGCGTTGGGGGATTTCGCCTGCCCCTTCGCCAACTACATCAACGATCCCTCCTACGATTGCTCAGCCGTCATGTTCACCTACATCGACCAGCGAACTGGCTACCCGCGCGGTCTTTTCAACAGCGAGTGCCGCAAAGAGATTCCCTGCCCCGGTGATTCTCCCACCTCCTCTCCCGCTGATGCCGATGCCAGTGCCAGTGCCGTTGCTCATGGTGATAATGATAATGATGATGATGCTCTCTTTGTCATTGTTTCCCAAACTCTCATCTTTCTTTTCACTCTTCTATTCCTCTACTTTTGATGCTTTCTTTATCTTTCCAACTTTTTCTTTTTGTTTATATGGTTGATGTTTTTTTTTTTTTTTTTTTCGTTTTAAACATGTAGGAAATAATAAGTGCCAGCTATTAATTTATTAGAGAAACTCATATTATTATTATTATTATTATTTTAATCTGAAATGGATTTTAAACTAAACTCATTTCTTCAGTAATTTTTACATTATGAAAAATAAACTATTCATCACAATCAATACAAGGCAAAACGAAAACAATTATATTGATGCTGATAATTGAGAGATGAAGAAAAGAAGCTTTCATTAGGTGGATGGGTCCAAGAGCTTTTTTTTTTCTTTTCTTTAATATATATATATATATATATATATAATAAATATTTGGCTATCCTCCACCATTAATCGATTTCTCTTGCACCTTCCACCTTTCTTAAAAATAAATTGCAAAGATATTTCTCACATCATTACTAAATGCCCCTATGACTGTGTCTATTTACTAAATTATTATTACTATTTTTTTTAAAGAAAATTGAATTAATTATTTTCACATGCTCTAACCCAATACAAACAACCTTTCTTGGGTAAGAAAGAGATTTTATAAAAAAAAAATAAATTACATACAAAATAATATTTACTACTTTTCCATGAATGCCATGCTTTATCGGATTCGGGTTAGAAAGAAACAACTTCGAATCCGATAAGCTATCGGATCACGATCCGGGATGGATGGCAGTTCTGTAATTACGAGAAAATCGCGGGCCTTTTTTCTTTATCCCCTCCTTCTTATAATCCATCGCCATTTGCCGTCGCTTTCTGTTTGCGAGTGTCGGAATTATCAAAACCTAAAAAAGAAAAAAGGGGGAAAAAAATGAAAGACACCGATTGAATCCTTGAAATCGAACTACAAAACTCCGAATTTCTCACCCGATCCATCGAATCTATCGCATCATCGATCGGAAAGCCTTCGTTCTTTAGACAGGTTCGAGTTTGCTGCACAAAAATATTTTATTTTTGCGTCTTTTTCCTCTAATAATTGATAATTTTTGTGTCCGGGATTGGATCTCTGTTGACTTTTTTTCTTTTAGGGTTGTGGGTTTTTGTATTCTTTCAGGTTTAATTAGTCGTTCTCTTAACGTGCGTGTGTTTTTTTGTTGCAGCTGTGAATTTTTGTGGTTCATGTTGTGATAGGGTTCGGAAAAGATGCTTTTTTTTTTTTACTGATTCTAGGGTTTCTTATGAATTTTTTGGATCTATAGATTTGCATGTTTAGGAGTTTGATGGAGGTGGGATTTGATTTTGGGATTTTTGGAGTTCTAGTTTAAAAGCATGAGCTAAAGATGCTAGCTTTTTTTCTTTTTTTCTTTTTTTCTTTTTTTCCAGAATGCTTTGGGATTCCAATTTCGCTTAGGCTGATGATGTTATTTCATTTTTTTTTTATTAATAGCTTAGGCTGATGACTTTGTAGCTGAACATATAATTTGCTTATACTGGCTGTTTATACGTGCTAGGTTTAGTCCATTGATTAAATTTACGTTGTTACTCTGAATAATATCTCAGGTTCTTGCTTTTTATTTTTTTACTTTTATTTCATTGTGCTTGCTTTTCATTGTTGTGATTATTTCTGATCACCAAAGACAAACTGAAACTATGAAAATAGTTTTCTTATTTTGTAGTACTAGTGGGTGTTCTTCTTGCAGGGAGAATATGAGTGTTCAATTTCTGGAATTGCCGTGTTCTTTTGTTAGGTTATGCATATGGACTGACTTTAAGAGATCATCTAGGTAGTTGAAAAGAGGCTATGGTAGTAGAAAAATTTCTCAGCAGTGCATAATGATTGGGGGGATGGAAATTTGCTTTTCTCATTGATTAATGTGCTTTTAACTTTATGTACCTCTGCAGTGAGGTTTATGGCCAAAACTAGCTGCAAACTTTTGCAAGCATGGCAAGCAAATATATATGATGAATAATTTTATACATTGTCCCAAACAACGTAGACATATTTCATTATATTTTTTATTGTGAGCTTAGTCCTTGAGTTTGACATGACAGGCATTTTCTAGCTGGAACATGTCACAGTATCGGCGTGATGACATTGATGACATGGCTGACAATTATGAAATGGCTGATGCAGAGGATGACATGGATGGCGATTTTCATGGTCGGGGTGTTGGTGATTCAGACTCTGATGATGAAGAGTATGGGCAATTGGTATGGTTATCATCGTTGGTCTTTTTCTGTGTTTACAGTCACATTTCATTTCCTGTTTTTTGTTAAAGGTACTTGTATACCTGCAGTCTTAAAATTTTATTTATATATATATAGTGATTTTGACTTCTAGTTTGTGGTTTAAGGGTAGGTTTTGCTATCTTCATTGCTTCAGTAGTATAGTTGCCTTGGCGAGGAGCCCAGGAGCTTGTACTATCTGAGAGAAGATGATGTCAAACTGACAATTCTTCCTTGAGTTTTCATTTTTCTTGTGTGGCCTTCTTGATGTACTATTCAGCAATGTGGCCAACTTCATGTTGTTTGAATGTGCTGATATTTTTGTTTGTATGATTGATGAATTTTGCTGTTAAGTATAAATCTCTTATTGTCTTGCAGAGTGGTAGGATTACAGATACCTCATCTGCACAAGCAAGAAGAGGAATAGACATCCAAGGGATTCCCTGGGATAGGCTTAGCATCACAAGAGAGAAGTACAGGCAAACAAGACTAGAGCAGTATAAGAACTATGAAAATATTCCTAATTCTGGAGAGTTATCACTAAAGGTTTGGGATTGGCTAAGTTGTGTTGTCTTTATGTCAATTTTGCACAAAAATTTATCTCAAACACAACTTGTTCCTCCAGGAATCCAAACTTACCAAGAAGGGGGGATCCTATTATGACTTTTGGTGCAATACAAGATCTGTCAAATCAACTATACTTCATTTTCAGGTCAGCAAAGATGAGACTTAAGTCAATATGTTAGCCTCCTAGTATTATCGGCTCAATATTTTGTTTAAACTCATCAAAGTGTTGGTTTATTTTCCATGAGAGTACCATCTTTATTGAATTAAATAGTTGTGGTTTACTAGATTTTTGTGTGGTCGATATTATATCAGGATAAGTAGTCCGTGCATTTTCAATTTCTGTTTTTAGATGTGCTATTCTTGTTTGGAATATTTACGCCATAATCCGAATGAAAAAAGAATATACCTTAATGAGCCCAAATATGATATCAGAACAAGTGAGGTGGTTTTTACTTACTTATTTTGTGGAAGAAACTATTATGAGGTGTGGATGTTAGAACAAGCAATTGGAATTCTCAATGATTTAGAATCATAGACTATCAAGTTGTTCTTTTTTTCCTGGTAGATTCTTTTTTTTTTGTGATTTAGTTGGTTATTTTATGCTGCTTTGGCTGATGTTGGGGTACATTTTCTGGTTACTGTTTCCAGCAGTTATATTTATTTATTTATTATCATTTTCTTTTTGCAGCTAAGAAATTTGGTCTGGGCTACATCAAAGCATGATGTCTACCTTATGTCGCACTATTCTGTCATTCATTGGTCTGCGCTAACTTCTGAAAAGACTGAAGTTTTGAATGTTTCAGGGCATGTGACACCTTGTGAGGTGCAACCCCTGTTCCCTGAAATTGATTATTGTTTTCTTCCAAAAACTTTTTAATGTTATACTCTGATGAAAGATTTTCATGTTGCTTGCTTGTCCTGCGAGGGGGCAGCTTAGACTTATAACTTTATTTTCTTCTTCCTCTGCAGAAACACCCGGGCAATCTATTAGAAGGATTTAGTCAGACTCAAGTCAGTACTTTAGCTGTAAAAGATAATTTGCTTATAGCTGGTGGTTTTCAGGGAGAATTAATTTGTAAGGTATTACTGGAAAAAAGATTACAAGAACACTTTATGAAAGTACAACATCAAAAATGTCGATTTGAACATGCTATTTACTTATATGTTCCTCTCTTTCTTTGGGGAATGCAGTATTTGGATAGGCCTGGAATAAGTTTTTGCTGTCGGACAACTTATGATGACAATGCCATCACAAATGCAGTTGAGATTTACAACAGTAATAGGTACCCATTATTTTTCCCGATGTTGCAATCTTTCCTGTTGAACATTTCGCTGGCTAACTCAAAATTAAACTTTACCTCAGCGGTGCTGTTCACTTCATGTCTTCAAACAATGACTCTGGAGTTAGAGACTTCGACATGGAAAGATATCAGCTTGCCAAGCATTTTCGCTTCCAGTGGCCAGTGAATGTAAGCCTTCGAATCATTATTTTCTTTTTTAGTACTGGTTGCTCAAAAATATGAATATATGTTAGTGGATTTTCTGCCAAAATGGATTGTTGACTTCTGAAAGTGAGTTTGGTTTAGTTTAGCTTCTTAGATTTGGTCAGTTCTGCTTGTAGGCGTTTGGCTTTTTTTTAATTATTATTAACTGTGTCGTTTTGTCTTGCAGCACACATCACTCAGTCCTGATGGAAAGCTTGTTGTCGTTGTGGGAGACAACCCCGAGGGATTACTCGTGGATGCACATACTGGCAAGGTAAATCCCCAGATAATAAGAACTGAAACTTTGTGAAACTATGTTTGTTCCTTGCAAATCTCTCATACAAATTTGTCGAGTCGTCATTACACTATTTCTTTTAATATATTCACCAAGAAACCTTGCCAAGTTAATCATGTGATTTGTGCCTCAATTTTATGGTTCTCCTTCAGTATGTGTTTGCCTCATGAAAGACAGCATGTTTAGCTTCCTTATTTCCTTTTACATTCATGCATCTTCTTCTTAGCCAAAATAATATTATTTTGATGAGCTAATTCCCCTATCATGACACAGACCATCCATGAATTAAGCGGACACATTGATTACTCATTTGCTTCCGCATGGAATCCCACTGGCTTCACATTTGCCACCGGCAACCAGGACAAGACCTGTCGGGTCTGGGATATCCGAAACCTCTCAAAGTCAATTGCTGTTCTCAGAGGCAACCTCGGAGCCATTAGATCGATCCGCTTCACCTCTGATGGCCGGTTCATGGCCATGGCAGAGCCTGCTGACTTTGTCCATGTATTCGATGTCACAAGCGAGTTCGAGAAGAAGCAGGAACTTGACTTCTTCGGTGAAATCTCAGGCATTTCATTCAGTCCTGATACAGAATCTCTCTTTGTCGGTGTGTGGGATCGCACCTACGGCAGCCTTCTCCAGTACCGGCGACGGCGGGTCTACACATACCTCGACTCCATGTTCTGAAAGAAACTTTGAAGGTGAAGCTACTTCTCCTACTAGTACCCATTGGTTCTCATCTTAATGACATTTTGGGGGTCATGAAGCTTTCATCTCAATAAATATAAAGTCAAGTACTCCGGTGAAGATGTATAAAACAAAAAAGGGTCAAGTTGTACAGTTTGCAAAAGTTCATTGTGGAGTTGAATTTCAGATTTGCTATCAGAAGACTAGTGTAAAATTTGTGTTTTGTTTTTCTTTTCTTTTCTTTTCTTTTCTTTCTTTGTTTTTTTTTTTATCATCATCTTTTGGTTCAAATCAGAACATTCAAAATTGTAGTGGCACCAAACATCCAAATTTGTGTTGGTCAGTGACCATTATTTAGCTTGAGTGATGAACCTGCTTGCAAATTGAAGGAGTCATTTATTAATTGACATATCTCATGTTTCATTTTCCTCTTATAAAAAATACCATAAAAGTGCGTTTGATTAACAAAACTACCCTTAGAGTTATTCATTTAGGTTCAAATTTGATTTTTTTTTTAAAAGAAGAATTGAGAAAATCACCCCACTATTAGAGCTGGAAAATTATGAAGTTCAATTTCAGTAATAATAATAATAATAATCTAAGTTAGGAAAGTATAAAATAAAGATCATTACCATAAAACCCCAAGATTTATTTATATTTACATGCTCTCATAACGCATGCAAAGTAATTAGAGAAGTTGGCGGGAGTATTAGAGAGAGAGAGAAACTAGAGGCGTGCGTTTCCTCATACCCACTCTCTCTCCCACTCCGGATCTCTCTCTCTCTCTCATGCAAACTTCTTTGGTTTTTGATCCAAAAAACTACTCAGGTTCTCTTTCTTCTCATTTGTTTTGGTTTTTTTTTTTTAATATAAAAATTTCTGAGTGTTTATAATGCTTAATTTGTTTGTGCTCAGATGATTTGTTTCTTTTGACTACTTATTGTGATTTAGTCTTTTATTATTATTATTATTATAATATCTGGTATTTCTGTTTCTTTTGATTTTATGAGAAGAAAAGATGAGATGAGATTTTTTTTCATTTTTTTAGGTTATTTGCACTTGATTTTATCCCTAATTAACTTACTTTTAACCTCTAATTCTTTTTATTTTTCACTTCATACTGAAGTGAAATTGGAGCTAATTAATATCCACCTATTGCCTTACAAACATTGATTTATTTTACTTAATTTTTTTTTTATATAGAAATACATGAGCTCATCATGATGAGCTTAATTTGGTATATATATATCTTCATTGTTTTATTTCTTTTACTGTTTATCATAATGCAAACTGGAGCTACTGAAATTACTGATTTATTATAGCTGTCAATATTGCTATAACCAAAAAACTTGGTTTAATTCTATATATATGATCAGTAATTTCTTGTTTCCAAATTACTGCTGCTGCTTTTTTTTTTTCTGAACTAATTAACTAGTGATTGATTAATTGATTAATTGATTAATCAGAAAATTAAGGATCGATGCAAAGCATGAACTCAAGAAATGAGGTGATGAAAAAGAGAGCAATATTGGATGATGATCCAATATCATGCTGCATGGTCTGCAACAAGACATTCAAATCAATGAAATCATTATGTGGTCACATGAGATGTCATCAGAGAAACTGGAGAGGAGTCACTCCTCCACCAAATGCAGCTCATTTCACTGCTCCTCATCAAGATTTGCCCCCGAAGAATTGGTCGGTAACTGCGAAAAGAGGTCGAAAAGCCGGAAAAAGCAGTGCTACTACTTCCAGTCATAATGATCCAATATTGACTGATGCTGTCACTAATCTTTTGCTTCTTGCAAATTGCCAAAGATCGAAAGCCGATAAATCGAATAAGAATTTGGAAGTAAGACGACATCGATGTGTTACTTGTGGTAAAACCTTTTGTTCTTATCAAGCATTGGGAGGTCATAGATCAAGTCATAAGAAAGTTAGAGGGAATGATATTAATACTGAAGAAATATTCAGTGTCTCTGGAGTTGTTACTGAAGATCGAAAAGCTCGAAAATTGCCCGGTTTCGACTTGAATGAACCTCCAAAGGAGGAAGAAAATCAGTAGTAGAAAATTAAACACAGTAACTTTTTTTATTTTTTTTTTTATTGTTTCTATTTTTGCATGAAGATCAAAACTACATCAACGTTTGTTTTGAGTTTATTTTTTTGCTAAGTTGATTGACACTCAAATTCATGATCAAAGATTATGAAATATTGATGCATGGCATGTATATTGCAAATCCTAAACCTAACCCTAATGAAGGCTCAGACTGATGAAGACCTATATATAGTTGTTCTCTCATCCTTTGCCAAAACCCTAGATTGATTAAACCCTAAAACTCACTTTATATGAATATTATTGCTATTTGTTATGTTTTATTGTTTCCTTTTTTACTTTCAGCCAGTATAATTTCCTTGCGCTATATGATAGGTGACGTTGTATTTTTTTTAATCTTTGTAAGTAAATTTAGTGTTTCACCCATCATTTTCAAATAAAAAAAAAAAATCTGTTTACTATTATAAAAGAGAACTATAACAAGAAAACCCTAATCACTCAGTAAAAACCTCTCAATTTTAAAATTAATTTTATATTATGATGCTATTATTTTATTGACATACTAATAATAAATTTTCCTTGCATGATAATAAAATTTTCATAATTAGAGAAAAAGTTTCAAAATGGTGTGGAAGTCAAAGAAGTCTTTCTCCAAGTCTTGAGTGGTGGTAACCATTAATTCTTTTTTTTTTTTTTTAAAAAAAAAAAAAGTCACTGGGAGCAGCACAGGTGTGGAATGCAACAGCAAACTCAATAACATACGCCCTCACTCTGTACATGTGGAGGTACAAATTCGTTTAATCAACTAGACACGAACACCTTACGCATAGGACCCGATGCGTATAGAGGTGATTGGCTTGTTGTCATACTTCTTGCATCATGGGATGCATAGAAATTCCATGGTGCTCATGAGATGGCCAAAGGGAAAATGTGATGACAAAGTGTCAAAGTAAGTTCACTAGACAAGCCTGTGATATACTTGATTAATTTTTGGAGTTTGAGCAAGCATGAAATTTGTGACTTTGATTTGACATTAATTTAGAGGTGACAAATGCCAACTTAAATTTTGGTCAAAGAAAAATCTGTGAATGTTTTCATGTGGCATTGCCAAAATGGCTGGAAGACAACCAACTAATAAGATACAGTAATATTCAAAGGGACAAACAAAATATTAATTAACCAAGGAAGAAGTTTACAATGTCTGTTCTTGATTTTTTAAGTTTCAGAGATTCTGAATGTGTTTTCAGGATCAATGGATTCAAAAAGAATTGAAATGCAGATTGGCCTTGAATTAGCAGGATTGCATCAAAAGCTGGTTTTGATGTTCTTCATTTGTATGCCGATGATGTTTGTTCCCTTTAATTGACAATCCTGCCTGGTCTAAGCCCTGCATTTCTGATGAATTCTCCAGTTTTCTTTTCAAGTATTCAGTTAAAAAAAAAAAAAAAAAATTAATCATGTCTTATGTTCTTGAATTGTTCATGCAAGGCATGATATCTTGATATACAAACAGATGCATGTTTGTTTCAGTGTGAGCAGCCACGCAAGTTCAAAAGCAATGGTAGACCAAATTCTTGAAGAAAAGGATGCACATTGGTTCAAGATCAATGAATGAGCTGAGAGTTGTAGTGCAAACAATCAATGTCCTCGATGATGGATATCGATGGGGAAAATATGGGCAAAAGGTAGGTAGAGGAAATCCTAATCCAAGGTGAGCTCATTCAAATGAACAAAATCATACATACGATGTGGTTCAACATGCATAATTATCAGTAAACTATTTCGATGTTTTGCAGAAGCCACTATAAGTGCGCAAGTGTAGACTTCTTGGTTTCGCAAGCACATCGAGCGAGAGCTTTGCGTGATCCAAAGGCAGTGATCACAACATATGAAGAAAAGCACAACCATGATGTTCCGGCAGAAAAGAAAAACATGCAGAAATTCGATCTCCAGTTCATTTAGTACTCGTATTTCTCAACGTAATTTTTTACAGCAACATAGCAGACCTTCCAACGGCCAACCTCGCAATGCTTCCTAAGAAGAATTATAATTTGGTGAAACACTGGTGAATCTTAACAACCATCGCTGTAAGTTCAGCAAATCTCTCAGAAATTATGCATCTTGATTGATATTCATTGATGTTTTTTTTTTACTGCATAATTGAGAGAAATTACTGAAGAGTGATAGCTGCTCCATCATTCAGTTTTGATTGTACATTTGTAGGCATACATGAAAGTATCGAGACTCAATTGACCCTGGAAAAAAGTGCATCGTCTTTTGGCCAATTCGTCGACACAGCCCACACGTTTGGATCGGAAACTACCATCCATTCAACACAACACACATGGGAATCACCTAAATTTTGAAAATGTAATGTTTATTACACCCCCATGTATTCTATGAATTGATAGTGATAACCTCCCTTGTTGCTTGCTTGTTTGTCTAAAGTCTACTTTAGAACAATACCGATGATTATTGCTCCTTTGATGACCTTTGCTCTGTGCTTTATGGATAGATTTTTGGCCACCAAACTTGAATATTTCTGCTGATAATCATGTCTGTGTTCACATTTGATAATGATAGGTGAGATCAATAAATAAACACAATTGCCTGTTGCTCAATCAAATAAATTATCTGAAAATGACTCTTTTGTTTCATATAAATCATTTTGTATACATGTAATATGAACAAGACTCATCATGATTTGGTACTAGTGTAAAAAAAAATGTATAAAATCAACAAAAAAAAGTAAAAAAGAAAAGCTTCTCTAATCATCATGCTATTTACATGCAGTGAAATCAAATGCTGTGAAAATAGTTTAATTAGTGCTTATGATCTTCCTGTCCTTCTGGATTCATCATATCAATGATGCTTTTTTCGATAGATGATTCACTGTTGAGTATATCACTGCCAGTATCGGTTTGAAGGTCATTGAGCATGGCCATCACCTGAATCATTGTCGGCCTCCGAAGAGGCCAGTCGTCTAGACACTCACAAGCAATCTTCAGATATTGATGTAATTCATTCTCCGCCGAAATGCTACCCATCAAAACAGGATCGAAAATCTCATTGCTTGTGTTCTCTTTTACCATCTGTTTCACCCAACCAACTAGATTATTATCACCAAACTCCAAAGGATCGATCGGCTTCTTCCCTGATAACAATTCCAAGAGCACAACTCCATAGCTATAAACATCGCCTTTTGTGGTACACCGAAAGCTCTGATAGTACTCAGGTGGGACATAACCAGGTGTTCCCGCAAGTGTGCTCACACTGAGATGAGTATCAACGGCATTCATCAGCCTGGCCATACCGAAATCAGAAACTCGAGGTTCCAAATTCTCATCCAATAGCACGTTGCTCGATTTCATGTCGCGGTGAATAATGTGAGGAATGCAGCTATGGTGAAGGAATGCAAGGCCTCTCGCCGATCCAATCGCAATCTTTTTCCTTGCAGACCAGTCTAGATTGATCCCTCCCTTAGTCCTGTCATGCAGAACAACATCCAAGCTCCCAAATTTCATGTACTCATAGACCAAAAGCCTCTCATCACCAACATTACAGTAACCAAGCAGAGGAACAAGGTTCCTGTGTTTGATCTTTCCAATGGTTTCCATCTCTGCCATGAATTCTCTGTCACCTTGTCCTGTGACATGGATGAGCTTCTTGATGGCAACGACAGTTCCATCTTTGAGTTTTGCCTTGTAGACCTCACCGAAACCACCTGAACCGATCAAGCTCTCGGCACTGAAGCCATTTGTGGCATCAAGAAGGTGTGTAAAGGTGAGCTTCTTCAATGGTTTCTCAAATGTAGCAACATTGATGCTGAGAGGCTCGAGAACACCAGAGAGCTTCCAACTAGTTGTGCCGCCAGAGGATGCCGGTAGGCTCTCGACATACTCACTCTGCTCTTCCGATTGCCATTGCCATTGTTTCTTCAACTTGTAGAAAGCCAACATGATCATCATCACAATGAGCAAAGATATAGAAATTCCAATGAAAGTACTCCCTCCAAAAAACCTCCTACCTCCTCTAGCATATGAATTCGATCCATTGATAAACTGCTGAGAAGCACAGGGCATTAAAGGGACTCCACAGAGGCCAGAATTGTTAGCATACCGTGATGGAGGGAACGTGATGAGCTGTCCGCCCGTGGGAATTGGTCCAGTGAGGTTATTGTTAGACACATCCAAGTCACTCAAGAATGTTAGAGCACCCAATGTTGCCGGAATTATTCCGGTGAGGTGATTGTTTGAGAGATCTAACTCCATTGCCATCTTCATACCTCCTAGAGACTCTGGTATCACCCCTGTGAGCTCATTGTGAGCCAAGTTCAGCACCTGCAAGTAGTTCATTGTACCGAAATTATCTGGTATGTTTCCAGAGAGAGAGTTGTAGGAGAGATCAAGATATATCATGCTGCCATTTCCCGCATAAGAGTAGACGGTGGTACCAGTATATATCCTGGTTGTCTGGCATGAATGCCCCAATGCAAAGTCAGCAAGCCTCTCCGGCCGAATACCTTCAAACTCAAAAAGCACGCCCGCACCAGCGCAAATATTCCCGACCTCATTCCTTAAGAAGGCAAACTGCTTCCCAGAGACAATGCCAGGTGTTATAAGGCCACTCTCCGATGCCAGAGACGATGGAATAGACCCATTGAACTTATTGCTGTACAAGTCTAACCAGATGAGGTTCTTACAGTGACCAAGCTCCCAAGGTATCGTCCCAGAGAGCGAATTGATTGCTAGTTGAAGGATTGCAAGGTTTTGGAGATTATTAATACCATCAGGAATCTCTCCAGTAAGCTCATTGCCAGAGAGGGAGACCCAAACAAGATTCAAGCACCTTGTGAAGGATCTTGGGATGCTTCCATTGAGCTTATTGAAGCTAAGTATTAGACTTTGCAAGCTATTATCACTCTTAGAACAGAGATCATCAGCAGGTAGCTCACCTGATATATTGTTAGCCCAAAGAACAAGATCAACAAGCTTTGGTAATCTCCAAATATCCAGGGGAATAACACCATTCAGGTCATTCAAACTAAGATCAATCCTCTTGAGATTACTACAGTTGCCGAGATCGGCTGGCAAAGCACCAGAGATGAAGTTATTAGGAAGTGAGAGTTTTTCGAGATGAGGAAGTGAAGAACAGAGTCCTGAAGGAATCTCTCCAGTGAATCCATTGGAACCAAGATCAATCACTTGCAGCAAAGAACAGTTCTTCAGTGAGATCAATGGAACAGTACCAGTGATATTATTGAATGGAAGTTGCAAGACTTTCAGAGAAGACATAGAGCTGCTAATAACACTCTCAATGAATCTCCCTGAGAGATTATTACGCCCAAGATTCAAGCTTTGGATCGAAGAACAAGAGACAAAACTTTGCGGTAATCCTCCGGTGAGCATATTTGCAGAGAGATCGAGATTGATAAGAGAATCACAAGCATGACTGAGCTCCGGAGGAATCTCACCAGAGAACTTGTTGTTGGCCAAAGAGAGAACTTTCAGGTTGGTGAGGTTCTTCCACAATGAATAAGGGATGCTGCCAGATATGTTGTTTACAGCAAAGTCAAGCTTCTCGAGTTTTCGACAATTTGATAAGCTCTCTGGCAACCCTGTTCCATTGAAGGCATTGGACGACAAGTTGAGGCTTCGTAGATTATCACAAGATCGAAAATCCAATGCCCAAAGCTCGCCAGAGAAGTTGTTGTGTGAGAAGTCTAGTGATTCCAAAGAAGCAGACATGAACTCCTGTGAAATGCTGCCAGAGAAGAGGTTATAAGTAAGATCAAGCACCTTCAGCTTGGAACATGGTGACACGCCGGTGAATCCTCCGGTGAGCTCGTTGCCAGAGAAGTTGAGGACGCTCAAGGCATGGCAGCCAAACAACGAGTGATTCAACAAGCCATTGTCATTGATTTTATTGTGAGATAAATCAAGAACTCGGAGAGAAGACCCGAAAGGATAAACTCCGCCGGAGACTGAGTTCCCGGAGAGGTTCAAGGACACCAAACGGGAGCAAGAGGCCAAAAACTCACCCGAGATTGTTGCAGATAAGTTGTTCGATGAAATGTCTAGGGTTTCCAGGTTGCAAGAGAGAGAAGAGGAAGCAGTGGAAGTGAGAGAGAGATCGCCATGGAAGCGGTTTCCATGGAGATTGACGTCCTGGAGATTGGGTAACGCCATTAAAGCTTGGAGTTTTAGCTTACCGAACAAACCCATGCCGCTGAGGTTGAGGCCAAGGACCTCACCGCCGGCCGCCGCCGGGGAGCACAGTACTCCAGTCCATGAACATGGGGAGCCATTACTGCTTGCATTCCAGTTCTTCAGGAATCCCTTTGGATCCGAAGACACTGATGATTGCTTGAATGCAATCAAAGCCGAGATCCAAGAAGAAGAAGAAGAAGAAGAAGAAGAAGAAGAAGAAGAAGAACAAGGGCAACATAAGATGATCAAGAGAAGGAGAAGCAAATCCAAGGCTCCCATTGACAAAAATCCCAGCTTTTGGAGTGAAAATCACTGGCTTTCTTCACATCTTGAGCATCCTATGAATCAAAAACAAGATAGGGAATCAATTTATGATCAGGAAAAAGATGAAATCAATGGAAGCAAGAGCTTGAAAACTCACAAAAAGTATGATTAGAAACCAAATCAGACATCAAATGAAAGGAAAAAGACTGGATTTTTATGGTGGAGAGATTGAAAGGAGAGATCTTTCGATAAAAAATTGGATTATTAGTGTGATTTTTCCTTTTTTTTTTTTCTTCTACTGTTAATTTGGAAACCAAAGCTGGAAATCCTTCAAAATAAACAGAAAAAAAAAATAGACAACTTTGAAGAGAAAGAAAGGATTAGAAAACAAGTGTTTATAGATATCAATAAATAATTTTGATCTTTTGGAGGGACTTGTTTGCTTGTTAATTCAATGTCTTTTGTTGGAAAATATTTGTATAATGGAAATGATTATAGTGAGAAGAATTTTATTTAAGAAAATATTTTTTTTAAAAAAAATATATTTTTAATATTTTAATATTTATTTATTTTATTTTTTGTCTCAAATTTTGAGTCTAGTCAAACTTGGGATTTGATTCCTTCTATGCTTGGCTTTTATGGCATCAAACTTTACCAAAAAGAAAAAGGAAGAAAAGAAATAAAGGAATAAAGAAAAATTCTCACTCACTCTGTTTCTATGCTCATTAAAGAAAACTTTTATTAAATGTAATTAAAAAAATATATATATTCTATAATAAATTTTTGAACTCATATATTGCAAGATAGTAATTATAATTTTGCTAGGAAAAATGAAAAAATTCCAAGGACTGAATGGAAAAAAACCAAAAAAATATATCGGAATCTCAAAAGTCTATTTGGGAAGAATGTAAAGTTTTAAGGATTAAATACAAAAAAAAAACTGGAAAATATATCATAATGTCGAAAATCTACTTATTAAGAGTGCCAAACAATAATTATACATAGTAAATAATCATAATTCTGCAATAACTAATAACTGTTAAATGATCGATTATCTAAATACGTTTTACCATTGAAAATATGGAGTTTTTTTTTTAATATTTAAAAAATGTGTATGTTTAGCCTTTATTGTTGGTTAAAAATAATCTTATAATATTATTAGAAAAAAATTGTTTAGAATTATTAGTGTAGTCTAGGTTGATTTATTAAATATAACAATTATATAAGTTAATGAAATATAAATTTTTTTCACAAATGATTAAAATAGCTAAAAAATTTTATGTAATCTATGTAATTTTAATATTATAATACAAATATGAGTCAAAATTAAAATAAAACCCATGCTTCTTATTGTATATGTGAATTGCTTGATCATGGGAATTTAAAATTCATTAAATAAATAAATGAATAAAATTCCACTTAGAGGAAGTGATTAATTAGTAGTGCCCATGTTATGTTAGGCTTGTCAACTCTATTTTTTATTTACTCAAAATATTATTAATGCAAAAAGACTTAGGGGCTGTTTGGTTGTCTGTAAATGATTTTACATGTAAGTTAAATTGCAGTGTAAGTGAAAATATTGTATTTTAACTTACATCATAGCAAAAAGACTTAAGTCAAATTACATGTAAGTCAAATTTTGATGTAAGTTGAAATGCTGTAAAAGTGGGTGAGATGTAAGTCCACTTACATGTAAGTGGAACTTTTACATCAAACCAAACAGTCACTTACATGTAAAACCACTTACATCACAGCTAACCAAACAGCCCCTTAATAAAACCTACTAATTTATTTTGGGAAATAAATAAATAGAAATATTAGAAGTATGAGCATTATATGAGAATCCATCACACAAGTGGCTCTTCAAATGGTTGTCACATCTCAAAGGATGAGTGGTTCTAATTTAAAGTCATTATTTATTAAATATTTAATTACATATTCAAATTCACAATACTAATTATATTTGTTAATGATTTATTAATTGAAAATTTTTTTAATTAAAAAAAAAAAGAGAAGTGATGATGTAATCATTACTTTGTTTGATTCCAATGACAAAGACACAACCTTGTTCACTTCTCAACCACACGTGAGACACTCGTGCGCTTGCATACATCATGATCCACACGTGTGACTCATCTCAAAAGCCCACATTTATATTATTATTATTATTATATTATATATATAATATTTAGGAAAAGAGCTTTGAAATTTCAAAGTTAGAAAAATTTAGATTAAGGAAATAAAATAATTGCCCTTGAGTCAATTGCTTATTTGTGAAGCAAATAAATCACTTTATCATATTACAAGCAACCTAATATTTATGCATCAAGTATTTTATAATTATATAAAAATAGTAAATTATTTTTTTACTCATAAAAACATTAAAAAAAACTCACTTTACCTTATTTAAGGGTTAATTTCTAAATTTAACTTTATCGATGTATTTAAATGCATGGTCATTCGGGCTGCATTGGGGAGAAGTGGGAGAAAGTGGACTGACTTTTTTCACTTATTATGTTCTTTTCCTCTGAAACGAGGAAGTGACCATTTCCCCCACTTCAGACGGAGGTGGGTTTTAGTTCGATATTTTTTACACCGAAAGCGGGAGAAGTGGGTTTTTCCTCTATTTTCAAAGACCTTTCAGAAGTGATATAATTTACACCGAAATGAACACCATAGGAGGAAAAATGAGCACTTCATGGAAGAGACATTTTCGGTAAAATGAACACAGGAAGTGTAGAAAATCATATCACTTCTACCACTTTCTACCATTTCAGGGAAGTGGCATTTCCCCTACTTCTGAACTTCTTCCCACTTACACCAAAATAATGAATGCATCCCATTCTTCAATGGATGAAATGGAGGAAGAAGAAGTAGGCAAAATGGAAAAAATCAAGTTAAATATTCATGAAATTTTTAATTCTAAATTTATTCTTTTAACTTTTCGGGTAAGATGAACATTTATAACGGAAGTATTATTATAATAATATCAGTATAATTTAAATATAATAAAATACAAATGAGGAAACTCAACCCACAAATGTTATAATGCACTTTTGGCTATTATACTTTAAAAAATAAAATAAAAAATAAAAATAGAAATCATTTGATCTATTAATTGAACTTGTTGGGGGACAAAAACTAGACAAGATTATGGAAAAAAGATGAATATGTCTTTTGTGCTTTGTGAGATACTCATGTGACAATTAAACAAATGCAAACTCATACACACACAAACTTAATAATAATAATAATAATAATAATAATAATAATAATAATAATATTATTATTATTATTATTATTATTATTATTATTATTATTATTGTTTGTGTTTGAGATGCATAAATGTTTGTTGGTGCTCTTTGTGACAAACTCATCAAAGTAAATGAAAATTTGGGCATTAGTGTTTGAGCTACACCAAAACAAATGCTCTTGTTCTTTGTGCATCTTTATTTGTTTATTTATTTATTTTTTTAATTTTTTTCTCACTTGAACCAAATATCAAAGCTTTGTTTTTTTATTTGGGGGTTTTTAATTAATTAAACTAATTTTATATGATATGGCTATAGGACATGAAATTTGGGAGTATATTTAACTTGTTTTGAAAACTTGAATGGAAGACATGTAACTCCTTGTTTAATTTATTATTTAATTATTATCATTTTGTTTAATCTTGACTTCATTGAGAGGAAAATAAACTAAGATATTTAATTTATTATTTAATTATTATCATTTGTCTTTTTAATTATCATATTTCATGCTTATTTTATCTCACTAAATTAGTGATTTATTCTTTAGTTATCATTAATATTTATATATATATAGTTGTTAGAATGGTAGTTGGAATACTTTGTTCCTACCATTAATTAATGCATAGAGAGAAATTCAATCAAGAAATTGCTCTCTTTCAAACTACCACATGCAATTAGTACAAATTTGAAGCAATCTCTTTCTTTTTTTTAAGCTTAAAATATGTAGAAAATTGAGATGTGGAAACTTGAAATTAGTCAAAAAAAAAAAAAAGTTTCGTATATTATAATCATATTTTAAATTGTTAAATCAATTAATAAAACTAGGTTTTGCCATAATAAAAATAATTAATTTTTTATTTTTTACATTTCTAAATCAATACTATGAAATGTTTATATAATATTTGCACTGGCTTTTCTTTTTCTTTTTTTTTTTAAAAAAAAACAAGTCAGGGATATATATATATAAATGTGAATTACAATTGCAAGCTCAACAACCAGCTATATTTTTAATTTGTTTGGACTTTCTAAATAAACACGGTAGGTAAGAAAGAGATATGATATTAATAGGTCAAATACTATTGGCATTTGAAGTGATTTTTAATTAATTCTATAAATCTATAGACTTATAATCATTTCATATATTAAATTAATATTTTAATTATTAAATGTAAGCATAGATTCCTAAAAATACTATTTCTCATAAACAAATATATATATATATATATATATATATATATATGATCCTAAATATTAGGTATGGTTGGGGGTATTTGTAAAAAGCCCTTTGAGAAACGGATTCCCTCTTGCGTTTCCCATAGATGCATGGCATGGGATACGTGTTCAATCCTCCACCTTTTGCTCTTTCGAAGAAGCCTCTTTTATGAACTACATTCCAAAACAAAGCCATTTGTCATTAATTTCTCATTTTTTTTGTTTTTTCTAATCTGATTTGTTTAATGCCTCTCATCATCTGCCAGAGTTTGTTTCAATCTTTAACTGCCAATCTGAATTTGTGCACGAAACCCAAGCGATAATTAGCATCAAAGCTGGCGCCTTTTTGGTGAATTTGTGCTCAAGGTTGAATGAACAGAAGAATTTTTTGTTGATTTGTTGCTGTGGATCTGTTTTCTCCTTCTGGTATTCTGCCAAATCGCAGCTTTTCAATCTTTTATTTTGTTTTTTAAGTTTTGTTTTAAGTGCACCTATAAGATGCTTGGTGAATTGCCTCAATGAATGTTTATTCTTGTGAGTTAAGATATTTCTTGTTTTCTTTCATGTATGTTGTTATAAAATTGTAGGAGGTACAACGCAGTGATCTGCTTGGTTTTGGTGTAATTTGGTAGTGAATGACAAGTTTTTGGTCAAGTTTGTATGGTGAAATTAGTTTTGGATTTGGGAGTTTCAATATGTGTCTAAATGTCATTTGAAAAATTCTTCCTTTTCTGAGACCATAACTTTGAAATTGCAGTTTTAAGTGTGTACATGATGATGGATTATCGTTTTGCTATGAATAAATTTGGGAACAAAGGTTTGGATAAAGTGCATACTCCAATTTAAACAAGCCTCACAAATTGCATGTCCTAAATGTTTAGCATGCTGAAGTTAATGCACTTATGTTGAGCTTTGCTAGAATCTTACAAAATACTTGTGAAAATTCTGCATGTTAGAATGTTCAAGCTTGCAACTTGTTGAGTTATGAATTATGATCACAACTGCTTGTCTTCAATGCGGATGCATCATTAATGGTTCACATTTTTCTTGCTGGCTCACTGACTACAATGAAAATCATGTATTTTGAAGGAGAAACTCTCATGAATATTGTGACTTGCAAGAGCTCCGTGTTTAATTGTTATTTGTTTTGTTTGGTGTGAAACTTTTTAAATGACAGAGTGACAATATTTATGTCTAATTTAAGAATTCATTATATCTTGCTGCTCATATTCTAGATATAGCATACTTGTTGGAGTGATTTGTTGATGACAACGCTTTTTTTTTTTTTTTTCAACATGGTGCTGAAGTCAGTTGCAAATTGCAACTGATAATACCAATGAAGATCTGATTGTATAAAAATTTATGTAATCTTGGACACTCATTAGATGCACCGATGAGATCGTAGGTTCATGTTTCTGTAAAACCATGCCATAAAGAGTTTCATACGAGTAGTCCCTATGAATTAAGGAAAGAGCACTCCTATAGTTGAAAAGAAAGAATCACTCATCTAATAAAAATTGGAATCAAATGTTTGTCATCAAGCTTTCCTATTGGAAAGAAATCTGTTTGCATTTCTAAATAAGAATGGTAATAATAATGAGGGGGCAATTCTGGCTCATAGTCTCAACTAAGTTTACAATTTTGTTGATAATTGTCTATAATATTTCTCTCTTTTCATCCTCCTTCCATTAATCATTCACCTCATGTTGTCTCTGTTAGACTGACAGATGGCTTCCTTGGCAACGGCCGAACTTTGTGATTCAAATGCATCCCTTGTAACAAAAGGAGATATTCGTGTTCTGCCACCAATCTTCAACATGTATGGACACTGCCGGGCATTCTCCGGGCCCATTGTGACGCTGAAGGTGTTTGAGGACAATGTACTTGTTAGAGAGCTTCTTGAAGCTGAGGGGGATGGAAGAGTCCTGATCATCGACGGAGGAGGGAGCATGAGATGTGCCTTGGTTGGCGGCAATCTAGCACAGCTAGCGCAAAACATGGGCTGGGCGGGCATTCTGGTCAATGGCTGCATCAGAGATGTCGACGAGATCAATGGCTGTGATGTTGGTGTCCGAGCGTTGGCTTCTCATCCACAGAAATCATACAAGAAAGGCATCGGTGAAAAGCACATCCCAGTGAACATTGGGGGCATCATAATTCACGACGGAGAATGGTTATACGCCGATAGTGATGGCATCCTCATTTCTAAGACTGAGTTATCTGTCTGACATATGCCGAAGATTACTTTCTTGAATAAAAATCATTACCACAAAGACGGTAACTGGTAAGTAATCCTTTCCGATATCCGGCTGTTTGATTGCAGACAATTTGTATGTCAGTGCAAAATTATAAAAATTGTAAAACCATTTGTGCTTCTTCTCTGAACCAAAATGTTGTGTGGAAATAATTGATGTTCTTGCTCAGGTTTCATGTTTCACAACCAAAGAACATTGTAAGAATTTCAATATATGTGTGTATATATATCAATTGCAACCCACTCAAACCATAAAACATTACAATAGAATGTATTTCAAGGTTATACAAAAAATTAGATTTTTTCTCAGAAACATTCAACACAAAAACGGAAAAGAATATGCTGATTTTTTATGTTACATTGTAAATATGATTTTTGATTGGGCTTATACATTAAATTACACACACTTCTATTACAGTAAAGTAAATATTAGATATAGCTGTGGGGTATTTGTAAAAGTCCATCTTTCCCTCCATGCTACGTTTCTCACTCTTGTTCCGTTCACATAACATTCGCGTTTCCCATATCCGCATTCAGTTCTCCTCTTGCTCTTTTAAAAAGAGCCTCTTTTATGAACCACATTCCAAATGGAAGCCATTTTTCATTAATTTCTCATCCTCTATGTTTGTTTTTTGAGTTTTTTTTATCTGATTTTGTTTGATGGTTCTCATCGTCTGCTATCGTTTTGATCTTGAACTGCTCATCTAGAATTTGTGCATGCATTCCAAGAAAGAAAATGGCATCAAAGATGGTGCCTTTTTGATTAATTTGTGCTCAAGATTGAAAGGGCAGCAGACTTGTTTGTTGATTTATTGTGGTGGATCTCTTTTCTCCTCCAGGTATTCTCCAAAATCGCAGCTTTTCGATTTTTTTTTTTTTTTTTTTGGTGTCTCTGAGGTGCTCGATGAATTGCCTCAATGAGTATTTATTCTTGCGAACTAGCGCTTTTCTTGTTTTCTTTAATGTATATTGTTACTAACTTGTGAGTATAATTTCGCAGCAAGCTTCTTGTTTTCGGTGCAATTTGGTAGTGAATGACAAGGTATTGGTCGCCTTCAATCTTCTCCAGGATGCTTCTAGCTCAAAGGAGTCAGAGACTGAATTTGCCAAAAAGATTAACTTGCTTATGCAGTCTCACTGATCTGATGTCACTTCAATCACCCCCAACTCTCCTCCACCCGCAAAGGATCTTGCGTGGGGTATCTCGCGAAGCTATCGCTGCAAGATACCTTCCTCACTCTGGAATGAAGACGCTGATTTCATGGCTCACCCTCCCTGCTCATCCAAGAAGAAAGGAACCACAAATCTCTCTCCGGCGGGTAATTCTTCTAACTTCTTTCTATTTCCGAGTGGTCTGATATCCAACTAGATAGGTACTGCTTGGCAGCCGGCATAAATCTAGGGGACTCCCAGCTTCATAAGCAATCCTGCGTTAAACTTATCTGCCAGATGGGAGTCCTCTAGAGCAGCCCTGACATGACAGTATCGGCATGCACATTCAAATTACAAAAAGACTTGAGTTTATTCCCAAATCCTTTCTTGAAATTGGAATTTTCACTCCAAGCCAATTGGCCAGGGTTCCACGGAGTCCTCCCAATAGGTCCCCACTGGGAGACCATGTTAACCTCAATGAAAATCATTTCATGGAATGTGAGAGGCTTGGGCCATTTGTCTAAGCGGTTCCTGGTTAAGGATTTTCTGGACATTAATCTCGCTAACATTTGTTGTATTTAAGACTCTAAACCCGGTTGATGTTGATCAAGCAATTTGGAGATCTATCGAGGGTGTTCATATCAACGACTTATAGCAGTTGCCCTCTTAGGAGATTTTTGGGGATATGATTATAGGCTGGAACAACTCTAAATTTAAGATGACTTGAATTTATGTGCGTTAGTTCTGCTTGACTGTGGAGTTCACCAATGCATTGGGCAACTCCTGTTTGTTATGCGCCATGGTTTTATAGTCTGAATTCTAGGCGCACAAAGTCTTACTTTTGGAATGAGATTTGAGGATGTGATTGTAACCTTGACCTCCTTTGGGTTATTTGTGGAGACTTCAACATTATCTTCTTAATCCACGACAAAAATGTCGGTACCCCAATTTAGGAGACATTATTTACGCTGATGACTAGATTCAAAACTTCAGTCTAATTGACCCTCCGTTCTTTAAATGGAGATTTAATTGGACAAATGGGTTAGCAGACCCTTCTTGGGTCAAGCTGAGCAGTTTCCTCATTAAGTCAGATTGGATTTCGCTTTTTTCCAAACTTTAGCAATTGTATCTCCCGAGATTTGGGTCTGACCATGTCTTGATATGCTTAGATTTCGGTAACCACATTGGACACCCATGCTTATCCAAGTTCAAACTTGCGTGTTGCTCGAAGGAAGGACTGAGTGAGATCATTCAGGTTTGGTGGAATGAGTCGACTTCAGGGGGGGATGCGGGGGCCTTCATTAGAATTTGACAATTTGTCCCACCTCAGAGATAGGCTTCAATACCGAGCTAAAGATAATTTTGGATCCATTAGACTGTGCAAGCGTGCTATACTCCAAGACCTTGAGACCATCAATGTGGTCAAAGAATCATGCTGTTTAACAGTTGAGGAGCAACTAGAGGAATCTTTCTTGCGACAAAGCCTTGGATTCTTACTGCATCATGAAGAGATGCACTGAAAGCAACAATTGTGCTCACCTAGTTTAAAGAAGCAGACGTGAATATCAATCAAGTTCTTTCACTCTGTAGCCAACAGACGTTGTAACCGTAGCCATATTCTCAACCATAAGCATAATAACGTCAAATTCAAGGGCGGTGGTAAGCTTATGGAGTTGTTCACTTTACTTTTCCCATCGCAATTTAGCATAAAGCACTCTTTTTAATTTAAATTAGTTAGTCTAAATTGCTAGAGCATAAATCATATGTTAACCTCTAGAGCCTCTTTTCTCTTTGAGCAAAATTAGAAGGACCACGTTTGATCTAGGTCCTGAGAAGGCCCGCTACCTTTAATGGATTCTAATTTTTCTCTTCTAAAGTTTTTGGTTGATTATCAATGATGATCCTTATTGCTTTGGAACAATACATGTCATGGTAGAGCTAACATAAAATGAATAAGATGGGCTAGCATCATCCTCCTAATACCTAGGATGGGACCCCCGGACTGTGTATATCTTATTTCCTCTTTATCAACTTTATCAAAACTCCAAAATTATCTCCAAGATCCTGGCTTCCCAACTTAGCTTGGTTGTGGTCTCTCTTGTGAGTATATCTCAATCCACTTTCTTTAAATGAAGGTGCATCCCTAACAACATTATCGCGGTTGAGAAGCTCATTTTCCGCCTCCAATAGCGAAGGATGCCTAGGAATGTTATTAAAGTCAGCTTCGGCAAAGCCTTTGATATGGTCGACTAAAAGTTTTTTTTCTTTTTATCGGCTCTTTGCTCTGGGTTTGATTCTTGCTGGTTGTGCTGGATCAAAACCCTTCTTCAGTCCGCCAAAACCTCCAACCTCATAAATGGCTATGTCTGCTACCTTCACGGATTAAGGCAGGGTGACCCCATTTCCCACTCTTATTTGTACTTTATCATGGATGTCCTCAATTTTATGTTTTCGAAGGCTCTAAACTCTAGAATACTCTATGGGATGGATACCTCTTGTGAGACGAGGAACCATGTGTCAGCTTCAATATGCGGGCAATCTCCTCATTCTAACTGCCAGGGGTATTGAGTACCTAAGGATAATTAAAGCTCATCTTATTTCTTTTGGAAGGCCATTGATCGGATATGGAGAGATTTCCTTTGACGTGGGATAGACATCGATAATCCTGGATGTTGTTTTGTCAATTGGCGGCACATAAATAAATACCGGAACGAAGAAGGATAGAGAATCCTGAACCTCAAGGAATTTACTATGTAAATGGTGGTAGAATCATAGAAGATCTCATCTCGCTATCATTAATGCGGGGTTGCAATCATCAATTTTAAAAACTGTCATAATAGCCCCATGTGGAACTTTCACCAGTCCTACCTGAAAAGGAGGCCTTTTTGGGTTCTATATCTCTTTTGTCATTAGGGTGGTTGTGCACCCAAAGATATCTAGCTTGCGAGTTTCCACTCTTCTCAGTTCCCTAAGGGATCTATTTGGGACCTTCTTCCCACGCCTGAGTTCAGTGATCCTCCTATTTATATCATCAATGTGAGGATTAGTTGCACTCTCATGGATAACTATGACTCTAATTTTGGAGCCTAACTACCAATAAGGAACTTAGTCAAATCCTATTATGGCTTTCTCAAGTGGTGGCCTGCGGTGTCTCTTGGCCCCCATTATTTGAGGAGGCTTGTATCCTAGGAAGATTAATATTTTCAATTAGCTTGCATGGGATAACAAAATCCTCACTCAATAATCTTGCTATTTAGCCCTTGTGATTTTCTGCGTGGCCTTTGAATTTGTTAACCATTTTTTTATCATTTGGCTGTTCGCTTTCCAAATATAGAACCACTTTGAAAGTATATTTGGTCTTCTCCAATACCACCCCAGCTCTATGGCTGTATTTTGGGATTCCTGTAAGATCACCCTTGAGCCTTAGCTCAAGGACGCTTGGATCTCCTGATTCGGGTCATTATTTGGAACATTTGGCTGGATCAGAATGATTGTATTTTTAACTTCAATTCGCATCCACCGTTGTCAGTTATTCTCAAAATCAATCAATGTTCTTTCTCTGGGTATCTACAGTCCATGAGGTGAATAAGTCAAAGCTCAAGGGCTTAATCTCCACAGTCAAGAGAAGCGTTGAGTTCCTATAGTCCCATGCGAGTGATCCTAGGAAGCTGCTGACCAATTCCAACTCCGGCTAAGTTCTGCTTCATCTTTTCTTGTTTGTGCCACCTTGACGGACATCTCCTTTTTTGATCATCTCCAAAGGTTCATGCAATCATTTGGTTTTTTTTTTCTTGTCTTGTTTCTTATAGATCTCTTGTGTTCTCTGTGATGTTATTCCTTCTTGTGTGTTGATTCCACGGCTAGTGGATGATCATATATGCTTGTTTTTCGTTTTGCACCTGGCTTTATTTTCAATAAAGCAATGATTTAATAACTTTCATTAAAAAATATATATATTGGTCAAGTTTGTAGGATGGTGAAACTTTGGGAGCTTCTTTATGTGTCTAAATATCAATTGAAAATTACTGCCTCCTCTGAGCCATAACTTTCAAATTGGACTTGTAAGTGTGTGCATGATAGCCTATTCTACATGTTGGATTATCTTGTTGGTGCTCAGAAGTGGATTTTGCTATGAATATCATCTGGGAATGAACGTTTGGATGAAGTGCTTGCGCTAATGTAAACTAGACCCAGAAATTGCTTGTGCTAAATGTTTAGCATGCTGAAGCTAATGCTTTGATGTTGAGCTTGCTAAAAGGTTACAAAATACTGGTGAAAATTCCGTGTGTTAGCACATTCAAACTAGCAAATTGTTGAGTTATGATCACAAATACTTGTCTAAAATGCAGATACATCATTAATGTTTGGCATTTCTCTTTCTGGCTCACTGACTACAACGAAAATCATGTATATTGAAGGAGAAACTCTCATGGATGCTGTGACATGTAAGAGCTCCATATTATACTGTTGTCTGTTTCATTTGGCATTGAACATTTTAAATGGCAGAACAACAATATTTGTCTCATTTAAGAATTCATTATAGATTTTACTGGTGTCTAATACTAGGTTCATGTATGTTTTATAGATTTTAATTTCTTTTTTGTTGATGAGAAGGATGCTTTATTGGTTTCAATATGGTGCTGAAATCAGTTGCAAGTTGCAACTGGTAATGCCAACAAAGATCTGATTGAATAAAAATTTATACATTCTTGGATGTACATGAGATGCTCGGGTGAGATGATATATTATTTGTGTTCCTAGAAAACCATGCCGTACCTTGTCATCAAACTTTTCCGTAGGAAATAAACATGTCTGCAATTTCTAAATAGGAATGGCCATGAATAATATCGAGGAGCAACCCCAGTTCATAACCTCAGCAAAGTTCACAATTCTGTCTATGGTTGTCTATAAGGTCTCTCTTTTCACTGTCCTTTCATTAATCATTCACTCAGTGTTATCTCTGTTATACTGACAGATTGCTTCCTTGGCAACTTCCGACCTTTGTGATTCAAATGCATCGCTTCTAACAAAAGGAGATGTGCGTGTTCTGCCACCGATCTTCAACGTTTATGGACACCGCCGTGCATTCTCTGGGCCCATTGTGACAGTGAAGGTGTTTGAAGACAATGTGCTTGTTAGGCAGCTCCTTGAATCTCCGGGAGATGGAAGAGTTCTGATCATCGATGGAGGAGGGAGCATGAGATGTGCCTTGCTTGGCGACCATCTGGCACAGCTAGCCCAGAACATGGGCTGGGCGGGCATTGTGGTCAATGGCTGCATCAGAGACGTTGATGCGATCAATGGCTGTGATATTGGCGTCCGAGCATTGGGTTCGCATCCACAGAAATCATACAAGAAAGGCATCGGTGAAAAGCACATCCCGGTGAACATTGGGGGCATCATAATTCACGACGGAGAATGGTTATACGCCGACAGTGATGGCATCCTCATTTCTAAGACTGAGTTATCTGTCTGACGTATGCCGAAGATTACGTTCTTGAACAAAAATCATTACCACAAAGTCAATACAAAACTATGAACGTTGTAACCATTTGTGGCTCTTCTCTGAACCAAAAATGTTGCGTAGAAATAATTGATGCTATTGCTCAGGTTCATGTTTCACAACCAAAGAACATCTTAATCTTAAGAAGCTCAGTTTATTGCCCAGGACTCTTTATCTTCCTAAATATTATGCATAAGGAGGGAGTGAGAAAATTGCTTATATATTTTCCACAGAACATGGATATGTTTGTACATACATCCTAACAGTCACAAGTTAAAAAAAACTCTAGTTTCCACCATTTTCATACGTTGGATTTTTGTTTTAATAATTTTTTTTCATAAGATAAAGAGCATTTATATACCTGTTTGGCTCTATTTTATGCAACCATAAAATTAACCATCAAACTCTGTTATAATAACAAAGACATCAATTTCATTCCATCATTTGAATGCTAACGCTGATGCCCAATACTTACTTTTCCTTGCATTTGCCATCAAAGTAGCTCGGTTCTCTCTGAAATACAAGAAAATAATTCCTTTGTACCGAAATCATATCAGCACTAAATTCTCGTATCATGTTGAAATCATACCAGCACTAAAGCACGAGAGATTAGAGCATGAAAATGAAATACATTGAAGCTCAGTAAACTGATGAGCGACAACAAAATGAGGCAGCTGCTATGGAAATAATGCTCTCTGGATTTCAACTTACGATGTGAATAATTGTACAATGGCGGCGAGGCCAGTAAGGTGAGGCATGGCTAAAATTAGAGAAGACAAAAATTACAGCATGCCCCAACATCAACAAATTCGGCAAAGAAAACAACCATGTCATTCATTACTTTTGGCCACCATTGCCATCTTTGTTGGCCTCACCGTTGCAGAGATGATCCCTGAAACCAGATATTCAGGAACTTGCTTCCGGTCTTCACCATATCAGAATGAAGCATCTCATTGAGTTATAATGGAAAGGAGGTTTCCCCGGATCCTTATAATTAATCATTGGGCTTCATTGGATTCGTCTCTGCAGCTGAAGTATCGAAATGAAAGTCTGGGAAAGCTGTTTGGTTTCAACCATTTGGTTGAGGAGGTCTAGAGTTCGGTAGAACATATGAGGAACTTTCACTTCCAATTGGAACTCTGTCGAAGATGAGACGCCCACCACGGCCAATCCTGCCGTGGAAGCGGTATGGTGGCACAACAGATCCATTCTCGATTGGAGGATCTGGTGGCGGCACAATGCCAGCGGCTGCTAACCGTTCTGGGTCTAGAGGCTTTGTAAACAACAAAACTGGTTCAAGTGGGTCCTGCAATGTTTGCAAGTTCAGTTGCATATCTATCTACTAGGCAACAAAGACAGAACCAATTACTATTACAATCTATCTTTGGGATTCTTGAACAAAACTTCTAAAATTATCGATAATAGCCGCCTTCAGAACATTCACTTTCTGTAAAATTTAAGTTTCTACAAGGAAGATGAAAGTGAATAAAATGCGACTCTGAATTCAAAACAATATTATAAAGTTGGTTTGACACAAATGATCAAATTTTACATCAAGCAAGGGAGAAAAGCTGGAACTGCAATATAACAGAAGATATCTAGCTCTCAGTCATAACCATATCAGCAAGTGCTTTTTGTGTATAATAACTAGTCCCTTGCACTTTTTCAGAGAATTAGATGAAAAAGAATAAGCACATTTAACCACATGATCGAAGGAACACTATCATGCTACGAAATATGGTTCATCTAAGATCTCAGATGCAATCCAAGGTTAATTCCAAGAACTTAAATCACACTTAAAATAACAGGTTTTTTATTGTATATTCTTTTAATGAAAAAAATAGAGAGTAGACCAAGTTAGGATTACCCTCTTCTGAATCCATCCGTTTGCAAGAGGTCTTCGTTTTAAATCTCGTTTCATGCGCCCCATAGTGACCATTATTGGCTTGTTGTTAATGAAGCGTGAATGCTGCACTCCAGCTGGGTGAATGCGTGGCAGACCATTTGCTGCATCATCAGAGTCGACAGGGTCATCCTCACTTGATCCAAATTTGTATGGAGCAGATGAGAAGCCATGTAATGCCAGCCCGTCATCAAGAAGCTGTGCCTCATTCTGAAAATAATTAACATCCAATTCAAATACTTGAGTTATCGCAGAAGACATGATCAGAAATAAAAAGGTAACATCATGAGGCTACAAAAGAAGCTATCTGTGACCAGACTTCAAAGTTCAAGTACTTGTGTATTGAAGAAGACTTTTCACCAAAGAACAAAAAATAGCCTTAGCACCAATGGTACTTTATTATATTTGTAAAGCACATGCATTGACCCTCATCTTGGGATAGAGAAAACCGGGAGTGTGCACAAGCTAGTCCAACACAGGCAAGAGTTTCTGCATAAAGCAAGCTAAACACAGGATCTAAAACTAAAACCCATGCAACAATAGCCTTTTATGGCATATAAGCCTAGAAAATTGTCTTGGATGTCTAGTTTAAGATGCAACTAAAAACAAATGTGGTAAATTATCTTTGCAAGAGTTTGATGTCTGCACCTAATCATATGCGCTCAGGAAGATTTGGCGCACCTATTTCAGTTAAAGTTGCACCGGCTAGGTACATTCTGCTTATGATTGGGAGAATTTTAATTTAAAACAATGTAAAGAAAGCTTAGGGGTGCGTTTCGTCACCCACCCAAACACCCAAGGTTATCCCACCAACATCCCACCAACATTCTTTTACAAAATTTAATTTACTAATTAATTTTTTAAATATTAATACTAAATAAACACATATCATAAATTAGAAAATTAGAAACTTTTTATCTTAAAATATTTATTTTGATATATATATATATACACTAATTAAATCAAAGTTTGGCAAACTTCGTACAAAAATTTCCATCCAAAATTATTTCAAACTATGAAACCTTATGTCATAATATCTTGACTCCCAACCAAACACCATGTTCGACATGTAAGTTGCCTGCATAAATATTCTGAATGGCGAATGCCAAGACATAGACAGGTTTAAAACTAAGAACCAAATCTCATATGAACAACAATATGAGATGATCACAATGGAAGAGGAACTGAACAAGTAAATTAAATATAACATACAGAGTGCATTGTACCTTAAACTTCATTTGAATCCGTTGAAGGCTAACCTCATTCTCCATGCACTCCCGCTTCTTCTCTTCCCTCTGCCAATAATGTGTTTCTTAGATGTTGTGAATGAACTTTCAATGGTGTAAACCACATATGAGAGAATATTAATATCAAAAGAGGCGAATAAAATTCTGCATCAAAATGGAAACCTTAATCAAAACTTCCACCAACTTCTTGGCATGGTCCAAATTACGCCTAACCTGAAACAATTTCATAATACAACACCGAAATGAGCACCAAAATAGAAAATAACTATGAAAAGATACGTAAAAAGAGTACAAATTCATGAATAGAAACCATCAGATGCATGACTTTCATAGGTATATATGCTTAAAAGGTAAGAATCAAATGCAATAATAATATCAAGTTAGATATAGCATCAGATAGAACCAATGTCAAAAAGATTATTTTAATAACAGTATAAAAGCCTTAAAACTAATCTAACTTTTGATAATAATCCATGCATACAACCAATGATGCCAGTTCATGCAGGCAATAGTGAAGTCTACAAAAGTCAGCAGTGTACACATTCCTATATAGACTTCACATTAGAGCAAAAATATGAAGCAACACACAATAATAAGAATAACAGTAATAACAATAATAAGACATACCAATGCAATCTTAACTTGAAGTTAGGGAAAAAAACCAAAGTTGGTCAAACTTGCTCCTTCATCTATAAATAATTTTAAGATTGAATTCAACCTCATCACTGCCTTCTCTTAAAGTGCAACTCGTGAGCAATATCTAGACAAACCTAAGGACATCACAAGTGGAGATCAAAGACACATGGCCATTGGATAGGATTCTGGTAAATCAACCAAAATGAGTTGGAGTGCCTTCCTATTCAATTATTGCATCGTCATGCTGGCATTGTTGTTTCATGAGATCTTTGATAGTCCTTTGCTATTACATATTTCTCTCAAGGCAATTTTACAGAGCTCAAATTATTTGTTTCCTGAGACTTTATAGGACTTTCTTACAGGCAGAAACAGACCAACTAATTGCAAAGTTCAGTAGGGACTGGCTTTGAAACTACTGATTACACCAAAATGAACTGATCCTTTTCTGAATTAGTTTTGCACATACACAAATCTACAATAAAGGGAGCTATTGCTTTCTGTTCTGAAAGCATAGCATTCAAACTGAAAAATAAATACATGCCATTGACCACCTCCTTCCACACTCATTGTCCAGCTAACAGGATCCATAATAAAGAGGTAGCTAAACATAGAAAGAGATATTTCCCTCATAACTTCAAGACTAACAAAAATCATGAAGTCCACAATAAATAACAAATTAAACCCTCAAAATAGGGTAATGTGGTTCAGGCTTTAGACAGACGTCAGCATATCAATAAAATTTACAAGAGGGCATGTTCGTAGTTAAGAAACAAAATAAATCACAGCATCATGTAAAGCTCAAATTTTGCATAAAACTCACCTGGCGGAGTTTTTCAAATGACTGCACATTGTTCTCCCTTCTTTGCGTCTAAAGAAAAAATAGTGATTATCATTAAGAAAATACAATAAAAAGAACCAAATTGCCAAAACAATGGTGCCTACTCTTCTTGTGTGAAGACGGTGAACTTTCTCCCTAGGCCTGAACACATTATATGGATTTGTATCATTAACTGGTGGAGGAGGCTGCAAAAAAAGAATAATGGGTAGGATAAGCTCGAAAATCCTGTTTCCAAAGCTATCAGAGCAAATGCATAAATTCAGGAAGAAAAAAAAATTACTTAAAGTGGCCTTTTGGAGATGTGCAAACATTGCCAATTTCAAACAACAAAAGACATTCAACCGTCAATGTTGGGTCTGTTTTATCATCTAAGAAAAAATTTAAGAGCTATGAAGAAAGAAATGGATACAGCATATATGGAAACCAAATACATTCCAATAAACATCTTTGAGGCAATGCAAGAAAATGTTACTACAACCAAGACTAGCAAGCAAAAGAAAATATCATCCACTTCAGCTCACAGTGTCATTTAAGCACTAGAATGGGACCTAAGAAACCAAATGAACAATGTGCATAAGAACATCCTTCCTCTAAACAGAGTGACCATATTGATGCATTTCCGTTGAATGTTTGAAATCATTTCTTTTTCATTATCTCCTTTAACAGGGTTTCCAATTGCCTCACCTCATCTAAAAGACAGAGATACATCGAAATATAATTGAAGAAAGAATAGTAGTAAGGTTGAGTTCACAAACAAAATTTGTAAAGAAATGGAGCTGCACAACAAAGTTCGTAGATGTCACCAATTTGATAAACAAGCACAAGTAGCAATCAATTCTATTGAATGATGAACAAAACAATTTCTAGCACAAGTTGTCAGACAATTTTGGCAAAATGAAGAGACCAAACTTCTCTTACATTTACAAGACCAGCTAGTTTGACATAGTTAAAGATATAAATATGTATAAAACAAAACACGCTTAATACCCTGTAAAATAACCAATTATAAGAAAACCTAAAAGCTTATGGATCTCACCTGCAAACGTCTCAAAATAGGTTTTTGCCACTGTTCTCTCTGGTAATAAAATAAAGAATCCATCAGAAATTTTTCTATATCAGAAACAATAATCTTAGTCATCACAGTAGACAGCCCATAGGAAATTAAAATAAACATGTTTCTGATAGTAAGGGTGAGCTATATAACGCTTCAAAAGCATGCACATGGATTTGCAAATCAAATCTTTGGAATATGTTAACAAAAAAGGGATGTGGCAAGCGAACAGAAGAGCCTTACCTTTTCTTTCCAATAGTTATATACAGACTGGAAAACTGCAAACCGTATAGATTGAGATTGAAATGCCTGTAGCATGAGATAACATCAAACGAAAATACAAAATAATTTAACAAGCCTTCAATATGGCACATAACATAATGAAAATTTTATGCATTAAGGGTAAAGCAAAATGCTGCATATAGGGAAAGGTTTTCTAACATGCTAAAAATACAATCAAGTGTGATCATTCATCATACACATAAAAAAAAAAAAGAGAAGTAGTCAAGTTGCATAAGAAGCAGGTCTTGTTCATAATATCCAGAAAAATTTCCACCACGGTTAGGGCAGTTGAGAGAGAGAGAGAGAGAATAAGGCTCCATCAATTTAACTCAAATCACAAGCCAAGAAAAAAACCAGTAGAGACATTCTGGTCATGGACCTCCATGACAAAGACAGCCCTTTGGTTGATCTTCTGCAACACTAAACATATGTCATTGTAATCCAATGAGATACTCTCATCTCAAATAGTTGAGATTGATATTACTGGCTATAATAATGGGAGAAGGGATCGGTGAGGGTTTCACCATAACTGATTGAGCATACTAGAACATGACTGATCATGCATACCAGAATATAACTAATCATACAATTATCTTTTTTTTTTTAAAACAAACTCGTGATATATCACCTCAGCCGCAGCATCTAGCTGGAGACGGACTGGAATAGGTGGACCAAGAGTTGTGGCTATAACTCCAGCTCTTTCTCGCGCCTTTTGATCTAAAACCTCCAGCTTAAACAAAAGAGTCTCAAACCTGCAATTAAAAAACATGGGAAGGTCCATATAAGCTCCAAAAAAGAAATGTGGTACAGCAAGGAGAATCAAAACCAAAAAATTTGTGTGGTTATCATGTAAGAGGACAAAACTTCCTAAGAGACTTTTTATGCATAATCCCCTTTTCTTCCAAAAAGCTCCAGAAACCAATTCATTTTACAGAAAAACAAAAAGGAAAGTCACGCAAAAGAGGAACTCTTCAGGAGATACCAGACTTCCTTAACTTTTTCCTCAAAAAAGCAGGTAGTAAGTTCTTTGGTCATTAAAACCAGGAGCCAGTAAGGAGTAGTACGGCACTAGTAAGGCTAGGAAGGACCAAAATGTTTGCAGGAAGGTGGAAGATTTGTAGCAGGAAAGCCACATTCTTTGTTAGAAATCAACTGGTAGTTGGCCACATTCAATAGCTAAGGATTGCTTCATGATATTGATTTAACTACAGTTTGGTACTTTACCCATTTTCTACCATGTCCATAATGATGGCAGTTTCTTCACCCAAAATGTAACAAACCTATTATTATTTTCAACTTTCAAGTGGTTATGATATGAGACAATGTTGACAATATAGAAATTAAATAGAAACTTAGCTTCTCATTCTTCAACCAAGGCACAACCTTTAAAAAAACAGGCTTATAATAAATAACTAGCTTCAAAGAGTGGAAACGAGTATTCCACCCAAATATTTAGTTGTAATGATCAATAATCTAAGAATTAGGAATCTCGTAGCAGAGGCAAAACAAATGAAATCATGTCCTAAAAGTTAATTGAATCATTAGACCAAACGGAAATGTTTAGAGCAAAAAGGGTAGACCAAGAGGAACTGTTTAGATAAAAATGGTAATCTAAGGTTCAGTACTTAGGAAGCTTACTATGCCAGCCAGGAAAAGAAAAAAAAAAGAAAATCTAAGTCGTAGTCACAAAGTTACTTTTCAGGTGAAAGAATCTTTCTTTCATTGTTGAAATCTTGAAGCCAGTCCTCATCCTCATTGTCCAAATCATACTCAACAAACTCTCCAATCTCCGCCCTGGCTGCAAACAGTAAGTTATGCTCAATAGCTTAACACAATTTCTGTAATAAAAATGCACCTTGTTCAAAACGCAAAAGGTCTGCAACATACAGACCTCCTCTTCCACGTAAATATGATGTTGGTTGCACAAAGGATCGTGAATAATCTCTTTCATATGTATCCACAATATTGTATTGTGGTGTAGGTATTTCTTGAGCACTTCTCTTAACAGCATTTTGTTGCACCTACAGTTGTAAATATTTTGGGTCAGTCAGAACTTACACTAGATATGTATAGGGAGAAGACATTTAAATACAAAAAAAACTTCCGTGTAAATACAGCCCAATATGATAAAATGTGACGAAACACCAGATTTTAACAAAGACATGCTATGCCAAAATATTTTTCAACAACCATGTTTTCAAGAAGAAACAGTGGTGAGAATTCAGAGTGTAAGAATGGTTAAAAACACACTTAACTATTGGCATAAAAAGAAACTGAACGCAAAATCTGAAGATTAAAAACCTTTGAACACTAAGTTTTAAGCTGGCTAATTATTGATTTTGCTATTTATAAAAGTCAATTTATGATGGGCAAAATTTAGTTACTGTTGATGACCAAGTCAACATAAGACTCTAACATTCACAAGAAATGTCAGGGGAAGAAGAAAGAAACCACATCAGAAAAACTACATTGGTCAAGGCTGATGAGATGAATTAAATAACTCCTACTAATTTCCTTCTTGTCAGAAGTCCAAAAAAATCAATGCAAGGCAAGAAATCGAAAAGGCTTTTACTTTTGAACCTTATGTCTTTATAAGTCCAAGAGAGCATCCAGTTCACTTTGCTCATTTTCTCAATAGTGCAGACATAACCATCAACATCACCAATCAGCTGATAGCATGGTTGGTCATCACCCACTTGTCGACATAATTAATTGACCACTATAAGCCTCCCATACAAAGTACATTAGATTATCAAAATAGCATCACTAATGACCATTAAAAATTTTCTACTATTGTCCTAATTGCAAGAACTTCTAGAACAATTTGAATTGGTAAAAAATGAAGAGATATGGAATCCAAATTTCATCCCGCAACTGTAATGATTAAGGAGAGTACTACTTCCTATGGAACGCTACTACCTTTACAAAATCAGAAACGATTTCACTCCCTCCATGCCACGTGCAAGCAAAGGACCAACACAATCGATATAAGGTCATATCACGACAAATCGGTAACATGTATCATTTAAAAACAAAAACAACATGGCTAACAATTTTCTAGGAATCGAATGCAAGCTCAAAAACCGCATTTAGCCAATCAGACAAAGACCATTATTACCTCATTGTCCGTTTCAGTTGCAAGCCGAAGCAACTGAGAGTTGCGAGTAGAAGCACCAGAAGTTGGAGGTTCATCATCCTCAAACTCCTTGATCGATTTAACGATTGGGAGCTTCTTGTGGATGTCAAGGGGACGAGGCCTGAATGACAGCCTACTCATTTCCACTTCATCTCTTTCCCTAACAAAACCACACACCTCACACTTACTCCTCTGCTCCCAGACCACCAACACCCAACACCACGAACCTCTCCACCAACCAGAAATAGCTAGAATACACTCTCAAAGCTTCAAAATGATACCTCAATTCACCCACGAGCTCAAAGGCTCGCCATTCAATCCACTACCATAGTCAAGACAGAAATCAAACCTGCGACCCCTACACAGCTTCTTGAATACCAATTGCAACCCAGAACCAATCAAGCCGAGGAATGCAAGCTTTGCCGCCTTTGCCCAAGCCCTAGCTCAGCCAAAAACTTGACAAGAAACCAGCAAGTTCACAATCTCCACAAAAATTTCTCACCGGCACCGAAGCCCCCGGTCCAGGAAACCGCCCTATAAGATCAAAAAGCCAACCTTTGGGGTCAATTGGAGAGAAGCAGCGACGAAAGAGATGGAGCAGAGGGCCAAGTCAGGGGAGCTAGGGCACGGAGCAAGCGAAGCGGAATCGATTGGAGATGGATCAGAGAGCCAAGGAAAGGCGGATTGGGTAGAACAGGGGACGAATGAGGGATCGAAAGCGAGGGTTTTGAGGGATTTGGAGAGCTAGGGTTTTGAAAAAGGGGAAAAGAGAGGGAAGCGAAGCGGGGACGAAGCGCAGGGCCATGAAGAGAAAAAATTTTTGAGGCCGTTTTGGTCTTCTCGGGTTCCCAGATCCATGCGCCGTATACGCTCTCTCGTACACTGTATTTGAATACGTATAAAGAAAATAGTATACGGTGACCGTTTTCAGAATTCGCGTTCGTGTTTCGGAATTGATTTGATCGAATCATGATTCAAAATTAAATTCGAGGAATATATATATATATATATATATATATATTCGTAAAATTATATAATCATTGATTGAAATATATATATATATATATATGTGAGTTAAAAAGTTAGAGATATAATTAATTGCTTAATTAATTACCAGCCCCTCAACTAAATAATCTTGACTTTTTGGTCTCATAAATTATATATAAATATTATTTCAGTCCAATACGGCATGTGTTTCCATTAAAAATATTATTTAAACATTTTAAAAAGTTGGCATTTTGACATGAAAAAGTTTTATTTTTAATAAAAAAATAAAACTATTTTTTTTAATATTAAAAAACAAAACTAAAAAAGTTAGTCTTTTTCTCCATTGCTTCTCTCGCTCCTCTGAAATCCATTGAAGAGCATGGGATGATGCTTTGCTCCCATGGCTTCTCATGACTGCCTTCCTAGAGCTTCCCCTTGGCTTACAAGAAACATTAGAGAAAACCTACACTCCTCACTCTTCTCTTTATTCCTCTTCCTCACTGTACGTGCTTGTGATTTGGAGCAAGACTCAAGGATGGAAGATGATTCCTTGCTCTCATGGAGGAGTTCTTCTCCAATCCCCTCTATTTCACTTCCTTTATGCCTCCTCCTCCTCTCTCCCATTGCATCCTGTAGTCTGGTTCGCCAATGGCTGAGGATTCTTCTCCATCTGCGGAGTCTCTGACACTGGAGTTCACGCCCACATGGGTGGTGGCTGTTATCTGCTCCATCATCGTTGCCATCTCGCTCTGCGCCGAGAGGCTCATTCATTATCTCGGAAAGGTGCTCCTTTTGCTACTTTCTTGTTTGATTTCATTTGATTGTAGGTCTGTTTGGATTTAGGGGGAAATTGAGGAAAAAAAAATTGAGATTTTTGTTAAAAATTCGTATTCTTTCTTTTAGTCGGTTATGGATGGATAAGTGTAAGGACGTTCAGTTTATAGATGTCATTCAATCAAGGGAGAAGAATCTGATTAGGTGGAGAATTCTTTATTGTGAGGAGTATGAAAAACTTGAAATATTACTGTTTAGTATGTAGGATTTACTGATTGTTTGCGGCATTGTTGACTTACTTGTATTGCATTAAATATTTGGGGAATTTCAGTCAGTTTTAAGTCAAGCTATATATTTACTCTGCTGCTTTCTTTTTTTGTAATTGTTCTGTCTTATTTTAGCTGTTTTCTTTTTGTTAACCTTGTTCTGTTTCCAGTTTTTAAAACATAAGAAGCAGAATGCACTTTATGATGCGTTGCAGAAGATAAAAGAAGGTTTGTACCATGGGAGCCGTATGTACTTTGTTTTTTTATTTTCATGGCACACTTATGCTTATATTAAAATACTGTCTAACTTAAAGCACATTTTTGTTTTCTTGCAGAATTGATGCTTCTTGGCTTTATTTCACTTCTTTTAACTGTCTTTCAAAGTCTGATCAGCAACATTTGCATCGAAGAAAAAGTTGCATCCAACATGCTTCCATGCACTCGCTTAAAGGAAGAGATAAACCATAGCGCAGGTCACTTTCTTGGACGTACGGGGAATGGGCGGAGGCTTTTGGCTGAAGGTGGTGGTTCTGATGTTTGCACCAGAAAGGTACTATGGCAAGGCAAAGGGCAATGTTTATTAGAGGAAGATATTTAGCACCTTAACCTCACAAAATTATGCTGGTGAAGTGTTACACTTCTTTGATGACATCACGTGATAGGAGTGAAGAAAATTAAGTTACATTAGTGGTTGTGAAATATCAGAAGAGGCAAGTGACAATGATGATTGATGGGTGAGGATGTTATAGTGGGATTTCAGAATAGAACTAATGATGCCACTGGAGGATTTATGGTAACCCTTAAGATCTGAACTAGATCATTGCGTCTGAAATGATTTCAAGATTGGGAAACATTGAATGAGTTTTAAACCAGTCAGCACTCGCCAGAGTGATGGAATGGAAGAAGCTAGGGTACTTGTGATTGGTTGGCCACTATTGTGGTTATTTTTAATATTTTATACAGAATTTGTTGTTGCATATATCCAAAAGTAGTTCCGTGAATGAAAGACAGGGTAACTTAGTTTAAGGCGTATCAGGCTGAGACTTTTCTATCTGGAAAGGTTTCCATGTGCCTATTGTCTTCTATTATGGTGCTTATGAGGTTGTATATGGTTGATGCTGTGGTCGTCGACACTGCTAGAAGTACAAAAATTTACCTCCAAGGCAGTGAATTTGACTGATGGCTCCATTTGGTTATGCTTGTTTTCAGGGCAAAGCTCCACTACTATCTCTTGAGGCATTACATCAACTGCACATCTTTATCTTTGTTCTTGCGATTGTCCATGTTGCATTCTGTGCCATAACTATGCTTCTAGGAGGAGCAAAGGTAGTCCGATGCAGTGTGCTTATATATGTATATATCTCTTCTTTCAATGCAAGTTCACCCAATAATTCTGGATTGTGTTTTCTATAGATCAGAGAATGGAAGCTCTGGGAAAATGCAATTCGTGATGCAATGGACAAAGAGAATGTGAAACCCACTCCGCATCAGCAGGATTTTGTCAAGGAGCACGCAGAAGGAAGCTGGCTGGTGAGCTAGCCACAATTACTTTACATATTATACATCATCAACTAAGAATCTTTTTTATTTTTAAACCGAGCAAAGATAAAATGTTATAAAGCCTTGAGCCCTTGTTTTTTCTTTTCTTGAGAACCCCTGTGTTGACTCTGCCCCTTGTAAATTTGCATGAAATCTGAACCTCCAGTGACTCACACGGCACTTACATGATTATCCATCTTTAAATAGGTTTATAAAAAAAAAAAAAAGAATCGCTGCATGCACTGTTTGATTTTGACACTTCACTACTGTGATTAAAGTTGGGTTCATAGTCTTCTTCTTCTTCTTCTTTCAATATGCTTGTAGATAATTCAAGAACCTTTAATTTTTTGTTCCTACCATATATGAATTGCATTTCTGCATGAAGAAGCCAGGCTACTGCATTCTAACCACGGCTATCAATTGCATTGGTGTTAAATATGGTCAATCTTTGTTGCCTATTGCATTATAAATTAATCTTTCGAAGCTGCTTTTTTTGGATCATGTTGCATATATAGTATGTAAACAAGGATAATATTCTCCTACTACTTCTTAAACAACATAATTTCCCCAGGCTTTTTGTTTCTGTAGTTTCTTGAGCTGCTTCAATTATATGGACCATCTACCAGTGGCCTAATGAGTCCCTGACATAAATATTTGCACCTTAAAGCTGAAGTTGTGAATTCATTAAAGAATGGTTGAATACCCAATTATTTTAATAAATAAATCTACAAATAATCCACGCCAGACTTTGATAGTGCATTATGCAAAATTCTTGAGCTCTGATGTAGCAGTTGCAACATTGTTTGAGATTGTTGATCAGAGAAAAATTGGAGAAACCAAGCTGAGAGTTTTGATTGCATTGTACTTTCACCTTTTCATTTATTGCCTTTTCTTGTATGAAGCTTTTGTGTGCTATTACAGAGTTAGATCCTAACTAATGTTCAAGGAAATTGGCATGTTCTCAAAATATCTGTGGACCCTAACATGCTCAAGCTTTCAGTTTTCCACATTTGTGATATAGACTTGCAGTCTTCTTCAGAAACAGTGCTGAGATTTCATGCTTGTTGCAGATGTCATTCTTCAAGCAGTTCCATTCCTCTGTCAGCAAATCAGATTACAAAGCACTACGAGCAGGATTCATCCAGGTGAGATGTGTGTATGGCAGTTAACAAGTTACAAGTACTGCTTGCATATTAAATTTATCCTTGAGTCCAGGATTGAATCAGTTGATTATGTTCTTAACTCCAGACACATCATGTATCACAAGAAACCTTTGATTTTCACAAATATATGGTGCGTGCTCTTGAGGATGACTTCAAGAAAGTTGTTGGTATAAGGTAGACATGGCTAAGGATTCCCAACTTTAATGTTTTCACATGTTTTAAATTAACTTTGAATTTTTTTACTCTGAGCGCAGCTGGTACCTGTGGCTATTTGTTGTCATCTTTCTACTGCTGAACGTAAAGGGTATGTACAGTTGCACAAACTACTTGTGGTACATTGATGCATGTTTTTTTGAAGTCAGTTGACCATTTCATTCTTCGAGTTTTTAGTTAATGTTGAAGCTATACCCAAGTCAATTTAAACTCTCGACATGGATCATTTTTGCAGGATGGCACACATATTTCTGGCTATCATTCCTGCCTTTGATTGTAAGTGCACTCAACTATATATAATTATTCAGAATTCCTTGATTTTAGCCATCTCCCTAAATTGTTCTCAAGTCAGAGTAAATCATGCTTTTACATGCATCCTTAAACTTTTGATGTTGCAGCTTTTACTTCTTGTCGGTGCCAAGCTAGAACATATAATTACTAAATTGGCTCAGCAGATGGCTGAGTGGACTGCATATGAGCAACCGGTGATGAAGCTATCTGATGAACATTTTTGGTTCAATAGACCGGGCCTTGTCCTTTACTTGATTCATTTCATATTATTTCAGAATGCCTTTGAGATAGCAGTTTTCTTTTGGATCTGGGTAAGAAAATCAACAAAGCTTAACATTTTACTATGAAATATATAAGCTGATGATAATCTGTATTAAAATCACAGAGCACATATGGATTTCATTCATGCATCATGGAAAGCACAAAGTATCTAATTCCTCGTCTTGTTGTGGGGTAAGTTGCAGTGATTGTTCTTTCATTGCTTTTTTATTCTTTTCTTATTCCTTCTGAAACTGTTCACTCTAAAATGGCTCTCGCAATCGATGTAAGCATCGTCATATAAACTAATGCTTTCTATGTTCACCTTTCTCTCTGCAGTGTCCTAATTCAAGTGCTATGCAGTTACAGCACTCTCCCTCTGTATGCTATTGTCACCCAGGTATGTCTACACTTAATATTTACGTAGACCTTCCCCGCCTGTCCTAGTTTATGTAGTAATCTTAGTGATTGAATGTGTTCATGAAGATGGGTAACTCATTCAAACGTGCGATATTTGCGGAGCATATGCAAACAACTCTGTATGGCTGGGCTAAAGGTGCAAAGGAGCGACAGAGGCCGAATCGTGTTGGGACATTCTTGAAGAAGATTGGTCTTGGAAACGAGAAAGAGAACCCCGCTACATCTGGCAGTGAGGCACAGACGCACAGAATGACATCAGGAGCCTGCGAACCGTCACATGAAGCATGGCAATCAAATGCTTTGGATGAGATAACAATAGCACATTCAGATATGATTGCTCATACTTCCCTTCAACCTGGTCCTATCACTTTGCAGAGAACTTAAAAGTCTGTTTTTTAAGCTTCATGTGTTGTTTCCTCAAAGTAGTGATTTTTTCTTATAAAAAGAAATGATACAATGGAATAAAACACTTGGAATAAAGTTTTGATGATCAAGCCAGTGATCTGTATCTCATGTATGATGATTAGTAAATGAAATCTAATGGCTTTGAGCCTTCAGAAGCAGTTGTTTATGTTGTTAATAAATTCGTGTATGTTTGTATATTAGAAAGCTGTTTGTAGCTCACCAATTGAAGGGAAGTTTAATGTCTAGGATAAAAAATGCACCAAGTGCAAACCTTCCATCACACAAGATGAGAGCACAAATAATGATAATAAAATTCGAGTTCAACTCAATTTTAATGCTGATATTTGGTTTAAAACTCATTTTAATGTCAAGAGCTTGAAAATGATAATGAAATTTGGATACTCTTTCAAATCAATCGAACCGAAAACTCTTTAGTTTTTTAAACTCAATTTTTATAGAAAAGAGGCAACTGATTTATTAGTAGTAAAAGGAAGCATTCCACCTCAAAAAAGATGAAAACATAAGTAGCTCATACAATTAATCAACACTTTAAAAAAACAATCAAAATCCAAATCCAAACTAACATGCAAATGTGATACCACTTGTAGGATTCGAGTTGGTTTTAAGAAAATTCAAACGTGATTTTACATGAGAATTAATTGAACTGAACCCAATTATCAACAGAGTCCCTGTATATTTGCTTGTTTAGTTTTCAGCTATACAAACATTACCCAAGCGCTCTCACAACCAATAATTTTACAAAAGGGGCTCTTCAAGTTCACATTTTCTTTTTCCCCGTGGTACAAAAATCACTAACACATTTTGGTAAGGTTATATCAGTCACATAAGCTGATGATTGTTTAGCAATCCAAAGATTAAGGATTAGCAACTGCACCAATGGAATTTTCCAACACTAACATGACTCCAATGAGAAATTTCTATGTCATGGGGATGCAGGAATTGGATCATTACTGGAAACATGGGATGCTGCTTCTTCCTTTGCAATGGCGACGTAGTTTATTGGAGCTGCCAGGCGGGCACTCTCTCTCCTTCCATCTCTAGCTGTCGACTTCCCACCATTCACGCCGTTATTGTGGGTGTTAAGAGATAACCTCCGATTTGGTGTTCCATTTGGCACACCTCCACCGGCACGAGGTCCTACTGCTTTCTTGGGCCCAAGAGATCTTGCTGGACTTGGCCTCGAGCCAAACATAGTTTCCTGTTCTGTTGTTAGTTGATCATGAAACTTCTTCTGATCCTGCAATAAGACATCAAAAAAACACAATTAGTTCATTAAGAGTAGAGTTGTTTTAACATACAAGAGACTTACTATATATAAAATTTTAACATGGTAATGAAAAATTGAGAAGATATGAGTAGACTAGATTACCCTCATTCTTCGTTTCTCTTCCTCTTTGTCTCTCCTGAGAATAGTATATTCATCGAGCATGGCCAGAAGAGGAACACCATCATATGTAAATGCAAAACCGTGGTCCTCTTCCCATGTTCGGGTCTTCGCCACCAGAGTATCAACAAGTGCTACGGGACAAAAACAATTTTAAGTTGGAAGCAAATGAGGTACCAATCATTGTGTCTAAGATTATATCAAAAAGCTTCATAAGAATGCCAATGAAGGATGACAACTAACCCTACTCTAATAATAACAGTCAAGTGAAAGTTGTGACATATTTTTGGGCTTAAAAAACCAGGAAGGTGGCACTGTTGTTGTTTTTTTTTCTTTTTTCTTTTTGACAAAGAAGGTGACACTGTTGTTAGCAGGGTGGCATGAGTTTAAGGCAACAATGGCCCTTTAATATCTAGCTTTATAATAATAACAAATCAAGCCAGAACTGCACCATATCACAAGTCATACATAACGGTGCTAATGTCAAAATAGGATTACGATAAACTTCTGAAGGTTTAGATAACGAAGTTAATTTAGAGAATAATAGTTCATATTCTGAATATGCCACGCATAAATGTACTGGAGGTGGAAACAAGATTGCCAAAATAGTCATTGGAAAACCCTTGTTCATGGTTGGCATATACAAGCATAACTCAGAAAACAAAATGATGGGTATATCATTCATTTTTCAGAAATATGAAACTTCCATATTGACACTATCTAAAGATCATCGTAGTAATTACTATATACAATTACCTGGGATTTTATTCACCAACACACGAGCTTTCTCTGCGCGCTTGAGATTTAAGTGGGCTCCTCTACTCGAGTTATACCTGTTTTCATCCTGACCAAAAAAGAGAAAGATTAATGTGCATAGAAATGCCATCATGTTAAGTAAAGGTGTGTGAAAGAATACACCATGCCCAAATAAGCTGTTTTGTATATGCCAATAATAATATAACCACCACCGGATGCCAAAACTATCAAGGGGAATACTCTGGCAACTCAGTGGTAGGAATTCTTTTTTTATGTTTTTTTTTTAAAGCTTTCATCATAAGTCCAATATGAGAATGTGAAAAACACAGAAGAAAACAAGATGCTAAACAAGTTTCCAAATCTGCAAGGAAAGGAATAATTTCTTCTGACAATAACAGCTATCACAGTGTCAGAACAGGTAGATTGCGCTCAGCCAATGGTGCCTATGCATGACCAACACCCCATTAGAATAAGAACTTTAAACATATGCGAGATTGTTACCCTATTGTAGTCCTCAAGCCAACTTTCTTCCTCACAAGCTGACATCCATTTCTCAACCTTCTCCAATATTTCTTTCCTGCTTAGTGCTTCCTCTTTGGCTTTTGAAATCTGATTATCCAAGTCATTTAGTAGCTCTGAAGGGTCAAAATTTCCAGACTCGATTACAGATACAATTTTCTCCCTCGCAGCTGTTGTATCTATCTCTACATGGGCATGAGCATAGATGTCTTCTTGTTCAGCTTGCTTCTTCAAGGCTATTTCCTTCATCTTGCTTCCCTTTAGTTGATCAAGCCGCTCAACTTCAATTTCAGCCTTTTATGACAAATGTGAACAATGAGAGAAAACAAAAAATTAATTCAAAATTCTGCATAAGTTACATAGCTTCCAAACCTGCTCAATCAAATCAAGGGCAAGGGCTCCAGGTGTAGTGACATCATCCACTGAAGCAGAGATATTACAGGTGATATGACTAAATAAACTTCGCTCTTCCTCAGGGGTATCCATTAAATTCCAAAGGTCACTTAGATGTGAAGCTAATTCTTGAAGCTGAAAAAGTCAAGGACCAAATATCATGCTACATACATGTCATATAGTTAATTACAGACCAGTATCATGAATTGAAGCATTTTCAAATCGGTCATCTCCAACAACAAATTCACATAAGATAGGAATTTTGTTTGATCCCATATTTTTGTGGCAAATGCAATGGGCTGCTTTAATTATATAGACTAGTGAGAATAGCATCACAATTTTTTTTATCATCTAGATATTCAAGGACAATTAAGGATACTATAGATCTAGGAATAAAGTTCAGCATGGCCTATTAGCTTGGAGGTTACTCCCACCGATAAAGAAGAGGTATATTAATCTAACTAAAGTAATCTTAAACATATTTTCCAAACTTAAAAGGTAACCACATTAATCATTAAAAAACTTGTCCCACAATAGGGGAAAGATCATGAAAAGTGCAGTCCTATTAATGTTAAAGCCTTCTAAAAGAAGAGCAGACTATGGGGTGAAAGTAATAGGACACATGGGTGGTCATGGGGCCAAAATTCCTCTTGTGAAGTAACAAAAATAAATAACCAAACAAGCTGATCATGGATCATATTGTATGATATAATCCTAAATACATACACCACCCAAAAAAAAAAGACTTTTTACGGCGGAGAAAAAGAGGATTCCAGGTAAAATAGAGTTAAAAATATACTCCTATGGTTAACAGAAACTACCTTTTGAAGCCTTGACTTCTTATCTTCTTTCAGTGCTAAGATTGTCCTGGAAAGCATCGATAAGGTATTATCACTGATGCTCTTGGATTGGACACCAATAGAATCATCTAAGCTTGGGTGAACTTCAGTTATGGTACTGAAGAAATCCATTCCCAGAACAGCACAGAGATCATGTATCATGCTAACAAAGTCAAGGACCTTGTGCAGCCTTTCACTCTGCCCAAGGAGAATATTTTAATAGATTCATAGTTTAAATTTGACAAACATAAGAAGCAATTAGTTTCATAAGCAACCTTTTCTTTCTGTAATTCTTGTAATTGAGAATGGAACTCATCCAACCTCTTCAGTGACAAGTCATCTTCATCAACAGCAGGCGTTCCCACATGCTCACCAATTTTCAAGCTTCCAGCAATTTCTCTACTAATTTTCTGAATTTGTGCTTGAACATCAGCAAATTCTTTTATCCTCTGCTCTTTCTGCTTGCATAAATGTTCCAAAGCCGGTGCTATAGACGCTAGTTGCTCTTTAATTGTACCAGATGACCTCTCAGGCTGTTGAACACCAATACCAAGACTTAGTTAAATGTCCTTGCTCCAGAAACCTTTTCGTAGGAATTGTTCACTTAAGTCCAACAGGTTAATTTACATTTTGTTTCTTGTGCATTCCTACATGGCACTTATGCTGCTATGCAATTGTGGAATAATAATGTTCACACCATCACATACACAAGTATCGCTGCCAGTTTATTTGCTAGGAAGTATGTTATGAAGTTCAAAGAGTATAGAGCATTTCTCACCATGCCCACAACACTCTTTTCTCCAAGGGAACAAAGAAGCCTAGCAAATTCAGCTTTGGAATCAGCCAATGCCTGAAGAAGATGTGCCCTTGACTTTGAAGCTTGATCCACTTTCTTTCTATAAACATCCAAACACTCTTGCTCAAGCTGAAGCAGCATTTTATCTCGTTCATCATCACTCTCACCAACCTCATCCCAGATTATCTGAAAGGAAGTGCATCAGCCATGATCACACAATTTTCTTTCTATTGAAAGTGGAACTCAGTACATCAAGAAGGATTACCTGCAACTGCTGAAGTAAAGAGCCGCATGTTGTTTCACGAGATAATAGATCCTGTGGTCCCATGACAACCATCAGCAGCTCAATTGATCTGGCGTGATGAAAGAGTTTACAAGTTAACATCTTGCAGCTTCTTGAGAATGATGAGAGCAAAAGAAGGTATTAGTAATTAACCTCAGTAAGATGCAAAAATCAGTGCAGCCAAGAAGATTGATGAAGAATACACTCTCCTGAGCTGATTTCAAAGAACTTCAGGTGGTGTCAGTCTTTGATTAAAATACTGCAATGACCAATGAGTATCGACATTAGGATTCAACATTTGCAATACTAGCGATGAGTGTAGTCCTGCATCTGCCAACAGAGGAAAAAACAGTTGCAAATACAGAGATGTGACAATTCATCTTTATGAATAATATAGTGCTTATTTTATGAGGTCTGGAATAAAGAAACTAACCAATGACTTCGCCATAGATTGATGACCAAATCAATTTCATGTTTTTATGTGACTAATTCAATAATAAATATTACAGCCTGTCATAGTTCACTGAATATAAACAGATGTCTTTACTACAAAAACCACTTTTTCGGTAGTGTCCAAGATCATTTATTTAAAACATAAACCAACTACCGGTGAATGAAACAAATAGCTTCGCCCTAGATATTGAAATGTACATCAACTAAACAAAGCATGTCTATTGAACCGTACACACTGATGAAAGAACTAGTAGTAAAACAAACCTAAGAGTCTTTCTACAAAACTTTGTTATCCTGCAAGAACAAGAATGTAAGCAATGCATCAAACGCAGATCAAAACTTTTGTTGCCTACTGAAAACCGCCAAAATCCAAGAAAACGTGCATAGCTTCTTTCAAGTAGTACACGAACTTTAAAGCTTGTAAAATCATTGAAAAAGCAAATTTTATACTTCAAAAAACCTCGAGGATAACAGAATTCAGCATGGCGTCCAACGAAAAACTATCAAGAAACATTCATTTGAGAAAGTCTTAGAATCAGAACTTATACATTGACTTCACAATCAATTCTCTCAGCGCCAAATCCACAAAATTCAAAACTTTGGCGGTTTCACCCGAGCATAGCAAAAACCAAAACCTCAAGAACGCATCTTTCACCAAGTCCAGCCACCAATCCAACCACCGAACTCACTTCCACTATAATTTCACACAAAATCCAACCGGACCCAAACCCCCAACACCAGAACCAAATCAATCACAAAAAAAAAACCCTTACAAAAACCTCATTCCCCCAAGAACCCCACCCCATCCAGCCCCAAAACCCCACATTGACCACAACGGCCCCCCAAAACACCACTCAAACCCCAACCACACCGATCTACTTCAAATCAGCATCATTCGAGTTCCAAAAAGCAACAGTAAAATTCAAGAAACCAAAAAAAAAAATCAACAACACAATGAAGACAAAGATCAAACACAGAGCAAAGAACACCTTAGGGTTTCCTCCAAGCTTAAAACTCCTCGATATCCTCGTGCTCAGAGAGATCTCAGAAGGTCTCCTCGCTTCCCCCTCTCCCCCTCTCTCTCTCTCTCCCCCTCACTCACAGTGAAGCTAAAGAAATGGGATAGCGATAACTTACACCGCGAGAACAGAATAACATCAACTTAACCCACTCCTTCCCGAGGGAGCCAACACAAATAGTCACGGGCGTTCAAATACCCATCCAATGATCATATGCCACGTGTTTAGTCGACGATAGTTAAACTCCTCCGAGTATCTCCTGCTCGCTTTCCAAATTTAGTTCCAGCGGTGGAAGGGCAAGTGGGCAACGGGTTATCGGATGTTACGCTAACGGGTTCGGATCCTGAGTCGTATCCATCCGTCCATTTATGTCATAAGAGTGACTGTTGAGTCATATCCATCCGTCCATCGATTGCCTCGTGATTCACCACGGCCCGTTGACGCAAGATTTCAAGTCGTGAGATAACGTGAAGTTTATATTTATTTTTTTTTATTTTTTTTTATATTTAATAAATTCAAAACGGTGAATATACATTATACATTGATAAAAGGGCAACGTTTTCCAATGGGCTCAAGACAGGCTTTGGGCCAGGTACGGCCCACCAACCGCGGCTTGGCCCATCATGGCCCGGAGTTCATTTTAATTTAAAATTTTTGTATTAAAAATAAGGATAAATCTGAAAAAAAAAATTCTAAATAATAAATAAATAAAATTTCAGAGCATTTTGAAAACTAATCTTAAACCGATCATACACTTCAAAAAGTACCAAAATCCAAATCTTATTCATTTATTTCCTAAAATTTCTGAATTTTTTTAAATCACTTTTTAGTAACCTATTTATCCTCTAAAAATTTATTTATTTATTTATTTTGAAATTTACCTAAATAGGTCGTTCAACTCACTGTCTTTCAATAAAAAAAAATTCAACATTTAAATAAATTTCATTTATTCTTGTTTCCTATATATTAATCAAAATAAAAATAAAAAAAAAGACTTTGATACAAAACAACAGCCATGTACTATTATGCTCTCTCTCTCTCTCTCTCTCTCTCTCTCTCTCTCTTCCATGTTTATATCATTGGGTAGGACAAGCAAGAAGAAACCCCCTAAATCCAACGGCCAAGAACCACTTGATCAAACCCTAAATGAAAGTATGCCCTACATAACCTAACCAATAGTCATCTGCCACGTCAGCATTGGATTCTGATTTAAGGCCATCATATCTGACACAGTATACAGCTAACACTTGGCTTACTAATATTCCTTATATCCACTTAACCATCACCACCTTCCTTTCTCACCAAACAGCTCCATCTTCTTCTCTTCGTAATAATAATAATAATAATAATAATAATATAAGAAGAAGAAGAAGAGCTGTTTGTTGTTGTTGTTGTTGTTGTTGTTGTGAGAGTGAGAATGGGTTGTTTAGTTAGGGTTTCAAAGTTTGTTGTTGTTTTGATTATTATGGTGATGGTGATGATGATGATGATGATGAGATGTGAAGGGATGAATCATGTTGTTGGAGGAGATCAAGGATGGGATGCAGCTTCAGACATTGCTTCTTGGTCTCTTGACAAGATCTTCAGAGTTGGAGACAATATTTGTGAGTTTTTCTTTTTCCTTTCTTTTTTTTTTTTAATTTAGTTTTTCTTTTTTGTATTTTTTTTGTATCGATTTGTTCATATTTGTTAAATAAAATTTATTTATTCATTGAGTTAATCACCATTAATTCAACACAAACGCTTTGCTAGCTCTTGCACCCAAAAATTTTAATTTTTAAAATTAACTCTTCATGTGAGTATATATATATATATATGGAAGGAGTGGTAACCAAAAGTAATATTTTCCATACTGCTTGATTCAAGTGGGGAAATTTATATATATATGTAATAATATAATATTACTTGATTTTTTACATTTGTATTCTATTTTGATTAATAGTTTAGGCCATGTTTGGTAACAAAATAAAAAAATTGCCATAATTTTATTACGTAGGAAGTGCAAGTAATTATTACAGAAATTATGACATATTTTATTATTACAGAATTAGTGTTTAGTTAACAAAATAAAAAAAATATCACATAAATATTTCACCCACTTATAACGAGAAAAAATCACACACTTCAAAATAAAAAAATATTTTTTTATGCTATAATTCCCACATTATGACATAATTTTGTAGTGTAAATTAGATACACAAATAACTATTATGGCACAATTCTGTGAAAATATTATATTATGTCAAGCATAATATTTGGATATCCAAACATGGCCTTAGTCTTCATAAACATGAGCCAAGATGTTATTATTGTTATCATTATTATTATTATTATTATTATTATTTGAAAATAAATATTAGAACTAATTGTGATGATCAAGATTAAAAATGATGAAACTATTTGAAGGGTTTACATACTCTGCGGCAAATGAAGGAGTGTTTGAGGTAAGGAGCAAAGATGAGTTCGAGTTGTGTGAAGTTTCGAATCCGATCAAAATGTTCACCGATGGTCTCGACGCGGTGGCGCTCGACGGTATTGGCTCTCGATATTTCATCAGCGGACTGCAAGAGGATTGTCGCAATGGACTCAAGTTGCATGTTCAAGTATTGCCATTATCAAATGAGCGTGATAATTTAACTAAAATTATAGAAGCAGTGGCAGATGGACCTGAACCGTCCGGCTCAACGCCTCTAATGATGTTCATGTCTTCTCTTATGTTTGTTGGTTTGGTTGTAATTTGCTTTGTAGAATTTTAGAGTATTTGATAAAACATTGTTATTGTTGTTGTTGTTGTTGGTTTTGTAGTGGAATTATGTTTTTCTTCGTATTTTTAAATTTATTAATGTTAGTTATCATTAATTTATCTTAAATATATTATTCATGAATTGATTCAAAGAAAAAGGGTATGGGCACAAAGCGGGGAGATCTGAAGGTCGCGTGTTCGATCCACGTTCACCGCACAATGCCGAATTTTTTTTTTTTTCATATATATAGATGTATATTTGATAATTTTGCAACATAGTTACTGTTTTAAGAGAAATCTATTTTTTTTTTTTTACCTAATTTTGCACAATAGTCTGTGTTATGTTTATGTAAAACACTCTAATGTTGTAAAACAAGATGAGGCACAACACTTGATTTGCGAATAAATGTTCTTGTAGGATATCAAACTAACATCTGGATTAAATTTGCTAGTTAGACAGACAACGTGTCATGTATGTGCTAATAGAGAAAATTCGGCAACTACATCATTAAACATAAGTAAAAAATTATCGAATGACTATTCAGTGAAACAAAATTGAAATTAGGTATTCACTTTGATTTGATTCAAATTAAAATTTAGACCGTAAAATGAAAAAAAAGTCATAGTTTGATACTCTGCAAAAAAAAAAAAATTACCCCCTGATTTGCAGTGACAACATCCTTCATACATTCTGTGCAATCTCAAATGCCTCAGACAATATGATATCTTCGCCAAATATACATATAAAAGAAAGATACATTAAACATGAACCAAGCAACAATTTACAACCCAGAACGGGAAAGACAGAAGCAAGGACTTTCTGTAATTTACAATGAGCTTATATCTGCATTAACCTACAAAACTTTAGCCACATAAAGGTCATTGATCGGCATTTTAATCCTAAGATAAGTGCTTATGATCAGCATTGCTAATTAGAATGGTCATCTTCTATTTGCATATCTAGCAGGAGTCTGGATTTTCAGCTCTTCTCTTTGAAGAGGCCCGAGAACGACAAGGAGCCGAAGACGCCTTTGGTGCACCAACAAACCTCCTAACACGGCCATATTTTGGTACAAACGGTTTGCCACTATTCATGGCCATGCATTTTGGGCAGTACCACTCGTCTTGAGCAAGTTCTGTGCTATCAGATTCTGGGAGACACTTCATGTGTATTCCTCTCTCGCAAGCATCACAGACCAGTAAGCTTTCCACATCATTGATTGCAGTTTTACAAATCTGGCAGTTCAATGATTTGTCAATGTAATCAATTAATGGAGGAGTCCAGTTGGTTTCATCGGTAATGGCATTCTGAAAGAGTAAATTTCCTGGAGGTGTCTGCATAGAAGAGACTCCATGAGCAACTTCATTCTTAACTAGATTGAAAGCAGGCAAATGTTTTGCCAAAACCGAGCACACTACTTCAGTAGCTGTTAGTTGCGCTGAAGGAGCTACAGCTTCCTTAAGTACAGAACCATGAGTTGTTACTTCTGTATGAAGAGTAAATGAAAGCATTCATGTTCAGGAAATTCATCTTGATAGAGATGCGACACTCTGGCAACATCAAGTGAAAGCAGTACATACAAACAATAACAATGGTTGAAACAAAGACAATTATTTCTATAGCTGTATTACCACTAGAGATTATTCTCAGTAAATGTGGGGCTTTCATGGCTATTATAAGCTTCCATAAAGCATCAAACTCGTATATAGAGTCGGAGAAGCAAGAAAGACTGTTTGACAATTTAATCATTACATCCTATTTGCGAACACAATAATAGTAATTCAATAACATGACCAGAAAAGGGAAATTCTAGCTTAGATCACCTAGATCTGGTGCATTGCACCACCACATGGCCATAAACTTCAAGATGAATGATTCGAATATATCTTTATTGCCACGTGTTGCTCAATCTAGGGATTTCATGCAATGCACCGTGCGTAGGCAAGACTTACCCCACGAAAAATGAGTATTTGTGACGTAATATTGCCTTATCAACACAACCTAAAGCTGGATTCTCCACATACTAAATATAACTTCCATAACAACTAGGCCAGCAAATCATACCTCGTGAAGAGAACAAGGATCTCTTCATGTCAATATTGATCTAGCTAAATCATAAGTAATGTAAATGCCGATTATGTACGAAAGTTTCAGAAAGTAACGTTCTTTGAGTAATGTTTCAAGATTATTTTTTAATCAACAATAACCAATAAGAAAAGACTATTACCCAATACTCAGGGTTGCCGCTTTGCTAGATCAAGATGCTGGGACACAAGGAATCCAAAAAAAGGCCATGAATAATATTACCTTGAACTTTCTTTGCTGTATCAGATGCATCCAAAGCCAGTAAAGTTGTAGCCATAGCGGCTTCTTTTTCATTATCTTGAGTCTGGTTAACCAAAGAGATTGGAGAAGCTGCAGGAAAAACACTTGCTGCAACTGTAGAAGATGAAACTACTTCATCAGAAACTACATCTGAACCTGGTTTATACACTATAGGGTTATGCGATTGGTGAACTGCCAAAACTTCCGTTCTATCACGGACTGGAAGAAATATGGAGGAATGTGCAACAAGGCGAGCAGCAAGATCTTTGGACTCTTCCATCTACAAGAATTGGAAGAACATAGAAATGAATAAAAAGAGAGCAAGCAACACCTCAATGTACCAAATGAGGGATACCAAAATTGCAAGGATAATCCATACAGGAACATACTAACATGGACATCAGGCATGTTATCCACTTCACAAACAAATATTTATGAGCAAAATAAAATTCATGAACTGAATAAAACTAACAATGAAGCTATGCTGAAATCCCACAGCAACAAGTTTGAGCGTGTAACACAGTGAAATACATTGATCATGAACATACTTGATATGGCACTGAGAGTCTGACATTAAAAATCAAGTAATTTCCGCAAAATAAGGCTAATAAAACTAATAGAAAATTTATTCACAGCTACATTGAGACCTAGATATAAAGAACACCGTTTGGTCCAAAACGCAGTGCAAGTCACTTGCTTTCAGACAAATATAGGGAAAAAAAACTTCAAAAATGAGCATAGATTGAAAGCCATTCGACCTTTCTCTTAGAAACCAAGAAGCTCTCGGCAATGGACATTCTCTGAGGTCTAGACCGCAGTAACCGATCATTGGAGTTATTGAGACCGAGATCCTTCACCAACGCCATGACCGCATCCTTCGGGAAGAGATCCTTCGGCCTCGCTGCGGCGCACAAGGATGCCAGCCTCGCCCTCGCCTCGGCGACGAGAGTACACTCCACAGGCGAAGGATCACGGCTTGCCCTCACAGCCCTGATGGTCGAAAGCACCATCACAATCTCCGCAAGCCTCTTCAGCTCCCCTCCGCCGGCGACACAGGCTCGCTTCCCCGGAGGGGGTGCCGTCGCCATCAACGCCGGGGAGGAGTTTGCCTCTCGATTGAGACGCAAGCGGATCGGATCTGATTTTAGCCAAGCTTGGAGGATCCGTTAGATAACGGGTCGGGTTTATGATCCGGATATTTAAGAATCCGATATCAGCCCATTCCCCTATCCACCGTTCGTATTCCATACACACGAATTCACGAATCTCGAAGCATGATGAATGGTAAAGAAGCGCTGTTCCGTTTCTCCTCACCTACCCATCAATCAATTGCATCAGTTTGTTCTGATACCGTATCCTGTGTCACCTACGCGGCACTGTATTATTGGAGGATACTAAAGAACAGCAAGATTTTGAAGGCAATAAAATATGGCCACGATTCAGATCTAGGTTAGTTAATGCGTTCCTTCGATGGAGTTTGGTGCGTTTATAACGCTGGTATTCTAGTAGCTGAGCCTCCGGTCCGAAAAAGAGTTTCAAGATGGGTCTCAAATCGTTCGTTGATGTGCCTCGGGATTCGCACTTCCCTATGGAGAACCTCCCCTTCGGCGTTTTCCGCCCCGGCGTCGGCAAGCCGGCGAGGCCCGGCGTTGCCATCGGAGACCACGTGCTCGACCTTGCTGTCATCGCTTCCGCTGGCCTCTTTGATGGTCCCGTCCTCCGGAATCACTCCCAGTGCTTCCTCGAGGTCTACACTCTAGTGCTTTGATTATTTGGATTTTTGGTTTTTTTGGCTCATGAGTTCACGGTTTTTTCTTTTCAGCCTTCTCTGAACTTGTTCCTCGGAATGGGCCGTCCGGCTTGGAAAGAAGCGCGCTTGACGATTCAGAGATTGTTGTCAGGTTTTTTTGTTTCGATTTTGTATTGATTTGATTGAAGTTCAATTCGACTGTTTTTAGTGTTTGTGGCGATGTTTTGGGTTTTTATATTATTTAATAATTCTTCTCTGTCTGTGTAGCTGATGAACCAACAGTGCGTGACAATGCGAGCTTGAGAAAGACGGCCCTGTTGCCAATGGTGACAGTTTTTTCAAACAAAAAATTGGGTGTTTTCGTTGAATTGTAGAACGAATTTGATATTCTTATGTGGCTTAATAAAATGCTGATGATAGATTTGAACATGCACAGAGTGAGGTTGAGATGCTTCTGCCTGTTGTGATTGGAGACTACACAGATTTCTTTTCATCTTTTTATCATGCAAAGAACTGCGGGATCATGTTTCGGGGTCCTGAAAACGCTGTCGGTCAAAACTGGTATGTGATTTGTTGTTTATATTTGGATTGGCGAATTTTGTGATTGAAAGCTTGGATTTTGTTGAGCAGCAAGCTTGTATTTTATTGTGTCATTTCAAATTGTTGAAGTTAAGAATTTTTAGGTATCACCTTCCTATTGCTTATCATGGAAGAGCATCCTCAGTGGTTATCTCTGGAACAGATGTTATACGCCCTAGGTGAGCAATTTCTTGATGATTTCTGCAATCTGGGATGCAAAACTTTATGAGTTGTTGATATTTGTGGACGTTGAGTTTGAGTTGATTGGGACTACCAGTCTTTGTGATAGTGCATCTTTTGTTATTGCTGAATCCTTTATGAAATGTTTGTTTTTGATGCAGACGTTAACTTCATGAGATGTTTGTTTTTTATGACATGGTTTATAGATTGTCAAAATATGTGTAATTGTTTAATCCTTTTGTTGATTTTAAGTTTCTGATGCTTCTCCCAACTTCTCATAGCTGTTGTTTGTTTATGGCCAACCCTTTGTTTCCGTTATTGTTAGTCCTGTCGTTCTTCTTGCCTTTGTTGTTCTCTATTGCATGTCTCGAAATTTTCCTTATTCCACTTAATTATATTATGAAAGAGTTACATACCATAAAACAAAAGAATTGCCTAACCATATGGAAAGACATACTAAAGTGAGAGCATTATGATTTCGGCGTGAAAACTATAAATTTCTTATTGTGAAATACAATCTTAAAACAGCTCAATATTAGGAAGCCTGTAAGAGATACGAAATGATAATTTGTTCGTCCTGCCTTATCATTATCCACCTTAAGCGTTGTTCTTATTGCCCAATTTTAAACTTCCATTGGATTTGAAGTTAGTGCTGATGTTGAAATTCAGTATCGTTTAGAATATAAGCTCAACCTTGAACGTCAGAAATTCCAGAGATGTTGTTTTTGCTAGCTGGAGTATTTGTGCGCACCCCATGTTTTTTTATTGTTTACTGTATGGACTTGTTAGAATTTGTGTGTTACCAGTTCTTATCACTACATCACCTTGATACTTGTTCTAGTGATAGATTTTCATTGTGCTGACTGTATATCACTATTTTTACCAGTTCTTAATTGCAATTCACATTCATTATGTTAAAGTTTAAAGGATAAAACATGCTACAAGCATGAGTTATTGAAGGTGCATTTTCTTGGTCAGAGGTCAAGGGCATCCAGTGGGCAATTCTTCTCCTTATTTTGGGCCTTCACAGAAACTGGATTTTGAACTAGAAATGGTCAGTCTTAAATAATTTGTAATTTGATTGTTCATTTACCATGCTTAAATTGTACGGGGCAAGGTAGGCTAGATAGGTTTGTCAGTTGTTGTCAAGTTATCTGCTAGTTATAATTTTTTATTTTAATTTTTAAATATAGATTTGTATTGTAAAGCATATGTTCAACTTATTGGCCCTTATATAATCTTCAACAGCTAGATATTATTTCTAGATTCCCGAAAGAAGTAGGTGGCTGTTGTCCCTTAACATGGATCATAATTTTGCTTTCAGGCTGCTATAGTTGGCCCAGGAAATGAGTTAGGTCAACCTGTAGGTGTTGAGGAGGCAGCAGATCGCATATTCGGACTTGTTCTAATGAATGATTGGAGCGGTACTCATGGCTCAGTTTTCTATATTCCAGGCTTTCAGTTGCTATCAGCTTAACTAATCTTTATTTTATTTGATTTCTGCTAATTTTGGTTATTTTCCAGCTAGGGATATCCAAGCTTGGGAATATGTACCTCTAGGTCCTTTTCTCGGAAAAAGCTTTGGTAAGCTCTCTCTGGCCATTGCTGTGAGCTCATAGTGCAGTATCTTAACATACTAATCATCCTAAACTGTAAGAAATTGTGGTCTACTTTTGGCGTTTGCAGCCACAACAATATCCCCTTGGATTGTGACTGTTGATGCCCTGGAGCCTTTTGTTTGTCCAGCTCCAAAGCAGGTGACTAGACCTTTTTGACTTTTATTCTCAGTGGTTGTGTTTTGCACGCAATTTAGTATACACACCATAATTATCGTCACTCTTGTTAAATAACTAGTCAGTTTTGTCTGTAAATCTTGTTAAGTCGAATTTGCTGTGAATTGCAGGATCCTCCGCCTTTGCCATACTTAGCTGAGAGTAGGCACACAAACTATGACATTCATCTTGAGGTACGTAACATACATTATATGTTGTTGTTTTTATCATTCTTTATTCTCTGATTCATCACCTAATGATGTGCCATCACCCCATAATCCATGTACTGAATATAGTAGCTTCTTGGTTCCAGGCTTGGATTAAGCCTGCAGGACATGAACATCCATCAGTTGTCACTAAGAGCAACTTCAAGCATCTGTAAGAGTTTGATAACCTTCGCGCAGTTTATTTTCATGCAGCGAGTTATTCTTTTAAAGCGTCACACATCATTGTGAAATGAATTATCATGCTCACCTACTTACTTTCATAATGGTTTTGTTGGTTGATTGTATGATTATTATTTGTATTGTGATTGGTTTTATTGTACATGAATAATTGTATTTTTGTTATGCCATCCAGATATTGGACAATTTCACAACAACTAGCACATCATACTATAAATGGATGCAATTTGAGGCCTGGTGATCTGCTGGGAACGGGGACCATCAGTGGACCTGTATGAAAGATTTATCTCTTGCTCCCATATGTTCTTCCGAGTATTTTTAATGTCTTGTTTCATTAAAATCTTTTTATGTGACCATCAAATCAGGATCCCGACTCTCTTGGATGCTTGCTAGAGTTGACATGGAATGCACAAAAACAACTTACCTTGAATGGTTCTACTCGTAAATATTTAGAAGATGGAGATGAGGTCACCTTTACTGGATATTGCAAGGTAGTTTTCATCCGAATATCTTCGAATGATATCATGCTGAGATGAAAAGCAACTAGATTTGTGCATGCCTACAGCTAACTTTAATCCTTACTGTTCTCAACATTGAGATTGCACAATTGTGAAATATTGCTGGTTGAAAGTATGCATCTGTGAAACCACACTGTTCTGATGCTTCATGATTATTGCAGGGAGCTGACTACAATGTAGGATTCGGAACATGCACCGGCAAGATCCTTCCTTCGATTCCTTAAGATCGCTCCAAGATCAAAATGTACTCGCAATGGAAGTTTCAATCCTTGTACTCTGTATCTGATAATAAACAGTGTCATCCTGGAACTCCTGATAACTTTGTAGGATTATGCTTTGGATCTCCTTGCTGTTTCTTGTATCTGAATATTTGAGACATGAGTCACATGATGCCAATAAATCTATGGTTTGCTTTGTACATTTTTGTTCTTAACAACAGTTTCAGTAATTTTTGATGAATGGGGCACATGTTTTTGGTATTTCTGCATACTGAACATGGATTGGAATTTAGTTTTATGTTCCATTGGTATCATTTTCAACTGGGTTATAAGCATTATATATATATATATATATATATATATATATATATATATATATATGCGGATGATATATAAATTATAAAGTGAATTTTTTGTTATTTATAATTTTCTAATCATATATATCACAAAAATTATATACAAAAGAGGGATGCGGAATCATTTACATTGACTATTATTGTAATCTAACTTAAAAAATTATATTTAATAAATTAAAGGGCCGGACGATCCATTTATCGAATAATTACAAATTATTCACAAAATTACAAATTCAATAATCAAAATAGAGTGAAATTTTCATCATATTAATATAATAAATAAATATACACTAATTGAATAATTAAAAACTTTAATCACAAATATTATAAGGGAGGTAACCATACCCCCCTCCGGAAGTGGTGATTATACACCAACTACACCTCTTACCAAACACCCTAAAGTGGCTGAAGTGGCCACTTCCAGATTTCACTTCAACCAACCAAACACTGGAAGTGGTTACTGACATGACACTTCCAGTAACAACCAAACACACAGAAGTCTACACTTCCAACTGAACTATACACTTCCACTGAAGTAGCCACTTCCAGGAACTCACCACTTCAGAAAATCATTTCCGTACCAAACAGCCCCTAAACTATTTAGCAGTGAGGGGATTTAAGCAAATTTGTAACTTTTAGGGGTTTATATGTAAAATATCCAAATCAATAAAAAGGTTTCCCTTCCCGTTTCCCCATTCTACTCTCCTTCTTGGAAGCCCGAAGGTAAAAACTAGAAAGGCCTCCTTTTTCCTGGTCGCGATCGTTGTCGTCTCTTCAAGGTGATGATTTTTAGGGTTTTCTTCTCGTTTTTCACTTGCTTCATCACATCCATCTTTTTGATTTTCTTCTTAGACGCAGTATAATCAGTATAATCACCGTAAGGATCTGAATCTATTGACTCGTTTGTGATTCTATGCAATTCAGTTGTTGTTTGGTTTTTATGTTTTTGTTTGTTTGATTGGTTGAACATGTTTAGTGATTTTGAGATTTGGAATAGTGAGTGAAATTTTGGGTTTTGAATTGGTTGTTGGAATTGGATCAAGGGGAAAAAAGCTCTTTTTTCGGTGTTGACTGGGAGGATGTTGGAGAAGATCGGGTTGCCTCCGAAACCATCGATGCGTGGGGGGAATTGGGTAGTGGACGCATCGCATTGCCAGGGCTGCTCTTCTCAATTCACGTTCATCAATCGCAAGGTGTGCCACTGTGATCCTTTGTTGATTTTTATTTTTGTTTTTGTTCCGTGATCATGCAAGGTTGCTAAGTGCTGAATCTGAGGTTTCTAAGTGTTGCTCCTCTTGCCTTTTAATAGTTGTGAAGCATAGTTCATGATAGTGGAATCAGAATCTATTTAATTTAAGCTTCTTAAATTTGGTTTTTATGGAATCACTAAATTTTAATATGAGAAAATTTCTTTTGTGGCCTGGGTGGTTCTTTACCCCAAATAATTTTATGTATTCTATGCTTATGTGAATTGTTATGGTAGAGAACCATACGAGGTGGGTAAATTTATGGAGTTGTTCATAGACTCATAATCACTGCCAGTTAATGGTTTTTCATTTTTATTGACTTTATTAATCTATTGATGTTTCTGATGATTGCTTATGGTGTATAACCATTAATAGATTTCCTAAAAAAAGTCATCTTCATCATTGATATTGTTTTGCACCTGCTATTTCAGCATCATTGTCGCAGATGTGGCGGCTTGTTTTGCAATAGTTGCACCCAACAGAGAATGGTGTTAAGAGGGCAAGGAGACTCACCTGTTCGAATATGTGCTCCTTGTAAAAATTTAGAGGAAGCAGCGCGTTTTGAGTTGCGACATGGACATAGAAATCGAGCTATAAAAGGTCAGAGTTGTGGTTTCTTTTAAATTGTCCATATTCATTTTGCTTATTTTTAAGCCTCTTTTGGTTTATATCAGACCATAAGGGTTTCTAGTGATAATTCACTTTATCCTTGCCATATTTGCCTACTTGAAGCTTACATATTCTTTTTTATTGGAATTATAGCACAAAAGTGTCAGTAGCTTGTAGTTTATGGCATTGTGAAACTCCTTTTGAAGTAGTATTAAATTTTCTTTTCTGGTTATTTGTCTATCTTAAACGCTGTACTTTTTTATTTTATGCATATGCTTGGAACTGTAAGGAGTCATCAATGTGACAATTCAGCTTCGTTTACTTCTGCGTAGGTAGTTCAAAACAAACTTCAAAGCATGAAGAAGTCTTGAATGAGATTCTCGGAACTGAAGAGGCGCAGTCCCTTTTATCCAGCCCTGAATCACATACTGATGTGATTTCTGATCTTCTAAGGACAGCAAGTGGTCCTTCTGTTTCAACACAGGCAGAGTCTGCTGCTTCAGTTAATGGGGGACTCAGCATGAGGAGTAGCTCTGGTATTGTGGAAAACCATTCCCTTGATAATATTGGACCTAGTAGTGTGGAGGAGTTGCGCCAGCGAGCATTAGATGAGAAGAAAAAATATAAAATTCTCAAGGGTGAAGGAAAATCTGAGGAAGCACTCCAAGCCTTCAAGCGAGGTAAAGAGCTTGAGAGGCAGGCTGCAGCCCTGGAGCTTCAGTTGCGAAAGAATAGAAGGATGGGTTCAAAGGCTTCAACTTTGAGCAGTGTATCGGTTACTGACAAGTCAGATGACTCTGAAGAGCCTGGGAGCAAGAAGAAAAAGGTCAGTTCCCAAATGGGTAAAGTTGAGAAGGATGACCTTGCTGCAGAACTCAAAGAACTGGGATGGACTGATGCAGATATCCACGATGCAGATAAAAAGCCTGTAAAGCCTAGTTTGGATGGTGAGCTATCAAAGCTTCTCAGTGAACTCCCTCGAAAAGCCTCACAAGGTAAAGGAACTGGCAGCATAGACAGAACTCAGGTCACTGCTCACAAGAGACAAGCTCTTATCTTTAAAAGAGAGGGGAAGCTAGCTGAAGCAAAGGAAGAGCTAAAGAAGGCAAAGATACTCGAGAAGCAAATAGAAGAACAAGAACTGTTGGGTGGCGCTGAGGATTCTGATGATGAGTTGTCTGCTCTAATAAACAGCGTGGATGATGATGACAAACAAGATGATTTGCTATTGGACCTTGGGCATGACCCAAGTATTGATTTTCACCAACTTTTGGGCTTTGGGAATGATCTTGCCGGTGATGGCAATTTTGAGGTGACAGATGATGATATGAATGATCCGGAGTTGGCTGCTGCACTACAATCATTTGGTTGGACAGAGAAAGATGATTTAACACATGATAATGTTCCGAAATCTGCTCCTTTGGATCAGGAAGCCTTGATGAACCAAATTTTAGCTCTGAAAAGGGAAGCTCTTGGCCATAAACGAGCAGGTAATGTTTCAGATGCCATGAACCTCCTCAAGAAAGCAAAACAACTTGAAAAGGATTTGGAGGATATGCAACCTGATAGGCGAAGTTTTCCATCAGAACCAACACAGAAGAGTTCAGCATATCAGATGCATGGAGAAACGTCTATCGCTGGATCTGAGAACTTGAATGCTAAGCTGCTACCAAAAAATAAGCTAGCGATTCAGAGAGAACTTTTGGCTATTAAGAAGAATGCACTGGCTTTAAGAAGGGAAGGGCGAATAGAGGAGGCTGAGGAAGAATTGAAGAAGGGGAAGGCTCTTGAAAATCAATTGGAAGAGATAGAGAATGCATCAAAAAGTCCTGCTGCTAAAGCATCTAAAAAGAATGTGGAATCAAACCGAAGACTTGAAGATGGTCCTGGATCTTTGGATCTTGAAGAGGCTGGAGTAGATGCAGAGGTTACAGAACAAGACATGCATGATCCAGCCTTATTGTCAGTTCTAAAGAATTTAGGGTGGGAGGATGAGGATGCTGAGGCTACTAGCAGAACAAGCAAAACATCCAAACAGATTAAAGTTGGCCCTCATGGACCTTCTGTTGTACCTGTGAAGACATTCAAAAACAAAGCTGAAATTCAAAGGGAATTATTGGCATTAAAAAGGAAGGCTCTTGCCTTAAGACGGCAAGGTAAGACTGAGGAGGCTGATGAGGAACTCGAGAAGGCAAAGGTCTTGGAAAAACAAATGGAAGAAATGGAGACATCTCATATTTCTCGCTCTACGCAGGTTGAATTACATGGTATTGGGCTTTCAGAGAATCCTCAAGACAAATTTGATAAACAAGCAAATGCAGTGGATGTAAATAAAGCTGATGATGGCCGTAAATATCGAAATGAAACCACGGTATCTGACAAGCACTCACTCAATGAATCAGGTCCGAAATTTGAAAGCTGGTTGGAAGATTGGGTATCAAACTCTAACAAGTCAGTGCAATCTGTTGATGCTCTAGGTCCTGTGTTAAACAGCCAGAGTATGGTTGTGCAATCAGGTACTCAAAAGGTACAAGACAAAGAAAGTTTGGAATCTAGTAATCTGTCTCAAGAAAATGCTTCCATTAAGTCGGGAGATCAGATCACTGTTGGTGTGCAAGAAACAAAGGTCTCTGTTTCTATTTCATCAGTTGACACTGAAAATAACTTGAAACAAGGAGTTGATATTCACAGAGATGAAATTCTTGCACATAAAAGAAAGGCACTTGCTCTGAAAAGAGAAGGGAAGTTAACAGAAGCAAGGGAGGAGCTAAGGCAAGCAAAGCTATTGGAGAAGAGCTTGGAAGAAGGTCAGCAGTCTCAAGTGGATTCTAAAACTGCACCTACACAAATCTCTGATGATGCTCCTGTTGTCCAAGAGATCAAGCAGAAGCAAACTCAGAAGCCATTGTCAGGCCGCGAACGTCTAAAAGTTCAGCAGGAATCTCTTGCTCACAAACGCAATGCACTGAAGCTCCGAAGAGAAGGAAAGATTGAGGAATCAGAAGCTGAATTGGAGTTGGCCAAGGCGTTAGAGAGCCAGTTAGAAGAAGCCGGAACCGAGGGCTCAAGTTCTAGCATGCCCGTTAGCAAAGCAGCACCCGATGATGCAGTTGTGGAAGATCTGATTGATCCTCAGCTTATGTCGGTCCTCAAATCAATTGGATGGAATGAAAGCGATATGTTTTCACAACCTTCAAAGAAGCCAGAACCAAAGGCTGTTACATTGAAAAGTGAAAAATCAGTAACGGAGAAATCTCGTCTGGAAGAACAGATCAAGAATGAGAAGCTCCGAGCTCTTAATCTCAAACGAGCTGGAAATCAAGCTGAAGCATTAGAGGCTCTCCGTGCAGCGAAGCTACTCGAAAAGAAGCTTTTGTCATTGAGTTCATAGATGCATCCTTTTTCTACATATACTGCAATATTGATGTACATTATTTACGTGTGATTGCAGCCAAATTACAACATAAAATGCGGCCATTTTTCGATGTTTGCTCCCATCATGTGCTACATATATTTGTGAAGGGGGGTATTTTATTGATCAATCACTGATCTACCAAACACCATTTAATCTACTGAGACATTCTTGCCAATCACTCACAGACCATTATTTACATGTTCTTTATTTATCTGTTGGTGCTTGGAAATTATTCACAGCTCAGGATTTCTCGGCTTTGAGTTCTCCTGCACATGCTTGCATCTCTTCTCCTTCAGTGCATCTCTCAATGACACCCTCTTGTTCACCTTGCAGCAAAGCACGGGCATTATTTCAGTTATCGCAAGTGAGACAAACAACGTAATTTACTGAAACCTTTTAAACATCTGGATTGAACGAACCTTATTTGAGATTGTGCCACTGCAATGGTAAACAGCTGCAGGAGATGATTTCATCCTTGATGCACTTCTCGCGGCCTTCATTTTGTACTTAATAGGTCCAAAGCCATCAGAAGCATTCTCCGAAATTGTCTTAGAGCTGTCAAGATTAACCGATACGTCATTAGAACCACAACTCTCCCCCTCCTCCGAAGGCATTTCCAATCTCTTCTTTACAATTGTAGTTCTTCTATCAATCCATTCATCGGTAGAATTATCTGGCAGGCGGGTGGCCATCCATCTCTCTAGCCAACTCCATCCAATATTAGATTCATTATCATCAGTCCGTGCCGATTTCTTCTTTGCTGCTGAACAAGTTCTCAGCTGATTCATGACAGATTCATGTCAGACAAAAACTAGTAATAATTCAGAAATTAAATCTTCGGCTTTTTACCTGCTGTGAAAATGCATAAGCCAGAGCTCTTTCTCGTCTGGTCATTGCTTCGAGTCTGTTCTGAATTCTCATTCTTGATATGTTGCTACTCACTGTGCTATCATCCCAGTCTTCCTACAAAATGAGCAACAATTAATACATTTTCAATTAATTAAAGCTTCATATTAAAGTTTGTTCCATCACCTTCAATCTATGTACTTGAGACTGAGATTTGCGAAGAATTTGGTGCTGAATTCCAGCGTTTTCATCTCGAATTCTTAGACTGTCAACAGAACCTCCAATCTGAACATCAGTGGAAATAGCCTCTGATTCGGTCGGTTCTTGCAGTAATTCAACATGATCTACTTCTCTTTCAATTGATTTTCTAATTATTTGATACTCTTTCCTTGCCTGAGTTGAATAACTAGAACACATAAACAAGTGATAGCAACCAAAAAAAAAAAAAAAAAAAATCCAAGAAAATAAAAACCACAAACCAGAAATCCTCTGAATGCTGACTGAATAAAGATTGCTGCAGAAGTTTGTGAAATCTCTTCGTCTTTGGTTTTAATTATTGTTGAGTTACAACTCTGCTCATGTGTCAATGTTGATGATAGTATTTCTGCTGAAGGCTTTGTAATTGTTGCAGCATCAGAGCTTTTAATGGAATTCAGATCATCCTCTGCAAGAAGTGAATTTAATTCATCTCCACAGAGATAAACTCTAACTGAACTCCATCTACTCTTTTCCTGTTTGACAACAAGTTTAGCTCAAAACAAACATAAAAAAAAAAAACAATAAACAAAAAATACAAAATGAGTAATAACCGGTCGAGGATTCTTCGCGAAAACTCTTCTAACAAGACCACCAGTGAGACCCATTCTCTGCTATTCTCTTCAAACACTGAAATCTAAAGTAAGTATCAATGAGTTATAGTTTATGTGTGTGTGTGTATATATATATACATATAACATGACAATGGAGGTGCTATCATGAGAACATTGTTAGTAACTCAATATACATGCAGACATGTGTTTGTTTGAGAGTTGGCAGAGCTTTAGAGCTGGAAGAGGGCCTTATTAAAGCCATAAAAGTGGAGAAAAAGGAGAAAAAAGGTGGTGGCCTTCTATATGTGCTCTCACTGTACTTTTTCTTCCACATGGTTTGCATCATGCTTAGGATTTTTCTTTTTTGCTTCTTGCTTCACCATGAGTTCAACCATATTCCTAGTATATATATATATATATATATATATATATATATGTTAGATTTGCATTTAATATCAAACAGTAGCTAATAATATATAATACTCATAACAATAATAAAGTATAGTTATTAACAATAATTCTGCACATCGCTATTACAAGTAATAACAGTTATATTATAATGATCTAACACTCCTAACAATAGCAAAGTACAGTTATTAACAATAACTCTGTACATCACTGTTAGAAATGGTAACCCTCATATAATAATAATTCAACGGTTGCCATCAAATGTTTTTTGACTTTAAAAAATTAAAAACATTCGTAGAAAACATATAGTAAATATATTTATATATTCTTGGATCATGAAGTTACTGTACCTCACACACACTCTCTCTCTCTTTATATATATATATATATATATATATATATATATACTTAAATTATGATTGTATGTGAATGATGGAAGGATGAGGGAGAGGAAGTGGGAAAGAAAAGAGCCATTGATGAGATTCCATCTTTCTAATTTTCAAATTAAGAGACTGAGTTATTCAATGTCACTTTGACAAGGAGTATTACATCCACAAAGTTCATTAAGAACTTCATTTTTGCTTAAAATAAAAGTTCTACTTCCTTCAAAACCAAACATTGAAACAATATTAAAGGAAAACATATATGGATAAGGAGATTATAAAGCAAAACAAACATCACATCTAGCATCACATGCATGTTCAACTTCTTTTTTTTCTTTTTCCTGACTTTTTTTTTTCTCCCTCTGGATCTACCCATGTTTAATTTTCCCACAGCTTTCTTGATCTTTAAGGCAAGACTTACAGAATTCCTTAAATCAAGTTCAAGAAAGCTGTGGGAAAAATATGAGGCAAACTCATCTTTATCATCAATTAATCAAACTTGTAAGAAATTATCATTTAGTAAAAGCTCCATCACAATAGGGGAGTATGAATTGCTGTTGAATTATATACAGTAAGGACTTGCTGAAAAGAATATCTCAAGTCTAAAAACAAACATCTATTTTCCAAGAAGAACAACCAGGGGGGATCATGAATGTCAAAAAATTATCTTCATCAATGAAACTAAACTCTTGTTCTTTCGAGTTTAGCTTGCAGTTTTTCGGTTTCGCACTAGAAAATGCGCCGAAAAGGCCTGATCCTCGGCCTCTGATACTTAACAGTATGATGGAATTATTATCTCTCAAATCCGAATCAATAGCTTCAACAGCTCCACCGGAATTGTACATGTTTATCAATCCAATTGGTGCAAATTCAATGCCGGAATTGTATCTCTGTAAAAGCATATATAACAAGTGAGAAGCATTCAATTCATCAATCTTTTTACTAATATATATATATATATATATATATATATATATATAGACATATATATACCTTGATTGGAGATATGGTAAAAACTTCACATTCTAAAACTTTCAATGAAATAGTAATTGTTTCATTCTTGGACAATCTGGAAAGAGATCCTGTGCAAAGGAAAAAAAAATTTAAAGCTTCGTTCAGAAACAAAAATGAAAATACTCTAAAAAAAAAATCAAGGAATTACCTGCATTGAAAGAATAAACTGCAGAATCTCCGGTCCAATCCTTTCCGGCAGTATCTTCAAGAAATTCAATGTCTCTGGATCTAACAGAACCAGTGAGTATCCTATCCGAAACGTTGCCATCTTCATTACTGACCATGCCTGGCCAAGTACCTGCTCCTTGGCAATTGAAAACACCAATGACTCCAGAAAGAGAGTTCAAATTCCATATCTTCAAGAGACTGATCATTGAAAAGAGAGCAAACTTTAGTGAAAATTTATAAATGCCAAATTTTGACTTGAATTAAGCTATATACAAATACCTTTTTCCATCCATAACTGGATCATTGAATAAGCAATCCCTTGTAGGCCTTCCAGGATACTTGGCCCGAAGTATTGAGCCATCGGGGAGCACAAGCTTTTTCAGCAATGAAAAGTCATGCTCGCCCGGTTTATCACTGTCAAGACTCATCAGATAAATAGATGCTTTATACATTGATTTCAATACAAGTCGAGGCATTCAACTTACCTGATATAGACTCCACAACCGCCTAAAGCTCTCGCCGCAGCATGAAATTCAGCAGCATAGTGGCAGCTCTGAACAGACAAGATGATGAAATTTTGATAGAAATAACAGCATTTGAGAATTTAATGATGAGTTAAAAATAAAAAAATCTTGTTGTCTTACATAGAACATGTCCCAATCTGGAACCACAATCTCTCCCAGAAAAATGCTATTGAATGCAACAGCAGCAACATGCAATGTCTGCGATGTTGTATCTCTCGGCATGTAATCATCTGAAGCTCTTGCAACAGCACTTACTTTTGCACTGACATTAATTATTATTATTAAACAGGAAAAAAACAGCCATTACCAGCAGTTATTGAAGAACATTTGAAGCTAATTGAGTCTCCCGGTTCACCTGTAAATTGAGTCATTACTATGAGACATGCAGCAAATTATGCTGTTATCCTGAAAGTTTTTGGCAATGGACCTTTCAAGGTTTTGATGGAACCACTGAGTCAAAAAGACCCGGCCTCCATAACCGGCTGAAATCGTTTCAAGTATGTTTTGCACATCGACCTTAACTCCGTCCACATTTTGTGAAACGAGGTAGCTGTGTAAGTCATCATAGAATTCTAATATCTTTTCCGGGTCTATCACGCTGACACCATAAATTTGCATGCCATCATCCATAGAAAAATCTCGCATATGCGCCAGGTTTCCCGGAGATTGTTTAGGAATTAATAGCCTTGGATTGTAATTCTTAGTTCCCGGTGCATTTGGTTCAAGTCCTCCCCAGTATCCCATTAACGCATGCCATACGTAGATATACCTGTAAATTACAAAGAAGATATAAGAGAACTTGGAGTGTGTTAGAGACGATGAAGTTTTAACGACATACTTCAAACCATATGTCTTCTTAATCTTTGTAATGAAGTCCTCCAAGCCCCTAAACTTGCTGTTTTCCTTGATACTAACTAATCTGGCTCCGAATCTATATACAGTGCAACAGAAATCAGTGAAACTATATTTAAAAAAAGAAAAATGAAAATCACCAGAGTTTCGATAAAACTTGAAAAGAAATAAACTCACTGAGATCCTTCAATGTGTGGTTCACCTTCTTTCTGAAAATCATTGGTTATGTCTTGCCAACCATCGTCAATTATCAAAAATTTCACCGGAATGCCACCTTCATATAAGCTACCCAAGAGAAATGACTGATTAGTCCAAGTCCATAGGATACAGAGAAAATGTTTGTGACTCTAGCTGTTGTTCATTGAAATAAACTTGAAATGAGATGTCTTGCATACACTCACTGTAAACAGAAAAGAAAGCATCACAAGAATGTCTACCTCTTGAGACCATCTTCGATTCCACGAGGACTAACTTCTGTGTAGAAAGCATCCCATGTACACCAACCAAACCAGTCTAACATTCCTGGCATCTGTTTTGAAAATGCTATGCTTAACATTCATTTGTACGTATCTTTGATTAATCTTAGTCTTTTAATGGATACAAGTAGAACAACATTGAAGAAAAACAAGATTCAGAGCAATTCATGTACCAATTTATCTTGACGGAGTGAAAACGTTCCTTTGTAGTTTCTTAGTTTCCTGCAAATGGTGATGGATTAGTAAAGAATGAAGCCGGCAAATGCTTTATCTTTTGGAGAAAAGGATCCGGGGAATTTACTTCATCGATTCATTGACAAGTTCAAAGGGATTGCTCCCAGAGTTCACAAACACTGATTCATTGAATTGAGATGCTTGCACAGCAGGATCACCTGTGAAGTAAAACAAGAAGAACACATTCAATTCAACATGCTCCGAATAAACAAAAAAGTCGAAAACAAAGTGAATCAGCACCTACATACTGTCTAGCTACAATAGGAAGAAGATCTTAAGAATGACTACCGCTCTCAATGCAGAACTCAAGCTCATTTAAAGAGTTCCCTTGCAAACTGCTTCTGAAGCGACCGTCCAACACAGGCAAGAAGAGAATATAATCGGTAGCACCGTCTCGGCTTTCCTTCTCTTCCTTTGATTCCACAAGCAACATTTGTGTCTCCACAGGAATATCACTTCCCGAACTCCCCATTCGAGGTATCATCCACCACATCTTAAATCTAAACAAGCAAAATAATCGACAATCCCTGCATGATATATAGATAAGGTTGACAAACACACATCTAATTGATGAATATCCAATGATAAACTCCATCTAATTTAACCAAAAATTTTTTTTTCTTCTTTTACTACCTCAACACACACATGTGCTATCACCCTGCGGAAGTTAAGGTTCGAATGCCTTCTTAGCACCCTACTCATAGTATCGAATGCCAATAGCCTAAAAGGTTTTCGGCATAACCAAAACAATTGAAATGCAACATCAGAGAAAATTAGAGACAGGAAACTCAACTCAAGAACTCCGAGCTTGAAAACGTGGCGGCTGCTCATCTCATCGGAAACGGCGCCCAAGAAGACAGCAGAGCCATCAACAGGCTTAGAAACAAGAACATTATCAGGAACATCCTTCAAAGCCTCTTTGTCATTGATTTTCAAAACACCATCTTTGACCAATGGCTTAAGAGCAGAAACCAAGCTGAGAGAATGCCTCCATGGGCTTGGAAATGGTCGGCGGCCATTGGAGAAGAGGTTGGTAGGTTTTGGATTGAGGAATGGAGAGAAGTTTGGATTGAAATGAAGGGGTTTCAGAGGAGAATGGATCATCTCGTTGGGAAACAAGTGTTGAGATTTTTTGCCGGGAAAAGAAGAAGAAGAAGAAGAAGAAGAAGAAGAAGAAGTGGTCCTTTTTAAGGATTGGGCTTTTTTTATGGGCCAATAAAAATAAAGATGCTTTACTACTGTTGCTTTCTCTGGGCCCACATTTTCTTCATTTTCAATTATTATTATTATTATTATTATTATTATTATTATTTTTATAATTAAATATAAAATGTTTTTTTTAATAATTCTTTACCCCATTGGCTTTCTATGAGTTTTGAGCTTTTAACTAATATAGGACAAGGTATCGGAGAGGAGATAAGTCTTCTTTTTCTAATGTAAATGTGAATAAATCATATGTCAGAGATGTGCACAGACGTAAAGTTATTACCTTAACATACATCCGTTAAACTTATCTCTTCCGTAAAAACACAAATACTATACACAGGGTTCTGGGACCAATAGACGAAGAGATTGTTACAAGTTTTTTTTTTCTTTAATTTCTTTTTTTAATCTAAAAAGTTATATATATATTTTTTTAAACTACACATATATATACAAAAAGAGAAATTTTACATAAGGACATATGTAATTTAAGATTTTTTCAAGATATATATTATATATATATATATATGTAAAAAATCTTTCCATATTTGATTTTTCAACATGTGTTTATGCTATGTGGATTTGTGATTTTTATTTTTTTTACCTAAACGAGTATATGTTTACTTAAAAATATGCATCATATAATTTTTTTTTTCAACAAACAAAAAAAGTCACTAATATATTAAAGAAAGTGAAAAAGAACAATATTACAGGCAAGAGACACTTTAAAGTGAAAAAACAAAATAAAAAATCCATCAAGTATCAACCTAAACCTTTTTTTTTCTAAAAAACAAGTGATAAGACACAATGCTTGTGTTCATAGAGAGAGTTGATTGTTCTTGTGAAATCTTTAACAAAGCTCCTTTGTCATGAGAATGTCCTCCAAACACACAAGTATAGAACAGCATGCATTCATTGAAAATTTGAGATTAATAAGTATTAACATTCAAAGAAATAGTGAAAATCTTCATATATATATATATATGAAAATTTTCTTAATACAATAGCAGCAAAATGGGGCATGATAATAAAGATATGTATGAGTTTTTAAGGTTACAAACAGAGAAAGGATGCCTAACTATAACTTCCCTCACAAAATAATAACCACCACCTTCTCTGAAACCAAGTTCCAGTCTTCTGCACATACTAAAAAGAATTTTGAGTTTCATGTAAAGCTCTTGACTTTCTTTCTTCTACCTATGTATTCATAACGATCTCCGACATCAAGGAGAATCGAAGATTCTCAGATAGATAACAACCCATAAAGTCATAATCCACAATCCGCAAAGAATTCCACAACCGACACATGAACAATTGCTATCGGTAACACCGACGAGAAAATGGCAGTCACCGATTGAAGGATCGAGGAAAGTAACCATACCAAGGCCATCGAAATCACAGCTCCTAGCATCTTGTTTTTGTAACTGATAATAACTATTGAAAGCATAGGAAATGTTGCCTTTCTCTCCGATTGCGTTGCATGAACCTCCATAGAGAAGGGTGGTGCAGTCTGCCATGCTGCAAGCCAGCTTCATGTGATTTGAAGCAGCGCCGAGATCTCGGGACGGGTTGGCGACGCACCACCTTGACGGAAGATACTGAACGTCCTTGGCATTCTTCAGTATTCCGTTACCCAATCCGAGATTCAATGGGTACTTTGCCTGGCCATCGAAAGAGAAAATTCCCCAATGCCGCTCAAAGTTCCCGGGAAGTACGCTCTTTTGCTCTTCGTCAAGAAGACTGAAGAGATATATATCCAATGGAGGAACCCCCGGCCTCAGCGGAGTTCCTTTGTTACTCAACACATGATTGATAAGGCCTTGGTTGAATGCTCTGGCAGCACTCAGATTCGCACTGAAAGCCCCATCTGTAGGCCAACCCACCTCTCCGACAACAATCGGCATCTGACCGTAACCGATTTTATTCAATGCTGCAACCAAGGTATCGAAATTTCCATCAAAGGCATTGTAGTATATGTTTGAGCCATCCACAACAGGATGAGATGAGCCATCGAAGAAAGCATAGTCTTGCGGGAAATCAGAACTCTGATAAAGGCTCAAGAAAGGGTATATGTTGACTATGAACGGAGACCCATTTGAGTTCAGAAAAGAAACAATTTGGGTCATGATTTGAGTCAGCTCTGGTCGAAATGATCCTTGGGAAGGAAGTGAGGACTCATAAGCATCGGCATTGCAAGGAACCACCAGTTTCACATAACCAGCAAGATTCACTTTTGCTAATGATTGCTGGAGGTTGACCATCGCAGGAAGAACGAAAGACTGGAACTGGCCTTGGTAGTTTGACAGGAAAGGCTCATTGCCAACCGCTATGTACCTGTAACCAATCACGATCTTAAGCATTGATATCAATCAATCAAGAAATATTTTGCAATCATTCATCATTCTTCATCATGCAACCAGCATGAATAAGTAATCAGAAGATGTTCAAAGCTTGAGACAATCATCAATCATTGCTTTAAGCGGCCATAGTTGGGTAAGGAGCAGAGCAAGCAGTACGCTATAGAAGACAATTAAAACAAAGAAATTTTAGGTAGTTCTTAACAACCAATGTCAGTTGCTCAGCAGCTGTTGGGTATGGAGCACAACAAAGAGTAAGCTATAGAAGATGGTTAAAATGGAAAAATTTTAGGTACTTCCTGGCAACATATGGTGGTTGCTTGGCTGTATTCAGGTACATATCAGAACAATGAGTGAGTAAGCTATAGAAGATGATTAGAGCGAAAAACTTTTATGCACTTCTTGATAACCTATGATGGTTGCTTTAATTCCTAATTAAAACTCAAACCAGAAAGTTCCTCTAGACTGCGAAAAATTACAAGTTGTAATGCAAGGCCATACATGGTTCTACATTGCAAGGATTCCAAGCAAATTGGAAAACATAGTCCAGAGAGCAAAATTTTCGCATGCATCAATCAAACCTTGAGATGCAAACATTTCAGAAGAACCAACAAGAGTTCTTCTCTTCAACCATCCCAAACAAGAAAAACCGAAACAATTCCCAATCACTCATCACAAGTTCTGCTCTTTCTTTCAGTAAAGAACAGAACACATTGCAGTAAAAAAAAAAAAAAAAAGAAAACAGAAAACAAATAGAAAATTCATTGAGAATAAATCATGATACCAAAAATCATCTTCAAAGAAAGCTATAACTTCGATTGAATAATTAAAGTCCAATACTTGTCCTGGTTAATCTAAATAGACCATAAACTATGTACATAATGATAAAAGACATATCAATCGCTCTTTTCAATGTTTCCACAAACAATGAGACAAGGATCTCCAACATCAGAATCACTAGTATTCTTTACACCTCAGCAAAAGCAAATCCTCATTTCCTTTGTTCCCCAAAAAAGAAAGTATCACATTCAACTAAAAACCCAGCTTTTCGATCAATTCTGGATGAAATCCCAATACCACACATAAATCAACCAAAATTCACATCTAGAAGACAACAATTTCAACAACAAATCACAAAATCCAAACTTGAGCAAAGCAATGAATACCTGATATCGACTCCGCCCTTCACCGCATACCTAGAAACATTCTGGGAGACCCAAAGATCAGCAACAGCAGGAGAAGAGCTCAAAGTTCCCAACATCTCATTAGAAATCCCTACCATGACCTCAATGCCACTCCCCATCAGAGCTCTCAACACATTGGGATCAGCATCAAAGAGCTTCACTTTCCCAATCCTGTTCTCCTTCAAGAGATCCACCACCACCGGAGGAGCCAGCCTGTGTGAAGACAGCGTGCCCCAGTTCACTCCAATGCCGGACTCCACCACCAGAATGGATCCCAGGAGGATTGAAACCGAGAGAAGAACACGCCTAACACCATCAAAATCCTTCATTCCGCTCAAAGATTAGATTTTTCCAAAGGATTCAATGGTTTTCATGGAGATTTTTTAGAGGAGCAGTTCAAGTGTCTCTAGTGTTCTTATTTGAAAGAACTTGAAGGAAATTAAATAAAAGAAAAAGGGAAAGTGGAATACACGGTGCGGTGTTATTTTTACAATTCCATTGCAATTCTGACACGTGTATGAACAGGCCAGTGATGACACGTGTCATATATCTATTGGCTAAACTAAGGAAAAGGACACGTGGTATAACGTGGTTGGATCAAACATGATGTTTCCTGAGTGTTTGCAATGAAAATACGTTTGAAAATTGGGCCTTTGGGAAAAGGAAAGGCCCCCAACCATCCATGATATTGTATTAATCTCTTTAAGCTATGATTAGTGTTATATTAAATGATAATTAATGATTTAATATACTGATGGATATTAATAAGGGGAAAGTTAAAAAAAAACCCATGTGGTTTTCGGTTTTTGCAAATAAAGACATGTGTGTTTTTTTTTACAATTAAGTACTTTGTGGTTTTCTGGTTTTTGCAAATCAAAGCAAAGCCGTCAACGCCGTCTGTGTTTGCTTACGTGGCAGGACAAAACTGACTTTTCACATTAAATGTTTTTTTTTATGCCAACTAGATAAAGTTAGTTTAAGCCTCTAATTAATTTGGACTAATGGGGCATAATCTCATCTTCTTCCCAGTGACCCTAACTGACAATAGTGGACAAAGAGAAAATTCTCATATGGGCTAAGTTTGGCAGTGGGAACTCCAGATCAAGTGAGAGAGGGAGAGAAATCAATGGAATAACATCGTGGCTATACATGAAGAACATTTAAGCTATCCTGATCTCCTTTTGTACCTCTTTTTCTTTAGAATCAAAAGATCATACATTAAGGAAAGAGCTTAGAGGAGCAGGAGGAAGGGGATGACACAGCATTGACATATCCAAGCTTATCCCTATCTCCTTTCATACATCTTTTTGTTTTTCATTCATGGTCTACCATGGTCTGCAATTGTTGAACACCAACCATTTGATTTATCATCAACCAATTTTTGATAAGATTGGTACTTTGATTTATCATCAACCATTTTCAGAGAATGAGTTATGTTCCATGGGGTGGGAAAAATATCTGCTCAGTGACCTCAAAACACTAGGGAATTTTGGATTTCTTTCGGGCCAACACTATCCAGAAGAGAATGCCCCCTTTGTATGAACCCTAACCATGTCCAGAGAAGAACTTCCCTTTTCTCCACTGTTGTCTGAAATCTAATTGTCTCATTAGATGGGTGAAAATCGAGGTGACATTGAATAAAAAGATAGGTGTTAACTATCTCTCATTATTTAATCTAATTGCCTCATTAGTCCAAATTAATTAGAGGCTTAAACTAACTTTATCTAGTTGGCTATTTGGCATAAGGAAAAAAAAATTTTATGTGAAAAGTCGGTTTTGCCCTGCCACGTAAGCAAACACAGACGGCGTTGACGGCTTTTCCTTGATTTGCAAAAGCCAGAAAACCACAAAGTACTTAATTGTAAAAAAAACACACATGTCTTTATTTGCAAAAACCGAAAACCACATGGGTTTTTTTTAAACTTTCCCCTATTAATAAGATTGAAAGGAGAGAAAGGAAGGCAATTAGAGTGGTGCTAATTAAGGTTAAAAACTAACAAGTTGAAAAGTGATTTGGGTTTAGTGAGACAAAGTTAGCGATTGTGTTTATAAACAATGCTGACTAAATGCGTGTGCTTTATCGACTTTTTTCAAGTCATTTGTTCACCGGTTTAAGTGTATCATGTTATTAAATCAGTAATTGATGTTCTAATAAAAAAATATTCATAATTTACTTTATTTTTATATTTTATTTTGAAATAATTCATGTGTTTATGTTTAGTATACTACTCTCCGTGTGAAATGATTAAAATGGACACTTATGCTCTGCTTGTTTGGTGGTTTGGGAGGTTTTGTAATGTATGGTAAGACATGGTATGGTTTGGTAAAATGAGGTTGTAACCCATACTTTGTTTGGGGAAGGGTAGAGTAAAAAAGAGGTTTTTAAACCATACTGTGTTTGGTTTAAAGGTAAGGTAAAGTAAGGTTATCTACCCAAATTACAAAAATACCCTTTTTAATATTCCCAAATTGACTTTAGTTAATAATTCTTTTTTCTGGTTTGGCTCTATTTCATTGATTTTGAGTATGGATCATACAGCTACAATGAATACAAGAACCATAAGGTCACATATGAAATCCAAGAAACCACTCTATAATTGATAACCTTGGTCTTATTAGGAAGTGTATACGATCATTTATATTCATTAAAAAATATTGGTAATTTAATCGGTGCTTGCTTTTTTTATTTTGCCTTTTTTTTTTTTTTTTTTTTTTGTTTTGAGCCCCAAATTCACCTGGCTAAGGAAAATATTCTATGTTCACCTGGCGATTATCTTACGGCCTTCTTATTCAAGCCTCAGATATTTGAGTCATGTAATGCATGCTCTTTGTTCTTTAGCGATTGGAGTTGTGTTCATAGTTGTCAGTCACAAGACTGAACACAATCTTCTATTTATTATCTTATATCATATAATAAGCTATTCAGTATTATGAGGACATATGACAATAAGCCAATAACCAATTGTCCTGTGTTGAATCTTCCAAGACTTCCACCTGAGTAACAGAACACAGCTATATGTTATCCCACTTTGGTTAAACCTGTGTATAGGGCACAGTCAAGACACCTTTCAGAAATGTGCTGCAGCTGATTTTCAGCATGGAACATAGAGAGTCAGCAGAAATGAGAACAACTACACAATGAAAAAATAATATTCACAATTTTATACATGGAAGTAATTGCTTCTACATTCGAATGTCTCATATTGCGGACATTCTGCAGTACCCTTTTTTATGAAGAACATGAAAGAAAACAAGACAAACAAACAATACATAGTCCATGCTGAAAATCAATTCTTACATCAAGTTGCCAACGAACAAATACATAGTCCATATAATAAAAACCCAACTTACATAAATTGTTTCCCTTAACAAAGTCAAAGTCTTACAACAAAAACAAATAGCTCTCATATCTCTCATGTGGTAGCTTGTGTGTAACATACTTGTCCCTGCATAAAATGAAAATAACAAACAATAAATTAGTTTCACAACTAATTTTATCAAAGAAAAATTAATAGAAGCATATCACGATTGGATAACTATTGTAGAATAAATTACTTTGGTGCTCACATGAAGGCAAGCATATGGAAAAGAATACTAACCTTTCAAATTAGTTTTGTGATTCATAATCACAACCCATTAAATCCAACAACACCGATTTGCGATGCTCAATCGGACATCTAATCACACTTTCCAACATTTTTGGGTCCTTAACTAGAAACACATAGGCTTTGTTAAATATTGATTGTGCTATTCCTATGTCCTTAAGCATACTCCAAATATCAAAATCTTTAAGAGGATCCCGATTCGCCACACATTGTTCTAAAATATTTGCGGATCTTTCTATGATTGTTGTTGCTTGCATCATTATGTTGTTTGATTGCACGATAGCATTGGCTACTGACTCAAGAGCCTCAGACAAGTCACCATCTTCAAAATTGTTAACTCTTTTACTTTTTTTGCCCCTAGAAGAACTTCGACCCTCAAATTGTGATGGTTGATTTACCGGTGAAGTTTCATCTCTAACTTCATTGTTTTGTGAAGCCATATTTTCATTCCCACAAAAATTCTCCAAATCAGCTTCATTTTGGGCAACCATCACATCAATATCATCAATTGTATCCCCCGAATGAAGGCTATGCGACGTATTTCCGGGATGCTGAAGTCTCCTTCTTCTCATTTCCGCCGCCGTCTCGGCATGTTGCCTAGTTGCTCGATCTTGCCCATAAAGTTGAACTAGTTTTTCATAATTTCTAACGCACTTATCCTTGAATTCAGCGGCTTCCGGTACAACCTACACATTTAAGTATTGCTTAAAAAATGCCATGTATATATCGAACATTGTATCATAATAATATTAACAAATTAACTAACCTCAATTAATTGTTGCCACACCTTCGGCTCGGCACTCCACATTTCCGTTGTTGGACTCCAAGCAAACCCACTCATTCCATTTTTGAAAATGTCATAGCATCGAATAAAAGGCCTTTTAATATTTTTCATACGATTTTGCAATTTTTCTTTGTCTATTGGTTTACCGGGGAACTTACCTCTCATCTCATTCACTATGTTATCTAATGCATGTGTGGTGAAAGTCCTACCAACTCTATTCCCCATTGCTTGTTGATGCAAATATGCATTTATTAAAGCATCATCCATCGTAAAGGTCCATATGCATGTGCCATTCCCATCATTAGTGTTTGAGTTTGTTTTCCTCTTTGGCATTTCTTTAAACTACACCAACCAAAAAACATTAAATAAATTGTTAGTTATGGATATGAAAGAATAATAATGCAAGTCACCAATTTATGAAAACCCAAGGCTAATTTGCATAAAAAAATGTTCCAAATTGACTTTAACTACCAAAATCAAGCTAGACAAGCCACGAAAATGAAGTAATTGCATGGAGGGAAGAAAGTAAAATATTTACACAAAGACTTCATTTGGAATGAAAGGGCATGAAATTGTTTAAAATCAGTTTATACGGCCAAAGACTTCATTTGATAAATATTTCAAAATACAAACATAAAGTCACTAATGAATTACAACGATCATTCAACATAATGAAGCCACATTGCCGCCGCTATTTCATCTCTAATGATCTCCCCTTGAATAGTTTCTTCGTTATTTTCCTAACTAGCACGACATTCTTCTCCCACTTCATCCCGAAGTTCATTATCAACTTGTGCAAGTAGTGTCTCATCGGGGTCTACACCCATTAAATAATTATGCAAAATACAACATGAAAAAAATGATTTCTTTATGTGTTTCTAAACCATAATGCGGCTCGTTTGAACTACTGACTATAGGGAAACGGTTTTTAAGAACACTAAATGCTCGTTCAATGGCACAACGCAATGATGCATGTCGAAGATTAAATAGTTCACGTGGATTTCGCGGTGGATTTCTTGAATATTCCTTCAAGTGATATCGCTCTCCTCTATATGGTGTAATAAGTCCACTTCTCAACATGAATCCCGCATCGACAAGATAATATTTCCCTAAAAATTAAATGAACTGTGTTATAATGAGTAGTGTACATATGAAGTTATTATTAATATTCTATTATGGTTATGGTTACCTTATGGAATCTTTAAAGGATGAGGTCTACTTAATGCATTCTTTATAATTCTAGAATTAGATGCCGTGCCTTCCCACCCAGGTAATACATACGTGAACTTCAAATCAAATGTGCACGCCGCTAATACATTTTGTGTTGGATAATCCTTCCTTCCACGATATTTGGGAGCTTCAGAACTATGAACTTTTGCAAGAATATGTGTCCCATCAATAGCGCCAACACAATCCTGACATTAATAAATTTCATACTTTAATCTAAATGTAAGCATGGTTATAGTTAAATTGCAATTCCAATAGTTATTTAATCACCTTGAAATATGGGTAGAATCTGTTACTGCAAAATATTTCTGAAGGAATTTGTGAGCCATCGGGTTGTGTTAAAATTTGTCTCCCGGGAAATGCCGAAAAGTTGTCTCCCGGGAACGCCGAAGAAAGAAAGCTAGTTCACGGTGGGAAACATTGTGACCTAATAAATAAAATGTTTTTGCAACCTGCTCCTCAACCGGCGCTTGCAAAGTTGCTCGAAGACCACCATCTCTAATTAGCATATCACACAACCCTAGGAAAGCCGAAGAGCTCATTCTAATCATATTATGGCATAAATCACTCGAGAGCAAGTGCGACATTAATTCATCTCTTGATAGGTCTGCTTCTAGCCTTATCTCTGGTGTGATTTGACTTCTACTTTGTCAAACTGCATTCCGTCGTCTTGCAAGACAACTAATTACAGTAACAACAGCTTGAGCTGCTGCTAAATGGTGCAAACGATACATTCTCATGACAGGATTATCCAATATAAATTGTACGAGAAGCATTTTAGCTAATGTGATTTTTTCATCATCCATCTATACATGAAGCAAGTCTCCATGAATATACAAATTAAATAAGAAATAGAAAAACAAAACTTTAGTATACAATGTTATTCAATGAGCTAAATATTAAAAATAAAATAAAAAACCAAACCATTCATTAATAATGCTAAAAAGAAAGATCCTTTGATAAAGTTAGTGAGAAGCTTTATAGGTTCCCATATATTGGAATAAGTGCAGACAAGGAAGAATTTAATATGTTCAATTCAATGACTAGAACATCTGCTGAACAATTACTAATATGATTCAATAGGGTCTATTCTAGACATCTTAATGTACTCTTTTCTAATAAGTCTTCCTTATTGCTCAAAACTCACTTTGGACATATTAAATTCTAATCATGCCTTGCCCACAATTATAAAAAAAAAAAAAAAACAGTTAACATATTCTCTACTATGTAACTCTTCTCAACCTTAGGTATTTTGCAATGAAAAAAAAGAAAAGAAAAACAAGAACCATGTTCCATATTAACTAGAAAAAGTCAGTGCCTTCAAGGGCCAAGCGAACTGAGCATAGGAGGGAAACAAATGGAAAACTGAATATTAAGGAATGGCCAACACCAATTCAATCAATTAAAAAAAAATCTCACTATCACGCACAACCAATGTCAATTACCCACAATATCGTCATTAATCACAATTTCAATGGATCCAATACACAAGATTATCCTTTGAAATTACGCAAAGTAACAGGAATGCTTAGATTCGATAAGAAAAACACTAAAATGATAATATACATTAGTGACAGAAAATGATAATATAATCACCATTAAAACGGACAAGTTCATACAAAATTATGTATATCTAAATCCTTTCATAAACCCTAAAAACATATTTAAACACAAACGAATATTTTTTTACTCAAAATAAACAATAGTAGCATAATTGCAGCTTTGAACCTTTGGCATTTGTTCAAAAGAAAATGCAATAACCCATTCTACCAGGGTATACATGAAACCAATGTTGGGCATTTGATGAAATAGTGATTGCAAATAAGAGCACTACAGTAATAAGTTCAGTATCTATCAATATTCAGCAACCCATCAGAACAGGTTCTTCCGTGGGGTGATTACACCATGTAAAACATATAAATCAGATGCATAAAAAAAAAAACCCCTTGTCAAAGAAGTACACTATCATGATAAACTCATTCAATTGTAGAACATAAATATCTTTTCTTTCCCTCAGATGGTATGGTTTGGTGATTATCAATAACTTAAAAATCACTCAAGAAATCAGAATGATGAACAAAAACATTGCATTCCAATCAATCCCATCAACAATTGAAATCTCAAAACATATCAAATTCATCGAATCAAAACCTTCAATGCTTCGGAGAAAAACAGAGATCGGAGAAAAAGAATCACCTTCGATCCGTGAGATTGCAAAGGAGTTGGCGAGGGAAATGAGAACTTCGAGATCGAAACCCTCACGCTGGTTGTGGAGTCTCCCGTGACTTGAGTTCAGATGTTCTTTTGGAACAATTTAAGTTATGCTACTCTCATGTATGGTTTGGTAATAATCAATAACTAGAAGGGCATTTTCGTCCAGTAAAAAATCAAACCCTCTCAACCCCCCATTTTGGTGGGTTGAAAATTTGAAGGTAAACCATCATTTTACCCTCTCCTACTATACCATCAACAAAAACCCCCTACCAAATAAGGTTTTCTAAAAAACCATACTTTACTCTAGCCCCCCCCCCCCGAAAAAAACCACCAAACAAGCAGAGCATTAGGGGCGGTTTGGTTCTGAAGTGAATTGCCGAAATGATGGAAGTCTGGAAGTGGCACTTCGGTGGAAGTGAACAGTCAGTTGGAACTATCCACTTCGGTGTGTTTGGTTCAAGCTGAAAACTGGACTTCGGAGACCACTTCCTGTGTTTGGATGGTTGAAGTAGGTATCTGGAAAATCCCACTTCATCACTTTTTTAGTGTTATAAGTAACACTGAAGTGGAGATATGATCACCACTTCGGTGAGGGGGTAAAGTTACCCCTTCATGCTTTTTACACTTGTTTAATTACATCACATGATTTGATTTAATTAAATAATTTAATTATTTTATTACGATGGTAATAAATAATTTATTTATTAAATTAAAAACTTTGCATACCACATAATTAATTTAATACCATGCTATTAAATTAAATTAAATCGGTTAATATATTATGCTTAATTATTAATTAGTGAGCGTAGTGATTTAATTATTTCATTACCATGGTAACAATTATTTTATTTATCATTAAAAAATATTGCAAAGTAGACTGAAGTGAGAGGCTGAAATCGTGACTTCGGGATTTTTCTAGCTGAAGTCAGACACCGAAGTGGCCGAACTCAGAAGTTGTCATACCATCACTTCCGGGTCCAAATCAGTGAAACAAACACACCAAAATATTCTGTTTTTTGCATTGTTCAGTACTGTTTGATACTATTTGTCATTGTGTCTAAATAAATTATAACCGTTGAATGTAAATCTAATCGTTATGGTACTAAGGATGTGAATCTTGATCTTAATTTTATGAGGACCCAAATAAAAATGAAACCACTTTCCTTGCCTTTTAGCCCTCATTCTGATGTGGATTAAGGAAAAAAAAAAAAAAGGAAACCGAAAGAGTGTAAAGTCATTGAATAATTTAGTGTCACAAGCAATAATGATTTAATGTTAAAATGTAGTCCAACTAATTGCAAGAGGATGGTGGGCTAAAGAAAATGATATTGATTATAATTTGTGCTAAATATTGTTTTAAATAAATTAAATAATTTGAGTAATTTGTTTTTTGGTTTTGCCAAAGGATTACTAGCCCAATAATACTGGTTCACTTGGGAAAATATTAGTGTGCGCAGTTCAAGTTTTACTAAATTTCATGTTATATTTAATTATGATATGAAAATTTTCAATGGAAAATAGATGACTTTATAAAACATTGATCATATAATTTATGGTATTCATTTCTAAAAACAAAAATGAAGTGATAAATGAGGCTTGCAATATCTAACTTTATATAGCGAAAAATAAAAAATGAGACATTAAAAAATTCTTCAATTCAAAACTCATCGAAAATAATAGTCTATACACGTGGTTGTCCACATTCATCAAAAAAATATATATATATATAAATAAAATTAATCAACACGAACATCATTTATTAATCTTGCAATCAAACGCGTAGACATACCACACCTACATAATAAAACATTAAATTTGGAGAAATCAAAGTTGATGTTATATGAAAAATATCATATGATCATTTTCTTGAAACATTAAAACAAATAAAGAATTAGAGTTGACATTTTATTTTAAGAAAAAGTCTTCAATTTTTTTAAGACAAAGAGTGTGGACGTGAAAGCATTATTACTTGGTGCTTATACTTGCACTAACAACCTTGCTTCTTTATTAATTAATTGAAATTAAAAAAACATTAGCGTGTGATAGAAATAGAAAGTCCAGACTTGGCTCAATGCTATTTTCTAAAAAGTTATTTTTATTTAAACAATTTTTATTTTATTTAAATCAAACACATATTATTAAGTTCATTTCACTAGATAATTGTTGCAATCTTGGTTTAGTCCCGCATCGTCAAACAGATCGAGTGTCTATGTGTAAATATATGAAGGGTAACCCCATTCTATCATGCCGGTTTTTTGGTATTATATATCTCTCGCTGTGTGCAATATTGATGTTTTCGTAGAGAGAACGGTACAGAATGGATGTGGGATTCGATAAGAGACTGATCAATAGATGGTTCTAAACAGAAAAGCGAGTGAAGTGTTGCTGAGTGAAGTATCTCTGACTAAACGAGAACGTTGACATTAGGTCTGGAGTTCTACTTTATTGGACCGATTTTTTTGAGGTTATGAGTCACGTATACAACAACAACAACAACAATAATAATAATTTGATATAATAAATTTATATTGAATCTTTCAAACGCGTCGCCTTACAAGTTATAAATAGTACGGAGTGATGCTTTTTAACTTGAGCCCATGAAAAGTCTACTCCTGAGTTCTTAAAAGAAGGTTAACAACATTCTCAATTAATTTTTTTGTATGAAAAATAAATTAATAATAATAATAATAATAATAATAATAATAACACAGTATTTGACACCTTCTCATTTGAATATTCCTTCTTTTTATGGAGTATTATTATAAAAGTAGGAGCCCCTCCTTTTGAGTTTATAGTTCAGCAATTTATTCACATACTTTTTGCAATCTCTCAATCACAATGGCAAAGGTATGATATATTTAATTAATTTCATGCAATTATTCATAGGAATTATTATTTATATCAACTCATGGAAACTTAGATATGAAACTGTATTTGGTTTATTTTAGAAAAAAGTTGTGTTAAAGATCCCAATGAACGGTGCAAAAGAGCAATCAAAGGCTATGAGCATTGTTGTTGGTTTTTCTGGTATTTTCTTACCATTTCTTTCATTATAATTTTTTTTTTCATATAAAATATAATGTTTAATTTATTGAGAACATGATGAATGGCAGGTATTATATATGCCGGAATTGAAGGAGAAAACATCGATCAAATTGCGTTCATTGGAGATGGAATTGATCCAGTAAATATAACAAAAGCATTAAGAAAAAAGTTCTGTTACGTAGAAGTGATCAGTGTGTCAGTCATGGCAGAAGACAAACATAAAGACTTAAATAATCAAACTGAAACCGAAAGTGATATCATTTTCGCAAGACCAATGTGTCTTTATAATTATCCATGCGTGGATTTTGCTTATTACGATATCCCCCGATACCCTTCTTGTGTAATTTTGTAAATAATTTTGAGAAATACACATGTCAGGTTAATTATGTCAGTGTAAATTAATTTGTAGCGTCTTATACTATATATATATATATTTGTATGGTTGTTTATATTGTATGTTTATTCTCAAAAGATTTCATGTATGCATATATATATATATATGGCTCCAATTAATGGACATAATTTTAACAGTTCAATCATATATCTAGTTGCATGACAAGATGTTATATAAACACAAATGAATTTTCCACAATTAAGATATATCCACTAATTAATTTTGTTTTATAGATTAATTTTCATGCAATTTCTTAGGAAATTGTTGATAATTACCTAGCAAATTTGATGACTCAATTTGTAAGTTTGACCAAGAGGCTTTGTCTTAACTCCTACGTATGTAATTCTAAATTAACTACCCTTTTCTAAAGGAGTTTAAATTTGTAATCAATCATTAAATATTAGGTATATAATGATGTTTGTGTATAATTAATAACATAATATAAATTTCATCACTTCCTAGAAATGCCTATGAAGATCATAGTTAGTTCTTTTAGATAGGCATTATACTAATACCTATAATTTTTCATTTTTGAATGAATAAGTTGATGATGATCATTATATATTACATTTATTGTTTTAAAAAACCAAATGTATATATACAAGAGTTATATTAATCCTATTTTGAATTAGAAAGGGACCAAATCATTGTCATCGGAGAAGGAGTTGATCCTGTGTGCTTGTCGAAAAAATTAAGAAAGAAGATAAGTGATATTGTCGAGCTCATTATAAGTGTAGCTCAAGTGGAGGTTAGAAAACGCAGCAATAAGGCGAAGCCGCCTCCAGTCTGCCAAGATTGTCATCCTCAGCTCATGCAGCATCAGTTTGTTTATGAAGTTTGTGGCAAGCCTGCTCCTTACTCTGTTTTCTTGTGAAATAATATATATATATATATATATTAGGACTCATCATTTAGGGGCGTCTAATTTAGGGATATTTATAATAGACATTGAATTTACATCTAACAGTTACAATTCATTTAAACATAGTAACAAATAATGTTAAACAATACTGAACAGTGTAAACAATAAATATATACAATACTTTATACAGTATTCATATAAAGAATAGCCATTTGATCATGATCCAACGATTTTCAATCAACATTACTAGTAAATAGTAATCTGCGTGTTTACCTATATGATATATATCAATATAACCAATTTTTATATATCATAATTAAACACTATATTTTTCATGCCCGTTGAATAGTCTCCACTGCATTTTCTTTACTTAGCTATATATATATATAATGAGACACAACCAGTTGACCAAGGCTTTGTCTTAAGTTCCTATATATTTAATTATTTCTAATCAAGCAGTGTAAGTTTAATAATCAATCATTATCAATCATTATCAATCATTATGACATATAATGACGTTTGTCTAATGACACCATATAAAGTTCTTCACTTCCTAGGAACGTTACACCCTAAAATATTTTCTTAATTGAACTAATCAAATCCAATGAACACAATGCACACACACACAGACACACACATATATATATACACACATGTACACATAGAAGATAAAACCTAACTAAGCTTCATTAATTGTTAACATTCTCATATATACAAGAAGCATATACCATCCAAGCTGGGATCAATAATATGGCAAAGGTGAGAGGCAAAAATTAATTAATCACTTTCCATCCTTTTAGTTAATACTTTTGCACTCATATCTCAAAACATAAATATATGTATATATATATCAGCTAAAAATGGTGTTGAAGCTCCATTTAGGGGACAAGAAGAAGAAGTCTAAAGCCATGAAGATCATAGCGAATTTTTCCGGTATTATTAATTAATCCCTATAATTAATTTTTTAATTTTTGAAGAAACTAATAAAATGATGATGATCACTATATATATTACAATTGCTTTATATGACTACATGTATATACATACATATTAGTTATATCGATCCAAGTCGAAGAAGAAAAGGACCAAATTATTGTGATCGGAGAAGGAGTTGATCCTGTGTGCTTGACGGGAAAATTAAGGAAGAAGATGTGTGATCATGTCGAGCTCATTAGTGTAGCTCCGGTGAAAGTTGAAAACCCCAATGATAAGCCAAAGCCGCCTTCGGTCTGCCAGGGTTCTCATCCTCAGTTAATAAATTATCCATTTGCTTATGAATTTTGCGACAAGCCTGATCCTTATTGTGTTATTTTGTGAAAAATGTTATTTTACTCCTTGCTTCATGAATTTGAGTTGAAAAAAAATAATAATAAAAAACTAGTAGATTTGTTGACCATGTTTGGGGTTGGTTGATGAAAAACAATATTATGATTTAATAGTTTGAACTTTTCTAAGTTCTTGAAAGGTTAATTATGTGTGTGTGTATATATATATATGGCCATTGTGATGTGTTACATTTGACATTAATGTCTCTCTTCACCAACAATAAGCCAAATGATTAAATAATAACTCTATATTTGTAGGTTGAATATTAATTCAATGAATTCATTTGAATATTAAATTTAAGAAGGTGCATGTATCCTTTTTTTTCTTAAGTTAATAAATTCATTAAGCATTTACATGCTGTTCAATTTCTAGTTCCTTTTAGGGTGCGTTTATTTTGGCCCAAGTGAAAAGAAGTGGGGAGAAGTGGACTCACTTCCTCCACTTCTCATATTCTTTTAGTCTGAAATTGGGAAGTCACCACTTCCCCCACTTCAGAATGGGTATTTTTTATACCGAAGTGGGAAAAATGAGTTTTTATAAAACTCACTTTTCCCACTTCGAAAAACCCTTCAGAAGTTACACTAGTTACACCGAAATATATGAACACTATAAATGGAAAAATGAACACTTCATGGAAGAAACATTTCCGACAAAATGAACACAGGAAGTAGAGGAAGTCATATCACTTCCACCACTTTCTACCACTTCAAAAAAGTGGCATTTCCCCCACTTCCAGACATACTTACACTTTAGGGCGTGTTCATTTGGGTGTAAGTGGGGGGAAGTGTAGGGAAGTGGACTGACTTCCTCCACTTCTGATGTTCTTTTCCTCTGAAGTGGGGAAGTGGCCACTTCCCCCACTTCAGACTGAAGTGAGTTTTAGTTATAACTCACTTCAGCATTTTTTACACCGAAGTGGGGGAAGTGAGTGCTCACTTCCTCTCACTTCCAAAGACTCTTCGGAAATGACATCACTTACACCGAAATGAACACCATTAGTGGAAAAATGAGCACTTCATGGAAAAACACTTTCTGCAAAATAAACACAGGAAGTGGTAGAAGTCATATCACTTCCACCACCACTTCCTGACTTTCTCCCACTTACACCGAAATGAACACGCCCTAAAATGAACCCTTTAGATGTCACTTATCATGAACAAAGATTAAATATTGAACTAACAACAACTAAACTCTCAAATTAATATGCATGTGTTCAACTTGTACTATATATTTATGTATATTAGATATTGATATCTTAGATGAAATCATGCATAGCTTCATTTTAATTTAATGGTCTTGTTCCTAGTATAATTAATTAGAAGATACATCTCTATCAGTAATTATTTTTCAATCATTGTAAATTTGATCTAATATATATATATATAGAAGGCCAAACCTTAATTGGAAAAATATATGTTTAATATTTAAGTTGTTAAAACTAATTAACCACCTATAGTTATAAAATTAAGCTTTTATATTCCCCTATCATTCATCTATTAAATATGTTTAAATTTCCTGCATTTTCTTATGTGTGTGTAGATGTTTTTCTTTTTCTTTTTTATTTTTTTTTCTTTTGAGAAAAAGAGAGAGAGAGAGAGAGAGAGAGAGAGAGAGAGTAGAATAGGTTTATTATTTGATATATGAATCATAATTAATTGTCTAAGAAGCTGTGTTTAATAAAATACTAATGATAATAATGTGACTCAAATTTTTAATAAATAAATAAAATTCAAATTATAACCCTTTTACATTAATAATAATAATCTTGAATTATATACTTGCCGTACTTCATGCGTCCATTAACACAAGCACAGGATAAAACATCAAAGTCAAAATCAAAGCATGATTAATTTAATCAACCTAATTAAGATTAAAACTTACATATAATATATAAAAACATTCCAACATTTGCAACATCATTCTGGTTAAGAAATTAAACAAGAGAGAAATATAAAGTAAAAAAAAAGAAATTAAAGATGATAGGAAAAAGATCAGTGAATAATTATATATATATATATATATATATATATATATATATATATAACTAATACTTGTACCCCTTGACATGCAAGCTCTCCTTAGCAGCCGCATCTCCGGCGCCGGCAATGTAGTTCCCGAGAGTGGCCTCAGAGTTCGCCTTGCATCGGATAAGAAAAGCTTGTTGCGCGGCGGTGACATTTTCCGGCTTCCCGGACCATTTTTTGATTGTGCTTTGTTGCAATGCTCTACCGAAGGAAAATGAAAGAGTCCATGGTTTGAGTACATTTAACTTGTTCATGGCATTTAGGTTTTGTGTTGCTTCTTCTTCGCTTTGCCCGCCGGAGAGGAACACAATACCGGGGACGGCAGGCGGCACCGTGCGTCTTAATGCCGTCACAGTGTACTCTGCTATGACTTCCGCTGCTACCTATTCAATCAATTTAGTTTACTGCATATGAACCCTTTTTTTCTTACATTTGTTTTATATTTTATTAAAAATATCACTATGCATGAGTTCATCTATCCTTAGTAAATGTTTTCACGAAGCACTACACTATGGTTTTTTTATATTTTAGAGTATAAACTTTAACTTGAATTAAAGTAATTACCCAACTTCAATTTTGTTTCACAAAATGATTACCGGAGAAATTCAAACATATTTTTAATAATGTAAATACCGAATTTTCTCTATTAGTACATACATGACACATTGATCACTTGCTAACAAAGAATTACCGTCATCCACATCATTAAAAATAGATCAAAATCTCTTAGATGAACACTTGGTGAAACAGAATTAAAGTTGTGTGATTATTTTGATTTAAATTAAAGCTTGGACGCCAAACTAAAAATGAGTGGATCTTATACCAAAAAAATTCACCAAAATGATTCTAAAGTATAAAAGGCCACTAATTAAACTATAAATAAATGAATGAATACCTTAGGGCTGTCTGAGCCAGGAGTGACCATATTGGGCTTGAGCAAAGTCCCTTCCAAGAGCACATGATGATCATTCAATGCCTTGTAAACCGCCGCAAGAACCACCTCAGTCACGGCGGCGCATTTCTTGATATCATGATTTCCGTCAGTGAGCACCTCCGGCTCCACAATCGGCACCAGTCCATTCTCCTGGCAAATTATCGCATACCTCGCAAGCCCCCTCGCATTTTCTTCGATCGATAAAGGCGAAGGCTCCGTGATGCCGATCTTCAACACCGCTCGCCATTTGGCGAAACGAGCACCGGCTTTATAGTATTGTTGGCATCGAGAGCCGAGGGAATCGAATCCCTGAGTCGTCGTCTCTCCGTTGGTCCCGGCGAGCTCGACAACGCCTTTATCGACTTTGATCCCCGGCATTACATTGTTTTCGATCAGGACATCGACGAAGGGTTTGCCGTCACTCGTCTTCTGGTAAAGCGTCTCTTCGAAGAGGATTACGCCGGAGAGATAGGTTAAGGCTTCCGGTGCCGTGAAGAGGAGTTGCCGGAGAGATTGCCGGTTCGATTCAATGTTTTCGACGTTGATGCCGGCTAAACGTTTGCCGATTGTCCCCGTGCTTTCGTCTGCGGCGAGGATGCCTTTTCCCGGTGTTGCTATGTATTTCGCTGTTTTCATCAGCTCCTCTGGATGCATATGTTGTACATCAAGAGTAGAATTTTACATCATTACTGTTATATATATATATATATATATATATATATATATATATTTGAATTAAAATAGATGAATATATTATGGTTTTGTCAAATAAAAAGGGATAGTTACTGTCGGATTGAACCTCATATAAGACAGTAAAGTAAGCCGGTGTAAAAACTTATCAAAAGAGACAAAATATATAGAGCATGATATATATATATATATATATATATATATATTAGATGTATTATTTTGGTTTAGATAATTCTATGGGTTTTTATAAAATAAAATATATGGTTTATATTTTTGCATGCATGCATGCAGGTAAACCACACGTAGGTATAAACCCTTATCCATATATGACGTCTGAGAACCCACAGAAGTATTTCTCAGGATATATATACTTAAAAATGTTTCAACCATTGATTACATCAGAGAAAGATAATTTGGATTTAAATTTTATGGATATATGTATATAATTTTACAAAATGTGAAAGAATAATACTATTATTAGATATAAATAATCCACAGATATTTAACCACTAAAATATATTCGGACAAGCAATTAAATAGAAGGAAATATCCTATAATTATATTATGGAGAATTTGGATAAAAAAACTAAAAATAAAAGAAGGGTCATCAATAAACTTTTTATAATATATAATAATTACAGAGCATACCTGCATACTTTCCAATGAAGGCAGACATTTTTTTATAATTTTCTTTTGAGGAGGGATGAGCTAAAACAAAAGTGCAAAAGAAAAGGCACTTATATAAAGCCCATGCAAGAGAATATACCCGTTGGATCTGCCACGTGGCATCTAACCAACGGAGCTCCTCTTCTTTAGGATAGGGAAATGGGTGTAGGTCTTCGTGCCACGTGGCGATGACGTGGCCTTATCCTTTTATAAGAGTGGAAGAGATGAGGGGATGAGAATAAGGTGAGGGTTTTGGAGAAGGGAATTGAGTGGAAATGGTGCACTTTGAGAACTTATTTATTACTTTTGGAGTTTTTATCACTTAATTAATTAATTAATTCCCACTTTTAAATGGTCAATATTTATTTTCATGTCACTGAATTATAAGCACTCGGCAAAGGGTCAATTCATAATGCCCTTTCATGACATATATATATATATATATATATATATATATATATATATATTTGATTATCTTTTGTGACCATAGAGCTTAAAATTACAAAGTACTTAATTTATATAAGCAAAGAGTTGATAATGATTGAAATGCGATTCAAAGATTTTAAATAATAATAATAATAATAATAAAATAAAAACAAAAATTAAACAAGCCTTAATTCAATCATTATCACTACTATAAAAAATTAAAGGTTAAAAAAAAAATTGGTATAACAATTCCATAACATAGACCAAGGATTTAAATCAATTTTGAATCCTCAATAAGCGGCATTTTCCAATAATCTTTGTAGATAACAAAAAAAGAAATCTTGTTTTAAACAACATTCACAAGAGAACCTACAAATAGTGGAAAGAAATTAAATGGAAAAACAGTAATTAAAAAGATAGCCAAATAAAAAAGTGATGGAGAAGAAGACAAAAAAAGAATATTCACATAATTTCTTTTCTTTCATTTGTCAGGAAATCAAAATGTTGTCATCCAACCAAAAAAAATAAGACAGATTTTTCCCACAAAATTTTTTTTTAAAATTTTGCTTTTCACCCATTTTCCCAGGTTCCACAACACAAACCCTAGACCAAGCCTGCCATTCAGCACACAAATATAATCCACAGAAACAGTAATATGCAAAACAAGAGAAAAGAATAACTGGAAAATTCCCATTGTCTTCTCCCAGAAATGGCAGCGTATGGAAACATTCATGTTAAAGAGAAAAAAAAAAGAGAGGTAATTGTTGTTGGTTATATCTAAGGGCTTAAAGCTTGGTACAATTAAAAGTTGAGCAAAAAAAAAAAAAAAAAATGGTTCCAGGACTTACCAAGAACTGATGAAAGTTATGAGTAATATACAGTGGATTCACCGGCCGAAGCATTTCAATATCGAAGATGTGAGAGTTGAAGAGAGAAATTTCAGTCCGGCTGAACCTCCGGGAAAGTAGGATATAGCATAATACGCGAGAGCGAGAACCTGGGGAAACAATGAGTGATCTCAAATTTCATGAAAAAAATTGGTATGCTCTTTTCATGTAGCCATGAATAACATTGGCCAATCCTTGATTTATAATGATGGCCTAAGATGAAAGCAACATAACCAAAAGGCATGGGTATTCCAGCAAGTGACACAACAAAAGACTGATGTAGAGAGAACCAGATTAAAAAATTGGTCCTACCAAAAACTATATTAGGCAAAGTTCATAAAATACCTGAAGCACAGAGAAGAAAACAGAGAGGATGTAACTGTGAAGCACCATCGACACGTATATAGTACCCACCATACTGCCGATAAATCCCAATGTGAAAGGAAGTCTCTGCACCATTATTTACAAATGATCACTGTCAGCACTCTCTAACACTAAGCATGCCATAAAATCAAATAAGATGCTTTGGGTAGACTATCAAAGATTAGGCCTCCTAGCATCAAGCAAATTGGATGCTAAAAAATTGTTCAAGATCAGGTAAAAAAAAATCTAAAACCATTCATGACAGCAATAAACATAAATAATGTTATGTGACAAATATTATTTAATCACAGAAACTACTATCAAACACCTTGCACAGTCAAGAATATTATAGTTAATTGCCTAAAGGTTAATAGAAGCATTTGAGGTCCATTCCTTGATAAAGCACTTACTAATTTTCTTTATCATAAGCTCAGATGTCTCCGCCTCCCAGTAATGACAGCATTAATGTCTAAAATTAAATGATGTGCACAAAGTGAAAAATATTAATCACACTATATTATAAGGCCATTTGCTACCCGCTCAATAAATAACTTCCCTAAATTTATCAACATGCAAACCAGTTTGAGACCATTTAGGTTTTAAAGAATCACAATGAGACAGAACATCAATTTGCGCATGAAACTGTCCCAATAGGCAGTGGACCAGATGGTCTTAAGGTCTTCAAGACAAAAACCAATAGCTAAAGGTGGACTTAAGTTCCTCAATAGGAGGATAAATTAACTAAATCAACGCACATATCAGCATTTCTCCCCAAGAAAACGGTATTAACTAAGGAACATAAGAACACAAGTATTCAAGTCAATGGCAATCAAATTGGAAATACAGACTCTGCATGCTGACAGCTTCACAAAGAGAAAGAGGCTATCTCCGTTAAATGATAAGTAATGCTCCAAGAGCTGATTTTATACAAGAATATAGCAGATTGTTTCCAAACAAATAAATAATGCATGTGATGGCATTAACCATCTCTACCATAGAATAAAATTAGTGGCTCTCTCTTCTTCGCAAACATGAACACAACTTTCTTCCCCATCCTACTACTTTCTCATGTATATATAGCCATATTTCACTGATTTATGATGCTAGAATTCCCCTCTAATTCAAAGCCAATCATATTTTTCCATCAACAGTTAATAAGAAGTAGCTTTTCCAGGGCCAAACAAACTATATCTCAAGAAAGAAAATCCTCACATTTTAGAATATTAGATGCATGATAATATATAGAGAATCATATCTTTGAAATATTTACCTCTTTGGATGACATGTGAGCAAGCTGATTTCTTGGGCCTTTGAGAGCAAAGAATGAGCCAATAATAAAGGCACATCCAAGAGTAAAACAGATTGCAAATTTCTGAGGCATCAGGACCATAACCGGAAGGAACATGGTGAATGCGATGAAGACAAAGAACACTCCACTGGCAAGGAGCAGCCCAAAATACAAAAGAGATTTTCCAGAAGGAACACTACTGGTGGCAGTATGAAAGCTCCCAGGTAATTCCCTCACACCTTTAGAAACCCTGGTAATTTCCATATGGAATATTAGGGTAACAAGTGCAGCCGGAACCAATGCATGTACATCCAAAAATACTAAACCTTCACAGAAGATATGATCAAAAGATGACAAAACAATAATGAAAATCACTATGAAAGAACTCAGGGAAACATATATTTTCTACTAAAACAAAAGCATAGAGCATCTTCACATCTCAGAACACTCAGAAACAGAGACTTTAATGTTAAATATGCAGCAAGAAGCACGCATCTCAAAACTTCAAATGAATGATACCCATGACATTCAAGCTTCATCCAAACAATGCTACATCTATGAATATGCAGAAATAACCGATGAGTGTCTACCTATAAAAAATTAACTCTGGTACCAGAAATGAACAAAAGCTGACAAAACAATAATGAAAATCACCATGAAAGAACTCAAGAGGATCATGCAGATGAAGAAAAATCACGCACGCGCACATGTTGATGCGTAGGCTTGCTTTCCGATAGAACAAAAGGTATAGAGCATATTTACATCTCATAGCATTCAGAAAACGACTTCAATTGTGAATATGCTGCAACAACCACACATCCCAAAATTTCAATGATTATGCAGAAATAACCAATGAATGTCTATCCATACAAAACTATATCTGTACAGAATAATGATCAACAGCCAACAGAACAATAATAAAAATCACTATGAAAGAACTCAGAGGTCCCAGAGTTTGCCGAGGGATCATGTGTGCACGCTAAAAATAGCCTTTTTTTCCTAATAAAACAAAAGACATAGACGTTCACATCTCTTGACTCTCAGAATCCGATCTCAATTTCGAATATGAACAACTACACATCAAAAGAATTCCAAATAAAGCATAAAAGTGATCATTAAACTTCATCAAAACCATTCTAAATCTAAGAAAAAGGCACAAACCTCTCATCTCTAACTCATCATTTTAATCATACAAACAAAATCATTAAAAGAAATCAGTCTAACTGAATTAATTGCGCATCAAGCACAGCTACAAACTAACAATAAACACAACAAAAACCTCGAGAATTCAACGATCTACACAATCAGCGTAGAATTCGAATGAGAAAGCAACTAAACCACGTGCATTCAAATTGAAACTAGAGTTTCGACTGCTCACACGCTAAAGGTATCCGCCACCCGATCATTGGCAGAGCGGACGGCGGCCTCAATGTCAAAACTCAATGCGCCACCAGAGTCCTCCGCCCCTCTCGAAGCTGCATAAGAGTTCCAGTCGGCGAGGAGCGACGGAGCCGGCTCTCCTCCTCCGCTACCGCTGGGGCCACCGGAGAACCAGGCCTGCGCCGTCTTATGCATCTCTTGGCAATGATCGTAAGCGAAGAAACGTTGGAGATCCTCGCGCTTAGCTTTCGCTCAATTCCGCCATTATCACTGCAAATGCTCGAGATCTCAAGATCGAGAGAGAGAGAGAGAGAGAGAGAGAGAGAACGAAAGTTTATGGGCCTAAAAGTTGTGGCCCGCTAAAACTCATGGGCCGCAATGTAGAGAAATAAAAGTTTATTATTATTATTATTATTATTATTATTATTATTATTATTATTGCATATATACCCTTGAAAAACACGTAATTACTTTATACGTGTATTACTTTAAAAAAACACTAAAAGTCACATATATACCTCTGGGTTGAAATTGTAAATAATTATTTAAAAAAAAATAAAGATAATAATGCCTGTTATCTTCCACCTCACCCTTCCCTTGTCTCTTCTTTTGCTTATAATATATTATTTCTCGTTGATAAATACAATTAAACATGATGAAGAAATGTAATTAAAAATAAATAAAAGCAAATTTCAATTTGTTAAAAAGGAGTTAAAATGAATGAAGCTGTTTCACTAGTTTTAGTCCTTATATTTATGTACCATTAAAAATTTTAATTTCCATAGTTTCAGGGTGTGACGTGAAAATTCCTCTTTAATCCTTTTCTTTATTCTACTAATATATATAAATAAAAAAAATCTTTCGTCTCTCTCTCTCTCTCTCTCTCTCTTCGCTTCTCTCCTCGGCTTGGTCTCTCGATCCCTCTGTCGTCCTTGCTTCTCCGATTGCCGACCCTAATCGGAAGCCCTTTGATCCCCTTTTCATTGTTCGTCAGGTTTGATTTTGTGGTTTTTCATTAGCAGATCGATTCTTCTTTTGCGCCTTTTTTTTTAAAATTAATTATACTTGTTAATCTGTGGTTCTGAATGAATCCCGAGGTGTGAATTATCGGATATTGTGTTTACTCTTATTGATGCGCTTGGTTTCCAGGTTGAATTTTTGGGGACAATGTTTACGAGACTTTTCGGGAAGCCCAAGGAGCAGGCCAACGCTTTGGTCACTCTGGACAAGCTCAATGAGGTATTTTGATCCTTTTTTTTTCCTCTATTTGATTGCCATATTCTTTGATTTTTATGAATTGATCTTTTTAAACCATGATGGAACACTTAAAACTGATGTTCATTGTGCAAATTACTTTATGTTTGGGATGAAGATTGATCAACCATGATCTAATATTGATCGGAAGGATGAATTTTGTATATTATTTCTTTAATATAAAGTTACCTGGAAAAGAAACTTAGATGTTTGTAAATGAAAGTGGGGATTTGTATCATCATCAGTTTGAATTGTGATGAACATGATTAATTAGCTGGTGTGTTTATGAGGTCAGGATTGATGATTTGGAAGGAATCTGACTTTTGCAAGTCAGCCGAGTCTTTTTGATTAATACAAATATGAAAAGAAATATAATTACTTTTAATGAGAATGTTAATGTTGATCTGCTTCCATATCAAAGAATACCTTACTCTTTTGCAGCCACATACTATGTGCACATCATTTTGTGAGGACATGGATTAGTTGCATGATTTTCGCCTTTTTTATAACATTTATTGTGGCCTAACCTATCTCTATGGAAATCGTTAGACACTTGAAATGCTAGAGAAAAAGGAGAAAGTCCTTTTAAAGAAAGTTGCTGCTGAAATTGAGAAAGCCAAGGAATTTACTCGAGCAAAGAACAAAAGAGGTAATCTTCTGCTTAAAAACAGCATCTTATACGTGCACTTAATCTGTACGCACTTTAATCTGTTGTGTTTTAAAGTTAACATGGTGTGAATAATGCATTTGGTCAAAACAACAGCTTGTAGGTTTTTATAGTTTCCGTGTTGTTTGTATTTATTACCAGAATGTGTTGCTGCCATTTTACAACTTAAAAGAGCAGTATTTTCATATCTCATGCCATATTTGACCTCAATTTTGTATTCTTTAGGATGCATCTATGCATGAAACAATAGGGTGCTTTATAAGGCTTGACAACATTTTTGGCTAAAGATTTCTCTACTTTTGTGCTTTGAAATTTTTGGGGAATAACAGTGAGAAATGTATTGTGGTACACTATTTTTCACAAAATGCAGATGACTTCATTCATTTGATGGATCTGTGTTGGAACTGTATATTTTGTTTTTCAGTTTTTGATAGATTTGATTGTCTATTTTTGACAAAAAGAATTTATTAATTAGTAATTGGTGGAGAAAATAAAGCCCTAACTTTACCTTAAAAGGATTCATCTTTTGGTCTATCTTAGGATTTTGGAACACTTAACAACCTCCCTCAAGTGGTGAAATTTAGAAATGAATAGTCTTGCTGCTTGCACTGTCATAAGGAAACATTGCATCTTTGGAAGCGTCTTTTGAATTTCTTTCAACCAAGACATAGATTCACAAGATGCCCTTGTTTGTCTTGTAACTAAGTATTTGTGTGGCCTTGCCAAATATTTGTTTGGTTTTCTTGTAGCTGCAATACAATGTTTAAAAAGGAAAAGACTTTATGAGCAACAGGTTGAGCAGCTTGGAAATTTTCAGTTACGGATTCATGATCAGGTACTCTACAATAAGCATGCCAGCATTGCTCCAAGGTTTGCCTTTGTTCCTTCAACAAGGACTCAGCTAAACACATTAAATTGGTTGGGTTTTTTCTTTTGTCCCCCTCCACAGATGATAATGCTAGAAGGTGCGAAAGCTACTACTGAGACTGTCGATGCATTGAGAACCGGAGCTGCAGCTATGAAGGCAATGCAAAAGGCAACGTGAGTGATTCTTTCTTTTCTTCAATCCTCTTTAACTGGATCAGCTTTGAAGCTCTTCAATTTGGATGAGCTATCTAGCTCACATAGTGTCTGTGTTACTTGTGTAACATAAAAATGAACTAATGCTTCTGGGTTTTTCTCTTTTTTCCCACCAGTAACATTGATGATGTTGACAAGACCATGGATGAAATCAATGAGCAAACAGAGAATATGAAGCAGATTCAAGACGCACTATCTGCTCCTATTGGAGCAGCTGCTGATTTCGATGAAGTATTTATCTATGTCGATTAGTTTGCTGCTCTTGGTGCCTTTTTTTTTTTGCTGGCTATTATAAATGTAATTTACATTGGCAGGATGAGTTGGAGGCTGAACTTGAAGAGTTGGAGGGAGCTGAGTTGGAGGAGCAACTTCTGCAGCCTGCCACGACTGCTCCTGCTGCTCCTGTGCATGTTCCTGCTGGTAAACAACCTGCTCGTCCTGCTATGCAGAAAAATACAGCAGAGGAAGATGAACTTGCAGCCTTACAAGCAGAAATGGCCCTGTAATCAGGTAAAATTTTAACTGATTAACCTCATGGCCCCTCGATTGTTCTTTTGTGTGGTATAATTTTAACAGATTTATTTAACATGCTTCATGCAGAATTTACAACATTCTGAACTTGTCCTTTATAGGAACCAGGTATGATTGGCTAGTTATTAACATGCATCATTGGCTATATATACTAATAGCTGATTTTTTCCAATTCCTTTTGGTGTGATCCACCTTAGAAATTTATGGGTTCAATTCTAGTCTTGAATGCAACTCTCTTCATTTATGACTCATTTATTGTATGAAAAAAAATTTCCATGCTGATATAGTTCACATTTAGTAGATATTACCGTTTCAGAATTTGACATGAATTCTCTTCAATGGGTTCACATTTAGCTGTACATTTCTAATTAGGTTGAATTATTATAACCTTGCCTTTATCTACACCCTTGTGTTAATAAAAATCATGTTACAAGCAGTTCTAGAATATATCATGCTCATATATTGAATGCACATCAAGCCATAGCACTTCATTTTGACTAACAAATAGAAAGCTATTTACTGAGCACCCAAAAAAGGGAAATTAATTAACACAAGAATAATCCTAATCAATAGTGATGAAGCAATGATTTCAGGTCGGTCTAATTGTCCATGTGACTTCCACAAAGTTACTATTTGTCCCTTTATCCTCTTTTAATATGTTGGTTAAGCCTGCTATTCATAACGGAAGCCTTGAACATAACTTAAGCCATAGAAATTCTTAAAATACTTTTTTATTCTTTTTTTCCTTAAATTTTCTTTTCTGCCGTTGAAAATACAACTAAAAACTAGCTATTTATTTGTTTTACATATGAACCCTGAACTCTTAAAATCTGTTATATTTAACTTCTGACTTATGGTGTATTTGTTATTGAGGTTCGTGAAGTGCATGTAATTCATGTAGTGCCCACTGAGCTTCTGACACATGCCGCAAATATATATAAAATTATAACAAACTTTCTCATAATACTCTTGCTTTTTCTGTTAAATTACTTATCTCAGGACAAGTATAAAAAATCCAATGGTGATTTACATAAACTTCACCTAACTTTTCTCTCTTGTTATTTTATTATTCGTTGTTAAAACCATAATTAGGGTTCCGTTAAGAGAAAAATGTGGTTAGTAACACTGTCGTGACAGAAGGGCAACGGGGTTAAGAAACATATTACGAGGTGTAGGGATAAATGGTAGGCAAAAAAATACCCAATGATTTACCGGAGTTCTTGGCCTTTATATGTATATCGAAGGCTTGGATAGAACCACTAAAGAGTAGAGAGACAAAAAGGCTCCGAGCTGATGTTTTAATTTTTTTGTTCCTATTGCTTGTAGCATATAATTGTATCGTGCAACTTTTCGATGCTAATTATTTGATGGTTATACATTTGCAGGTCCATGGCATGGCCAAAAGTTGGAAGGCATTTTTTGTATAAATGATTTGTGAATTCTATGATGAAAGTATTTTCGGGGAACAAATGAAATGTCAAATTTCTACTCGCATACATATTACCGATTCTCAGTGTGTATACTGTTTTAGAACATAAATTATGGGATAGCAGATTGAAACCAGCCTGCAGTTTAACTTATACTTAATTTCCCAATTTTGTTTTTTCAATTGATAGATTGAATGTTTTCTGCATTCTCCTTCCCTTCCAAATATTAATGCTGGAAAACTTTTTCAGGTTTGTTTTGGTTGAGGAAATATTGTTTTCTTTTGTTTGCTTACGTGAGTGAATATTTTGTTTATGTTTTTTTTTTTTGGTCCTTTTCCTTTCTTTTTCTCCTGTATTTGATGATTATTCTTCAAGTATCCCTGTATAAATACGCATTCATTTCATTAAAATAATTGAAATAAAATCAAGTAATTCAAAATAACAAGATATAATTTGAATTGACTGGCATTAGTTCATTTTTTTTTAAATTTATTTGCTACCATATTGAGCAAATTTAAATTTGAATTTTTTTTTTTACGCTTCTCTTTTTTTTTTTGTCACTCGATTAAGACGGCAATGTGGTTCATATGCAAAAAATTGTTGATTTAATTGAAATTATGGAATAAAATCAAGTAATCCAAAATAAGAAAATATGGCCTAAAAATTTCATTTCTGTTAAAAAAAAATTAAATAAATTTGGACATGTTCGTGGGTTTTCATACAAAAAGTGATGGTTGTTAAAAAAGAATTTCCAAATGTTTTGAGGGGTAACAAGCAAAAAGTGTCCATTTTCCAATGGCCCGTGAGCGGTGAGCTGACCGCCTATTCATTCCCTCCCGAGAAGCCATGAAAGTGGCTTCGAAGCTCATCGTCCTCGTCGGCGACGCCGAAGGCTTCGGCGCTTGCATCACCGGAGCTCTGCGATCGAGCCCTGGTTCTAATCTAACTCGATCGTGAGTTTCTCCTCTTGATGCCTTTCTGATCCCTAATAGTTTGTGGATAAATCCTAAACCTAACCTTGATCTCCATTTCGCAAATCTCGTTTCGATTTCCTCAGAGAGGCAGTCCCTTTCGAGCTCTCTCTGGAGAACTACGGCATCAATGATCGTAAAGCCAGAGGTGATTTAGTTCAATTCCTCGATCCCAACGGCTCGCCCCAGGCATGCACCGTACTTTTTGTTTGATTGTTTTTAATTTTTTCATTCTGTTGGATTTTCTCTAGTGCAACCAGAATAAATATCAAATTTCAGATTTTTTTTAGAGTCGAATTTTGAAATTTAGAGACACAGAATGTATGCAAAATGACAGTTTTCCGGCTTACCGTGACATTGAAACTTCGAGCTATAATTGAAAATTAGACACAAACTACGAGCTATATTGGACTATTTGCAAATCATCTTGCTTTCTGTGGTATTGGACATATACTTCAGTGACCATCATCACATTGCGGAATTATAATATTTTGAACAGAATTATGTTATAATAATTGCAACAGGAGTGGCTTGATTTTAATGTAACTATAGTTTTTTTGTTTTTTTTTTCCATGATACTGTTCATAAAAAAAAATGGTCTTTGTGTTTTATACTTGATGAAAATTAATTACTATAAGTGAAGTACGTAATTCAATTCCTATGTTAATTTTTGGTTATTGAATTAGAGGCGGCATTTTAATCCAGCCTAGTTGACATACATATGGCGTAAAAGTTTAGCCTTGTGCTAGTTGTGAATTTTATTGATGACTGGGTGATGTAGATTCCAATTTTGTCCATTTATATAATGGATTTTTTGTTCCTTTTTGTTGGAAAGTAGCATTTTTTCTGTTTACAGGAAACAATCCTCGATATTTTCAGGTGTCTATACTGCTTTTGCCAAATTATGAACCTCCTGTGGCTGCATGCGCCATCAGAGAAATTCTGGCAACAATTGTTTCAGATAAATCTTCCAAACCACCTACATTAATCATTCCGTATGTTGCAAAGGCAGTTAAGCATAGCCATGAAGTGAAAATCCGAACACCATTTGAACAGGAAGGAAAAATTTATGGTACTGAGGTTGGTGTTTCGACTGATTTTACTCGGGCCATGCTTGCTGGAACTGCTCAGCCTCCTCCATCACTACAGATTCATTGTGAAGCTTTGGCTTGCTTGCTGCACCTCGTCCGTGTGTTAAAGCTGCCTGCGTTTGTCCTAATTGTGGCTAGTGGCCAAAATCAGACCAGGAGGTCCTCAGAATATGTGCTTGAGGTATGTAGAAGCATCTTCTAAAACTTCAAACCTTCTCAATTTTGCAGAATATTCTGCATGATTTTTTTTTATAACATCTAATTTTTGTCTATAGTAGATCCTGATATATTTACATTTATTTGTCTGAATCGTAAAGATTGCATTGTTACAAGATTTAAATTTAACATTATCTATATATTGTCTTTGCTGCTGTTTTACTTGACTGTTCAATCCCTCTAGCATTTTATTCAAGATCATCTTTGAGGATTGGATTGATTGATTTTCTATCAGTTGCATCTTGATCGAATGTTTTCCAGCCAAAAGGATAAACAATAGACCACTTTATGACTTACAGACCGTTTGGTGTGAACTTGCTGCTTACCTTGTCCGCTTGCTATGCACATTGTGCATAACGACGATCATTCTAACTATTTGCATTTCCTATCATATCACCCTAGGCTTTATTTTCCGTTGGACAATTCTTGGCCAACCATTGTGGGTTGTACATCTCCAAAGACGAGATCCAGTGGAAACCAAATGCAGAGTCGCATAAACCAGCAGAAGAACCATGGCGTGCTTTATACGGATAAACAATCAGACAGTTCTGAAGCATCAGAGTCTAAGTTACAGCATGTTTAACCAGATGGTGAAAGAAGTTCTTTTAGAAACTCCCAATGCCCATGGATCCATGGCGGAATCCGGTTCTCTGTCGAGTTCGAGTCACATTTTATCGATTCTTTTTAACTTCTTGCTGCCACTGCCACATGCTGAGACTGTAATCTTTATGGAGCAGATAAACCTTTTCCAATGGTGGTTTTAATGTTATTGATTGTGACCTTGGGAATGTAGGTCCTGGTGTGGTTTCATAAACTCTAGACAGTTGCGAGGGAATAATTGTTGGTTAAGTAATATCATTTTCAAATTATTGGTTAAGTTTGCGTTGGAATGAGGAGATTATTATTCTGAATTATTCCAAGTAATATCAATAACTGTTATATAAAACCCAAAATCCAATTTTCTAATATAGGGCATATTTGATTGTCACATCCTTTTTATAGTCACTTTGAATGTAATTATTACTTATCTTATTTCTAATCTATTGAATTTAATGATTGGAGAAATGTATATATATATATATATATAAATAACCTTTTTGAAATTCAGAAAACCTTCAAAGCTCTATGAATTGTAAGCACTATGTTTAAATTACTTCATGAAAAACAACACGGAAGACACAAATATTATTATTCTTGTGTTTAATTTGAGATTCAATCAAAACAGAGTCAAAGTTAGCATAAAGATGAATATAGAAGCATCCCCACAAATCCAGCTGAAAATATGATGCAGGTCAATCACTGGAAGAGGCTGGGCTAACCAAAGGTTGCGCCAGGCGAAGTTCGAGATCGACTCAAGGGAAATTCAACAACAATTTTGCTGATTTTGTTATGGATTAATATTAGCCATTAGTAGAGTCGTTATAGAGTATCGGAAGGAATTGTAATTGGCCATTAAGGGTGTGTTTGTTTCACGGAAGTGAAGGCTGAAGTGACCGAAGTGGGGAGTTCAGCCTCACTTCCGGTCGTTTGGTTCACGGAACTTCACCCCAAAGTGGTGAAGTGCCCACTTCGGCCGCACCCCACTTCCCCATTTGACTTCGGTATGAAAAGCTCCGAAGCCATCAGTTCAGCAGCTCACTTTGGTGCACGCATCCTTCACGTGACGCATCTGGTTACCATCCATCGAAAAGCCCGATTCAAGATGGCTGCCTTCCTTCGCCGTCGTCGCCCCTCTTCTCCCGAGCCTCTCCGTTGGCGATCCGCGACCGCTGGAAGAAGCTCAGCTCTTCCTGGCATCGTAACCCTCCGTCGCAATTGTTTCTCGTCGCGAACTCCTCCACGCTCAACCTCTCGTCGGTTTGTGTAGGTTTTCTCTGTCACCGTTCCCGTGTTTTTGGTCGATCTGCTCCACCCCGGCTGGATCTGGTAGGTTTTGTTCTTCGTCGTCCCTCTTCCTCAAAGATTTCATCATTTTTCAACTTATTTGTTCATTTCCCGTTCGGCGAAGCACAGGAACTGCTTTGTTTTGGCCGATCCTTTCCCCTCCGCCGGATCTACTTGGTTGTGTGCTATTTCGTTCCATTTTCGGTAAGATTTCATGACTTTTCAAAATTCTTTCATGATTTCCTCTTCAATCCAAAGGTATCTATGCTTGAGGGGGGTTTTATATGCTTCATTTCATGAATTTTCCAGTTAGTTTTTAATTCTCTGTTCGGTGACGTGTGGGAACTACTTTGTTTTTGCCGATCTGTTCCCCTCCACCGGATCTCCTGGTTGTGTGCTATTTCCTTCCATTTTTGGTAATATTACATGATTTCTCATAGTCCTTTGGTGATTTATTCTACAATCCAAACTTTTCTATACTTGATTTATAGTTCCATACGCTTCAATTTCTTTTTCATCACCATTCTTTATCAATTGTTATATTAATTAGCATTGTGCCACTCTCAATGCAGTTATCTTCTGTAATCAGCCAAGGTGATATTAAAGATCTTTTATGTCTTTACTCTTTATCAGGAAATGTTGTTACATGCATTCCTACATGATAACACTATTTACCTATTACTGAACTTGTGAACAATTGTGTTTCAAAGCACCCATGAATCTTAGCTATAATGTTTAGGCCAACCAGATTTTTACTTGGTGCCATGATTTAGGTTCATGGTCCTCTCAAAGATTTTCTTATCTTCTGTATATTCCTACTTGGCAATAATATGGATATTCTTTTCTATTATTATGGCCATGTTTCTGTGAAAATGTTATTGCTTATTGAGATTTTTATTTTCTTCACATTTTGGTGTTTCTTGGGTGAGATGAATATGGCTGCCCTATTATATTTTACCCAAGTGATCAGCATAAACTACAGTAATTATCTGCTTTTGCGCATGAACAACATTTTGGCCTTTGGACCACATAGATCAATGATGTATAAATTGTTCACTAGGAACTTAGAACTTGTATTCTGGTGATAATGAAAGCACTGTACTTGATTTGTAATCAGGGCACTGCTGTTTAGGTGAACAATTCAGTTGTTTTCCTTGGCAAGGTTTCACTTATGAGTTTATTACGTTATTATGCTCTTATCTGTCGACGGTTGGTGATTACTTGCAATCCTTGTAATAATAAGGTTTTGCAATACTTGAGCAAAATGATGGTCCAATGTTAAATGTGATGAGTTAGTATATTATACATGAGCATGTTCGTGAACAATTTAAAGTACATGGGCGTACGTAGATCTAGACATATATCTTTACTAAATTAAAATGCTTCCTTATGAGATACTGACAAGTGAACTCGTGTGATTAAAAGTTGCTTGTATTGCTGGCATGACCAATTTTTTGGGGCTGAATGTATTGAAATATCTCATTTCTGACACTTGAAGATCATGTTGTCTAGTATTCTTTTACCTAGGCTTGTAATTTACATGTATATTACTTGTTTCTTTGTGTTAGGGTTGGTGATGAGTCACTTGTTGCCATTGGTCAGGGCTGTCCTCTTGAACATTTGAGCGTGAGTGGGTGCCATCAAATTATTGATGTTGGTCTCACATCCAGTGCAAGGGGTTGTGCTGAACTCATCTCCCTGGATGTCAGTGTTCTTCAGGTAACTTACCCTCTCCTAATTTACAAAACAGCTTGTATAAAATATAAAATGGAGTGGCAAACATTAATGTATGAACATAGACCACTCTATATACGCATCCTAGGTCCATTACTACTTTTTGTGGACATATGTTGTTCTTGTTAAGGGGTGAAAAATTCACTTAAATAAAACAGTGTGAGATAAAAAAAAGCTGGATTTGATGTGAAGTATGATTAAGCAATTAAGATTTTGCATTGAGGGAATTATTTAGACTCTAATTTTTGTTTTCTTCAAAAAGAACCTTGACTTGACTGATGTCTTACATAAATGATTTTTTTCATTAACGAGTTTCAGATTCTTATGGGCTTCTTTGAATCTACGATTATTAATCGGTTTTCATATCTCAATTATGCTCACCTCTTTCCTATGGTTGGTCTATTTTACACCCCCCCCTCTGATATGCAGAATTTAGGTGACAGCACTTGCCGAATTGGGTGAAGGTTGTCATATGTTAAGGACATTGTGATATCCCACTGTCCAGATGGTTTATTGCCCGTCAGTAACATCAACCGGAGTAGCTACTGTCATCTCAAGCTGTACTCACATGAAGAAGGTTCAGATAGAGAAGTGGAAGGTCAGCAATAGAACTATGCGGCGATCAGCTACTGTCCTTTCTTTCCTTTGCGTAGAGCTCTAGCAAGTCTTGTTGTTTCTCTGAACTTACAAGCCCATCATTGTGCTAATCAGAATACAAATCAACTAGGCAAAAAGCAGCATTGGTTTTTTTCGTATTTTGTTTTATACTGATCTCCTATCAGTTGGTTGACCTAATCTTTTGATGATGTGAACATGGAGGTTTTCATAGACAAGTGTAAGATCTGTGATAGGAAGACACCGCAGATGTATTGCCGCATGACAAGAGTCCAGTTTGTGTATTTTAATTTGTTAGTGTTGTTTTGTATGATAGAGCTGGAAAATGTAAGGTGAACTAGCAATGTTAAAGCCAGTGTGCAATTACTGGGCTATCTTTTTCCATAGGGTTTTTTTCGGTAACTTTGAAATATGTTTATTATATTTGTTTTTCATTACTTGTGCTAAAATTCAAGTACTCATTGCTTACATTGAATTCTTACACCCTTCATTCATGTGATTCCTAATTGTTTTGTCCCGGAATTTGGCATTATTTTTTGACGTTTCTCATGAGTTTATTCATTCTTAAACCCAACCCCCCCCCAACCCCCTCTTCTCTCTATCTCTTTCAATCATTTGATTGGTAATTGTTTGTCTTGGAATTGAGCATTATTTTCTTTTTTTTTCTTTTATATTCTGATATTACCTATTTTGAGTTTCGATTAATATTTATATAATTTATAACATATTTTTAATATTATATATGTATCAGACGAATATTCAGGGATATATATATATATATTCCGCTTCTTAATTTATAAATTAATTAAATCACTTAGGTAGATCGTATAATATATTAATATGGTAATAAATTAATATTAGATGTGCAATATTTTCTTAATAGATTAATTTAACCATTTAGATGAATCTCATACTTTATTAGGATGGGAGTAAATTAGTTAAAGCACTTAAGTAAATATCATAATAAATTAATATTGGATGTGCAATATTTTTCTTTAAATAAAAAATTTTTTATTACAATAGTGAGAAATTAATTAAATCACTTATGGAAATATCATAATGCAATTAACATATACATTACAAAAGGTATGGGAGGGTAACCTTACCCCTTCACCAAAGTGGTGATTATATCCCCACTTCGGTGTTACCAAACACCAAAAAGTGACTGAAGTGGGATTTTTCATATATCTACTTCAACCATCCAAACACAGGAAGTGGTACCGGAAGTCCAGTTTTCAGCTTCAACCAAACGCACGGAAGTGGACACTTCCAGCTGAACTGCTCACTTCCACCGAAGTGCCACTTCCAGACTTCCACCACTTCGGCAATACACTTCCGAACCAAACACGCCCTAATTCTCAGTTTGTTACAGGTCTATGTCGTAGGGTTGTGTCCTGGCCCATCAGGTGCTAGTAACAATCATGCCACTCTGGCATCTTTTGGCCAAATATCAATCTCTTTTCTCTCAACTTTTCCTCTCCTCTAGCTTTCTCCTTCCCTCTGTCTTCCCTCTCATTCAATCCTTCTCTGAAATCACTGAAACCCCTCTGTTCATCCCCAAGCCTGCATCAAAATAAAGCTCCAAAAAATTCAACCAAGATATATACACAGTAGACGGGCACGCTCCAAATCTTAGCCCGGCCCTGAACCGGCCCCGCACTGCAGTGAGGAAAACCCTAAAGAGTCGTCTGTGAAGAGCCCCACTGGGGTATAACCAAAGGGTCAAGTATCAATTGTCATCCACAACTTTTAAATTCAATTACATAAAATAATAACAAATTTTAAAAAAACCACCAGGTCCTGCAGAAACTAATACCCGGTGATAATTAAAAAAAAAAAAAAAAACTATCTTACAACACCAAACCAGCAAGCTCAAAAAGAGAACACCATACGGATGCTAGGAAGTAAAATAACAGAAGATTATACGAAAACAAAATTATGATATTACACTCTCCTACGATAATCTTTTCGCCGGAAAAATGCATGCCTGATAAGCCAACATTCAGCAACTCTTTAACATAAAAAGGGTAAAAAAAATTCTAAAGAGGCTATTTACAATGAAGTGTGGAAAGGCTAAACTATCTGAGAGTATGCCGTGTTTTTATTATCTGCTTGGTTTGGTCCATGAGGTTTCTGAAGTAACTGTGTTGCCGTAGTACACTTCCTTTGTTGATTCATCCCAATATGCCTGAAATCAAATGGATTAGATGTAGTTAGGAACAACTCAAATTACCATTTGAGTGTGTTTGGATTGAGGTAAAATATAAGAGGCAAAGCCTCCATTTCTTTTCTTTCCAATTTTCAATGGGTCTGCTCGATCCAAAAGCACTTGTGTTTTGAATTGCATATAATCAAAAAGGTTGAGAGGAGAAAAAAAGCCAAGCTTTATAAGAAGCAAACCTGCCAGACAGAAGGAAGATCTTTTGACAGTTCTGTTAAATTGGGAATCCTTTTCTCATCCTCAACTGCCTCAGAAGGTGTTTGAGCTGCTTTGGTTTTCGCTACTCTTTTGCGCCTTACCCGCTCCCTCCTGTGAGAGGGTAAAAAATGGTAAGTTGGAATGCATGAACGTGAAATAAAATACCCATGCCTCCCTTGGAAAAAAAAATTGCCAAGAAAGTACATGAAACCCCCTCATATTCTCATGCCAATACGTCAGGTATGAAACACAAATAGTGTGATGACCAAATCAAAGTACAAACTTTCCTATGTCATCCAATCATTCTATCAAAATTCGTTAACGTCTTATTCTTGAAAGCAACAATTTTTTTTTTTAAACTAAAGTAGCAGCTTGCCAAATGACAACTACCATCACTGCTTCAATATCATATAGACAAAAGCAGGAGCAGCAAACGAGCAAACATTGAAACTACTACTTAAATATAGAAAAGGTAGAGCTTTGTTTGAGGACAATATACCAATCACTGCCTAGTGGAAGGAAATTAGCATTGTCTTGGGCTTCTCCACTTTCAATTTGCCGTTTGCGCCATTCCTGCACATAGGAAAGATTCAAAATTCTAAAGACGTAAAGCTAAAATAGAACATATATAACAATGGTATCACAACAGTACATACCTCTATTTCTTTCAGGCGTTTTCTTTCTAACACTTCATAGGCATTTTCAGGTTCCTCATCCTCATCCTCATCCTCATCCCCATGCAATTCTTCCTTTGCTGCCTTCCACTGATACAGTTAAAAAGTGTCATAAGGGGATGCGATGTCACATGCGCTCACAAATAAATGTAATTCCCAAACAAATACCCTTTTTTAGTTTTTCTAACCCAACCATGTTTATAATCTTTACCTAGATTCTCAAACACAGTAAACCCATTCCAAAACTGTTAAGTATTCAAGTGGAAGTATAAAATCATACCTTTTACAAACTTAATAGCATACACATTGTGAAGAATCAACTAGTGAAAATAGCAAATAATATTGGGTGGACCTAGTAAAAAGGGCTTTAAATCTAATGTATTTATACAATCTGTTAGAAAATCAAACGTTATAATTATATACATAATGACAAATATCTATATAAAATCATAGTATTCAGGTCTTAAGTTCTGTGTTTCACAGGTTCTACAGCAAGTACCCATAAAATATAGACAATCAAATGGGTTTGGGGTACTCTCAAAGTCAAATCCCAAATCGTCACAAACAGGATAAGGTCTTCTAGACAGTTCCTATTAGAGGTGAACCATCAAAATGCAAACACATGAAAATAGTTATTCCTAGTCAAACTTCGGCGTATAATTTTTGTCCCTAGCTCAAGCATTTTAAGCAATGGTCAATGGTATGTGTTTAAGTGTGCAAGTAGTTAACATTTAGTCCTAAGAAGAAAATAGAAAATTACCTTGTTCACCAGACTGGAAACTTTCTTATTGGACCTCAAAGAAGACACCACTGCAAGAGTTCGCTTCTTGCCACGTACAACTGGTAGGTAGAAAATAGAAAAACATTTGCATAAGAATAAAAAGTATCAGAGTGAATATTCATTATCTAACATCTGCCTGGGTCCATTACATTTAACACCACTAGGCATGGTGGGTGGGTTATGCATACCTTTCGATTGGTTCTTAATGGCCGTTGCAGGGGGTGCATCAGCATTATTACCATTCACCAGAGAACTTTCAGCAACTTGAATGGCAGATGTAAAGGAGGCTGGCTGTGAGGAGTTCGTATCAATCTTCTCAGGCAGTAAAGAACTGCTTCCGGATCCCATAGTAGATGTCACTTTTCCAGATTGATCCAACATAGAAGCACTGTTATGATTGTGATAACCAATGGAACCGGCTTCCAAATAGTAAATTGATGAATCCACACTACTTGCTGCAGGTCCAGCAGGTATGACTGTGTCTGAAGGATCATAGTACACAACAGGTTCAACTGAGCCAACATCTCCCAAATGAGGAAAGGCAGTAGCAGCCACTGGGCCATAATATGGTGTCGCCTGTAGAGCAATATGGCATCCTTCTACAGGTGCATAATAACCATTATTCCCTACCTCATTCACAGTCGGAGTACAGTAATCATAAGTTGGAACAGTGTACCCTGTATTAAACTGTTCTTGATGGGAATGAAGAGACCGTGTTTCCGGAAAAGGTGGAGGAATTGGAGATGTTGGAGGCTCTTCCGTTGGTGGTGGAGGAATTGCTTCACTTTCAGGAGGCGGTGGGGGAATCCACTCCTCTTCTGGAGGAGGTGGGGCCCTCTCAGTTGTTGATAGGCCTGTTTGAATTTGCTGTTCTAATAGAGTTGGATCTTCACCCATTGATCTACCAGCATCAGCTGTTTGGTCCGCGGGGATCTCTTCCTCAACCTCCATTTCCACATCCATGTCTACGTCTTCTATAGCACTTGAGTCAACTTTGTCGATGTCTGCAGGCAGAATGGTCTGATAGGCTTCTATCTCCCCTGGTTCTTTCTCATCCCTTGACGCCTGAAAAGTTGGTCCAGACAAAGTTTGCTCAGTCTCTGCTGCGTTGCTCCCTGACACATTGCTCATTTCTGGCTGCCCATCCTTTGAGGCATATCTTGAAGGAGAATTATCATTCAAGACAAGAGCAGTTGTGCCTTCATTCTTACCAACAGTCTCAGATTTTGTGCCCAAGCTTTCAGAAGACACAGTGGCTTTATCTCCAGTTTGTTTATTGCAATTTTCAGAGGTAAAGAGCTGGGAAGATTCTTCTTTGGCAATAACTGACTCCAACTGCTTAAGCTGCACCTCTGTATGCCACCAAAATGGTAGCAAAGAGGATCCATATGATGAAAGTGCCTTACAATCAGATATCCTAATCTCAATCTCCTTCATGATTAACGCATGATCTGTCGCATAATTGCCAGACCTAAACCAGAATATATAAAATTTTAGACTATTGTACTTGGTAGAATCATAATCATAAAAGTAATAGTTACAGTAGAAATATAAGATATCCAGAGATTTTTCAAATTTAAAATTAAGAAAGGAAAGATTTAGATGGTACTATGCACATGTAGCATGGGAGTATTCACAAATAAAGCATGGTGGACACTAGAATAGGCTCATTTGTATAAACATATCTCTAGAACTTGAAAGAATTCTTAGATATGGTGCTCATCATGAATACTACTGCAAGGTAATAAAAGCAGTAATACCTTGTGAGTGTGTTTAATCTCTGCAATAAACTTTCAGCGTACTGTATAAGTGTCACAGAATGAGCTGCTGCTGCTTCAGCGCTCTCAATATAATTAGTCATGTGCATATCCTTTTGTTCACCACTTGAAGCATGAACCACCTCCCCTAAGCTTGTAAGATGTTCTGAAAAAATGTGTGAGTGGTGAAATGAACTAACATTTGGTAAAATGGAAGCCTCCCTATATGAAATGCCAGTTGCAAGGGGGGTATAGTTTGTTGGATCATAACACAAATGGGCATCACCTCCATTTAAACTTTGATTATCAGAAGAAATATTTGAATATGATACTATAGCGTCATTCAGTTGCATGGACGAATGCTCATGCACCAGAGTTTTTGTTTTGTCTTCATCAAGAGAAACATCATGTTCACTGATATTTTCTGATGCAAGAGCCAAAGAGCTAGGTGTCTCCCATGAAGTCTCCCCTGTAAAAGTATTCCAATAATAATATCGATTAGTTTGCTCATCCATCACCATCTTCCAACCGCCAGTCACATCCACGAGAACTTGAGGTCCAGAGGCCTCTGGAGCATGAGTAGCTGAGTCAGCTTCATTGTTCTGAATGGCTGCAGAAGAAATAATTTCCTCTTTTACACTATTACCCTCTTTGCTTTCAGTAGTATTTAATTTATCTGATTCCTTATCAACAAATTCAGTAACATCTTTGTCATTGATGTGTCCTTTGTTGCTGTTAACATCTCCATGTTCAGCCTGCAATAACAAAATAAACTCTATGATCAGAAAAGCAGACCTAACCATAGATGATGGTTGTAAATATGACCATAGGTGGCACGCTCACCTGGACAGAACGTAGGCCACAAACTGTTGAAAACTAAATTACAGAATGCTGAAAAAGAAAACTTAGACAACCTTTAAGCAATATCTGAAACTATGATTCAAAATAAATATAAGAAGACAAACAGATTGAGAGAAGAAAAAAAGCTGAACAGGAAAACTGTGGACATTCCAGTGGGAAGATGGACCACACAGTGGCATTAGCAAACATCCAGAGAACACTTTGAAAGTACACTCCAGTAAGAAGTCTTTAACAGCATCTCAGCATACTTTGACATTTAATATATATATGAACTGGTGAAAGGTTTCCTCAGGCCAGACAGATTAGCAATGGGTGTATATTTACAACTCAGTATACCAGATGATAACTTATGGTTTGGGAACTAGCCAGTGCGCCCAACACAAACATCCACACCACAACACCAAGATGCAAGTCTCAGGCTATAAGATGCTGAGGATATTACCAGTGGAAAAGGCAGATCCTAATAAACCTTAATTAGAATTGACAGGACTTGTACATAGGAAGGAACAACAAAGCCCACCATGAAAAAGCTATAAAATTAGCTTCATTATAGGCCAACAGAGTTGAAGACTTCATGCAAAAGCAATCACATTGCAAACATAAACTTAAGCTGCACATAAAAGCGTGAAGTACATGATACATTCAGCAAGAGAAATTATACCAAAGCAAATAGATCACAAACAACTGAAAGCTAGCAGGATGTCTAATTGAAAGACATGTATAGCTCCATTAACCAAATGTCACTTAATTTGCCTATCAGATACCATAGCCCCAAGTATGGTCGCATATTGCATAAAATGCTTGCTGTTATCACATCATTGATTAGACTTGTAGAGGTGAAAAAGAAACCTAATGCAGAAGGCTCCCATGAGCACAGGACATGGAACATGCCTAGTGAAAAGGCTCCCATGAGCATAGGGCATTAAACATGACTTCATGTTCTTCTGAGGAGAAACTGTTATCTAGTTTCAAACTTATAACAACCAGGTTACTGATGGGCAACTAAATACTTTTTTGCATTACTCTATTTGATTTGGTAAGAATTACACTAGGAGCTCATGATCTTTTATAAAAATATCCAGCTAACCACCGAATGATTTCAAATTGTAAGGTGAAAAAAGTATAACTTGCTTGAATGCATAAACAATGCCTATTCTCGTTTTGAAAAACAAAAACAGAATTCCTAGAAATTTTGAGCATCAGATACTTATAAACACTCGTAAATCGCCAAGACTTTCCCATCAACAGTCCCAACTGGTACAAAAAGAACTACTCCAACAACGCTATCAATTGACTTCATAAGTTATGTGCATCAACAATAGCTATAGCAATCACTTGATAGGCAACTAGCTTTTGGCATATCCAATGCAGGGACAGGACAACCCATCTCCTACAAAATTCAGGCATACTAAACCAAGAAAAGTGATAACAAATTCACCTGGAAATCTAAACCAGTTAAGGAGGTCTGTTCATCAGCATTATTTGGTTGTTCAGTTGCCTCTTCATCTAGCTCTTCATCACTATATTGTCCAAGTAACATTAAGGGATTCTCCTGCTTCTGGCCTGTCAACACACAAAAAAAAAAAAAACTTATAAGATGTCAAACTAATCCGCAAGATATCTTATAAAAAGCAAAGTAAAGCATCTTAGAGAAAGTGCTTCAGCAATATGCTCATTCAGGCATGTATAAAGTAATCTAAATATAAGCATATAATGCCCCGTTAGGTGATATATTTCACCAAACCCACCTGACAAACATAAGGAAAAAGTAAGTTAGGAATCACATCAAAATAAAGCTAGAGACATACGAACCGAGAAGGCAAACATTTCCTCCATTCTTTGGAACGCATAGATGCTGCCAAAAAGGTAAGAACAGGTATGAAGTCACCAATTTTCACAGCAGCAGCACGATCTGACATGTTATCAATTGCTGACAGGATCTCAGCTATGCCAGTCTCAAAACCAATTCTTCATACATACAACAAAGTCTTGTGCAATATTTTCGAAATTTCCACCAAAAATATGCTTTGCAGGCATATTTTCTCTATATAGTCCTTTGAAGATATATTCATGGAACCCACCTGAAGAGGACGGGGACACAGGGTCCCCAGCATGGTGATTGTGATCCATATTCCTCCCAACTCCATCATTTGAAGAACTGCCCCCTGCATCTCCTATTATCAATAGAAATCAGTAGGTATGCAATTAGAACATTTTAGCAAACAGCCAAATACACTAGGTAATTCTACATAACAAATGACCGCATCACAGAAGGAAGAAAAAAAATTAAGGAGAAATGAACATTAGCATAACCAAGAGCAAAGGGACAAGTTAACCCCCAGAATGAAACAGCAAATGATGCAGCGCCATGGTTTTGTCAAAGATCATGAGAAGGAAATAAACTCAAATTTTGATGTTACCACTTCATTGGACACTCTCAAATCTTCTGATTTATTTGATTGTTATAAATTACTTTGAATTCAAACAACTGAACCATTAAACCCCATCAGAATTGTTCATACAAATGCCCTATTACACCGCCATGTAATTTTCCATGGAAACACTACTACATACAATCAATTGCCGTATTAAAAAAGCCATATTCGGGCAATTCTCAAGTAATTATATGCCCTAACTAAACTTCAAACATAAAAATCACAAAAATTTAAAACCAATACGTAAGATTCACATAAATCAGATACAACCATCAGCTTTATACAAGTTCAGCCCAAAGATAATTTCTTTTCTTCTGTTCGTAGCTCATGAAAAATTAAAATTAACCCAAAAAAGCATCCAGAAACAAGGAATTATCACAATTTCAGCAAATAAATTCATAAACAAGTACGTCAAACAAGAACATAAGGACATTAAAAAAAAAAAAACAATCCTTCCACGCAGGAACTGCTAGGTGGCTTATTGATAATTCACAAATGAATGAACCAGAAGAGATGAATTGAAACAAAAGAACGAACGAAAACCAAATCGAACATGATAAAATCCACAAGAAGCGATGATTACAGGATGAAGGGGATTACCAGAGGGTTCGGCGAAGAGGTCTAGCTTCACCCTCCGCCCAGCACCATGCATGGCCGCAAAACGGCGTTCCTTCCTCCTTCCCATAGATCTCCAATCCCTAAATCCTCAAGCTCCGATGCAACACACGGAGAAATTAGGGCTTTTCGAATCGCGCTGTGGCCCTGGAACGGAGGGAGACGCACTAATATTTATAGATCAAACAAACGGGTCCATTGGGGTAAGATCCGGATCCGATAATTTAATCGGATCCTGAGCATGAATCACTAACGGGCCGGCCCAGCAAAGCACAAGGCCCGTAATATTTTTATACATGTATAACGAAAATATTATTATAAGAAAAACAAAAAATATGTAAAAAAATCTATGGAATTTTAAAAAAATCTTTAAAGTATCATAAAAATAAATATACTTATTAATGTCTTGACTGATATGAAAAATTTTAAAATTCATATAAATAGTTAAAAAAAACTAACAATATATTATGTAGTTATAGTGAATTACATTGATTTCACTTTATATATATATATATATATATATAATTTTTTCATTTAAGCTCGGGGATTTTATATGAGCAAAGTTGAATATAAAGTAGAGATATTTTTATGAGTATATAAAAAATAAAAATTAAATAAAATTATTAAAAACTGATATGGAGAATGATATTGAGTTTTTAATTGTTTTGTTTATTCAAGAATATTTTATTCAAAATTCATGGACTTTTTTAGCATTTAGAATAAAATGAGAGATTTTTTAATAGTTTTAAGTAATAGGCCCAAGCGGATCGAATCGTATTATCAAATCCATTATGCGCTATGTGGGTCGGATCTTTCAGAAAATCTGATAAACCCAAGCGGATCGGATCCCAAGCTAAATACCATTTTGCGTTATCGGGTCGGATCTTTTAGTAGACCAGGTCAATACAAACGGGTCGGATCATGACATAAAACCCATTATGCTCTCTTGCGTTCGGATCTACGAGAAAATGTGATAAACTCAAAACGGATCGGATCCTGATGTAAAATTCATTATGCGTTATTGGGTCGGATCTTGGAGAAAATCTGATAAACCCAAGCGGATCGGATCCTAATTTTAACATCCAGTACGCACTATCGGGTGGGACCTTTTGGCAGATCTGATAAATACAAACGGGTCGGATCCATATCTAAAACCCATTAAGCTCTAGCGCGTTCGGATCTTTGAGAATAACCGACAAACCTAAAACGGATCGGATTCTAATGTAAAATCCATTATGCGCTATTGGGTCGGATCGTTTAAAGTTGACAAATCCAAACGGATCGGATCCTGATCTGGAAGCCTCCACCCGTTGTCATTTGTGTTTACCAAAGTAGCCTTTAAAGAGAGGTTCGAAATCAGAGAGGCGCACGATCCACTGAAGGGCTATTTCAGTCATTTGACACAAAACACCATTTTCGAAGTTTGAACTCATCCTCTTCGGCTCTTCCCGCAAAAGTGCTCGGTTTCTTCTCCACAAACCCTAGAAACTCTGGAATTTCTCTCGATTCCTCGTCCCAATTTGACCTTGATCTCCCGTTCATGGATCCGAGGGAGTCGCAGAGCGGAGGGGACCAGGACGAGGAGACGATGGCGAGGAAGAGGGCGCGGCGGGTTAGCTTCGCGGAGACCACGGCTGTGCATGTCTTCGATCGTGACGAGGATTTTGAGACCCCACCGGATTTGCGCCCTGGAGGCGGTGAGGACTCCGAGGCGAGGCCCCTTGTGGGGTTCCCGTTAGAGCATTCGGACAGTGATGATTCGAGAGGGTCGGTGCGCGAGGAGGACGATGAGGAAGAGGAGGAGCAGGAGAGTTTTTTAAGAGATATGAATTCTTACTCCCCCGGGAGCGTCGCTGATTCCGTGACCTCCAATGATGGTACCTCCTTTTCTCTTTCCTCTTTATCTCAAATGTTAAAAAAGAAAAGCCATTTTTTGCCTGAGAAAATGGTGGAACTGGTGAGAAATTTAATGCTTTTCATTAATTTATTTTTTAGTTGTCCTGAGTTTTGTGAAGTAGGACAATGTACTTTCTCTTTGAAGATATCAGCATTCCATAAGTTTTATTCTCCTTAATTTTTGCATGATATGTGTTACAAATTGGCATTCTGTGTTTGTTTTCTTATTAATTCATTTGATTCTGAACAGATGAGAACTTTTTTGGACCAGTGTCCACAAGTTTTATCAAAACTGGGAGGTATTCTGACTCTGGCATGTCAGATGATAACAACCATGACATTACCTTAGATTCAACAGCATTTTCTTTGCATTTCCGTAACATTGCTCCTCCAGATGACCGCACGGCTAATTCAGTGGGAAGTGTCAGGACTCCGACCGAAGTTTTAATGCCTGCTGATTCTGGCAATTTCATGGTTCCAACTGGATGCAAGAAGCCTATTCCTCATCGTAAGCTTTCCAATGGGAAAATTGGTGGCAGTGCCAGTGCCAGTGACTCAAACAATATGAGTCTGATAATGGAGAATCCAAATAGATATGACTATGGGAAAATGTCTCCAAGGTTGGAGGCTCTCTTAGCGGAAGTTAACAGGAGTATTGAACCAGATTCTCCAAGTACTGACTCTAGAGTGGTAACTTCTGATCATCATAGAGTTGAGGATACAGATGCAACAACAACTGGAAAGGAACAAGTACTTACTGATGTCATAACTGAGCATTGTGATAATGCTAATAACTACTCTGTGAGTGCTCGCCAACCAGATGTTGTTTCACTGGGCAGTGCTGTGGATCAGGTTGGTGACAGAAGCTATGTTTCTAATGTGAGTGCTGGTCAACACTCACATACCTTCCAAAATCAAGAAAGCCAGGCAAGGATCTTTGCATGTTGATTGTTGTGCTGTTAAACTTGATTTTTTGCCTGACCTTTTTGGTGTGCTAATTATATATTTTATTACGCAACAATATAGCAGAAACTTATGCCCCAATTTTCATGCCAGTTCCATCTGCAGGGTGCAATTTCTTTTTCCAAGAACTTGACCATGCAAGACACCTCTCTTGCCGGTATTGAGGTTATCAGTTCTGAAAACCATGAAATATTTTCTCCAAAAGATACAAACTCTAAAATCAATGAAGCCCAAGAATCTGATAATGTGAACCATGATTCTTTTGAAGATAAGACAGATGGAGCCAAAAACCACTCAATTTCTTCTCCGCTATCTTCTCCAATGAAGACTGCAGAGGGCCAGCAACAAATATTGGAATATGAGAGTGGAATGCACACCCCAAAATGTGCTATACAACTCTTTCAGTCTCCAGTTCATGGGTCTGTATCTTCCATACTTGCAAAGAGACAACAGTTATTTTCTGATGTGGTAAATGGTTCCACAAAAGAGCAGCCATCGTCCTCTATAAAGATGGAACTTGAGAGACACAGTGAAAGAATTTTGGCCATTAAAAGTAGCATCTCAAAATTTAAAGTTTCTGAAAAACTGAAGCTTATCCCTCACTTGTCATTTGCTATGGAAGACAATACCCAATCTCAGCTCGAAGGTTATTCAGAAAGAACACATGTTAATCCTGGCGGAAGTCAATTGGGTTCTCCTGCTGGTTCTGGAAAAGAGAATGCAAACAGTGCTTTTGTAAAGATAAACGATCAGGAATTCAGCAGGGAGCTGAGTGGCTTGGAAACTGAGATCTTGAATGACAGTCTAGGCTTGAAGTTGGCTCAATCAACTCCATCCTTTCAGTCCCCCAACTTAGGAATTAACATCAAAAAACAGGCAACCTCTCAGAAACTTAGTGAAGGTCCATCAACTTCTAATTCATATGGTTCTTTTCAAAAGAAGGCTATAGTTGAGCTCAGAGAAAATGGTGTTAGCCAAGATTCTTTATCAAAGGCTATCTATTCTACAGAATTATCTGGAACTAATATGTCTTCAATTCAAAAGGCTGACAGAGCAGTTAAGTCAAGCTCTGTGGTCAAAAAGAAAACCTTCCACTTGACACATTCATCTGTTAATCATGACAAATTGCAAAATTTTGCAGCTGCCATGGACATAGTGGAAAATGGTCTTTGTTCTCATAATTCCCAAATGGAAGTGGAGATATTAACAAATGTTTGTGTTGGGATCCATGATAAGGATTTTGAGTCCAGGAATTTTTCTCCTCGGATAAGAGAGAAGTTGTCTAAAGAGGATTCAGTTGCTTCTTCACATGATTTTGTTTCAGAAGACAGCTATGATGCAGCTGCAACTAAAAAAAATTCTGTCAAGGTAACTGAACTTGATTTTCTTCCTTTGTATGCATGTTATTTAATCCCTGTGTAGGCAAATTGCTGGTGTTGTCTTCTTCCTCCAGTCACATTTACATATAAAGGGAATTTATGTTAATTCTACTTTCTGGGTGATCTGCTCCTTTTTCAACTGTGATTTGAACTACGTTTACTACTTAATTGCAACTACTTGTTATAGTAGGTTTCCTGGAGACTAATTGAACCTCCATTTGGTGGATCGTCAAGTATAGGGCTGAACATCAGTGAAGGGAATCATGTTGTAGATTAGTTACAGAAAGTCTTAGCTTGCATTTCCAAAATAGATACTTATCAGTATTATTATAATTTGCTTAACTAGTTATCTTCTGCAGTGGCTGAGGCCAGTGATCGCTGAGAATCCTTTGGACAAGATTGATAGTTACAGTTCGCCACCTTCTAAACGTATGAATACAACAGAGCATCACATTAACCAGGATATGGTGATACATGGTGATGGTAACCATGATCACCACCATCAGAAATTTCTTGCTTCACCAGAACCATTTTCTTCAAACGATGTTGATAAAATTGGGAAGAAAAGAAGAATTAATGAAGTTCTTCTCACGGATAAGGGCATTACTAATGAAGTTAGCAAGACAAAAAAGAGTCCAAAGATCTTGCCTGAAGTTGTTGGTAGCATTTCTGGTTTGCCTCTGAGAAATACTGTGGATGGTGATAATGGTTATAATTTTGAAGTCCAGGGACCAGTAAAGCATTGGGCTGATGTATGTTTCATATCTTTTTATTTTAGTTCAGTTATTGCATGTTATGACCACTCTTCTGCTGAGGAAAGTTATCAAGGTGAAGTCTACATTGGTAATAGCGCTATAATTCATTGTGCAGATACTTTCTAAAGTTTCAGGAGCTACAAAGCAATCATTTTCACCTTCTGTTTATAATCTTGAAGCAAAACAGGTGTGTTCCATTTTACCATTCAGCTGTAACCTATAGTTTATTCTGTATCTTATGGCAACACAGCAGGGATGTCAATAATGGTTGATTTCTAGCCTCCCTTTTTTACACTATAATATTCTTTCAATGTGGCAATATTTCGTGTGCAACTTATTTGGCAGTTGTTATTCTCTGGTTTAGTAGAGGTGTACAGTAACGCCCCTACTAAAAATAGACTGCCTTCTTCAGGGTAATTTGAAAATGACTAATTTATGCTTTACACTGTGATTTGAAGCTTGACTTTTTGGAAGATGTGCTGGGTGAGCTGCACATGGCCAGGAAGTATGAGGGTCTTTCTAAGAAGATCCTGTCACCGGTATGCATATCAAGTATAATTTATAAATTGTATTTTATTTTGCTAATTTTTCTTTTCTTTTGCTCCGTATCAATGTCGGGGTACTATTATCATTTGATTTATACTTTGAAAAATAAATAAATAAATAAATAAAATGAGAGATTTCAATTTGCTGCAGAAAAATCAAGATCCTTTGGCTGACTTGCATCAAGAAAGGTCACTTTCTCTGAACAATCATGGATTCTAGATCTAGAATTTTCATATTCCAAAAATGGGGTACTGATGATCATTTCTATGCAGAGTAGCAGAGGCTAGAAGACTGCAAGAGATGCTTGCCTATGAACAAGCAAAATTGCAGTTGAAGCATGTGAAGCTTGACCAGTTGCATGTATGAATCTATATAATTTACTTCCAATCATATGCCTTCTTGATTTTGTTTTGTCATCTATCACGTTTGTATCGTAGAAAACATCACGGCAGTGCCAATCTCGGATTCAAGAATGCTACAAGCTAAAATCTATTTTAACACAATTTTGTCCAAGAGCTTTTCAAACCGGAGAGGCGACCACTTCTACTGCTTCATTGGATTCTGAAAGTAACAACCAGGTCTGTAATGTGGCTTTTAAGGGGCTCCTATATACCTTTGTTAGTCTCCTCCTTGGGATCTAACTGGACAGTTTGCCTTTCCCTTGGTTTAAACACCACCTGCTCATCACATGATGCTTTTCTAACTGGTTTTTGCAAGGTCAAATTCATTAAACTTGTGTTTGAATGATGCTTTCTCAGGAGGAGCAACATAAATGTACTTCAATACGGCAGGAACTAGAAATGCTGGATAAGAAAGTGAATCAGCTGGTGAAATCTTTTGCAGCTTTCACCAAGATAAAAGGGAATGTGGACTGTAATGGGGTTATAAAGGTAGTCCAGGAACATCTCAATAAGAGAGACCATTGCTCGGCTGTCCACCAAAATTTGCAGGTATTCTTTGGTGTTTCTGATTATGTTTCCCTATAAGAAATCATCTATTTTACTGATACAGTGTCAATTCATTCTAGCTGTGGGAATTAAGCAAGATTGAGAAAAAGCAAGAACAGTGTGATATTTTTCTCAACTACAGAAACCTGCTTTCTGAAAGGTGAAAATTTTTCTGCCAATTCTCTCCTCAACTTGCTGTGTAGATTATTGCAATTTGCTTGTGTTGGATTTGACAGGTTCGTTTTAAAGACCAGACCAACTTCAAGCATTTCTATGTACAACTCATTGAACAAGACAAGCATTGAAAAGGTTGTCCTGTCACATGCTTCTGGAAGTCATTTATCTTATTATTCATTTTTAGTATAAATTATCTTTCTTACAACCACTATATCATGTATCTTGATTCTTGTAACAATAAATTGATGTTTTCCAGAGTTTCCCTTTCATGAATGTTTGCACGGCCTTTGCATTTGTGTTCAAAGCTAGGAATTACCGCAGGCTTGCTGGTTCAAAGAGCTTGCAACAGGAAACACTAGTAAGCTGATTTGTCTTCGAAGTATCCTTCTTTTGGACCTTATTCTCAGGCATTTGTTATTGATGACTCATCAAAGATATGTTCATCTTGATGTTCAGGGAACAAGTTTGCTTTTGGGAACCCTTCTTGATGTGCTTGAAGAAGTCCAAATAGCACTCCTTCAAATTCCGTACTTAGTCTCTTCGACATTTCATTCGCAAAACTGTGAGTAATACAATTTATTGGTATTTTCAATCTGATCTTTCTTTAGTTCTAGAAGACATGCTTAAGTCATATAATTATACTGAAAATAAATATTCAGTCATATCCCCACTGAAGAACAGGAGATATTCTGTTCAGCTTTGAGTTTGTTTCCGAAGTGTGCTTAAATGGAACATTGTCTTTCAGCAGATCAGCTTGAATTGCAGCTCTGTTTCCTTACCAAAAGTGGTCGTAAGCTGAGTTTGAGTCTCAGCATGACCAATCTTAACTGGTGAGTCTTAATAATGATCTACCCTTTCTTTTCCAGATTTTAAATTAGCATAAACATGAACCATGATTTTTTGATAAATAAACAGTGCGATCTACCCCTCTGAGCCTGCTCAGCTTGATATCAAGATATTGGAAAGGCAAACAACATCGCCAATCTCAAGCTTTGACAAGGTCATATCTGCAGTCCAGAGCCTTCAAAGTGGTCAAACTCTGGTCTTGAGGCTCTGTCAGCGTGTTTCTGAGGTTGTTCAAGTTTCATGTTGACAAAAACTTACTCCTCAAGAATGAAATCAATAATATCACAGGTAGCCCCTTTTTTTTTGGTATTTGCATTGTGTAGTTCCATTATTTTGTTGAATACAAACAGTAGTCTTTTCTTCTCGTACATCTCGAGTTAAGGATTTTTCATCTTGTCAACTGGTGTCATATTTGTTTCCCATTTGGGGATTAATTTGCATTTCTGCAAGAACCTCCATCACTCTTTAAATTCACAAGATTTGATTCATTTCTCATTACATCTCTGAAACACAACCCCTCATGCCCTCATAGTTCTTCACAACGTATTACCATCAGGTGAGAAGTAAAAAATCATGAATGGATTCGCAAACATATCAAATGAATGGAAGATTGGTGAAGAGCTGGAGTCTAGACGTTGCAGATCATGCATGTATTGTTCTCACTACCAACTTCTATTTTTTGTTATTGTCACTTCACTTTCAATTTCCCCCCTGAGCCGGCAGCCTTCTCAGCTTCCCTCTCCTTCACTACCTTCATCTCCGACACTGATCTCGACCTCTCCATCTTCATTGTTTCTCTGCTTTCAGGTTTTACAGTGGCTACTGGACCTTCTGCTCTGTTATTGGAGACTTCAATTGAGGGCCGATAAAGTGGTGTGCCACGGCTGCTGCTTGCTCGGCGTGCTCTCTCTTGCTCAACAAAAAGCAGCTGCACTATCGTCCTCAGTGGCAACCGATCGTTTGCTATGGCATCTGACCGTGCATCGGCAGACAGTTTCCGACAGTCTATCACCCTGCAGAGCCTCTTCCTCTCTTCCTTGCTAAGCTCTGGGTGTTCCTGTGGTTACCAATTGCTATGTTTCAGAATCAAAATGCTAATTTTTCCCATTCTCAGTGTTGTGCCATCACTACAAACGAGTTCAGTTAATGTGAGTTGTATCTGGTCTTGCTATTGCTGATAAATGTGCATCTTTTCTGTGTAAATCTGTTCTTTTGTAAGTATTCACTTTTGCAGGTTCAATCATGAACAGACAAGGTTGATAAGCACATTTATTTTGGACACATTTCAGACACATAATTTGAGTCAGCTGGTTCTTTCTTAAAAAATCAAGAAAAGAAAACATATATTATGAATGCCCTTTTTTCTTATTATTGAGATCAGTGATATTCTAACAATGATAGAATAGTAATTAGGGGTCAAAGCTAACTTGGTCTTGTAATTTTCTATAATTTAAGAGTTAAGCTTTATTTAGTATTAATAAATTATATTTTAAAAATGTTATACATTTATAATTTTGGAGTTAAATATTTTATAATTTTTATTCAGATCAGGGATTTTTATTTAATATTAAAAAAATCCTCAAAACTACTTCTTTTGTTTTTTCTTGTAATTTTCAAACATTTTAGGGTTTAGATTTGGGAAAAGACTGAACTTGTATAATTTCAAAAGTTTAGGTAACTTTATTCACTATTAATAAATAAAAAAATTATTTTTCTTATATCTTTCGATTCTTTCCTCAAATTTTGGACTTATTTTCAAATATATAATAAAAATTTAAAATTCAAGTGAGTTTTAAAAGCTTTGGAGTTTGAAGGATTTTGGTACCTTGAGATACGTATCAATGGTGTGGTAGAGCTCGTCGTGGTCCTGCCGGGCAATCTCCGGCAAAGACTCGGCGAGCTCGATGAGCTTCGTCACTGAGAGACGAGGATCATGCGCAATGGCTTGCAAGTAGGAATCGAAGACCTTCGCTACTTTCGCCATGGCGCCGGCCATCCGTTCCCTCTCATCATGCCCTAATTGCCTCCGTTGCTGGGCTAAGAAGTTGTCCAGGATCGCTTCCGCGATTCCGATGTCGTATGAACTCGGATTCGTCGGCGATGGGAAGAGAAGGTCCTCCGCCGTCGCCTCCTCCAGCTGCCGCCCTGACCTCCTCACCAGCTCTGCCTTCGTTGACGGCGATGCGCCCACCTGGTTCGCCACCTTCATCATCATGGAAAATTGAGAAAGTTTGGGATTCGGTTTGAAGATTTTACTGAAAATATTCAATTGATTAGGGAACCTTGAGGAGTTTGAGCAGGAAGCGGCCGGAGACGGAGCCATGGTCGCTGGGGATCATGCTGACGATGGACTCGAGCACTCTCCGGTGCTTGGTTAGGATTTCCTCAGTGGCGGCGGAGCTCTCGGCGGCCGTGAAAAGTTTGGAAGGGTCCGGCAGGTGCTTGCACGCGTAGACGTGCAGAGCTTCGCCGATGAGCTGCGGTTGGAGCTTCTTCGATGACCGCACGGCGGAGATGATCGAGCGGAAGAGATCAAGGTCGAGCTCGGAGACGTCCTCCGTCCACCAGTCTTTTGGGACTGATCGGTGTTCCTTCTGGTTGTAGCCTGGCCTGGTGTACGTGAAGGACCAATTAACCTGGTCGCCATGAACAAGGTATGCATTAATGCAACATGATCAAAGGTTTGTTCGCTCGAAATAATTGAAAAGCTCTTCTCTGTGTTTGGTGTTTGGTTTAGTGAATCAAGAGAGAAGACCAATAAGCAATAGTAGGCAACAATTCATCAATATTAAAGCTTTGATTCATTTGCTTGAATTCATTCAGAAGATTTTCTCTTTGTGTTTGGATTTTAGTTTTTGAATCATGAGAGAAGATCAATAAGCAATGGGTTTTTTTCAGACATTTGGATGCTGTAGTGATGGCGAACCTTTGAAGGATGAGTGAGAATTTTCTCAACCACGGCGTCGATGCAAGGCCGGACTATCCTTGGATTCTCAGACCATGCTAGTAACCTTCCAGCTGACTGCAGTGTAACAATGGAGTCCTTCCACCCATGGAGGATGCAAGCTTCAAAGAATGACTCTAACTTCATCACTAGATTGCCTTTGGCCACTGACTCGGTCATACGAAGGAACCGGGCGGCGGAGATGGCAGGGAGAAAGTTGTGGGCACTGAGGCTGATAGTAATGCCGTAGCAGAACTTTGCGCAGAGCTCAAAGGCCTCCTCACCTCCCGGGAAGTCATGGAGGGTAACTGGGGTTGGCGTGCCTCCGTCGTCAGTGTCAGAGGAGAGGCGTTGCAGGAGGCCGCACTTCAGAAGAAGCGGAAACTACAGTTAAAAAAGATTGACAAATCAAGCACTTGAAGGTAACTAGTGTATACTTTTGGTAGCATTACTTCGTCTTATGAACATTTTGGTATAAAAATGAACAATTTTGAAGGTAACTAGAATCATTAAGTAGCATGTAGTGGTCCTGTTAAAAGACCAGAAATCTTTGTAAGTCATGATTACTTCTAATGCTAAATGTTCACAAACTTAACGTGACACTCATTCACTACTAAGTTTAATCAATGTGGTATGCATTGTGTAAGATGATAATGGCATGATTACTGTTAATACTTATATACTCAAACTTAGCCTGGCCCGCATTCACTAGTAGTTTTAATCAGTGTGGTTTGCATTGTTTAAGATTATCATCATCATCGTCATCATCATCACCATTCCTCTCTTAATTAATTTTATTTTTGAACCAATGGACTGTTAAAGATTTCACTCCAGAGGCTGAGAATAACTAGAAAAGATAAGCACCGGTAGTCTGTTCATGCATTCTTTGGCAGGGCTTTGTTAAAAGACTAAAAAACAGTGAAAGCTATGATAACTGGTAAAGATCTTTATTAAATGAATGCAGATTACAATAAAGTTAATACAGTGCTCATTCTAACGGTGTATAGCACCAACCTTATCATTCACCTTTTAGCTTTTTGGTAACAGAAATTATCTATTACGGAGCAAAAGGACATACATTTACATTCCAAAGTTCATTCTAGATTTATATTGTAATTGCTCATGCAAGCTTAGCAATACAAATAGAAAAAGGGTTTTTCGAAGTTTCTGCATTCTCTTGGAGAACCGGCACTAGAAACTACTGTTGGATATAATGTATCACTTGCTTATAAATCTTATGAAAGTGTACCTTGTGCAACAGATATCTGGTATTGTTCACTATTATGACGAGATCAGTAGGTACATCTGACAAAACTGACCTGCATTATAGGAATGAAACTTACCAAACTTTTATCAATTAAAAAAAGAATTTTGCTTGGTTCGAACTTTAATGGTGAATGACGTACCGTGTGGCTTCTTCAGTGTAGAAAACATCGGGTTTCGTCCCGATTTTCATGAACTTCATCTTTGCATATGCCTTTTCCTTCAATGGATGACATCAGAACTCTCACCATAGGAAACTATTTTCCTCCTATTTGAGCTCCCCATATCTGTTACATAATCACAATTCCGTGAATCTTCGAGACGGTGAAATCCACTTGGTTCCATAGCAATATGGCAGAGATAGCTTTCTACTTTCTTCTGATTCTTAGCATTCTTATAGCCTTGACTTAATAGGTGTTGTATATGGTGGATTTGTTAAGATAGAGAAATCTTATTATAAATTATCCATAGATTGAGGACACCCAAGTGTGGGGCAGTGAAAGTTGATTGGACTTGACACCCAATGTAGATCAAGGTGATTGGACCAATGTCCCCCCTCCCCAAAGAAAAGGAACACATACATTGTTGGTCATGTCACTGACAAATGGATTTGAATCAATATCCTTTAAATCAAACCTATCAGAAAAAACCAAAACCATTAGATTTGGTTTAATGTGGGATAGATAGAAAGAAAGAAAGAAGAAAGCTCTCATATGGTTAAAGTTCATCACAAGACTAAAAGAAAAAGGAGAAAGGTTGCTCTAGATGCCAATTGTGGGGTCTTTAGGAAAAGCTAACTTCTTATGAGGTGATGGAATAGTACATACCTCAAGCTTTGATCCAACATGGTTCCCATCATCACCTTCTTCTCCATCTGGGCCCCCATTCCTCACCTGCAAAGCTACATCTACCAATATACAAATATTTATTGTGCTAATGGGATCATGTTAATTTGCGCCGAATGCTCCCCATGATCACCTAGGCGGCGATCCTCTCTTCCCCTTGATTCCATTATTCGATTATTCATCAAATCTCGTATCTGAAAGTTGTTCTTCTTTCTTTCTTTATATGGATTGACTAGTTCACACAGTGAAGATTAAACTATTGCATTTCTTAGTTTGTGAGAATCAGAATCATTGCATGCTTCACAATCATGCAAATAATGAGAAAGATTTCAGTAACAGAAATCACTGTGTAGTATTCGCATGCCCTCGTGCACGAACACCAACAGGCGCGCGCGCACGCACATGTGCCCTTTCTTATAGCTGATCGAATTGGACTGTTTATTGCTACAAGGGTCACATTAAGGGAATCAGAATTCAATTCAAAAGCAGGTTCCTTTCTTTTTATCTTTTGGGTGAGGGAACATCAGGGAAGGGTAAGGGCTCTCTTTTTTCTTTCTGTTTGTTTTTCTTTAAATTTCCTTGAAGAAATTAATGAAATGACATTACGTTGACACAAACGGCAAGAATGGCCATCAAAGTCTGTCTGACAAGCTGAAAACAGAGTGCCACTGTAATTCATTGGACACCTTTAATTTCTGAACTTCTGTTAGCACTACTATTTTGTACTAGATTATATAGATAACAAAAGATTTGGAGAATATAATCCATCCTATTCCAATCCATAATAAGAATAAAACATAGAATTGCACACTTCATTCTCACTCTGCCCCTTTTTTTTATTTTGCACCATATGCTAAAACTAATTATGACATGAAGGTGAAGGTAGTTAAGCTAGATTAGAGAGTACCTCATGTTAGGAAACAAAATGGAAGGTAGGAGATGCTGCTGTTCCACAGAAGGCCTTCATTTTCAATTCAAGCTTTCCTCATGCACTTCCTTTGATGCAATATCATGTTACAACCTTCCCAATAGAGATAGATATGAAGGGTAATTGAGAGATACAGAAAAAAGAAGAGGGAGAGCGAGAGTGAGAGATCTCACCTAAGGCAAGGGAGCAAGATGGAAGGTAAGAGATAGTGCTATTAGAGAGAAGTTCTTATTATCTCAACATAACCTAGAGAGAGGGAGAGTGTGACAGTGTGTGTGTGACCTATGCAATAGGGAATAAGGTGGATGATATGAAGCTTTTCTTCAAACCCAAGTTTGTCTAATATAAATTGGTTTTTCTTTGTGAGTGAAACCATAGCAAACATCCCTACTTATGATATTGATAGCCAAATGACATTAGAGAGAGAAAGAAGGAGATGCACATAGAAAGTGAAATGGTAGGCCAGGCCTTAGTTGCCATAGTCAACATAGTAATGCAACACCAACCATTCATAGAGCACTATCATAAGCTTCTTAGAATGAGGGAAAGGGAAAAAGAAAAAATATATATTAAAGTTACAATAAAGACATCCACTTGGTGAATAACATTACCTCCATAGACTTGTTCTTGTTCTAAAACAAGCTTGATACTCTACATCATGAGGCCATTGAAAGGTATGAATCTTCCATCCTTCTACTTCCTTCAGTGCTCCATGATTGATCTCTGAAAAGCTAAGTAGTAGAAATATTCACTGTTGAGGGGCCATCACTGTCTCCTCTCTTCACTCTCCACTTACATGGCATATTCTGTTCTCTCCATTTAGCTGATCTCACTGTCGCGCGTGTTGATGATTCTCGGCTTCAATCGACAGAATTGGCAACACCTGATCTTCCCGGTCTAGGTTGTCTGCTCAGCTTTCACAGGTATTCCTTTCACTGTCTCTCACTACACCTCCATTGTCACTTAAGTTTCTTCATTCCATAATTGCAGAGTTGCTCATTGTTTCTTCATTTGCTTCATTGATTGAGTTGTTAGAAAGTCATATGCAAACTTGTACATATCACCTACATTCATCATGCACCAAAGAAATAGATCCCATTGGTGCATTAACTGCAACTTAGTCAATCAGTTAAAAAAGTAGATTCCTAGCGTTCATCTTCTACTTTTTGAAATCAATCTTTCATTAATTTAAGCATTGAAACTGTAGAGTAGCGAAACATAAATGGTGAAACCGCCACCTTTTCTTCTTGGACTTTGAACCATTAGTAGAAGAAAGAATACTGCATGATTGATTGCAAAGAATGAAGCAAATGAATAATACAACTAAATTCAACATGAGAATTATAGATAGATTGACTATATTATGGCCATGTCCTTCTGGAAGCCATTGATGAGCTGAGGAGATACTTCATGCTTCATTGCATTCCGAGACACCACCAGTGGCCCCTGTCAACCAACTCTGAGAGTTCGGAGCCACAAGAACTACTGCCAAAGTAACAAATATTTCTATGCAATCTGCACCGAAATGAACCAATATGTTTCGTTGGCGAGCACAAACAGCTCATTTTTTGGCTTCCTTGTTTCATCAGGCGAGGCCCTCTCGCCGTTTCTATCACTGATATCTTCAGTGAAGACATCTTAGGATTGTTTTCGGTTGGTGATCGCCTGTCGATCTTTTTACTGTTTGTCTCTTCTTCATTCATGGCTTTTGCTTGTGGTTGAACGACACAACCATAGAAATTTATCAATGTTTGCTTGCAAATCAAACCAGTGCAAGAGGTGCATGCATGAATTAAAATGAATGCATGGTTGATCAGCTCTACTGATTGATAAACTGTAATGAATAAGATTTCAAGTAAATCAACACCACACCCCAGAGAAGAGCTTACTGCTCTGTTTTCATTGCAACAAACTTCTCAACTTCAAATGTTCTAAGAAAATAACAGCAACATATCTTCTAGCATAACATCCTCAGAATGAAATAGCATAAGAACTAATAACAGAAATTAAACAGAGTCATCTCAATATTATTACTGCAGAGCTTAATTAACCGGAACCCAGCATTCCGGACTCATCCCTCCTCACGGCAGGGCCTCCTCTCTTGTTAGTACTTTTTTTTATACCCCTTCTCCCCTCTGCCATCCTCCATATATTGCTTCTGACAGGACGTAGCCTCGCAGACGCATGTTTGGCCTCCTTTCTCTAATGATTCGCTCACGGGTCATCTCCTCCGTTGATGGTATAACCGCCTGCTTCATCAAGTCGTCCACGTGTCCCTTTGTTAATTGCTCTCCAATTCCCTGAGCTGATGTTGTCCCTTCTTTTGCAACCAACTCTCCCACGTGGCCATTCTTCATTCGCCCCTCTTGATTTAGCTTCAGCCCCTCTTGTATCACCACGTGGCCATTACCCTGCGATTTCATTGTAATTACATGGGGAAATATAACATAAACTTACAATTGTTTTAGCATATAACAACGGTGATTGTGCAATGCAAATTTAAGGAAACCTTATGATGAACACCTTTTTTTTTTTAATCTATTAATGGAAAATTAAATGAAAAAAAAATACCTGAAATTCTATTGAGGTAGAAGAGATGGTTGGATGAAGAAAAGCTGTAGGACATGTGTTCTTAAAATTAAAAATGGAATACCACAGGGAGAGGAAGACGAAGTCCTTGAGACTATGGTGTCCTTGCTATAGCTTTTACTTAGCTGGTACCCCTGGATACTTTTGCCTGATCTCTTGCTTCTCTTTCTCCAGGATTTGTTGTCTATGCTTCGTTGGGTCGGTCGTGAAGCGATCCGGCGGGACATCTTAACCATGCTCTTTTGCTTATCACTCCTCACTTTATCAGATTACTATAAATCAATCCCCACGTATGCATATTTTAAGATGGTGGTGATTTGATTATTAAAAAAAAAATACTAGTGGGTCCTATGAAATCAGTGATTAAGATTAAAAAATAATTAAATAAAAATTATAGTATTTTAGGGGTTATAAATGCGAAAACTCATAATTTCTCATATAATATAATAAACTTTTAAATTTGAAACCCATAACGAAATGGCGGGTTACCTTCTTGGGCTTGGGCCTGGCCCATTGATAGTATTGCTTGCCCTCCACGTGGACTTTTAAGTGCGGGAAACGATGATAATCAGATTCCTTGGACTTGGAGCACAACTGTACGGCTTTTTTAAATCTTTGGGCGGGACCCATTAACAGCCTCGCAAAGATCTCCACGTGGGTAATAAGATTCGGACGAATGATGCACTTGGATCACCAGATTCGCAGTGATGGTGAAGAACGCTACCTTTTAAGCACAGATGGACGGTCATGATCTCATTTGATATTTAAATAAGAACAACTTAATCATATGTATATACAAAATTAATATTGATCTCATTTTCTAAAAAAATGTCTTGAAATATATCTCATGTAACCAAAAAAATATATATATAAATATTTGTTAATATAAAAAAAATAAATTAACTAATTTATTTATATAATTAAAAGTATATACCCCTGCTCGCTAAGGCCTCCATTCCTCCCCTAGCTTATGATGAGCAAAAACTAGATTTGAGACACAAATGAACGGTAAAGATTGGATCTTGGAAATGATGGGCTGTATTGTAGAATTGCCCGTAGGATGCGGATTGATGATTGCAATGGAAACACTAAATGGACGGTTAGGATTTGATGGTTGCAAAAGTTTCGGAACGATGATGATAAACTCAGCATGGATTTGATCCTAAGTATAATTGGGCTGTCTTTCTGATGTTTTTGGCCCAGCCCATTACGGAGAACTTCCACGTGGAAGACAAGATTCGCGCAGTTGATGATCCGCGCGATTTTTCGATCCTCCAAATGTACGGTCGAGATTGAGTCAGTGAAATGACCAAAATAGCCTCAGTTCACCACCCCCAATCTTATCTCCTGCTCTTCTTCTCCCGCCCCGCAAGCTCGCAAAAGCCAATTCCAGGAATGCCCATCGCCCGCCTGCGTATTTACCAACATTGCCACCATGCTCTCCTCCTCCTCCTACTCCTCGCTTAGCTTTGCCGAGTTCCTTAGGCTCAGTTCCATGGAGATCGCTCAACCTCGGTTGGCTCCTTTTCTTGGCAGCCCTCCATCCTCCTGCTTCTCCGCTTCGCGTTTCGCCAAGAGACCCCTCTCTCCGTGAGTAGATTTACTAGTTTTATCCATTTGTTGTCAATTTATTGGTTTTTTTTTTGTTGTTGTTTGAAGTGTGAGAGGTGAGTTTCATTTTTTTTATTTTAGATTTAGTGATGTATGTCATACGGATTTAATTCGTGCATGTATAATCTATCTGATTGATTGTTTTTTGTTTTCAAGTTCTCTCTTTCTTCTTTGTTTTTTTTTGTTTTTTGGTCTCTTCAAATTTTCACGCTCTTGAAGGGCTTGTTTATTGCTGTATTATCTATTTAGATATCTTTGTGTGTGTGTGTGTGTGTGTGTGTGGAGAAACTAGAAGTTAAAAATGAGATTTTCTTTCTTTTTTCATAATTATGTTGCATTTTTTATGTCATTCTTAAGATGTATTCTTTTTTCCAACAGTTCATTGCTGATATTTTTCATCATTATTTGTGTCAAAGTCTTCTTTCATAACTCTTCAGGAAGCTTTTTATTATTGTTATTATTACTATTATTGGTATTATTATTATTATTATTTAGATATTTTTGCGTATATATGCTGTTATAGACATTTATGTTTTCTCAGTTCAATATTTTTCAGAATTAAGTCACCTAAGAAAATTGCTCATGTGATCAATTTATGTGTTAATTGTAAAATACAAGAATCAGGAGCTCATGTTATTTCCCTTTCAAGTCATGTAGTCAATCCATGCGTAGGAAACTATGTTTATTGTAAGAGGTGACCATTCCTTGATGCATATGTAATGAAATTTATGCTTATCTCATATTATACCAGCCTGTTATCCTTTCCTTCTAAAATAATGTTATAAGTCTGCATGCTTTGATATGCTCCTCAAATTGAACTTCCTTAACTGAGAAATGTCAAAAGTCAAATTTTCCTAGATGGCGCTGTTATAATTTTTAATGGGAACTGTTTGACAAATATGGTTAGTTTTCCTTATTGCTGCTTTCATATCCAAAAGCAATATTTGGTCGTTTCAGTAGATAATGGGGTTTTACTTGCTTGCGAATGTCAATTTTGTTATTTGAAATTTTGAATATTTCTCACACATCTTTCTTGCATTTATTGCTGAGAATGGTTTACACCGACTTTGATAGGCATATTTTCCACAGGGCTCAATCTCAGAACATTTCAATTATCAGTTTATGTATAAGAGCTCTCCCCTGTCTTTTGAGATCAGCTGTGATGCCCATAAGAAATGGTATATGGTTTAATTTGTGAAGATCTAATTTATGTGAAGCTTATTTTTTTTTCTCATATGTACTTGTGGATATGCATATTTCTTTGAATCACATATGCTAGCTGAATTCTTGGTTGGACCCTTCTGTATTTGTCTTTCACACACGCCTGGTGATTCTGAGGCGAACTATGTATAGATTTTATGTCAGGATGAAATTTTCTTGAGCATAAATTAGCTATTTTTTTCATGTTGTTTTTGGTTGGAATTATTAAATTTTCAAAGCATAGTGATGAGTTGAATGCAGGTCTCACATTGTGGCAAGCTGGATTTCTGTGATTTGTTAGGTGACTTGGCTGTAACATGCGATGGATTGTGCAATGTGCTTTGGACTCTTGAAGCTGATGTAGGAGATGGCTATCTCATATTTCTTACTGGGGATCTGGTTAGCTTAGGAAGCTGGGAGCCAGATATGGCTGTTCTGTTATCTCCCTCTAAAGAGAATGCTAATCTGTGGAAGACAGAAATAAAGGTATAGAGACTGCATTTAATCTTTTCCATGTTCTGAATTCTATTCCCTTTTTTTTTTTTCTTGTATAACATTTTTCAGAGAGTTGAATATTTTGCATTGTATTCAGGTGAACTTTGGTTAATGTTAGTAGGAAGAAGTTGAAAGAAGTGAAATACTTTTGTTTTGTTTTCTCCAATTGTGTTTACCCAGCCATCTTTTAGAATCCTGATTAATGGGATATGTAGCTTTCCACATGAAAGTGCAACAAGGACATGGATACGGAGAACCAAGTATCAAAATTTTCTTTTTTATGATTCTGTAATTATTTTACAATGTGAAACTGGTTTCATTGCATTAGCACTTATATTTTGGCGCATTTTCGTATGTTTAAGACATTAGTCTTAACAAACATAATAGAGAACTTGTTAGGTCTTGTGCAACAGAATGTCAAGAGTGGTGAATTGGAAGTTCTTTGTGGTACTTATATGATAGTGACAAACTTAATGATGTCAAATAACTTTCTTATCATATTATCTTCCTTGAGAGCTGTTGATGTGCTTTTAGCTTTTAACCTTGTGCAAGGATCCTTGTCTAAACCAAGTGACCAGCAAGAGAATGTGTGAATTGAATAGTTTGATTTGTGCAATCTGCCATGTGAGTGGGCTATTTTTAGCCCATTGTTGTTTCCCAAGTGCATAGTTCACTTCCTAAAGTTTTGAAAATTGTGGAAGACATTGTTGTTAAGTCCATAATTCTGTTCTGATTAAGCTCATGGAAACTTCTTCTGTTATTACATTTTTTTTTGTGGGGCAATAATCTTTCTCACATTCTGTTTAACCGCAGAATGATTTGTGAGGTGCTTGTCATCATGAAAAGATTTCCAAGTAGAGAGTTACTATTTCATCTAAAATTTTGACCACATCCTATGTGCTTTCAGGTACCATGTGGTGTTCATTTCAAGTACAGTTATTTTACGAAAAAGGGGAACAATTCTTTTAATAATCTAGTTTGGAGGCCAGGGCCTGATTTCTCCCTTTCAGTACCAAATTTTAGCAAAGAAAATAAAGTGGTTGTGGTGAGAGATTCTTGGATGAGGACTAGAATAGATAGGTTGCCTGCTCCTTCATGGGGATCATGGATGGTAGACATAGACCTTGTTGAGCATTGCTTCAAACATAGAGTCTCTCAAGCTTCAGTTCAAGGTAATGCACAATGTTGGTATAATATGCATAGTTTGAGCTCAGTTCATGATGCTGAACACTTAAATGTTTCCAGTGGCTTGGCAGGTGAACTCAATATGCTGAGAAATCCTAATGGTGTTCCTTCAGGAAGGAAGCAACTCTCAAATGTGGCTGTGGATGATTGTATGCTCAAGGTGAGGAATGCAACTATAAATGCTAGCTCCTCAGAAAATGAATTTTCTGAAAGAGAGCAACCTAAAGAGGAGCCTTGGCTACTTCAAGCTATTCTTCTCTCCAAAAAGGATTCAACTGAATCACATGAATCACTTGATTCTGATCGAAGCAAGATAGAATATCCTAAAAAGTTATACCAAGATACAGAAACATCAGTACTGAAAGATGAGGGCAAGACAGCAGGCACTATGGAATCAGTATCTACAGTCATACTGATCAACTCCTCTGTATGTACCATGCAAAGAATTGCAGTTTTGGAAGATGAGCAACTTGTTGAGCTATTACTCGAACCAGTTAAAAACAATGTACAGTGTGATAGCGTCTACCTAGGGGTAGTTACACAATTTGTGCCCCACATGGGTGGTGCATTTGTTGATATCGGGATATCACGTCCATCCCTTATGGACATTAAGCCTAGCAGGGAGCCTTTTGTGTGTCCTCCATTCGATGGAAAAAATATTGGGGAGGCACCAAATAGTTCTCTAAATGTTAATCTAAAAGATCAAGTTGAAGCTGCAGAACATGACTACAATGAGGATGACATAATTGATGATGAGTTCTTGGAACATGACCCATTGCAATCCGGGCATGAAGATCTTGAAGAAGCTGATGAGGACATTAAGATCCCTGATGCTCTTGAGATTAACAAGAATAATGGTGTTATACATTCTAGTGATGGAGAATCTGATTTTGAAGAATATGACCTAGAAAATAATCAGCAAGTAGAAGATGTAACCACTGAGGATTTACTTCCATCCGAAATGGATCATTCCATTGATTCAGATTTGTCAAATCTCATACAGCAAGGTTTGGAGAGTACCACTGCCACACATGTTGAGGAAAATAAATGGGCTTGTGTTGGGAAAGGCACAAAAATTATAGTCCAAGTGGTTAAAGAAGGCTTAGGAACCAAAGGCCCTGCTTTAACTGCTTATCCTAATCTTAGAAGCAGATTCTGGGTAATTATATTCTACAACTCGTAATTATATTCTACAACTCCAATCTTTCTTATGTTCTACAATCTCAGGAGATGGTTTTATCTTTTATGGTTTTATACTTGCATTGTTCTTTTGAATGCTTTTCTCTGTGCTTTCATGATCCCAACTTATTTTCAACATCAAACTGCAGACTGCATATTGTCTGATTGCTGATGTCACACTCAATCGTACCAAGTGTGACTAGATTGTGCCAGGCATAAGGTTTGATCTGATCAAATAAGGATTCATTAAATTTGTCATTACACTCTATGACCGTCAATGGATTTAATTGGACAAGGGTCGATTTGGTCCATGGATTTGATCAGATGAAGAGTTCATCAAAATCAGGGACATATATCATATATGATTGCTTAGCAAACCATGACAATGACAATGACTTTTCAATATGGTCTATCTAGGTTATCAAGCGTTTTACTGGGCCAACTTGCAAGTCATGTGGAAATCCTTTGAACCCTTAGTTGACAGAATTTTGCCTTGGTTTGGCTTAGAATTTTTTCCTTTGAACATGGGAGGGTGCAGACAAGTGTTAACAATGTCGGCTAAGTCCAGGATGTTTTCCAATTTAACAGCACAACCCACCTGATCTGAATCTAAAGTGAATATGCACTTCAACCCTAGTTAAAATTTCTGTAGCTTCCCTGCATTGAGAAATTTTGGCACCTAAACTATTTTCTTAGTTTAAAAATCTGTGAATGTTTCCATTGAAAATTATGAGTGGACAGCCCCTATTAAGTTGCAAGTACTTGTTGAATATAGCAATATTCTTGGCAACCAGTCAACTCTCTTTTCATTGAGAAAAAGAAAAATGAACTTAATAATTCAAATTTAGTGATATATTGTTACAATTTTCATTGGTGGACGGAAGAGTCCAGTTACTACAAACTCTTGAGCAACTGATATATGGTCTGAATTCCCGTGTGGTTTTGTTAACCGCTATTCAATTTTAGTGTGTGCACCTCAACATTGAGTTTGTGCACCTGTGTGCGCCCACGCGCATTACACTACAACCAATGGCCCAAGTTCTTTGAAAATCCAGACATGAAAGGGAAGCATGATAGATTCTCGTATGAATTTTTTATGGAAAGTATATGTACATGCATAACCCACACTAGTAAAAAATATCAAAATATCATCTAATAAAGTGTGTCGTTCATTAACTGACCTTGTCTTTGTTTGTTCGCCTCACTTTTTTTCCCTGCAATTAGTTCTGGGCTCAGAATTATGATCTACTGATAATGTTCCCATATTATGTTCAGAGTTGGTTCTTTCTGCTTTTCATTCATAACTTCTAGGCCTATAATTGGTAATTTTATGGCTTTGCAGATATTAATAACTCGTTGTGGTAGAATTGGAGTCTCAAAGAAGATTACTGGTGCTGAAAGGACACGCTTAAGAGTTATTGCAAAAAAACTGCAACCTCCAGGTTTTGGTTTGACAGTGAGAACAGTTGCTGCTGGTCATTCTTTGGATGAATTACAGAAAGATCTTGAAGGTTTACTTTCCACCTGGAACAGTATAGTTGAGCATGCAATATCTGCTGCACTTGCTGCTGAAGAAGGGGTAGAAGGTGCAGTTCCTATATTGTTGCATAGGGCAATGGGTCAAACACTATCTGTTGTGCAAGATTATTTTAATGAGAAGGTGAATTGTTTTTCTCTGTTCATGTTTTGATTTTAGAAAGATATATGTGAATAGTATCTTTCCCTCTGCTCTTGTGGCATTTTGTTTCATATTTGTTTTATGTAGTCTAATTATCTTTTTCCTGCACTACAGGTTAAGAGCATGGTTGTTGATTCTCCTCGAACTTACCATGAGGTTGGGCACCCGAGTCTTGGAATTATTAATATGATAAGAACTGTCCAACAGAAAAAAATTAGGAAGTAGCATGCTTAAATTTGCATCATATAGTAATGGTGTATTATTATTTATACACACTAATAGAAACTTGAAAACTAGTTCAATTGGCGTTTCAAATTTCACTCAGTGAATATCACATTCTTCAGGTAACCAGATATCTTCAGGAAATCGCACCTGATCTATGTGATCGTGTTATCTTATATGATAAACGAACTCCCATTTTTGATGAATATGGCATTGAAGAAGAGATCAATAGTATACTTAGCAAAAGGTATGCGCTAACATTTTCTTGTTATGAGTCTGTGCATGTCCCTAAAGCAATTCTTTGTTAACCACTCTTTGGAATGGATTATTAGCTGATATCATCGTCTTAATCTTTGTGCATCTACCTTTTGTAACTATTGGGCAAGCCTTTGATGTGATATTCTGACTTTCTATGCCTGTAAAGAATAGCATCTGACAGTTTCTCATAAAGTTATGTTGGAATCCTTTTGGTATAATTTAAGAATTTATTGTATATCATGTCTTCTGCAAATACTGATGTTTTTGGTGGTCAAACTATAAATATTAACTCTACTCATGATGCTATTGCAACAAGGAAATAAACATCAAGCTTTTGGTGGAATCCACCAAATGGAAAACTTTTTGTTTTGTTTTTGGTATAAGTCGATTTACTTTTATTTCACTTGTACTTCCCACTTAGTTTAAGAAAAAGTAGAAAAAATAGTGAATGCTTCAGCTTCATAATCCAATCTACTATTTCCTTCTTTTTTATCTTTGTAGGGTCCAACTCTCTAATGGAGGTTCTCTAGTGATTGAGCAGACAGAAGCTTTGGTGTCCATTGATGTTAATGGAGGTCATGGTATGTTAGGACAAGAAACTTCTCAAGAGAAAGCTGTTCTGGATGTCAATCTTGCTGCTGCAAAACAAGTACGGTACAAACCACATGTCAATTTAAACATTAGGTCTTTCATATTGTCTCTTTGGCTTTTCAATATGTCAAATGATCATGATGATTAAGGATGCCGTTTCTTTAAATGACATGTGAAAACAGAAAAAGTATGCCTTCCTAAGGTGACATTGCTCGTTGTGAATGGCCATCTATCTATGGCATTACCTCATATTATACATAAAGAATTGGATTGCTAGATTTGATTGTGTGCCATGATTTGGTATGTAGATGAATTGTTTTCTTGGGGTTATACATTTTCCATGTACAAACTAACCAAATCCCTTGTATGTTTGTGGAATCTATTGTTTGTCAGTTAAAACTCCAATGTGCTTCTGGTGGCATTTGTTTCAAATTCATGTTATAGGATAATATTGCATGTTCAGCCTTGTTAATGGATAACAACCAGTCAAAAGCAATATCTGGCTTGGTTTACTCCTGAGTTAACACACTGAAAAACTTTGGCTTTGGAAACTAAATCATGTGATATTGCATACTGTGATGTCTTGTTTCAGCACTTGGAACTTGAAATTTTGATGTGGAATAATTTTAATTTTTATCTTAAGCATTTAATATTTCATCTTGAGACTAAGTACTGGCTGAAGTTGAAGTTTGCTGTGTTTCTCTTTTTTCAGATTGCTCGGGAATTGCGGTTGAGGGATATCGGTGGTATCATTGTGGTTGATTTCATTGATATGGCTGATGAATGTAAGTAATGTGAATACGAAGGGCTAAGTTTTTATTCTCATACAATTATGATCAATAAGCCTTATTCGAGACCTAGTGGAATGATTACTAACTGTTTGTGCTTCATTAAGTTGTTTAGGATAGCGTATTAGTGTTTGATATGCAGTATGCATCATGGCTGTTATTATTAACATTCGCTTAATGCAGATTAAGATTCAGACAAATTTTGTTCAACTAATTAGATACAATTAACTCAACTAGTCAAGGTGTCCAATTATTTCAAATTTCATATTCTTGTTTTTAAAGTTTGGCAACATTTCAGCATTCCTTCTTTCACAGCTGCAGGATAGGAAAAAATTTTTGGGCAGCTGGCTAAAACCGTTGACATTTTACATCAATGAAATTTAGATGAGATTCAAAATGCCACCTGAGGAAATGATTATCTATTTTGACATTGTTTTTATCACCAGCAAACAGAAGGCTCGTTTATGAAGAAGTTAAAAAGGCTGTCGAGAAGGATCGATCTATGGTAAAAGTGTCTGAATTATCCAAGCATGGACTAATGGAAATGACTAGAAAGAGGGTATGTACTTTGCTAACCCTAGAAAACTACTTTCTTACTATGCTTGCTGGAAATTGAGAACCAGTTGGAATACTTGCTACAGGAAATAAGGCCTAGACTTTATGCTATTTGAATAGATTTTGCATAGTAACTTATCATTCCTTTAATGATTTGTCAAGTATATATTCAAAAGCGCAACACATCATCCTTATGTGGAATCTTAAATGATTTTATTGACTGATTATACTGTATTATATCATAGAGATTCAAGACGTGAAGCATATGTGCATTTTTATGCATGTAATGCATGCTTTAATGCAGGTTCGCCCGAGTGTTACATTTATGATCAGTGAGCCATGCACTTGCTGCCATGGTACAGGACGTGTTGAGGCTCTAGAAACGTCATTTTCAAAAATTGAGCATGAAATTTGCCGTCTACTTGTGAGTATACTGCTGCAATTGCATTCTCAAAAATATCATTTTATCAAGTTTTGGTATGCTAAGTGATGACTTCGAGAAATCATTAGAAAATTTGAAGATTTTATTAAGTGACTACAAATTACTTCAGCTAAGATATGGACATAATTAAAGAGAATTTGTCTTTCTTTTAACGCTGAATTATGTCAAATTAAGTACTGGCTGATGCCATGAGAATCTTTATTTATTTATTTATTTATTTTTGCCAGGCTGCATCATATCAAAAACCTGATCCTGAGAATGCAAAATCTTGGCCACGATTTGTGCTGAGGGTGGACCGTCACATGTGCAACTACTTGACATCCGGCAAGCGAACAAAACTTGCCGTGTTGAGTAGTTCACTCAAAGTTTGGATCCTTTTAAAGGTAGGTGATTAAAGATACCTGTCTATCAAATATCATTAGCAGCTGTCAGTCCAGTGTGAAAATTAATAAAAGGGCCATTTCTAGTGAGATCTTAGCATTTGCTAATATTTCTCAAATGAGTGTGATTGTATTCACAACCAAAACAGATACGTCTACGTCTCGACACATGAATTGTTTCATTTGCAAAATTGTTCTACTTAACTTTGTTATATTGCGTACCACTTAACTTATTTTGTTTCAGGTTGCTAGAGGATTTTCAAGGGGCATGTTTGAGGTGAAGCCATTCACTGATGAGCAGGAAAACGACGTTGATCATCAAGTCGCCATCTCCAGATTACAGCGCGCCAAAGCTAAAACTTTTATTCCCAATACAAAGCTTACTTTGTTTCCAATCAAGAAATGGAAGACCCGAGGAAAATAGTGAGCTATCGGTTTCTTTTCTGACTGTTTCTTAGTATGTAAATCTTCAATGTGGCTCGACAGGCCTTTTATCGATTGAACAGTGGGCACTTTTCTTCGCCGTGCTCTGGAGGCAGGTTTTCTTTCATTCTTTTTTATTGTCCAGTGTTAGTTTACCAATTGTATTCTAATTGCTATTTTATTTCTACATTTTTATCTTTTTTTTTTAATTCACAAATGAGGCATAGTTTCTTCATGCATTTTGTACTGGGTGCAGCGCAATTTTTGTTTTTAACAATTGGTACATGTATTTGTTGTTGTATGTTGATTTATATATAATTTTGAATGGAAACTAAGAGCAATGCTTCTTGTACCCAATAAAATGATCATTTTGCCATTCTCAGTGATTGGCTTTTCCTTTTTATTTTTATTTTTTTGGGCCTTATTGTGAAAATGATTTTTATTTATGTATTTGTACAGTTTTTGTTTGACAAATATTTGATTATTACAACAATAGCAATATATTCAAAAAATTACAAAATATTTATACTCAGGTTTTCACAAGGCAATTGAAATTACACTTGGTAGTTGTAAGAATTAATAATAATGATAGTATGATTTTGAATCACAAAGAAGATGCATTGATTCTTTTGCTGAGAAACAAATAAGCAAAGAACCTGTAAATCAAAGCCATTGCTATCAGTATCCAGACCTCTTGCAATGAACCATTCAAGTTCACAGTATCAAATGATGGTGAGCTTTGTAGACTCTTGCATCCGCTTCGGCTTTCACAATCGTAAAATCGATCACCCGAGTATTGAACTTTTAGTAATAACCGGAATCCGTAATGCATAAATGATATGTACTTCATCCATCTCATGAATTTCGGTAAATGCTACAAAGAAAAACAACTTGTTGAGCAATTAATACAGGTAAAACAAACGATAATAGGCAATAAATAAAACAAGACGATACAAGAAACACGTAGAGTTACATGGAAACATTAAATCGGGAAAAACCCCAGGTAGAGGAGGAGATGTTCCACTATATTAATAAATACAAAAAATAGCCTTCGGGTCGCAAACTCTTAACTGTAATTGAGATTTTATTTGCTTACATGGTTGCACATGGTTTATGAAGTAAGTGCTCTATTTTATACCAAGACGATATCAATTTTGTTTTGATGTTTATAGACTTTCACAAAATATTAAACGGTCAAATATATTTTAGTGCTTGAATTATATCTCTCTTAAATTTTTGCAGATTCTAAGAACAATAACTGAGAGAAAAGAAAACAAACAAATAATCAGTAATGAAGTCGAGTAAAAGTAGTTATGTGCGAAAGCAACACTCGGCAAGGAATATTTGATGGATTTAAGGGTATCTAATAGACTTTTCTCTTACTCTAAAAGGCGGTATCTTCCTTGCTCTAGAAAGCAGAATATTTTAAGAATACTGGAATCTTGACCAAAAATATCCTAGAGAAAATCAAGAATAAATGTGTTCATAGTGTCCAGGATTAATGTACCAAGTAACCTATAAATAGAGGAGCTCTCCCCATTGTAATGGCATCACAAAATTCACAAGCTCTCTTGTATATACATACATACACTCTCCTCTTTATGCAATATAGGCCGGCGGGTCATGATTTTTCTTTTTCTCTTTGCATCAAGTTTTTTCACAAGTATTGTGTCTTCTTTATCATAGTCTCTTGCAATATTATCCTATTGTTATGCTGGTTATGTTGGTTGTGCCGGTGTTATTTATAACAAAAGTTATATTTAAATGAGACAATTACCTGAACATAATAGCCTCCTGTAAGAAGAAACAACATAAGAACAAGAGAAGCCATCAATCCAGACCTTCTCACACTCAAAATTGCTGCTCCAATTACTTCTCCTGTTCCCTGTTCATCATCACCAGAGCAACTAAAAATTATGTAAAAAAAAAAAAAAATCTAATTGTCAACTATTACTAGTAGTTTTAACTTGAGAAAAAACACAAAAACTAACCTGGCTTGTGGCCACAATCAATAGAACAGCAAAGCAAGTCAAGAAGAAGGCAGAGATGGTTTTTCTAAGGTCAGCCATGAAGTAGAGAATGACCATGAAAATGTTTGTATAAACAACATGTGCAACCATGTCACACAGAGTGCTACAAACATAGTACACACTCATTCTATACATATCTGCTTTCCTTTCTTTCACCAAGTACTTCTTCTCAAATGGAAACACATATACTGCTCCAAATAGCGATGCCGATGTCCAAAATATACACACATAAAACATAAGTCCAACCTATACCAACAAAACAAAACAAAAATAGATAATTTTGTTTTTTCATAATACAATTACACAAGATATAATCATGACATATATATATATACCTGGTCTCTTAATTGAGCTTCAGTATCAGTCTTTGATTTCCACCAAAGAAAGCCTAAAAGAATAGCAACACCAATGGCTTGTAACATCCTAAGCTTGTCTAGATAGTCTCTGCATCTTTCCCTGAATGTTCTTTTCATTAGTATCACACACTGTTCTATCCAACTCATACTCCAATCCTTCTTTATTTGTATCGCAAGTTGCAGATGCTTCAGTGTTTTCAGCCTTCTTTGGTTCTCTTCTTTCTCTTCTGGCTCTATCTCTGTTTTGTACTTCATTCGCAGAAACTAAATCCAAAAACATCGATCATTTATCAGTATCTATGCAACTACTATATATATACATGAACCCTGTTATATGAAACCAAGAATTCAAGTGATATGCATGCACCTTGATAATACAATACCGATAATTTACCGGTATGCAACTACTAAGAATGAAAGTAACTTGATATGCATATATATGATGGACCTTAATTACTGTCATATCAGGTCGTTGTGATTCTTGAGGAATGGTGATATCATTAAGATGACCAGTTGCAAGATCAAGAAGGAACTCAGCAGGGTTCATGGCTAATTGCGGCACAAATCCAATCGAAGAGAAATACTTCATTGAGTCCCTTGCTTTTCCATAATATATCGGTTTCCCTTCAGATATCAACAACAGCTTATCAAACATGTAAAACATCCTGCTTGATGGTTGATGAATTGTTGTTATTATTGTCCTTCCTGCCTGCATTAATCAATATTACACTTTATCAATAGATAATAATAATAATAATAATAATAATAATAATAATAATGTTCGATCAAGTCGTTATATATAATAATTCTTGTTACCTTTGCGAGATTTTGAAGGACACAAAGGAGTTTGCTTGCAGAGCTAGAATCAAGGCCGGATGTCGGTTCATCAAGCAACAACAATGAGGGCTCGACAAGGATTTCATAGCCGATACTAGTCCTCTTTCTTTCTCCTCCTGATACTCCTTTAACGAAATCTCCACCAATTCTTGTGTGCCGACATCTGCATATTCATACAATTATCATACATTACATATGTATATACATACATAGGCTCTGTTGGTACATGCTCATCCTTTTATATATATATATATATATATATATATATATATACACCTTTCCAAACCAAGTTCTCTGATGATAGCATCAGCTCTGGAGTACTTTTCTTGTTTTGTCATGAAGCTGGGGAGTCTGAGAAATGCAGCAAAAACTAGTGTTTCTTCCACTGTTAGTTGAGGAAATAACACATCATCTTGTGTCACAAATCCAATACTGCAATTAAATCATATTTCACACATTCAATTATACATAGACGGATGTATCCATAAGTAAAAGAATAAGTTGAAAATAATTGATTGTCTCCGCCACAATGGCCGAGCAATAAAATATTTGACTCCCATGCGAAAGATCAAGTCGACTCATTCCCAATGCATGGTTGAAAAGTAACAGAAAATTTTTTATTTAACGAAATGTGGACAAGTCACGCGTTAGAGATGTGCACAGGCATGGAGTTACTACCTCAACACACATATGCCTTTACTCTACATGAGCTGAAGTTCGAACCAGTCTCCTCAGCAGGACGCAAACATCCTATGACCTAGTACCAATAGACCAAGAGGTCATCGGCAGGTATAATAGAGAGCGTCGTGACTTGTCCACATTGTCATATTATATATAAAAAATAGGTTAAAGTTTAAATAATTGCATGCCTTCTCTTGAGAGCAGGAGAATAAGGAGTGTCATTGTAAGTGATGTTGCCTTGGATAACTCCATCAAGTCTGGCAGCAAGTATCTTGAGTAAAGTGGTTTTACCACTGCCTGAAGGTCCCATGAGAGCTAAGATTTCACCAGGACCAATGCTCCCTGTCACACCTTTGACTATGTTCAACTTATCTCGTTCTTCTTCTTCTTTTCTTCTTCTTCTTCCTTTGATTTTATGATCATTTGATGATGTCCTCAATTGAGTAAGCATGCTCTTCATTGCTGAATTGATTGGATATTTGTATCCACCTCTCAACTTGTATTCCACATCCTCAAACTCCACCATGCAATAAATAAATAAATAAATAAATAAAATTAATCCTTCTCTTATTTTCAAATAAATAAAATTTATATGAGATTACAAATACAATTAAAATAAATACATACCTTGAGAAAAATGGGGAGTGGATTATTATCTTTAGAAGAGAAAGAGTGATCTCCTTCAATATCAATCTCTACATACTTCTCTTCCTCCTCCATGTGGCTTCCAATTTCTGAACTTTCCATAGTTTGTGTGCCCATTTGCACACCTCTTTCCCCTTCTTCTTCAACTTCCATATCTCAAGAGATACAAACAAAAAAACTTGCATGAGAAATAGGACCTTGTAAGAGCATATATGTATAAATTAAAAAAAGAGAGGCAAGTGCTTGTTTTATAACTAGAAACAACCAAAAACCAGCCTTTTGTTTGGTTGATCACAAGCTTCATGCACAAACTAACAAATATCCATTCCTTCAGAACAGGTCTAAAGATTGAGGTACACCCTCAAAACAACCTTCTGCTTGTATACAGTTACATACAACATCATATCAGATAAGAAGCAGAGTAGAATTTAAGTCAGTTTATACAAAGTTGACATCGCCACTTTTGTTTGCATAATATCAGGTACAAATACAAATACAAATACAAAATTTACTTCGCATTACAAGAAATAGTAACAAAGAATACCACACTGAATTGAAACTTTACTATCAAAATTTCCACAAAGAAAAGGAAGTTGTAAACTCCATGTCTTACTATCAGATTTAAGTTACATGTAAGACCTCTGAAAATCCTATGACGTCAACGCAAACTAAAGAGAACCAGAACAGGAAAAAAATGAACCAGATATGAAAGACCGCAAAACCGTTTTAATCACCCACAGTAATTTAAAGGCTGCAGCAGGCAAGGTGATTATAAAGGATAGAGCAATAGCACCCAACAGCAGCTGACAAAGAACTGACACAGACGTCTCCTCCACTAGCTTAAAAATGGTTAATATCTCAGCAGCAGAACAACCAATCATTTAAATATTATATACAGTAAAGAAAGATCCCCTATCAGAGCAGTTCTTTTGTCTTTCGACTGAATCCAAAAAGAGCTCCCAAAATTCTGGAGGTCGGTGTATGTTGCTTCAGTAGCTAGTGCAAATGCAAAAGACAGGGTTGTTTCAATAATTATTAGCCCAATTGATCTGTGTGCGTTGTGGTTGTTGATAGACTCCAGCAGGAGGGCCAACCATTTCCATAGCACCAGCCATCGGCTGTGACTGTGGCAGTAGTGGGTGAACAGCAGTAGGCATAACAGTCTGGGTTGGGTGGTAGATGCCGGGGAAGGCACCATGGCCAGCTTGAGAAGGTGCAAAAGTTAGGTGCTGATGAGGAGGTAAATTGTAAAAAGAGGTGGCCTGCAGAGCAGAAATATCATGCCCTGGTGTAGCCACCCAGACAGCCGATCCATCAGTCTGTTTGACAGCAGCAGCAAATCAGATACAATTTAGCAAGTAAACCATGCCGAATTGATAATCGACAAAAGTATGCATTTAACAAACAAGGATCTAATATTAGAAAGAAAAAAGGGCAGATGTTTCAAGCATAGAATTAGATGATGCAAGTCAAGGAAATATGTTGAAGAAAATTCATGTAATTCTGTGAGTTTGACGTTTAAATCAAAAATTTTCCACTTCAAATTACTCAGAGTACAATTCCACCAAGTAGAGCAATTTGAAGGCCTTTTGTTAAACAATTATGAGTCACACAACCAAACAGCAATTCAAATTTAAGACAGAAGGGAACATAGTAATACCTGTTGCGCAGTCATATAGACATTGTTTTCCTTGAATTGAGATGATGCAGTGAGATCGTCATTGCTATTTAAATTTCCACTAGTCACAATAGGGTTGGGATTGTAGCCAGCAGGGGTTGAGCTGTATGTTCCATAACCAGTCAGCATTCCAAGGTGGGTCGAATTAACAGTGTTATTCCCAGGCTTGTAGTGAGGCAAGGTGTACTTGACAGAGGTGGGAGAAGCCGCAGCTGCAGGAGGTGTAAACATGCCACCAGCTGGAGTTTGCTGTGGGAAAGTGGTACTGCTCAAGAAAGGATGAATTGTAGCAGCTGGTTGAACAAAAATAGGTGAGAGAAATTGATTATATGGGACATAGTTTGGGTGATAATGCGCTAAATGTACGCCAGCTGGCTGCCGAAACAAAGGAACTGGTTGCAGAGTAACAGGAATTGCATTTTGCATGGCTCCGGCGGCTTGGGAGACAGCCAGATTTGGCCCAGTTGAAGATGGAACCAAAGAGTTACCACTCTGTAGACAAAGCATAAGCACCAATACACTCATGAAAAAACAGAAACGCAACCAATATAAACAAAGGATACATAAGCAAAGCAAAAAGTAAGTAACAAAATACGGAGGCTTTATTAAATTGTCTAGCCATCAGTAGACAAAAGGCCAATCATCAAAGACAGAATAGAAACTGCATGTTTTGAAATATAAGTAATTTTTTTTTAAGTATTCAGATACCTTAGCATCCTGCCATCTGAAATTTAATTTACAGCACAAGAAGGGAAAACTCAACCTAGAAGGACAATAGATGTTGAGAAAGACATTTTGACATACCAAGAACAAGCTGGAAACTGAAAATAACTGCAGCTTCAAGTTTCAGATGAACACAGGCCAGACATGGGTGGCATTAGCAGGCGTTAGTTCGATGACCCTTACATTTGGGAGACTAAGACTTGGAAGATAAAGAACATCAAAATGCTTATGGCCAAACCTCTCGTGGAGAGGTGCCCAGTGTGAGCAGGGAAGACTGAACAGTTCCCCTTGCACTTAAATAGCAGCACCAGATGAAAGGAAGGGAGAGATATGATCATCACCCTCAATAGAAGGTTGATAGTTCTGGGCGTGAAAACTTGTGGAAGAATGAAAAGGTTGCTGGGCCTAATAAAACTTATAGAACAACATTAGGGTTTAAGAGTCACTGGAAATAAAATTTACGATAACTAGAATCTAGACATCTACAAGTTTGCTCTTTGATAACAAAAGAAACATGATTGAAATTTTATTGTTCCTTGTCTCATGATGATATGAGGGCTAAACTCCATATGGTTTGAGAGTAACCCACAAGATGAGAAGAAATGACAAATAGCCATTGTGATAATAAGGTACAGAGAACTGATTTTTCCAGTCAAAAGTAAACAAGTGGGGCACATCCGATTGAAAAGACAACCAAGTAATACATCTATAGAAAATAGAATGTCAATGCATGCATTTTTCTTGCATACTTCATGACATATAGGCACGTCCAAACAATTCAGGATGCATATGATGAAAAGCAGGCAAAATGGTGCTAACCTTAACCCAGTAAAAAGAAAAGAAACAGAGAGAGTTCTTTGCAAGAAGACAGTATAATGAAATAGCTCAATGAATATAAAAGACATACACAATATATCCAATGGATAGACAAGAGGAAGATAAATTATTGAAGTGTTGAGAATAAATCTGAGTAACTTCCGAATGCAATCAAACAGAAAGACAACTATGAAACTTGAAAGATTGCTGACTGATAGACAAATAAGCCTGAAAACTTACTACAAAACTTGGGAGATGAGAGGCATCACGTGGGTGATTCTCAGTGCCTTCAAAGCCAGTAAATTGGCCACCAAGCATTTGTGGTGTCAAATTCAAAGTTGGATAAGTCGGTGCTGTTTGAACAATTGAGTGCTGAGGAACTTCAGCAGCTAAAGTTGGCTCTGGTTTAGACTGACCATGTTCTTGCAATATGGAGCCTTCAAAGGAAATATCACTCTCCCTTGATGCCAAATTCTCCAATGTCAGCGTAGATGACTGGAAATCATCTAGATAGGCTGCTTCTTCCACAGCTGGAGGTGCAATCTGACTACATTCGAGGACACAAGACCAAATTAGCTCCAAAACACCTAAATGATCAGTAAAATTTGCATAACAAAAAGACAAAACTAAAAGCAGCCATTTAAATAGGAAGAGAAAATGAGTTATCTAAAAAAAAGTGTCAAAATGAACAATAAGTAAACTACAGCATTATACAATAATCACTATTCCCAGTTCCCTCATAATCAAGAGGTATTAATTAATGAGATTTTGATTAGTCAACAATGGGAAAGCAGGCCCAAATTACAGCCTGCCAATTACACCCTTATGCCTTGTAAACAAACTTATCAGTCGAAGAGTTTGCCGATTAATGAACACAGTTTAACTTGAACGTTCAGAAAGACCCACATGGCATAATCTGAAAACCTTAGTTGAAGCCTCCAACAAAATTAGTTTATGAGCTTAACTGACCAACCAAAAGATGGGGATAAATAACTGGATATTATTATCGGGTGTCAACAGAAATAAAACTTAATGCAATCATGCATAGAATATGCTTTGAATAAAGGAAGATGATCAGAATAAGTATAGCAGCTAAATTGCAATAAATTTCAAAGGGTGACGCATATAAATCTTACCCTGATGGAGGCAGCTCAATGTTTTCATCAATCTCTTGAGCTAACTCAGATAGTGGTGTTGAGCACATGTCACTATTAGAACCATTCAAAAATCTTGCACCCGGTTCATAATTTGCATCAAAACTACCAAATCTCAGAGAATACTTATTAGAGTCTGGAACTTGAAGATGGTCTGGAATAATCACACCTCCGGTATCTGAAAAATGAAGCCTTTCTAACCCTTTTTGCAGATTTGGAACATCATTCTCTGAAGCTGTAGAGCTTAATGCCGGAACTGAGTGGCTCACAACTTCAACAGTAACAGCTAAGATTTCAGAAGTGGCTGGTATTGCAGATGAATGGGCAGTATTTACATGAGAAGTTTTTGGTTTCCACTCCTTATTTGGACCAGCTGCACAAAGAGCAATGTATTGCACATGAGTAATTTAATATATATATATATATATATATATATAGTGAATGATATTCACATAGAAATATATGTTCTGCCAGTAGGAACAGTATAAGCAAATGCATGATATGCTGGAAAATTTTCATTAAGTTGTAGTTTATTTATATCAAACCAAGTACCAACACGGTGATTTGCTTATCTTTTTAGTAGTAAATAAAAAAATAAAAAAATAAAAAAGACAAGTGCTTAACACAAGGTGTTTACATACGAGCATATAGAATGCTTTATGAACTTTGAAAGACTATCCTATGAAACAACACTTATTTCTTTAATGAAAGGCCATGCTAATGTCTGCCAAAGCACAAGAAATCTCATGGCCATATTTTCCCTATACACAAATAACACATGCTTAGCTAGCATTCTAATTTTATGTCATGTTCATTTTGCAGCAGAAACTGGCCACATTGCTTGAAGAGTTTAGATACCCAAAAAAAAATACCAAAATGTCTAGTCAAATTGCACCTATTCAGCTTTTCTTTATTGAAAATTTCTCACTTGAGAGCCCGTAAGTCTTAGCATAATGCCAAAGTAAACCCATAGCTAGATTTATGTGCTTGTCTTTGGGTTTTTACTTTAATTCCTGGTTGACATAGAATTCAAGAGCCACAGGTATTAATAAGAAATGGGCTGGTAGAAGTAAGATTTAAATCCCTTCACAAAAATCAGTTGAGAGTGTAAAATTAACTGTTGTAAAATCTGAAGAATATATACTTTAAAGAAAAAAAAAACTATGGGATGAAACGAATTATCCTCATATGATTCAGATTTATGGGGATTGAGCATAAGACAGTGCAGCATAATTTAGTTAGTGGAAGGTGAGGATAAGTAAAATTAATGGTAAAACAGGTTCATGGCAGAGGCTTCAGCAACAGCTTCCCTACATGCCCTAACTCAGTTTACCATATATCACATCTGACACATGCATAATTTCATTCAGGAGTATAGTGAGTATTTGTAAAAGGGATAGTAGAAACAAAAGTGTTACAATTAGCACAAGATATTGGTATGGTAATAAGTCTTTCTCTGTGGAAAGGAATTATATAGTCAATTCATTCTTATAGCATGCTGACAGAGTAAATAATATGTGCAAACATGAAGCATCCAAAGATATGATACCTTTATGCAGAGAACTTAGCTGTTGCGATCTGTTGCTGTAATTAGAAGATGGTCTACTGCTGATAGAAGGGGCAAGAGATGATGAAGGCGTTGGCAGTGGGACATCTAATGGTTGTTTTGTCTCATTTCTGGGAGATTTAATCTGCAACTTTCTATGCATGTAATTATTTCCAATTTCTGAAGCCCCTTTTGAACCAATAGATGAGAATTCAGAATCAGCAAAATCATGAGATACAACCTTTTTCACAGTTTTGTCAACTGCAGATTGGCTTCCTCCTTCACTTTTAGTGCTTCCAACCACACCAGGCGCGCCAACATCAAGGTTTGGCACTAGTACAGGCCCTGCAGGTTCTGAAGATGATACAAATACTTCTGAATCATACGATGACATCATGGATGACTGTAGCTGGGCAGAAAGCGGAACATGCTGGCTAGGTACAGAACTAATTTTAGAATCAATGTTGCCCCCTTTCTTGTTAGAATTGGTGGTGAAGATTTCTTCTTCTTTTGTCATGCAATTGACATAAGACACTTGTGAACCAGAACCACGAGATGAAAATGAACTTTTCACATTTGAGATACCATTAGCATGGGCCCCAAAAGAGCTGAGCATAAAAAGCAAGCAAATTACTCAAACTTGATCACGCAAAACCATTGTTGCTTAAGAATGACTGAGAACTCAAAGTATTGCATTACAGAAACATTAAATCAATGAATCCATACAACTGCTAATCTACTATTCTATCATGAAAATAACAGAAGACAATAGAAACCCCAAATGAGGGAAAATTCAAGTGATCAATCATAAAAAATCAGATTAAAGCCACTAGTAGACCACAAAGTTTGAGTCATTATTTGTTTTGGACCCCTAAACAAAATAAATATATAAGTGTTCATTTCAGACCATGAACCACATGAATTTATTTCATTTTGGCCACTCCATCCAACATGGACATTAATTTGGCCATTCACATGGCATATTTGAATGAGTCCACATTCAACAGAGGAGCCAACATGAACAAATTCTTGTACTTCATGGGCCCAAGCACTGGCCCTTTTGTGTTTTTACTTTAGGGGTCAAAACAAACAATAGCACAAACTTACTAGTGGCATTAAACCCAGAAATAACTACATGTATCTTCTTTATTCTACAAATAATCAAACAAAGAAACCAATAATATCTCTGAATATGTCAAAAGAAAGAAGAACAAAACAATGGGATGATCAATGGGATGATCATAGAAGACTAGATCTTGCATGTCATTGACCATTTTTCATTATATCTTCTGTGCTCAAGTCCCAAGTGGGGAAAGCTTCACAAGTATATAGGCACTATATACTTGAATATAATATGTGGCAATCTCAATATATTTAGGTTAGGATATTCAACCATTGTGCTGTACATCCAGGCCATTATGATAAACAATGCTGAAGCAAGACATATCACTCCTAGTTCTATCCTTCTCACACAAAATAGTGCAAAACCAAGAAGATATAGTGTATAAAGCTATATAATATGTAAGATTTTTGAGACTGGGGTCAGGCCTCAAAGGGCCAGTAAGATTGCTAGTAGGCAACTTGCACATAAGTTAAAAAAGCTGCACCTACATGTTGAAACAGGTTGCACAAATTCCATTATTTCAGCGAAGATCTTGGACGGTGGATGGGCATTTGTGATTTTTGACAGTGAATGCTTAAGGAAAATAAAGATGGCAGTTTTACAAAATTGGGACTAAATTTTTTCATTAATCAATGAAATTCACGAAAGAGGCGATACTAAACCATCTTAAGGGAGACTGATTTTCAAATAATATTAAATTAGTTCAACTTACATAATCTTATAAGTATTTTCATCTAAGAACCGTCCAAATACTGTTAAAAGAAAATGGTCGTTTTCAATAATAAATAAATGCATGCATATTTTATGTATGGCCTCTGCATGGAAGATTGAGATAAGTGAAATCAGGAAGGATAACTAATTAAAACCTTTGCATAGGAATTCTGGATTTAATTTCCGCATTATGTACTAAGGGTGAAGGTGTATTTGCATTAACTTTTTCAGCTCCATTTTCTCTTCCAGCATTGACACTCCTGGCCCCACCTACATCTACAAAAGGCAACCAAAATGCAAGACTCGTTATAAATAGAAATAATAACGTTCAGTACAAATGTGCTTCAAGTAAAGTGAATTCCATATTGGAGTTACTGCAGAAGCCTGTTGACCATTGAGAAAATGTTGAAGGCAACACACTAAAAGGAGGCACATACTATTGGCTACATGGCGAGATGAATAGTTTGCTCTCCCACTCCTACCTCCCCTCCCCTCTACCCCAGGTCTCCATCTAGAATCTGCAGATTCTTTGTTGCTCTGTAGAAAATGAATGCAAAGCATGACTTTGCCCATTAGTCAAGATAACAAGTAGAATATATTGCTGACCTAAAATATTCTGACTTGAACAGCACCAAAATAGCTAATCAAATAGATTACCATCGATGGGTCTCAGCTAAAAAAAATCATGGGGAGCTATGAACTTAATTAATGTCTCCATTTCATCAAAATAGTTAAATACACATAACAATGATGGTGAAATGCAGTATCTGAATCAAATGTGGTAAAGCTCCAAAAAATATATAAATAAATATAAAAAAAATCTACACAATTTTTTCACTGTTGGAAAAATCACACGACAAGGAAAAACCGTAACAACTTTCCCATTTAACAGAAAGAACAGACAATGTCAGGGAGATCGTAACAGTAATACAAGGTCAAAGTAGATAAACTACACCTCCTTCCTCTTGTCACGCTTCCTTTTGACCTCATGAAATGTATCTGAAAGAACATTCACATCAATGCATCAGCAGATCACTATTGGAGAAAATGAGAAACATAGGCCAAATGTCTGAACAATAACAAACAAGAATTAACTCCTATAGTAAGCCAATTAATTCAGTGCAAGACAAAAGCATGAGATGGGAACAGTCCACAGAAAAAGTATAGCGACACTGAACTTTCAGTCTAACATAATTCATATCCAAGACAATTGATATAACAATATAACAAGCAGCACCAAAGAAGCTGCAAAAACCACTGCCAGTCAGTCTCCAGTAGCTCATTGAAGATTATTAGATAACAATAGCAACAAAACGTGTTTCTCTGGCATATAGGCTTAAAAACAAACTACTGGTTGAACTATTCCAATGATTTTTGCAGAGTCAGTTATTAACAATCAAAACTTCATGTAGCTAAACAAGACATGAGAAAATCAAAGCAGAGACAAATTCAAGCATCTACAACTAAAAAGACCAGCCAATGAATCAAATTTCGGCAAAAAACAACCAGGTAGAGAAGATGTTGCATTGAGAAGTAACCACAACAGTTAGTCATGGTGAACTAATCTTATAGAATATATGAAAAGAACTTCTACTAATCCAAAACCCTAATCGTCTTCGACGCCAAAATCCCATTTTTCCCCCTCCATTAAACCTGTTAATCAGTACATTATCCTGAAAAAAATAATCCATTCTCGTTAATGCTTAAAAATCAAAACCCATTATAATCATTGATCCCTCTATCCCAAAACCCTTCCCTGGCTTCGGTTCCACCAAATCCATCAAAATCAAAAACATCACAAACCAAACACAAAACGGAAAAGTAGTTGGATCGATGGATAAAACCTTGAAAAAGGAGACGCTGAGCAGTCTCGTTAGGATCCATAGAACACTCTTTGAGCACAGCGTAGACCTCTTCATCACCGTGATTTCCCGCGATCTCCTTGATGTCTTGGATCATTCTCCTCACGTTTCCCGGAATTGCACCCCCACTGCTCATCTTCGCAGAGATTTAGGCAGAGGTCAATGGACGGAGAGAGAGAGAGAGAGAGAGAGAGATTTGGGGGAGAATGAGAGCTCTTTCTAGCTTGGCTTGCTTTGCTTCTCTTTTCCTTGAAAGTTTCTCATTGAAAAGATTAGTGTTACAGTGCGCTTTAGGGCTTTTCTTAGGCTTAGTTTCGGTTAATTTTTTGGGTGGGTTACCGAACTTTGGGTGTTTTTCACTTTAGTTATCGAGATTAATTTGGTTATTTCGGGAGATCACTGGTGGATTTTCCGGTGTTATTTGTCAACGTGGCCGCGCAGAAACTCCATGTTACTGCTTATTTCAAAAGTGACAATTCAACCACGCAGGATATTTGTCACATCAGCTAACAACACAGCCACGTGGAGGTCTGAGATGGCAAGGGGCAAGCCAAAGGTGCATCTGAGTTTGAGGGATGATCAACTGACGTAGCAAGTATCCTACGTGGTTATGTTGTCACCTTTGAAATAGGCAATGACGTGGAGTTTTCAGTGGCCACGTTGACAAATAACACTGGAAAACCCAGAAGTGACCTCCCAGAGTAACTAAATCAATCTATGGTGACTGAAAAGATACAAATTGAAGTTCGGTAACCAAAGTGAAAAACGACAAATATTCGGTAACCCACCCAAAAAATTACCTGCTTTGTTTCTCTTGCTGGTCTTCTTTTTATTATTTTTTATTATATAACACACACACATCTATCTCTCTATATATATATTGTTATTTTTTAGTTATATATTGAGATTTGGAAAATAATTTTTTTATTTATAAAATCATCATTGATATTAATAAGCGGAAAAATATTATTATTTGTCACTTACTACTCATAAAGTATTCATTTCGGTATAAATAAGAGAATGTTAATAAATGGAGTAACTGTCACTTCCCTAAAGTGATGGGAAATGTTATTTTCATAAAGTGTTTATTTTGTGTTTATTTTTAAGTGGTGTCATTTTAGAAGGGGTGAAAGTGAACTTTATAAATAATTCACTTTTCCATTTCGATGTAAAAAATATTAAAGTGAAAAAAAAATATAAAAAATAGAAAAATCAGTCAATTTTCTCTCACTTCTCACCACTTACATCGAAATAAATACCATCTCAATGTTAATAAGATCAAAATTTATTTATTTATTTATTTGTTATTCCTTAAATTGAGTTAAATTATTGTTATCGCTAACCACCTCTTCTTGGGAACTAATATTTTGTAGAGAAGAGTTACCTTTGAACCCCCAACTCACACAAACCGATCGTTTGAAGTGCCGTTGTCAAAATTATTATTATTATTATTATTAATTAGTTTACAAATTAATCAAACTAAAAGCCACATTTACTCAAGTTAATCTTTGAAGTTGTTATCTACGACCATTAACCTCAATTATTATTATTATCCATTTTATGATACCAATAATAATAATAATTTAAATTTTATTAAAATTAAGCATGGATTAGGTTTAGAGTTTAGAATTCCACACACAAGCGCGCGCACACACACATATATATATATTGGGAATTTTTATTAAAATCCAGCTTCTAAATTGTTCTTATAAGTAATAATCCAAACAAATATTTGTAAAAAGTTAACCATAATAACTATTTGGGGTTCTTTTTAAGAATTTTTTGTAGTAATAAATCTCTGATTACAAAACAATCTCAGAGATTAATCTGTTTTTTAATTTATTGTTTATTTTTAAATGTTTTTTTTTGTGATCATAAATATAATTTTAGTATTTTGCTCAGTAAAAATGGATGATGTTTTTTGCTCAAAAGTTAAATTTTTATTTATGTTATTTCACTTTAATCACTTGAGATTTGAATTTTGGGAATTTTTTAAGGTTCCTTTTGAAAAATTCATATAATGACCTATTTGGAAATATATCCAACTTTTTTTTTTTTGGGTAAATACTCGTCACACCCTGAAGAATAGTAAATTATTTGCATCACCAGTATAAATTATTTTATTATTTTTACATTTTATGACAAATATCTAATGATAACATTAAAAATATTTTATATCAATTATAAATGAATGATAAAGATTTAAGGGAAGTTAAAATATCACAATAAATTCAAGTACAATAAAATTATAAAATGGGTGGCAAATAACATTTGAAAAGCTCGGAGTTCCATGTAATTGTGATAGTTTGCAGGGGGTGGAAAGTAAAAATGACATTCAACCATAAGAGCTATTTGGATGCGGACTCATTCGAATCCAAATGGGGATCCGAATCCATATCAGTCATCAGAATCCGAAAATAACGAAGATCCGATTTTAATATCGGGTTATCGGGTGATGGTCTTAGTGCCGCCCGAATCCGATAAGTCCACGTGGCAGAGAACCTTTCTATATAATGTCATCATCGGCCGTCATTTCTTACTTCGGTTTCGATCTCTCTCCCGCGTTTGCTGGACGGAGCGCTAGTGCTTCTCCTTCTCTTCTCGCCGGAACCCTAGCTTCGCCGTGGCCTCCAGATTCTAGGAACGGTGAGCACGATGGTGCTTCCCCTGGGTGAGATCCTCATCTCCAGAAACTTATCCGAGTTTCGATTGTTCCTCGTTTTTATGACATCTGATCCATGTTTTCTGTGCTTATTTTCAGGGAAGATCTTTGTTGGACGTCTCCACGAGGACGCTGACGATCGTAAGTCCGTTGATGTTTTTCTCGTTGGGTTGATATCCTGATTTTGGAGTTCCTCAATTTCTTGTATTTTTTTTTATTTGAATTCATCGCTGAATCTGCGAGTGCTTTGATTTCCATTTTTGTATTTTATTGATCTTCTTCAATTTATATGATATTGAGGTGCCAGCGTTCTTTTTATTACACAGCTTAAGTAAGAGCCTATTGAATAAGTTTGATTTCACCAAACTTCCTGATTGAAGAATTTGGCTGCAGGATTTATCTTATTTTAGCATCCTTGATTTTTACATAAATAAATAAGAGTTTATATCATTCCATTGGAAAGGCAATAATGACATTGGCATCAAAAGTTGTTACTGGCTGGCTAGGACCTTTGTGATCAAGTACTGGTTTGCTGTTAAGATGTTACATTATTATGACTTTGGCTGTATCTCTCAGTGCTGCACTGTAATAATGGTTGTTATCTTCACTTTGTTTTGATTTCTGAGCTATTATTCTTTTATTTTATCGATGCTGCACCAACAGACTTATTTAGGGAGCATTTTGAAAAGTATGGAAGAATCGATGATTCTGTGACAATGAGCTATTAAAATACGAGGAAGCCAAGAAGGTTTGGATTTATAACTTATGCTGGTCTTTCTGTTGTTGATAACGTCATGGAGGATACTCATGCCATCCTTGGAAGACATGTACGGTTTTTTCCTATCAATTATAGCAGTTGGGTGCTTTGTTTACTTTCTAAATGCCAGTCTTTGATGTGGTCAATGTGGCATGTAATTTGTTTCTGTATAATAGCTGCATTGTGGTCAAAGTATTTGTTTTTGTTTTTGTCTATCATAAAAAAAAAGAGAAAAATCTGTGCAATGCTGAGAAGACATCCCCACAAAATAAGACAGCTCCTTTTACACTTCAGGATCTGTATCCAGTTCCAAATTTTAAATTGTTTGGACTTTGTGTCCTTAATTTGTTGTGATATGTCCCCATTCCTCCCACTTTTTTGCTCTTGAAGATATTGCTGCTCAATATGCCTCTTGTTCTTGTTGTATACATTGTGTTTTTCATTCTCCAATATATTGTTAGTCTGTTCATTGTGATCTGGGGTCAGCATTTGATTAAAAATTTAAGAAACTGGAAACAATCCAGTTTCTTAATTGAAAACGCAAGTAGAGTATCTAACTCAAAGCTAGTATCTTTTGGTTAGATATTTTTGGCCAGCTTTAATCAAAATTAATATTATTTAAAAAAAAATAAATTGTTATCAATCAATCATGATGTTTTCTTTAAAAATTAATATCAAATATGTGCAACTCAATAGCACAAAATTAATACATATGGTTACTGTGGTTCTCTCAATCATTAATTATTTTGTGTGAAATTTTCATGATGGTGTATGTGCTATATTTTCAAATGGTATGCAGTTTTTTGCACCAAGTTTGTGTTAAATTGAGCCTTATACAAGCAACTTAGCCTTAGCTTTACTTTGGCAACAGTGTTTACTTAGATTCTGGCTGTGTCAAATTTTAAAACAGCACAAATGTCCTCTGGAAGATGCGCCCTTCAGGATTTTTTTTGGATTACTACTATTTTAGTGACTATATTAGTTTCTTGTCATAAATTTGTTTGTTTTACACAATATTATTAGCAGGCTACCAGATGCTATTTTACCATCGCTGTGCAGGCAGCTTTTACATTACAGGATCATAGATTAACGTTGTTGCTTTGTTGTAGGTGGAGATCAAGAAGGCTGAACCAAAGAAAGCCTAAAACCTACTACCTTCTGCATATGGTAGTGACTTTAGAGCCCTTTTTTTTGGTGATGGTGCTGGTGGATTTGGCAGCTCTTACAGTAGTTTTGGTCCTAAGCCATATGGGGGTGTTGCAAGTTTTGGTTCTAGGCTCGGGGGTTATGGCGGTTGTGGTGGTTATGGTCCAGAGGCTGTTGAATTTGGTGGTAGCTATGGTGGTTTTGACAGTCACTTAGGGGGGTACCAAGGAAATTCTGCCCTTGATTATTCTAGTCGTATTGGATCATCTGGTAGAGGATTCTCCGCTGGTTATGGTGGCAACGGCTTAGATGGTGGTTATGTACGTGCGTGGTGAGGCTTTAGATGGTTATGGGAGTTCTAGCTATGGAAGTGGGTATGGTTATGGGTCTGGTGCTGGTTATTGCTCAGGTGGCTTGTACGGTGGTAGGGGAGGATATGTTGTTCCTGCTAGGTATCACCCATATGCACACTAGGAAAGTGACACTGTGCAGCAGTTATCTTTATGTCTCCTAGGCTTATTCATTCAGGTCTCACTAGTTTAGCTTGAAGGCAAAGTTACATCTGGTTCAAAAAAAAAAAAAAAAGTTACATCTGGTTCAATATAACTTGCCAGTCATTTTGGAGGGCAACTTCCATCCAGGCTGGCTTGTTCATTACTAAGATTGCTAAGATTGCTAAGATTACCATACTTTGTCTAGTTTTGTGAACTAGATAAATTGTGCAGTTTTTTTTATTTAGTTTCTAGATTAGACTATCTTTCTGTATTGACTTTGTTTGTGGAATCTATAGACACACCTTTGGAGTGACTACACACTAGCTTTCAATTGGCAGGTCCTTACAACACCATCTGGTTTAGAGACTGAATTGATTTGATCCATGGCTATGACTGTTTTCGCACTTCAAACTCTATATTGATGTTATTGTGCGCCAGTGTCTGCTGCTGGTGTTTATAGATTTCTCTGAGTTTGTATTTTGGTTCAGATTTTAGGCCACTGCACTAGACGTTCACTATGATAGTTTTTAAGCTTTTGCTGATTCACTGTAATCTATATTGAGTGTTGCAATGCTCAGTGCTGACATGAGTGTGCAGAAGAGGGATTTGGACCTTGAAGACTTGCTCTCTGCCCTTTATTCCTTAAATTTAGTTTGAAGAATAGCCTGGCAGTGAATCTATCATGTTAAATTTCAATTGTCTGACAGGAGTCAATGTAAGAACTAGATTGCTCGCCCTGTGTGACCGGTATTTTCTCTGCTTTTTTTTTTCTCAGTATATGCAGAATAAAAGCTAATTGCATTTGTTCTCATGAGCAAATGGACCTTAGCCAAGAGAAAGAGGGTGCCATTTATTCTTTTCTACTTTGTTTTTGTGCTTATTTAGTATGGATTTTTTTTTTCAATTAGTTTTCATAGAAAAATCACAGTTTGTTTTCTGGTAACCTTTTTGTGTTTTTGGTATTTTGTTCATGAGATTTCAAAAGAAAAAAAATCGTAATTTTCCTTAGTGATACCTACCTACTGTTGTTAATGCAATGCTGTATTATTATTATTATTATTATTATTATTATTATTATTATTATTATTATTAATAACTAATTTTTTATAATGAGATTCGTTAAACTGAAATAAATTGGCCGCTGTTTTTTTCCTTTCGTTGTTTTTAGTCTTGTGAGCTTTAGTGTATTTTTTTTATTTGATAACTATGATTGATCTATTTTGTCAATAAAAAAATAAATAAAAAAATAAACTCGCGTTATGTTTTATTTACTATCCATGCGAGCTCTATTGGATATGTATTTATAAAAATATAAACAAATTAAGAGGTCAAGAATTTATGTGTTTTTTATTTTGTGGATAAAATAATAATGTGATTGAAATATAATATTATCATAGTTAAGAATTTTAATTGTGTTTCCATTAAAATACCTTTATGTAATAAGTGTCAAGCATGTCAGTTTATAAGATTTTGATGCAATCATCTTGTTTAATAATAAGTATCTGTTATTATTAAAAACTAAATTTTTAAATTTTAAAATATTTATTTTTTATTATTACCAATTAACTCATGCTTAATTATTTTAAATATAAATAATTTTTTCTCGAACTTAAAATTAAAAAAATTAATGACAAATGTCTTGAATCTTCAATTGATAACCACATTTTAATATAACAGAAAGGAATTTTCTTATTTTTAATTTTTTTAAATTAATATTTTGAAATTTCATTGAATTTAAATAGTACAATAGACACAAAATATTTACATTTATATTTTGGTTTAGCTGATATTATCTTCAACCAAAAGTCTTCTAAGAAAGTTTGCAAAACAAAATTCTAAACATGATCAACTAGATAAAATTCAGATTTCAAAAATCAATTAATTTTTTCCAAAATTTTTCAAAATATTAGATACGTAATTGATTTAATAAATAAATCATGGAATTGTCATCAATAATAGAATGATACATAATTGATTTTTACTGTAGAAATCACTTTTTTTTAAAAATATATTATCATATTTTATACCTATAAATATCATTTGAATAAACGAAGTATTTGGATGCGGATTTATTTCGAATCGGAACGGTGATCCGAATTTGTATTAGAATCCGGAGATAACGAAGATCCGATTATCATATCGGGTTATCGGGCAATGCTCTTTAGTGTCGCCCGAATCCGATCAGTCCACGTGGCAGATATCCTTCCTATATAAGGCCATTCCTCGGCCCCAATGTATCAATTTGCTTTCAATCTCGCTCGAGTTGTCTGAACGGAACCCTAGGTGCTTTTCGTTTCCTGCCCATCGGAACCCTAGCTTCGTTCGCGGAGATCCAAGGAGTTATCTGAGCGCCATGGCCTTCAGATCAAGGCGTGGAGATTCTAGGAACGGTGAGCGCGATGGTGCTTCCCCCGGGTGAGATCCTCGTCTCCAGAAACCCTAGCTTCGATTGTTCCTCGTTTTTATGATCTCTGATCCATGGTTTCTGTGCTTACTTTCAGGAAGATCTTTGTTGGAGGTCTGCACAAGGGGGCCGATGATCGTAAGTCCTACGTTTTTCTCATCGGGTTTTTGTTTTCTTTAAGTTCTTGATTTTGGAGTTCTTTGATTTTTTTATCGTTTTTATTTGAATTCATACCATCTTTGTAAATTATTGATCTTCCGCAAGATGTATAATTGAGGCGTCATTATTCTCTCTATGGTACAAAGCTTAAGTATGATACTGTTGAACAAGCTTGATTTCCTCAAACTTCTTGATCGATGAATTTGGCTGCAAGTTTTATCTTATCTTAGCATCACCGACATTTTCATAAATATATTGAGGTTTATATTATACCATTTGAAAGGCAATAATGACATTGGCATCAAAAGCTCAAAAGCTTATTTTTGGTTGAGTACACCCTTTGTGATCTAGTGGTCTGCTGTTTATGAGTTGATTATTACGCCTTTGGCTGTAACTCTGAGTTCTGTACTGTAATTTTGATTGTTATCGTCTCTTTTTTTTTTATTTCTGAGTAATTCCTTTTTTTTGTTAATTTTATGCAAACAGGCTTATTCAGGGAGCATTTTGAAAAATATGGTACAATTGATGATTCTGTGATAATGAGAGACAAACATACCAGGCAGCCTAGAGGGTTTGGGTTTATAACTTATGCTGACCCTTCTGTTGTTGATAAAGTCATGGAGGATACTCATGTCATCCTCGGAAAACAAGTAAGGTTTTTTCTTATCAATTTATAGCACTTTGGTACTGTGTTTACTTTCTTGATCCCAGTTTTTGATGTGATCATGGTGTCATGTAATTTGCTTGTGTGGTAGTTGTATTGTGGTTTGCATGCCTTTTATTAGAGAACCTTGTGTGTGGCCTTTGAAAAGTAAATGACCTGCAATCCCCTATTATTCACTGCCTTGGTGAATTTTTCTTGAAACTTTTGTGCTGGTGGTCTTATGTGCTGGTTAGAGTTCGCTTATTTGGTATCCAGTGACATCTGATGTTCATTGTTTTTTTTTTGACCTAGTTAATATGAAATTCTTGGAGTTATTTATATATGGTGGTATTTGTTTGGGTTCAGTACAACTGAAGGTATGCTAAATTCAAGGTCTATTATTGCGTTTCAAAATTTGTGACTATTGATTCAGGATGTTATATTTTATACTTGTTTTCTCATTTAGTTCTGCTTTTACCATGTGCTTCTATGTTGTAAGAGTTTGATTCACAAGGTCACTGTGATCCTTTATTCTAATGATCTCCATTGTCACTTACTGTATTTGATAAACTGGTGCTATCTTGCTTATATCTTCTCTTATTTTTTTCTTTTCACCTAATTCTTCAATTATTACTTAAATGCAGGTTGAGATTAAAAGAACCATTCCTAGAGGATCTGCTAAGGACTTCAAAACAAAGAAGATTTTTGTTGGTGGAATACCATCCTCTGTGACCGATGGTAGTTTATGTGATATTGTTACACAAAATTCTCATCAACATAAAAATATTGATTTATATCTATTTATCTTTTTTTTCAAACTGCTCAGATGAATTCAAGAATTTCTTCTCCGAATATGGCAAAGTCCTAGAACACCAGATAATAACAGATCACTCTACCAATCGTTCTCGTGGTTTTGGATTTATAGTTTTTGACAGCGAGCAAGTTGTAGATGATTTATTAGCTAAGGGAAATATGATTGATCTAGCTGGTAGTCAGGTAAGTGTTTCACAGTGTATCATTGTTGCATTAGTGTCTTCTTGGATTCTGGCTGTGTCAAACTCTAAAACAGCACAGATGTCCTCTGGAGTGTTGATGATGCGCCCCTCGGGATCTTTTTCTGACTGCTATTAATCTAGTGACTATTAGTTTCTTGTCATAAATTTGTTTGTTGTAGGTAGATCATTAGCAGGCTAATAGATGTTATTTTACCATCACTGTGCAGGCAGCTTGTACATTACAGGACCATAGGTTAATGTTGTTGCTTTGTTGTAGGTGGAGATCAAGAAGGCTGAACCAAAGAAAGCCTCGAACCCACCACCTTCTGCATACAGTAGTAATCTTAGAGCCCGCTCTTTTGGTGATGGTGATGGTGATGGTGCTGGTGGATTTGGCAGCTCTTATAGTGGGTTTGGCAGTAGTGGTTATGGTCCTGCGCCATATAGGGGTCTTGGAGGTTTCGGTTCTAGGCTCGGGGGTTATGGTGGTGGAGGTGGTGGTGGTGGTTATGGTCCAGATGTTGGTGAATTTGGTGGTAGTTATGGTGGCTTTGACAGTCACTTAGGGGGGTACCGAGGAGATTCCTCTCTTAATTATTCTAGTCGTATTGGGTCATTTGGCGGAGGATTTCCTGGTGGTTATGGTGGCAGTGGCTTAGGCGGTGGTTATGTGCGTGGTGAGGCCTTTGATAGTTATGGGAGTTCTAGCTACGGGAGTAGCTATGGTTATGGGTCTGGTGCTGGTTATGGCTCAGGTGGCTTGTATGGTGATAGAGGAGGATATGGTGGTCCTGGTAGGTATCACCCATATGCACGCTAGGAAAGTGACACCGTACAGCAACTCTCTTTATGTCTCTCTTCTAGGCTTATTCATGCAGGTCTCACTAGTTTAGCTCGAAGGCAAAGTTGCTTCCAGTTCAGTATATATTTCATCATCGTACTTCGCCAGTCATTCTGAAGGACAACTTCCATCCACGCTGGCCAGTTCATTACTAAGATTGCTAAGATCACCTTGTCTTGTTTAGCATTGTGAGCTAGAAAACTTGTGTGAGCTTTTTTTCAATTAGTTGTTTCTAGATTAGACTGTCATCTGTATTAACTTGGTTTGTGGAATCTATAGAACTACTTGGATTGCCTGCACACTAGCTTTTAATTGACAGGTTTTTACAACACTATATGGTTTAGAGACTGAATTGATTTGATGTATGGCTCTTTTAATAGATAGTTATCTTGACTCTATTTGCGATGCATGCCCAGTTTGCTGGTGACTTGCTCCAATCTTTATACTGATGTTGTGGGATTTCTTGCATTTCTCTCTGAGTTTGTATTTTGGTTCATATTTAGGCTCTACTAGACTAGTGATGTTCACTATAATTGTTTCTAGTTTTGGCTGATTGGTTGCAATCAGTGTAACTTGTATTGAGTGTTGCGATATACTGTACTAACATGAGTATGCAGGAGGGGCCAGTTGGTCTCGTTGGCTGTTGCTCTCTACTCTTTATTCTTCAATGTACTTTGAGGATCAGCCTGGCAGTGAATCAATTTGTGTTCTGATGAGATGAGATGTTTAAATGTGTTTTCAACATCAATGCAGGAGCTAAATTGCTTGCGTTGTGGGACCTGTATTTTGTTCCAAGTGTCGAGGAATAAAGCTAATTGCATTTGTTGTCATGATCAAATGCATCTTTGGGAAGAAAAGAAGAATGCATTAATTCTCTGGTTGTTTTAGTGTAGCCTTTTCTTTTCAATCAGTTTCTTTATAACAATCACAAGTGGTTTTCTATTATCCTTTTTGGGTTCTGATTCTGGGCAATTTACACTTCAAAGTCAATTCATTCATAAAAAAAATGTATGTAATTACCGTTAATATGATGCTGTTACAGTTTTTTAAAAAAAAAATTTATAAATTTCATAATTTTCCTTGATCATATCTGTCTACCATTGTTTATGGATCCCGGATCCTTGAAGAACGGTCAGTTCAGGTCGAGGACGCGGCAGGCTCTGTAGTATTATTAATTTTTTTTATAATGAGATTTTTTACTGAGAAATTAAATGAATTTTTAAAAGCTGTTCTGAAATATTTAAATATTTTTATATTATTATGTTGTCCCAAAATGAAAGCTTCCATTTTTTGTGCCACTGCATGAGCTGCATGGTTCAAAATTATATATGCCAGAGAGTTTTTTCTAATATTATATGTAATGGGAATAAAAATTAACTTATGTTCTAATTGGCCATTTTTCGTTTTGGTGTCAATAAATTTGTCTATTTATTGTTGTTAATTAATTTAATTTAATCTGCTCTAAGCGCAAAAATACCCAAAAAAAAAAAAAAAACCCAAAAAAGACTATAAATAAATAATAAACAAATAAATAAATAAAGCTATTAAGCACCTTTTTTTTATCCCACTTAGTTTTGTCGTTTGCGCAATGTGTAGCTCTAAAGTGTGGGCCCCACCATCGCAGTCTATATAAAATTCTCCGTTTGTTGTACTTCCCAGAGGGTGACTCGTCAAACTAGGCCACAAAGAAGCGAAAGAGAAACAGGGTATCCATGGCCGCCAATGGGGAAGCTCCAAAGCTGCCATCTTTCCATGCTCTCTCCCCTCAGACCGCTCGATCCCTCGTCGATTCCGTCGATGCCTTTCTCTTTGACTGCGATGGTATGGTATACTCATGCGGTCTCTCTTCCATTTCTCTCTTTATCGCCTCCTTTCGCTTCTTCTCTCTTTTCTTTGGTTCTATAGTGTTTGTTTATCTTATCGCCTTTGGATCTTTTCAGGGGTTATATGGAAGGGAGATAAGCTCATCGATGGCGTCCCAGAAGCCTTGCAGACTCTCCGTTCTCTGGTATTGAATTTACACTTTACAGCGCATATGGTAGAGAGGATTGTGGGGGCGTTTGTTTTCCCCTTGCAATGTGTGTTTTCATGTTTAGTCGCAGTGTGGAGTTTTGCTATCTAATTGGTGAACTGGCATGTCTAAAGCGACTCCCAAATTGTTCTTGTTCTTTTTCTTTTCTTTTGTGTGGTGTTTTATTTTTAATGATGGAAAATTGATGCTCTGATTGGTATACAATCGTGGCTTTTTTTTAAAGCTGAATCATGTCTTCATCTCAAATGTTTTGATAGTAGTTTTTGATTCGTGGCAAGATGTATCGTTAATATGGTATTAGGTTCGAAGATTGAGGTTAATCTCTGGTGTTTATGCTCTGATAGTGTTTTTTGAATCAGTGTTTGGTGATCTAAGATTTCACTCTTTTTGCCAAAAGTTAACTGATTTTTAACAAGGGCCGGGGAATTTTTGTTCAAAGTGGGGATGGATTAAGTCTTTTTTTTACCCTTATCTGTGCCAGGGGAAGAAACTGGTGTTTGTGACAAATAACTCGAGGAAATCAAGGGGGCAGTATGCAAAGAAATTCTTTTCGCTTGGGCTTGATGTTAGTGAGGTGAGGGTCCAAATTTTATTGATGTTCTATTGATTGTGACTTTCATAATATGAGATAACTTGACGTGATCAAAATGTGATTTTAGGATGAGATATTTTCATCATCATTTGCAGCAGCAATGTTCTTGAAGCTTAACAACTTCCCTCAGGATAAAAAGGTGAGAATCTTGCAGTGAATTATATTAGATCCTTTTATCAAAATAGTCTTGGATTAGCTTCTTCAAGGAATCCAAATCATTTATGCTGCCTGATACTTTTTTTTTTTATTAATCAACTTTGTCATGCGAGTAGAAGATTTGCTTCTGAATTGTCATCAATTGCTGAATTTTTAATCTTTCTGTTGTTCACTAATTCCTCAAATTCTGAACTTAATTAAAACCTCCACTGCTTCATGAAATATATTAGGCAGTTATAAGAGCAAATAAAATAGAAACTTTCATTTAAGTTCATGGTCCAACTGAAATGCCTACATGGTGGAGGGTTGTGATTGACTAGAAAATACTAGGTTTCACATGTAAAATCATTTCTTGATCATTTGTCTAAAGTGCGTGTATCCTTTTTACATTCTCCCTTTTGTAACGAGAACATGACATGTATTGCATTATTCATCCAGTTGTTCTTTTACCACACCAGAAACTCCAAACAAGCTGCCATTGTCACACTTAACTGATATACAAATATTGGCACTATCTCTTTGTTGATTCTCATGCCATTATTTTAAGACAGAATTATTCCTTCTGCAGGTTTATGTTATTGGCGAGGAAGGCATAGTGGAAGAGATGGAACTTGCTGGCTTTACATGTCTTGGTGGTCCTGTGAGTCATACTTGACCAAACTAGTATCTTTTTATCTCTACTCCCCTAGATGCATAACCTTAGTTTTTTTCTTAAAGGGCATCTGAAAAATTTTCTGTCTTGATATTGTCTAAATATGAATTTTGATCGCCAGTATTGGACATTGAATAAGTACATGCTCTGAAACTTTAGTTTATAAGCTGTGAAGTCTAATGCTAACGGTCGAATATCATGAGGTTGATTGGGGGTGTCTCCTTAATGCACACTGCACAAGTTGATATTCATTCTACTAGCAAGTGCAGAAAGGAAAGAAATATAAAACTAAGCGTTATGTAGATTGATGTTTGGACTGATATACTGATTTCTGTGCAGGAAGATCGGGATAAGAGCATACAGCTAAAGTCAAACTTCATAGTAGAACAGGACAAAAGTGTAAATGATGCATTCCTCTCTACTTATTGGTTTGGAGGACTTGACATTTATTGATGGAAGCCTTCTGGAAAGTTATATTCTATGATATTTTAGAATCATGGCTTGATTTACGTTCTTCTTTTTTCCTGTCAGGTTGGAGCGGTTGTGGTTGGACTTGATCTGCATGTAAATTATTACAAATTCCAGTAAGCTAGTTTTGGCATTTACGATATTTCCCCTATACTGCAAGAAATTATTCATACGGTAAAGTTTAAAGGTTTTCCATCAAGGAAATAATGATAAGTTATCTGATTTGGTCACTAGAAATTCTGCTAAGTCTGCAAAGCCCTCTTAGGTCTTTCATCAAGAGATCAACTACTGGTTCAACTTCATGAAGTTTATGATGTTTAATAATCCGTGATTTTTCTTGCGCATGCATCTAATTAATCCTTAACAAAGTTGGAATTGGATCAAAGTTTCTGACCACATAACTCATATTTACCTGATAATTCAATTCTCTTCTTATGTTTTAGTAGACTATTTTTGTTTGTTCCTCAGAACTCTGATTTCGAGGAATTTGTTGGACAACAATAACTTCTAAACCATTAAAAGGCTTGCCATCAGTTTGCCACTTCAACAGAGTTAATGGAGTGCTATCATGTGACTTGGATATAATTTTACAAAGATGAATTAAAAAAAAAAAATGCAGCTTGAGTTAAATTGACTATTCAATCTGAAATTTAAGAACTCAAATGTGATTTGTTTTAATAATTATCAACACCTTTCTTAAGTGCTTGTCCTTAAAGGAAAAGGGTATCTAAGGAAATAGTATGATGTGTATAAATTTGTGATTTTGTGTATATATGACTTCTTTCAAACTCTTTGTTTTATTAGGTACAGCTTGAATTATATATAGTCTGTATGTATGTATGTATGTATGCATATTCACACACAAACACACAAAATTATCATATACTGTCACCTTTCTCTTTGCCATGGTTTATAAGACATATATATTTATCTCACAGTTATGCAACTCTTTGCATCCGTGAGAACCCTGGCTGCCTGTTTATCGCCACGAACCGTGATGCTCTTGGCCATATAACAGACACACAAGAATGTCCAGGTTCTCCATGAATCTCCACTTTTCTTTTGAGTGCCCATCCTTATAACTATATCTGTTTCACAAATGTGCTGGATCTCCTGTTTCATTAAAATGTATTGTTCAACGATGCAGGTGCAGGATGCATGGTTGCTGCAGTGTGTGCAACAACAGAAAAAGAACCTGTTGTTGTTGGCAAGCCATCGCCATTTATGATGGATTTTTTAGTGAAAAGGTTGTGTCTTTTTCGTCAGAAAATTTTACATTTGAAACACTTTCGACTAAAATTCTAGAATGATTTCCCTTCCCTTTTCACTTGTCTTGCAGATTTCAGATTAATACTTCAAGAATGTGCATGGTTGGTGATAGATTGGACACAGATATATTATTCGGACAAAATACTGGCTGCAAAACTCTTCTTGTTCTTTCAGGTATGTTTCCATCCTCTTTCATTGCATCAAATATTGGAAGAGTTTATTTAATGAAATCTTAGATTAAAAGAAGAAGAATAAAAGATGCAAACAATCAAACACAAGAAAATTACTTTCTTCTCGGTTTCTTTTCTGCTCTTTTTACTGCAACACAAAACAATCTTTGAGGTTTCAGTTATGCATCATGTTGTGCAAAATGAATGCAGGTGTTACTTCTTTATCAGCACTCCAGGATCCTTCAAATAACGTCCATCCAGATTACTATACAAGTAATTTGTTTAGCATCGTTGAGCTCTTAAACACATGATATGATACTTATTTTCCTGAAATTTATTCTTTTGAGCTGAAATAAAAATCACTGTTATCTTGTAACAATAAACTGTTGTTTTTAACCAGACAAAAATAGAATGCTGTGTTATTCAGTGAAGTTCATTTTTACATATTCACAGGAGTATTTATTTCTATATTTATTTATTTATTATTATCATTTTAAGTTTGTTCTTGTATGAATTCATGTGTTGTCAATATATATATATATATAATTAGGAAAATATCTTTAAAAATTATTTGGAATGCAATTGTTAATATATAAATATTTAGCAGTAATTATTGGTAATTAATAAGTAGATTTAATATCATTTGAATGGAGAATCTTTTAACAAACTGGTGGTGTTTCCTCGCCTTAGGGCTTGTTTGGATGAGGGTTTTTGGGGGTTTTTGGGGGTAGGGTTACTATGTAACCCATGTTTGGCTCCATGGTTTTTTGAGGGTAGGGTATTTGGGGGTTAAATGAAGGGTTGGAAAACCCTCCAAAACCCCCATTTTTCAACCCTCCAAATTGGGGGGTTTTGGAGGGTTGAAAAAAATCTTTGACCAAAATACCCCTGCTCAATTTATATTATTACAAACATGCCCCTTAGCATAAATTAGATTATGTTGAATATTTTTTTTAACCAAAATACCCTTTTTGAATTTATATTATTACAAACATGTCTTTTAGCATAAATTAGCTTAAATAGTATTATATAGGTAAAATTAGCACAAAATACAATTTATAGTTTCAAGGGCATTTTAGTAATATTCACATATAACCTTACCTTCTATTACCTTCCTCCCAAACACTACAAGGTTTAATAACCTCTATTTACCTTACCTTCAATCCAAACAAGGTATAACTTAAAACCTCCTTCTACTTTACTTTACCTTACTTTACCCTACTTTACCTTACTTTACAAAACCCTCCTTCACTCCATCCAAACAAGGCCTTAATATTTTTTTTGAAATAAATAAATCAATAAAAAAGTTATATTTCCACTAATAAAACAATTTAACTAGTTAAACACCATTTTTTTAAAAAAAAATTATGTATTTTTTCAATTTAAAACTATTTAAATATAAAATTATGTAAACACACAATCTCATATCGGTGGATTTATAATTGTTTTTTTATTTCATTATCAGAAAAAGAGTACATACATGATACACCTATGGTTGTGTCATTTAAAATATTATTATTTTAATTATATAATTTATTATTATTATTATTATTATTATTATTATGTGGATTTATATTTTCTTTTATTAGTAATGAGGAAAATATTGCACAAGTCTATAGTTCTATCATTTTAAACAATTTTTTGATATATTTATGAATTTAGTGGATTTTAATTATTTATAGTTATTTGATAATTAGAAAAGGGTTGGATTTTATCTCCAATTTGATCTTATCATAGATAGAGATTGATTTAGTCATGAGCTTTTCATAGAACTTTCATGGAAGGAATAAACGTGGAAAAAACTTAGAGCCGTTTTCAAAGAGTTTCTTTCCAAAAAAATATATTATTAAATAAAATAAAATAAAATAATGAAAGAAATTTCCTAGAATAAACATGCACCGTTTCCCAAGAGTTTTTAAAAAAAAAAATGCAAGAAATTTCCTAGAATAATCATAGTGGTGTTTAAAAATGAGTGACGCTACACGACTGATGTGGCTGGTGACGTGATGACTGATTCTCTCCCATCTTTAATTATTTTTTTTAAATAAAAGTTTTTTAATTAAAACAAATGCGTCCCTCTCCCCTCTCTCTGCTCCACCAGGCTCCTCCCTCCTCTCTCCTGCACCATCGATACCGGCCGTCGCTCCCTCTTCCTGTGCCCCCGATCTTGGAGCTCTCTCTTCTTTCTCTGTCCTGTGCCCTAGCATTACTCTAAAAATAGTTCAAGAAAGCACCGGACCGGATTTCCTACATAAAATGTTTATATTCTTGCCGCAAAAAAAAAAAAAAAAAAAAAAAAAAAAGCAGTTTCAAGCTTCCATCCATATCTGGGTTGAGATATGAGTTTTTCAATTATGCCTGCCTTTAAGATTATTTGTTTACTTTACCAATAATAAATAAACCTTTAATAATAAAAAAACAGTTACGTAGACCTAAATGTTTATTAGCAAATAATAAACCTTTAATAATGAATCTATATATAACTTGCAAGTGATTTCAAGTTTAAATTTCTATATATTAAAAAAAACCCCTATTCAGAAATATCTTTTTATAGTATTTTTTTAGTATCATATTTTATTTTGGTTAAATACCCCAAATAGTCCCTCTACTTTTCTCTCTTTCCCCTTTTGGCCCCTCTACTCTAATTTGATCCTAATGGTCCCTCTACTTTTTATTTCAGGCCAATTAGACCCAAGGCCGAAACGACGTTACCTTTTCCGTTTCAGACCGCTGACGTGGCCGTCGTCTGGATAATTAATTATTGAAGAGTGTCAGCTCGACGCCAGCGTGGCATGTTTTTTTAAGTACTCGGATCCGGATCCGACAATCCAAAGGAGCATTCTTCAGCTGAGTCGCCGCACCGCCACGGCCGGCGAACGTCCCCCACGGCTCTTCCCCACAACATACGCCGAGGCTCGTAGAAGCTCCTCCAGCTTCATCACGAATCCTTCATCCACCACGACGTACACCTCGCTTTCTCCGTTTCCTCTCCTTTCCTCCTTCTCCCCTTCGCCTCTCCTCCGCCGGAGCTGCCACTGGAGCACCACCACCGCCAGAATTGCAGTCGCTACCACCATGGCCAGAATCGGCACCGCAACCGCCGGCTTTCTCTTTCCCTCTTCCTCAACCGGTGTGGCATTCACCGTGTTAGGATTTAAGGTGATCCTCGGGTTTGGTTTGGGCATGTTGGGATTTTGGCTTGAAGTAAGACATGAGATTTTCAAGGGAAATCCGCAGAGATAAGGGTTTCCGGCGAAGGCAGTGGGCCCTTGGTTGAGGAGGGAGCCAGACTGAGGGATCTCACCTGTGAGGTTGTTGTGGCGGAGGTCGAGGCTGACGGCAACAGGTATCTCGCCATACTCCATCGAGATCCTACCAGAGAGGAGGTTGGAGGAGAGATTCAAGATCCCGACGAGGCGAGGAAGGGATGCGATAGATGGCGGTAGGGTGCCGTTGAGGTGACGCGGCCATGGTGGCAAGAGACGCCAGGCTAGGAGCAAGGCTCAGCATCAGTGTCTTTCCAGGCAGCGAGAGCGTGCCCAGGGTCTTCCTCTACGACGGACTTCAGGGTCAACAACACTAGGCCATCATCGGTGCGTGCCGCTACTGACCGGAGAAGGAGGAGGACAAGGAGGAGGTCGCCAGCAGAGAACCGAACCACTAGATCACCGGAAATCGCCGCCATTGCTGGACTCCGTCTACAACGCCGCCATTACCGGAAATAGAGAGAGAGAGAGAAAGAGGTAGAGATGGTGGGGTTTGAAAATGAGCTGGCCACGAGATCACCGGAAATCGCTGCCATTGCTGGCAATCTTCAGCAGCACCCTCATTAAAAGTGGGAAATGGTTCCTTTGGATTGTCGGATCCAGATGTGATGACCGGATCCGGATCCGAGTACTCAAAAAGAGGACCACGCTGGCGTCGAGCTGGCACTCTTTAATAATAAATTATCCAGACGACGGCCACGTCAGCGGTCTGAAACGGAAAAGCTAACGTTGTTTCGGCCTTGGGTCTAATTGGCCTGAAATAAAAAGTAGAGGGACCATTAGGATCAAATTAGAGTAGAGGGACCAAAAGAAGAGAGAGAGAAAAGTAGAGGGACTATTTGGGTATTTAATATTTTATTTTTTGAGTTCATAATAAAAAAAGTTAAAGATCAAAATAACTGTATTATGTTTGTTTTTCTGATAAAATATTGAGAATAAAAAAATCTGTCAAAAATATTTACAATCTGAACACATTTGTGTTCTCACTTTATGTTTTCTGAGGTTAAAATATATTTTCTCAACAAAAACCGAACACTTTATTCAAAAAAACCTATACCAATAAATAAATCAAGGGATTGTCGGTGTCTTAAAAATACCTATATAATTCAAAATTTGAAAAAACAAAGAAAATAAAAAAAAGTGACCGCTTTCCTTGTAACTGAAGGACTGAACTAAAATTTAATTGTTTTTAACGCAAGTGACCAATTGTTAATTTCACCAACGATAAAGAAAATGATAAAACTTAAAACAAGTTTCCCAAATCGTTTCCCGAAAATGGAAACGATTTAAAAAACACGTCCCCTCATGCGTTTTATTTTTTTATCAAGTCAAATCAAAGTCCTTCTAGCGCCTATAAAAAAAACACAAAAAACCAAAAAACGAAAACTCCGAACCATCATCGGTGGCGCAACCATGGCCGCCAATGGAGCTCCGGCCGCGCCACCGTTCGAAGCTCTCTCCTCGAAGACGGTTCGATCTCTCATTGATTCCGTCGATGTCTTTCTCTTCGACTGCGACGGTGCGTGTCCCATTCGATCGATTGCCCCGTTTCTCTTTTATCTATTTATTTTGATTCTTTGTTTTGTATGTTTTTCTTCTGTTTTTTTCTTTATCTTTTGGGTTTAATGTTATCAGGAGTTATTTGGACTGGTCATAAGCTCATCGATGGTGTTCCTGAAGTTTTGCAGACGCTCCGGTCTTTGGTATTGGATTGCAATCCCCAATTTTGTTTTTGTTTTTGTTTTCTGTGTTTGTTGTTTGATTTGATCGTGTTTATTGCCGTAATAGGAATAGGATTAGGTTATGTAAAGTTTGTAGTTGATTCTTAATAACTGGATTTTTGGTTCATATGAGGCTTGTATTCTAGTGGATTTCTATTTTAGATGTTTTATCAACTAGTTTTCTTTTATTTCTAAGTCTTTTTTTTTTTTGTTAAGTTCATAAAAATTGAAGTTCAGAGTGCTTCCTGGTTGATTATTGTTATTCTTCTTCTTCTTCTGTTTCAATGATTGGATTTCAGCTGTAATGGTAGACAAAATGCATGATGCATTGATCTGTTTCACTGTGATCTTTTTCAGCTGACTCATGCCTTTCTTTGCAAATGTTCTGAAAGTGATTTTTTGAGCAATGACGGGAAGCTTTTGTTTCTTTTTTTTTTGTGGCTAATTTATGTTGGTTTGGAGAATAAATGAGACATTGGATTTTGAACGTGGATGATTTTAATTTGTGTTGATTTCTTTTCAATGTCACAACTTAAATGTATTGGATAACTCTTTATTCTTCTCATTTAAATTGGAGTTTTTGATAACTACTTGGTTTTTCCTAGGAGAAGAAGCTTTTGTTTGTGACTAATAACGCAAGTAAGTCAAGGAAGCAGTATGTGAAAAAGTTTCATACACTTGGGCTTGATGTTTGTGAGGTGACTTCCTTGGTCCAATCATTTGTTACTGAATCTGTGCAGTGTTGTGTTTCACAATTGGAGATAACTAGAACTGATTGAATCATGAAATGATCCAAATGTGTTTGCAGGATGAGATCTTTTCATCTTCATTTGCTGCAGCAATGTTCCTGAAGCTGAACAATTTCCCGCAGGATAAAAAGGTCACATATTTTAATAAATCACGGCGGATATGTTCTTTCTCTGATTTGTCCTTTTAACGAATTGAGATTGTTGAAGCTGGCAAGTGGCAACTGCCCTTTTATTTAATTTCTTCATTTATTAGTGTTTAGTCATATTCTTATTCGTTTTTTAATGACCCAATTTTCAATGGTCCTCAAGGTCCCTTCCCAATTCTAGGCGTACCCTATGAGTCCCCCTCTTTTAAAAGCAAACCAATGAAAAGACGACAGCTAGTAAATGTCTTTGTAGAAGACTCTATTGCCCATTTGTCCTTTTCTTTTTTGTGGGTACTATTTGTATGCTAGATTTTTTTTCCCTAGTGTCTTGTTGCCATTTTCTTTAAAAACATTCCAAAGTCTTAGCACTCATTTTTTTCTTCTTCTTTTCTGTTGAATGCAAAATATAAACACGAGGATATAAACAACTAAACACTCGAATAGAAACCCCAAGCACCTGGTTATGAAAATAAACGAATAACAACATCTAAAAATCAGGCTGTGGAATTTGAACACTGGGAAGTAACAAATAAAAATTTCAACAGTAACTTAGCATATCTAGGTATAGGAATATAAACAAGTGGCTTGACCATCTAAACACTAGACGGTACAATGTCAACGTCATGGCTATAGGAATCTTAAGAAGTGGCTTGACCATCTAAACACTAGACGGTACAATGTCAAAGTCATGGCTATAGGAATCTAAAGAAGTGGCTTGACCGCTTGAGTTAGGGGTGGTAACGGGGCGGGGAATCCCCGAGCCCCGCGGGGACCCGACCCGACAGGGACGGGGATTCCCCGATTCCTCCCCACACGGGGACGGGGACGGGGGCCAATCCGTCCCCGTTTAGTAAACGGGGCGGGGGCGGGGATTGCTATCCCCGCCCCGGTTTTTTTTTTCCATTTTATTTAAACTTTATATATATATATATATGTCTGTATGGAAGCTCTCCGGACCGCATGCACGTGTTATATAATCCTAGGACAAGGAGGCTTTATATTCAACATTTGGAGTATCTTATTTTTATTAGATTGTAGTATTGTATTTATATAAATTCTAAATTTCATCTTTTGCTCTATAGCCTATACTGATGAATATTTTGAATATTTTATTTTTGTAAATTATTATATGTTGGTTTGTTGAGATTTATTTTGAATTATTTTTATATTTTTTCATGTGTGTCAGTGTGTATTGGTATTAAATTTTTTTAAAAATAATTAAAATTTATAGGTATATAGGAATCCCCACGGGGATCCCCGCGGGGGATGGATCCCCGTGGGGACGGGGACGGGGAGATAATTCCCCCCGTTGGGGAGTCGGGGACGGGGACGGGGAGACCACTCCCCGTCCCCGCCCCGCCCCGCCCCGCCCCGTTACCACCCCTAGCTTGAGTATCTAAACATTAGGCTGTTGAATGTAAACATCATGATGTAAATAACTAACATTGGATAAAACCTCCAAGCAATTGGCTATAGAAATTCCAAGCAATTGGCTATAGAAATTTAAGTAAATAGCTTGATCAACTAAGCACAAGGTTGTAGAACATAAACACTAGTATGCAAAGTAAACTCCTGGATAGTAACCAAGAACAGCTGGCTGTAAACATGGAAGCAAATGGCTTGGGCATCTAATCGCTAGGCTATGAATATAGGCACCAAGATTTAAAGAACTAAACACTTGGATAGATATTCCAAGCAGCTAGCTATAAAAAACTAAGCAAATGGCTTGAGCATCTAAACACTAGGCTGTGGAATGTAAACACCATAATTCAAAGAACTGAACTCATGATAGAAACTCCTTGGAGTTGGCTATGCAAATTTAAGCAGATGGCTTGGCAACTAAACGCTAGACTGTATTGCTAACAGCTTTGAGGTTAATTGGCACTCGGATCCCCTGTGAGGACGCTTTGCAACTGGTGAGGGTTTGAAACCACAGGGTGAGGCTACGCGTCTGAAAACTAGAAGCACAAACTGTGGGTGGTCCTAACGCCATGTATATTTGGGCCCCATAGGCCACAACCGAAGCGTGCAGACACCCCTGCCTTAGATTAGCGACCCATTAGAGGTTCCGCCTCTCTTGGCAAAAAAAAAAAAAATGCTAAGCTATATTAGATGCAAAACACACATGTATGGATCTGAATTAATCTAATAACTTAAGCTAATAAGATGAAAGACCCAAATTTATATATGTAAATCCATATTTATCATATTAACTGATGTAGGATTATTAGTTACTTTAATACACCCATTTAATATATGTTAGTCTATTTTAACTAGTCCTGTTGCAAACAAACCAACTAAACCAACTAAACCAACAAAACTCTAATAGGATGAGAGACCTAGGTTTATTTATTTAAATTCATATTTACTATATTAGCCGATGTGAGACTATTGGTTACTCTAGTAAGCTGTACAATATCAACACCAAAATTTAAAGAATCAAACACCTCGGTAGTTACTCCAAGAAGCTGGCTATAGAAATCTAAGCTAATGGCTTGAGCAAATAAACACTAGGCTGTAGAATGTAAACTCTAGGATTTAAAGAGCTAAACACCTGGGTAGAAAAACTCCAAACCACTCACTATCAAAATTTAAGCAGATAGCTTGATCAACTAAATACTAGGCTGTAAAATGTAAACACCAGGATGTAAAGAACTAAATCACCTAGATATGAATGATAGATGGAGATAAAAGCAAATTAACCTTGTTTCAACTGAAATGTCTTCATGGAGGGGATTATTATTTGTTTGAAATATTGTTTCTAATATCCTGATTATCAGGCTCACTAGCACTCGTTTTGATGATTGCTTCATGTGGTCCATATACCCAAGCCATAGAAGGCAAGGTGTATGTTAGCTATTAACTTTATCTCATTGTAAATGAAACATATGATATGTTGCAGGATGCATTTTGTTTGTCTTCTCAAAACACGACCGAGCACAATGGCAAGGCCATATTTAACTGATCTGCATGGATTTATAGCACTTGTTTGTTGATTTTCATGGCTTAGTAAGTCATAGCTGTTTCTGCTGCAGGCTTATGTTGTCGGTGCAGAAGGCATACTAGAAGAAATGAATCTTGCTGGTTATGCGTGTCTTGGTGGTCCTGTAAGGCATACTTCACCTTCCTTGCAACTTTATTTCAAGCTTCATAATTCATGTTGCTAAAGAAATTTCAGCTTTTGTTGCTTTTGTACAAATCTGTACATGCCCACCCCTGAAAGGAATATTTCCACCTCAGATCATTTATTTATAGCTTTATAAATCATATTTTTGTTGTCGCTTTATATAAGAGAGGAATTTCAGATATTTCCACCTCGGATCATTTATTTATAGCTTTATAAATCATATTTTTGTTGTCGCTTTATATAAGAGAGGAATTTCAGTTGTTTACTGTTTTCTATCTGTATTATGAGTTCATATCAAATTCGATCTTACTCTGTGGCAACACTGCACAAGAGGATTTTACTTCTATTATCACGTACTGAAAAGAACGAAATAGCTAAACACAACAGGTCTTAGTTGGTTGATGTTTAAATTAATACCTTGATATTTGTACAGGAAGGCGGGAAGAGCATGCAGCTAGATTTGGACATCCTATCAGGATGTGACAAAACCGTATGTTATGCATAACTGCATATATCCTCTACAATTTTTATCTTTTGGATTGAAAATAATGTTTTTATTGATAAAAACAACCACGGAAAAATATTTTTATATAATTTTTTTAAGGTAATTTGTATGTTATGTCACACAAAAATTTTTGCTTTAATTGTACTTATTGCAGATTGGAGCAGTTGTTGTAGGACTTGACAAGCAAATAAATGACCACAAACTCCAGTGAGCTAGTTGCACACACAAACTCACACGCACTGCTTTTGCACATTATTCACTTGCAACAGAATGTTCATATATTATCAGCTTTTCTCTTGAATCCGTTTCAGGTATGCAACTCTATGCATCCGTGAGAATCCTGACTGCCTCTTTATCGCCACTGATGCTGCTGGACATTTATTGGCAAACTTGGAAGAATGTTCAGATTATCAATGTATTACTTCTTTTCTTGTGAATGTGAATTATTATCATTAAGGACTGAGGTCCCCAGTTCTATACAGTTTATTTTCTGGTGATGCAGGTGCAGGATGTACAATTTCTTCATTATGCGCATCAACTGAAAAAGAACCAATTGTTGTTGGAAAACCATCATCCTTCATCATGGACATTTTGGTTGAAAGGTATGCTGCATGTATAACCATCTTATATTTTCAGTGTGTGTAGCATAAGCATTTAACTGCATTTTCTCATTGAACAACTGTAACATATTTTGGTTGAAAAACCATGTCGCAGATTTCAAATTAACCCCTCAAAAACGTGCATGGTCGGTGATAGATTGAACACCGATATCTTATTCGGTAAAAATGCCGGTTGCAAGACTCTTCTTGTTCTCTCAGGTGCATCCCTACCTCAATCACTGCATCAGTCATTTAACCTAATACACAAGGGAATTTCTCAATACACTTTATTTCTGCTTCTTATTCATTGTAATTCATTCATTCAAACAAACACAAGAACATAACTTCTCTGCAAACCCGACAATCTTAAAGTTTCAGTTATCTTTGTATCATGACCAATGCAGGTGTTACTACTTTATCAGCTTTGCAGGATCCTTCTAACAACATCCATCCAAATTACTATACTGGTAATGTATTTAACATTGTTGAGCTCTTAAGAACATGATCTTTTCATGTAAAATTAAATGTTTTTTTTATGTTATTCCTCTGCAAATGCAGCAGAAATGAAAATTTGCCTTTCCTGTAATTCATTTTTATCTGCAAATGCAGCAGAAATGAAGCACATGTTTGATGTTGTACCAATAAATTTGTGTTGTATCAGTTTGCTGTCTGACTCTGATTTAGACATCAGATAAAATAAATGTATTTTTTTTCACTGACAGGGTTTGGTTTTTGGTATGATTTGTTTAGTGAAATTATATGTTATGTTTTACTTTCTGGTGATTCAATTCATATATCAAAAATGGTTTTTTTTTGTTTGACTTGTAGTGTAATATATATATATATATATATATATATATATATATATATATATATATACTTCAAAAGATGAGATTCTTTTATTTATATTTATAATTTTTTAAATTAATATTATTTTTAAGTGAAATAATTTGGTAAATAAATATTATAACAAATAATGCGCGCGTGACTAATATTTGTGTATACATATAAACCGAGTCCAATTACCTTCCTATTATCATTTAATGAAAAATTAAAAATAAATGAAGTTTTTTAATGTCATATATATATAAATGTCTATCTATAAATATGGAATACTTATATAAATACTTTATAGTAGTTTTTAAAAGCTAAATTTTTACTCCTTTACATGATTTTTGTTTATTTTATATTATAAAAATTTTAAAATATGTTTATAGTATTAAGTATTTTTTAAGACAGAGGGTTCGATTAATGGTTGAGGATTTATAGCTTATCTATATTTATAAAAAAAATTCAAAGTTTCTGAGTGAGAATAGCCAAAAGTTTATATAAATAATTATTATGGGATATATATATATATAAAATACATGCTTAAAAATTTCAAAAAGTTTCCAAAACTTTGAGTCTTTGTGAATATATATATACACACATGTGTAATTTCCAATTTTTGCGGGTACATATGTGTATATATAAACTCTTTAAAAATCAGATGAATGTGGGGTGGATTTCTCATTGAGATTCACAGCTTCTCTTCGGATCTATGTGAATGGATGATAGACACGGATCTCAAAGCTCAACGAGGCACGTTTTTACCACGTGACCAAGCAACTCACCCTCCGCCATGGCCATGGGAGCAGAAAAGTAGCCATTTTTATCGGCCATGGAGCTCTTTCAAGCAGTGATTTTTCGAAGCTTTCTCTCCTCCGTGTTTGCGATTTACCGTGAGAAATCGCACTTTTCTAGTATTAATTGTTCTTTTAATTCGATTCACTTATCGTAATCTATATTTCGAGTGTTTTGATCCATATTCGAAGTGATGTTTTGGTGTTATTCTTCTGTGAATTAGGTTTCATATTGAGTGCTGAGTATTTGTTTTTTTAAACCCTGATTTTATGGTGTTTTGATTGCTGGATTTCTGCAAATTGATTCCTTCTTGTTCAGAAGTTCATCTTACTTGTTGAATTTTTACAGCCTTAGCTTGCATAAAAATATGATTTTTTTTTCATTATTGAAATGATTGATTCTATTGGAAGTTAACGCTTGGTGTTCTATCTCTTTTCTCATTTTATACAGCATTCACTTTTGTTTACATTTAAAGACAACAAATGAAAAGAAAAGGTTGGTTTCGAGTGAAATTATTGTGGCTTTTCTAATTAAAACTTTCTTATTAGATTATTGATTCCATTGGCAGTGGAAACTTGGTGATCTATCTCAATTTCTGCTTTTATACAGCATGAGCTTTTGTCCATAGTTAATGAAAAACTTGGATGTCTACTTGAAAGGAAGAAAGTAGAGGGCAATGAAGTGCTTAAAAAGTGAGAAGAACAAGAACAAATTTGAGACATTTCTGACATTTTTTCTTTGCAAGGGAGTAAGAAAGTGAACAATGAATGTTCACTCTTGTCTCAAGATAGTAAAATCCAAGCATGAAATTTTCTCTTTGTTTCTGAAGAAGACCTTTCAGAAAACTGGACAACCTTGGGCAACTACTCCTGGAGCTGTAGGGCATTTAGCCAAAGGACAGTGGTCACTTGCTTCGGCTCCCCACCATTCCATACCATAGATGTTGTAGTTTTGGAGGGCGAAGTATGTGGCGACTCCCATGAAGGCAACGCCAGCATCCAAGGCGGCCGAAAGCACATAGTTATGCCTCGCCCACCAGGCTTTGTACCGTCGGTACACAAAGAAGTTGAAGGCAATGCCTACGATGAACCAAGATATGTAATGCACTGTCTTGGCTACCGGCATTGCACCTGCTCCTCCCAGGACAATAGGCATGTTGATGAGCCGAATCCATTTCTTCTCTGGAAATGCTCGCGTGAGCAACCATACTGGTACAGGAGCGAGAAGACCAATGAGGAAGAACCAATTCATTTTGGGGTATAGTCCAAGGGGACCAAACATGCGGCGAGGACCAACCACTCCCCAGATGATCGACGCATTGTAGAATACATCGTCACCGGGGCAAGTCCATGGGCTATCGGCAGGGAGAAGATCGACGTTGCATATGTGTTTGATGGAGGTTAGGAGCCACCAAGCTGTGCCAAAATAGACCGAGGATGACACTACTGTTCCCACCAACTGTGAGTAAAACTAATATCAGCAAATCTTGCAAATAAGTACTATAACCTTAGCATGGTTGAAGTGAGTACCTGAACAAGGAACATGGATTTTGGTGGGATTTTCATATAGTGTCCCAGTTTAAAGTCCGTGAGAAATGTTAGAGCTTGAGACATGCTGATATATCCGTAGGTTTTGAATGTCACATTGGCTAAAGGCTTCCCGGGGTATAGATATCCAATAACCAGCTCTGTTATGACGTTTAGCCCGGGTCCCTGCATCATTTAAATGCAATATAGCTCTATTTTAGATTCTGATAATCTTTCAGTATATAGTATAGCTTTGAATGCACCATTAGTTCATCCTGGTCATTTGTATTTTTAAATGGTCAATATATGTTCTCTATGTTTAGATGAAATTATTTAAAAAAAAAAAAAAATGTCTTTCACTATGTATGTTAATTGAGTAGCAGGGATGATAATCAATAAATTCATCTGTTGAAAGTACAAGGACAAAAATGAACATTATGGCCAAATGTAGGGATGAATGATGGATAAACTTATAATATAAATTCCAGCTGGTTGTTATTTTTTCACTAATCACTGACCTGGTTAGTTGTTGCAAGCAGCACTCCTACAGGCAGCATGAAAATCATCGCTATTGCACAAGCAAGCAAGATCCCCCAGAAGGGAAGCTGCAGTTGTTTATGGAAACCTTCACAGGTGAAGGTGGAGAGACCCAGAACTATGAGCAAGAGTATGCCGAACCACCATTGAGGTACAGGGTGGTAGTTCTTTTTCATGATTCTCGTGTGGACATCTGCAAACTTATTGCTAGCAGATTTTTCAGCCTTGCGCCACATCTCCCAGGTATTCCTGACATAATATCAAGTTTTGGATTACGCTGATGCTTTTATTATCCAAAACGGTGAAAGATAAGATAAATATCTTTGCATACTTGCCGTAGAAGAGGAACGCATGCGTAAGAGAAGCCATGAGGGTCGCGAAACTCAACCCATAAGTATATGTGAAGAAGACACTGAGATTGATTTTGCTATAACTATTGTATGCGTCGTAATCAATGCTGAATGTCTTTGGATCGAGGATCCTTGAAATGTTGTAGTGGTTTCCATCGGAGTCAAAGACATCTGCAGTTATCAAGGGGAAGCGCTTGGCATTGTACGCGTTTGTCCAATAACTGATGGGGAGTAGCACATATACAGTGATGATGAAACCGACAAGAGTGTTGAAGATGGAGAATGCCGGTGTTGCAAGTGGACTCCCAAGGAAGGCAGCCACAGTGGCCCAATCAAGACCAAAGGAACCAATTCCCAGTCCTTTGAGTCCAGAGCCAATCTGCTGCGCTGTCACTGAGTCCTTCCATATCCAGCAAACGAAAGAGAGGGCAGATAGTGATGGGAAGAAATAATTGGGGATGATGTAGTATGAGAAACTGGTGATGAAAACCATCAAGAAAAACTGCATCCTCGATAGACCTCCCTTTGGCCGTTTCTCATCGTCGTGCAATGCCCTGCGTTCTCGCCATTGTGTTTCATTAGTGACAGTAAGTTTCTTCGCCCAATTGAGTTTTGTTTTGTGCATACGCCAATTGAGGAATGATGTTGGTGTTATTTACCTGAAGAGTGACACTTGAACAAGAATTCCCGGCCACCACATGTAAGGAGAATCAACAAGGTACTTCCTGAACAAACCGGCCCAGCCGTACCCGAGCAACTGAAAATTTTCCGATCAATTTCATTAGCAGGTTCCCATTGATGACCTGCATTGCTTGAAGAAACAAAATAGAACTCACTTGCGTTGTCTGAGCAAGCAGCATTGCTGCCATTGCGTTGATGCCTCGACCATAGAAGGCCTTAACTATTGTAATGATGTTAACTGCATAAGGTCCGGCGGCTCCAGCATTGGCGAAAATCGTGATGAGCACATGTTCTTTTAAGGTGAAAGGACCCGGGTTTATCGAAAAAGACCAGGTTGTCATCGGAACGTGGAAGACCTTTTTGGGAAGAGTTGCAGCCATCAGTTTGCCAAGAGGAAGAGTAACGATCTGCGCACAGACTGATGATATGCCAATTGGGTTTGTTCGGTAGATGAAGAACTGGTTCACAAATGATAAAAGCACACACGATGAGAGCCCAAGAACCCATGTTCTGAATGTCAAGCATGGTATCGTGGGATCATCGGTTATCGGTACAGTTAGTCGGACTTGCTCAATCGGACTATCATTAACTTCATCTGCAAATGAAATTTCCAGTCCAATTTTCAGCTTTTGAAGATTCAATCAATCACAAGCTTGCTAAACATTTTGTTATACTCCAATGTGCAGAATTAAGAAGTTTATCCGGTGCCATGTACCTTATACTAAGTTTACATCAATGGTATACTCTGTAAATTCCCGAGATTCGATGTTCTGACATATGATCAATAATTATATATATTTCATACTACCAAATGTTTTAGATCTCAGATTCTTGTTTATTGCCGAAAAAAGTTAAGGTTACTTGTGACTAATGAGACTAATCCCTGAGGATTAATCAAGAGGTTTATACCATGTTGTCTTACTTTCCAAAGTCTTCATTATTAGTAAATTCTCCAACTTGTTGGGATTCGAGATGAATAACAAAATCACCCCATGCTCTTTCTAATAATTTTTTTATACCACTAATCAATTGTTCATAATATATATATATATATATATATATATATATATATATATATATATATATATATATATATATATATATATATATATATTTGAACTATTATTTTGAATCTTTTCTTTTTAGGAATGAATATAGGTATATATGTTTGCTGTTATCATGCATTAACTTGTGAAAGAGCAACAAGCTTTTGTGAATGTTAGATAGAAAGGTGTTGAATAAAAAAGAGATTTGGTTTGAAAAGCATTAATTATGTTTTATCTAAAGATTAAACATTCAAGAATAAGTAAATATTAAATAAATCATAATTTCTGATGAAAAAACCCAAATAAATATATATCAATGAAATGCTTGATTTGATTGTTTTCTGAGAACAATGGAACTTTGAAATAAACAGCAAATATATTAACAATAAATGAAACTAAAACAGCAAAAATAAACATCAAGTAAAACAAGTTCAAAGATGCATGACAATCATGCAATGTTTCATGCTCTTCAGAAACTATAAAGAAACAGAGAGAAATTACACAATATATTTCATGTTGTACGTTCTCAGTGAACAAACTTGAAATCAAAATCATATATAGTTTCTAACAATAACAAAGTAAAAAAAAAAAAAAAAAAACTCAAACCAATCCATGCAAAATTAAATCTAAAGCTGCATGAAAATGCATACAATTATAAACTGTAGAGACAGACAGAGGCACAGAGAAAATAAGAGAGCACCTGTAATCTTCTCTGGAGAGAAATGTCCATTAACTTCATCAGCATTAGAAGAAGGAAGAGTCATTGTTCATGAATGAAAACTTTTATGTAGAGCCTTTGCTTTACAAACAATATGGTTTATATAGTGTTTTACATAGAACCATTAAATTTGGTGATTATTATTATTATTATTATTATTATTATTATTATTATTATTATAATATATTAACTTTTATTGCTTTGGAATTAGTTGGTTTGGAATCATCGCTCACATGGATTTTGTTATTCATTGGTGATAATAAAAAAAATACTATAATTGATCTTATTGAGATTATTTTACTTATATACATAAAACAAACACTGGATTTAGGCCATTTTTAACTTTGGTAATAGGAATATTTAGTAAATATATAATTAATAAGGCAAATTGGTAACACATAAAGAATATATATAAGAACCAAATGGTTTTTGGTTTAGTGGTGCTGATCCCACCGCGAAAAATATTTTATAGGTATTTTCACTACTCAAAGTTCAAAGTGTGCTGAACATAGTGGTGTCGGAAAAAAAAAAATCTTCATTTGTGGGAGTGGGTTTACAATTCAATCCTTTCATCCATCTGGTGTGCGCATAAGTCAGATGATTAATTCTCAGTTATGTAACGTGCTCCTGATTTGTTTACATCCAATGGTTACAATTTATTTAGACACAATGACAAACACTAAAGAGATACACAGTATTTTATATAATATACATATATAGTATAATCACTTGAATATGATCCAACGACTCTCAATCAATCTTCATAATAAACAGTAATATACATATTTATTTAAATAATTTATTGCTTATATATATATATATAAACACAAAAAATAGATAAAAAGTAAGAGCCAAAGATAGAAACAAGTTTGTTAGCAAAGGAATGGATGGTAGTGTTATGGCAACGTTGATGTACATGTGAATGAGCATGAAATGCCAAAGATAAAAAGATAGAAGACAGAAAGCAATAGAGAAATAGAAAACATTTTTTAGCACTGATATCTGCCTTCATTTGCTCTTTCTGTTTTCTATTTTCCATCCAAACATACAAATTAAAACAAAAATAATTCTATTTTTCACAATGCGTGGATGTACCGATATTCTAACAAACTTTGTCTTTAGATAATATTATATTAACAAGAGTCATTTTTATATTTTTCTTTTTATTTATAATGAAAAGAAGTAAAAAAATAAATAAATAAAAATACCGTTTGATTTCGATTGAAGTGAAATTTTCATTTGGAAGTTTTTAGGAGGGAAGTGAGAATTATGAATTTTTTTTGTCTTTATTAGGAGTGAAAAAATAAAAATATGGTTTATAAATAAATTATTTATTATATTTGATATAATGTATTTTTTAAAATTAGAATCTTAATTTTGTTGCAAAAATTAAAAAATTTAAAATTTTAAAAAATTTAAAAATAAAACAATAAAAATAAAAAATAAAATAAATTAAAAAAAATAATTAAAAATTTATAAAAATATACAAAATGGATGGAGTGAAATAGTCACTTCCCCACTTCGGCTTCTACTTCGATGAACCAAAAAAATAGAAATGTCACATCAGCTCCCACTTCAGTCTCTCTTTCGGTGAACCAAACACGCTAGAGAAAAATAAATAATCATATTTTTAATTATTATATTATTCCACCAATTACGATGTTCATTAAAATTAATCATGTATTTATTTTTCGGTCATCTGCAACCTAAGATTTGAAGAAGATCAAGCTAGGGGGACTCAGTATTAGCTATCAAATTCTTGTCAAGAGAGTGATGATGAAAAAATTAAGCACTGTTTTTCTATGTAAACTTGTCTTCTATATTTCTATTGTAGAGTTGCCTAATAATCTTTTTATTTATTATCTTTATAGCGGGTCATTTCATTTATCTGGTCACTATCTTTGTAGTTGTATATGTTTTTCTCTTGATTAATATATATATATAGTTGAGGTGGGTAATTTATTTAGTTTTTTTAAAAAAAAATTAAAAGGTCAAATTTATCAGTGAAAAATTATTGAAAAATAAATTATAGTTTATCACAAGCAAAAGAAATCAATATAAATGCTTGAATCCATGATTAGTCCTTAAAACATAAACAAATGTTTATTTTTCACTTGTCTTTTTGAGTACTACAGGGACCAAATGGAAATTTTGAGTATATTCTCGTACTAATCTGGATTTTCACAACAATCCTTGTACTCGATATCGGATCTGGAATTTAAAGGATTCTGATCGAATCCGACCCGTTAATGTTCCTATAAATAAGCAACAAGAGATGGCGTCTCTAAGACGCTTCGCTCTGCGCGCGCGCGGGGAGGTTCCAAACCTCTTCGTCGTTCTTGTTTCACAAGGAATCGAGCTTTTCATCGGAGATCGGCGAGGTTTGAAAGAGAAGGGTTGGAGATGGAGATGGAGGAGTACTTGAAGAACATGAGGAGCCTGCGATCGCAGATGAATGGTGCGATTTCTCGTTCTCTTTTTCTATGGTTTTCACTGGATTTTAAGGAGATTTTTATGCTTTTGTGTTTCCCGTGATCTATAGACATATTTTTCTATTTTTTGCTATAGATTTTGAGGTGATTTTTGTTTTTTTTGGGTTTCTTCTGAGATATAGATATTGAGGAGGAGGCGGCGAAGAGATCGGTGCAGGAACAGAAGCAGATCACCGCCATTGATACCATGGGGAAGGATCTCGAGCTCGGTCTCTTTTTTTTTCTAGATCTCTCTGATATATATATATATTCTTTGGATATCTGAGAGATTTGGTGTGCATTCGTGCATTCCGAGCCTTTGGTTTCTCGATTTTAGCCAAATTCTCTAAGAGATCGCATCTCTCTCTCTCTCTCTCTCTCTCAAACGGGAAATGCGTTGTTAGTCTGAGTTCATATCTGGATGTTGCGTATGAATTTGCTAGTCTCATATCTTCTCTGAATTCGAATATGCGCGGGAAATGGCCTCGGACCTGAGCTCAATGCAGTTCTGGTGAAATGACGATCGTACCCCTTTTGGTGGTTCTAATTTAAGAATGCAGTGATGAACATCAAGAATTAATTGTGAATAATCCTTCGAATTTATCATATTAAGTCGGTTTTTTTTAATTTATCTTAATGTGTCCACTTTTAATTTGTTTTTGAATAGTAAATTTTGGTGTCTTTCATTGAGAAATTATGATGGAGATGGTGGTGTTGTTTGCAGTGAAAATGGAAACAAAGCGACTGAATGAGGAGGCTGAGGAGCTGGTCAGAGCCAAAGAGCAGCTAGGCTGCCAAATATTTGAGCTGCAGAAGAAGATAAGGTCATTGGAAACTGAATCCTCCACCCTATCACAGGTCGCATCAGATTCTACCTTCCCTTCTTGCATGATTTTGATGATGCTAATATTTAGAAGAGTTTTGCTTGTGCTGCAACAAATGAAACAGCACTGTTATCAGACCCGCACCGGACCGTGGGTCCAACCGGTTGAACTAGTGAACCGGTACCGGAATCGGTCCGGTTCTCTAGTTGGACCAGACTTGCAGTTGAACCGGTAAAAACAGGTGTGAACAGCCGGTTTTTTAATTAAACTGGTAAAAACCGATGTGAACCGCCGGTTCTCTAGTTGGACCGGATTTATAAGTGAAAGTGTGAAACTATGAAATTTCTTTTGTTTGTAGTGTTTTTCTTTCATGCTAGAATTTGTTTTGGTTGAATCTTTGATGTGTTATGTGATTATAACTTTATAAGCATTGTGTGATATTGTGATCACTTTCAAGCTATGTAACTAGGTTTCAACAATCAATGTATCAATATCAATTCTATTAAAAATTAAAATTTATGTATTTTACTTTTACTTGTATATCTTATTTGTTGTATTCAATTTTTGTTGTTGTAATTATAATATATTTTCTCAAATTAATTATATTAAAGTAAATTATTTAAAATATTTAAATTAACCCGACATTGATCCAATTGACCCAGTGGTTGAATCGATAACCCGGTGACTCAGCACTATGATTGGTTCAATGTCCGGTTCGATTCTGATAACATTGTGGAACAGATGCTGCTTGATTCTTACTGTACATTTGTTTTACAATTGTCGCCTCATATATTGTTTTTCTTATTTGTGTTATGGTTTCTCGAGGTCCAATTCATTTATTAGTCAGACTACTGTCACTGGAGCAAGCATAATTTTAGATTAATTGCCTGACTTTATCTAAAATGAATGGATAACTGGATATAGCCGTAGCAACTTATCTTGTACTCTATCGAGGTTACTAAAGTGTGATATCGAACGTAAACTTGCATAGGATCCTTTTTATCCCGCAAGCTGAAATACACTGAGCTGAGATAATTTTTATCCAGCATGCCAATAGAGATGTTGGACTTGGTTGCGTTCTTTTTCTTGATTCTTACGTCTAAGTGGAGATAGTCTTGCCATGAAGAGAGGAGCAGTACCAAGGATTAGCCCAGTAAGGCCTTGAAAAATATTCTTAAGAGCAAATGCCAAGTAACTCATGTTTCTTCTCATCTGTTCAATCCTTCATGATATGTATATTTACTTTTAGATTTTGATTGGTCTATTTTCATCTATTCAGTTTGGGATGAAGAAATGCTGCAATTTCATCCTATACCATCTTGTTATTTATTTTTGAATTGTATAATGACAGACATTGGAGCTTCTTCAACAAGAAAAGCATTGGGCTGCAGCAAAATTTGAAGAGAAAAGGTATCTGTCAGATGAGGTACTCTTATATTGTCATTGACGTATTTCATTTTTCTGTCTTCTGCTATAAACAGGAACTATTACACAAAAACCTTGAAGGATTTAGATGTCAAACTACTGGAACAACAGGTTAGGATGTTCTCCAATTTTATGTTCTCTTGACTTATCCGTGTTAAATTAAAAATTATATGGGTACTATTGGATGCAGGACTGGTTCAATAATCATAAAATTTCAATTGCCCAATTGGTAAGCTTACAGAGCATGTTGCAGCTTCAAGCATTTTAAAACTTTGTTTGGGCATTTTCTTGCAAACTTCTCTGATTGGCGAAGCATGTTTGCATTAAATTCAAGAGCCGTCACACTTTACACCAAAGTTCATTGGGTGGAATGACTTTGGAATTTTACAGCTTAATTTTTGGTTGAGACTTTCTTTAAGCAGTATAATGGTTGGAATCTCATTTTCGTTTTTTTTCCCTCCATCTTGGCTACTGACACAAGAATGCTTTTAACATAGGTGGAGGTTGCAACCGAAAAGGCTGTGGAATATACTGAAGGTGTAGTATTTCCCAGAAATCACCATCAGAAGTCCCCCTTCTCCACAATACAATTTTCATTTACATCTTCACTTGGATTTATTTGAAGGTCTACTTTTCCTTGCATCTCATCTTTGTTTTGCAGGAAGGCCAATCAACACGACAGTTGCCTCTGGTGTGAAACTGGACATGGTTTGGAACTTTGATTTACATTTTTGTCCTTGTTATAAACTACCAGGTAATTCATCATTCCTAAAATAACAGGGAGAAGAGACAAGTGAAAATTACAATAATCTATTGGTTCAAATGGAACATGCCATGGCTGAACTAGATGAATTAAACACAAAGAAATCTGAAACTGAACTGGCAAGTAATAAGGTAAAAGTTTTCTCTAATCTAGTCATGTCAATCCAAGCATCATTCGTTCAAAACCCAATTGACTTTATTCTCGTTGCCAGTCCAAGCAGCTATTTGTACAATTCAGCAATAAGCTAAACACTGTTCCAGTGAGTTCAACACTAATTTCGAAGCAGCATTTTATACCTTTTTCTTAATCTTTGTAAATGTTATGCTTCTATGACTTCCACATTCTGTTTATGTGAATGTGTACAGCAGGAAGTAAAAGAAATGGACATGAAATCCTTAGAAGAAGAACACAAAGCTTTGCTGGCTGATAAAGCTGGAGAAACAGAATACCTGCACTCTCTTCAGGCTCAGGTTAATCAACTGAAGGTGACAAGACATTCACATTTAAAAATAATTTATTGGTCTGATTTTGATAACACTACTACTTTATATTATTACTGTTTCGTCTCCTTTTTCACGCAGGCCATATCTCATGTTGTGAACTGTCCATGCGGCAAGGAGTACACGGTTAATTTGATGGATTAACTGTGGTTGTTATTCATAAAGCTGGAGTGGAGTTGTTTTTTGTTGTGATTGACAGATTAAGTTTAGACCTGGTACTTTTTTTGGTCTCTCATTTAGTCCTATGTTTGTCTGATGATGCGTTTCACATTCATCTGCTGGAATAACAATAACGTACATGCTCTTCTGTATCAGACTCTCGCTTTGCAATTTTGAGTCACTCCCTGCTTAAGGACAGGTAAGTTCCAGAGAGGCTCATTTGCATTATTATCATGCTTTTCTTTATTTACTCTTCAGTGCTTGCATCCCATATAAATGGGTAAGTACATGTGCCTTTTAGGCTGCCTAATTTTTATTTAATTAATATTTATATATTAAAAACTGAATTAGAAATTTCTAATTAACAATGAATGTTAAATTAAGATTAATATAATTAGCTAATTAATTATTTTAAGATGATTTTTAGTTTAGATTATTCCTGTTTGCTTGGTTTGAAGTGGGAGAGTTGGGCACTATATGAGGGACCTAATTAAAATTTGAGTAAATCATAATTAATTATATGACTTTTTAATATTGAATAATTAGTTGTCACTGAATATTACATAGATATGGGGCAGCTGGCGTATTCTATGAATGTATATTTATTCTTGTTTTTATAGTTAGACTTAATTTTGAGCTGGCCATGTGGTATTAAAAATTTACATTTTTTTTCTTTTTAAACATGAAAATTTCTTTCTAGTCTCTTTTAATGATTCATCGAATAACAATTAATGCAAATAGTCATTGCACGATTTGGTTGAAAAGTACAACAGCCAAGAAGGTGAAAATTTTGCATAAATAAAGTAATAAATGGTAGAGACAATTGAAGGAGAAAAATGATAATGAAACCTCTTCTAATATACAAAAGTACTTTTGAATGGGTGTTTAGATAATGATCTCAACTAAAATAATTGACTCAATTTATTTAAGATAAATTTTAATCAAGTTTCATATTTATTTTCTTTTTTATTTTCCAATAATTAAGATTAATTTATAAGTTTTGGAATAAAAATTCAAACGGATCAAAATAACCGAATATTGTTTAGAGCTGGAATTAGTGGAATATCAGCTTGTGTTTCAGACAAAATTTCAATTGGTCATATTTAAATAAAATGAAAACAATTTAAAACAAATAATAATAATTGAAGTCCTTGAAAAGTTGTTCAGTCCATACAAGATAATCCACCAGTCTAAATCCATGCAATCATTTGCTCCCTAACATAGGGCTTAACGAAAATCAATCTTTAGCCTCAAGGCTTCGAGTTTTCAACCTTTACAAGCATAGGTCAACTTCCTATGCTACACTAGTGTCATCCATGCCATGGTCCAAACGCGCGTGTGTGTGTATATATATATATATATATATATATATGATTTAAAACATATTTAAATACATAAATACCTATTTAATAAAATTTTTAAAAAACATTATTGAATTATTATCAGTTATTATTTAGATAAGTATTATATAAAATATTATATATATTTTTACTGTTTCACATTGTTTAGTATTGTTTATTTCTATTTGTTTGATCTAAATAATGAGTCATTATATATATAAAAGCTTGATGACAGCTAACTAATACGTATCTAAATGTCTTTCATCAAATCAAAGGCTTTCTCACAGGATAGCTTTGTGCCCTATTCCCGACTACCATTTATATATATATATATATATATGGTTTTTGTAGAGATCAATTATTGAAAACAAATTTTAAAAATTATACTAATAGACCATTGGCTTAACTATTGATGGAATGAGCAAGACTGAAGCGTTGTTGGGTTGCAGACTGTGTGGACTTCTTGGGCGGCAACAGTCAGTGACGTGCCACTTGATGTGTCCTCTCCTATGTAAAAGAAGATCATTATAATTTAAAAAATATATATTATTATGCTATTAATGTGAAATTACAAAAAAGTGACTATAAAAAATCTGATAATATATTTGACTTCGTGTGAAAAGTAAAAGTGATATATATCTTAAGTTTAAGATTCGTTAGAAATAATAGTGATAGCGGATCACTGGATGTGAATACAATTCATAATTTGAATTATTTTTCCACACTTGAGAATTTGTGTGGCATGATTAATTTTACATCTTCTTGATGTATGAAACATCTTGGGGCTTTGAGGGAAAAATAAAAAGCTTGACTCCTTTGCACCCAAAATGTGATGTTGCAGATGCACGAGAATTCTCATGTGGCAAGGAATCATTTCATCTCATTATATAATATATATATTAGAACACGGATAATACGAAACATCAACTGTTATTATTAGAAAAGTGATTTTCTTGTAATTTTTTGTTATTAAATATAATAAAAATGTGCTCTGTTATAGTTAAAGATTGAAATAAATGTAAAAAAATATGTAGACATAAAGGTCCAATATTTTATAAGAATAAATGTAAGCTATCGTTTATCTCTTTGTTTATTGACAAATCTAATCCTATCTTTTATGCAAGGTACATTTGAACTTCTGTGTTAAATAAAAAACAAGGTTACTGTCATGTTGGAGTCTCCAGGTAAAAAAATTTGTAGATTATTTACTCACACATACATATCTCAAATAAACAAATATTGTTGTCTGTGTTAGTAACGGTTTATGTTGGTGATTTATGTCCACTACAAATATTATGGAGTGGTAATTTATTTCCCTTACAGATATTAAATAGTATTGAATGAATTGTAGTCACTGAAAAGTACCAGGTTCATGATTCATGAGTTTTGGGACCAGGAAACCCAAAAAGCTGGAAATAATTGAATGAAAAAGCAAATTACTTTTTTCAGCTTCAATTTTGGCCCACCACCTCAACTTCAATTTTTGTTTTTATTTTTTTGAACCAAACACTTCATCCCCTCCGCTTTGCCACAGAGAAGCACTCCACTTCTCCTCTTGAATGCAAAGGCATGTGCATATAAAATATGAAAGGAAGGAGACACCTCAAAGCTGTGATCTTTAACAACAAGGTATCATCCTGGTCCACCAACTCAGTTGCTTTTTCTGCATCTCTTCCTCTTTGTTATCTATTTTATGCTCTTTCTTGTATACTTGCTATTATTTATTTAGTTATAAACTTTTCTTGGATCCATGGTGGGGTTCTCATGGTTGTGGTTGGGAGATCTAATGGGAGCAAGCATTCAATCATGGTGTTTTGGAAGTCTTTCAATGTGTTCTCTTTCTGTTTGCTGGTGCAAAAGTTCTTCCCTTTTTTTTATTGCAAAAGTTGGATTTTTATTACTGTTTCTTGCTGAAAGATCGGAGGTTCATGTGGTTGGTGTCATATCCCATCTTTGATTTATTAGTTGCTATCTGGAATTTTCCCTTGTTGGCATTTGGTTCTCTTGGACGCAATATCTTTCGTTGAAGCTGGTTTTCTTGCAATAAAGGTCTTGCCATTCTCGGCGGGATTTGGGAGTGTTGCCTCTTTGTTTGTGGAAAAGGTTGGATCTTGTTGTGTTTGCATTTAATCTATGCATTTCTTTTCTTCCACTGTTGCAAATTTTTTTTTTCTTTCCTTTTTTTGGTTGCATAATTTGATCTTATTTTCAAGGCTTCCTCTGATTGAAATGTCGAAATTCTTAGGATATGATTGTAATTGAATTGTCCTGTTGAATTCTTGTTGTGCGTTGTCTCTCTAAGAATTATCTTATTTTATTTTTCTTTTAACTAAAATTGCAAGGTCTCCTCCTTGTTTATGTTTGCAGAAAATGTGGGGCAAGTGACATGCATTGGAACAATGGCTTTCAAGCAGCATCAATCGAAGCCGAACAAATTAGATCCTACGACACTGAGAACATTGCCCAAACTTTCACAGCAAGGAGATCCTTCGCAATTGTCTCAATTGGATCAAGAGAAGAATAATTCAGATCAGGGCTGTGCCAAGGACAGCCTGGGTTTGTCTAAGCTCATTGATGACAATGACATGGTGACAAAGATGAATGAATGTGCTAATAAGATTAACGGGCAAGCGGACTTTGTCGAGAGCGGTAAGAGCAGCATGTGCAGGGCCAGTGCAAGCAGTGATGTCAGTGATGTGAGTACTTGTAGCAGTGTTAGTACTAACAATTTGAGCAAGCCTCACAAGGCGAATGATTTAAGATGGGAGGCAATTCAACGGGTCCGGGCCAGGGATGGGATGCCGAGTTTGAGCCATTTCAGGCTCCTCAAGAAGTTAGGTAGTGGGGATATCGGCAGTGTGTATTTATCTGAGTTGAGTGGGACTAGATGTTATTTTGCAATGAAGGTAATGGACAAGAATTCTCTGGCAAGTCGAAAAAAACTGGTTAGATCTCAGACTGAAAGAGAGATATTGGAATGCCTTGATCATCCATTCCTTCCGACATTGTACACTCACTTTGAAACCGATAAGTTTTTGTGCTTGGTGATGGAGTATTGCCCTGGAGGAGATCTGCACACCCTTCGACAGAGACAGCAGGGGAAACATTTTTCGGAACAAGCCGTGAGGTATGAACTTATATCTTCTCAACTTCTGTTGATGATCTTTTTCAAGCACCCCTATTATTTTGCCTCGAAAATGCTTAAACTCTCCTGCCCTTGTAGTACTGTTTTGCATAGAATGTGCCTTAGTTTGGTGTTTTAAGTTAGGCCATAACAATTCAACCACCAATTGCTAATCCTTTGTGTTAAATTCACATTATGTTTATTCATAAAGCATTCACCTCCACACTCTTTTATTTCCATCAACGATCGGTTCCTTTAGAATGTTATCCTTTGTGTTAAATCCACAATTCAACCACCAATTGCTTCTTTCGAATGCTGTGGTTTATGTAATTGTATCATAACATCAGTGAGTGTCATCTGTTACAAACCAATGCAGGTTCTATGTAGCTGAAGTTCTACTCGCATTGGAGTACTTACACATGCTTGGCATAATCTATCGCGACCTCAAGCCGGAGAATGTGCTTGTCAGGGAAGACGGTCATATCATGCTTTCCGACTTTGATCTATCGCTTCGTTGTTCAGTAAATCCCACACTCATAAAATCCACAAACTCGGGCTTTGATGCCAACCGGAAGAACAATCCCGTCTACTTTGTACAACCTGCCTGTGTTGATCCGTCATGCATCCAACCATCCTGCATTGTACCTACGACATGTTTCTCCCCGCGCATTTTCTTGTCCAAATCAAGAAAGCAAAGGAAACCGAAACCTGAAGTCTGCAACCAAGTAATGCCGCTGCCAGAACTCATTGCAGAGCCTACAGATGCTAGGTCCATGTCTTTCGTCGGTACTCACGAGTACTTAGCTCCCGAAATAATCAAAGGCGAGGGCCATGGCAGTGCTGTCGATTGGTGGACCTTCGGTATATTCTTATACGAACTTCTATTCGGACGAACTCCTTTTAGAGGCTCAGGTAACAGAGTGACACTCTTCAATGTCGTCGGCCAGCCATTGCGTTTTCCTGAGTCTCCGACTGTGAGCTTTGCCGCGAAAGACCTCATCAGAGGATTACTAGTGAAGGAGCCGCAAAACCGGCTTGCTTATAAGCGCGGTGCAACTGAAATAAAACAGCATGTCTTTTTCGAAGGTGTGAATTGGGCATTAATTCGATGCGCTAGTCCGCCAGAGATTCCAAGACCGGTGGATGTCGAAAAATGTCAGGCCTCTGCTGCTTCAACCAGTGGCAGGACTCCCTCTATCAATGATCAGAAATGTGCAGATAATTATCTAGAGTTTGGTTTCTTTTAGGCCTTGTTGTTCTTCTTGGGACCAAAGTTCTTCTAAGTTTTTACTGTCAAAATCTGGTGGTGGATTTTTCTCAAGCTGGTTGATGAATCATACAGTAAATAATCAGAATTGTGCAGATGATTATCAGAATTTCAGTTTTCTTTTGGTTGTTCTTCTTCTGAACATTATTCCAGTTTTTTCCTCTTTTCTTTTTCTTTTTTCCTGTTAAAAGGAATGTGAATGTAGAGAGTGCCTGTGTTTTCTTCATTTGTACTTTTACTTCTTAGATTTGAATCTAAATATTGGTTACAATTTTCATATTGATGGAATGACTATCCATTAAATTTATCATTACTTCTAGTGTTTAACTTATAATTTTATATTTACTATATTTGATAATTTTGATGAACAATGTTCATGTGGTTCATTTGCATATGACAAATAAGTCAAATTTAAAACTAAAATTTCAGGCTTATGAGCATATCTAAATAAAGTTTACAACTTTGAAACATAATAAATTTACAAAAAAAAAAAAAAATTTAATTTACTAAAATTTTACAAATTTAAATTAAGGCTTTAACTTTATTATAGATAATTATAAATTTTAAAATTGTTTATTTTATTTTTATATAGTCTGGTCTTTGGGCAGTTCTAATGATCACATGCTTTAATTTTGAATAAATCTATTATAAAATAAGGAAGCAATAAAGATTTCAATCAAAAAGGAATTAACAATATAAATTTAAATTTTTGGCAACCAGAAATGAACCAACAGATCACTTATATTAATAATTAGAAGAATAAATTAATAATCATCAAGGACCATATAAGCCATTAATTTTGCAATTAAAAATTTACTATTTTATTTTATTTTACATTTTATTCCAAACAAGTTGATTTGAAATATTTCTCATAATCAAATGAAAGCCAATAAGAGAATCTCTCACTAACTTTTATTTTGATGCTTAACTTAGATGCACACTAATTGGCAAAGTTAGCATCATGATGACATCATAATTATGCCAAGCCTTTGTCTCAAAGAAAAGCATTAACGGACCACTTGTTCATATAATAAAAATCCAACTTATTCCATAACTTTTATTTTTTTTTTAATTCACTTTGCCTTTTTGTCATGGTCTCATGATGACATAAATCATAACAGTCAAAATAAAATGATAGAATTTTTTGAATTTTTTACTACACACAAATGCCTCCTTATTCAGGTACCTAGTTGTTAAGCTCTTTTTTTTTTTTTTTTTTTTTTTTTTATATGAGAATTTTAAATTTTAAATTTTCACTTATTACATACACAGAATGAGAATATATGATATAATTAAAAAAAAAAAAACCATGTTATTTCTGGTTTTTATTGTTATTAGGTTCTTGTGTAAGATGGTGTTTGTATTTTGATGAGAAGACTGGTTCAAATCTTAGATTTCATAATGTGCTTTTGCGGTTATAATCTACACTTATATATGTCTGTCTTTGACACTGACTTAATCACATTTTGAAAAAAAAAAAAAACATTAAAAGCAAAAAAAAAAAAAAAACATTTAATAGCATAAGATCTTTGGCTTTATATCAAAGTGTTTGATAGATTGAAAGATTGAAAATATAGATAAGATTTCAATCTCCAAAAACTCAACAAGCTTTCGGTTGTGCATGAGTGAGTGAAGGATATAATTTATCTTTTTAATTAAAGAAAAAAAGGTGGTGGGAATATGCTATATATATCTTGTATTGACATATTCACATCTTTTTCTTATCAATTCAAGATTTGGACATTTATGACTTGGCATTGAGTTAGCTTTGTACAAAATATTGCTTTTCATCTCTTTTTTTCTTTTTCTTTTTCTTTTTCTTTTTTTTTTAATTAAAGTTTACTTCATAAAAAGGATGGTCCAACCATTGCCATCTATTCAATATGATGTATAGATTGATATCTATCCATATGTGCATCTTTTATTTATTTATTTATTTATAATTATCTCCTTGACTTTAGGGGGTTCTTTTCTCATTAAAATTTCCCCCTAATTAATGATTTCGTTAAAATGACATTGACTTATTTTCTAGGGGGAGCAAAAAAAAAAAGAAATTTTCATACATTCAATTGCTTAAAGAAAAAACTAAATAATACATAACAGACGTTTTATGAATTAAGTCGGAGAGTCAAATTTCTTAGGTTCTGTTTGGTTACAAAATAAAAAAATTTTAGCATAATTTTATCATGTAAGAAATGCAAGTGATTATTACAGAGTTTATGACATATTTTATTCTTACAAAATGGGTGTTTAATTAACAAAATAAAAAAAATATTACATAAATATTCAACACACTTTACGATGAGAAAAAACCACGCACTTCAACAAAAAAAAAATATTCCGCTTCAAAAAGCCATTACAACATAATTATTATGTGAAAATATTATATTATGCCATAATATACGGATTATAGCATAATATTGAGTTATCTAAACATTAATAAAACTATTTAAATATTTATTTATTTATTTTATAATATAGATAAGTCGACAAACACTCCAAATCTTTAATTATATTTTAGAAAGAGTCAAACTCTTTAACTTTTTTCGATAAGACTTATTTCTACTATCAACCAACGGTATATTGCATCACTATATATATATATATATATATATATATACGATGAAGGACGTACGTACAAAAATTTGGATACATAAATTAAACTTTTGTCATAGGGCTAGTACCAGTGGACTAAATACCACTTTAACATGTATGTAATTATTTTGTCAAACTAAGTTGACTTTGAGACATTTTTAAGTTGCTTTTTCCTTTATTTGCGGAATATTTTAGAAAATATAAAGATAGAAAAACAACTTGAACTTTTATTCCAAAATGAGAAGAACCGATTCTTATTCAATGCAAATGAACAAAGAAACCCTTATTCTAATCAAGGGGTTTTTATATAAATATTTTCAATTTCAAGGGGTTAAACAAACATTTTTGATGTTTGCCAAATAAAATAAAATAAAATAAAATAAATTAAATTATGGTAAATGAAATAATAAAAATAGATTTAAGATTAAATGTTTTTTTAATATTTTTTAATAAAAAATTAAAACCTCTACATTCAATATAGCTGAAAATTCACTTTACTCCCTAAAACAAAAAAAAAAATAAAATAATAATAATAATAAGCTTACGAATTTATACATTTGCACTTATTACATTCACTCTTCTTTTTTTACTTAGATAATCAAATTTACTTTATAAAAACAATATATGGGGGATGTTAGTGCAAAAGAGCGATTGACTCTTAATTCCAGAATTTATGGGGGATGTTAGTGCAAAATATCTTTATTTATTTATACCCCATTAATTCCTTTAATTTTTGTTTTAATGTTTATATTATTATTTTTTTCCCTCCCAGTGTCATCGTAATATGGATTCACACTCGCACACATTTCCCAAAAAAAAGAGCTCAATTTCATCACCGAAATCCTAATTTTCATTGAATTTTTAATCCAAATCACCACCATGGATTCCTCGCAAGAAGCAATCAAGCAGCTCAATGATCTCATGGATCAAGGTCCGATTTTTTTTGCTTTTTTGGATAGTACTGTTTGTTTATTGTTCCTGATTTCAGTTCTTAGTTTTTTTTTTTTTTTTATTGATTTTTTTGCAGTGGATGAGCATCTGAAGGATACATTCCAGGTTTAGATCCATACTGTACACTGATTTGATTTACAAGTTGGAGTTTTGGGATTGTGGATGTTGGAATTGGGATTTGGAGTTTTATTTCATCATAGATGTTGTGATTGTGTCTTGATTTTTTGTGGTTTGAAGGGAAGGGATTTGATTGTTTATTTAATTTTTTTTTTTACAAATTTAATGATGTGTGAGTGATGGGATTCAGTCTGAGTTTGATTTGAACGTTTGATGTGGATTATTGTCAATGTGGTACTTTGATTAATTGTTTTAGGGTAAAAATTTGCCCCATTTTTTTGGGGTTTATGTGATTTGCAGATTCTTCATCAAGGGTATCCAAGTGAGACACTTGTGCGGTTTCTCAAAGCTAGAGATTGGAGTGTTCCTAAAGCTCATAAAATGGTTCCTTTTCTTGTTTAACATTTTGTCTTATTTCTAGGACTTGTGCATGAGATTGGTCAACTCTTCTTCTCTCAAAACTTTACTTGCATCTTTTTGTTCCAGCTGATTGATTGCCTGACTTGGAGGTTGCAAAATGAGATCGATGACATCCTGTCTGTAAGTTCTTTTTTATGCTGTCTGTTTACGTTCTCCGCTAATTTGGATTTCAATTTTAGAACCATCCACACTTATTGGTTACTGATTCGTGTTGAATTTTTAATATGTTTACCTGTGATAATCTTCTTGTTGTGTATGAATAAGGCCAGTAAGAATTCATAGTATTTGGATGGTAAACTTTTAATGTCAAAAATGCCAATTTTGATTCCAACATTCCTTGCCAAGATGTGCCAGTTGAATTTATGTTGATATATATATTTTTTTGGTCCTTTTCAGAAACCTATTGTACCAATTGATTTATATAAAGATATTCGCGATTCACAGCTGGTAGGACTGTCTGGATTCTCAAGGGAGGTTAGTTTCACCTGTATATTATAAAAATTTTCTTTTCAGTGTTGTTGTCAATTAAATGATATTTCTATCCCAAAGTTCTGTTGTAATAAATATTTTACGATAATTAAATGACATCTTTTAGGTTCTGTATTTCATGGACATCGTACTCATTTAAATGGAGAGAACTATGGAAATACGATCTCTATAAGATGTCTTTAAATGTTAATTATCAGTTGTCATGTAAGCACGCAAATGCAATAATTTTCCTTCTTAATTTTACTCTTTCGCAGGGCCTCCCTGTCTTTGCGATTGGCGTTGGAATGAGCACATTAGACAGAGCATCTGTAAGCATCATCATATCTTCCAACTGTTCTTACCAAATCTATTTGTCGAAAGACACTGCTTACATGTTTTTGAAGATCATTAGTGTTGACGAATTGCAATCTAGAGAATAGTGAGCTAAGGAAGAAAAAATGAATATAAACACTTCAAAACTCTAATGATATTTACCAAAGTGTAAATGCATTTTGATGCTGTAATTTTACAAGCATTTCAGGCATGTATTGTTGTGCTGAGATTGATCCTTAATTGCTCATTGTTACATATATAGGTACATTACTATGTCCAATCTCACATTCAGATAAACGAGTACCGAGATCGGGTAGTCCTTGTAAGTTTCATTTTTGTCTTTGGATGTTCATTATTATTCAAGAATTTTCAGTAGCTTTCCTAATTACCTGATGATTTTATTGGTAGCCTGCTGCATCTGAACTGCATGGCCATTATATTGGTACCTGTTTGAAAGTTTTAGATATGACTGGCTTGAAGCTTTCAGCACTTAGTCAAATAAAGGTAGTATTTGTTTTCAAGTATTTCCCCAAGTTATATTAAACTCATTCTTATTTAACCTGATCATGTCACTGACCTTTTGTTTTTTCCTTCTTTTTATTTCGGGAATTTGTAATGATTTCAGCTGCTAACCCTTATATCCACCGTCGATGACCTAAATTATCCAGAGAAGACTGACATATATTATATTGCCAATGCACCATATATATTTTCAGCTTGTTGGAAGGTAATCACCCTTTTCCATCAAAGACATCAATTCGACAACAAGTTTCTCGTTTTCTTTTTTTCTTTTTGTAAAGAAAATGTTACTTTGAGCAGGTTGTGAAGCCTCTTCTGCAAGAAAGAACAAGAAAGAAAATTCAAGTACTGCATGGTTGTGGCAGAGATGAGTTACTGAAGGTAAGAAATTTATAAAAGAAAGAAAATCGCGAGGAATGTGATGATATGTTTATGCGCCTCACATTTGCATATCTTCGATTGCACTTTCCATTAATTTTATTGATAACATGTTCATTTTACTGCATGCTCAGATAATGGATTACGCATCCCTTCCCCATTTTTGTAAAAGAGAAGGCTTTGCTGGATTACCCCGGAATTCATCTCCCGACATCGATGACTGCTTTTCTTTGGATCATCCTTTCCATCAAGAACTCTACAGTTATGTGAAGCAGCAATCACAAAACAAGGCTTTGAAGGTTCCGGTCAAATTAGGTTCATTTCATGTCGACGTCCCCGACCCCGACCCTGAAGGGACAATGATTGTTCAGACCATCGAGTCTGAGCTCCATAAGATCGGTGACCAAAATGGAGTCACCCATGGATGACGATTAACCGATTACACTGGTTATATTATATAGCTGGTAATTATAGACAGAGTAATCAGAGCTTAACACCACATAAGGTAAGTCCTTATATAATACAAAAACTAATCGTGCAAGTGTTTACTACTCCAATAGCGGACAACTACTACTGATAATTTTGCAACCAGGCATACCAAAAGTTGAAGGAACAGGCACAATTATGGGTAGTACATTATACATTCACTTGTATTTCAAAGTACTGTTTGAGAACAAAGATTATCAAGTGGAATACATTTTGTGACAAATAATACCACCCTCTAATTGTAAGAATCAACTTCCTGGCAGTTTTGATCTATTGGAACTGTATATGCTGCGCAAAACAAGCAGAGATTATTATTGCAAGTCATGAACAACAAACAAAGCATCGGTTTTATTTCATTTGCTTAAAGCAGGAATAAGCAACAGCAATTGAGGCAACGGCAGCAATAACGGCGAGAGTCGCGTATGTGTCCTCGCGTTCCCAGTTCTCAAACCATGTGGAAACCGAACAGATTTTACGGGCAGAGGAGCCTTTGTTGTTTTTGTCCTGTGGGATCTTCTTAGCCTGCTCAATGGTAGGATTGTTATCTGGTTTTGCTTCCCGTGAAACGACCTGGCAGCAGGAGGCATTCCCGGTTCCCTGACAGCAACCACCTGCTTCATTCAGTGTGCCATTCTCGACGCTATTCCCAGTTGGTTGAAAACATTCGTCTGCACATTTTTCTCCACAACCACCATTCATCTGCTGTCGTAAGGCCTGGGCCGATTTCTGTTCCTCCTCGGATAAGCCCATCTGACCCCTGAAGTTAAAACAAAATTCTTTGAGGATTTTCTAAGCTGCCTATGAAAAAAGACGATAACATGCGATTTCATTACTAAATATTTCAACTGAAAGAGATGATCTGGTATGTTTTCATTCAGAAAGGAATATGTTTTCTGAGGAGTCCTGTTATCCTCATATCAGAAGTCAAGCTACTTTCCATGGCATGCGAGGGTAGAGCACAATAAGCATGAATACATTCAAAACAACGATGATAAACTATTCATAATATCCACACACATCCATTACGCTCAATGACCTATAACTGTTCTGCAGTTGAAGTTTCTAGCTTAAGAGGTCCCACAAGAATAAATGCATATGATGAATTCAATTTAAAATGAGAGGAAATCAGACTTCCATACACTCCGAGGAGAACTTAATTTACATAAACAACAGCAAACACAAAAGGAGATGTACCTCCAAAGATGGTCTACAATCTTGCCTTTACCGATATGCTCTTCAAGCAACACAGGTACATCATCTGGCGTAACATATCCATACCTAAGCAAGACAAAAGACCGAAAAAGTTTATCATCAGATGGAACATTTCTAAGTAAAACCAACGAAAAAGTTTATCATCAGATGGAACATTTCTAAGTAAAACCAACTTGAAGTATCCCTTCAGATCCATATATGTCAAAGTCAAATAATACCCTACATGCACATATAAATAGGATTATACAATGAACTGAAAGTGCCTGTAGCTAGAAGGAATACATTGTCTAATTACAAAAGAGTAGCACAACTGGATGAAGTGAAAAATCTCCATCCAATCGTGTGGACAAGTTCTGGTGCTTACCAATGACCAGAAATCGTTCCGTCAGCACTGGGACTGAATATGATGACATTTCCGGCATACTTATGGCCACCAACATGTGAGCATGGGCTAACAGACACTTGACCCTGAACACTGCTCAAGGCTATCTCTTCAGCGAATTTCTCAATAAGCGCAGGTCCACAAACACCACACCTCTTATCCCGACTCCCATGTGCACATACGAAAACATATGAACCAGTAAGTTTCTCAGCTGCTCCTGGAAGCCACTCAGTGTCTTTCACAAGCACTTCTTCAACAAAATTATCAACATCAAAGTGTGTCAATCCCCTGCATGCCTCAAGCACATATCAGGCAGTGTCAGAGTAAGAAAAATTTTGATGATAACGTTTTCTGTTCCAAAATACAAGGTAATGGTTTTCAGGTTAGCTAACCGATATCTAATCATGTCTGGAAATATCAAAACATCTCCATTAGATGACTCAGTACCATCCTCTCCACCACATATGGTCAACCGAGTCTGCAGAAGATGTAGTGAGAAAATGAACCTCAGCCTAATTATTATGGATGATACAATAACTAACATCTAAGCTAAGATGGGATGTTGAGCAATATATGCAGAAAGAGAAGTATCAAGTAGTTTCTGGGCAAATCAAACAAGAAAATTCAGTTGGTATCCATCTCTAACCCATTGAACAGAAGAGAACAAATTCACATTAGAAATTGGAACCACGAGTCATGGTATAAAAAACAAGAAGAGAAAATTGCTCAATTTAGATGGTGCAGAACCAAAAAAAATTAAATGAGCTAAAAAAACAGAAAGGAACAAATCAATTGAAACAAAGGCATCACCAGAAACACAAGAGATGAATTGAGAAAAAAAGTACCTCACTAAAATAACAAAAAATTAAAAAAAAAAACGCAGAAACTAAAGCATCACTAAATAAAATCCAATAAAGAGGAACTAATCAAAGGTCCTGATTACCAAGCTAAATTAGGAAGAAGTGAAGACAATCAAATGAAGTGAGAAAGGGAAAAAAAAAAACCTAACAATGATCAGATTCAAAAGATGAACTAGATACCAAAGCTAGCACACAATACCAAACAATCAAAGAGGAAACTGAAACATCACCATAAATCCCAAATAACATCTAACATGAAAACACTGCACCATTACTGACAAGAATCCTTCTTTCCAAGCTAAATAACAAAAAAATCTACTCATTTACATGCTAGTAGAATGAGCCGCATGAACGATTAAAATGAGAGTTCTAAAGATAACATGGGTATGAACATCAAGAAGCAAAAGAATCAAATTCTTGCGAAAAGAAAAAAACTCATTTCCTTACTCATACCGGAATTTTCAACCAAATAAACACTCACAAAAATAAACATCAAGAATTTCAATAAATCTAAAACTGAATTGAAAAAGAAAAGAGAGAATTAAAAGAAAAGGAAATCAAACGCAAACTAGAAGCGAAGAAAGATGACCCGTTTCTTGACATCGCCCTTCCGGGCTTTGAGAGCGGCGGCGAGGAGTCTGGGGAGGCGATCAGACTCCGCGGACTCCAGATGAGAGGGCCATACATCTGGAGACTTATAGCACAAGAAGAGGTGGCGATCGAACCCTCCAACGGTTCCCGCCAGAGTCTCCTTCCACATCTCCTCCCTCTCAAAGCCATACTTCGCCTTATCCTCCTCAGTGACGCAGGAGAGATCAGCGGCGGGCTGCAGGGCCTCGTCTCCGGCAACGGCAGCGGCGGGGGAGGCGGCGGGGACCTGGTCTTCCATCAAAGCAACAAGACAGAAAAAGCGAGCAAAGAAATGGGGATCAAGAAGCGTTGTTTTTTTTTTCTTTGCTTTTATATCCAAATAAAATCTAAAATTTAAATTTTATATTTTTTTGTCAAATTTACATTTACATCCTCACAAAAAAACAAAAACATAACTTATTCGTCAAATTAACTATTTGTTAATAACCCAACAAAATATTTATATTTTTTTAATTTTTTGAAAAAAAAAGTAGTCCTAACCTACTTTTTATTCTTTGATGACTTTTAAAATGGTCCCTGTTATCTTACAGCAATTTAAAATATAATATATCTCAGATTCAAAGTAAACAAATATCAATATTATAATAGTGTTGTTTCTGATGAATTTTCCAAACCACAAGATTTTTTTTTTAATTTATTATTTTTTAAATAAACAGCTTGGTCTCACAAATCAACGCATGAATTTTAAAATATGGACCTTTTTGTATAAATATATCCAAAGAGTAGATATAGAAAGTAAATGCCAAATTGCAACATAGTCATCAAAATTAAATTGGTTGATCCCCACTAAGTTGTCATCAAACTACTTCAGCTTGACTTCCATAGCTTGCACGGCAAGTTCATTAACCTGCTTGATTGGGATTTATTTGTTTAATTTAATTTAATTTAATTTAATTTAAAATATGGACAAACCACAAATCCTCAACTGGAAAATTATTTGAATCAAAAAGTTCAAATATTTATTTACATGCCGTCATAAATAAATATGAAATTCCCACACCATCTTGTAGTACTTTGGACCCGGCTGAGGCCAAAGTTTGAGCTCGGTTCGAAGAAACAACCTGAGCTCAGCTTGTGCCAAAGCTCAAGCTCAGATCATTTCTGTTAATTGCCAACCAAATCCCTCAAAATTAAATTGCATGTAATATGTTCAAAAATTTACAAAAACCCACATTGCATATATATATATATAAACTATTTACCAATATTAAATTAAACCAATCCATCAAAGCTTACAAAAGAAAAGGGTTCACATTTATTCATTTATTAATCAAACAGAATCAACAAGTCAAACGCAAGCGGTTGACTTTCAGCAAGGCTCATTTGACAGTCCTATTCACTGGAGCCAACATTGTCATGTAACTAAACTGGTAATTAAAAAGTCAACCATAATGAAGCATTATATTAAAAACAATCATACCTTGAGGAAACAGAGGCTTGGACCATCAATGATTCAGATGGCACTAAGAGATAGTGTTGAAAAACAGATAAGCCACAACCTATTGACAAGCAAAAGATAAAACCAAAGACAGCCATTCATGTGTAAGGTCCATGTCCAACCAGTACACAATCATCAGTTACCAACCACAACCATCCTTCACTTTGACATCCTATGCAACAGTTGAAGCATTTGCTGAAAACCCAGGCAATGATCTAGTGGTAACTCGCGAAAAAGAAATCGAAGGTAGCCATTGAAAATGATTCAAATGTGTCACCATTTGCATGTTCTATATTTTGTGGAAGTAGCATGATTCCACTTGAAAATTAACCGGATCTACGCTTTCATTATACACCTAACATATGTACTTAACAAACTAGATGGATCATAGCTGCCATGCATCAAAAAGAGTACGCATAGCTTTTGTCCATTTTCACAAATACAAAAATTCAGACAAGATCTTACCTGTGGATGTTTATTTCCACCAAGACCTTTCTTTCAATTCTTCGATCTCATCAACTTCATTTCCTTTCATGAATTCTTCTTTATAATCAGAGAAGAAACTTTGGCTCTTGTTATTACCTGAGGATTTCTTGCCCCTCTTTCCTCATCGGTTATGATTGTTGACAAAGATTGTTGGTGACCATCAGACACCGCACTTGCTCCGGAGCTCCCCGCCCACATTGCTTCCTTGCCTTTCTTGACCTCCACACCCTGTATAGCCGTTCAAATTGTATTACAGACTGATTTCTAACATAATTCTTTCGACATTCATCTTATTGTATGTCATCAACATGCAAATGCTCCTCAATGTCATCAGCAAAAGCAATGGATTGGACTAAACCTCAAAATCTAATGCTATAATACGAGTGGAAAAAAAAAGAAGAAAAGAAGATAATAATAGTCAGCATTCAGAAATCAAATTTAGCAGTGGTAGAGAAAAGATTTCACACATGCTTCTCATTGGGAAGATAGGATGGCGATTCAATGTCAGAATGGCTCTTCTTCCTATGGAATATTCCACTCAGGCTTGGCAGAAGTATCTTCTTTGAGGCATGAGATTTGCGGGCCTTTCGAGTCTCATCAGTCTTCTCCTGGATAGGAATGTCCCTTGGCCTTGGTGGTGATGCTTCTGTGGACATCTGGGCCTCAGTTAGTATCCGAGATGCAGTCTCTGCAGCCCGCTTTTGCTCCCTCTCGCGCCACCTCCTCATCTCTCCCTCAACAGCCTTCTTCGCAGCCTCAGCCATTTCAGCCCTTTTAAAAGCCTCTTCCGTAGCTGTTTCTAATTCTTCCATCTCCTTTCTGATAGCCTCCAATCGTGTGACAGCCTCATTTTCACTAGCCCTAACAGCCTCGACTTGAGCCACGGCAGCAGCCACCTTCATTTCAGCCAATTTCTCAGATTCCTCCACCTTTCGGCTTAAAGATTCATATTCCTCTGCAGATATTGTGATATTGGCACCAGAATCAGAAGTCGATGCTCTAGCTGCATTTGTTCTCTCTGAGAGTGCCTTAATTTGATCAAGTGCCTTAACCTCTGCTGTTTTCGCATCTTCTGCTTCCTTCAAAGCTAACTGTAACTTCTTCTCTGTCTCCTCTAGTGCAATATGGGCTGCTTCTGCTTCATTTCGTAGCTCGTCAGCAATCTTCAACATTGCTTCTCCTTCCTGTTGGGCATTTTCAGATTCAATGGATAGCTGTTGCAGAGCTGATACCAGCTCATCTGATGCCAATGTCGTTTTAGATTCAGTTGCCATGGCTGCTTCAAGCTCAGCTTTGCATTTTCGAAGCTTAACATGAAGGCTCCCAATAATTGATTCAGTTTCAGCATCCCTCTCTTTCAGCTCGGAATGCTCCTTCTGTACAGCTTCCAACTCCAGCTTCAGAGATTCCACCAAGTTCTGAAGGGAACCCTCTTCTTCTGCTATTTTATGCAACATCTCCTTAGCACCATCAAGGTTCATGGTCAACTCTGAAATATTGTCCAAATCTGAAGCCTTGGCAGAGTCTAACTCTTTCTGGACACCTTCAATCTCAGTAGTGGTCTCTGTTAGCTTTGCCTCAAGATGGTTACAGAGTTCAGAATCAAACTCAATCTTCAGAGATGTCAATTTCTGCAGTGTTTCTTCAAGTGATTGCTTTTGAGACTGCCGGCTAGAATCTTTCTCTGAAACAATCTTAAATTCCTCTTGTTGGGCTTGTTCAGTCGCAAGTTTAACATGCATGAGAGATTCTTGCACATCTGCAATTTCCTTAGAGAACTGAGCTACCTTCTCTTTGTTAGCTTCAATCAAATGCTTGGCTTCAGTTTCTTGATTTAAGGCAGAAATCTTTGCATCCATAGACATATCACAGTCCTTTCTCACTAGTCGAAGCTCCTGCTTCGCAGCATCAAGCTCTGCATTGGCCAGAGCATACTGTTCTCTTGAACTGTTCAATTCTTGCTTCCAGGATCCATCCTGGTCAGTGTGATCACTAGAGTTCACTGCTTCAAGTTGCTTGGTTTGATTCTTTGCCTCTTCTGTTGTTTTCAATGCAGACTCTTTGGATTCATTGATGATATTCAGCTTTTGGGTTAGCTCATCTACTGTTCTCTTAGCAATATCCAACTCAGCAAGAGCATGAGACTTTGTTGATTCAGCATTACTCAATTGCTCCTTAAGCTTATTTAGCTCCTTTTGTGCTAAATGAAGTTCTGTCTCCTTTGCTAATGTTCTCTGTTGCATTGTAAAAGAAGACTTGAGGCAAAATCTAAACAAGTGCGAGTAGCTTGGTACACAAATACAATTCCAAGTAAGAAATGCCAAAAGCATGAGTAGATAAAAACAAAAATAAAATCAAAGTCTCCAGCTGACTTGAGCATGGCATGACCAGCAAAAGCAGAAAACATTGAACATACATCACAAAAGTTCAATAAAATTGGGAGAAGCAAGATGATATTATCAAAATTTACAAATGTGATTATTATTTCAACAGCATTGCAGACTTATTTTCACATGATCATGCAGGACAAAATGTGATTTCCTACATCAAGCATTTCCACATTCCTCCCACTACAAAGATTTTAGAAGGGACATTCTCTGTTTTGATGAACCTCGAATTTGAACCAACATGCAGCTCACTACCTTTCACATTGTAAGATTTTGATGCAACCCTGCTCTGCCTAGAGTAAATTTGGACAAAGCACCATATTTCTGATGTCATTATTCTCTTCAATTACCAAATAAATAAATTATCCGTATAAAACAGTGCATGAATTTGGTTAGTCAAAATTAATATCTATCATTTCAATATAAACCAGTGAATTTCAGGGACACTTTATTCAAGAATTAAAAGTAGGGATTATCTGCCAAAAAATGAAACAAGAGTATGTGTTTTACTGTTCTTCATGTAGAGTTAGTTACCTCAGATGGAGGGGTTTTTGCCTTTTTTGCAGCAAACTTATCGGCTGAAAATGCTACTTCACCAAATAAGCTCACAGCAGCCTTGACAGACTCAAAAGGAGCCCTTGTGTCAATCTCACCCACCTCTGCTTTTGGTGAATCAGTGGCATTTTGACGAGTTCTCATTCCCATCCTTCCCTTATCAAATTATTTTAGTCAACCAAAGAAATCAGAACTATTGATTCTTAAAGCTGATACAGACAACAATGAGAAAAGTCACTTTGTAGGAGTAAAAATAAAAGAACAGAGACAAGGAAAAAAGAAATGCAGGACACACTGTATGGAAAAGGGTGAACTCCCTAGCAATACTAATAAACAATAAGAACTAGAAACAAACAACTACAAGCATATATAGGCATGACATCAGCCATTTGTTACAGAAACAAGATGCAATGGCTTTACATATAAAAGATCCAAATTCAAATATTAAAATGTTGATGCCATTGAGAATGCTGCAGATATTCAAATCAAGGAAATGCTCTTTTCTACGAAAAAACTGTTAGGGACGCAGTGGCACAGGTCTATAGTCCCACATCGCCTGCGGGACTGAGTCCCTCTAGCCTTATATACCCATACTAAACCTTCCCCCTAACTGCAGTTATGGAGAAGTTAGGGTGGTGGGTCCCTGTATTAACATGGTATCAGAGCTTAGGTATCTAGGGCTGTGCTGTGGCTAGGACCTTGGGTCCCACATCCGCTGTGGGCCTAGGGGGCATGTTAGGGACGCAGTGGCACAGGTCCATAGTCCCACATCGCCTGCGGGACTGAGTCCCTCTAGCCTTATATACCCATACTAAACCTTCCCCCATGTTAATACAGGGACCCACCACCCTAACTTCTCCATAACTGCAGTTAGGGGGAAGGTTTAGTATGGGTATATAAGGCTAGAGGGACTCAGTCCCGCAGGCGATGTGGGACTATGGACCTGTGCCACTGCGTCCCTAACATGCCCCCTAGGCCCACAGCGGATGTGGGACCCAAGGTCCTAGCCACAGCACAGCCCTAGATACCTAAGCTCTGATACCATGTTAATACAGGGACCCACCACCCTAACTTCTCCATAACTGCAGTTAAGGGGAAGGTTTAGTATGGGTATATAAGGCTAGAGGGATTCAGTCCCGCAGACGATGTGGGACTATGGACCTGTGCCACTGCGTCCCTAACAAAAACAACTGCACAACTCTTTCCCATTAATTTCATACTGAGAGTGCTGAAGATTGCTTTTTTCAGGATCATATATACCATCATGAAATACCTGCCAGCATGGCAAACAGTCGATACTTGGTATGATTAAAAACAGAATGACAATGTTCAAGAACCCCATTTTTCAGTAGAAATGAAGCCATCATAAATCATCCTGTAACTGAAAACTGCAGTTATTGGCAAAATGAATTGGTAATTACCACTCGAACTATGAATCAAATTACATTGTATGGCAATACTCAGACAACAAGATGAGACACTCTAGTACAATAAAACATCATACATAAAATCAGTCAAACATTAAGAAAATGCTTAATTCTCAGTTCTATATTTAGCATGACAGATATCGAAAAATGCATACCTATTAATGCTGCCAGGTTAATTATTGAAACAATCATACTTATTTAGCATATTTACTAATGTCCAGATAAAGTGCAAATTCTGCATATAGACAATATAAGAAACCTAATCAAATCGCACGCAAAAAATACAAAGCTGACATTTCACTTGATTCAAAGCCTAACAACTACAAGGATCAAACTTCCAACTAGAAAGTGATAACCAAACTTGAGCCCAAGCGCACACTTATAATTTGAATCAAGGGTCTGATTTGCAGGCTACCCATAAAAGTCCTGCCCCCCACAAGTGGGAAGCCTTACGGAATCAACAATCAAAAGGCCTAACTACTTCCGCATCATTAATCCAACAGCATGATCATATGCCTTGAATAATATTGTTACTTGCTACAATTTTGACTGACAGATACATGGTGTGCCACAGGAAAGAGTGCCCAAGTAACATAAAAGACATGAGAATTTGATCTATGACAACTGGTTAAGGAAAGTAACACAACCAACCACAGATGCAAAAATAGATAAGAAATGTCAACCTTTGAATCAACATAAATAAATGAACAATGTGTTCACAGGTTCAAATCATAAAAGCATTTGAAATTGAACCTCCTTTTTGGGGCAATTTCATCAGATCTTTTCAAGGAAAAAGAAAGAACAAAAAGTGCATAAAAAATTTAACTCATCTCTATTATTTATAATCACAAACATAGAAGAATGAAAAAAATTCCAATCCAGAAACCAACCCTTTGGATGCAATTGCTATTGTGCCATATTCCAAAAGAAAGCTACAGAAAATTTCAAGAAAACACATCGGACAATATCATTGCCTTTCTATCTAAACCATCCTTGAAAGGAATCCATTCAAACAAAAATTAAAACTAAAAAACAAGGCAAAAATGACCACCTTCGTTCACTCACTACCAGAAAAACGCAAGGATATCACCAACCCCCTCACTCGAATCCAAATTTTAAACCACAACTTTCAAAATAAATCCAAAATTCTTTCAATCAAAGAATCAATTCCATCTTATATCAAAATTTACTGATTTTACTTACACCAAGGAAAATTCATTCAAACCATCCAACAAAGAAAACACAAGTAATGGTAAACAAATCCAGAAAAAAAGAAGTTAAATCACCTCCAAAATCAAAACGAACCCAGAGAAAGCTTAATACAAGCCCTAGATTCCATCCACCGCGAGCTTCGGACCAATCCCATCATCAAAAACATCACATAATCCAAAAAAAATCACCACCAAAACGAGCCAAACGAGAGATCCAAACCCTAGAAATCACCCCGAATTCGAATTCCAAATCCAAGAGCGAGCTATTCGAATTTTGTTTCTCTCTTTTCTTTATTTAAACAAAAAACACTTCTTTCCTCTGGCTTTCCCAAATTTAAAGCGCAGGTCGTGGGACCCACACTGCGAGTTTATAGGAAAACGTTATGCATTAGTCCGTCCGCAGGACTAGAATATTAGCCTCAAACCGCTTACGTGGCTAATCATTATTGGCCTTGCTTTCAGATCATGCAGCTAATTGAAATTGAACACGTACAATAATGGGGGTTTTCTAAATTTGGCTTGAATAGCCGAAAGTTAGAGAGAGAAAAAGAAGAGCTCCCACGTCAGCAATTCAGAGAGAGAGAGAGAGAGAGAGAGAGAGATTTGTCATGTTTTTGTTCTCCGTGGAGAACGTTGGCGCATGATTGGCGGTGTGCCTCCCAATTTACTTATTTTCCCTCGAGATTGGGATTGTTGTTGATCCCGAGGCCATGGGGATTTACTTATTTTCTTTAAATATATATTTTTTTTATTTTTTTTCTCCCATTTTTATTTTATTAAATACTATAAATAAATACATATACAAATATTGAAGCCAAAACTACTTTGTTAAATTGGTTAGAAGTACGACGTACACAATGAGAATTGTAATATTCACATAAAAAACTAACTAACTTAGGGATGATATTAATTCCCATGGAAATAATGGTGTATTTGAGATAATAACTAGTATGCATACATCCACATATTTAAATTAAATAACTTACATGTGATAAAAATATTTACGATGTTTGTTAAAACACTTGGTAAAAGACATTATTAAATTGGACACGCTTTCTCACCGTCAGACCCATTGTCTTCACTATGTTTGAGATGCTCGCAAGAACATCTTAATTACTATTTTTTTTCGATAAATTTTATATAACATTTATTAGTTTTTATTTCCCCGTTTGGTTATAAAATAAAAAAATTATGTAGAAAATGCAAGTGGTTATTATAAAAATTGTGATATATTTTATTTTTATAGAATGAATGTTTGATTAACAAAATAAAAAAATTATTAAATATTCTAAACACTTTACAATGGGAAAAAACTACACATTTTATGATAAGAAAATATTTCACTTTGAGTGAAATATTTTTTATGCCATAACAGCTATATTACACAGTAATTTTATAATCTAAATTAAATACCCAAAAAGTCTAAATTAAATTATGGTATACGAATTATACCATAATTTTAGCCTATCCAAATAGGGCCTATTTATTAAAATAAATATTTTATCAAGAATATCTTTTTAGAAAAAATGGTTACTACATGTATTTATTCAAATAATTATATTTAAATTATCAAAAATATAAAAAATCTTAAATGCTTATCTAATTGTGCGAACTTATTTATGAAATTATAATGTCAGAAATCATGTTTAATTCCCACATTATTTATTTAACATTTTTTTTAAAAAAATCTGAGAATAAATTATTAATTAAACAAATAGTACCATAAAAAAAATTAAGATTATTGATTATGTAATTAATTATAAATGAAATTGAAAACAAAAATGAAAAATAAGAAGTTAAATTGGGGGCAGTGACAGTCAATGAAACAAAGCGTTGAGGTAGTCGAGTGCTGCTTTTAGAGCAGCGAAGCTCTGCGATTAAGGGAGGAAGGAGAAATTTATTGTTGTTCAATCTAGAAAAGGTTTGATTTTGTTGCGAGTCTCTTTTATTTTAGCGTCGATCCTTTGCTGTAGTGATAAGATCCGAAGGTTGAATGAGTTTTATCTTATGATTTTTGAACTATTGATGTTTGTTTTTCGATGATTTGATGATCTGATTTCGAATTTGTTTTTATTTTTGTGGGGGGATTTTGGGGATCTGAGATTTGGATCGGTTTCGAGGATGGAATGCGATTTTTAGGATTTTGTTTGGGTGTTTGGTGTTCGTTCTTTATAGTTCTTCATCTAGGGTTTCTCTTTGTACGAATTGGTAGAAAAATCTATGGTTTTGGTTTTACTGCATATCATTGTTTTGGAATTTTCTGTAGAAATGGCTTCAACTCCCAATCCCTGTGTAAATATGAATGAGTTAGTTTTGGTTTTGGATCAGCGTCAATGATTTGTGTGTTAGATTTATTGTTTTTATATGCTTCTTTCACTTGCAAACAAGGTTGATGATAATATGTCTTTTGTTGATTTTCTAGGTCAATTCTTATATATGAATTTCAAGTTGATGGTTCTATTTTACTTGATTCAAGCACTGTGAAAATTTGTATATTAATTTGATGTCACTAATGTCTTACATTTATTGTTTGTCTTTGATAGATGAAGGGAATTGCACCGATAGTCATCGTTATTGGCCTTCTTTTGAGTTTTAGATCGGCCATCGGGCTTCGGTTTGTTATAGACAGGGAAGAATGCTTTTCTCATTCTGTTCCGTATGAGGGGGACACTGTTCATGTATCATTTGTTGTGATAAAAGCTGATTCACCATGGCATTTTGGCGATGAAGGAGTTGATCTTGTGGTACGTCTTCAACGTCTCTATTGAAATTTAATATTTTGCTTTGATTGGTTGTTGTTTAATTCCTTATGTTAACCCTTGGGTATTGAGAAGACGAAAATTCATATTTTGATTGGCTTGCTTGCTTTTCATCTTTTTTGAATCAAAATATGAATTTTAGGTACTCAATATCATTGTTGTCAAGAGCACAAGGTGCACTTTAGGCGCTAGGAACCTTATAACACCCGAGGCACAAGGCACAAAAAAAGTGTTCGCCTGGGTGAAGTAAGGCGCATATAATATATATACCAAATAATTGCTTTAAGATTAAATGTCCAATTAGTTCTAAGTTCTAACTCCTAATCATCCATTGGATCGATGATATTCAAAAGACCTAATTAAATATGGGTGGTTGGTTAATTAAAGTTCATGGAAATAGGTGACTTTTAAATGCCATCAAATTTCCAACGATTGAAACTTTTATTAAGATCTTAAAAGTCGAATTAAATACGGGTGGTTGGCTAGCACCTTTTTCCTAAAAATTTACTATTTACTAAAACAACATTATATACATGCTCTTTTTTTTACCCAAAAAAATAATCTTAAAAAAATATGCAAAGTTGATAATCAATAGTCTATTTTAATAAGGCACGCATTTGAGTGTTTTTCCAAAGTGCAAAAGGCACTCTAAAACGGAAAAAAGGGTGCGTCGCTTTGAAGGCACCTCATCTGGATAAGCTTAAGGCACCTATCATAGAAAACGCGCCGCTTTAGCACCTAAGCATGCCAAGGCGTGCGCCTTGACAACACTGCCAAATATTGATGAATGTCCTCATATATTTCTCTTATCAGTTTTCCTTTCCTTGAAACAGCCTAGTATAAGAATGGACACATACTTGAAGTTATCGATTTATTTCTTGACCATATTCAAATTTCAACAGCCTCATAGTACTACACTTTTATCTTTATTTGTTGTTACCATATTATGGGGAAATTTCTCACTGAAGATCATTTCAAGGTTGCCTTACCTAAGTGGAAAAGAAATTTGTTTTTTGGAATGCATTTGTAATATCATTTATCCCATCTTATTTGACTTCACTCGTCACTTGAGATCTATCTGCAGCGATCTGCAACTCCTAATAATCAGTACTCTTTAAACATTTCTGTTGAAAGAATAAGCAGGGAAATTTTGTTTTTGCTAAATCTGGTTGACAACCATGATTCTCTTTTGTAGAAAAGATAAGTTCCTTTTGTTTCAGTGATACATGAAGTTAACTCTTAAGGTTTTGGAATACTGCTCAGATGTTTTGTCTTCTCTTTTAAGGAATTCCTGCAAATGACTAGATATTTTTTGCTTTTATGTAATATGAATCGATCATCTAATAAAGAAAATATGGTAGAAAATGATTTCAATTCTTTTCTGTTTATTTGTATTGCTTGAAGCCCTAAAGGAATGACTAGTAGACAAGGATATGTATAAACTGGCAATTAGTATTTTGGACATTGTATATCACAGGCAATCTCACGTATGTTTTAACTTTATCAGGTAAAAGGTCCCACTGGTGAACAAATTCATGACTCACGTGATAAATCAAGTGAAAAGTTTGACTTTGTGGTTCATAAAAGTGGGGTTCACAAGTTTTGTTTTACCAACAAGTCCCCTTACCATGAAACTATTGACTTTGATGTTCACATCGGCCATTTCACATACTTCGATCAACATGCAAAAGACGGTAAGAGCATCAAATTGCTTGCTTTGCTTGCTTGATGACAATAGTTACTTCTGATCTCTTCTGATTTATCGGCAGAGCATTTTGCACCATTGCTAGAACAAATTGCAAGGTTGGATGATGCTCTTTACAACATTCAATTTGAGCAGCACTGGTTGGAGGCTCAGACTGATCGTCAAGCGATAAGTGCGTGTCTTTTTAGTCCTTATGTTTGAAGTAGTTTTCTAACCACACTTGGGCTGGGAAGTTGCCAGCCTAATCAGTGATCAAATACTGACCCCTTACAATACATCATGATATTTCATAGTGTTGAATTTTCTATATATATATATATAACCATTTTAGGCTTCAGTAATCAGGTTAAGTGATGTAGTTAGTGAAAAAGTCGTAAAAGAGGTAGAGAGACCAAAAAAGTGTTTAGTTGAAATTTTAGGTTATGATATATATGTTCATGGTTTATCTAGTTTTTTTAATTTTTAATACAACAACGTGGAATAAACGATCTTGTAGCCGACCTCATGTAGTTGGGGATCTAATAGCTTTTGTTGTTGTTTCAGTTGTATTCATGTTAAGTGATGTTGTTGAACTTTTGGACTGGAGATTTAATTAAGCCTTTGGTGTCTGATACCAATGATGGTGCTAGATTTACTAATCGGCTGATGATAACGGTGTTTTGCAGTTAACGAACAGATGAGCAGGAGGACGATCCACAAAGCAATGTTTGAATCAGCAGCGCTCATCGGAGTCAGTATTCTCCAAGTTGTCCTCTTGCGTCGTCTTTTTGAACGGAAACTTGGTACTTCAAGAGTATAATAAGCTCAGCAGTTCATAGATAGATCTGATATGGTTCATGGTTATTTTTTTAGTTCCTTTTAGCTTCCGGCTGATCCTTTTCGTTGTACTGGGTTGAATGAATATTAACATGATTGTTGTTGTTCATCCTTTTTTTTTTTTTTTTTTTGTGGGGGGGGGGAACCTTATGGAAACTCATGATATATCTGACAATTTGAAGAGAGCTTTAGAATCATTGTTGTGTGATGATAGCCATCTGTTCTCTGAAATTGTTTATTGCTTTCTCTTTGGAAGCATTTTTGTTTTTGTGTTTTTTTATTTTAAATAATAAGAATATCTCTGGATCATCACACATGAATGTGTAGTTAATGGAACAACATTTAAATGTTTTTTTTCTTCTATAATAACAAGGATAGGGATTAATATTACACCTTTGTAAAAGCAATATTTACTTTATAATAACTCTGATTTTGACCATCATTTTCTTTATAAGATACATGCAAATGTGGAGATTTACAAGCGAAGAGATACTGTCAGACATCCACCATATGTGGACTCACAAAAACAAGCTACATCAGCAGTAAATAAAAGGCATATTAAGAATTTAAGATAACATACATAAATAGTCACTTATTCAAAAATCCCTCCGGAGACTACCGAATTATTAAAAATTTCAATTAGGTCAATTGCAATTATTTTCGTATAGCAAAAACATAATGAAACAAAATTTACCCATCGGCATTATCACTAATGAATCGGCTACTAGTGGCCTTATCCCCTAAAACATCCCTTGCAATTTACAGACAGCTTATATTCAGTAATTTAACATTAGAATATCCCTAAATTATAGCAAAAACATAATAATAATAATAATAATAATAATAATAATAATAATAATAATAATATAAATATTTGAATGGATTCAATAAACACTTAATAGAAAAAAAAAAAAAAAAACAAAAACAAAAGCAGCAGTTCAAAAAGAAGAAAAATACAACAATAAAAACAAGCAACCAAACTCGGATTCTGTTTTATATCAACAAGTATGACAGATATCATATGACAGAGATATACATAGTAGATAAACTACAAACCAACCCCCATTTTCATTTCAACTCTTTTCTTTCATTTTGTTTTATACTTTTTAAGGACACTGCCTTTCACCTTTCCCCCTTAGGACACCACCTTCAGCAGACTCAAGGAAAATGCCAGCAGAAACAGAAGGCTTTTTCCTACCGAAAATATCTGGAAACCGAACGCACTTAAAACAGTAAATATTTCATACAGATTTGGATCGAGTCTTGAGCTCTAAGACTCTGCAGGACCAGATTGAATGCAGCAAAGCCATTTTTTCTGCAAAAGTTAAAAAGTTCAACGAAGCTCAATGTCATGATCATGACATTGATCTTCTTCAGTTGATACAATTTAGATGATTCAGCAATAACAAGAAGTTGGAGAACTTACAGCGCCAGGTTTGGTAACACTACCATACGTCCCTTGTTTTAAGGATTGGTCCTCTTTACCAGGAGATTCAGGTCCTCGGCTGTTCCCACCTGTTTTCTTCTCATCTCTGGCTTTGTTGAAGATGACAGTGAACCCTTCTGCGGAAGCAGGGTCATTGACATCCCACTCACCAAACTTTGGAAGTGGTCGACCCTTTTCCTGGTGAACCAACAACAGATTTCTCATAATGATGCAAGTCATTATAATTTTGTTTCCTTTTTTCAATTTATAAAGAGGGAATCCCAACTGAACTAATAATTAACTCAACCACCATAAACACTACAACTAATTCAAGAATAATTCAAACATGATGTTGAATCATCTGAAAGAAAAAAGTTCATATGTTGACAATAAACTTAAGAATGCACCACAGCTGTAGCAATGCTGTCATGGACTATGTCAAAACTGGCAAAGTGGATCCTCATCAGCGACAATTATCATCATGTCAGGTGCAGCACACTTTACCAAGGATGGAAAGTAGATACCAGATCAATATACGATAATAATCATGACTGTTCCCATTATAAAGGAAGAAATTATAAATACAAAACTACGAGCATTTCTTAACAGAAAATAGAAGCATGCTCAAAAGAATAAAAATAATGTTCTGGTTTTTAATGTGACATGATATTCGTGTACTTAACTTGCAACAGTAACCATATGAAAATGAGTGTCAAAAGACTTCAGCAGTTCAGCTATATTGATATGCATATCAAACTTACAACAAGAAAGCTTTGCCTTTTTGAATCTTTTAATTGTTATAAACGATTTTTGTTCTTTTAATATTATATGTGCCTAATAAACACCCTAAACATCAACCCACATCCTTTAGAGTTTAAAACCTTGCCGTCCTTTTTCAAGAAAAAAAAGAGAATGTTACCACTTCACTAATCATACAATACAAAGAGGACAGCAGGGAATAAGTATAGGTCATATTTATAACTCAAAAAATAAGAAATGTACTTATATCAAATTATTAGCTTCCTCACAAGTTCCAAATACAATCCCCAACAAGGAAAATTCTCAAGAGATGGCCACCAAGCTTTGATTGTTTAACAAATTAGCATCTAGAAACTTTTGCTGATTATTTTATTTCATCTTGCTTACAAAACAATTGTGTAGAAAAAGAATTTATAAAAATATGGAAAGGTGAATAACACAGAACAAAATTTGCTTATGGATACATCATTGATCATTTCTATCTTGCTTTAGCAATTAGGTGACCTGAAAGGGTGTGAATGACAGGCCAACCTTTAACAACACCCAGCATCATGTTTAAGATGGACACGCATTCAAGATGGCACTGCAGCCTTACAATGCAATAGCATTAGTTTAAGTCCAAGTTCATCTTAAATTAAAAGGCAAAGTGTCAAGCAACAACACATACGTCTATGCTTCTGCCAAAATCTAAAGGCAGGAAGGCATAAAATCACAAAGGGCATGACAATTATGTCCTTAACTACCACAGTAATAGAAAGACAATTATAAAACTTGAAAATAGTATTGTCTTTCCTCAAACTTAGATATAAATCTCTTTAAATAACAAAAAAAAAATCTCTAGTTTGTTGCTACTAAAAAGTTTTGCTTAAAAAATCTACAAAACTCACTCCCAAAGCACTAAGATTGCACCAAAGTTATAATGGTAAAGATGGACATCAAGATTTTTTTCCCCAATAAAAAAATTAAGCAAGAGTAGGAAACCATCAATAGCTTGTTGGTTCAACAAACTCAACAACTTCTTGCCAATAGTCAAATATTTAATCTTATGTATCCCTTGTTCCACTCTACAAGATTCCTAACTATGTAAATCCTCCATTAGATCATTAGTTAGATATACATACACTCCTATTTTGGAACAACTAATCATTTATTCATATGAAATCGTTTCATCTACTACTATTTTCTGATAGGATTATCAGGATGCCTAGCCTATTGGATACTAATTCATGTTGCTAACATCAATGCCAAAGAAAGCCGGAAACAGTAGAACGCAATCTTACAGGGATGCCAATCCTACAGTATTAAACCCATCGTTTAGCAAGTACTCACTATGCCCACACAAATGTGGCTTAGAGGATCTCGTTCCTATGAGCACAGATTACAAAAAAAAAAAAAAAAAAAATCATACTCCAGAACCATAAAAAATTCCTAAGAAAGATGAACTCTTGAGCAGATGATAAGCATCATCTACTTCTAATATGATCCTTACAAAACCCTAGCTGCCCCGCGGGCAAAAACCAACTTGACATAAAAATCCAGCCATTAAGGGTAGCCTTCACGCACGATATACACATATCAATGAGGATTCAGCGAAGACATTCAACAGGGATCATCAAGAGAAAAACATGATACCACAATTACATTCCAAAGTCTATGGATACAACTCATTCTCATACTATAAACTAGCACATCAATTGAAATCAAGAAAGGAAAAGAAAAGGAACACAGTCCAACAGATTATCCCCAATCGAATCAGGGATGATCAACCCCAAACACTCCAAAATTTCCACGAAATAATCACAAATTCCACCAAAAAAAAAAAAATCAAACTTTCGCACAAACAGAAAGACATAATCCAATTCCAACAGAACCATCACAAATTTCACAAATTTAAACACAATAAACAACGAACCACAGAATTATACATCAAAGAATACATCAAAAAAATCAAAACAACCACCAAAACCCTATCGAATCAACCAATCCCATTCCCCGCCATCAAATTCAAAAATCAAGCCATAAAATCTCTAAAAATTCATCAAATTCAGCAGGAAAACAAAGCTCTTACCGACATGAATCCTAGCAAGCAAAAACAAGGATGCGATTCGCGAAAGAGAAACGAAAGAGACAGAGGAAAAGTTGATAAATTTTCTTTGTTTTATAAAAAAAAATGGGTTTTGTTGGAAGGGGATATTTATAGTTCATAGGGGGGTTTTTGAAGAAGTGGACGCATATGAGCTGTGACTAACGGAAAGTAACAGCAACATTAGATGTGACGTCACATCTAACGGCAACGGATTTCAAGTTCCCTTGCCCCTTGGGTCATTAATCAATTTAGTAAAACTGTAACATTTTTAAAAAAATTTATATATTTTTAAATATATCAATTTATATATTTAAAAAAGCATTGAAAAATAGCGAATTTATGCATATCACTTAGTTTATACATTGTTAACAAGATATAGAGTTTTTGTCTCAATACATATTTTTTTTATTTTATATAAACTAAAATTCGACTCTGTTAAAATAAAGAATATGTATTTATATATAAATTTTTTAAAGAATGTATATTAAAAAAAATATATATATATATATATTTATTTATTTTTAAAAAAGGGCTAGACTGGGAGGGCCGTGACGGAACGGAACGGAGACGGAAGGAGACAGGTTGGAGAGGGGAATGGGGCCCGCGCGCCGACGAGTTTGAAAAGGAGTCGTGCGTTATGTTAAAATTTATAAGGGACTGAGTGAGAAAAAGGCGCTTCTGCGTGAGATCCACCGCACGTTTGCGCTATGATTCGTGCATTGGATAAATCTCGAGGGGAGCGTGCGGTGGAACGCCGGTGTATGTGCGTGTGGATAGACATAAGAGTGGTGAGGAGGTTCAGGATGTGGGATTCGGTGAATAGAGACATGATTTTTCAACCCTTCAAAGTGACCTGCTTACTTGGCACTCCTCTATTGGCCATCTATTTTTCTTTTTTCTTTTTTAATTCTTGAGATCTTTCAATAAATTTACACAAAAATGTTTATATGTTTACTATTTTTTAACTTCAAAAAGTTCACTAACAAGAGAATAATTGCACAATACACCATGCAAGAATACCATATGGTAATAATATATATATTAGAATATTAAAATTCATTTGGAATAACAAAACAAAAGATTTTCCTTGCTTCCAGATTATTGGAGAATTACACTAAAATCAATAAATTATTTTCAAAAATTATAAAAAAAAAAAATTTTGAAATACTAATTCCAGAAGGAAGTGAAATACTGAAAAGCTTAATAAAAATAAATACACCTCAAGGAAGAGTTTGTCAATTGGATTATCCTCTGTTGATTATAAATTTTAAAATATCAGTGGAATTAATAAAGATGCAAATGCAAAGATCCAAAAACAGTTAATGAGAAGAAGTTCAAAGGAATGGGAAAGCATTCAATTCAATGTCAAGTCAAACAATCAAAAATCTCAATCAATCAAATAAACAACAGTTTGATGATGTTCAGCATTTGAAACAAGATTCAAACATTTTGACTACTTTTCCAGTGTTTGAGTAGCACCCTCTCTTTTTCCAAGAGAAGAAACATCTAGGAAGCCAATAGCAGCAATTTCCAAGAAGTTTTTCCCTGCTTTCCTCCAACATTTGAATGTGATCTCACAACAAAATCTATCAAAACAAATGCCACCAAAACATCACAACTTTTTTTTTTTTTAATTTTTTTTATTTACGATAAAGCGAACAAAACACCGATGCTCTCACCTTTCACTTTCAGAATAATAGAGTCATCTCAGCTGACAAAGATAATTGGATATCAAACCAAGATAATGATATAATTAAAATAAAATTACTAAGATGTGAATAAGCCACAAATAAATTATAAAAAAAAAAAACTAAATAGGTTAGGAAGATCAGCTTTGAATCATCTGAAAGTTTTCAGGTGTAGGAGAGAATTAGTCACTATATAGTGTGCATCAATTCATATGGTATGAAGAGAATTTAGAATTCTCTCTTCTATCAAATTTTCTACTTCAAAAATAAAACTATAACAAAACAATAATAACTGCCTGCATATAATAACATGTTCTGATATTCCCCTCAAATGTGCTTGAAAAAGCTAGGAATTACCTTTTGTAATTATTCACTAATTTATGTACAAGTCCAAAGATCATTCTCCCCCTTGCAAAGTGAACTTTGGCATATGATGTATTGAGGACACTAGGCTCATTTGATGCCATCCTAAACTTGAAAGAATTTACAATGGAGAAGCAACTGCATAACAACCATTTTCAATAGAGCATGCAATCAATCCTGGAAGGTAAAACAGCTTTGAAATTAGGGAAGAAACTTGCAAGCAATATATCTCGACTGCTTTCTTTGAAAATCAGTGAAGGTTTAAAGGCGTAAACTCAACAATATCTGTGTCATTTGAGGCTAAAAGAGATGGCAAAATTTGCTGCATTTGTATCAAAACTAGAATGAATTAAAAAAAAAAAAAGTTAGAGGCGACATTGTTCTTGGATAAGAAAATTAATGAAATTTAGTAGAGTGATCTTGTCTATACTAAATAGCTAAGTAAAAAGATTAATAAAGAATAAGAAAGACTTGGAGTAAAAACATACAAGAGTTCGAAAGTTTAGTTCAAGATAGAAGGGTAGGCTACTTAGCAATTATTCATCTCATGAGGACTATGGAAGTTTTTGTTTGTACAATCCTTTGAAATAATCCTCGTAACCCAGAGAAAATATAGAAAGGCTTCCATGTGAAAAGGAGAATATGTTTCCTAAAAATTGTTCACGGATTGCAAATCTTTCATTGACTTAACCCTTCGAAGAAACTCTAAACAATGAAAAACGTGTACAGAATAAGACCATGATGCTATTGTCAGATAGTTCAACACACAGTAAAGCATACGAAAGAAATAAAGTTAAAAGAATACCTTACGAAACTCTGATAACGAACCTTTTAGTGTTTCTTCAATATTCTCAAAGGCAGTTGTAGCAACACTGCTGACAAAAGATTCTATTTTCGACGACTCGAAGGAAAATAAACAAGTCAATGAAAAATAAATCATCTATCCTTAAACAAATGCAGGGAAAGAAGAATTTGAGTAGCTCAAACTAACTAAATGTATTACGCACGACGAATTGGAAACGAGAAAGTAGAACTTTACATGCAAAAAGAACAAAATAGAAATCATGACACTGTAAAATGTCTGAATAAAAAACATAAAAAAACATAAATGAAAAAGACCAGACCAAACAATAGAGTTAAGGTGCACTGAAATTGTGTTGATAGGAATGATTATAAAGGATCACTAATAAGGAACATTATATTTAATCATATTTAGAACATTATCCAAAGTCACATTCAACCCAGCAAATGTTGAAAACCAACAAAAAAATTGAGTAATTAAGAGATAATAAAAACATCTTATCCAGATTTTACAATCAGCCCATACAGTATAAGAACACCTATGCCCTAGCAACCAAAGAACCTTCAAAATAGGCCCTTGAGTTAGTCTTGACCTGCAAATAACTGAACTAAATGATTAATTTGTCTGACAGCACCTCTCCTGCAAACGAAGGACCTATCGCTACTCATCTCAAGCTCTTGCAAACCGATGAATTTGTAGTTCCATACAAAATCTCAAAATTAACTCTTGACATAAAGAGCAACGAGCAACTTGGGAGACTAAGTGGGACTCATTTACCAAGGGACACAACATGCAAAAGCAAGCTTCAAGGTGCCTCTTTATAGTCAGGGATATTCAGTAATTCAGTAAGGCTTAACTAGGAAATAGGCAGTGATGATTCAGTAAAGAGAAACACACATATAACCATGCTATTGAACTACTTCAATGAACATAATTATGTAAGACAAATTACATGGTTATAACACATAAAAATGACAACTGACCTGTAAAATTAAGATGCCAAGTCTTACGTGCGGCTGACTTATAAAGCCAACATTCTCAATTGTTAAATCATATGTCATCTGTGCAAGCAAAGATAACCCATCAAGCTGAACAGGGGAGGTGATACATTCAATTAATGAACTAGTGATATGTATGAGCAAATACAATAAGCTTACTTTGCAAACAAACAGTCTACCGCTTGAAGACCTTGTTAAAACTGAACAACTTTCCTCCGACTTTGAAATCAACCTACGCGTATGTTTCCCCCTTCAAAATGCATCGTAGGTGGTAAGCTCTGTGTGAGAGCTGCAGAAACTTCCATGGTTTTAGCAAGATAAAACGACTATAAAACAAATGCAAATACTCAGGTTAAAGGTAGAGACCTTGTTCTTGACTTCTTTTTCCTGTTTTTGGTGAATCCGTGAAGCTCTGGCTTTGCAAACATGCAACATGGAGTCACAGATAACTGCTGTGAGCATTAGATTTAACTCACTGCTACGCCTGAAAATAACAGTTTTTTCCGGCAATTCCTTAACATATTCAGTCTTCTCAATGCATCAGACAACCTTTTGTGCAAGTCTTTGGCATTTTCCTCTGGATGGATGAAGCCTCTGTCTTCTATATCCTTCAAAAGCATTGCTCCCTCCTGAGCCCTATTTTCATTACAGATAGCAGCTATAAGAACAGCGTAAGTTGCAATATTTGGCAACAATCTCTTTTGTTTCATCTCCTCATACAACTCCAATGCATTAGCAAGACGCCGATTGCAGCATAGTCCTGTGATCAGAACATTGTAGGTGACAACATCTAATTTCAGATCATACTGTTCCATCACATTCTTTAAATACAAAGCATCATCAAGTTTAGCTACTTTGCAAAGTCCATTCATGATAGTAGTAAAAGTTGCAACAGTTGGAACAATACCAGATCGAAACATGCCATCAAAAACCAGCAGTGCTTCTTCAAGCTTCCCACACTTACAAAGCCCTCTAACCATACTGCTTTCAGCCACTTCACGAGGCACTAGCCCCAGTTCCTCCATCTCATCTCTCAATCTGAATGCTCCCCATATATCACCATTCCTACATGCTCCATTGATCATGGTAATATAATGTGTATGTTTGGGAGAAATTCCTTCTCTGATCATCACTTGTAAAATCGCATAGGAATCTTGAAACCAACCTTTTCTGTTCAAACCACTAACAATAGCATCATAGGTATCACTGCTCGGAGACATCTGCAAGCTTCTCATACAGTTCATTAATTTAAAAGCAATTTTCATCTCACTTTTCTCACAGTACTTGGTGATGAGCAGATTAAATATCAAATCATCAGGGGAAACACCTTCTAACCTCATCTTCTCCAAAATTTTTACCCCCATATCAATCATACCAGACTCACAAAGTCCAAGAATAATTGAATGGTATGTCAGTTTATCAGGCTGTAGACCACTCTGTATCATGTTCTTGTAAAGGTCAAGTGATTTCAGCAGTTTTTGTTGTTTCACATATGCATGAATAAGAATGTTGTAAGTAGCCTGATTTGGATGTATACCTTTCTTTTGCATCATGGAAACCAATTTCTCCACCTTTTGCATCATACCTGCCCTCGAGTACCCAGCAATCAAAGTATTGTACACAGCAACATCAGCAGGTATCCCATCCTTCTTTACCATATCTTCAAAAAAATATGAAGCCGCCTCCAATTGACCTTCTTTTATTAAACAACTAATTAAACAAGTATATGAGACAAGGTTAGGAAAAAATCCCTTTGCCCGCATTTTTTCAGACAGATAAATAGCAGGAAGAATCTTCCCTTTCCTACAGAAGCCACTGAGAAGAATGGTATGTGTGTCTACGTCAGGGATTATGTTATTTTCAATCATTTTGTCAACCAACTTCAAAGAATCATCCAATTTTCCAGATTTGCACAACTCCATGAGCAATATATTATAGGTGCATATGTCAACAGCAAATGGAATTTGAAGAATGCGATGAAAAAATTTCTTCGCTTCATTCAGATTACCTCCATTACAGAGTGCTTTGAGTAAACTTCTGAATGTATAAACATCTGGACGACAACCCATTGCGACCATTTGGGCGTACACGGAAAATGCTCCAAATGGATCACCTTTATTGCTGTGACCATTTATAATATGATGAAAGCTGATGAGATCAGGATCTATTTTCATCCTTAGCACATGTCGCATAAACTGCTCTGCCTCCGTCAACATCCTGCTTTGACAAAGAGCAGTAATCAATGTGTTGCAAGTGATCAAATTTGCACGACGACCAACGTAGCATATATAAGTGTCGAACTTCAATGCTTCCATGACATTCCCACGCTTGCAAGTATGGTATATCAGCATTGCGTATAAACCATTGTTGGGCAGATCTCCAGTTTTCTGCATCCTGCCTAAGATTTCCCTTGTCTGGCTCAACCTGCCCATTTTGCACAAACCAGTTGTTATTGCAGAGCATGCGACAACATCAGGAGTAATGTTAGAATCGCACATATTGGTAAGAAAGGTTAATGCTTCTAAAACTTATCGCTTTCTGCAACACACATCTATCAAACTAGTGTAGATGACATGGTTAACAAGGAGACTCTTTGTTTGCATTTATCCACAGGATTTATCGCAGCATGCATTTTAAGAACTTAAAAATAACCAGAGCACCAAAACTAATCACATTAGGTTGAAATCCCGCAGCTTCCGTTTCATTCAAAAGACTTGAAGCTCTATCTGGGTTCCCATTCTGACAATGCCCGTCAATTAAGATGTTGTAGCTAACACAACTATGGACAAGATTAAGATCCAAAATTTCATTGAAAATTTGAACAACCACATTTATTTTTTCCTTCCTTATAGAGCCCACTCATGAGAGTATTATATGCAAGGAAGGTGAGATGGGAAAGTACTTCCTAGAGACAACATATATAACACTCCCACCAGTGGATTCTGTAAGGAAGAAAAAATAGATGTCGCTACCCGAATTTTCAATGAAATTTTGGATCTTAATCTAGTGCTTAGTTGTACTAGTTGCAGCATCTTGCTTGATGGATATTGTCGGAATGGGAACACAGGTAAAGCTTCAAGTCTTTTGAATGAAATGGAAGCTGCGGAAATCAACCTGATGAGATTAGTTTTAGTGCTCTAATAAATGGTATTCTAAAAGGGTGTGAATGATAGGCCAACCTTTAACAACACTCAGATGTTTAAGATGGACAAGCATTCAAGGTAGCAGGGCAGCTTACAATGTAATAGTGTTAGTTGAAGTCCAAGTTCATGTTAAATTAAAAGAAAAGGCTTCATGCAACAATACACACATACATGCTTCGGCCAAAACCTTAATGCAGCAAGGCATAGAATCACACAAGGCACCACAATTATGTCCTTAACTACCACATTAATAGAATGACAATTATAAGACTCAAAAATAGCACTGACTTTCCTCAAGCTTAGATAAAATCTATTTAATAACCAATAAAAAAAACTCTATTTTGATAATACTCAAAAGTTTTTGCTTAAAAACTCTGCTACATTTATTCTCAAAATACTCAGATTGCAGCGTAGTTAAAATGGTAAAGATGGTCACCAAGATTCTTTTTCCATATAACAGAATTAAGCAAGAATAGGAAACTATCAATACCTTGTTGGTTCAACAAACTCAATGACTTCTACCCCAAAGTCAAATATTTAATCTTATGTATCCCTTGTTCCACTACAAGATTCCTAATTATGTAAGTCATTCTTTAGACCATCAGTTAAATCTACATATACTGCTTTTTTTAGAATTATTAATCATTTATTTATATGAAATCATTTCATCAACTAATATTTTCTGATAGGCTTATCAGAATGCCTTGCCTACTGCATATTGATCCATGGTTGCTAACATCAATGCCAAAGAAAGCCGAAAACAGAATAATACAGTATTACATGGATGCCGATCATACAATATTAAAACGATTATTTAGCAATTACGTGGTTCATAGGGTCTAGTTCCCATTAGCACGAATTATACTTAAAAAAAATCATACTCCAGGACCATACAAAACTTCTCCGGAAGATGATTTCTTGGGCAGATGATAAGCATAATCTACTTCTAATCCAATTCTTTCAAAACCCTAACTGCCTAGTGGGCGAAAACCAAATTGACATAATCCAGCCATTTCGCATAAAGTCTTCACACAATATAAACATATCAATGAGGATTCAGCAAAGACATTCAAGAAGAATCATCAAGAGAAAAACATGATACCACAATTACATTCCACAGTCTGTGGATACAACTCATTCTCATACTATAAACTTGCACACCAATTGAAATCAAGAAAGGAAAAAAAAAGGAACATAGTACAATAAGTTTTCCCCAACCGAATCAGAGATTAACAACACGAAGGCGACAAGGATAAACGATCATCCCCAAAAACACTCCAAAATTTCCACGAAATAACCACAGATTCCACCGAAAAATCTAACTTTTACACACAAAAAAAATTAGCTGGAAATTCCAACGCGATCATCACAAATTTCACGAATTAAAACGAGAAAACAACAAAACAAACAATTATATATATACATGTAAAAAAAACTCATATCCACCCACCATCAAATTTAAAATATCAAACCATAAAAACTCCAAAGACTCATCGAATTTAGCAGGGAAACAAAGCTCATACCGACATGAATCCTTGCACGCAATGGCGAGGATGCGATTCGTCACAGAGAAACGAAAGAGATAGAGGAGAGGATGATTTTTGTTTTCTTTGGAAAAAATAATTGTAATGGGAGACGATATTTATAGTCTGTACGTTTTTTTTTTTTTAAAGAAAACAAAAAGTGGGCGCATATGAGGAGATATTAACATTTTATATATTATGTGTGTGTGTGTGTGTGTGTATAATATTTGCTATTTTATATAAAATATAGTTTTATTTTTTAAAAAACACTTCTTCATTTAAAAAAAGAGATTATTGGAGAGTTCATCGAGAAAAAAAAAGAGAACTTTAGCAGTAGGAGTTGAATTCTGTTGAAGAGATTGAGAACCTGAGCATAAGGGCTTGTGCAGGCTTTGCAACCAAACTATATATATATATTCTCAATAAGGTCCTCAATCAAGTTTGTTATTTATTTATTTAATTAATTTTAAAACTACAATACATTTATATTTTTAAATTATAATTTTATTAATTGGTTTTTTAAATTTACTCATAATTCATTTTAATAAATTGAATTATTTGCTAATAGGCATTTTTTTATTTGTTATAAAAATTTATTGGTTTATTTAACTGGTGGTCGTCTTGGGAGAGGAGTACGAGTTGAATTTTTTTTTTTTATTTAATAAGAGTAAATTTAAGGGTTCTAAAAAGAACTACTCAATGTATATCCAATTTATTTTATTAAATTATAAAATAATTTTTCCCGCAGAGAGCATATATATAATTAATACCTCAATATAATTGTACTCACATCCAATCTAAGTTGAAATTCAAATCCTTTTCTATCAAATATATCTGATAGAGAAAAAGACCACTGATCATTCTTCATAAGTTTCAAGTCATTTTTAACTGACTTTGACAATAACGATAGTAAAAATATTATAACATTATAAAACAAATAAACACCAACAAACAAACAAACAAACAAACAAACAAACAAAGAAATCAAAGAATGATTTTTCCCCTGCAAAACCCTGGATATGAACACACAAATGTCTCATGAAGAAATCGGCTTTAATGCCTGCTTGATAAAAACAAATGGTATACCATTACCAACAACATATATACCAACATCTCAAGACAAATGAAATTGATAAAATCAAAGATTTACATACCGACAAAAAGGATTAAAGTGTTTGTTCTTCAAAAGTTAACATTCTGATGATATGGAGCATATAGAGCCAAAAAAGAATGAAAGAAATGAGGGTAACCCCAGGTGAACCTAACCACTGATCTCTGAGCACATACCGACATGTTAGGGAGAGACTCAGGAGGAGACCAGAGAGATGCTTTTCCTCGGCTCATATCCTTTCACTCTTTAAATTTCATATTTCATGAAGTTTTTTATCGACCTCGTTGCCTCAGCCATCTGCGAGACCATTCATAAAAGATAAGTACGTTCAATTAATGGCATGAGAGAAGAAGTCATTTGAAAATCTTATCAAGAAAATGGATGGATCAATAACCTGTACAAGGCGAACAAAAAAAGATAGGGTGGCCGATTCTTTTGGGTTAGCATTGGAAGGGACTGATAAAATTAACCGAACCCAAAACCTTCGCTAGCTTCATGAATAGCAAGCAGCAAGCGTTCTTCTAACTGTTCTTTTGAGGTATATTCTGGCAGATCTAGCTGGTTGAAACTGCATGAGGAATAGGAATATAGTCAATAAAATGGAAGTATAACATCGGCTAGAGTTTTTTTTCACAAATAGCAGTGCACTGTGTGCCTATTCTCAGGTTGCAAGTTATCTACTAACCAGGTGTGTGCTGAAGGTAGCCTTTCAGGAGCTCCGTATGCCTTGTGGATTTGAAATCGTTGGGGACCAGAAATACCTTGCAGGGCTTTGAAGCCTTCTAAAGGAACCTGAAATTAATTCACACAGATAGAGAGAAGTTATTGGTTTCACCAAAATGATCAATACAAATATCTGATCCTCATTCAGAGAATCAACACGCATGTTTCAGATTGCTGGCAGAGAAGCGTTTTCATTTTCCAACCACCAACCAAACATCTTTCCAGTTTGAACAAAAACCAGAGATAAAAAGATAAATGAATCGCATGGTTTACCCAAGTTTTAGGCAAAAATAGAATAAGCCAATGTGAAAGAGACAAAGATTAAGCCCAGACATAAAACATGGAAATGTAATCTAAAATGAGATTGGAAGGGAGGAGGGATTCTCCCATTATGGCTGAAACCTGTGCTGTTCTAAGTTCTTCTCCAGAGTTAACATGTCTAAGCTAACGAGACAACTTGAAATACCATAACATAAATTACGTTGAATAAATAAAATGCTAGTGTCATGAAACTCACCTTAGATGTTCCAGTTACAAATTGGAGGAGTCTTGCCATATCCTCCTTGTTAAATGCTTTAACAACCTCCCAAAACCACTGGATAATGTTGGATGCAGCAGTGTAGCCAGTATACTCTGCATTAGCTTTCAGATCCTCCACTGGAAACATAGAAAGATCAGTAAAAAGGAAAACAGATAGAACATAGTTCTGATGACAATTAAGGGGTTAATTAAACTCACAATCAATTTCAGGAAGCCCACTAATCAGAAGCTCAAGTTCCTTATCGTTAAATATGGAAATCAAGTCCCTTGGAACCAATTCATTAAACCCCTCCAGAAAAGAATTAATTTGAGGACGAATGGCGGTAGTCAGTATGTGGCCAGCAACAAGGTCTACATACTCATGCTTTGTTTCTTCTGTGACTCTGATGTTCCGTCCTCCAGGTATCAGCTCATAGTCAGTAACCTTCACAAAATGAATTCCACAGTATAAGTCAGAAGAATGCTATGTTAACAAAGATACAAAATTTCACAATTTGAGCATAGATATACTTGAGAAAAGCTTAATTGCTGAACATTATACCTCTGTTTTTTCATAAAGTATGTGTTTTTCCTCATCGGCATCCATGCTAAATGTCAAGTCAGGAATGTCACTCACATCATTCTGATGATACCAAAGAGCGCGCAGTCAACTTGCTACCCTAAATTCACACAAATTCTTGTAACACAGTAGACACATACCTCAAGCATCCACTTCAAATTCTTGTAATAATCAGGATCAACAGCCTCTATGTCATGATACGTCACTTTCACACCAAGAATATGCTTGTAGAAAGAGCGAGTAAAATAAACATCCAAAAGTTGACCATCAAATAATGCTTTAGCAACCTGTGGAAAAAGCCCAAATCAAATATGTACAGAAAAACTGCACAAAAATGAATACCTTGAAAGGAAAAAGTTCAGAGAAAATCACCACACGGCCCACAAATTTAAAATAGGAGAGGTGCTCTGTTTGGTAAACAGAGTTTGGATTAGGCTGGAAAGTAGCATTGTTTCCGACAGTGGTGAACAGCAAAGCACCCTTGTCAAATATGACCCTCGAAAGCAATTGGTACCATTCCCTAGTGAGACCACCAGCATCAATACCCTCTTCTCCTTGAAACTGCACAGTCAATCGACCCTTAAGGTCTTGACTGGATCGCATACGCAACTGATTGTAGGAATCCTCCAAGACATATGCCCTGCGCACACTTATCCTTAGTGGAGCAGAATGGTACTGATCATGTTGTTGCCTGATCCGCGAGCGAAAATAAGCTCTCTTATTATCAAAATCAATCAGCCTTGGTACTTTCAACATCATAGAGAGTGACTTCTCCAGTAAACTTGGATTCATTCTTATGAATACATTAAGAAGGCGCCTATGTTTCTCAGCAACTCTTGCAAATGTCGTATTTCCAGCCCCACCAGATTTAATATATGGTGAAGATGAACTACTGCAGATTTCCTTAACTTCTCTTGCAGTTACAGTATTGTCTGCCATCATCATTGTTTGATTCATATGTAACTTTTCACATAGGACAAAGAAAGCTTCTATAAATGGTAACAATCGTTGTGTGCCAGGTGGGAGAGGTGGGGATGGAGAGGGGGCACCACCTAAAAAGTCTGCAGCATCTGACATTGGCATAGGAGAAGAGAAAGTGGAGGTCTTCTCCAGCTTTGCCTCAATTAAACTTATGCACTCACTTAATTCTTGCCATAATGGCTCAAGTGCTGCATTCAGATTAGACAAAACTAGGAGGTCCTCATGTTCACTATTGGCCTCTTCATTGTTTCCATCAACTGAAATGAGTAGGCTGAGGGCTTGTAAAACACGTAATATTGCAGTCCCAGCCATAGAACCAGCACTTAATGCCAGCATCTGCGCATTCCTGAGAGTTACTAGTTCATTCACAGCAGAAGAGCTCAAGCTGTGCGTTAAACATGCCAATTCAGATGCAAAGAATTTCCGATGAGAACTAGCAACAAAGGCTAATTTCTTCACCACTTCAGCAGCCAAAGAATATACTTTATCTGAAAGTCTGGTCAATTTATAAATCAAATCAAATCAGCAACTAGGTTAATGATGAACAATGAATGCGCAGATCGAAGGGAGAGAAATGTCATCCTTAAATTATCTAGCACTAGCAAAAGAGATGAATGTCATGACAGTGCTAATATAATTTCAGGGTGACAAGTGACAACAACTAAAATGCAAGGAAAACAAATGAGAAACGGTGGTTGCTTTCAACTTGCTAACATCTGTAGGTTTGTCTCATAGGACTATAGCCTGATGTAGAATAAATAATCTTCTAGCAAACTAACTCATCTTTCCTATCTAACTCTTTTCAGGTCAAGGGAATATAGAAGAACAAGTCTTGATCACATAAGCTTAAAGTATTAATGTAGTTCTCCCACCAGCAAACTAGTCTTCTGCAATCTCTACTAGTAACTCTCTTTCCAAGTCTTTTAGTTGTAGTCCAGAAAGGATGTCAAAGTAATGTCAACTGATCAATCTATAACAAAATATTGGTTCTCTCATATTGCAAAACTTTTTACAATACTACACACCAAACTTTAATAGAAACAAAGAACAGATGGATCATCAATCATAATAAAGACAACAGTGTAAGCCCTGATGCATCTATGCAACTGCATAAGATAATGTGCATCCTTTTAAAGAAGTTTACACTTTTCTTTTGCTTGTTGAGAAAATAATAACAAAATCTGCAAAATATGAACAGAAGCCAGAACCGTATATTGGATTTGCTACACTAGCAATAAAAATAGGTTGAAATAAAGTTTGAGAAACACACCCTTCATGAGCTAGAATGCCACACAAGTTGCGTAGATCAGTCTCAGGAAGCTGTGAAAGAATATCATAAGGCTTTATAGTTTCCTTGACACCCAAAGATGGCACATTAGCAATTGGCTTTCCATCAATATCTCGTAGTTGCTTTCTCTCCAAAGCGGAAGGATGTTTATGGGTATCACTAGGAGTATCATTTTCAGGCAAAACCTCAGCAATGCCAGATGCTTGTCCGGTTTCAGGTTGGGAATCAACTTTTGATACTGCATTATTAACGACAACCTGGAGCAAACTCATGACCTACAAACACATAAAATTAACACCAGCCGCAAGCATAACAAAAGTAACAGAACTAAGAGGTAAAATGTTCAATGTTGAGAAAATTAACGCCAAACTAAGGAGTACCTTCTCAAGATGTGAATTGCTACGCAGAAACAATGGTCTCTTGAGGAGCTTCAGAAATATTATTAGAGGAATATCAACCTTGTGAGAAGTTTCTAGTGCGGTTGATGAGTCCATTGCATCCAAGATTACCTCTTTACCTTTCTCCTCACTTTCCAACGGGGTAACAAGAGGTGGTTCAGAAGCCAATGATGAATCAAAGTAGAAAAGAATGTCCGCAACCGAGGAATGATGGGAAGCGAGATAAGTGAGAATGTCAAGTACACGACGTGAGACAAGAGGTGGAAGGCCTTGCAATATGGGCAAATTAATTAGTATTTTATATAACAGAACTAAATTGAATAAAACAGTCAAAAAAAGAAATACCACTTGAGGATTGAGGACGACCATAAACAACATTCCACTGACAACCATACAGCCTTAGTGTTGGTTCTGTTGCTGATCCACAAGAGCCATCAGCTTCTGGTCTGATCATATCAATCAAAAGGCCAGCCAGTATAGCCCGAGTAACACTATGTGAACAGAGATTCAACAGAAGTCTTTGCAGAAGGCTTTTGCCAAGAGGCTGCCACAAACAACAGAAAAATTAGCAGCTGCAAATTGGTTTTAAAAATCGAAAGCCCACATCTGGAAAATTTGATTATGAAACACAGATAGATAATATAATGGCTTCAGTGAATTTTTCTTGAAAAGAGACTCTATGTAGAAAATTAAACTCTCATTTTCATACCATGGAACACCAGCATCTTCTTGATAAGAAAATAGATGGATCAGGCATAGCAAAAAATTAAAATTAAAAAATAAATAATAAAATAACAACAATAATAATAGTAATAATAAATAAATAAATAAATATTGCCATATGACTACTTTTCAGAAATCTAATTCACATGAATGGACACAACCTTAAACCAAACAGGATATTTTATCATGAGTATTAATAAGTCACTGCTTCCAAGGATCACTTTTGTGCCTAAGCAGAAAGCAAAAATCACTTATGCATCAAACAAATTTGCATTCAAAGTCCAAATATCAAACAGAACAGTACCGGGGCTATGGGATCTGTCACAATGAAGAGGCATATAATTATCCATAATAGTTCCAGTGAATTGCTTTTCTGTTTTTCTCCTAAAAAATTCCTCTGGAGCACCTAAACCTTCTCATCTTTTTACCAATTGAGATCCCACAACTCATAAATCCTACTACATGAGCCAAAAGTCAAAATTTCAAAAAAAAAAAAAAAAACACTAGACAATTCAGATGGAGAACCTAGTCCAACCTACACCCACTCAGTCTTCATATAGCAAAGCTAAAGAATAAGTTTGCAAGGAAAACCAGATGATCTTGACAATTCAAATGTTAACTCAGTTGAATTACCCCCAATCCAGATGAACTACAATCAGAATAAATAAAAGCTTGCTTACTATATATCTCAAATAAAACAAAAAGTGACATAGGCTTAGCCAAGAAAGCAAACACCCGGATACAAGAACCATGTAATTTGACAGAAATTAAGCCCCATGCATAAAAGTGAAACAAACTACAGGAACTCTTAACACATCAATTACCTGAGCTACTCTTAAGAGACGAATCAAAGCTTTCAATGCATTTCTATCAAGGAGTGGTGTCCCTTCAATTTCTTTAACCTTTAAACTGTTGGGAATTGCAGAAAATGCCCTACGACCCATAACACCAACACCTCTATCCATAACTGCTTGCCTGTCAACTGCCAGCCTTCTTCCACCAAGCCTATGGCTGCCTCCGAAAAGGCTGCTGCGAGCATGATAGTGGCTTGCAGCTCTATCTCTGAGCATTTGAGCCTCTGCAAGTAAAGCTGATGGCAACGCTGATAAAACTGCTTCAGATGAGGTCAATAATACCTGGAAAATTCAGGAAAAGAAGATTTAATACCAGATCATACATGAATAAATAAACCAAGATATATACCTCTTCACGGAGCTCAGGAGGGAAAGTAGCTATAATGGAAGCACTATCCATCTCAACTGGTTGCCCTTCAGCTTGCTGAGACTGCATCAGTCTCTGTGCTCTCTGTTGAGCCAAAACTTCAGCTTGGATGTCTGGAGGAAGAGCAGCAAGAAATTCAGGATCTATCTCCTCTGCTGCTGGTGGAACATAAGCTAAAAGTTGTGGAGGTTGAGTTCGTCTGGATGCTTGTTGCGAAGCTAGCACTTCTGCACGCAGATCCTCAGGCAAAGCCTCTAGAAAGGTTGGATCAATCGCATTGGTACTAGAAGCCTCATTATTATTAAATTGATCAGCCTGGGTAGATTCCTGAGGAATTCCTGCACTTTGCATAGCAGATAAGTCTTCTTCATTAAAAGCAGGTACTGAATTCTCAACTTGATTTTCATTAGCGTGTATGCCGTTCATATCAACATCAGCATTGGCATGGTCTAAAGAAGCATGACCATCACTTAAATCTGGAATTGCTGGACCTGAATCTATAAGGGCATAACTACTAGAATGACTTTCTAAACCTGAAGATCCATCAGGATTAGTAGGCATACCATCACCCTCTTGGATCTGCTGATGTTGGTCCACGGACATGTCCACATCAGGCATGGTGTCTAACTGTAAACCATTAGTAAGACCAACTTCTTCAGCCTCACACATACCCTCACCAACATCATGTGAAATATTCAGATCATCTGGAAACCTAGGGATAGTATCTGGTGCCACTTGACTCTCCTCTGTAACAATAACAGCTTGTCCATCACTTGTTCCATGTGATGGATTGCCAAGACCCAAATCGCTTTCAGCTACATTCTCTAGCTGATGCGCAGGACTGGCACCAAATTCTTGATCATGAGCTTGACCTTGCTCAGGAGGTTGATTATCGACATCTGCTGGCACTTGGCTACCACCAGTGTTCAATAGCAGTGACTGTTGGTTAGACTGTTCCGCATAATGCCCAGATCGTCTGTGTGCTGATGGGTTATTGGCAGGTAAAACACACCGTAGTTGAGACACAAATTGCTCCTCTATTGCCTGTGCAATTGCAGCAGCTTGACCGCCAGCTTGAGGCTGCCCATCATCAGTCCACCGACTATCACCTGGCCCCCTTCTTCCCCCAGAATGCAAAGAGTCCATGCCAATTGAGAAATCAATCAATGGTGGTGGTGCGGCTCCCACCAGACGCTCACCAAAAATATTAGCAGCAGTATGTTCAGTTGAAAGACCAGTATCAAACATGTACAGATGTGTGACATCAAAGCCACCAAAAGGTAGAGCTTCCAAATCTCTGGTTGAGGTTCCAGAAGTGGCCCGAATCGAACCAACTGGTTCCCCTGGTTGTGACGGTCTCAGTAATAGTGGATGTTGGAAAGCACCCCCATCAAGTCCCGATCGATCCAGTGAAGTCCTATTTCCACTTTGACGACGGCGATCTACACCCAAAGGCCGCCGAAGATGGAACATGTCATCCACATTAACACCCTGAAAGGTCTCTGCAGCAAAATCAATAAGACCACCAGCGTCACCAGATGTCCTCAAAACACGCAAGTTATCCAAACCACCTAATCCTTCCCTCCACCTCACTTCTATTACACGATTCTCAGGGAAATCATCATCTTCATCATCCACCATGTCATCATTGTATTCATCACCTAGACCATGATCATCACGATCCTCCACATCAGTATCAGCCAGGGACATGACAGCAGCTCCTTCTTCAGCAATATCCTCATCATCCTCATCATCCTCGTCATCATCTTCATCATCATCATCACCATCACCATCCTCACCCATATCCTCATCATCTTCATCAACCATATCATCATCTGTTCGTCGCTCAACCCGGAAAGCTATCCCTACCTCATTTGAGTTTGGTAGTTCACCACCTTCATCCATCTCTTGCAAAAACTCCACTCCATGTTCCATTGCTGGATTAGCAGCAATATTCTCCTCCCTCTCCACTTGTATATCCTGCTCCACAGAGTGATCAGGGTTTGTATCAGGGCCCCTATCATTTTGAAGGGAATCCTGAATTTGCTGGTCTTCACCTTGGACTGCATCAGAAGCCTCAAGCTGATAGTTTCCGGTTTGTTCACGCTCAGTACCAACACCTTGAACAACAGAATGATCTGTTCTTGCATGTGTACCAGATGACCTTTTTTTACTCAGCCCGTCCAACTTGAGGGTTTGATCACTAGCATTTGCAGCTCTTGTTAAACTCTCCAATGCTTTTAGTATCAGGTTCACAAACTTAGGAGCATTAGGGTGATCCAAATCAATTACTTGAAGTATCCGGGAAAGTGACTGTACCATTCCACCGTCTATCATTGCTTTAGCAATGTCAGGTGAGCATCCAGGGCCGGGTAAGTTATTGGAAGCAGAATTTTTTGACAAAATTGAATTCACCAAGTCAGCAAGGGAAAGAACCCTTTTGTCAGGCAACAAAGTCGCTATAGAAGAATTGCAATATAAACTAGAGAAAGAAGTAAACGCCTTCACAATTTCAGAGATAACTCGTCTGCGCCCCTCAGTAGATCGGCCACATAAGATTACCAGAAACCATGAAGCTCTTTCTGATAACTTGACCTTCCATTCATCAGGGCTTTCAGTATTTTTCTTGGAAGACAGAGGAAGCAGCTTGTGTAAAATATGATGTATTATCCCACCATGTCCAGCACCATCCACTTGACCAGATCCACGCACTTGGCATGCTTCAATGTCCCGCTTCAATACCACTCCAACAGCATGAACATACATAAGAAGTATATCACTCATCAATTTGAGGACGAAGGTCACCTTAGCCAGCCATACAGACCTTTCGGAGAGGCAATCAGAATCAACCTTCTTTGTATCATCAACTTTTGACTTACCCTTCTCCTTTGAAACTGGTTCATCAATTTCCATAGGAGTAGAAGAAATGTCATGTTCATCAAGTCCTGTCGATGGATAGCTCATAATAATTTCCAAGAGCTGATCAATTACCTGATAAAGACTAGCAGGAACCTTTTTATGACTTCTAAAACACTTGCCCTGTGTGTCATTAGGCTTATTTTCAAGCATTCGAATGGGCTCATTTGGGGGTACTCCATTTTCATTGGCAAAAGCTTTTGATTTCTCTCGATCCTTTTCTTTTTCCTTCAACAATACTATGTTCATTCTACCACCTGAAGACTCTAGCTGGCAAACAGCAGCCGCAGCTCTAACAAAAATTGCAGGATCCCGGGATATCACAGGGGCCATGGATGTAAGAAATAACCTTGGGGAAAGACGACCAGCATGCCTGCTAAGATTGCCAGCAAGGGTCTGCCTTATCTCCAACTCCATTGCAGTCTGCAAAGTTTGAGGATCCTCAAGCAGATGCCGAATAATAGCAGATGCCAGACTGTCAAAACCAGGGAAAATGCAACTTCGGGGAAGACTAAAAAGAATTGACAAACAACCACTCTCAAGAAACTGAGTTGCTATAGCATGACTTTTAGTTAACCGGGCACACAGTTGCAGTGCAGCCTGCATAACTAATGCTGGAACATGCTGTTTTATGAATCCACATACAATACTCAATGCTGTCTGACTCTCTTCAAAAGTCAAATAACCAGTAGGCTTCCCCAGAATCTTCTCAAACACATTCTCAGATACTTTAGCGTTGTCATCAGACAAAGGCTTCTTCTCAGCAGCAGAAGCTGGAATCTCCAAGGAAATATCCACATCGGATGCAACAGGCACAGATCCAGATAATCCTTCAGCAGTTTCCGTATAAACCTTTGGTATAGGCTGCAGCATATTGTCAAGTACAAGCAACAAGGCACTGATAGATTTTGTAACTGAAACCTCATTCTTTGTTTCATCTGTTACTCTCATGTTTGTCAAGATGTCCAGTAATGAAGAGACAACACCATTCTCAGCAGCAATTTCTCGAGTATTGCTGTCCTCACTGAGTAATAAGGCCAGTATATGTGACATTGAGCACAAAGCACCCATATCCTTAGATAAATCTAATGGACAAAGCTTTAGCTGCTGGATTAAATACAGTGCCACCTTTGGACGGTCCTCTCCTTTATTGCGGCTGCAAAGTGTAGCCAGCAAATCTGTCAAAGGAAATGCCACTGAAATGTTACTCTGAAACAGCTTCATAGATGTACCAAGAATATCATCAATAGGAGGGAGCTCAATGACTTGCTCTTCCATTAACTCAGTTTTTGCCTTATCACTGTTATCATCCTTAGAAGTATCTGAAGAATTTCCCAAGGATAGGGCGAGTGCCTGAGCAAGTTGAACATCCTCTTGCACAACTTCCTCAGGATGGTTAACCAACCAATCTGTAGCCATCTCAACACTATTTGTACCCACACTTCTCAAAGCCTCCTCTGCTTGAATTCTAGTAAAACCCATTTCAACTATAGTAGCAATTGTAGACTCATCAAGAGGAGGGGGAACTGTCAGTCGTTGCCCTGCACCATTTCCACTGGCACCAATTCGAACACGCTTCGGATCTCCCACCCCAGAGTATATATGAGTAATAATAGAAACCACAGAGGTAATGAGAGCAGAATTGCAGCTAGAAAATTTAGGGTGGCTCCATACAGTAAGTATCACATTCAAAACTTGTGATTGCAACATGCGGACGAACATTTCAGGCTCCTTGGGAACAGAAAATAGTCCAATAGAAAGCCCAGTGGCAGCAGGCTGAACAAGCAAATGACCCTGGGAAGGAGATGTAGGAGATAACAGCAGTGATGAATTGACAAAACATTCTAGCAACTGGCAGTAGCTCTGCAGTGTAACCAACAGCCACAAGCTATGAGAAAGCTTGTTTTCATCATTGGCTTTTCCTTGATCGGACCCAGAAGACGGTAACGAACATGGCAGATTCCACAGCAACTGGCTTGTGGCTTCAAATGTAGTTAGAAGCTCTTTAAATGTCCCATTCACATAAAAGCTGTTAACTAATGCGGTGTTGCATGTACGACGTCTGCTGTCAAAGGTAAGTGCAGTCATGTCTGCTACAACCTTTCCAAGATACTGGCACTTGACAGCCAAGGGTGTGTGCCCAGCAGAAGAATGGCCTGAGTAACTGAGAGCATCAAGGAAAAGTTTTGCAAGAGCAGTCATAACATTCTTCGACACCGGGCTCAGAGCAGCAGTCTCAGCCCTACGGCGAAATGTTCCTTTCAGAACAGCAGAAAAGCAGGAACGCATGGCAAATCCAAGTTTGATAAGGAGTTCCACAATAAGAACATCTGGACTTTTCTTTTTATCATCTAGGGAACTTTCATGTGTGTTAAGGGAACTGTCTGAATCAATGTATGACAGATCCAATTGCCGACTGATGCGGCTTCCACGCATTCGTGACAACCCATGTCGACCATGCCGGTGGATCCGCTCAGCTGACCGCACTGCTGTTAAGAAATCCTGCTCCGCATTCCACTGAGATGAAGAATTACTTCTTAATGATACGGGATTCATGTACCTGGCAATTGGAACATCATCATCAAGTTCACTTCCTGCAATATTATTTGCTGCAACATCCCCAGGGACAGCTACTTGTGAAGTGTTCTTCTTTTCTTCAATCTTGGTCTCACTAGATAAAGAATCCTGCCAAAGTATTTCCTTGTACACCATTGCCAAGTCCTTAAAGATATCAGCATCCGATGATCCAAACTCCGAGACCATATTAGTTGTTCCCTTCAATAGAAAGTTGGATAGAGAGAATAGCCCTTCAAGACTGGAAAGACATCTCAGAATTTCTGCTTGTTTTGCACTTTCAACTTCACTAAGCTTGGCTCCACAAATTGAAGCCAACAGCTCATTAGTCAACTTAAGACGTTCCCTCATAAATGAACACAGTGTCCGGGCTAAAGCGGCAGAATGCTGATTTGAAAAGGCTTTAAAAGCAAACGAGACACTCTGGCCAAGAGAGACAGAACCAGGCAAAAGAGGCAGAGTAAATAACTTGAGCACAGCTTCAATACCTTTCTTTTCAATAAACAAACGGCATATATCAGAATTCTGAAGAATAGTTCCAAGAATGCGGGCAGCATTTGTTATACACTCTGGAAGAAATGATTCGACGCTGACTTGGATACTATCAGTAGAAGTTCCAGTCATCTGATCAGCTGATGAAGACTTGTTCTCTTCTTGGTCTGTTTCCATGGGAACAGGAGCTGAAGAGTTCTGAGATTCCATCGAAGGAGAAGATTCAGATGCAGATCCAATTATTGATATTTTATTCAAAAGCTCAATAAGCATATCAACACCAGAAGCACGGAGAGAAGAAGCATGGCGAAATAATTCATCCAACCCATTAGACAATGTAGCCAGTGTATCCCCACTTAACGCTCTTAAGTAAGTCCTGGATGTCAGTATTTTCACAAAGCACATCAGAACACTGCGATCCTTCACCAGTTGGAGGCCATTGTTGTTGAGGCACAAGGCATCTAAGCATGGCGCAATGCATTTTACAGCTTCAGAAGAGATAAGAACACCACTCATGATAGCATCAAGAAAGGCCCGGGGAAGATCAGCTGCATCCAACACAGGGAAGCAAGTAGGATCCTTGTGTAAGAGATCAACCATCACATTTGCTGCAAGTGAAAATACTCCTCCGCCAAAATCCTTTGACTTTCTAAAAATAGTGCATAGGCAATGTGGAAGTAAAGTCTCTTCAGAACCATCAATGCGAGCAGTACTTCCTGGGACATAAATTGCAAGTGAGATTGTGCGAAGTAAAGCTTTCATAAGCAACTTCCGATGATAAGACACCAAGGCTTCAGAATAGAGAGGACGCATATCCAACTCAGATGAAGTGCTAAGCACCTCTTTTCCCTTGGAACTCAGCTGGTTGTCTTCACTTTTCTTCAACCCTTTCTCAGCATGAGATATTTCAATCTTCAGCCGGGTAATAGTATCATCAAGACCACCCAAATCTCTAAATGACGCTGCAACTGGATTGTTATTAAAATCTAAGAAGCCCTCAAGAACATGCACTGCAGTACTTACAAGATGCAGATGTTTAGGCTTTGTATCTTTAAGGAGGGGTAATATAATAGGTATTAAACCCACTTCACGCAGAGCTAAAGAACCAGGAGTTGATGAGACTAGCACTGATACAAGTGAGAAAAGTGTTTCAGCAAAGACAATAGACCATTTTGCAGAACCACTAATAATAGAGTCAACCGTCTTCTGCATAAGACTGGGAAGGATACTGCGTTGGCTTCCAGATGTGACAGCATTCAAAACTGATGGCTGATGAGATCGATCTTGACAAAGAGCAACCAATGAAAGAATTCCCAAAATCCGAATTTCTTCAGGAACAGAATCTTCATGGCTCAGTAATGACACCAGTTCATTGATGAACTCAGGTTCATTGGTAAAAAATGATGCCAAATCATCAGCATCATTACCGGCTTGAACAAGTACTATGAAGGCATATAACCGGATGCGAATGTATTGTCGTCGGGCAGGTAAAGAGCCAAAAACTTTTGCAAGCCGTAATCTTGTCAGAAGAGAGAACCGTAAATTGGAAGGTACATTGTACTCATTTACCAATTTATGCAGAAGTTCAAGATCATTCTCCCCTTGCAAAGTGGAGTTTGACACATGAATGACTTGCAACCCCTGGTTCATTGGCCTCCCAACATTATGTTCATGTGATGCATCGCAAACTTCATAGAATTCAAAATGGAGCGTGGAACCAATCTCAGCAGCAACTGGATCACAACCATTTTCAACAGAGCACGCTATCAATCCAAGGCCTTCTTCCTTGTTTCCCCAACCTTGTGAAAAGGTAAATAGCTTTGAAGTGAGGGAAGAATCTCGTAAGCAAGATTTCCCAACCGTTTTCTTCAAAAATGCAGTCAAAGTCTTAAGGCTTGCCTCAACAATATCTGCATCAGTTGAGGCTAAAAGCGATAGCAAATGCTGCTGCATGTGTATTAAACCAGAAAGGGGAAAAAAAACAAAAGGTTAAGCAGTAAATAATTAGTAAACATGTTCTTGAATAAGCAAATTAACAATATTAACGAGCAAAGAACAAGTTAACTAATCTGAGATATTCTATCCTCCCTGTACATCTACACAAGAAGTTTAAAGAAGAGTAAGAGAACTTGGTGACAAATGATCATGGCAATAAAGATATGCAATAAAACAGCAAGCAGCATGATAACAGTTAAAATTATAAAGTTTGATCAAGATGGAAGAGTAGACTAAAAGCTTAGTAAGCATCCACCTCATAAGAACTATGGAAATGTTTGTTTGTGCAATTCTCTAAAATAATCCTTGTAACTCGGAGAATCTGAAGAACAGCCTCTCTAGGAAAAGGGGAATCTACATCCAAAAAGTTGTCCTCAAGCTGCAAATCTTTCCTTGACTTTATGTATTTCTCAAAGAAAGAGTCAAAATGATTAAAAAGTTCAAACCAATGATGAAAATCACCCTGCACAAGGCCAAAACACAATTATTAGAAAACTCACAGCACATTAAAGCAAAACATGAGGGAAAGAAAATAAAACCATACCTTATCAAATTCCCAGACAAAACCTTTTAATGGTTCTTCAATATTCTCAAGAGCAGTTGCAACAACACTGCTGATAAAGGATTCTATTTTTGGGGGCTGAAAGAAAATAAACAAGTCAACAGAAAAATAAATCATCAATACATGGACAAAAGCAAAGAAGAGGTAAAATAACTCCAACTAAATACAAGAGAATCAAAATTTAGTTTATGATAAGATAAATATTTGAGTAGTGTAAACCAAACAAATATATGACATAAGATGGATAACAAAAAGAAACCTAGAACTTTAAATATAATAATAATTAGAGAGAGAGATATATATAGAGAGAGAGAGAGGGTTTACTAAAATATGTGTCATAAGAATCACTGAAGGAACACCATTCAAAGTCAAATTTAACCCAACGGTTGATACAGCATTTTGTTTAGAAGTACATAACCAAAAAATAATATCCAATATCAGAAGAATACTTTGTGAAAAGCAACATACTACCCAGATTCTACAATCAGCCCACATATATATTGCACAAAAGCACCAATTAAAGATACCACGACAATAGGCCCTCAGGTTGGCCCTCCATGGAGTGTAAGGAATATTCTGGATTGAAATATAATGAAATTTAAATGAAAAAGCCATTCACATGGTTGTTATGTGAACCGCAAACTGCTATTGTTTGTTTACTTCCACCCGAAGATTACTGATCAGATGTCACTTCACAAGAGACGCATTTCTAATAATTTCAATTTTCGGCATAAGGCGTGCAATCTTATTGAAAAGCCGCATATTTAAAATCTACAAACATTTGTCATTTAAGAATACCAAGCAAGTAATTACAAACACAACCTCATCCTTTGCAACTCGGCTACTGCTAAAATCATTTCAATTTTACAGTTTCTAAAATATACAACCCAGCTAAGCTTAACCGTTCTTCAAATAGTAAGTTATGACTCCTTGGACACCATCATCCCTAGATCTACTGTCCTTATTCAACACTACATAGTTTCTTCCACTTAAGCTCATCCTCAGAGAATCTCTCCTTTGTTTCAAATGTGTGTGTGTGTGTGTGTGTGTGTGTGTGTAACAAACAACAGAAACTTACCTCATTGAGAATCTCCTTTCAAATGAAGACACTCTATGCAGTCAAATTAGGTATCACGAGGCAAGGTCCAACTCAGATTGATCCTAGATCCTGATCTCTTATTCAAGATGTGAAGTTTCAACTTCGAGCAAAAGCCATTTTCACAAAAAAAAAAATTTATTTTTTATTCTAGCTTTAGTGCATTCTTCAATTCCATTGGGATTGCAATAATTTCTTCACTTCAGTACCAGTCTACTTGTTAAAATAAAAAAATAATAATAAAAAAACTCAAGGAAGAGAAAAAAGCCAAAACAGCAAAATAATAATGATAATAAGTATCAGATTTTGGTACTTTAAATGACACTTGACACATGTTCCTACAACATCTTAAGGCCAAATCACTTAACTTGAGTAACAATTTACTATCACGAGTTCCCTTCTACACACAAATGAAGCAGCCAAATAAGCAAATCAGCCTAATGGGAAAAGAAATCATCACCCATTTAATCCATGTACTATATTGCTTGTTGATGATATTAAACAATAATAATTAAACTTGCAGCCAGCGTAGCTTAAAACAGAAAAACAATACCACGCATAAGAAGGAAAAAAAAGAGTGATCAAGATGTATCCCAAATCACAGAAATCCCCTGAAAAAGCATTCCCATTCAACTAAGAAATTAGCCACAGTATGTACTCAAACTGCAGTTTTGCAAAGAATTGATAAAAATTGTCAAGCTTGCAACAACCCAGAGAAATAAAGCCAAGAAGATCAACTTCAATTTCCAAGACATTCACAATCCAGACAACAACCCCTAAAGAAACCAACAGAATTAAGCACCATCAAAGCATATCAAAAAATCACTCTCTTGCATGTCATTCCAACTCCATTCAATCCCCGATCAAAAGATTCCACATCTCACCACAGCAAACACAATGAAATCAAAAACACCACACATCCAAAATCAAATTAAAACCCCATCAAAAAAACAAAGAAAAAAAAATGTAAAAGAACCAAGAACCAGTGATCACAAGGGTTCAAAGAACTAACCACTTCGAGAGCCCTTCTCCTCTTGAACTTCATCTCTGAACTCGCATCCCCGTGGGGCAAGACCCCGGCAATCAAAACCCCCGATAAAACACGGGTAGGGTTTCCGATAAAGAATTCGGTTCAAGAACCGACGAAATGTCCACCGATTCCAACCGAGATTGTTCCGTGAGAGAGGCGATGATCCGAGGAGTTGAGCAGAGGATTAGGGTTTCGAAATCCGATCGGATCGGGGGCCAATTCGTAGTGAGAAAGAGAGAGGGAGAGAGATGAGAAGCTAATGAAAGCCAGAGAGAGAAGGGAGTGTATCGAGGGGTATTTATAGAGAGAGAGAGAGAGCATCGCAGGGGGAGAAAAGAAGCCAAGGGAGAGACTTGGGAATATCGCACTTCTTGGGGTTTTTTACGTATTACCCCCTTGGAATGTTACAAATTGTTTTTTCATGGCACCATTTTATAATTTTTTAAATACCCGGACTATATATATATATATATATATATAAATTAATTTCAAAGATTCAAAATAGGTTCATAGGCACTGACTGACAACAAGCTTATTGGACGTGTTTGTTTGACTTCATTTTGGGGTGAAGTGGGTGAAATAAAAACTTCCAAGCCACTTCCGTGTGTTTGGTAACCGACTGAGATTGGGACTGAAGTTGTTGATGTGGCATCTCCAAACCAATGCCACTTCCTCATTCAATTTCGGCCAAAAAAAAGACCGAAGTCCACTTCACCTCATTTTTTCACGTTTCACTGAAGTGGCCCGTCAATTTCATAAATAAAAAAAAATTCACAAATTGCATTTATTAAATTAGGTAATAATCATGAAAATTATCACGAAATTATCGAATAATTAAACAAAATTGAATAAAAAAGTTTAAATCAAATAATTAAACTTTAATCATGAAATTACAAATTTAATAAACAAAAGTTGAAAGAATAAATAAATAAAAATTTATTAAATAATTAAAATTTAATCATGAAAATACAAATTTAATAAATAAAATTTAATCATGAAATTTAGATCACGTTAAAAGAATAAATAAATAAATAAATATTTATCAAATAATTAAAATTTAATCACAAAATTACACATTTAATAAACAAAATTGAACGAACATCACGTTAAAAAATAAATAAATAAACACTCATTATCGAATAATTAAAATTTTAATCACCCACTTCACCACTTATCAAACACCATGAACTAGTGGCAAATTTCAGATTTCATTTCAACCAACTAAACACTGAAAGTGGTTACGAACACAACACTTCCAACAACAACCAAACACACAGAAATCCACACTTCCAACTGAACTAACACTTCCACAAATACCACTTCTAGGAACTCACCACTTCATAAAATCATTTTCGAACCAAACGGCCCATTGTATGTATAAAAAAAATAACCTTGAAAATAAACATAATAAAGGTTTTTAGGATGTTTGATTTGAACCATTTTGAGTAGTATCAAATAAAGAAAAATAAATAATTTTCTGGGATTAGATAAGAAATAATCAGTTTTGAAAATTATTTTTTTCTAGAGAGTGAAAAAGAAAACAGATAATTTGTAGCGCTAAATAAAAAAAAAGTTAATAAAATTTTTAATTAGTTTATGTTTTAATATTATTATTATTATTTTTGGGTTAAAATATGTTTATAATATTGTTGTGATTGCAGATTAAGATAAGTTAATGACATAAGAGATGACACGTTGTTCCTCATATTCCAGTTTTGAAATTAAATTTAGTTGATAACACTGAGGATTTTAAAATCCAGTCAAAAAAGATAAAATAAATTACGATGAAAATTAATTAAATAAAATAAATTCCGGTCTAAAAAACAAAATTCATAAGAACTACAAAGGTAAAATTTTCTCTGTTCAGCAAAAACACAAACACTCTACGAGAAAAAAAAAAAAAAAAATTTATGCAAATTTTTGAGTTGGTTAGAACAAAAACATACAAACAAAAATATTTTATTTACAAGGGCAAAGCAGCAAATGTGATTTGAGTGGGGACTAATTCAAAAAGAAAGAAAAGAAAATTCTTGCTTCAGCACTTGAAACTTCATGATTAAGGAAGAGGACAAATACGGAAGTAAAAAAATTCAATTCATCAACTACAGGAAATGAAGTGGTACATTAAGCAAAAGATTTGAACTTTCATGGCATTACACTCAATAAAGAAACCAGCTCTGCAACAATTACCACCAGCAATTCACACCAACTTTCTAAAAAATTTTCAACCAATCTTCAGTTCCATTATTTGAACCCGGTAGAAATCCGAAACCTGTGTGTGAAGCAGTTTCGAGTGTTCTGTTTACAAATGTATGTCGGGAATTATAATTCCCGATGCAACTTCGTTTAACATTCTTGCATGACCAAAAACAAAAAAAAAGAAATCGGGATGGATATCTGCGAGACCACACCATCCGTCAAGAAACAACTGAAATCATCTAATTGACGACAAGTCTCAATCCATTTATTGATTATTTCACTACAAGTTTACAAGTAACTCGAGCTTTCTGGCCGAACATGCACACAAAGTACAGAGGGATCCAAATTTGAGTATCTGATAATCATAGTAAAGATCGTTCCGCGCGTACATGAGGCCTATGTAGAAACACAGTCCATTCACTTAATACGGAGACCAGAAAAGTAACAAATGCCGGAAAAGATTAAAAAAAAAAAAAAAAAAAAAGGAAGAGCGAATAATAGTTTCCTGTGTTTTATTATTATTATTTTTTTTCATCATTCTTCGATTGAAGAAGACCCTTGAGATAAATTCAAACAAGCCATCAAAGGCCTTGTCCTAATTATCATGTTAATGATGTGAATGAGAAGGATAAGGTCTATATGTAGATTATCAAGAGACTTTCTGCATAATAACCATAACGTAAAGAGCAATTGAAGCTTACCAAGTTATAATAGGGCTTACATGAGCTCTAGAACAAGTGCTGATGCACCCCCGCCACCATTGCAGACGGCAGCAACTCCGACTTTGCCATTTCTATGTCTTAGGACCTGTCAGATAAATGGAATTAGCAACTTGATCACAACAATAACTTATTTTACTGACATTTTGAAGCAAGAAGTAATATGTTGACGGGAATATTATCCTGGTGAAGATGATTGTTCCAAAGTTACATACCCCCAATAAAGTTACAAGAATTCGAGCACCACTACAACCTAATGGATGTCCCAGAGATACAGCACCACCATGTGCATTGACCTTCTCCTGAGAGCAGAAGCAAGCAGCGTAAGTGATAGACATTATAAGAACTTCAAAGCTGAGTAAGTAACGGAGCATGTTCATAACTGAAGGGCTTAAAAATAGGAAGTTAATCAGCAACAGGTAGTGAATTCAAATGCAGAATCAAGAAAGTTTCTATGATGATTGGTGAGGAAGGAGGCATTAATATGCATGTGAAGTAGGATGACCAACCCAAGGAAGACCAAGAAGCTTCATATTTGCTACGGCCACAACCTGCCATCGAAGATCAGATTGTAAATTTATCTAACAATATTTGGTCATATGTAACAAGAAAAATAAAAGGAGATTAACATGTTAAAAATTGAGTTATAAAAACATACGGAAAATGCTTCATTTATTTCATAATAATCAACTTGAGATGGCTCCAGCCCAGCGTTTGAAATCGCCTTTGGTATTGCGAGGGCAGGTGCTGTTGTAAACAACTCAGGAGCCTGCATGAACGTTCTTCCATCAAATAATCCCAAAAAAGTAAACTAAACGAAGCATCCGCTTCACAATATGTAGCAACTTGCAAATTAGGATTCTGAGATGCACTTGGATCAACAATCACTCGGTACCGTACAAAGATCAATAGATTTCAAGTTCCATCTGAAGAAAAAAAAATTATTCATAGTGAATACCTTAGCCGCATCAGCATAGCCTGTGATTTTTGCAATCACTTGCAGTCCAAGCTCTAGAGCCTTCTCTCCGCTTACTAATACCAAAGCAGCTGCGCCATCACTGTCAAAAACGGCTTTTTTAAGTAATACATACCAATTCAGCAATGCCTTCAAAGAGAGCAAAATTAAACTTTGTAAAAATCAACTTGAAATAAATGCCGGTAACTTTACACCAAGTGATCAGCAAAACACATCTAATCTGCAAAATGGAAATATTGTAGCTTTCTAGAACAACGCTGGAAAGTAAATTAGAAAGAAACACCACCTTATGCTGGAAGCATTGCCAGCAGTAACAGTCCCATTATTCTCCTTAAAACTTGGCCGGAGTTTTTTCAACTTGATCGGATCAAACTAGCAAATATAGAAGAATAATATATCAATTCTTAAATCAAGTAAACAAAAGGTATTGATGAACTCTACAATCATAGGTCTAGCAAAATCTTGAGAATGATTAAAGCCAGCCAAAAGCACAAAGGAGACAAAGCCACAATCAATTACAGCACACCATGTTACACAGTAACTTAATAACAAATCAAATGATAAACCCCTGATGATCCTGCTTGTAAAAAAAAGTGTAACCACAATGGCTAAGGGGAAAACACTAAATTGATTGCAAGTAACCAAGCGCTTGTGAAGGAGCATTCTGCTTCTCACTAAATTTATCCACAAGGAACGAAATGTTTATCTGACATCTAGTCATGAAATGTGACATATAGAGACGATAGTTAGGCCTTTCATACATATATTTTTTCTGATATAACTTCTAGATAATAACAATCAAGCATTTATAATTGGTCTTTTCTTAATCCACAAAAATGGCCCATTCCAACCAAAATTTATACTTAGTTCTAACCATTAAAGATGCCAGGAATGAAGTTAAGAAAAGACTTGATTAAGCCCCTTATGGTCATGGTGTTTAAAACTAATTTCAGAGTCATCACAGTGGCATTCCCAAACAAATTGCCCTAGCATGACACATGCCTTTCCAAAAGACGTAGTGAGTAATATAGGACCACAACAAGAAACTAGATAACTCAGTAATAGATGTTGCCCCAAGCATATAAAGAAGGTGACAATAGAAAAGAAATAAATAAAGAACATGATAATTCAAGGAAATATTAAAGATAATACATCTGAATACTGAAATTATAACAAAACAAGTAATCTCATGCAATCAATGCTTTGGGAGAACGTTACCTTGTCTAAGCTTTCATCCTTGTCAACAATTATTGACGGTTTTCCTCTACCCAGCGAAACCTCAACCTATGTGATATAACTTGATAAAGATAAATGAATTTGAAACAAAATAGATCATTCTTTCCAATTATATTACAAACAAATCTCACCGGTGCTATTTCCCATGCAAAGGCACCGCTATCTCGAGCACTTATTCCACGCTCGTTGCTTTGAATAGCAAAAGCATCCTATGAAAAAGATAAAATGAAAGACATTAGAAAATTAATTTGAAGATGAAATCATTTATTGGTCCTCTCTGTGGCATCCACTATGGAGCAATCATTGTCTGCTATAAAAGAGAGAAGCAATGATGACAACTGCCCAAATCGACAATGGTCAACACAACATAAATGAAGCATCTAGATGACATATACACAAAAGAAAGATACAATGAACAAAGCAATGCATCAGTAACCAGTCCAAAATATAAGCTAGCCTCAGAGGCTGGTACAAAGTAAAAACCTGTAAAATAAGAGGATCAACAGCAGCATACACCATGTGAATACTTGGTGAAATTACCTGCTCCTCTCTCGGAATTGAATGATTATCAGAACATAACTCAGCACACACTCCCATGGAGCAATCGTTATAAACATCCCATAACCCATCTTTAAGCATCCCATCAACAATTGTGTCATGTCCAAATCGAGATCCTTTTCTGCAATTCATTTATTTCAAAAAAGATCATTTACAGGGAAACTTTAGCCAACGGCTAAAATATTCATACATACTACATGGGTATATTGTTTCTTTAAATTGTAGCCAATGGTTAAAATTTGTTTATAAACCAACACCTTAAACCATAAAACTCATCAGATACGATACCAACCTTGCTTCTGCCAAATACTTGGGGGCATTTGACATGCTTTCCATACCACCAGCCACAACAATATCATTGATTCCCAGCTGGATGCTTTGTGCAGCAAACATTGTAGCTGCGAACAAAAGTATTTGATTGTTAAGGTTCACTTGTTCATCTTACAGTGGGATACAGATGTTTCGAAACTTGGTAGATGAACCACACCCTTCATCCCAGATGCACAGACTTTATTGATAGTGGTGCAGATCACTGAATTCGGTATCCCAGCACCCAGAGCAGCCTGCCTAGCAGGAGCCTGTCCTAAGTTGGCATTCAAAACATTCCCAAAGAAGACTTCCTGGACAAGAGCTGGATCAACATTTGCCCTTTTAAGAGCACCTGAACATTGTCAATAATCAAGAGAAAGAACAAACGCATTAACACTATTTCCTACAAGCAAACTGAAAAAACTAACAGACAAAGAGGTTAGCAGTGTTACATTCAATGGCAATAGAGCCGAGCTTGGTGGCAGAAAAGGAGGACAAGGAACCAAGAAAGGCACCTATAGGTGTGCGGGCAACACCCACGACACAAACATCTGCAATAAAAAAATAAAATAAAAATACACAGCAAGTGAAAAACTACAGTGACAAAAAATAATGCCTCAGAAAAATTTTAAGATCAATTAAAGATTAAAAAAAAGGGAAAAAAGGTATACCTCGGGGCTTCACCTTGTCTGATCCCGCAGCTGGCGCCATTAATAAATTCAAGTACGATCCAAGCTTTTTTTTTCACTAAGCTGAGACAACAAGAGAGAATGAAAGAAAAAGTTTCAGAATATGACCTAAAAGTGGCATCTTTTTGTAAGCAGTAGAAAAATTAGAGCTTAAATCACTCCTCTCTACACGAATCACAACAAAGGAATGAATCCGTCCCGTGAAATAACATCGTCAATAAAATAATTTATAAAAACCACAAACACTAATCAATATGATTAACCTCCCTGTATGCCCATAGAAAAAAAAAAGACACACGAATTTCAACACGAAAAAACCCTAAAAATCCAACTTTTCTAAGAATCAGAAACCTAACCATCCTGCCAGAACAAACAAATCCTAAAAATAAAGCAGACAACTAATTAAAAAAGCAGCTTTTCCAAGAATCAGAAACCCAAGAACCCTAACAAACCCAACACTAACATCAATAATCCAAAAAATCCCTGACCCAACATCCCTAAAACAGCTCTTTCTTGAAAATTTTCCAAGCAAATCAGTATAAAACCATTCTTAACAAAGAAATTCCAACAAATTAACATGAAAACATTCAAAAACAGTGAATCATATAATAAAAATCAAATCAACAACAGGAATCGAATTAGGGTTTCTAATAATTTCCCACTTTGTCAAGCAGCCAAAGAGAGAAAGAGCGAAACAAAGCGATGACGCAGGCGCTGATGATGAGCTTAAAATGGAACCATATCAAGGAAAACGGTTTTTTGTCGGGTCGGATCTTAAATGGATCCGCAACCCGTTTAAAAGTTTATTTCCAATAAACTTATTAATTAGAAAATTATATTTTTTTTTTTTAAACGTTAAAATATTAACTTCAGACAATTGTTCTATAAAAAAAATCAAATAATTAAATAATTAAATAATTAAATAAACACTTTTTTTTATCAAAATATATATATAATTGATTCAATGTTCATTGGTATATATTATAAAAAAAATCAATTATAAATAAAATGAGCGCAAAAAATATTTTATCTCATTATAAAATATTACAAATTGTTCCAGACTTGATAAAAAATCAAATATATTTTAATATTTGAAGATCGATATATATATATATATATAAGATCCGAATCCGTTAGTGGATTGGATGGCAGTATATTTAAGAAATCGGATCCTTTTTATAGACCCGATATTGTTGGAAATATTTACATTTTATATGCCACATGATATTACGTACTAGTTCATCAACTTTATCATATATATATATATATATATATATATATATATATATATATATATATATATATAACCACAATAAAAATTAATTAAAGGCATGTTCGAAATGTATGTTTTTCCCCTTTTTAATAAAAAAATTAGGGAGTTCACATACTAATTTCAAAAATTATTTTTTTGGTTAAAAAACCATCATGAACTTCTTGTGAAAAAACATTTTTTTTATTTTACGTAAATTCATTATTTCCAATTTTAGAATTTCCCCTTATATATATATATATATATGTTAATAAGGATTGAAAAAACATATTTGATAACTAAAACATTAACATACTATCGCAGTATGATTATGGTTTTAAAAATTTATATATTTTAAGAGATTTTATGTATATTTACAAAACATATAAATATTGTATTCTTAAAAATTATTTAAATATTAATATTCAATTACCATAGTAATGCAATAAAAAACTAATTCAGCATTTCCCCTTTTTACTTTGAAATTATTTTCTAAAACAATTCAGGCCAACATCTCCCCCTTAATAACAAAAAATAAAATCAAATTGTACGGCATAAAACACTCATAATAAAAATGCCACCAAAGGTTCTACTTTGTTAAAAAAACTTTTAATAATAAAAATAAATTTGTTTCAATGCAGATGAAAAGAGAAGGATAAAAAAAATAGTGTTTTTTTAAATAAAATTTTGTAGTTTACTTTAATTCAAAATAGCATATAAAACAAATAACAATATGTTATAATTTAAAACATATATACCACTTTTCCTATTTAAACAAGACTTAAATCTTTGTCAATTTAACCACTCTGATAACCTCATTAAAAATAATATTTGACAGCTGGATTATCGCAGCAGTGACTAAATAAGAATTTTTTTTCACTTAAAGAATAAGTTTCAGACATCACCAGTGAAAAAGGGAAATGAAATATCTAACTCTGTTGCAATAGTCAAAGTATGAAATTCATCTATTAATTTTCTCCATTTAAGGAGACAAATTTCTGTATTAATAATCAAAATTTTCTAAATCATATAATATGAAAGCATTGGTCTATATATATATATATATATATATAATAAACCAAAATATTAAATTGGTACCTAACAATGAAACTCAAAAGGGCAAAAATTAAGCAAGAGTTTGGCTTCAGTAGGTAAACAATTAGCATGCAAAAGCCTGTTTTATGATATCACAAAAAGCAAAAAATCTTACCAGCTAACTGAGGCTTCAGTTAATCATACAACAGCTAAAAACTAGAGATCAGCATGAGCATATCTGCACATCTGGCTGCCAAACATACTCTTTTCACAGAACGAAGCCCGGGATCTTCCGTTGATTCTTCTTCATTTTCGTCCTCTGAGGAACCTTTTTCGAAATTTCTTCTATTCCAATGGATTTATTTTTAATTGTGGCTTCATCGTTGAGATCAGTTGTAATTCCATCAATTCGAAATCTAAAAGGCTCCCGACCCCCGGTGAAGTTTACAATTGTGTGATGATAAAAAAGCAATCAGCTTTGTTCAACTCTATCTCATCGATTAAATTTTCATCTAAGAGAAGTTAAAGCCTCAGAGAAAATGCAGTTTTGATAATGCAGTCTCAAGTAATCCATTTTACCGGAGCTGAGATAATGGTCGTCTAACAATTCGAGGGGAGAGAACTGCAAAAAACATTGAAGGTTGTAAACCGAGAAATATTAATAAGTAGTGTGTGAGAATTAGATCTTCTAAATGAATTTAAAAGATACCTTCACTTAAATTGAAAGAACTCTTTCGAGCAAAAACTTCAACTGGGTCAATATGCTGCTTAGAAAGCAATAGTTGCTTCAAACATTCTTTCCTGTGACATTACAGAGCGGCAGCGGATCATTTCATCTTGTTTCACATATTGTAGGAGTGTAAAATGAAGAAAATAATTCATCAAACAAATGAAACATAATCACGGCCGAGTCTTTGCTCCATGAATTAATGAAAGATTAAACATGGGCCAAGTTCAGATGAAGAGCCTAATCACACAATAAATGTAGATGACTATATAAAAAGCAATTTGGACACATTTTAGCAATATGTAACTCTACGGATTTTGCCTCCAACATTCCAAGGTCTTCAGTTCTAATTATATTCATTTATCAGAGAATATTTTCGGTGCTATCAATCAGAAAGGTGACAATCACAACATGTGACATCAATTAACATCACCTACCTTGCCCATGAAGGAACACGTTTCATCTTGCGTCTGGTATCTTCTTCACCATCCTCATCATCAGAGTCTTTGTATGGAGAAATCTCATATGATAGTATATCTCCACTCACTTTGGTAAAAGACATCCTATCCTGAATTGCAGCTTGCATATTGTCTAAATCATTGTGCGCCTGCAAAGACATTCCAAGAAAAATTATAGGTAGGTCACACTTTGCAGTAAGATATAGCAAGTAAACACGAGTAATAACATGATTACAGGGAGTTTCATCTGCAGGAACATATTTGAAATAACTGATCAAGGCAAACCATATCTGATTTAATAATCATTAGTTAGGAAAATAAGGTCATGATAAAGCTTCTTGTCCTATAGACAGCCAGGAGAGCACTCAGACCAAAGTGCCCACTACCAATTTAGACAGTCCTGGATATGTACTACAATGTATAATATGATGTCTCTGTTATTGACAAGCATGATCATAAAAGAGACAATCTTGAATAACATGCACCTTAATTGCCATAGAAGTGTTTACCTTTACTGCATTATTTGACTCCTTAACTGAATCGTGAGCTTCTGAACTATGATTCCCATGCCAGTTATCAACATCAAGAACCTCAGTGATGCTTGGTTCCAATTCTGCAGCTTCCTTGCGCCCAGCAACTTCTTTATATATGCCTGAATTCTTTTCTTGCCTTCCATCTTCAGCCGATTCTTTCTTCCTAAGCTCTTTGTCATCCTGCATTCACCATCAAAAAAAGTTTGTCAGACAAATTAAATAGAGTAATGGGCTTCAGCATATTGAAGGGGTGCAACAAAGAACTTACGACAGCTTTCTGCCGCAGTCTTTTTCCATCCTTCCCTGCATGTAATTTTTCTCTGCCCAATCTTTGAGGCTTTTTTGTTTCTTGCATACATCTCCGTTTCTTTTCCTTCTCTTTCCTCTCTTCATCTTCTCTCTGCCTCTTTCTTGCCGCAACTTCTGCTTCTTTCTTCTTCCTTGCTTCTTCTTTTTGCTTTTGTTGAAGCCCCAACAGTTTGGCATTTTCCTGTTCTAATCTTTCACGCTCTAGCTTTGCTGCTGCTTTCCTCATTGCACGATCATTTTGCCTTTTTTCCTCCAGGCGTTTTGCAGCTTCTGCAGCCTCTAGTGCCTTAACTTTAACATCTCTCTTCCCTAAAGAGTAATGAAGATACTAAGAAAAAGACAACCTACATGCGCAAGATACCTCTACCCATTATTATAAACTAACCCACATAAGTCTAATGCACTATCTAAATATCCCATCAAACTCTTAAAGTTAACATATAACTTCCATTGACAGATTCAGAACATTGGTTGCATCAAATAACAAATGAGAATGCATAATTAATAGGCTCACCCGCAGCAGGTGCAACTGCTTGTTGCTTTTGCCTGACGAGTGGGATAAATGATGATATGTTGGATACAATATTGCCGAGCTTCCCACCTTTTTCTAGAGTAATATGACTTGCAATCTTTTCTTTCCCTTTTGTAGATAAATCTGGTTTAGTAGATACCCTACAAAGAGATTCAACAGGTCTCTTTATCCCATTATCACCAACTGAATGGAAACAGTTCTCTTTATCATCTGCCTTAACCTTGTCATCGTCAGTACGCCTGATTTCCATACCAGAACACACTTCAATTTGGGCCTGAAAGTATAATTCTGTATCAACTGAATCCAAACTTCCCCTTTCTGGAAATTTTTTGAAGCCAGAAACCAAAGGTTGTGCATTCTGGTAACTTGAAGTCACATCACCAAGCGCTTTCCTGTTATGTGATACCATGTCATTCCCTGAGCCGACTTTCTCTTCAGAGGTGCCTTGTAACCCAATTGGATGCCCATTTTCTTCAGTCATGCAAGAATTCTCATCAATTCGAAAACAAATGAGCTCCGGATTTGAACCCACTTTCTCTGAGCTAGCAAAGCTCCTGCCCGAAATAATTCTCTGACTCATCTTTCCAACCGGTGGAGTTAAAGGAGGTTTCCTTACCACAGAATTAAATCTTGTACTTGAAGAAGATACACTCTGAGAAAGTGACCTACATGATAACAAAGCATCAAACTCTGGCCCCAAATTACCATATAGAGTAGTGATGCTTGAGTCCTTGCTAGTTCTGGTATGTGTCATGCCAATATTATGAAGTTCAACAGAATTACTTAACCTCATATGATCTGGCATTCTAGAAGGTAATGACTGATATACATCAGGAATTTCGTTTATCTTATAATTGGTCAAAGGGCGGGATAAAGGTGTAACAACACTGCCAGATAGACGTAGTGGCTCGAGTAGTGAAGCCTGCTTTTCCGAGAGAACAGAAAAATCAGAATAATTAACAGCAACCTCATTTTCGGTCAAAGAAGGAAAAGCAATGCTGAACCCCTCAAACTCTGGCATGGTCTCATCACAACCAAACTTATCATCGCCATTAGCTGACAACCTGACTGAATCACGTGCATGCAAAAGTTTCTTTCCATCATGTATGCTCATCAAATCATTAAATTTCCCAAGATTAATAGATTTCCTCAGAGTTGCTTTTTCCAAAGCATTCTGAGGTAACTGACTATTTCGACTGGCTAGTGGAGTAAGATTGCTTTCTTGATCAAGTGAAAAAAATTCCACGTTTTTCACCTCATCCTCTACACAATCTCTAAAATCCCCAAATGACTCAACGAGAGAATGAACTGAAGGCACAAATGTATTTGTCATCTCAACATTGATTCCCCCTTTTAAGCAATCAACACCCTGCAAAGAAATTGTTACAATAATAGTTACTGCAATGCAAGCAGCCTAGAGAAAAGACAAATTGACTTTCTTATGAACAAACACAAAAATAAATAAAAGGTCATTAATAGTGCATTTCCACAGACTAACAAGCACCTATATCCAAGCAGGGATACATACAAAAGGAAAGAAGAGATAGAATTCCAACCAACATTTACTGATTAAATGTCAACAAAATGCAAATTCTGAACTGTTCATAAGAACCGCAAGTCAAATTGCAATAAGATAGTTACAAATAAACTTGCAGTACCTTAAGTCCCAGTGAATTACATATTCCCAATCAGTCATGCTTTCTCCAATTAAAAACTTAAGTTTACTCAAATACAAAAATGATAAGAAGAGAGCATATCGTTTAAATGTCATTCATTAACTTAAAGAGAACTTGTTGAAATTTTATCACAAAACATATGATACAGTTTCTCCTTCGTTAATGCAACATGAAACAGTGGCAAAATAACAAGAAGTCCAATTATGTAGCATAAATACCTCCGTCAAACGTTTTTTCTTGTCCTTGTGTAAATTTTCAGAAATGCCTTGTGCAGCCACACCAGGCATTTCAGCCTCAGCTTCACCGGACAGTGAGAGAGTTTCAAACTCCATTGGAGCTATAGTACCATTCTCAGCAGTGGTCTTGAAAATGTGATCATTGCCTTCCTTAGTAGGAAGGAGCTTGGACCTCATCCCAAATGAGGTAGCAAAAAAATCATCTGATTGATCAATCTTTCTCCTTTTCGGCCATGTGATTGCACATGCATCATCTGTGGTTATAACAGCTGGCTTCATGGAGCTTGCAACATTAATTTCATTTGACTCACAAGAAGCAGAGTTCTTAAGATTAATCGTCAAGCTCCTTAAGGAGTACCGATTTTGTGGAGGTGCATTCTGACTTCCAGTTTCGCATGGAGTAAGTTTGTCTTGTTTGACGCTTCTTTTACAGGAATCATACTTACCTTCAACACTGACAAAATTGGTTGATAAAGCGCATGCATCTGGCAGCACATGTGGAACATCACCACTATCAGGGGTCTCTCCAGTGACATGCTTCTCCTGAAAACCCTTTTGATTGGGATCACTGATGATTCCCTGCAATTTCGAACAGTTGCCTACTCTTTTAGAACTATTTACCAAACAACCTCTGCCTTTATCTAACACATTAGAATTTCTTGAAAATTGCATCACGTCCAGCACAGCTTGCTGAGCTTTACCACTAGCTTGCATAATTCTAGGCTCTGTGACTCTTGGCTCAACAATTTCAGCAGCACAACTTCCTTCAGCATCTGCGAGAACTTGATGTGTTTCATAGGGCAAAGAAGCATCACTGAGAGAGGAGCTTGTGCATTGCAGGACAGTGCTGCCTGTTTTTCTCTTTATGATTCTATCCAGACATTCCTCTCGGACAGTCTGCACTGCATTTGGTAATGACCTTTCTTTCCTATCACCATGCATAAGCATCACATGGTGTGACAAATCCATGTGTTTGTTTGGCAGACAATCTTCTTTTGATAGACAAACTCCAGATAAGCATGGAGAAGTTGAGTTATTTTCACAAACTCTGGCCATTGTTGTCAAAGATGGCAGGTCAAGTACTTGCAAAGCTATTCTGCCCTTGACTTTGCTCTGGGAGTTGCATTCTGATTCCTCCTTTGCATGCAAATCCAAACGTTCACAACCACCATGTGAAGCAGAGTTTGCTTCCTCGAAGCAGTGTACAACTTCCGTGGTATGCAAAGCATCTGCTCCCACAAACTGACTGTTTGCTAGAAAAACATCTTTTGAGTTCAAACTTCCACATTTCTTCTTCACTTCCAAAATTGGAACAGACTCCGATATTGTCAGATCTTCCCTTTCCAAAACAGTGCCACTAATTACATTCGAAGAAAAATGAATAGCTTCAGCCGAGCCATTGGTCTCCAAAGGCTTAAAGGCTTCAGTGCTTGCACCACCACTGCAATGATCTTTTCCAACAAATTGTCCAAGACATTCCAATGTACACCCACTTGCTGCCTGTAGACCATGTAGCTGACCTGAAAATTTTATTTAATAGTTCAACATGCAATTTCTCACAGGAGATGAATAAGCAAGCTTATTTTCAAAATTAGGACATGATGTCATTTCAGACGACAAAAGAAATCGGCAAGAATGCCGTTCACCTGTAAGGCAGGATGCTTGTTCTAAGCTATCCACTTCAGGAAATTTGGCACCAGATCGGATGTTTGCAGCAGGCCTACCTTCTGGCATTCTGCTGTTGATTTGTTCACTATCCAATAAATCATCCTCATGAAGCCACCTGGTATGTGGAGAATTGTGTGCTTCAAAATTTTGCATATTAAATCTTCCTTCTGCTGATTTCAGAACATCTGTGTTCAAAAGTGAAGTTCCTGACGAGTTCCATTGAATTTCCCTACATGTCATATGCTGAAACCCACATTCCAATGAACCTTTTCCACAAGCGTCCTGCAAATTACCAAGGTCAGCTGGCAACTTCTTCAAGGAGCTCAATGCAGAGTCTCCCACAGGAAATAGTTTATTTTCAAAGGATCCACATTTAGGTTTGGATGATGAGCCACAACGACGAGACAAACTTTCAGGCACTGGAAATGGATCAGAAGCACATCCTGAATCATTGCAATTAACTCTCTCAAGTTCTAGGTTTTTCTCCGAGACCCATATGCTCCTATCCATGGTGCACATCATTTCATCAGTAGGCAGCGCATCCTCTCCCTCAAACTTCCTGGTCACAAAAGGACCATCACCTCCACTAAAATCTTGCAAAGGAAATTCCGCAGCAGACGTTGGCAAGACCTTTGATTTGGAAACATCCATCACATCAGGAATTCCCTGAGTAATCTTTTCCAAACCTTTAGCAGATATACTGGGCAGACCGGACGCCTCCACAACAGCATCAAAGTGAAGTTGCTTTGGTTCAACAATAGATTTGAAATCAGACGCTCGCAAACCCACAACATTGCCAGTTTCCAAACCAAAACGAGCAGGAGAAACAACAGTTATAGCATTCTCACTTTCTTTAGTCTCAACAAGACGTGATGGAATGGCTGCACCAATACCGTTATTTTCAATATTTTCTGCAATGATAGATGATGCTAAATGGATATCTGTTTGAACCTCCACTACTGCATGAACACCATCCTCTATGAGAATTAATGATTCTTCTTGCCTCGATAACTTATCAGGAGATTTTTGTTTCCGAGCCCTTGATTGAGTGGCCTTACAGCCATCTAAATTGGAAGCTGACAAGTTCTTCGGTTCCAATCCTGTTTTGCCATTATCAGGTTTCAAAGCAGCAGCCTTGGATCTTGTCATTCTTCCATTGAGGCCATCTACACGCATGCTACTTGTCGCAACTCCATGTTTTGACGTTCTTTGTTTCTTGCGCAGACGAGTCTCAAGGTCATTCTGCCTTGATCTGGAACGTTGGATACAGGCAAGTGGGTCTACTCCATCGTGGCCCTCCGCAACTGGTGATTCAACCGGAACATCAGAACCTTGTTCTCTGTCCTTGGGACAGTTCTTGGGCACTGATTGATCCAAAGCACATGTCTCAGTGAAGGTATTGCTTGACTGAAAGATATTATCGCCCCTTAGAGATGGAAGAGTAAATAGAGACTTGTGATTCGCTAAGGGAGTAGTGAACCTTGGAGGTGGAAATAAGATACCGGAAATAAGTTGTTCCCTGTTCATCTCTGAAACAAGATACCAAGAATTGGTGAACTGCTATTTCTACAATTCAACAACCAACTTGTCATACCCAAATTAATAGCACTAGTAAATGGCAATGATATTTATTTGAGTTAATCCAAATAAATACCCACTAAATTTTTACTACAGCAACTCAAAGAATTCAGAATTTCACCAATTAATTTAACATTTTCAATGAGCTATAAAAAATCGACTGCCAAAATTACAGAATAAAAAAGATTAGAAATAACATTTATACAAAAGAAACTAGTTAATATATTGGCAAAATCTTGCGCATTTATCTTCATTGTTAAATCATGGACACTAAAGAGTTGAATCAGGAGATCAACTTCGTTGTTGGTAAAATCACAATCAACCTAGTTTATATAAGAAACAAATGCAAACAGCTAGTTCCCAGCAAAATTCGACTGGGAATCAAGAACCCCAAAATCATAGCGCACATTCTATTTCCCAACCCAAAAAACCAAAGCAACCTAAGGCAAAAATAACAATAATAATAATAAGCCACCTCCACATTCAAAGAAATTGCAATCAAGAAACACAACCTCACCAACCATTCAAACCCTAGATATCAAATACAAAAGAAAGGCGAAACCTTTTGGATAAACCCCAGCAGCAGACTCCGATCCAGAGGCGAGGAGCCAGGGAGGAGGTCGGCAGCCATGGGCGAGAAGATTAGAAGCCAGAGATTCCGAGTAGGATTCCTCTTGCTGGCGGAGCTGCGCCTGTATCGATCTCCTCCGGTCAAAGATCTGCATGAATAAGTGCTCCATCGACGCCATCTAAGACCCCAATTCCGAATCGGGATCGAGTAAATCCGCCCAAATCGAAACCCTAGGGAGGCCAAAACCCTGAAACAATGGTTAGGGTTAGGGTTAGGGTTAGGGTTTTCCTCATCGAGAGAGATCGAGAGCGAGGGAGCGAAGACGAAGAAGAGAACGGAGAGAAACGGCTACCAACGAGGGATTCGAAAAAATTCGAAATGGGGTTCAGTTATTCGTCCGGGGACGAAGATAAGATCCTATTTTGGACACGTGGAGAGTTGTGGCCTGTTCTCGATCGCATGTATTTGATTGCCACGTGTGAAGGTTTAGGTTATTTACATTGCTGCGCGGTGTTGATGGTCTCCGTAAGCAGATGTTGTGCAACGGATCAATTAATTAGTATTTTGTTTATTTTTCGTAAATAAAAATTAGGGAAATTTGCTTAGGAATCCCTATAAAAATGATTATTGCTGCAAAAGCCTCTTAAATGTTGCTTTTATTTCTCCTGAGATTAAAAACTAGTTAATTTTCAGGTTGAAAAAGTTTTTTAAATAAAAATTTTAATTTTTGTAGATAAATAAACAAATAGCCTTTACACTGGGAAATTAATATCAGCAATTGTTGAGAAAAAGTTTTCTACTTACAAATTTTTTTCTTCTTGAGTTTATAACTTGTTTCAACTTAAATTACCAAACAATCAATTTTGTATAAATTAAAATATTCAACAATACAAAAAATATTTCAGAGTTTTTACACTTATCAAGCCTGGTATATCCATTTCAGAAATAAATAAATTATATATATATAATATTTTATATAATATTCATGTAAATAATACTTGATCATAATCCAAAGACTTTCAATTAACATTTCTACTAAACAATAAACAATAAACAATAATCTGCATGCTTACCTAAATAATTTATTGCCATATATATATATATATATATATATATATATATATATATATATTAAGAATTGAAAGTATTACATTCATTGGATATCAAACCTATGTTAATGTGCATTAACACATACATAATTATATACAAATATTACATGTATCATCTTTTTAATTTTTTTTTTTTAACTTCAATGGGGTTCATGGCCCCCCTTCTGCATTTTCGACACAACTTCCGGTGTCATATCATATGTAAAAAAAAGTAGAAAAATAAAAAATTAATGATTGTAACAAGTATTCCTTGTCAAAACACCAATTATATCATCTTCTCAAACTTTTCAAGTTTTTTCACCCTTTGCATTGATCTGATAAGGAGTGCCAAGAAGACGACTGCAATGAAGCATCACAGTTCACACAATCAAAAGAATGTCAGCTGGATAATCTCAAACATCTAAATCACAAGCCATCAAAAAAATCGGAAAATCAGTCAATAGGTTTTCCTGTCATAGCAAATATGATAGCGGGTACGATAAAAAAAAACAATGGAAAACAAAGCTAATATTTCTCAAATCTAATTCAAACCAAAACTGGAGCAAAAGATGGTGATTTCTTTCATCTCATCAAATTGATGAAGTAAAAAAAATCTGGGAGGAAGGCAATACGATACGATTGTTTGCCGTATTTTTTCATGTGGGCAAACAATGTTGAAAATGTAGATGGACGCAGTATAATGAGTTTGTTTAAAGAAACCAAAGTGCAAACTTGAGCTACTTATTTACCTGCACCGATGTATGTTCCATTTGCTATCAATTGGTTCCCTTGGCTGCTTAATGAGACTCCGACATTCAGCAGGCTTCCACTCAAAACCGTGTAGATAGTAGCCATTTGTAGGATAGCTGCTTTCCGTGCAGCTCGTTCAGACTGATAAAAGAATTAAGCATAGCACTTCTCAGTCAATGAGTAATGTTGCCCCCACGGCACCAATGCTAATGAAAACATAAGAGAGCAGACTATCAATTCAATATATAATTAAGGGCCGTTATCTAAGCCTGACTATTTAGAGGCCTGATATGTTCCTAACTTCCAGGAAGTGCATGCTTTCTCATATGATGCATCTTCAGCATTAATAGACCTGTGATGTTAATACAAGTACACTAATAGATTATTGCAAAGTGATGGGCCGTTGAGGAGGATAAGCAGTAGATTGTCGTCTGAGTGTCAGTCAATGGTGTTAACAGAGTTCTGAACACCATAAAGGCAAAGTTTTAAATCTAATCTAGTTGCTGAAAAACATTTAGCATTTTCCAATTAATTGATCAATGGCAAATATACCTCAAGTACTCTGACTCGGAGTTTCAAATCCCCGGCTTCAAGTTGTTTCACAAACTCCTCTATCCGCTGGATTTTGTATGGCATTGATATGGTAGAGTCTCTAGCCTGCAAAAAAGAGGGGGAGTAGGTAAGGAGTTCATGACAAAACTTAGCACTAGTTTAAAAAAAAAAAATGAAACAGAAGAAGCAAGATAGAAAGTTGTGAGTACATCATTAGCTTGCCGCCTTATCTCCTGCACAAGTTCTGCTCCACTCCGTTGATTTTGCTTAATGTCTAGCAACTCCTGAATTTCCAATACATCAAAGATGCATATATAAATAGTTACATGTAGATTTATCAGAGAAAATATCTGTTAGGAGCTTAATACATAACCAGTAAAGCACAAACAATTTCCAAAACATGAACAAAGTACATACCTGTGCATATGGCGCAGCAACTTTTGCAAATGAAAAATTGGGATCCAGTGTATATCCAATACCTGACGAGCAATCAGATTTAGTAACAATGAAGTCACCCTCTTTACTATCAAGTCATGCCACAGTGTGCCTTGTGAGAAAGCAAGTAACAAACCATACTCTCTAAAATTCAAACATCGTCCAGGGTAATTTGATTTCATGAGCCATAATATTAATGTTTACCCCTTTTCCCCTCAAAGCACAACAAACATCTTGTTGTCAAAAGCACTTAAGCGACAAGAAGAGCCCATAGGAAATAGGATCTGCTACTAACAGATCGAGAATATAATATGGATGGATAATGCCCAAAGACCATGCTCGTTCACTCAAAAACCAAAATCCCATCCTTAAATCTCAGGATTCAGAAATTAGTGGATTAGAAATGGACGTAAAGGTGAATGATAACGTAGAAGAGGAATATTGTTCAATTGAATGATGCAAATGGCTTGACCACTGCCTCAATGATGGACTTTGCAAGGTCATTTTCAAGAATTTGATATCAAACAAGAAAAAGGCTATTCAGATCCAGAAAATTTTCATGAATACCTTCATTGATCACTGTAATATCTCTGATATACAATAGAGATCATGAAAATGGGGTTATTCACTGAAAGGACACTCATGAGTGAGCGTTAAGAATATTTTCTTATTCATTGTTTGAAAATCCAGGCTTCTACAGTACATCTACAAACAACATATTAAAAAAAAGGAAAAAGAAAAAAAACACAAGGAAAAAAGAAGCTTTTGAAAAAAATGGCTAGAGGTAGGGCTTGCACCTTCAAGAGTTGAGAATGCCCTTAAGACAAATGTGAAAGTAGCTGGAAAACGGAATGGCTGATCTACAGCAATTGCAAACAAATCCTGAAATAGAGAAGAAACCCATGACAAACACTGTAATATCTATCAGACGATAAAATTTGAAATATGTACTAAAATTTTAGTTGTTTAAACCTGAAATCAAGTTTTTAGCTATGCTTATTATTTCTGAAGTAGCTTAATCCTGAAGAGCTTTTGCAACTAGAATATTCAGAAGATTCAAAGGGAACTTGAAAAGACTTGAATTTACTTAAGAAATTACACTAGAAAATCTATATGTGGAAAGAGAATGAGGGGAGTGTTATTGGCTGCTCATTTATGTTTCTAAGAGAAATTTAATGGAAGTACCAGTCCAGCTGGGATCTCGCAAAAAATGTCTCTTTTAAAATTGTTAATAAGAAAAAAAGAAGTCCTAAACAATGTATAGAACACGGTGAAGCGCCTTATTTATTTTCATGTCAATTGGTGATATGAAAGACTTTGGAAAAAGACCCATGAGACTCATAAAAGGTATATGCATTAAAATTAAAATTGAAATCTAAATACTGGTGAAAATGATAATATGATTTTCATTTCAGTTAATTTGGCAAATATGGATGTCAATCCTCTCTCATCCTACCAGCTTAAAATTTTGGGTTAAATGGAGTCTAAATAATATGATTGGTTGCATCAAGCATGGTATCAGAGGTTGGTTTGTTTAATTTCTTTGTAACATGAATTGTTAAAATAGAATAGCACATGTAAAGGGACATATTAGAGTAACCAATAGCCCTATCAGTTAATTTGGTAGATATGGATATGAATACATAAGCCCGAGTCTCTCATCCTATTAGCTTAAGTTTTTTGGGTTTAAATTAGCGCAGATTACTTGACTAGCTTGTATCTCACAGTCAAAACTCATTTTTCCACAGATTTAGAATTTTCTTTCAAGGAATAGTTAGGACTCTTTTCTCTTAATACAATCAAATTAATTAATAAGCCCACATCAGTTAACTTGGTAAATTTTGATAAGACAGAAAATTCTCAGGTGGTAGATGTGCATTTATTGCTCATTTTGCTATTCTCTATCATCATTGTTCATCATTTGCACATTACCTCACCGATTGCAGAAAGAGTTTGAGCCTGATCTGGTGTCTGACTCAATAAATTATCCAGTAAAAATTGTACAGATCTCCTCACCTAAAAATTTTGTTCTCAACTTGTCAGTTTAAAAATAGCAGAACTAATCTAAAACGTACATAGTTCGAATACAAACCGGTGACAAGTCTCCTGTTGGTTGAAGTGCTTCAAGATCAATGAGACATCTTATAACCTGCAAAAAGAAAATGTTGTCATATGAAACACCAAGTCCATACAACAGGACTACTAAAATATTCTACTCCTCAGAAGCATGTCAGGCTTCGCAGACTGAGACCAGAATCTGTTTTCAATTGAGTGGCATAGCTATAGGATTTACAACTTAGTGTGATACCACATGGAAAGTAGAGATCACGTGCATTTTAATAGCCAAATTTCCCATATCCAACAATGTAACCATCGCATACAGGAAGCTGGATCTCACACTTTAATTGTAAGAACACAAACACAGCCAAGAGATATTTCATAGTGAATTTTTTCTTTGTTAAATATGTCAAGATTACGTGTTTTCAAAAGTTTATCAACAATGAGAACACAGACGGCCTTATAAAATCAGTACCGTGGCATGAGCAAATGAATTTTGTAACCCACCTAAATTTGCCCTGCTCCACCTTATTTGGGTAAATTATTAAAAAATCCTTGAGAATTTTCATTCTTTCTGCTTAGTCCTCACTTTTCTCATTACCTTTTACTCTTCACTTTATTAAAATTATTTCATGTTCATCCTTACCTACTAGGGTTAGGCTATTGGTTTTTGATTGATACCAATATTATCCAGTCCACACCAGTGACACATCTGGCACCAGGCATGACTGCCATCGAACTGGGGACATGATGTCACCCGTTGCCCAATCATGGCATTACATAATAAATTAAACATACAACTCATTTTCATGACAACAAAATTTGAGTGAAATATTCGCTTATGTGTGAATTCAGTCATAAGATGCCGCACTATGGCATAAATATTAATTTACACCTTTCTTAGACAAAAAATTGAAATTAAATTTCCATCTTATAACCTGCAGACAACGATGTATGCAGTAATTACGTCATGCAGTATAAAAACTTATGCAAAGGTATACATATTATATCACAGTCAAAACATTACATACTCAGAATATAACGGGGTCGATTGATGTTATTAGGAGAAAAGCTTAAAGTGTTCAATAAAAATAAAAGTTAATAATGCTTCACAGTCTAGTGTTACTGAATAACAGTAGTCGCTGTGAGAAACAATACCTTATTTGAATCCTTTTCATAAACCGCATAGAATAATTCAAGTAATCTCTCCCTTGTGAAGGATTTTATTTCACCCATCATGCCAAAATCATAATAAATGAGAGATCCATCCCTATCAATGGCAAGATTGCCTGGATGGGGATCAGCATGAAAGAAACCTGTCTTCAGAATCTGAAATGATAATAAAAATAAACCTGTTAATAGTTCACATGAGTAGACCTCATTACTTCGATTTTCTTAGAAGGAAAATTCACAACAGTTGAACCCAGATGAAACAGTCAAAACATTGGCAAGATACACCTTGAACAGTCTCACTTGGCATGCCAGGCTAATATCCCTCAGCACTTCAGATTTCAGGATGACAAAAGGATGCATTCAAAGTCTAAAAGGAAGTTTACAAGAAGAAAGACCAGCAATTTGTTCTGATTTAATTATAAGTTTACAGTTGCCAATATAGCCTCAGTACATATACATTCTTTTAACAAATTATGCAAACAATTCTACAAAAAACTTTCTAAAAGCAAGGAATTCTTGATTGCTACATACTGATTAAAGGTAGAAGAAGAAATATATTTGCTCTTCATCACCATCCTACCTAAAAAATAGTACAATTGAAACAAATGGCAAGACAATCAAAGATGCAAATCCATTTGAAACTCATTAACTAATGATTGCTTTCATTACTCTAGTGCATCAATCAAAGAGTATATTATTCAAACAGATGATCTTATTAGTAGAATTAAATCCCTCATCAGAATGACATGTGAAAGCTACAGAAAAAGTACTACAAAAATGTAATGTTAGAGAACAACCACGCCATCATAGATATAATAGGAATTAACTCACCCGTGAGGATAAAATATTGCATCACATACCATATCATAAATATGCGTCAAAGGGAATATTGAAATGAAATCAGATAAAGCTTTGAAGCCCATACAACATAGACATAAATTAGATAAGATCCTAAACATACCTGAATTAAGTATGCCTCTATTGCACGAGAAGCAATCTGAGAGCGATTGTAGCCTCGTGCCTCCATTTTTGCCGTGTTATTTATCTTAATTCCTATTAAAAAAAGAAGCTTCATTAATCATATTCTGCAAGCAAATAGCTTAAATTGCAACACTTCATATTCAACCAAGCTGACAAGTACATTGATGACTACACAAACACAAACTTAATGCAACAGAATAATAATAGCAATGATGGCATTACAGCTAAACTTACCAGGAACATACTCCAAGGTTAGCACTTTTGTGGAAGTATAGTCCCAATGGACAAGCTATAAGCATGAAGGAAAAAATAAATCAAGATTTAGAAAATCTTAGTAAATTTCCAAATTGAACATATTACAGGCCAAAAGCAACAAAAGGGAAGTGATTAATTACATAAGAGATATTCAATCAGGAAAACCAAGCTTTAACAAACAGGTTTTGATAGTGAAAGAAACCTACAGGTATGCGAACCCACTTTATGTTACGAAAATCCCGACGGAATCTATCAGCATTTTTTCCTTCATTGATATAATCAATTTCTTCATACAGAATCCTGAAGTTCACACAAATAACCAAATATTATGAAAATAAAGCCCCATAAATAATCAACAAGAAACAGAAAAAGACTTATGCAGGAACATCTGAGATGGAAACATCAGCAATATCTGAGAAAAACATTGTCGCCCTAATAAATAAATCAAAGGCCAAAGACACATAAACCATTAGAATCATAAAGTTCTTAGGACTAAAAACTGAATACCACCTTTAGCAGATGATTGGGAATTCCACATGGACCATGAGATGGATTAAGTACATGAAAGGCATCAACAAAACTTAAATGCTTACTTCGAGCATTCATCATATATGCCTAGCCAATCCCTTGAAGGACCTCCAAATGTTTCACTCCTCTGAAAATATTCCGCTATTAGTTTTAAATTTCCTGCAAGAAATGTAATGATTATGGTTGAACTGATCCTAACAATAGAAATTATCATGCTGCAATAATAAAGATAACCTGGATATGTACTTCATAGTAGAAGCACTTTAAAACCATCATAAAAATATTAGAAATATAAAAGGCTATAGATCTCTTACTTAGGTCAATATCAAAAAGTTTCTGAAGACCAGGTCTCTGGATCTTTACCACCACTTTCTCCCCATTATGTAGAATAGCCCGATGCACCTAAATATTGTGATCAAAAGTCAGATTACAATGGGCCAAAAAGTCAAAAACATTTAAACACATTACAAGATATGTTGAACCGGTAAGAACATTTGAACACATAGCAGGGTTAATTTAACCAGTTAAGTATCTGGATTCTGGTGATCCAAAAACCCAAATACTATTATACCTAACTCACAATTACAACCAACATACTCATATATACAGGCTTATGCTCTTCAGAGAGAAGATGTGATATCAATAAGGCACCCCATCCTTGTTCAGGGCGTCAAGTGGTAGCTTTATACTTGACCGAGAAAATTTAAAAAAAAAAAAATGATGTAAACAGTATAACCCTTCTTTGTTTTCATAGTATACTTCCATAATAGCAAATCAGTCCTGTGTATACAGATCCAAAAAAATACGTGACAAGAATAGAAGGCTCAGTTACAATACGTGACAAGATAAACTAACACATGCAACGTTTTCAACAAATTAGCTTCACCAAGAATAGAAGAACTAAGTGACCAACTCAACTGTAAGTGCAAAAAAATGGAGTCAATTCTTAAGAAGTAGCATGCAAGATTGATAATAAAAGAGAAATGCATGTAAAGGCATGCATCTAAAGGCCACGATGAACAATTAGTACATTAATGTAACAAACACCTGACCAAGACTAGCAGCAGCAATAGGTTGTTCTTCAAATTCTTTGAACAATATATTAACAGGTGAACCCAGCTCGCGCTCTATGAATGCTCTAGCCTTTTTGGATGAAAAAGCTGGCACCTTATCCTACATTAATAACCAAAACTCAATGAACTCAACAAGTTTTGAGAAAATTAATTCTATGAAATTGAATCATGTGAAAGTCTCAATAATGAGAATTGAATGAAGGGTGAAAAATCTTTGGTATCGTAAAGAAATTCAAGGAAAGATCAAAATTCTCTGAATAGAATCAAATTGACAAACAGATTCTAATTAATGAAAACATATTAGGCAATTCCACATAATCATAAGTTGGAACAATTGTATATTGCATGCATTACCAAAAAAATAATAAATAAACACTATCTATTGTCCATGTCTTTTGGTCCACTTGTCCAGTTGAGCATGTGGGAAAAATGCAGTGTTCACACCTTGAATTGAGAAAAGGAAAGATTGGTTACTTTCATAAAAAGTATTGCTTCGTGGTGAGAAATCGCCCTAGAAGATAAACACCCAAGTTTGATAAAACGAACCCATAAGACAAGTACCTGCAACTTGGCAAGCTCGTCTACAAATTCTCTTGGGAATAAATCAGATCTTGTTGAAGATAACTGTCCACATTTAATAAAACATGGTCCAAGTTGTAACACTTGTTCTCTTAACCATGAAGCAGTCCTTTTCCTTCTAGCTTTCTGTGTGCCAAGAAACTAGCATCAATATTCAGATATGATAGCAATAATAACTTTGTTGTTTAATTGGCAAGTTCTTCAGATGAAACAAATTTAACACCAGCCAAATATGGCAGTACAAGGAAATGGCACCTTTGTAAGTATGATGCATTAGGCACTTCTGTCCTTATACAAGAATTGTATCTCAAATGTAATAGAGAAGAATTACTTTACAAAAAGAGAATTTCACACCCTAAGAAGTAGTAGAGAAGCCCAGCTTGCTAAAGCAGTTTATGGAACAATTCCATGAGGGAAAGAGAAGGATAGCTTCAGCCACTCAACACTTAGCATTGCCAATACTCAAACAAAATCAACCTTTCAAGGCTCAAGGAAAAGAACCGCCCCAAATAAAAATAATAAAAAAAATCACCTGCTTGTCTTCTGTGAACCCATCAGGATAAGCCCATTTGGCATTGTCGAAAAGAACTCGCACTCGAAGCGAAAGCACAAAAGACCATACATCTATTGTCCTTTGCCAGGAACTATAGTTCTCTTTTGCCCAGCTGAAATTTTCATCTGAAGGCAAAACTTTCCACTCTTCATCAAAAAGGTTCTCCTCTGTCACTGGCTTTCTCTGGGTTCTAACCAACGCCGATGTACTATTCTTTTTCATAATGCTTACACGATTAACAACCACCTTTGAACCATTCACAGAATCAGTTCTCCCATTGAAAGAACCCTTACTCTTCATTAATTCTTTTGTTGATGCCATCCTGTTCACTCGACCATTAATGCCAATTGACTTGGCTGAATGACCATTGATGCCTACCCTATTAGAATCCAACTGGTGGCCTTCAGACACAAACCTTGTAGGTCTTCTTTCCAAGAAATCATTCACAAAAGTTTCGAATTTTGGATATTTTAGATTGGAAATAGAACCCAAGAAACTTAGATCATCCGCTAGTCTTCCTTGATCTAGCTTCTCAAATCCACGGCTACAGCAACCATGGGAGGCCAATGTCACTGCCATTAGATCAGAAATCCAGATTTCGAAGACCTTGCAAACGAGATGACAAACACAGCATAAGAAAGAAAACAGCATCAAAAAATGATTGTAAATGAAGTTTTGTAGCAAATATAAGGTCCAAGTCTACCGTGCCATTGAAAAGTTTTATTACAACCCCAGTTCTCTTCCTAAAGACATGATGGTCGAGATTAGCCAGCAAAAAGCAAGTGTGGTGTTAAAATCCAGATCCAAACACAGTATCAGTACCGAAACTTTACAACCATAAAAAAAAAATTGCTTTTTAAAAGAAATTTTTTTTTTTAAAACTTCAAAGTCCATTAAAGTCAAAATCTCTGAAAATTTTAATCAAATTTACCACAATCTTCAAACCAAGATCAAATCTTTCCTCACATTCTCCCATTTCACGAACTCCGAGCTCAAAAAACCACAGATTCCTCCAACAAACTCAATCTTACAGTCAAACCCAATGATTTCCGCTAATCCGCAACCCACACCAGCTCAAATCACTCAATCCTCATCGAAATCCATTCAAATCTCAAACCCTCCATTTCATTCAACTCAAAGCTCAAAACAACCCAAACACACACACACACACACACGCACAAATAATGGGTAAAAAAAACACTGAATTTACTCACCGCGAGACTCCTTGACGAACAAGAAACAGAACCAATCAAAGAAAAAGGAGATCAAAACAGCCAGCAAGTCGAATTAGAGCTCGAATTAGAGCTCAATCGAGACCCCGAGCTACCACAGAGAAAGAACAAAAGAAACCCAATAGACGAATAGAAATAGAGAAATTGTGATTCCAGAGCACGCGCGTAGTTCATTGAAAAAAATAGAAAACGCACCCAAAATCACACCCATCTCATCCAGTATTACGCACCACGTCAGATCAAAAACAAAGGTATTGATGACATGGCTTACTCTGATTGGTGGTACCAGTACTTTTAGGTTTTTTTATTTCCTTTTCAGAAAATCCTAATGGGGCCCACTTGAAGCCTTCTGGGCCTCAACTTAGGGCATGTTTGGTTCACTGAAGTCAGACCCGAAGTGACTGAAGTCATGAGTTCCGGCTCACTTTTGCATGTTTGTTTCACTGAAGTGAGGACTTCAGTGCTGATGTGACAAGTTCCCAACTTCCTCACTTCCCCATTTGACTTCGGCCCAAAAAACTCCGAAGCCACCACTTCGGTGTTTCACTTCCACGCACGCGAGGGGCACATGAGGGTTAAAGTCACCTCGTGAAGTCGGCCGATGATCTTCACTCTTGCATCTAGGGCTTTCAATTGGTCGCCGCCTCTCGCACGATCACCGGTGAAGCTCCTCTGAGATCCATTCCCCTCCGGCCCGGGCCAGGGTCTCCGCACTCTCTTCTTGTAGCCTCCTTCACGATCAACGGTAAAGCTAAGGTCTACTAAAGCGGCTCCGATCGGGGGTTTCTCCAAGTAGTTACCGTCCTCTTCCATGATCTACTGCTTCCCCTGATTCTTACTTGGTTGTGGGTTTTACTTCTTTAGTCTTTTCATAGAAACAAACAACTTCATCTCTAATATGTACATTTCCTCTTTGAAATCCCTAAACAGGTTCTTCCCTGACAGATTGTCTCCAACAAATCCAGTGTTATATTTTTCTCGGTTTGTGGTGAGTGTTCATCCTTCCCTTCTACTAACCTTGGACCGTGAAGAATTAAGTCTGAAATTGTTTTTTTTTTGTTTATTGTTTGCAAATCTGTTTTACACTATTCTCGATCACTGTCTTCTTCATATTTTCGGTGAGTTCTTAGTGGTGTCGCTCCAGATTTTGAGTACCTTCGGCCGAGTGTGTTGATATTGTTTGTTGTCTTCTTTAATTCCTTTCACATAATCGGTTTGCTCCACTGACCATTAGGAATGTATTGTGATTTACTGTTGGTACTTTGGTTGTGTTTTTTATTTTTCCCTTCGTTTTATGCTATGCAAATGCTGCCTTCACAGACAACTGTCTCTCCTGGAGTTATTTCTATATGTCATTCAGCTGAATTTTCCTGCTAACTTACTCATTTGTATGTTTTCCTCAAGGTATTTCACTTATGTGGCTTTTTGTTGGAAGTGCATCCTCATCACATCTAATTTTGTGGTCAACTTGGCTTCTAACCGGTTGTTTAATTGTTTGTTTTAAACCCTAATGTCTTCAACTTGATGTCTTTTTCTAGTCTCATCCTCTGTTCCTCTCTAATGTTGATTGGGATTATATATTTTTTTTATGAGTTCGATGTTTTTGATATGTCTCACCTGCTACTAACATGTTAATTTCTGCATGCCCATGTTATCACTTTATGTTTTGTTCACTGAAGACCTGCTACTTATGTTATTGTTCTTCACTAATCAATTGCTTCATGTTAATATTACTATTTCTTTTTTGCTGTTGTGCATGATGATCGCATCTAAATTATGTCTTAATTGGCATAGTGCACATTATTCTCACATATGCTACCTCACCTAATAGTATTTTTTGTTTAAATTATTAAGATTCTTGGTGGATATGTCTTCTAACCAGTTGTTTGTTTGTTATCACTTTATCTAAAAATGTGCATGGCCATGTTATCACTTTATGTTTTCTTCACTGGAGACCTGCCACATATGTTGTTATTCTCTACTAATCAAGTGCTTCATGTTATTATGATTATTTTTGTTTTTTGCTGTTGTGCATGATCATCACATCTGACCAGTTGTTTAATTTTTAGTTTTAATCTCTAATGTCTTAGGCATGTTGTTTTTTTAAGTTTCATGTTGAGTGGGATTCTTTTTTTATTTTTGATAGATAGTTTCTGTATGTCGCAATCTGATTTAACATGTTAGTGTGGGCATCACCACATTATCTTTTTTTGGTATGCTTTGTTAACATCCAGTTGATTTGTGATGGATTTATCTTCTACCTAATTGTTCCATTGTTTGTTTTTAACTCTGATGTCCTCCACCTGCTTTTGTTTTTTTTTTTGGGGGGGCGATGATGCTTACAATCGGTGGTTTTTTGTGGTGCCACAATCCATGTATAAAACCCAGCGTCTATTTCCCATCCCTATCACTCAAGGACCATCTTGGCGGGGCAGCTTGGATGACCTTATGCTTGCGGACATATATATCCCATTCCTGACATTTCGCTTCCCATTTCTGACAAGAATTTATCATTTGTAATGTTTTGTGTTCAACTATTTTCATAATTCTATAGTATGTCAGTTTCTAACTGAGTAGAATTGTTTATTGTACATAATTGCAGTGTCAATTGTGTGCTTCTTCTTCTTGATTGTCCAACTTGCAGATTATTCCTGATAAGTGCAGATATCTGGTGCTGTCTTCAAAAATTGAAATTCTCTCTTGCTAAGGCTGAGGCTGTTACGTGGCCATCTCTGGAATTCAGGAAGGATAAAGCACCTTTTTGTAATTCTGCATGATGTCTTATGTATGCCAGTCATGCCATGTCTGGATTTATTGGGTCTATGGCCAATAGAGCAACTTGTTAGAAAGAATGTATGTCTCTCTATAACTTTGGAGTAACCACAAATAAACATGTTGTGAACTCTGGTTTTTATGAATGGTAAGTTGTGACGTTTGGAATGTAATGTTTTCTTTAATATTGATGTTGTAGTATTGGGATGATGGAACTAATCAAGTGATATTTGATACATTGCGATGCTTTCATTTGTTGATAATTGATACAATGGTGTAAGTTATACAGGTGAACATGTCAATATTCCTTGGAGTGGTGAAGTATTCAATAAAGTTACTAATGAACATTTTTAATGAGGTGATTGACTCATTCCATGTTAATTAAGTAACTAGTTTGATACGTTAATCAAGATGGCAATGACGTAATGGATGCCACTTTTACATGAGAAGTGAATATATCACTGGGGAAATGTTTAATTTAATTAATCACTTGTTAATAAAATTGCTAACCCATTCGTTAATAGTTTAAGTTTTGTAATATGTTAATCAAGTTCCAATTGTACATGAAAATGAGCATTTAATTAAGTGAAAAATAAACTATTAGATGGAAAGCAATAATTAAATGAGCGCAATAATTAGTTAATGCAAATTGCTAATAACAAGCTATTCACAACATTAATTAATCAATGCTCATTTAAATGTACAAATTTCCAAATGGAAAGGGTAACTCTACCCCTACATTCAAGTGGTGACCATATCCCCACTTCGGTGTTACCAAACACCAAGAAGTGACAAAGTCAGATTTTCCAGATTCCCACTTCCACCATCCAAACACAGAAAATGCTCCCGGAAGTCACGTTTTCCAGTTCAACCAAACAGACTGAAGTGACTACTTCCACCTGAACTGCTCACTTCCACCGAAGTGCCACTTCCAGACTTCCCCCACTTCGGCAGATCACTTCCGAACCAAACAGCCCCTTAACGCGGTTCCCAGACGGACGGAGGGAATCGCGTTTCTCTCCATATGATTTTGTCTTTTTTGTTGGTTTTTTTTTTACTGTTTTATAATTTTATGGGACGTTAATTTGCTTAAGGGGAAGCGAGGAAATGTGAAAAATGTCACTTCCCCTGATGAAAGTCAGGCGGAAGTGATATAATTTCTATTATTTTTATGTTTATTATGTAAAAAAAATATTATTTTCATAAAATACTCATTTTTTCACTATTAGTGTTTTTTTTTTAGTTTTATAAAAACTCAATTTCCCCATTCGGTGTAAAAAATACTGAAATACGTTTTAACTAAAACTCATTTCAGATTGAAGTGGGAGAAATGATCACTTCTCTCATTCCAGAAGAAAAAAATATCAGAAGTGTGCAGAAGTTAGTCCACTTCCCTCTATTTTCCTCACTTACACCGAAATGAACACCCCTTTTAATGGAGCACTATTTTTTTATCCATCCACAAAATAAATAATTAATTAATTAGTTAGAGTAAGGGAATTTTTAATATTTAAAAAATAAAAAAAATGGGAGAAAATAAACATGTAGTTTGTTTTATGAAGTTAGGTATTGTCCTGGTGTGGCGCACTTTCTACCTTTTATTTTCAATCAAAAAACAATTTGGAGTTATATGAATCTTTTTGTTTGTTGTGTTGCAGTCAGTCTATGTAAGCTTCTAGATTTTCTTTTTAAAAAAACAATTAATATTTTTAAAAACTCAATAAAAAAAAATCTAAAATTTTTACAAAATTATCATTTTATCGAATTAGTGGGGAAGTCAACGAAGTGCATTGACTTTCTTACGTTTGTGAGTGTGTATTTACACCAAAACTATTTGGTTCAAAGTGTAAAAAAGAGATGGTTATGAATTATATCAGGTGAGCGAAGAGTGGTCTATTGTCCTCGGGCGTAGAATAAGATGGTAAGTTCTTTTTAAAATTTTGAGAAAATTGAGTATATACCCCTCAAAAATTCTATAATTATATATTTACCCTCAGAAAAAACATAATTGTGTATATACCCCTGAAAATATAAATAATAATGGATATGCCTCTACATTTAGGGTCTGTTTGGAAGGCTGAATATCCACGGATGGGTTGTTAACAGAAGTTAATTAACTTTACTAATAATAACTAAAATATCTAATCTCTCTCTTTTTCAACGGTATAATAGTCATTATATATATTTGTTGTTTGTTAACGGATGATTTTTCAACTAATTTGAACCCCATAGGTATATACATAATTATATGTATTATTCAGGGATATGTATATAATTATTTTTTATTCAAGGGTAAATATGCAATTTCAAAATTTTTATGGGTGACAATGGAGTAGGGATGCAAGTGGGGCGGGGAATCCCCGTTCCCCGCGGGGCGGGGATTCCCCGAAATAACCCCCCGCAGGGCGGGGAATGGGGGAAAATCCCTCCCCGCGTCGCGGGGCGGGGCGGGGGCGGGGAGGGCATTCCCCGCCCCGCTCCCCGCGGGGAATCCCCTTGCTCCCTGCGGGGAATCCCCGTGGGGATCCCCACCCTGCGCCCCGCGGGGAATCCCCGCCTTATTCCCCGAATTTATATATATATATATATATATTAAAAATGACTCATATGATTATTTATTTATTTGTTTTAAAATTCAATATGAATATATAATAAGATTATAAGGACCAAATATTTAGGTTTTACAAAAATTTATAGTTTTGGCTTGCATTAAAAATATTTTAGATTTTTAGTAAAACTAGTGTTACTTCTATGTAAATATGTAATGTACGAATATAATTATATGAAAAAATATTTTAAAATTTTAATTAATTTTATTTATTTTCTATAAAAATTAATAAAATTGGCGGGGGGCGGAGATTCCCCGGCCCCGCGGGGGAGTGAGTGGGGCAAACATCTCCCCCACGGGGAATTTGCAGGCGGGGAATCCCCGCCCCGTGGGAAAAGGAGATGGGGATGGGGATCTCATTCCCCGCCCCGCCCCGCCCCACTTGCATCCCTACAATGGAGTGTATAGTTTATCTCATTTTTTTTACCATTTAAAAACATAGGAACCAACTAATTTCACTCTGATGGATTGTTACATAAATTACTGTTTGTTAAAAATTATAAATTAAGAATCATTGGATCATAATATAATAACTATTATTTATTTGAATACCGTATATCTTTTATATTGTTTAGTATTGTTTTGACAATATTTGTCATTATACTTAAATGAATTGTAACCGCTTGATATAAATTTAATAACTATTATAAACCTCAATAGATTTAAAATCTTAGATTTTCCTAAAAAATGAGTCATATATATATATATATATATTTGTTACTTGAAAATGTGAATAAAATAAAACATATCATGGTCACATGATATCACTATTATTGAAAATAATGGTCCCACCGAGATTGAATTGAGTATACAGACAAACGAGTAAGGTATGATTGCTCCAATGGGACACATAAGAAAGGATGGTGGTTATTTATTTATTTATTTATTGTTTCTATATTTTATTGGAGGAGAAATATCATTTCCATAGCCTCAAATATCGAATGAGATCTAAACATATTTTTATAAAAATTTAATTGTCTTAAATAAAACCTTAAATAATCATTTTTTTAAAATAAATATTAATAACTATTCAGTACTATTTAAATAAATAAATTTTAAAATTTATTTATTTATTATTATTTTAATTAAATCAAATTTTGATGAGTTCAAATAATAATTTGTTGCCAAACTGCTTGTTTGCTCCATTACTACTGGTCATTTACATATGGCACTTGTTTCATAGAGTACTAAGATCAAAACTCCAATTAACTCATGTTTGGATAACTCAATATTTATGATATAATATAATATTTTCATATAATTATGATATAATAGTTTTTTGAGTATTTATTTACACTACAAAATTATGCCATAATATGAGAATTATGGCATAAAAAAATATTTCATTTGGAGTGGAATATTTTTTTTATTTTGATGTGTGTGGCATTTTTTTATTGTAAAATATGTGGAATATTTATGTAATATTTTTTTTATTTTGTTAACCAAACACTAATTCTGTATGAATAAAATATGTCACAATTTCTGTAATAATCACTTTCGTTTTATACGTAATAAAATTATACCAGATTTTTTTATTTTATAACCAAACAGGACCTTAGAGATTTACTCCATATCCATGCACACCCTTAACTTTCCTTAAACGAAGATGGCTTGTCATTTATTAGTAAAAATAAATAAATAATATTTTTAAAAACATAATAGTTGATAAAAAAAATTTTCTCAAAACCAATTGCTTCTTAGTCTATTAATACCAGGTCCTTCGTGAAGGTATTCATTCCAAGAAAAATCTGAGATCAAATCCCACAGCCCTAGCAAAGTGATGCCATAGATATTGTTGAACTTGCGATTGTGCTCAAAATCTATGCAAGTCCCAGACGTGCTTATCGCATTTAGTCAAAAAAAAAAAAAAAAAAAAAAAACTCCAAAAACCCACACTCTTGTTCCCAAATCCAATACTCTAAATGTGTGTATTTCCTTGTCATGAGGTCAATGGAGAAGTTAGGTTGCCAACTTTGATACACAATATTTGAAGTATAAGTAGAATAAAAAGGACACAAGAGTCATGCATGTCCTCACATGCAAAGAATCAAAGACAAGATTATCTTAGAAGCAACAACATCTTTGAACACTGATGCATGTTTGTATTTATATTATTCATGACACGTTTGGTCCCAATAAACAAGTGTCATTTTTTTCCTTATATATATATATATATATATATCACCTTCTTTAGATTCTAAATTTAAAATCAAAAGAAATTACAATTAACCATTGGATTTACATTTAACATTTTTGATTTATTTACTTACAGTATCAAATAGTATTACATAATATAAAATAATATAATATTTTATATGATATTTATATAAATAATAACTATTTAATCACGACGTAATGATTATAGTAAATAATAATCTGCTAACTTATCTAAATAATTTATACTCATATATATATATATTCGATATCATAATTTATTTTATTTTATATGTGTGCTAGGTGTGGGAAAAGTGACTTAGATGTTTTTGGACATTTACAAATTGATTTAAAGGTCTCACTAATATTTACAATACCCAGAAGAAAGAAAATTTGAAGCGAGTTTAGAATAACTTTATTATTATTATTATTATTATAAGTTTTTGATAAAGAATAAATCACAATATATTAAAAGAGAAAGTTACGACAACAAGTATGAAAACATAACCCACAAATACAATTTGAAGATAAAAGAAAAGATAAAACATCACAACTATAGGGGTGTTTGGTTGGATGTAGTTGAAAAATGCAGTGAATTTGTATTTGGAAATTCTTGAATTTGTAAATTTAAGAGAGTCAAAATCAGTGTTTGGTTGAATGTATTATTGGCTGGATTACATGTTATGATCACCCATGGTGAGGTTACCCCACTCTAATATTATAAATAATTAATATATATTATGTAAATATGAATTCAAATTTCAAATATTATGAGTAATTAATATATACTTAATTTATTATAATAAAATATAATATATTAATTATTTATTAAAAAAATGAATACAATATAATAACTAAATTTTAAATTATATTACTAGATAAATCTGTTAAAAAAATTTTTAAAGATAAAATCCATTTCAAATAATAACTATGATATAATGAGTTATTGAAATAATAACGTAAATTTAATATAGTTATCACATACAAATCCCCATGAATCTCTCACATGAGTACTATGTGAGGTATTCAAACTTATGGATTTTGGATTTCGGCCATTTTGGCTGAATTCCAAAATCCCTGATTATCAGCGATGAATAGAACACGAGAATCAAAGAACTAACAAAAAGAAAGTCAGAAAAGACAAAAAAATTCAACAAAAAAATGATCATTATTAAACTCGTGTATCATCCAAGTCACTCGGGGTAGAATGTCCTTCAACACCCGACAACAAAAGTCCACCGAAGTTAAGGCTCCACTTGATTATTTCGATTCCTCGAGATAAGCTTTTTCAAACTCAAGTAATTTAAATATTATTACAAAAAGAAAGCAAGTGAAAATAAGAGTTAGCACTAGAATAGCTTAATAGTTAAAACATTGAAGACGAAACATTAGTCATTGCTCGCTTGGAGATATTGATCTTACTCAATTTAATTAATTAATTATTTTTTTTTACAAATGCGACATATAAACCATGAATTGATCGTTTGGCTGGTGCATCCTTACTTGATGAGAAAGGATTTAACACTTTTCGAAGTGAAGCCAATGCCTACGAGAACCATTTGATTGATTTCAATTTAAAACATAATAATAATAATAATAATAATAATAATAATAATAATAATAATATATTGTGATTATCCGCAGTGCTTGAGCAATTATTGATTTTTACAAGCTGAACATGAAGTTCAACACAAGCAAAGGGTATAAAGCTAAAAAAAAAACATAAAATAAAATAAAAATAAAATCACTCAAATTATTCACTTGTTTATAGAGAACAAACCAAAAAAAAAAATAAAAACAAAAATAAAAACAAAATAAAAAAAGACAAAAGTCTTTTATCCGACCGTTGGAGAAAATTCCCACTGCCCAACTTTTCAAAAGCAACCGCGCGCCTTTTCCAACATTTTCCCACACTATTTCTTGTACCTTTTTAGAGAAACACCCCTCCGTTTTCCCATATTCTCATCACCAATTTCACTATATATTTTTACATTCAAACCCTTCCATTTTCAAATATTCACCAACCGCCATGGCTTCTCTTCTCCTCCTCCTCCTCCTCTCCCTCCCTCCAATGGCCACCGCCGCCGCCGCCGCCTTGCCGGAAACCTTCGTCTTCGACCTTGCATCCCTATCTTTCCGCAACCTCACACTCCTCGGTGACTCATACCTTCGCTCTGGCGCCGTTGGCCTCACCCGTGACTCCGGCGTCCCCTCCTCCAGCACCGGCTCCTTCCTTTTCAACCTCCCTATCCCATTCTTTGATCCGAGCTCCAATCTCTCCTTTTCCTTCTCCACTCGCTTCTCCTTCTCCATCACCAACCCTAGTCCCGGCTCCGCCGGCGATGGTCTCGCCTTCTTTGTCTCCAACCCTAGCGCTTTCCGCGGCCTATTCAACTCCTCGTCTCCGTCCACGAACTCTTCTATCCTCGCCGTCGAGTTCGACACCATTTCAGGAGCCAACCATGTCGGTCTGGACATCGGCGGCCTGATTCCTGTCAAAAGCTCCGATCTTTCGCCTTTTGGAATCGAGCTCAAGAGCGGCAAAACAATTACCGCGTGGATTGAGTACTTGAGAGACGAGAAATGCCTCAAGGTCTGGGCCGGAAACTCAAGCTTGAAGCCAGAGAAGCCGGTCTTGTCTGCAACCTATGATCTTTCGAGGTATTTTGAGCATTCGATGTATGTTGGGTTCTCAGCTTCCACAGTGGGCGGCACAGAGGTTCATACTGTTGAGAGCTGGAGCTTCCGGACATTCGGGTTCCCTGCCATTGCTGGGCACCAGCAGAGCTCTCGCAATATCTCCAATGGCTCTTGGAGTGTTCTCCCAACCGGCCCTGTTGTAGATGAAGGCAAGAGCTCTCACAAGATGACTGTTTTGGGCCTTGGAATTATCGGTTTAGTGTCTTTTGGTATTGCCCTTATAATGTTTGCTTTTATGCTTGTGAGAAAGAGAATGGTTAATGCAGAGGGCAAACCAGTGATCTTGAATGGTTTGAGACAGTTCAGGTATCAAGAACTCAGTTCCGCGACGAAAGGATTCAATGCCAACAGAATTGTTGGGACGGGTGCGTTTGGGACGGTGTACAGAGGGGTTGATCCAAAGACGGGCGTCGCACTTGCTGTGAAGCGATTGAAGAAAAGCCATCAAAGCAAGAATGAGTTCTTGGCAGAGCTGTCGATAATCGCCGGGTTGAGACATAAGAATTTGGTTCAGCTCCAAGGTTGGTGCTCGGAAAAGGGCGAGTTATTGCTTGTGTATGAGTTCATGCCCAATGGAAGCCTTGACAAGTTCCTCTACAATGAAGCTGATTTCGGTCTTTCTCTTGCATTGGATTGGACCCGGAGGTATAGTGTCGCTGTCGGTATTGCCTCGGTTGTTACTTATCTTCATGAAGAATGTGATCAGCAAGTGATACACAGGGATATCAAGACTAGTAACATAATGCTCGATGCTCATTTCAATGCCCGGTTGGGAGATTTCGGGCTCGCAAAGTTGTTGGATCATGATAAAAGCCCTGACTCAACTCTGACAGCCGGCACAATGGGATATCTCGCTCCTGAGTATCTCCAATATGGGAGGGCTACCGATAAAAGTGATGTTTATAGTTATGGAGTAGTGATACTTGAAGTTTGCTGTGGGAGGAGACCAATAGAAGTCAAGGATGGTCATGCCAACATGTTGATTAATTTGGTTGATTGGGTTTGGGGTTTGTACTCAAAAGACAGGCTTATTGAGGCAGCTGATCAACGATTGAACGGAGCGTTTGATGTGGAGTCAATGCTGAGGCTTTTGCTCCTCGGTTTGAGCTGCGTAAATCCGATATGCACCGAGAGGCCATCGATGAGAAAGGTTCTTCAGATCCTCAACCATGAAGCTGAGCCCATTGTGGTACCTAAGCTAAAGCCTTCTCTAACTTTTAATTCAACTACTCCTTTAGCTTTGCAGGACATTGTTCTAGATTGTTATGAGAGCCAAGTGTCAAGCAAATTAAGGTGAGTTTGTTTCTTCTGCTTGATATGTAATTGGTATTTTAGAAATAATCTCCATGTTACCACAAAATCATTATCCTGTAAAATATTATGGTTGCAAGTAGTCTGATTTATATAAGCATATGCTTGATATTGTATGAATGCAGATGTTTGATATAATAATTCATTTTATAGAATACGTTGCTTTTTTATCTTCTTTTTATTCTTAACACTTCTAATGACGACAATGCATCATGCTCTTGTCTTCTAGAGCTTATTTTGTCGATTTGAATGATTCTTAGATCTTTCTGTGATGTGTCTATCTTGTGGTTATAGTGAACAATGTGATGATCAAATAGTATTCTCTTGTAATCGATGCACATAACATTGTACATGATTTCCTTTAAACTGAACGATAAAATACGGTTCCTGTGTGTATCATTGGTAAGTTGAACAATGTGATGATAAGTAGTGTGAAAAAAAAAAAATTGCTTTAGAGCATTCCTTTGTAATATGATTCCTGGTGTTGTGTATTAATGATTGTCCAAGATCAAGAAGTGCATCAAAGTTACCGTATCGTATTTTGCTGATAGTTAAAAAGAATATTATGTTTGATGAAAGAATCACACGCGTCTATTGTACAAATCGTTGTATGTGATGTATTGTCCTGAATCTGCAGCATTGCAGGATAACAAATCTGCTAAATTTACATTTGGCAGTAGAAGTTCACAGCTACCAATTTATTGTCTTTTGAAGAAACTTTTACACTTGTTGTGCATTTTATGTGCAGTGATTGATGCCAACATGAAGAGCATTGGGATGGAATAAAAAAATCTCATGATGTATCAAAGAACAAGTGATGACCTAAGTGTTCTAATTTCTTTTGATGTTTGTAATATCTAATGTGTTTGATTCATTAATTTTTATTGTATGTTGTATCCAAATGTAATTGAACCATCGCCGCAACAGGCACTCGGACTCTCATACTAAAAGTCGAGGATTCGATTTCCTTGTAAAACATGATTGAGGATTTAAAGTGTGTGCAAAGGCTTGTTCATATTGTAAACGAGGAATGTTATAATTTTCAGTATGTTTGATATATAGTTTAAGTATCATTAATGAAAAATTCAGTTAGATTAATTGGTTTTAATATTTATTATTGTTATTTGATAAACATTTAAAATGTCACAGCCTCTTGTTTGTATGACCCGGCCAACAGATTTGCCGCCGCTGGATTATATCCGAAATTTCCAAACAAAAGCTTCCATTTCCAATTGCTTGATTTGCAAGCCATATTTAGCAGCCATTAAAGACCGGAATTACTATTATTATTATTATTATTATTATTATTATTATTATTTGATGGAAGTTTAGGGCTTAAATTATAGTTATTTTTTATTTTTAAACTAAAAATATTATTTTAGTCTCTAAATTATAAACGTTATGTTTATTTTTTGTTCTTAAATTATAAAAATACAACATCATGAATCACATAAAAACTGAAGAATTTTTTTTTTTTGAAGTTTCGTTGTGTAATTTATGGACCAAAATGACATTTTATTAGATTGAAGGATTAAAATGAATATTTGCATATAATTAAGGCGCGATTATAATTGAGATATACCCAAATATTAATTTCTGCTTTTAAAAATAAGATTTATTTGGCGGATTACAAAAATGTTTTATTGTCACATAAATATTTCGTATATTCAGCGTTAATTTTTTACTTTTTTCCTGGATTGGAGGACTAAAATGAATATTTAATTTATCGTTAGGGACTAACTGTGATGTTTAACCTTTATATTAACAATAATTAATAATAATTATTAGCAGTAAAATTATAAAATTTTTAATTATTATTTTTGAGAAAAAATGAAGAGCTTTATAAATTGGTTTGGGAGCGCACCAAGCTCGGCCAGTCGATGCTCCGCACGCGCCTCGCACGTGCGATCGTTTCCTCGCCGCCATTGCCAGCGCTGCTTCGCTCCTTCGTTTGCTCGCCGCCGCCGACGACGATGGTGACCCTCATCGTCGCCACCACCGCCGACCCTGCCTCCATAGGGCCAGCCTCGGCGCTCCTCTCCATGCCCGGCTGGTCTCCTGGCCCCTCACTCCTCCCTGTACTCCATTCTCTCCATCTCGATTCTCTTCTTCGCTGTCTTTAGCTTCGATTTTGATTCGTTTACATGCTTTCAGGATGGGATTGAGAGCTACGCCAATGGCGACGTGCGGATGGTCAAGCACCACAGCAGCATCGTCGCCGAAGATGACCTTGATCGCCGATGGGAGGCATTTGCCGGGGAGCCCGTCGCTGAGACCATCTTCCTCAGTCGCCACACTGCCGTCTCCTCCCGCCCCGCGCTTACTGTTCATCCTATTGGTCCCTGATCATTCTTCTATCTTTGCATTTTTGGTGGTGATTTTGGGGTGTTTGACGTTTGCTGCTTGGTTTTGGAATTTGCAGGTGTACCGCATTTGAAGGAGGGTGACGTGCTGGTGGCTGGAGGGAAGCCTGGGTGGGCAGGGCTGCCGAATCCGAGGATTGGCCCATGGCTCCGGTTGCTCAAGAAGATAGCTGAACGCCAGGGACTTGTCCCCGAGTTTGAGGTTCGATCTTGACTTTCAGAGTTCATATTTTGTATCTTAGGTCAGTTGTGTTTGGATTGAGTGAAAATGGAGGAAAATCAATTAAAACTAGAGAGAAATTGTTTTCTTTGCATTTAATTGGATGATGTCAATAAGATAGATGAACAAGTGAAGGGAAGTCTCTTATAGTTCATATTTAAATCATTGTTAAGGTTGTGCTTGGATTGAGTGATATTGGTGGAAAATGAAATAAAACTGGTGAGAAATTGTTTTGTTTGTTCAATTTTAAATTCTATGAAATTGTTTTATTTGGTTGTACTTTGTATTTGTTTCATTGAAGGTTGTGCTCAGATTGAGTGAAAATGGAGGAAATTTAACATAAAATCGGAGAGAAATTATTTTGTGTTTAATCAAATGAAAGTAAGAAGGTGGATAGGCAAGCGAAGGAAAAGTTATCGATTTTAATTCCTTTCATTTTCGCTTAAATCCAAACTTGGTGTAATGACCATTTTGTTGCAAGTTATATTATTTGTCTAATGGTGGTTATTGATTGACGTACATGGTTTTTTCTTATAGAAGAATTTCCTGTTATTTGTTGGAACAAGTGGCTCATATTTTTCAGTTTTTATTATTGTTGTCTCTTTTTAGGTAACTCTAGAGGCAACTCATCATGGACCTGTGGTCAGCACGCCAACCATGTTTGTGGAGATTGGTATAGTTTTCTTTATGATTTTGTTGCTCTATAATTTATTAAATCATGACATTCAGTCTTTCTTCATTTGTATACAACGTAGTTTCTATATTTAAAACGCAATCATTCGAGGAGAGCGTAAACTTATTTGCAATTTTTACCCTCAGAGCTGATATCTGAGAGCAAAAATACTAATTGAAGAGCAGGGTTGGTACAACAAGAACAAATGCTGTAGTTGTTGTGATGGAGTCTGAACAGCCATAGAAGAGTTGGAATGGACCATACCCCACTGTTATATCTTGCTCTTATTTATATGTTAAAAAAAAGTTGGCATTTGAATGGCTTGTTAAGACTCTGCCGTGATCTCTTACAGTTCACATCTTTTTGCCATCCTCTGATAGTGTTCTTTTACATCCACGGAATTTTCTTTTCAAATTTTTTTATTACTATTATTTTTTTCGTTGCCTTGCCATTAGTTTGCATTGTTAACATTTATTTAGTTAGATCTTCCATTGCACAAGTTTCTATTATCACATTGAACTGTTCTTTTAACCTTTTTTCTTCTACTTCCTTGCCTACTTCGCATCCACTGTGAGTGGAAAACTGTGTAGATTAAAGTTAAACTTTAATTTATAATTTTTGTATAAATCACACTATCAAATACCCTCATATATCGTGGTCCTTGAATTTAACTAAGATCTATGGTTTGCTAGATTTTTCGCTGGTTTTTAATTATTTACTGGCTATTCCAAGTTTCTTAAATTGTGTGCCCTATTTTATGTTAATATAGATGCTTGAATTGCCTCTGTAGGCAGCACGGAAGAATGCTGGGGAAGACAAGATGCAGCTCAAGCTATTGCCCTGGTGAGTGTTAGTGTTTTACAGCTTTAGGAACAGAATTCTCTTTGGGTGTCCCATCCCCTTAACATGCATTATAGAGCAAGTGTTGCTAGATTATTTGAACTCAACTCCCAATTTTTCCCAATTGGAAACTTTGAATGATCAAATCATCCATATTTGGTAATTCTTCTACTCATTGAGTGTTACAGCTAGAATTGAAGATGAAATTTCCATGCATTTGTTTTTCCCAAATTTGTATGCTTTTTATTTAGTCATCAAAGAGCTAAACTTTTTCACATTTGCAGTTATTGTGGGAAGGGCTAGGACTTGGAGGTGGTGATGGTGTTGGAAATTGGCACAGGTTTGAAGGCATTTTATAAACTAAAAACCCTCCTATGCAATGTTGTTAAACTTAATGGTGATGTGGCTATGTGAGGGCAAAATAACCTCACCAAGAAATCCATCAGATAAAACTTGTCTGTTAGATTCTGAACCTTATTAAGGCCTAGATACAGGTTTAGGACTTTGGCATTTATCTTTAAACATGAACCAACTTTCATATAATTGATACCTATTGGTGAGAATGTAATGAACTTATTCTACGCTTCCTCTCTTTTTATTATTTTATTTTATTTTATTTCATATTATTATTATTATTATTATTATTATTTTTTGAGGTCTATCTTTCAGACCAACTTATCTGGGTGTAATATGCAGGAACAATGATAATAAAAAAGTTCTTTTTGGACTTGGAGGTGGTCACTATGTACCTCGTCACATGGATATTATTCTGTAAGTAACTCTGATTTCCTACATTCTGTAATTATGTATAGAATTAGTTATTTGTTCCTAATATTGTAAATTCCTGACTAGAAGTCATTAGATATTATAGTAAAATTGAAGACTATGTGATTGTGCTATTATTGTTTATTCCACAATTTATTTTACCAAAAATGTAATATAGTCTGTGTCACCAAATATTCAGGGTAAAATTGTTACATGCAATGTGGACTGAAGAGACCATGCTACGTAGTTGAATGGCATAAGTGCTCTTCGGAGTAGGATTAGGATTCAATACCAAATGGCCGTTAAATTTTATGGTAGATGATATGTGTCCACATTTAGGTTTGCTGGCGAATTTAGGATTCAGAATTTCAAGAGAAGGCTTGTATGTATGTTCATGATAATATTATTTTCTTCATGCGATCATAAAAGAAGAAATTAAAACTCCTTTTATTTATCCTTGAATTCTTCTTGATTAAAACCCGCCTGAGTCTGTGTGATCTACCACTATGACTGTTACATTGGCTATCAAGAACAGGAGACTAGACATGACATTCGATGATACACAGGGTTCTCACCCTTGTTTCTGTTGGAAACAAATACAGGAAGGATGGGACATGGGTTGGGCACTTACTATCTGGGTATTCTTTGCCCATGGATGATCCAAACCAAAAGAAAGAACAGAATAAAGAGGAAGGAATTGGTGGAACATGGAAACAAGCAATCAAAGTTTCTTACGAGGCTACTCAGCAAGCTTTTCCGGGGGGAGTAATTGTGGCACATCTAGATCACAAGTACGTCTGTCTCTCTTCCCTGCAATCTTTTATGTTCATATAAATCTGATCAAGTTTAGCAATAGATTTCATTAAAGTAACCTACTAACAGAGGTAAGATAAACTTGTTGATGCAAAACCAAGCACACATGTGCACTGATGTGGGATTATTGGTAACTCTTTTCCATGTAGTACGTAGTCCCAATGCAACTCAAAAAGTTTTGGCCTTAGACTTATACTAACTTAATTGATGCGAGACTAGTAGTTACTTGAAAATGAAATACTGAAAATGAGAAAAAAGAGGTTGAGTGAAAGACATATGAGTTACGCTTCCTGTTGTGCCCTAAATGACATCCTCTTCTTTATTTGGATGAAATAGAAGAGGCAGAAACCATGTTTCCCTTGTTTCAATTATGAAAATTAAGCCTTTTGCAGTCATTTCTTAGCATGCGTGATAATGTTTTTTGTGCTTGTGCAGGAGTTTCAAAAGTTGGCAAAAGAATGCCATCACAAGTTTTTTAGCCGAGCAAAATATAAAAGTCGGGAAGCCTTCTGACTTCTTTTAACACACAGCACAAGCACTCAAGCAGTCCAATTGATACAAATTTCACGTACCCTCTTTCGTCTCATAAACCTGAATTAATATAGCTTCTGCTATTATATTCATTCATGAAAGTATATTCATGAATTAGGGTATATGTTTGATTGTACGATCAGTTTACACAGATAACATATGCATCTTGAAGTATTTTGACAAGTATTTGGTTGAATTTTTTGAAAGAAAAAAAAGGTGAAAAAATTGAAGCTCTATAACACTTGTAAGAAGAAATATGCACTAAATAAACACAAAGCATCGTTACTCTGCATATTCACCAGATCAGAATACTTTCACTGGGCACAACTAAATTGCAAAGTCTGCAACAAGAAAAAATGAATGGAGAAAATTGCAAACAGATTCCTGTTAAAACACAAAATGCACAATTCCCGGAGCTAAATCTAAATTACAACTTGAATACTGTTAAAGTCTGAGTTAGTGAGACACTCCCTAATGCAAAGAATGTTATATATATATATATATATATATATATAACAAGAAGCAGTGACACAATCAGAGAACAAAAGCTTGCAATTTCATCCGTGCCTCAGCTAAACTTGTTAGGGATTCTTCGCTCGGATCCTCCTTTGCAGTGGCAAGTGCAGCTGCATAAGCCAATCTCGCCTCTTCCATCTTCTCAATTGTGTCCTCGTAGAGATCATCCTGCTCAGGTCGAATAATGATTATATTAACAACAAAGATTATATTGCTCATGATGCAATTGCCAGGAGTTGTTATGTGGCATTAATGTTAATTCATTGCACACTCAAGAGGGTTTCTAACATTTTCGGTTTACTAATATCTGGTTGTATGAATGATATGAAGCATGAAAACTAATGAAAATCTGAACTTACGATGTGTGGTAGGTGATCAACTTGATGAAATGCTGTTATGTCATCAGGCTCTGCATCAGAATAACATTTTGAAAGTTCTTCAAATAACTGCATATGTGCTCGGATTTCAAAATCCATGGAATCCAGGTCTGCCTGGAGTTCTTCGACCTTTGCATTTGATGCCTTTGCTTCCAACTCTAATTTCTCCAGAGCAGCTTGCTTCTCTGCCAGCTTAATCTGTACGATAAACAAAAGAAGTTACTCGTCAAAAGCCGGTCAGATATTGATGATAGGCATTTATCGTTAAACCTACACATCAACATCTGGTAAATGCATAGTAAGTTGTATGACTGGAATAGAAAAGAGAATGCAGGAAAAATTCACAATACTTTTGCAGGTCATTGCAGCTCTAAAGGTCAAATAAAAAAAGGATGAAAGATGAAAACCAGAAGTTCTAAGCAGATTAAAATTGATAATATTTACAAATCGGTTTAAATCAAGCCAAAGGAATGTAAACTAGAAAACTTTTGTGCAGGCATTCCACATAGCACCATTATCCGTCAGAAAGTATTCATAAAAATTGAGTCTGCCTTGTCCAAAGTATCATCAGCTGTCTTCACTTACACCACAAAGCAACCTTGACACCATGCATGACTTACTAATATACTAAGATCATATACCTGAGCATTAGATAACTGGGAACTGGAAGACTTGATCAATGAATCCTTTTCTGTAACCTGACGCTTCAATTCTTCAAGTTGCATATTGCCAGCCTTCATCTGGTTAACGGAATCTTCTGCAGATTTCAAGGCTTGATCTTTCTCCAGTATTTTCCTTTCCAAATCATCTAACTGTTCTTGCAACTTAGTGACATCTTCCCTATCTTTTTGCAGATCCTCTGCTACTGATTGGTTCGACGAGAAAATTGTAAAATCATCAGCGCCACCATCTCTGTTATTAGCAAGTTTTTTCAGGGCACTGCCAGCGAGGTCTGATTTCCTTTTAGTATAAACATTTTGAGCTGTTTTTCTCCCCTTTGTGTCAACCTGCGTGTTTTCATCTATTAAGAATAGCTAAGAAAATGTCACAATTAAATTTCTTTCATTTTTCCTCTTCATCCCATTTCTAAGAAAAACCTTTCCACTGCTAAAGAAGTGGATTATAAGCACAAGTGAGTCACCAAAAAGGATGATTTGTTATCAAAGAGATTGAAAAATAGAACAAAAGAAAGAAGAAGGAAAGCCATCCAAAGGAATAGACAAGGATCCTTATCAACCATCCTCCATTAAAATTAACATCTGTTCATCACACCACTCTCACATGAAAGAAGACTTACAAGTAATGTGACCAATTAAGAGTGAACTGAACAACTAAGTAAAGCCTTATTAACAGCTGCACCATGTTTGAAAATTGAACAAGACCAGACAAAATCCAATGTCCTTGAATCTCCATGAAGCTGTGTCTTGTATATTTGTTTGTAGACAAATTTCAATTCTAATAAAATCTTACCTTTTGTCTTTTCTTTTTGTCAAAATGTCAAAATGTGTCTACACTGATTTCAGTCTCCACCTAACAGCAGGATTATTAAGTCACAGCCCATTCACGTCTTTTTACAGTAAAATGCTAATTTCCCATTTACAGAATTTCTCACGTAAGTACCAGAAGCTGTCTAAATGTGTATTTTTCACTGAATTGGCAATATTAATGAATACAGATCCTCCGCGCACAAAGAGGAGGTGCAGACTTGATTCTCTGTGGTGTTAAAACAATACCAATAAAACTGCAGAGAACCAAAGTCTGTTTTTAAAGACATAGGTGAGTGTGTATAATTTCAGTATTTGCCAAAATTTTCAAATAACCTCATGGAAGAACCAATACCAAAAACAGTGATACATGGCAAGTAGAAAAGTAAAAAGTTGTACTCATATAAGAAAACTATACCAATGCCACCTAAAAAAAAACACACACACACACTCACAACCGCTGATCCTCACATCTTGACAAGAAACTATACCAGTATGAAACTGAAGACTTGTATTGAAGGACTGCAGATAGTTGTCCAGGAGTGTATGCAGATAATTTTCGGTATTTGCCAAAATTTTCAAATAACCTCATGGAAAAACCAATACCAAAAACAGTGATACATGGCAAGTAGAAAAATAAAAAGTTGTTCTCATATAAGAAACTATACCAATGCCACCAAAAAATAAACACAACCGCTGATCCTCACATCTTGGCAAGAAACTACACCAGTATGAAACTGAAGACTTGTATTTGAAGGACTGCAGATAGTTGTACAGGAGTGTATGCATATAATTTTCGGGATGTGCCAAACATTTCAAACAACCTCATGGAAGAACCAATACCAAACTTAACAACAATACAAGACACAGAAAATAAAAAATTTCCACTCCTAAAATGAACGACAACGCTGCCAAGAAGAAACAGATTCACAGATCAATAAAATAATTTCTCAAACTTACATATCATCAACTTCACAAGCAATTCAGCAATTCAACAGTAACTAAGTCTGATGAAAGCAAACCTAAACACACACACACACACACACACACACATGAATCCCCAGAAAATTCAGCAAGTATTTCACATTCTGAATTGAACTTAGCAGGGACCAAGAATTTTAATGAACTCATGCTTCCATTCCTTCAATTCTGACAGTAAAAAATTAAAGGTAAAAATAAAAAGATAAATTCTGAAAACAAGAAGATAAACAAACCGAACTATTTCACAATGCACAAGAATTCAGACAAAAAAAAACCTTCAAATTAGAATGACACCAGTGAACCCAATAGGAGCATCCAATAAAATGACTAAGAAATTAAGAAAAAAGAATAATTTCAAAATCAAGAAGATAAACAAACAGTGGACTCATAAACAGAGCTGCTTCACCTTCGGAGGGTGTGAAGGAGCAGGTGTGTAGACCATGGAGGCCCGCCGCGTAAACGACGACGTTGATCTCCGACCCTAACACGAAAACACACTAGAAAATCAGGTAAGAAGACCTAAAAGAGCCATTCATGGTGAATGTGGAGAAAAATGAGGAAAGAGAGAGGATACCATGAGGGATTCGACAAGAGGAACCATCTCCACGAGGTTCTTGAAGAGGACACAATCAACGCCGTCCCCATTGCTAGGATTCTCCGAACAAGACGAAGCAGGGCGAGAAACCACCCCAGTCGCCACCTGATCGGCCAGGTCTCGCCGGCGTTGAGATCTCTCCGGCATCGGATCCCAGGGTTTGAAAATTCGATGGCGGACGAGGGGTACAATGGGAAGAGAGGGGAAAAAAAGAAACCCGTCTTTCCGTTTGAAATTCAGAATGGGAGGCTGATGTATGGATTTCATAGAAAATGGCCTTGATGTTCCGATTAATTATGGAAATGCCACTGTGCACAAAAGATTACATTTCCCCCTTATTTAGAAATTAATGTTTTGCCCTTTTTATGTATACACCCCTATAAACTTTTTAATTGTTTGTTCGTACTTTAAAACAAAGTTATATATATATATATATATATATATTTTTTTTTTTTCAATAAAGCTTTGTGATTTTATGTGTGTGCCCCTGTACTTTTAAAAATTAATACGTTTCTGTTAGTTTGTGGCAAATTATGATGTTATCCGGTTGAATGGTTCTTGGATTTTATATAATCAATCATGTTTGATGTTTCATCTTCTTAATTTGGTTTAACATGATAAAAATATATTATAAGTTATTCATCTTAATTAATATTATAAAAGAAAATTAATTTTTCAAACTCTCAATCAATGAAAACAAAAGTTAATATTGAAGGTGATAATTGTATAAAAGTTTTGTATGTATGTTTCTACGATAGTATTTATTTATTTATTTATCTTGGAATGTTTTGCAATGGATTTACGAATCTATTGAAACAAGAAAAATTAAAAAAAAAATTATTATTCATTTGAAGGGAAGATTATAAGTATTTATATAATGATAAAACCTTAAAACTGAAAAAAATAAAAATATAATATAATATAATATATGTACTAATTTTATTAAAACTAGTATATAATTAAATTAAAATTAATATTTTTTTGATTCAAATAATTTTATTAAAACTTTATTTATTTTTATAACACAAACAAACAAGTTATACACAAAATTCAAAATTGAACTTTTTGATCCGCTGCATAAAAATTAATCACATTATCACTTGTTTACCGGGATTGTCTTGTAATTTATTTTTGTAGTTGTTATTAAAAATTTTAGTATTTAGTAATCCAAAACTAACATGAATTCAAACTTTAGTATTATAAAGGGGTTTCTTTAAAAAAAAAAAGTTGAAAAAAATAAATATTATTGTAAGTTATTAAGTATATTCAATTATCACTTTGGGTACCCAAATTCAATTTGTAATAAAACAGTCACTCAACTTTAATTTAATCTTTGGTTACCGAAATTCAATTTATAATAAAACAGTCACTCAATTGAATACTGTAAAAAATTACTATTTTATATTCCGCATAAACCATACGTCATCATATTTTATATCACATAAGCCAATAACATATAAAATCAGACTCCATATGGTAATTCTAACATTCATACCAATAATTTCTCATCAATTTTTTTTTTTGAGTGATTTTTTATTGAAATAAAATTGATATTAAGCGATGATTTGGATATAAATTGAAATTCTATAGCTAAAATAAAAAGAAGGGTATAATTCGAAAAATGAAAGAGAAAAGCAGCTTAAGAACTAAGCAACCAGTAAAAGAAGTATCAACCATTCATCACCGTCCGATCAACAATCGGACGGTTCGTGTTCTCTCAAACCGACAATAGAAATCCTCTCAAACCGACATAAAACCCACATATATATAACATCAACATAGTGAAAAATAGAAAAAAAAAAGAAACAAAGCTTTCATCGCCTCCAACTCAATCCTTCTCTTCGTTTCTCTTTCTCCCCGAAATTCTCCTCTAAAACCCTCGCTATATTCTTCTCTTTGAGTCAGACTTCTTCTTCTTCTTCTTATTCGCATGAGACATTGATTGATCGTTATGGCGGAGATCTCTGGGCTCCTCGAGGTCTTCCGTGAATCGTCGAAGGATGCCCTGTCAAAGCTCCGGTCTGATTCGGTGCGACCGGGGCTTGAACGATTCTTGGCTATTATAGAATCGGGGATCGGGGATGCTGGGGATGGTCGGAAGGGATTTGAGAGCTGGAGCCGTGCTCAGATCGATGCCGTGGCTTCAGTTGCGAAGTTGATTATCTCCGCCACTCTTTCCACTTCGGGTATTTTTTTTTAAAATTTTTTTTTTGGGTTTTGTGTTTTTGTGGAGTGTTTGGGATTAGATTTGGGAACCATGAATTGCTTTGTTGTGTTTTGGAGCAGCTGTGGAAGTGGAGCGGGTGATGGTGGTTATAGTGGAGAGGTCTCTGGAGTTCTGCATTAGTGTTCTAGAAAAATCGGAGTTTGATGGCGATGATCTCAGTTTGCAGGTTCGTGCCTTTCTGGTTTTAGTTCAAAATCTGTTGACTTGTTCTGCTTAGGTTGTTGCTGACGACTTAATCCTTCTCATATTTTCGTTTAAGTAACGCATTTGATTTTTTTAAAGTGGATTTATTGATGAATAAATGGTAGTAAGACACAAGCTACTTGCAAGAAACAGGAGGCATAAAGGGAAGTTGATCAGAGAAGTAGTTAAAGTACTGTTATTAATTGTTAACATGTAACCTTGTATAGGAAACAAGAGGTGGAATCCAACTCTTGGTCCCAAATGTCTCATCAGTTTGAAGAAGGAATGATTTTGAAGCTTCTTTTGTTCTGCAGTTCCACCTCTTGAAATGTGTCTTTTACGGACTTTAAAACTATCAGTCACTAGATACATGCAGGAGGTTGATGAGATGATCCATCTGAGGTTCTTGAAGATTGGGGGTCACAAAACTGTAAATTTGAAGCTCAATTTGAAATCCTTTCTCAGACTCACTAAATATTTTTTATTTTTTTAGTTGTTAGTCTCATATTTCTTTTCTTTAGTAAGTAACCATCTCCATAACCTTGCTATTTAACCAAATCCTTAAAGCAAGGTTTTCTATTGTACTGATCCATGCATGAGCATAGGGTCTGGAATTATTGGGCATGCTGGCCCGCTTTTATTTCTTTTTCCGGAATAGACTAATTATTTTTTTTGTGAAATAGAGTTCTACCTTGTTCCTTATTTCTGTGCACTCTTTGTTTTTTCTTGATCTCTTCTCCGGATTGTTTATTTAGCTCATTAATTTTTTGAAATCAAGAATTATTTAATTTTGTTTTTATTAATTTCAGAATGCATTGCTCCAAGTAATTGAAACCACATTGACTGATGGAGTGATAAAAGAATATGATGCATCATACCTTGACTCTGCAGATAACTTTGTTGAACTGTTATCTATTATTCCAGTTGAACATTTCAATCTTGATTTGAGCATTGGTCGTTTGAGTGATCTTCAAGGTAGATCTTGTTCAGCTTAGCATTTACTTCATTTTTTAATGACTTCTACTTGTTCTTACACTGTAATTTCATGGTTCTTTTGGAGAAAGGTCTATACTGCTTGAAGGACAGAAATTCTGTGCACAGGGTCTTCACTGCTTTATCTTCAAAATCACATCTTTCAGAACTTCCTGTTTTGAGCAAATCTAACTATCAGGTTTCCAAGGTTCCAGATAGCATGTTGTCTCTAGCATTGCATCATGGAGTTCATTTAGGATGCCTACCTCGTCTGCTTCTGCTTTGTCAAAAACTGCTTCAGATACCAGCTACTTGTGAGAAAGAGGCTGAAGATATGTATCTATGCTTAAGATTGGTCTTCATACAAAGAATTTTGAAATTACTTGGAAACCTTGCAAAGGAAATTTCGTATGAAGCTTGTGACACTACGTTGTTGTGTGCAGTTGCCAATTTTGCTGACGTTTTGCCTAATTTGTTCAAATTGAGGTTTGACATCATAAACCATGATTGGCTTTCTGCAGGAAGCAATCCTGGGAGTCTTCTATTGCTAGTAATAGAAGACTTTCTACTGTTTATGCAAATTATTTGCTGTGATGATACTGTTGTTAAAAACATCCAATCATGGTTGACGGCTTCTATGCTAGACATTTTGGATTCCAGTATTTGGAGGTATGATCAATCAAACTCTTCATTAAGACCTCCACTGATCTACTACCCTGAAGTTGTCATGTTTGTCTTAAAGCTCCTTAAGAATGTTAAGAAATGGACATCTCAAACTCATGAGTGGAAGGAAAGGTCTGCTGTTGATTTACCTGATTGTAATTCAATGTTTGAGGCAAGCTTTCTTTATTGCCATATTCGTTCTGAGAAGGTTTTATTGATTAAGCAATACACACCCAAGGAATATTTGGTGTGGCTATTTCCATCATCAAAGCAATGGGTCGATAATTTGGTGCATCTTGCTTACTTTCTTCACGCAGAAGGAGTAAGATCAAAGCTGAAGGCTGAAAAATCACGCCTGAATTGTGTAAAAACTGTTGCTTCCTCGGATTCAGACTGTGCAACACATCATGAAGATGAAGCCCTGTTTGGGAATCTCTTTTCTGAAGCCAGCAGGACGGGGGGATCCGCTGATGTGCAAGATCAAACTGTCAGTGCACCTGTTGGCCATTCCACTGGCCATCACCTTCTCATCCATGCAGCAAGTGAGTTGTTGGGCTTTATGAACATGTATATCTTTTCCCCTGAATGGCATAGTTACATCTTTGAAGAAGGATGCAGGCAAATTGATGGGAGCCACATATCTCACTTAGTCTCTATACTCACTTGCCAAACATGGCTGCCTGATGAAAGGAACTCATACAATTCTGCATCATCAGATCCCCAGTCAAATTTTGAGCATATCAGTGAGATCTGCTTTGAATTGATGCACAACATTGTTGTCAGTCATGCTTTATCTAGCTTGCTTGAAGATCAGCTTGTTGATCAATTGCTGAAAGTTGAAAATGGAATGTATGTCTACAGTCACTATACCCTTAAGTTGTTGGCCCATGCTCTCATTTCTAGCCAAGAGATGGATGGCATCCGAATAACAAAAAAAATCTTTGAGAATTATGCTGATTTTATTTTGGAGAAGGCGAAAAACATTTGCCATCAATGCTCTGAGCCTATTGATTTTCTTGAGATTCTTCCCTGTGCTTTTCATTTGGAAATTCTTCTAATGGCATTCCATCTTTCCAATGAAGTTCAAAAAGCTGCCTTGACGAATTACCTGTATTCTTCACTCAGGAAGCTACCTGTTCCCGAATCTGGATTTAATTCAAAGCAGCTTATTTGTTGGGCATTGCTAGTTTCAAGGTTGGTTTTGGTGTTGCGACATGTGCTTCTCTACCCATCTACTTGTCCTTCATGGTTGGTTCTGCAGTTGAGGTCCAGATTGAGTGAATGTTCTTCTAGAGCGTCTTCTGCTTTGTTGAATGACCACCTGCACTCCTGGGCATCAGTTGTGACAGAAAAGATTATGGTGGGCTCTGGGAAAGATGTTTCAGGCATTGGTGTCTTCCTTTCCCACCTTATTGATGTCTCTCCCATTTATGTGTCAGTTTGTAACAATGATGATGTATTCCGTAGTCTAGGGTTTGGCTGGAGTGACTTGCTTGCAACCTTTTCATGGATTCTTGGTCATTGGAAAGGCAAGAAAGCTGAAGTGGTAGAAGCACTAATAGTTGAACGATATGTCTTTTCACTTTGCTGGAGTACCCTCTCTAGTTTTCATTCTGCTACATTTTCACTTCCAGAAAGCAACTGGCAAGATATTGACTTATCTGATGCTGAATCATTTTTTCGATTTGGTCACTGGATTGAAAGTAACGTTGGATTCAGCAGTAAGGATGTTGACTTTGCAGATATTGTTTTTAATTTACTTCATCAGTCTTTCCAAATACATTTGCCAGCTACGGATGCAGTGCAGGACTGGGACTTCTACAGAGCTAGTGCCTGGCTGTCTATGATACTCACTTGCCTTAATGCTGGAATTTTTAGATATTCTCTGAGGCGAGGGATTGCTGGTGTTGGATGGCCATTCTGTGCTGAGGCATCTGAAGACTCTGAGTCCCTGCGCAAAGCAGAAGATTTGATGCTGAACATTTTTGAGGGCAATAGAGATGGAATGCTATTAAATGCCCTATCATCTGTTCTGAAGATATACTTACAACTTCTTCAAGCTGCATTTATTTCCACTCTTGACCATAATATATCTATAGCAGGTGGTCCATTTTCTCTTCTATTGCTTAAGCACACTAGATTTGATGGATGTAAACTTGCTTCTTTGCTGAAGCTGAGTGCTACTGATTCTTTGTGGCTTGAATCCACATGTGGTCTCTTGACAAGATTGGATGAGATTGCGAGAGAAGAAGATAAAGGAAACTTGAATTTTGAATCTTTCAGGTGCCGATGCCATGGTTTTCCTTCAAATGCAGAGCCTTCCAGTGGTACACTCATTTCGTGTGTTCTTATAGTGAGGGAGATCATATCTATTTTAGAGGGTTATCTCACTGTCAAAGTAGCTGAAGGAAGTTTCTGTGTGGAGATGCCTGTACTTTGCCAGCTTCTTGAATCAGTCATATCCATCAAATCTGATAGAATTTTTCAGTGCATTAGTGAGAAATGTGATTTAGTGTATTCCATGTTGGTTTCCAGCCAAAAGCAAATGCCAGGCTTCAGCGATCTGCTTGTCCTGAAGCAGATAGGAAGTTTTCTGGCAGAGATAAATGCTAGTGATGTTTGTAACAAAAATGTGCAAGAAATGTTAATTGTTGATGCGGTTGATTTTATTGAAAGTCTCAGGGGAGATGATTCAAAAGAAAAAGTTCTCCAATCTTTCACGGGATCTGCAGAAAACCTATCTGAAGAAGCAAAACAACTCTTTGGTGGCCAGTGTGGCAATCTGTTGGTTCTCATAAATGCACTGGATAAGTGCAACTCCGAGATGGTCAATGTGAAAGTCCTCAATCTATTTGTTGATCTTTTTACCGGTGGAATGTATCCAGGTCTAAAGGAGGAGGTTGAAAGGAAATTTATGGAGATGGATTTGTCATGTCTATCGAGTTGGCTGGAGAATAGGCTTTTGGGATGCACAACAGAATCTCCGGAAGGTGGTGTTAGTGTAAAATCAAGTGCTGCACCACTTAGAGAATCAACGATGAATTTCATTACACATCTAGTTTCCCAAGCAACTGAAATGGTTTCTGTAGAACTCCAGCGTCGAATTGTTGAGGCCATGCTTATGTCACTTGATAGTGCATTTGTGCTGCATGATATTCACACTGCTAAAGCTTATTTCAGCTTTGTAGTTCAGCTTTTGAGTGATAAGTCTTCAATTAAACGGCTCTTAGAAAGGACTATGTGCTTAATTGAGAAATTGGCTGATAATGAGGGTTTACTCCAAGGCTTGAAGTTCCTCTTTGGCTTTCTTGGGGCTGTTTTGGGTGATTTCGGAGCTAATAAGAATACCTCGGATAAACTTTCATCAAAGCTTGGCTCTGGTAACATTATTGGTTCAGGATCAATGATTTCAAAACCATTTGGTTTGAGAAAAAACTCGGAGAATCTAGTTCTTCCTGCCAATCAAGAATCTAGTTCTACTTTGATTGATTGCGATGCAACTTCTGCTGATGAAGATGAAGATGATGGCACATCAGATGGAGAGTTGGGAAGCATAGACAAAGATGAAGAGGAGGATGGTAACAGTGAAAGGGCACTTGCTTCAAAAGTCTGCACATTTACATCCAGTGGCAGTAATTTCATGGAACAACATTGGTATTTCTGTTATACTTGTGATCTTACTATCTCAAAAGGGTGTTGTTCTATATGTGCAAAAATTTGTCATCGAGGTCACCGGGTGGTATATTCTCGATCTAGTCGTTTTTTCTGTGACTGTGGGGCAGGAGGTGTCAGGGGTAGCAGTTGTCAGTGCTTGAAGCCTCGGAAATTTACTGGAAGCAACAATGCACCAGTTAATAGCACTAGTGGTTTTCAATCCCTTTTGCCATTCGCTCAAGATTCTGAGCAGGCACCAGACAGTGACACAGATTTGGATGATGATATTTATCTGGATATTGAAAATTCCTTCAACTTGCCAATTTCAAGAGAGGTGCGTAATGGGCTTCCTGCAGTGGTAAAGGACCTTGATTTGGAAGGCAGAATTCTTGAACTCTGTGACAGACTGCTGCCTGATGTCATTGACCGCAGGAATTCAAATTCATCTAAAGATACAAAAGTAATACTTGGTGATGATAAGGTGTTATCCTATAGTGTTGATCTTTTCCAATTGAAGAAGGCCTACAAAGGTGGATCTCTGGACCTGAAGATCAAAACGGACTATCCAAACTCCAGAGAACTGAAATCACTCCTGATTAATGGTTCTCTCATTAAATCATTGCTCAGTGTTAGTATTCGTGGAAGGCTTGCGGCTGGCGAAGGTGATAAAGTTGCTGTATTTGATTTGGGACAACTAATTGGACAGCCCACTGCGACACCTGTTACAGCAGATAAGATTAATGTTAAGCCCCTTTCTAAGAGCGTTGTTCGTTTTGAAATTGTTCATTTACTGTTCAATCCTGTCGTAGAAAATTATCTTGCTGTTGCTGGGTATGAAGAGTGCCAGGTCCTTACTGTGAATTCTCGTGGAGAAGTGACAGACCGGCTTGCAATTGAGCTTGCCTTGCAAGGTGGCTATATTCGTAAAGTGGAGTGGGTTCCCGGTTCTCAGGTTCAGATAATGGTGGTGACTAATGTCTTCGTCAAGATATATGACCTTTCCCAAGATAACATCAGTCCAATGTACTACTTCACTCTGGCTGATGACTTGATTATGGATGCCACACTTGTTCCTGCTCCCATGGGAAAAGTATTTGTTATTGTTTTATCAGAACGTGGCTGCTTATATCGCCTAGAATTGTCCATGGAGGGTGATATTGGAGCCAAAGCTATAACAGATATCATCCATGTTCAGCACAAGGATTTTCAGCCAAAAGGCCTTTCCTTGTACTTTTCTTCATGTTACAGGCTACTTTTCTTGTCCTATCAGGATGGAACTTCCTTAATTGGTCGCCTGGATGCCAATGCAATGTCTCTCACTGAGATATCAGCTGTCTATGAAGATCTTGATGGGAAAGCAAAGCCGGCTGCGCTCCATCATTGGAGAGAATTGCTTGTGAGTGGTGGGGTTTTTGTTAGCTTCTCAAGTCTTAAATCGAATGCAGCCCTCGCAATTTCCATGGGTTCACATGAATTATTTGCGCAGAGCATGAGATATGGGGCAGGGTTATCTTTGCATGTGGTAGGAGCTGCTGCATATAAGCCTTTGTCAAAAGATAAATCACACTGTGTTGTTCTGCATGATGATGGCAGCCTCCAAATTTACTCTCATGTGCCTATGGGGTCTGACCTAGCCACAAATTTGAGCAGTGATCATACAAAGAAGTTAGGGTCTGGCATTCTTAACAGTAGAGCTTATGATGGTTTGAACCCAGAATTTCCCCTTGATTTCTTTGAGAAGACAATGTGCATTACACCTGATGTGAAGCTGAGTGGCGATTCAATAAAAAATGGTGATTCTGAAGGTATCAAACAAAGGTTGGCATCAGAAGATGGATTTGTGGAGAGTGCGAGTGCTACGGGATTTAAGGTATGGTCAACACTTGGTAAACTGATTGTCATGAACACCTGCAACTATTTTGTTAGGTTATTATGACCGCATTTTTTTTTCACCCTAAATAGATGAGTTCTTTTGGTTTTCTTTGTTGACTTGATTTCTAAAAATGGATTTTTGTGCTCTTTCTAAAATTTCAGGTGACTGTGTCAAATTCAAACCCTGACATTGTCATGGTTGGTTTCCGTGTACATGTGGGTAACACATCACCAAATCATATTCCTTCTGAAATTGCAATTTTCCAGAGGGTGATTAAACTTGACGAAGGCATGCGATCATGGTATGATATCCCTTTTACAATAGCAGAGGCGCTTTTGGCCGATGAAGAGTTCACACTTTCTGTGGGTCGAACTTTTGATGATATAAACATGCCTAGAATAGATTCCTTGGAAGTTTATGGGCGTGCCAAAGATGAATTTGGGTGGAAGGAGAAAATGGATGCTTTGCTGGATATGGAAGCTCATGTGCTTGGTTCTGGCTCTTGTGTGACTGGGGCTGGACAGAAGTTTCGGGCTATGCAGGCTGCTTCGATGCAGGAGCAAGTTTTGTCAGATGCTCTTTGGCTTCTTTCCAAAATATATTCATTATGTAGGTCAGACCCCTCAGAGACTGATGATGCCATTTCAGATCTTGATAAACTCAAATGCAACAAGTTACTGGAAACCATATTTCAGAGTGACAGGGAACCATTATTGCAGTCTGCTGCTTGTCGTGTTCTTCAGTCAGTCTTCCCTAAGAGAGAGATCTACTACCATGTAAGTGTCATTCACGCTGGATTTCTGTTGGTTTTAGCTTTATGCTAAATACTATGTTATATATAGGTGAAAGACACCATGCGCCTCATGGGGGTTGTAAGCTCTCCCCCCATGCTTAGTTCAAAAATAGGAACTGGAGGTGCTACAGGTGGGAGCGTTGTTAAAGAGTTCACAGCACTGTTGCGTGCTGTCTCTAAAATTGCGTTGCATAGAAGATCAAACTTGGCCACTTTTCTCAAAATTCACGGTATGTGTAAGACTTAGTTTTCTCTTCCATTTAATATATATATATATATATATATATATATATATATATATATATATATATTGCATACATTATTTAAGAAGGTGATATATTGTGGATCATTTTAATTCACTTGGAAACCACTGTTTCCTGTTACTTTTGAACTGTCCATAAACCATTTTCCCCTTTATTTACAAAAGAACAATTTGTTGCATCTCTGATGTGATCATGAATGAGCTGTAACTTCTCCATAAATTTTAAATGCACCTATGCCACAGATCCTAATATATTCTGTGGATTCATTTCTTTCTAGACTCTAATTACGCGTATTATTCAGAAATTCTTGTATTTGCGATTGCAATAATGAAAAAGTCAGTGGTGGAATGTTTATTAGGACTAAAATGGGAAACCACAAGAAATGTTGTATAATAGTTCATTTGTATGGTAAAAATAAGCAAAGTTATCTGTTGCAAATTTCAACTATGTGATTTGGTCTAGAAGTCCAAAATTTGGATATTCTTGTTACATTGGAGGTATGCTAGGTTGATCAGTATTTCTTTCTGCGAGGCTGTGTAGTTGTAAGTTTGCTACATTCTCTTTTGAGACCTACTTACTACACCATTGAGGAATTTGATGATTGTAAAATATGATGATGCAACCGTACAGGAAATACTTCTACCTTAATTTGTTTTGTTGAATATTTAAAAAAAAAGGTTGAAAGAATTTGTTTCATCTGGTTATGGGAAAGACTGACCGCACTTGTGCTTCATTTTCATAAAACCTGACATATTCGAACATTTAAAACTCTGAGATTTTATAATCCTTCTAACTTGTTGAGCTGCCCTTCTTTCCTGGCTTTGGGTTGGTTTTATTCTGAGCGGTTGAAAGTGCAAAAGATTGCATAGATAGTCCATCCCTTAAACATCATTGTTGTCTTTTGAGTAGCCTTAGAGTCTAAAGTGCTAAATTTTTTATGAGATGTGATCTGGTGAAGCTTTAATGACTACGGTAAACTGGTTAACCGAGTTTTCTGGGAGCTTAAAAAATCTCAAAATTTTATTTTTCAACTGCTTTGTTGGAGACTTTGTAAATTGAAATGGATACCTGGTAGTGTTTTGTTTGCCTTTTGGGACGAGAAAGTAGGGATTAAGATTCACTTCCACGTTAAACACATTTTTTCTTATTGCAATTATGTTACCTTACTTTTATTTGCTTTATAGTGCATAATTCTTTGCCCGTTTAAAATTTCCATCTGTTTTAGGCTCGGGAATAGTGGATGGATTGATGCAAGTTTTATGGGACATATTGGACTTGGAGCAACTAGACACACAAGCAGTAAACAACATTGTTGTGCCCTCTGTGGAGCTTATCTATAGTTATGCTGAATGTTTGGTGCTGCATGGCACTGAAGCATCTGGAAGCTCTGTTGCTCCTGCGGTTGCATTACTCAAGAAATTACTTTTTGCCCCGTATGAGGCCGTCCAAACGGCAAGCAGGTCTTTTATCTTGCTATGCGCTATTAAAATTTCTTCATTTTTTTGTCCCTAGACATTTCACGCTGACTCTCTTCTCTCTTTTATGATGGTGGGTTCAGTTTAGCTATATCATCTAGGTTGCTCCAAGTTCCCTTTCCCAAGCAGACAATGATTGCCACTGATGATGCTGCAGAGCATCCAGTTACAGTACACGCACCTTCTGATGTAAGTGCATCTGGGGGAAATGCGCAGCTCATGATTGAAGAAGATTCTGGCGCATCATCTGTGCAATATTGCTGTGATGGTTGCTCTACTGTTCCTATACTTAGACGTCGATGGCATTGCAACATATGCCCAGACTTTGACTTGTGTGAGGCCTGCTATGAAGTTCTGGATGCAGATAGGCTGCCTCCACCACATTGTAGAGATCACCCCATGTCAGCAATCCCCATTGAAATAGACTCCTTAGGTGACGGAAATGAAATTCATTTTGCTGTGGATGAGTTGACTGATACCAGCATTATGCCTGCTGCTATGGATATAGGTACCAATAATTCACCCTCTTCACTGCATATATTGGAAACTAATGAAGCTGGAGACTTCTCTGCTTCAACTTCTGACCAAAGAATAGTTTCTATATCTGCTTCAAAGCGTGCTGTGAATTCTCTGTTGCTTCGCCAATTAGTTGGAGAACTTAAAGGATGGATGGTGTCAACTTCAGGGCTGCGGGCCATCCCTGTTATGCAACTATTTTACAGATTGTCTTCCGCAGTAGGTGGGCCTTTTATGGATTGCTCAAATACTGAAAATTTGGATCTCGAAAAATTTGTGATGTGGTTTTTGGACGAGATCAACCTCAACAGACCGTTCAATGCAAAACTCCGTTCATCTTTTGGGGAAGTTACAATCCTTGTCTTTATGTTCTTCACTCTAATGCTTCGGAACTGGCATCTGCCTGGAAATGATAGTTCTCAGTCAAAATCAGGTGGATCCTTGGATTCACATGATAAAGGTTCTGTTCAGATTTCTTCAGTAGCTGCGATAACTACACCTTCCTCTGTTGATCATGAGAAGAACGAGTTTGCTTCTCAGCTTGTGCAAGCTTGTACTTACCTTAGACAGCAGACTTTTGTGAACTATTTAATGGATATCTTGCAGCAGCTTGTACATATTTTCAAGTCCACCTCCTTAAATGTTGACAATAGCTTGTCTTCTGGCTCGGGTTGTGGTTCGCTTTTGACAATCCGAAGAGAACTTCCTGCTGGAAACTTCTCTCCTTTCTTTTCTGATTCTCACGCTAAAACTCATCGGGCAGATTTTTTCGCGGATTACCACAAGTTGCTATTAGAAAATACTTTTCGTCTTGTCTATAGTTTGGTTCGACCTGAAAAGCAGGACAAGTTGGCAGAAAAGGACAAAGTTTACAAGTCATGTATTGGTAAGGATTTGAAGTTGGAAGGATTTCAGGATGTTCTATGTAGCTATATTAGCAATCCAAATACGACATTTGTTCGAAGATATGCAAGAAGGCTGTTTCTTCATCTCTGCGGTAGCAAGACCCATTATTATAGTGTCAGAGATTCATGGCAGTTCTCAAATGAAGTAAAGAAGCTTTATAAACTTGTGAATAAATCTGGAGGCTTTCATAATCCAATGCCATATGAGAGAAGTGTTAAACTTGTGAAGTGTTTGTCTGCTATATCTGAGGTGGCAAGCTCCAGACCCAGGAATTGGCAGAAATACTGTTCAAAGCATTCAGATTTTCTCCCTTTTCTGATGAAAGGAATTTTTTATTTTGGTGAAGAATCTGTGATCCAAACACTGAAACTTCTGAATCAGGCTTTCTACACTGGGAAAGATATGGGCCATTCCACACAAAAAGGAGAAACCGGGGATGTGGGAACAAGCTCTAATAAAGGTGGGCAACAATCTTTGGATTCAAAAAAGAAGCGGAAAGGTGATGATGGAACTGAAAATGGTTCTGAGAAAACTTGTCTGGACATGGAACAAGCCGTTGAAATCTTCAATGACAAAGATGGTTACATTTTGAGGCATTTTATTGATTCCTTCTTGTTAGAATGGAACTCAACAAGTGTGCGTGTTGAGGCCAAATGCGTGCTGTATGGAATTTGGTATCATGGCAAACAGTCATCAAAGGAGGCCTTGTTGCTCAGTCTCCTGCAGAAAGTAAAGTGCCTTCCTATGTATGGTCAAAACATTGTGGAGTATACTGAGCTCATGACCTTACTACTTGGCAAGTCACCTGATGCTAGTGTGAAGCAATATGAGACAGAGCTTGTAGGCCGATGCTTAACTTCTGACTTCATAAGCTGCATGTATGAGACACTTCACTTACAAAATGAGCTTCTTGCAAATCACCCAAATTCACACATATATAATACTTTGAGTAGCTTGGTGGAGTTTGATGGTTACTATCTTGAAAGTGAGCCTTGTGTAGCATGCAGCTGCCCAGAGGTTCCTTACAGCAGAATGAAGCTCGAGAGCTTGAAATCTGAGACAAAGTTCACTGACAACCGCATAATAGTGAAATGCACTGGAAGCTATACTATTCAGACTGTCACAATGAATGTCCATGATGCTCGTAAGTCAAAATCGGTGAAGGTTTTGAATTTGTATTATAACAATAGGCCTGTGGCTGACTTATCAGAGTTGAAAAATAATTGGTCATTGTGGAAGCGGGCGAAAAGTTGTCATCTTGCTTTTAACCAAACAGAGCTAAAAGTTGAATTTCCAATTCCAATTACTGCTTGCAATTTTATGATTGAGCTCGATTCCTTCTATGAAAATCTTCAAGCTTCTTCTGCGGAGTCCCTGCAATGTCCTAGGTGTAGCAGGTCCGTTACCGACAAGCATGGTATTTGTGGCAATTGCCATGAAAATGCATATCAATGCAGGCAATGCCGAAATATTAATTATGAAAATCTGGATTCTTTTCTTTGCAACGAGTGCGGATACAGCAAATATGGCCGTTTTGAATTTAATTTCATGGCAAAGCCAAGTTTTACTTTTGATACCATGGAAAATGATGAGGATATGAAAAAAGGGCTGGCAGCTATTGAATCAGAATCAGAAAATGCACATAGGCGATATCAGCAGCTTCTGGGATTCAAAAAGCCTTTGCTTAAACTTGTATCAAGCATTGGTGAACATGATATTGATTCTCAACAGAAGGATACTGTCCAGCAAATGATGGTGTCCTTGCCTGGTCCATCGTGCAAGATCAACCGGAAAATTGCTCTTTTAGGTGTCCTTTATGGTGAGAAATGTAAAGCAGCTTTTGATTCTGTCAGTAAAAGTGTCCAGACATTGCAAGGGCTTCGTCGGGTGCTTATGGCCTATCTGCACCAGAAGAACTCTGATGATGTGTTAGCTTCTTCAAGATTTGCAGTTTCTCGATCACCAAATAATTGCTATGGTTGTGCTATCACATTTGTCACGCAGTGTATGGAGTTGTTGCTAGTGCTGTCAAAACATCCAAACAGCAAAAAGCAACTTGTTGCTGCTGGCATCTTGTCAGAATTATTTGAGAATAATATTCACCAGGGCCCCAAATCTGCTCGTGTTCAGGCAAGGGCAGTTCTCTGCGCTTTCTCTGAAGGTGATTTTAATGCAGTTGCTGAGTTGAACTCTCTGATTCAGAAGAAAGTTATGTACTGCCTTGAACACCATAGGTCAATGGACATTGCACTGGCAACTCGTGAAGAACTGCTCCTTCTTTCGGAGACTTGTGCTGTGGTAGATGAGTGCTGGGAAGCAAGGTTACGAGTCGCTTTTCAGTTGTTATTTTCCTCCATTAAATTAGGAGCCAAGCATCCTGCTATTTCGGAGCATATTATTCTTCCTTGTTTAAGGATTGTATCTAAGGCTTGTACACCACCCAAGTCTGAGAGTGCTGAGAAGGAACAAGCCAGTGGCAAATCTACTTCTGTTTCGCATGCAAAGAATGGCAATTCTTTAAATGCTTCTTCTCATAGCCTGTCAAGTGGGATTAAAGTTCTACCTGAGTTATCTGAGAAAAATTGGGAGGGTGGTCGAAAAGTTCAGGATATTCGACTGTTGAGCTATGCTGAGTGGGAAAGAGGTGCTTCATATCTTGATTTTGTCAGGCGGCAGTACAAAGTCTCACAGGCTGTCAAAGCTACTTCACAAAGAACTCGCCATGATCCGCAAAAACTTGAATACATATCTCTTAAATATGCTCTAAAATGGAAACGCCGAGCTTGCAGAAGAACATCTAAGGGTGATTTCTCAACATTTGCGTTGGGCTCTTGGGTTTCAGAATTAATATTGAGTACTTGTTCCCAATCTATAAGATCTGAAATATGTGCTTTGATTAGTCTTCTCTGCCCCCAAAATTCTTCTAGGAGATTTCAGTTATTGAACCTCCTCACTTCATTGCTCCCAGCAACCCTCACTGCGGGTGAGAGTGCTGCAGAATACTTTGATTTATTCTTTAAGATGATAGATTCTGAAGCTGCACGTTTATTCTTGACTGTGAGGGGATGCCTGACTGACATCTGCAAGCTGATAACTGAGGAGGTTGGTAATGTTGAATCACGGGAGAGGAGCCTTAATATTGACATATCTCAAGGATTCATCCTTCATAAACTTATTGAGCTTCTAAGCAAGTTCCTTGAAGTACCCAATATTCGGACCAGGTATACATGCTTTTGTTATCTTTGATAACAAGCTTTGTTTTTTTGCGGTTATTGTTATTGTTAGTATTTTTTAAATTATTATGGTGGTACCATCATCATCAGTATCTCTTCATTGCAAATTGCTTTTTGCCTATTCTTGCCAGATTCATGCGAGATGAATTGCTCTCTGAAATTCTGGAGGCTTTCCTCATCATTCGTGGTCTCATAGTGCAGAAGACAAAGCTAATTAGTGACTGCAATCGACTCTTGAATGACCTTCTTGACAGTCTACTGCTTGAGAGCACTGGAAACAAGCGGCAGTTCATACGTGCATGTATTTCTGGTCTACAGAATCGTGGGAAGGAAAAAAAGGGGCGGACATCTCTGGTATGGAACAACTTGACTGGTGATATACTTACTGTGTTGTGTGTGGTGTGTGTGTGTGTGTGTATGTGCTTGTGCACGCATATGTTATATTAACCTGAATAATTTGTTATAATTTCTGGTAGTAGAGGTTTATTATTTGAAGTGTGGGCTCTGTTAATAAATTTTCTCAGCTTCAAATCTCTGAGGAAGGCAAAATTTGCTGTTTCTGTTTTAATTTGTGATCATAGTAAAGTATTTGACCAAGTTGATTCTTTTGTGCAGTTTATTTTAGAGCAACTCTGTAATATGATTTGTCCATCCAAGCCGGAGTCTGTTTATCTTTTGATTCTCAATAAGGCTCATACTCAGGAAGAATTTATACGTGGTTCAATGACCAAGAATCCTTATTCCAGCACGGAGATTGGCCCTCTAATGCGGGATGTCAAAAATAAAATATGCCATCAATTGGATCTCTTGGGTCTTTTAGAAGATGACTATGGCATGGAATTGCTAGTTGCTGGGAACATAATTTCGCTTGACCTGAGTATATCTCAAGTTTATGAACAAGTATGGAAAAAATACCACAGCAAGGCACAAAATACTTTGTCCAGTTCTGTTGCAGCAGCTTCTGGTGGATTTTCATCATTAAGAGATGGTCCTCCAATGACGGTTACATACAGGCTTCAGGTTTGTTTTTCTTTCTAAGCTTTACCGTGATTATTTTTTTAGTTCTGTTCACTTCTGGATGAGCAATTCTAAAGCATATGAATGCAAATTGTATTACCATTGGGAGAGCAATTTTATTTATTATAACTATGTTAGTCATTTTTAGTTTTTGTTTCCTGGATTTCATTGCTTGATAAAGTAGCTTCAAATGATATGGTGCTGTCAAAAGTCACAAATTTCTATCTTCTTCTTCTAGTTGTTATGTGCAAAAGCTTGCATGATCAGGTTCTTTATGCATGCTTGGCCTATTGCTGGTGTCTTCATTTTATAACTCATACCTGTCTTTCTGATTCTTGATGTGTTTGTTCTGATATATTTATATATATATATATATATATTAGTTGACAAGTGATTATTTACTTATATTGAAATCCTTAATAGTCGGTTTATTTGCAGATTAATTTCTTCATGCTGTTGTTAGTCATTCTTGTTGGTACATGATTATCTTCTTGCCTTCTATTGGATGATGTTGATATAAAATGCTTGCTGGGATCATGAATAATGAAAATAGCTGGTTCAATTAGCAATGTTGCATGATATGCTCTAGTGTATGAAATCTGAATGACTTTTATAGAGGCTTAGATTCTAGGAAAGTTCTCTGTGATATGCCTGCAATGCTAGTTCCTCCTAGTAAAAAAATCTTCCCGTGCAGATGCACGTCGTGGAAAGAACTTATTCTATTTTCTGGTGGAACAATGGCATGCATCTGTTATTTTGAAGTATTCCCTTGACTTTCAAATTGTACTAACAGGATGTGACGAAGGATGATCTATTTGTAATTTTGCAGCATGGCTACTTGATCTGAGCTTATATTCTTAATGTGCAGGGTTTAGATGGTGAAGCGACTGAACCGATGATCAAAGAACTTGAAGAGGAGAGGGAGGAATCACAGGATCCTGAAGTTGAGTTTGCGATAGCAGGTGCTGTCAGAGAGTGTGGAGGGTTGGAGATTATTCTTGGCATGATCCAGGTGGTGGATTATGTTCATATTACTGATCACAACTTTGTTCAATTCCAATTATTGATTAAATTATATTTTATGGGCTTTTCAAAAATCAACTTCTTAATAGTTATTTTCAGTTTGTTAGAGGCATAATTTAGAAATATATACATTTTGGAGATTCTCCTTAATAATTTCAAGTAAAAACAATTACTAACTATAAAGAAGTCTTCTTTCACAGTCCAGTCCAGTTACTCAAAACTTTTTTTTTTGCTGGTGATGATTTCTTTTCCCTAAAAAAAAATTCTTATTTATTTATTTATATTATGTGTGTGTGGTAAAACTTACTGCTCATAACATGCTACATTTTTGCAGCACTTGCGTGATGATGAATTGAAGTCCAACCAAGAAGAGATGAGCTCAGTGCTTAATCTTCTTCGGTACTGCTGCAAGATAAGAGAGAACAGGCGGGCATTGTTACGAATAGGAGCTTTGGGATTGCTTCTTGATACTGCAAGACGTGCTTTCTCAGTTGATGCAATGGAGCCTGCTGAAGGCATACTTTTGATTGTGGAAAGTCTCATCGTGGAAGCTAATGAGAGTGACATTGGCATCACTCAAAGTGTTCTCACTGTTACTAATGAAGAAAGTGGTGCTGATGAGCAGGCAAAAAAGATGGTTCTCATGTTTCTGGAAAGACTATGCCAAGGAATGAAGAAGTCAAATAAGCAGCAACGCAACGATGAGATGGTTGCTAGGATACTGCCATACCTAACTTACGGGGAACCAGCAGCTATGGAAGCACTTGTTCAACATTTTTACCCTTTCCTACAGGACTGGGGTGAATTTGATCGTTTGCAGAAAGAGCACCAGTGTAATCCCAAGGATGAGACCTTATTAGCTGAACACGCGGGTATGCAGAGGTCTGCTTTGGAAAATTTTGTTAGGGTATCAGAATCCCTCAAGACTAGTTCCTTCGGGGAGAGGCTGAAGGACATTATTGTAGAGAAGGGGATTACCAGGCTTGCTGTTAAACACTTAAGAGAATGCTTTGCGGTCACGATGCAGGCTGGATTCAAATCTAGTGCAGAATGGGCTTTTGGTTTGAAACTGCCTTCAGTTCCACTTATATTGTCAATGTTGAGGGGACTTTCAAAGGGTCATTTGGCTACTCAGTTGTGCATTGATGAGGAAGGCATTTTACCTCTGCTTCATGCTTTAGAGGGAGTCTATGGAGAAAATGAGATCGGTGCAAAAGCTGAAAACTTGTTGGATACATTGGCTGACAAGGAGAGTAATGGGGATGGCTTTTTAGGAGAGAAAATTGACAATTTGCGGGATGCTACCAAGGATGAGATGCGTCGTAGGGCCTTGAGGGGAAGGGAGAAATTACTAGAGGTATGTGTTTCTGTTTTTCTCTGTGGATTTTCGTAACTGGTTTTAACCTTTCAACTTGTTATTGATTCATTTCTTTTTTGTAAGATCTTGGCTTTTGGTTTCATAGAGAAGGGTTGATGGTCAAATAACCTAGGACGCTTGGATTCTTCATTCTTCTTTTGTTATTCTAAATTGTTTACAGGAATTTCTTGAATGAGGGCTGTTTTATTTTTTCTTGAGTATTATTCTTGATGTTAGTGTCTAATTTTAGTTGACATTGTGTTATTTTTCATTTGCTTCTCTCACAGGACCTCGGAATGATTAGAGAGTTTGCTTCAGATGGGGGTGAGCGAATTATTGTTTCTCAGCGTGTGATTGAAGGGTTGGAAGATGTTGAAGAAGAAGAAGAAGATGGGTTGGCATGCATGGTATGCCGGGAAGGCTATAGCCTGAGACCTAATGATATGCTAGGGGTTTACTCATACAGCAAGAGAGTGAATTTGGGTGCAACTTCTTCAGGAAGCGGGCAGGGAGATTGTGTGTACACAACTGTGAGTCATTTTAATATCATACATTTCCAATGCCATCAGGAGGCCAAACGGGCAGACGCTGCTCTGAGAACTCCTAAAAAGGAATGGGAAGGCGCCACCCTAAGGAACAATGAAACCTTGTGCAACTGCATCTTTCCATTGAAAGGTCCATCTGTTCCTCTCCCACAGTACGTTCGATGTGTTGACCAGTTCTGGGACAACCTTAATGCTCTTGGCCGAGCAGATGGTAGCCGGCTCCGGCTATTGACCTATGACATTGTTCTGGTACAAACTCTATCTTTTCCACACATCTAACTCGATAACATGCAATTGAGCACTTCCTTTCAGTTTTTAGTAAGATGACAATATGGCTTCAAGATACCTCTAGGATCACAGCATCTTATATTCTGAGTTTTAGCTAATTTTAATGCTGAATTTTTAGATGAGAGGATTCTAATGTTTTCTCTTGTGTAGATGCTAGCCCGGTTTGCAACAGGTGCTTCGTTTAGCACAGACTGCAAAGGTGGTGGCAGAGAAAGCAACTCACGGTTCTTGCCTTTCATGATTCAAATGGCTTGTCACCTCCTTGATCAAGGTAGTTCGGGTCAGCAACGCCGAGCCATAGCCAAGTCGGTCACTTCATACTTGTCTTCAACTCCTTCGGACTCCCCCACCAGGCCATCGTCCTCTTTTCCTTTACCCCGTTCTTCCAATGGGCCCTCTGATGAGACTGTCCAGTTCATGATGGTGAACTCCCTCCTCTCGGAGTCGTATGAGGATTGGACACAACATCGCCCGGCGTTCTTGCAGCGTGGTATCTACCATGCTTACATGCAACACAAACACGGCCGCTCAACCCTCCGTGTTTCTGATACAACTGCTACCATTGTTAAATCTGACGAGGGTTCATCAACAAACACAAGCGACACCGCCAAGCTCTTTGCCATCGTCCATCCAATGCTCATTTACACAGGCTTAATCGAGCAGTTGCAGCAATTCTTCAAGCTGCACAAGGCATCAACAACAACAGGAGGCTCGAAAGAACTGGTAGGGGATGATGGTAGCAGCGGCAAAGGCCTGGAGAGGTGGGAGGTTGTGATGCGAGAGAAGCTAGTGAATGTGAAGGAGATGGTTGGGTTCTCAAAGGATATGCTCACATGGCTCGAGGAGATGACATCGGCCATCGACCTGCAAGAGGCATTTGATGTGATGGGGGCCTTGGGGGATGTTCTCTCCGCCGGATTCTCTCGGTGCGAAGGCTTTGTTCAGGCTGCAATTCTCGCCGGCAAGAGCTAGAATTTACGCTCAGAATTTCGTATTTTTTGAGATATTGAAACGTCTAAAGTTATATCTATATATATATATATATATACACACACGCACATTTGCAGCAGAAACAACTTGCCCCACTGGTCTTGTAGATTTCTCCAATTTTATATCTGTTTAAGAGTGTTTTGTATCTGGGGCTGTATCATGTTACCCATTTCATTAATTGTTCTGGGATTTTTGCAGATACATGATCCACTCATTAATATTTCTATGTTCTCTCTCTCTTGATGTATATAAAGGATTCTTAATTATTCTTTATAAAAGACATACATCATGCCTATTATGTTAAAAATCAAATTGGAAAATTTACATAAAACATAAAAGGAAGCAGTTTTCTAATCTCTTGTATATGCATAGGTAAAATTTTTTGTCTGCAGATATTTTTTAGTGTTATCATGTTTGATTATAGCAGATAAATTATCAACTAACAGTTATTATTTATGATGAGAAATTTATTATGTGTAATTATTATTTAACATTATTTAGTACTATATATGAAATGTGTATTTATATATATTTATATATTTATCCAACGTCTATCTTCTATATATATATATATATATATATATAAGAGACATCTTCACGGCAGCAGCAGCAGCGGCTTCTTCTCGGGGTATTCGTCTTCTTCTTCATCTTCTTCTTGATTCGATGGTTTTCTTCTCGTTCTTCTGGTTGCTTCGTATTCTGTTTCTTATGCTTGCCTCTTAATCAAGAAAAGTATGCGTTTTTCTTAGTATTCCGGTGTTCATGTTTGTTTCTTTCTCACTGTGGAATTTTGATTCATTTTGCAAACATTGACCCGCTGTTTAGTGGGCCAGACTCGGTGTATCTTTTTATCTTCTTTTTTTTTTTTAACAATATAGATGTGATTTTTGATCATTTTTTCAAAATTTTTTGGGACATTTTTAATTTTTTCCGGAAAAAAAAATAATATGAAATTAAGCATGACTCTATAGAATCATCCGGGTGGCTCATCCAGTTTGTGTCTATATGAAGTCTTGATCTCTCCATCGCGTGTTTCTTTGAAGCATTGATCTCCCTCCATCGCATGCTTGTGAGGTGTTTTGTTGTTTTGATTTTAAAATCCTATGATTGTTTTATGACATGATTTTTATTTTATTTATTTATTCTTTTAGAAAGATTGAGATGTAGATGGATGTTCATATGCCAGGAAATTCATTAAAGAGGCACATTTTGGAACCTGGAAATATCTGTGTTTTGTAATTGTGCACACAAGTTGTTTGATGAAATGTTTTCATGACAAAGTATGTGAAAATGAGAAGAGTATATATGCCGGTTTTACCTCTACTTTTTTGTCTCACGTTTGTTAGTTTTCTAGGTGGTATTGTTGTTTGATGATGTTGCTGGAGACTATAATAACAGCTAGTTTGTGTGACTTACATGTGGTCTGGGGCGGTGAGTACTTGTCGGGGACTCAGCATTTTGCATTTTCTGCAACGAGTGAATTTCTCGCCTGGTTTACCATTATGTGGCAGAGGTAACTACCTTTCTTTTTAATTTCTTGCCTGTCACATTTTCAGCGGAAGATTTTCTTTTCCTGGGATATAATATTTTAAATATTAGAAGTTATAAAGCTCTGGTTTCAGTATAACTGTTGCGACAATCGAGAATGACTGAGCATATGATTTTCTAGTTATGATGAATATAATAACTAGCTCAGTACTTTGGAATTAACATCACTGTTAATGATATTTGTCAGCAGGATGGTTTCCTGCAGGCTTTCGTGCCTATGCAAAATTCTCTATTAGTGAAGAGGTTGATGATGACTGTGACAATGGTAGCTGGAAGCATGAAAAGAGCGCTCAGCCAATGACACTAGCAAAAAGCTTAGCATGCCTTCCTGATGAATCCAGCACTTCCATCAAAAAGAAAAAGATGAGCCGAATGGAACTTAAGAGATCAATTGAACTCCGCATCAAGAAAAGAGTCAAGGCGCAATATTTGTATGGAAAATTTCATGACCTTATGGAGAAAGTGATTGCTAATGCAAGCACTCTACGAGATGCATATGATATCGTTCGACTAAATTCTAATGTTGAAATTGGATCAGAAAGAGAGGATCTATCCTTTGCTTCTATGGCTGAACAGCTTGCAAGTGGTAAATTTGATGTGACTGCAAATTCCATATGCTTCTTTTCAAAGAGTGAAAGAAAAGAATGCCTTGTCCTTCCAAGGTTGAAGTTGAAGGTTATTCAAGAAGCAATCAGGGTCGTACTTGAGATTGTTTATAGGCCATTCTTCTCAAAGATCTCTCACGGTTGCCGAAGTGGGAGGGGGCATCTATCAGCTCTGAGGTATGTTTGCAAAGAGATTAATAAACCTGATTGGTGCTTCACTATATGCATGAATAAAGAGGCTGATGACAATGTCATCTCTAAGCTCATATCTACAATGGAGGAAAGGATCATAGACAACAGGTTTTTTTCTTTTATTCGTTGTTTATTTCATGCTCGTGTACTTAATTTGACATTTGGATGCATCCCAAAAGGCCATGGTCTTCCCCAAGAAGGGGTTCTCTCTCCGATTCTGATGAATATATATCTTGACATGCTTGACCGGGAATTCTTTGCGATATGCATGAGACACGAAGGACTTGGTCTGCATGCTGGTGCTTTTAAGGGTGGCCAACACTCAATGCTGCGGAGTTGGATTCGTAGACAAAGGGACTTTGCTGATAGTAGCAAAGAACTGATAAATGGTTCAGATGTAAGATTACATGCTTGTAGATATATGGACGAGATCTTTGTAGCTGTTTCAGGTTCTAAAGATGTTGCATTGAGTGTGAAAACTGACATCACAAATTACCTGAGGCTCTTTCTTAATCTAGATGTGATTGATTGTTCAGACATTTTACCGATGAATGATAGGTGTCGTGTGCAGTTTCTTGGTACCATGGTTCGGGTGACTGCTGAAGAAAGTGAAGCAGTAAAAGCGGTGCACAAGTTGAAGGATAAAGTACGGCTATTTGCTTCTCAGAAGAAAGAAATTTGGGATGCTGGGACCGTTAGGGTGGGTCAAAAGTGGCTGGCTTATGGTTTAAAGAGAATAAAAGAATCAGAGATCAAGCAGCTTAAGCTCAGTACTCAATTATTGGATCATGTTGCCCAGTTTCGCAAGGATGGAATGAAGACTGATCACTGGTTTAAGTCCTTGGTCAAGATTTGGTTGCAAGATATCAATGCCAGAGCTGAAGCTAATGAGGGGATGGTTCTATCTAAATACATCACTGAGCCAGCACTTCCATCAGAACTGAGAGAATCATTTTATGATTTTCAGATGCAGGCTAAGAAATATGTTTCCTCTGAAACAACCGCTACTCTTGCATTGCTTTGCAAGTCAAGCAATATCGCAGGTTCAAGCATGAAGACGGATAATACTGTGACAAAGATGGAAGCACCTATCGGCTTTATAGCAAAGGTCCTCAATCGTTATGGTTTAATCAACCTTGAGGGATTTCCCAGGCATGTTTCGACTCTAATTTTACAAGATGATGATCTAATCATAGCTTGGTTTTCAGGTCTTGTTTGTAGGTGGTTAAAATGGTATTCTGAATATGATAATTTCGGAGACATTAAGATAATGATATCAGAGTGTGTGAGGATATCATGCATTAGGACTCTAGCAGCTAAGTATCGGATGCATGAATCTCTAATAGAGAAGCGGTTTGATTCAGAATTGAGTAGCATTCCAATGACTGAAGAACTAGAGACCGAATTGGCATCAACAATATCCAATGCTGAAAATCAAGACGAGGGCTTGATGTATGGGATTTCATACAGTGGCCTCTGTGCGCTATCACTGTATAGAGTAAAAGTTCCATCTCGGGTGTTCAACTGCTTTGTGTTTGGTTGCTGTGTTTCATGTCCAAGCATGTACACCCTACTTGTGAAGGAGAGGCAGAGGTTTCCAGGTTGGAAAACAGGATTCTCAGCAGCCATCCACCCAAGCTTGAACAGAAGACGTATCGGCTTGTGCAATCAGCATGTTAAGGATTTGTACATGGGTCACATATCTCTTCAATCCATAGAGTTTGGCGCATTGAGCAAATGAGTCCTCAATATGTCAAGACAAGACGAGTTTCAGCTGCAATTCATCCACACCATTGCATTTGTTATACACTATTCAACTCGGATTATTATATGAAGGTAATCTTCCTAAACAAACTTTTTAAGATTCAAATTAACTGGAAAGCAGTCTTTACCCTGATGATGTGATGGGACTTGCAGTCAAGTCTATTTACTGGAAAAGCTTTTCTTGTTAGCATTGATTTTGTTAGCTCGCCATTAAGGTAAAACTTAAGTTTGTAACATGTCACATTGTGTGATGATGAGTGCAGCGCTTGATCTTCTTATGTATCACTGTGAAGTGGAAGAAAGCATGGCCAACGACCGAGAGGTCAATTGGTATCCAAGTCCCTAGAAGAACTCTTCGCAAGCGTGAAGAGAGCATATTCCGGTTGTATGCGGCTCTGCCCCCACTTACTCCACCGAGGATTTTGCACACTATGATTAGGATATTTCAGGTTGCTTCTTGATTCTGCGAGGTGGCATGGTGTGCCTGCTAAAAGTCATGCCATGAGGAGCGAAATGAAAGCATACTCCTAAAAAAAAAAAAGACCTCAGAATTGAAGCTAATGAGGGCGGCAAATGGCATCGTTCAAGCGGCCTCACCATCCCTCTAACGATGAACTCCCTGCAGCCTGCTTCTCTGTTTTAGATGCCATTCTTGTATTCGTTAGAGCTGGTGAATTTCATCACTCTAGTGTTTATTTTAGACTATGAAACTTATATATATATATATATTTATATATATGTGCAGAAATAACTACTTGGTCTCCTTAGCTGGTAAATTCTCTAGTTTGTCAAGTGTTAAAAGGCAGTGTTCTTCTTTAGACATGCTGTTGGATGTGTGCTTGCTAACAAATGAGTGAAATTATGCAGATTGTTTGAGAAAATTATATCTACAAGTTACAGGATTAGTTTATCTTTGTATTTACTCTCTGTTGTCCAATCTGGTATAAAATTAATAGAGATATACTTGTATTTACTTGTAATCATAAAATCAGAGAAGCTTTTACATTTAGTTTGGTTGAAAATTCATTTACATCTTTTATAGTATTATTATATAATATTAATTAATTAATTAAGGTGCAATAAATCACATGGATTTTATGTTTGGTATTTTTTTTGGTATTTTAATGAGTGTATTTTATATTGAAAAAGATTTTTTATTTTCATTAAAAAAAACTCATTAACCTTCGAAGGTTGTTGGTGCTCAAATTTATTATTTGTTCTTTATTGTAGCTAAGTACTAAAATATGAAAGGACAAACAGATTTTTTTAAAAAAAAAAAATGAATAAACCACATGCATCAGAAAGAATTATAGATACAAACATCATTGTTGTAGATAAAAGTTTTAAAACATTATTTATTTAATTTAATTAATCTTCAAAGGTTGTAGTTACTCAAATTTATTATTTGTTCTTTATTGTAGCTAATAACTAAAACATTAAAAAACAAACAAATCTTTATTTAAGAAAAAAAAAAATTGAATAAACCACAGGCATAGGCATTAGAAAGAACTGCAGATACAAGTATTATCCACTAGCAGTGAAAAATGACAATACACAAAAAAAAAAAGAAACATAAAAGCATAACAAGAAGGGGACTAGGGTTGTTGTGAACTGGTTACTACTCTGCATGATCTTAGATATAAACATTATCTATTAGCGGTGAAAAATAGCAAGGTTCAAAAAAAAAAAAAAAAAACATAAAAAAGGAACTGATTATTGGTAACTAAGACAAACAAATCTTTTGACAACCAAACAATAACAATTTTTAACAAAAGCATTAACACATAAATATAAAAACAAGAAAGCCATGGTGCTCATACATTGAGGGTTGGCGTTGTAGAACTACCTAAAAAGCCATACATTGTGAATAAAATGTTAATTTGTCATTTGATTTTTAGTATTCTTTTACATCATGCTTTGCTTGTTTGCACAACAACAATGTCAAGGACAACAAGATTGAGTTAAAAAAAAAAAAATTTCAAGACATAGACTAAAACTCTGCAAGATTCCACTTCCAGAATTCTATTTCAAATAAACAGTGTGTGTGTGATGCTGAAATATGATGATGAAAATTTAATGGTCAACATTGTCAGAGATTTCTCCTCAAAGGCTGTTGAGATTGTTAGTCAAATAAAAAGTCTTGATGATGTTGTTCCAAAAAAATAAATAAATAAATAAATAAATAAATGATCATGGAGAAGATTCTTAGAAGCCTACATCAAAATTTCAACAATCTTTTTCCTTCTTAATACGGAGAAGAATTTTCCTTTAGAAAATGTTTGGCATTTTTGATATGGACATTGGAACTACAAATTAAGTGTTACAACTACTGCAACTAAAGAAGATGGTGATTGGATTGTCACAAATTGCACATCAACTTCCATCCTATGCAAACCAACTCAAACTCTATCACTGAATAACAAACTACTCATTCATCCTTTTTGTCCTTCCGAACATAAGTTTGATAGTGAAGAGGAATCCTCAAAGTTTGAGAAAAACTAAAAGTTCTTAGAACAAATAAAATAAGAGGGGGAAAAAAGGCAATGGAAAGTGGAAGGGTGGCCTTAAATAGCGCTACATGACACCGAGGAATCCAACACGCGTAACACTATGAATCTAAAAACTAGTCCATCATAAATTTTTTTATTTATTTATTTATTTTTACTAAGAGGAATGAAACCCTTAATGATTCCGCTAATCTAAGATAGGGGCATACGCATATATATCTGCTAACCTAAGATAGGGGCATGCGCAATATGGCATAATTCGTATTTGCAGTTTTCACACAAGTACTTTTTTCCTGTAATTTTGAATTTTTAATATTTATGAAGGATCTGAGTGCTATTTGACCTCATAACTTTTGGTGACTAGTCAACCATCTTAAAAAAGGATCATGTGAGAATGTGGTGATCACATGATTTGCTTTTGAATTAAACAATTATACAAATTGATATGTAATAACAAGCTATAATTTTGATACATTTAAGATTGTTACCAATAAGAAATGCCAAAAATTTCGGGAAAATTAATAGTATTAAGCTTCATGTTTTTGAAATGACAAAATAATAAGAAAAACAATCTTACTGGTTTATATGCCATCATTGTTATAATTTTTAATTCATTTTTTTTAATAATCATATTAAAAAATTTTATTTAAAAACACAATGTTATTTATTATCTTCTCATTATTTAACTCAGAAAGAAAGAGAGGCTAAATGTCAACTTAGTTCCCCCCAGGGGTCAACATTGTCATGCTGATGAATAAATATTCTAATTATATTATTATAGTTATTTTCATAATTCACTAAAAACAATTATTATGGTATAAAGATATTTCGTATTTAAAAAAACAAAAGAAGAAATCATAATTATAAAAAAAATAACAATAAAAAATTTCAACAAATTTCATTTTATATTATTATAAAAGAAAATTGTTTATTATGCTGACTAGTCTACCCTTGCAAGCTCCAAAGTACAGTACCGTACATGTACTGAGAGAGACCCAATGACTGGGTCCCACGTGTACAAAGTAGCCGCCCAAACGAAAACCACGGCACAGTCTTCGAGAAGGCGACACGTCCCACGACGCCGTTACGCAGCAGCCGCATGGGGCGGTGGGACTGGGGCCCACCTCGACGTCAGCCATATGCGCTGACGTGGCACGTCACACACCACTCCCTCTAATCCTCATTTAAACACACACACTAATCCAACTAACTTACCAGGAAATGTTTTTTTAATAAATAATAATAATAAGTTAGCAAATCCAAGTCCAAACAAACGCTCACACGAAATTTAATTTAAAAGAAAAAACTAAAATTGAAAATAAAAATATACAAATTTATGAAAATAAGAAAAAAATAAAAGAAAATTTAAGGAAAAAAGAGAGAGGGATGGGGAGGAGGAGGAGGAGGAGGAGGATCATGATCGAGCTCACCCCATTGAACGTGATTCCAGTGAGCACCTTGATCATCGGCTCCGGAGAACTCGAACGCGGTCGCCGTCCAATCCAAGCCGTTCATCTCTCCGCCGGCGATCCCCTCGACCGGATCCGGGAACACGAATCCCTCCGCTGCGGTGATAAGGCTGGGGAAGCTCGTGATGAGATCCGGTTGCAGATCTGGGATCGGGATAGGGTTTGGATTAGGGTTTGTGTTTGGGAAGAGATGGGGGTTATCGGAGGAGGAGTGTCGGGAGGGGCAGGGCCGGCGGCGGTCCTTGGTGGAGGACCGCTTGGAGGAGGAGCTCTTCCGGGAGCCGCCGCCGACGGGGACGTTGCGGAGAACGCCGCCTTTGGTCCAGTAGCGGCGGCAGGACTTGCAGAAGTGGCGGGGCTGGGAGAGGTTGTAGTTGTTATAGTAGCAGAACTTGGTGTTGGTGGAATCACAGCGAGGGCACTTGATCGGCGGCGGTGGAGGAGGTGGAGGCCCGGGGTAGCCTCGGAGCCGGCGCTGATCCGTCGTTGCCGAGAATATCCTGGCGCTGGCGCTTGGGATCATTGATTGGAACTCCTGCATTTCTCGGGATCACGATCGCCGCTTTAGATGTTCTCCGTCGAACTCTCCATCGCCGCCGGTGATCTCTCTCTCTCTCTCTCTCTCTCTCGCTCTCGCTCTCTCGAGTTCGTTCTGACAAAGACTGAGACCGGTTTCGATTTCGCATCATTTTAAAGGAGGAAAGAAAATTCTATTTTTATTATTTCATATTGACGACACTACCCCTGGAAACTAAATATCTAATTTACATTATAGAATTAATTTTTTTCTATTATTTTATTGTAATAAGCAATTGAATAATTGCTTTTATTTTGTTTCAATTATTATAGTCATAAAAAGAATGAAAAAATAAAACATTTATTTATTATTTTTGTGAAAATAGTTGCATTTATATATAATGTTTAAATAATAGAAGAAAAAAAGAGAGAAAAAAAAAACAAAGAGGAACATTAATGGATGAATTATATACTTGAAAAACATAATTTGCAAACATTGTCAGATATTATTGGGCCCATCCAAATAATTCCAATAATTCGGACAATAATTTTTTAATCATTTCGTTTCTTCAAGTGGTCACGCTGATTGTTTTTTTTTTTACAAGGGTGTTACTGTAAAATCCCATGAGACGTTTGGAATGTTTTATATCAGACGTGGTTTGTCCCTGACCGCCAGATAAAAGCATTGGACGGCCGAGATCTTCAGTGGGGCCAGACTTAGAAATCCTCTTGTCGGCGGAGTGCTCGTTCTCGTTCTCGTTAACGAGACCTCGTGGTTTGTGCCTTGCCACGTTACACGATTTGATTGGATTTCGAGGATTCTATTAATTTCCTCGTTTTCCACCGTACACGTGGACTTTTCGATTCGAGTAAGAAATTGTAAATATTGATATATAAAATTCATATATAATTTGCTCACTTGATTGACCCTTTTACTCTTTTGAATAATTAACATAAGTTAATAGTTGTACAAAATATTTTACAATTTAAATTTATTATTATGATTTTATTTTATTTTTTAAAATGTGGATAAACGATGTTAAAAACTGCATAGAAAATGAGCTAATAATTAAATCTATCTAAATAAAATTTGAATATGTCTCATTAGTAAAAATACAAATATTATATGCATGGGATCTGGTGTTACTAGATTAAGAGGTGGCTGCTTTTTTTTTAATTTTTGTAATAAATATAAATTTGAAATATTAATAGATAATAAATAAATAAAAGGCATGGTTTGGGGGTTATTTGAGTTAATAAATAAATAAATAAATAAATATTAATGCAAGTGTTGTCTGCCATTGGGATGACAAGTCTGTTTTTATGAATCTAATTCCAAATGCAAGGCCTAAAGCACCAACAACAAGCATGCTTGCAACTTGCAAAGCTTGTGGGCAAGGGACAAAATTGTCATTATCTTATTTATTTATTTAATTTTTTTGTTGTTGTTTATATGTGAATGTTAATATCTTTATGTATAATTCATTTTTGAATATTTATTTTTTTCATTGATATTTTAGACAATTAATTTCAATATGAAACTCAAACAAGAAGCTTGGGATCACTATTAATATAATGTTCAAAGTTTTATTTTTATAGTAATTCAATTAATTAATTTTATAGAAAAAAAAATGAGATTGGAGTATGAAACCCTAAAATTGAATATCTAGATTTAGCCAACAAACACAAAACAAAAAACAAATATATATTTTTTATAAATTATAAAATTTAATCATTGAATAAGTATAATATAATGTATATATATGTAATACCCTAAATGATTCTTGTAAGGTTTTGATTATGATTGTTCAATCCCTCTATTTCAATTGTGCTGAATTGAGTCCTTTTATTATCCTGAAATAGGTAAAATCAAATTCAACAATTAACGAGAGTTAGATAGCTGATGACAACTGTTTGATTGCAATTTAACTGTTACCGTTTACAGAGCTAATATTAATTATTGTGCTTCAATATTTTTAGGAAATGCCATGAATTGTTTATTATTGTTCATAAATGGACAATGTTTATTAGAAACAAATATATTGAATATTGTACTCCATATCTAGATGACATATATTAAAGTAGAGGGGGTATATAAGAGATGTAATTAATGCAAGGGAATGGAATGGAATGGAAGATAAGAAGAATGTAGAGAGAGAGAGAGAAAGGGAGGGATTAAACATAGATGAAAGAGTGGGGGATAATGCCAACTTCAAAATAGGGACAAGTCATAGAGTGTCCACCCAATCTCCATGTTCATCATGTCCATCTCCATGTCCATATTCCCATCCTCATCCACCAACAATGTGATATAATAATTGAGAGAAAGATCATTCATTTTATCTTCTTCTTCTTTTTGCTTCTTAAATTTATCATATCATGTCATCTCCCTCCCCCACCAATTTAGCTGCCTTTCTTGGTGGATGTCACTCTCTCTCCCTTGCTCATTTCACATCTTTTACTTCAACTAATTTTCTTGTTCTTCCTTTTTTTTATAATAATATGTACATGATCATCAACTCAAGATTATATAATAATATGTTCAAATGTTTGTAAAATACAAAAGCTTCATTTATTATCCAAACATTATGCAAGGCTACTCAAGAGACTTGTTGTTTATAAAAATTTAGTTTATAAAGGTGTTAATATCTCAACACATACTTATGCTCTTTGCGTGAGCTGAGGTTCGAACTCAGCTATTCAGCAAAAACACAAACACTTTACATAGGAGATGGAGACCTAGTACCAATAGACTGAGATGTCGTTAGTTACAGTTACCGTAACTATATTTTTTATTTTTTATGCATAAATATTTGTATTTTTTTTTCTGTTGTTTAACTGTAACACAAATTGATAACATTACATTAATGAATCTCTTGAAGTTTGTTGAAATAACTCAAAACCATGGCATAAAGAGTTCTACAAATTGTGAGTTGGGGCCGTTTGTTTCACCGAAGTGGCCACTTCCAGCCCACTTTGGTGTGTTTGTTTCACTGATTTGAACCCGGAAGTGATGATGTGACAACTTCTGAGTTCGGCCACTTCGGTGTCTGACTTCAGCTGAAAAAGTCCCGAAGTCACCACTTCAGCCTCCCACTTCAGCCCACTTTGCAATATTTTTCAATGATAAATAAAATAATTATTACCATGGTAATAAAATAATTAAATAACTATTCTCACTAATTAATAATTAAACATAATATATTAACCGATTTAATTTAATTTAATAGCATGGTATTAAATTAATTATGTGATGTGCAAAGTTTTTAATTTAATAAATAAATTATTTATTACCATCGTAATAAAGTAATTAAATCATTTAATTAAATAAATGTAAAAAGCATGAAAGGGCAATTTTATCCCCTCACCGAAGTGGTGATCATATCCCCACTTCAACCATCCAAACACCGGAAGTGGTATCCGAAGTCTAGTTTTCAGCTTGAACCAAACACACTGAAGTGGATAGTTCCAGCTGAACTGTTCACTTCCACCGAAGTGCCACTTCCAGACTTCCACCACTTTGACAATTCACTTCCGAACCGCCCCTTACATTCTTTCCTCACACCTAACTTTCATTGAAATGGGAATGGTCAAGAGATACCCATAAAACACAAAGGTTTATCATGAAGTTATAAGTGGAAATTCCATAACCACTATAATAATTAGATAATATTACTTCCAAAATTTAGTGCTATTATGTTTTCTATAAATATATATTATGAGGGGTTTGCCCTAAAGCATTAATATCACCAACTATAGTTATTTGCTAACCTACTTTTTACTTTCTCTTTTTAACCATGCAAATACCTCTTTTATTTATTATAGGGACAAACATCCTTCTATTTTTCAAAGAACCCAATAAATATAAAAAAAAATTTAAATTCAGTGATTATTAAGGAAAAAAATTACAAAAGTAAAAAAAAGATTATTGATCTTATTATATCAACTTAAAATTTTACCATAAAAAAATTTTATTCACATGTAATACATTCATATTGAATAAAGATTATTGGATAGTAATAAAGTACATTTGAATATCTTAAAAAAAATATTTTAATGTAAATTATTATCTCAAAACTAGGGATTATATTCTTCTATACATCTTGTTCATAATTGTTCATAATTCATATGAACAAAAAAAAAAAACATTGAGATGCCCCTAAGTACAAGTTGTGGTGTTGTTGCTTCTTTAGACATCTTGCCTAAGAAACACTGTTAAGGTCACTTCAATTTGGTCACTAAATGTCCTACCACATCATCATTCATCTCCTCCTTCTTCAATTTGTCAACCTCCAAGATAGCAACTTCATTTATATAATAATAATAATAATAATAATAATAATAATTTATTTATGATGTGAATTGTTCATAGATAGTGAATGGTGTTAAAAGTAGTTCTTTAATAACAAAAGGGCATGACAGGCATTTGAAAGCCCAATGCAAATATATGATGATAAGATATAAGAATTATTGCCTAATATTTAAAGAAAAATAGATCACTTATATTTTTAATTTATGAAGTTTGGAAAAAAAAAAACATAACTATACACTTGGAAATTTCATATGGGCTTTAAAATTATGAAACAGCCCATTTTTCTTGTGGATCGAATCTAATTGTTTATTCATTTGTTTTTTTTCCTTTATATATATATACATATATATATATATATATATACATATATATATATATAAGAGACAAATATATGATTGCCATTTGATGCTGCATTGATGGGATTTGAATTGATTCTTTGATTCTTCCCAATTTTGTTGAAAAATTTCCAATTTTTCTGAGCTTCAGGTGGATATTAGTGGATTCAGCGAGTCAAACTTGGTGATTCTCTTTATGGGTGATCCGAGATGTGTAGGCTAGAGAAGTGGCACATGGGTTTGAAGGCCAAAGGGGAAGCCAAGGCGGAGAAAATCAAAAGATCGATGGTTTCCAGGCCGAGAATGAAGCTCTGGTTGATCAAGGCTACTACTATGAGGGTTGGGAGTGGCGCCGTGACAACTACTACGGTGCTTTTGTGGACTTGTGTTGTCCAGTTGAAGGCCATCGGAGAAATGTGGGAGCCGAGAGTGTTGAAATGGTGGCCTTCTTGCTTTACCCATTCTGGTTTCCCCACTGGGATTGAGAAGCCCTCCCCGGCCCTTTCCACTATAATCAGTAGGGAAAATGTTGTGCTTCCACCCAAAAGTGAGTTCTTTTTTTCCTTTGTTGTCTTCTTTCGTCACTGCATTCTTCTTGTTTTTGGATTGGGATTGCATGAGTTTGGTATTGTATTTGCGTATTTGTCAGATTGTTGATCATTTATGTGACTGTAAATGATTCTGGTTTATAGACAGGATTTGTGAGTATCGAATGCTTTTAGTGATTTGATACAGTGCGTGAAACTTGTGTTGCATGTTTGCCAAAAGAAGATCAAATTTAATGCTGCAATATGGTTCTCATCTCTTTTTTTTTTATTCATGATATATGATTGTTAAGAATTTGCCCATCTTCTTCCACTGTTTGATGTTTTTAGTACATTTTCCTTATTTCTATATCTTTTTCAGGAATCTATAAGAATAATGGTTATTTGATGGTGTCCTGCAATGGAGGGTTGAATCAAATGCGAGCAGCGGTATTTATTTGATTATTTATCCTTCACGGCGTGGGAATGTATCTTTATCATTTGGCCTTGACTTTTGTTTGATTTCTGCCTTATGTATGTAGATTTGTGACATGGTTGATATTGCAAGATACCTAAACTTAACTCTGATAGTACCGGAGTTGGATAAAACTTCCTTCTGGAATGATCCTAGGTATGTTGTACTAGGATGAAATGGTTTTTTGAAACTGAATTTTCACTCTATTTTTATGAAACTCATCGTTTATAGTCCTTTATGAAATGGCAGTGAGTTTCAGGATATTTTTGACGTCGATCATTTTATTACCACGTTAAGAGATGTGGTTCGGATATTGAAAGAATTACCGCCGAGAATGAAGAAAAGGGTGGAGCAAGGAATGCTCCACTCTATGCCTCCTGTTAGTTGGTCTGACATATCTTATTACAGTCAACAGGTCAGGTTCCTCTTGTATGTTTCAATTGGTTTTTCACTTTGTCATTTGAATCTTTGCTTCATAATGAGCTAACATTTGTAGTATAATTAAAACAGATTCTTCCATTGATATAGAAACACAAGATATTGCATTTAAACAGGACAGATGCTTGCTTGCCAACAATGGTCTCCCTACAGAGATTCAGAAACTGCGGTGCCGAGTAAACTATAGTGCACTTCAAATTGAAGAATTGGGAGCCAAAGTCATTAAAATGCTATGCTGAAATAGACCGTTTCTGGTCCTTCATCTTCGATATGAAATGGATATGTTGGCCTTTTTTGGCTGTACCCATGGTTGCACCAATCAGGAAGTGGAGGATTTGACAAGAATGTGGTAATCTATAGTCGTCTTTATGTTTGCTCTTCTCTGCTAAACTGTCATGCTAATTTATGTGATTTTGATCGGCAGATATGCATATCCCTGGTGGAAAGAGAAGGTTATAAATTCTGATCTTAAGAGAAAAGATGGCCTTTGCCCTCTAACACCAAAGGAAGCTGCCCTGGTTTTGCGGGCATTAGATATAGATCAGAATGTCCAAATATATGTTGCTGCCAGGGAAATTTACGGTGGACAAAGAAGAATGGCTGCCCTCTCATCTTCTTATCCAAACATTGTCAGTATCTGTATTTCTGATGCTTTTCCGCTGATGTGTGTGATTTGTTTGCATTGGCAATTTAATTTTATCATGACTCATGTGATTTCAATATTTTGGTAGGTGAGAAAAGAGACTCTGCTTCAAGCTTCAGACCTTCAATTTTTTCAGAATCATTCATCCCAAATGGCTGCCCTTGACTATTTGGTCTCCTTGGAGAGTGATATCTTTGTTCCTACATATGATGGGAGCATGGCTAGAGTTATTGAAGGCCATCGCAGGTACTTACATTATCTCTCATTCTAATACAAATCATGCTACAAATTCGAACAAACAAAACTTTACTTAGCTCTGTGTAACATTTCAGGTTTCTTAGGTTCTAAAAAGACTATCCTTTTGGATCGGAAGCTCTTAGTAGATCTTATAGATCAGTACCAGGCCGGATATCGGAATTGGAATGAGTTCTCTGCTTTAGTGAAGGCGGCTCATGCGAATCGGATGGGAATGCCTTCCCGAAGAGTTAAATTTCCAGACGGACCCAAAGAAGAGGATTTCTTCTATGCCAAATCACAGGAATGCCTCTCACTCACTATGCCAAATGATCGACAAGCCGTGTGAAGTTCTCTTCCCTCGCATTGAGTTCTAATAGAGTATCAATCTCCGAACGTCAATGCGGAGATTCAAAAAGCTCGAAAGCCTACGGAGGATGACGATAAACAAAACTAAGAATCGACAAGCGGTTTGGGATTGATTAGTGGACTTATGTATACACAAGTTATAAACACAATCTGATTTAGATTCATTTGACATTTTTTGTTCCTGAAATAACTTGATGCTTGTATAGATGGTGATTGAAAAGAGATGAGGAGAAAAAAAAGAAAAGAAATTTCAGCTGCATGTATAACACATAGATTGAATGCGAGAGGAGATCGATTTTGCAGATGAATTTATGAAGCTTATTACTATCATGTCCACCAATGTTTTTCTTTCTAGTGTATGGTTTTTAGTAACTTGTAGGCAAATTCCAATCGAGTTTTCCATTGAAGGAACCACACAAGTCGGGTGTTTTTCTTTTTGTATGGCACCAAATCATGACACATTTTACTTCAATTTTGTATTGGTTATATATGGAATTGCAACTAATTATAATGATCATTTGGTGAAACAGAATTGAAGTTACATAATCATTTTGATTCAAATTAAAATTTGCATCATTAAAAAAAAAAAAATCATTGATGCTTTATTAAAAAAATTACCCCCACAAAAGTCATCTACAATGAATTGAGATATTGAAAACTCTACTGAAGAAGGCATGGGAATCTCTGACTTATATGAAAGAACAGTTATATAGTGGACATAAAACAAAATGGATGGATGAAGTTATTATGAGAATCTTGATTGAAGTTGAGATGATTTGGGGTTACAGACACTGTAAGTCAATTTGATTGATTGATGGGTGGATTAGAGCCATCCCCACCAACCCCACTCATTTTGATTCCATCTTGGTGTGGAGTCCATTTGTGGTGGGTTTGTGTGGAGTGACCACTATCTAGGGTTTAAAAATTAGGATTTATAAATTAAAAAAAAGGGATTTTTTTTCTCATGTGTTTAACTTTGTGTTTTTGTTGATGTTATTATAAAAAAATTTTTAAAAAAAATATTAAAAGTAAATTTTTAAGAGAAATGACCAAAAAGTCTTGATATTTACAAACTTGAGTTTTTGGTTTTTCAAATTATAGGTGTATCTATTCTAATGGCATAGCAAACTAAAGAAGATGAGAGATTAAATCTGTTCTTGAAGATGTCGTTGGCTCCGGTTAATGGAGTTGGGTATTTGCTGGGAACAATAGATTTAAATATAAAAAAATTAAACTTTATTTACAAGTGATTGTTTTTTAAAATTTAGAGTGGTGAAAAATATAGGTTCAAATTATTTTTAAACAAATTATATAAAATAGTTTAGTAGTTAAGATGTTGGAGATAGATGAACATTTTTTCATGTTGGGATTTTAACCATCCACTCAAAACCTTCAAGAAGATAAGAGTGAATGATTTACTTTTCATGTCTTGAATTCAACATGGCCTTTACCACATTTAGATTTTCTTTTTCTAAAAAAAAAAAAAAAAATTATATTATATGGACTGAAAAAATAAAAATAAAAATAAAAATAAAAATAAAAATAAGATCAACACAAACAACTTTTTCAATTCCATCTTTTTCATTCACTTATATTAACACAAACAAAAACATTGCAATGGCCCAAAGAATAATATCTGAAATTGCTACTAAGGTGGCAAGAGAATAATTTGCTTCCAAAAATGGCACAATGAGAAGCCCATAAGTTCAAAAGGCAAGATTATTATTCCTTATTTTTCGGTCATTCTTAATTGCTTTAGTCCTCCAAAAGGGATCCATCAAGAACCTACAATCAAAGGAAATTATTCTTAATGAGGTACAAACAAACACAAGTAAAATATAATTGAAAAAATTTTAATCTCTTCATCACTAACAAATAACTCAATAATCTTTGGCTAACAATCTATGTTTCCACTGCTTCTAGTCATTAATATAAACAACATTTGAACTAAGATAAGAACTAGTTTTGGTAGGAATAGATCGATTCATCGAGGAGTATTTGATTATCCAATGCCATATCATCGTTGTGTCGATCCTAATTGAAAAGTTAGAAATGGAGATAAGAATTTAAGTCATCAACACAGAGGCATCTCTCATTCTTTCAGGAAAAGAAGTTGCTTTTAATAAAGTACGAAGAAGCCAAAATATTATACCGAACTGTCATATATTCTAACAATGGCACCACTAATTTTCAGAAGAAAAAAATGTTCTTTATGAATTGGCTTTTAATGTCTAATAGCAACCAGCAGTTCCAATTGTTGAACACAAATATAGAACTCTGTCTTATTTCATGAAGTTTATATAATTTAACCACAAGAAACATCGATCATGTAGGCATTATATATACATTACTATGAATGTTAAAGCAATACATGACTTATCGCCTTGTGATTAACTCACTCTTTTGTAATAACATAAATAGTGGATTTATTCGATTGAACTGTAAAGATGCCGTCTTGATGGAGCCAAATGTAGAGATGCAAAAGACAAAGCAAATACCTCCGAAGGAAATCATGACTAATCTCAAATTCGATCACATTGCGGTATGAGGTCTCAGATAATTTGGAATCTGAATGATGAGTTATTTGTACATCTTAGGCACATAAAAGGTAAAGCTAAAAAGAAAAGAGGAAAATAGATAGCAAATTCGAGTACCTTTTGGCTTATCGGGAATCATTCCTCATCGACACGATTGTCCGTCCCTTTCACAGTTTTGCTTCATTTCATTTTTTCTCTTCTCCATTTCATAATCTGCTTTACATAAACAAAAAAAAAATACAAAGTACCGATTGAGATATATGAAGTTAACATAGGAAAGTGCTATCCACATATTAACTAGCCAAAGACAAGTAATTGCAGAAATCTGACCTGCTTAATTGCCTTTGAAAGGAAAAGAAAGATAGTTGAGCAAAATTAATACTCAAGTGGTCATTTGCTAGATTTACATGAAAACTTGAAACGTTTTTATTTTTCCTCTCTAGCAGAGCAATTTAAAACACCAAAACAATGCAAATCCACAACAAACAAACACCAAATAAATGAAGAACAAGGTATCATCTGATGGTCTATGGAACGGTGTCTGAAATAAGAACACTTGAATGCCAAGCTAAAAGAATTCAGTTTCTTAAAGCTGCAGATAAAATATGATGTCTACGACAAAGCACATGAAGTGAAATGGCTTGATTAGCAACCAAAAGAGGGGAAAAATGAATACAAAGGTAAAAGAATTCCATTTCGTACTTAAAAACTGCAGATAAATAATAAATCTACAACAAAGCACATACAGCTAAATGAATAAAATTAGCAATAAAAATACTTGAATGTAAGGTAAAAGAATTCCATTTCTCACTCAAAACTGCAGATAAACAATAAATCTGAAAGAAAGCACATAAAGTGAAATGAACAAAATCAGCAATAGAAATGCTTAAGTACTACGCAAAAAGAATCCTATTTCTCACTTAAAAACATACTATGACAACCGATGACTTGCCAATCTCAGAATAATTACACTCATAGCAAAAAGAGAATTGCAGTACATGAAAACTATTCCAAAGAATTACCATTGCAAGAGTATGCAATTTTATCACAACAATAAATTTTCTCCTCTTAATTCACACTTTTAGCAGATAAATATGCTTGATGCTACACGAAAATAAGAGAATCAAAGCATCACAACAGACAAGTCAGATATAAATGAATTTTTTGCACCACTGATGATGAAGATATTATCTTATGAAATTCTACTGGAAATCTTAAACAAAATTCAGCAATAAAACTAGGGATCTTTTCTATTTATATTTGCATTGATGAATTCCATGCAAGAATATGGTTTGTTCCAACAAAGAGAACAGTCAGAGAACCATCAGCATGCCAAAAAAAGCAAAACATATGTCTAACAAGCAGATATTCAAACTAGAACTTGTAAAAGAAATGCATAACAAGTAGCAAGTTATCAAATTTTCAGCTTATTTCTCTACAATTCTTAGTTTAGATTGAAGAAAAATAGTGCAAAAAAAAAAAAAAACCCTGTTCTTCAAATTTCTCTCAATCAGAGCAAAACCCTAAATCAAATTTTCTCAATTGTCCCGGTATCCAAAACCAGGGGAAATAACAAAAAAGATAAGAAATTTGAGCCTGAAATCAACTATAGAGATTATAAATGCTGAAATTAAATTTACTACTACGATTACTGAAATTAAATTAACAACAAGAACTAAGGAAACTAACTTTAAAGTTTTATCTATAGCAAGAGATATCATGATAAAAAATTTCTTACTCAGTACTCAGGAATGCATTAGAGGTCAGATCCTTATCTTTCTTTCTTTTCACTAAAATACCTTGCTCTCGAATTTTTCAGTCTGCAACTCTTAATCCAGGATTTACAAGAAATAGAAATAGAAATCTACTTAGGCATATATATCAAGAGGCATCATACCTACGCTACTATTTTTCCCCTTACAGCATCCACTTGCTTCAACGGGTACTTTCTTCGCCGGTCCTTTAGCCTCTTGTAGATATACCCAAAGTAGCTCTTTTTTCTAAATATTCAATCCGGTCAATCGTTGATCAGCTTACTTCACTCAGAGCACCCTTTCTTTCTTCCCTACATAAGGATCTTTCCTACTAAGCTTTCCCTTTCCCTTTCAGGAAGAAGGTCTAAGCTATCATAATAAGATTATCTGCTATGAATCTATAAGAAAACTACTATTCTTTATTCAAAGAAGAAACTCACTTAAACAAAGCACTCAGATTACAAGCACACTCAAGCTCTCAGACTCTTCACACTTTTCTTCTCTCAAAGACTTACAAGGCATACCTTACATATTTCTTACAACACTCTTATATAGAGAGTTTGATCTAGGTAGATTACTATAATGCCCTTACTTTTTTAAGGATATTTTTGGAATGATAATATTTTCCGTACAGTTTTTCTCTTTTTTCAAGAGTAGTGACTAAAGACGGAAAAATTATCATCTCCTTTATCCTTCCATGGCATTCATAAGATTCTCTTCCCCGATGTCGTCGAATGCATCATCGTCTAGTCCCCTGAAATCATAAAAATCTTCCTGTGTGCGGTTGTCCCCAAAGGTGTGTTCCAGCCAGACTGCTTGAGTTATCTTGAGATGTTCTGTCAGTTCTGGATTAGTAACTATTATTCCTTGCATCGGAGACTTGTACTGTCGGTTGCTGCATTGAGAGAAGATTTTTAAATTTCTATCTTCTCCTGCAAGATAACAGCCTATAAATTTTTTAGGTGCAGCTCCTATAGAATAGGCTCTCCATCTTCTTATTCTTTCTCCAATATCTGGCTGGATGTGATGTGACATTAGCTCTTTTTCCCATTTGAATAATCTAGGCCTGCCATACCTATAAAGGTCTATTTTTATGTACTGTTGGACAGGAGCAGGATACCCTAAGAAGGATGGAGGAACACTCGCAAATTCAAGGACTACATAATATTTTTCATGAAACTCCATTAATTTTTTAATCATATGGGTGAGCTTCCATGGAAGTTCCTGTATGTATCTTATTTGGCTTTGGTCCGTGATGATTATTTTTCTTAGTAGTCCAAATTCATATAATATCTTTGGTGTGATTGTCACATCATTCTTCTTGTATTCCTTCCAATCATCCAAGTAGATAGTTGCTTGCAAAAAAGAGAGTCCTTCCTTGCAAATACAAGCCTGGGATTCTTTATGTGTAGGTCCCTCAAATTTTGTGAGACAAAAGCTTATGTTGTCTTGGGCAATATCTGAGGTGGCCAGGTCTTCTAAAGTAGTTATCACTTTCCTCATTTCTTTTTCTTTTTCTGAATAAACTATCCCCATGATCAGACTTTTTACTGGGGTTAATTTTTCAGGAAATTTTTCATAAGTTTTTTCTTTTTCCTTATATTCTTTCTCCCATTCTTTTTTCATTGTTTCATTTTCTTCTTTTATTTTCTCCATTTCTTTTTTCATCTTCTCCATTTTTTGCTGAATATCCCTTACCTCTCCTGAGAGTATCTGGTTTGTCTGTTGTAATTCCAAAAATGCATCCAGGGATTTTGGTCTAAGGTTGGGATCATTTAACTGGATTTTCAAGTTTTTAGTATGGAGGTAATCACACAGTTGTGTAAGAATTTTGGGGAAAGAAGGGTTTCGGTTATTTGCCAAAATATTATCAATGAGATTTCTTTCTTGGGAATCTAACACCAGGGTTAAGGGGAGATTAAAAGAAAAAGGGGAACCCATGGGGTATACTGGAAGTTTTGTGTATGGATGTACTGGATTGGCTTGCTGATGTACAGATTTAGCCTGCTTCTCCATCTACAAGATTACTAAGTTGTTAATTTAAGGAGGTTTTTCTAAAACTTGCTCAAAAAAAATAAATCTAGATAATTTATCTGCTAATTCATTTTCTTTACCTTTAATGTGTTCAAATAATATTTTATAATTACCATTTAGTATCCTATCTTTAAATGCTAACCATCTCCTTTGGCTTATTCTTTTGCTATTTTTATTTTCAAAAAACTTTATTATTGCTTCACAGTCTGTTCTTACTAAGATTTCTTTTTTATTGATTAAAAATAACCTAAAACTATCTAAAGCATATCCGACAGCTAATATCTCTTGGTCTATGCTACTGTTTATATTTTCTTCTTTGTACTTACCACTACTATACCTACAAATTACTTCTTCATTTTTAGAAGAATATTTATTTGGTTTTGATTTAAGGATGGCTCCCCATTCTAATTCGCAACCATCTGTTTCTACGATTAAATAATCACTGTCTAAAGGTAATTTTAGGTCTGGTAAATTTTTTACCATTTCTTTTATCTTATCTATTTGTTTATGATCTTCTATATTAAACTTTTTTACTCCTGTTAAGGATGTTTTACTATAAAGGGGTCCTATTAGTTTTCCTAAATTTTTTATAAAAGGTCTTGCATAATTTAATAATCCTAAGAATTGTTGAAGTTCTTTAACATTTGTTATATGAGGAGTTTCTAAAATTTTCTTTGTTATATGAGGCTGTAGTTTTATTTTTCCATTTCCTATTTCTACTCCTAGGAATTCTATATTTTTTTCTAAAGAATTGGGCCTTCTTACTACTAATTACTATTCCACTTTTAAGAATTCACTTAGGATTAATTTAAGATGGCTGATATGTTCTTGTCTATTTTTACTATGCACTAAAATATCATCTATATAAATACAAATAAATTCTCTATACTTCCCAAAAATATCATCCATTTTTCTTTGAAATATACTAAATGCATTTTTTAAACCAAAGGGCATTACTAACCATTCAAAATGTCCTAAAGGGCAGGTAAATGCAGTCCATTCTATACTTGCTGCATCCATTTTAATTTGCCAAAATCCAGATTTACAATCAAATTTACTAAATATTTTACTTTCTTGTATACTATTTATTAGTTCTGATTTGTCTGGTATATTATAGGCATCATCTATTGTGTTATCATTTAATCTTCTATAATCTATCACCATTCTACTTTTACCTCTAGTTTGTTCACGATGTTTATTTACTATAAATGCAGGACTTCTATGTCTACTTGTACTTCTCCTAATTACCTTAAGTTTTAATAATTCATTTATATGCATTTCATATTCTTTAATATTTTCATTTGTAGATTCGATTTTCTTATTTTGTATTCTAAATTCAGGATCTTTAACTTTAATTGTACACAATAGTTTATTTCTTTCCCAATGTTTAGTAGGATTTTCTCCAATAATTTCCTCTTTTTCTAATTGGCTTATTATGTCATCTATTTCTAAATTTCCTGAAGATATGAGATTATAAATATAATTTGGGTCTACCAACTGAGTATTATTGGGTTCTGATATCATGGTTTCAAATAATAACGAATCTCTAAATTCTTCTATTGAAGGTTTACAAGAACAAGATTTTTGTTGTTGTTTAACTCCACCATGCTTCTCTCGCAACTCTGATGTATAGGTAATAAAAGGAGTGTTGGTAAAGAATATTCCTTGGGGAGTGATGGTACATCCAGAAAATGATTGAAAGATAAGGTTTAGTCCTATAATAAACTGAGTTTTTCTTAGCTTAAAATCTCTAAGACTTATTATTCTTTTTATTGATATGTAATTGGTATAGGTAGATGTAGAAGTAATGAAACTCATTTTACAAGGAGCTAATTGTTCGGTATATGTAAAAAGGTTTCCGTCCATTTGTTCAGCTTTAAATTGTTTATCTAAAGGAATACTGTGTATATGTTGTGATGGAACTAATTTTTTATCTAAAATTGTATTTGTGCATCCTGTGTCTATTAATCCATCAACTTCTAATATCCATTCTGAAATTTGTATTTTACATGGTATTCTAAGACTTGTTATTAGTTGAGACCTATTTTCTATTGCTAAATTTTCTTGTAAAGGTTCTTCACTTATTAGTTCATGATTTAGATGTTTTTCTTCTAGTCCTAGCGATTTTTCAGGTTTATTTTTCTTATTCTTCTTATTATCCAAATTTTCATATATTTTCTTATATATATTTCTTACTTCTAATGATATTCCTGGATGATTGAGGATTATATTCCTATCTAGTTCCATTTTCTAAGATTTTCATTTTCTCAGTAAGTAATTGGAGCAAATTTTCTAAATATAATATTCTTAATTCGAGAGTTTCATATCTATTTATTCTATTTATTTCAGGTATTGAGGAGGATTCTGAAGGAAGCTGGTTATTATCTATCAGGCAAAATCTACAAGATTCACTTAGACATTCATTACATCTGAATCTTAGTTTTAAAGCAGGAAAATGTCCGCATGTGAAACAAGGCTTATCACTACTACCACTATTACTAATCCAGTTATGGACACAATTTTTATTCATTTAATAATTCTTGAAAATTTTCTAATTCAAAATTATCAAGTTCTGCTTCTGTGTATAAAAAGCTTAGATAGTCCTTTGGGCTGTCTATTTTTAATTTTCTCTTATATTTTCTTATACATTCTAAATCATCTCCTAATCTATCTAAAATTATTCCCCTGAATATTTGTATGTCATCATGTTTTTTGATAATTTCCTTGAATTTTAAAATCATATATTCTAAAAGTTCTAATTCTGTGCTACTTTCTTGTAGATTATCTATATTCATCTTATTATATTTTCCTCTTCTATAGGATGGGCTTTTTCTCCTCATAATTGATTTAACATAAATTCTAATTTATCAAGTTGATCTATATCTGTCTTATTCCAATCTTTATATTTTTTATTGGATTCTAATATTTCGCCTAAAAACTCATTGTCATCTGAATCGCTTTCATCTTTTTCTATACTGTTGGGATCTATGTAGCTAATTATGCTATATATACTTTCTGTATCACTTACATATTCATCTATATGTAATAGATCTTCATTTACACAATCTATTAGTATAGATTCTTTATTATGGTAATTATTCCTTTTTATACAGTCTCTTACTAAATGGTTATTACTACCACAAGCAAAGCAACTTAATTTATTTTTGTATTCTCTATTTTTATCAAATTTCCTAACGTGTTTTTCTCTATTTAAATACGGTTTCCTAGAGCTACTTTTCTTTAAATAATATTTTTTCTTTTTAAAGAATTTTCTAGGTTTTTTCTTATGATCTATTTTTTCATATCTTTGGGGAGTATATATGTTTCTACAGAAGCTATATTCTCCTTTTCCTTTAAATTGTTTTGCTATTTGTATCTCAGTGCATTTTTCTACTAATTGTTATATTATAAATTTTACTCTTGTGGACACATTATCTAACTGAGGCATTATTTGTAACTCTTTATATTTTTTATGAATTATATTTCCTAAAGGATCGGGGAGTTTCATAAATAACTTGTCTCCTATAGTTTTGTCATAAAAACATCCAGATATACAGCTGTAGTACATGAAATCTAATAAAAAAGGTTTTATATATGTCCAATTTTTTATTTGTATTTGTTCTAATTTTCTGATTGCTTCTACTTGTTGTCTTCCAAAATTTGCATTAGGTGAATCTCCTAACAAGAGTAGTCTAATTTTATTTACAAAATTATAAGGATTTTCTCCTAATTCTAAATCTCTAGCAAAATCTTGAGGAAAGTTTACCTTGTATGATTCCCATATTGCTCTTGCTGTTTCTCCTAGGAATTTTTCTAAGTAGCTATACATTTCTACAGGGGTTTTATTATGGTCTAATTCATCATATTTTCTACATACTAGTTGACTCCATATTTCTATTAAAGTAGTCCACTTTTGAGGATCATGAGCTGTTAAGTTGAGAATTCTTCCTTCATCTATTAAGAGTTTTTTATCTACTGTTTCTAAATCTATCCTTTTTCCTTTTGGCCTATTTTTATCTTGGATATCATATTCTGTATTATATTCATTATAAGGGGTTCTACTAGGTTGTCCACTTGTTGCTGATACTGATGTCCCAAATAAAGGGTTACTATTACTAGATTGTGCTGGATTTGTTGTACTAGATTCCATCAATTCTGTATGAAAATTTTCATATTTTACTACTAGTTCATTATTATCATTATAACTTAGTCTATCTGTTTCTAGCAAATGTCTTTTGCTTATCATTTCTATTTCTAATCTAAGGATTTCTTCTTCACTAAGGTTTATATTTTTTCCTATTATGACAGTTCCTTCTTCTTTTCTATCCATCTATATTATCAAATTCTAATTCTAGGGCTGATTCTTTATCATCATTCGTTATTTCTTTATAATCACTAAATCTTATATTATAATTGTCTTTTTTGTCTTTATAAATAAAGGAGGTACTTGGCACTATCATTTTTTCTTTTCTTAGACTTTTACTTATGTTCCAATCTAATCCATCATACTTTGTTGGGTCAGCAGCCATAGGCTGAATCATTTTTATTCCTTTGCTACCCATTGTGCTAATTGTAATTGTCTGTACTATTGTCTGTCAATTTGGTTGTACTATTGTCTGTCAATTAATTGTCTGGGTCAGCAGCCATGAATTCTAATTTATATTTGGTTGTACTATTGTTTGTCAATTTTCCTATAAATCCAATATTGACTAATAAATTACTATGTTTCTTTAGGTCTTCATATCCTCTAGCTTGGATACCTATTTGGATTAAATCTAAGTCTTTAGTGCTAATTGTAAAATTTGGACTACAATAAAAGATTCCTGAATTATTACACATATTTACCTCAATTGCAGATATCAAAGCATTTTTCACATTTGTTTGCCATCCTTTATCAAGTATTACCATTAACACCTTTCCTGCTATTTCTTTTCTTATTAATCCTTTAATTCCTATTATGATTAATCCTAAATGTAAGAGTTTTTTACCTGATTCTCTAATTTTTCTCATACTTTCTTTACTTATTATTGGTAGACTCACTTCCTCATCTGTGACTAATATCTCTTCTTCTCTATTAACTCTTATTAATTGTGAATTAAAAGTGAAATTTCCCGTTTGATAAAGTATCTTAGGATTCAATAATTCTATTTGGTGATTATTGTATATTTCTAAATCCCTATCTATGTCTATTATTTCTTCTAGTGTTGTACTTGAGCTATTATTTCTACCAAGAATTTTGCTCATTAATGATTGCTTATTAATTATTGCTTTTTCTTTACTCATTTTCTTCCGAATAAAAGACTTGCAGATTCTTTTTTCTTTATTGTTTTATTATCTTTTTCTCCTAATTTTAGATTATTAATCTGGATAATTAAAGAGTCTAGTTTGTTATCATCTGTATTTTCTTCTTCTAGAATTTTTAATCTATGTTCTATCTGCTCTATTTTATCTATGATTTGTACTAATAGATTAATTATTGTATTATTTTGTTTAATTTGTTCTTGGTCTGCTAATCCTGAAGCTAAATAATTACTATACCATTTACTTCCAGTAGACTGATATATTTTTATTTCTTCTACTGCTTTTAAATAAGAATTCATCCCACTAGTCATTATGTTGATATTAATTTTTCTAAAATGGTTAATATTTCAGCTATTTTTCCTTGGTTTTTTATTATGGTTCCTAATTCTTTAATTATTTTATTATTATTATTTTTTATAATGTCATTATTTTGAAGCCTAATATATTCTAAATTATTTTGTATTTCTTCTAATATTTTATTCTTTTTTACCATATTATCATATATCTTTGAATTTATATTATAAATATGGTTATCGAATTTTTCTAAATTTTTTCCTAAAGATATTATTATATCTGTTATACTATTTAATTGCGGATTATTAATGTTTATATGTTTTATCTGAATAACATGTAATTTCAAATTCTTTTTCTATAACTTTATGTTTTTCTAAAGTTATCGCTAAGTCTAGGTATTCTATATTATATCTCATTATATTTTGTAATTAAATCTTGAGCCCAATTGTTTAATCTCTGAAAATGTCTATAATAGGATTCTGGATCATATTCTTCCAAGTTATTTCAAAAGGCTGTTCTATTATTCTATTACCTCTTATAGATACGTTTAATATTTGTACCTTTTTATCTCTTTGTTTTTCTAATTCTGTTTTTATCCTTATATATGTTTTAATTTCTTCTAACCATTCTAATATTTTATTAGTTTTAGAGTTTTCCAATTTTGGATCTATGATGGTCATCATTATTAAGTCTATTTCATCTACTGTTTTTGCTAGTAAGAATATCATCTCTAACTAAAACAACTATTTATATTTCTATATTTTTCTATCAAATCCTGTTTTTTATTTTCTAAAAATTCCATTCTAGTGAGATGTTCTTGTAGGAAATAATGTTTTCTTAATACCCAAGTCTTATGTTGTCTAACATTTCCTTTTTTATCAGTAGTGTATTTTATAAAAGTGATTAAATTTGTTGATTGAGATATATATAAATATTTTAGGTTTAAATATTCCTCTACTTCTAATAACCAAAGGGCAAACCTACACCTGATTTGGTCTGTTATTATTTCTACCTAGAAATCTTCTTACCATCTTTAGATATGGTTCTATATATCTATGTGGAGTACTATCATAAATATCTAATAAATATAACATGGCTCTGATACCACTGTTTAAGAAGCCATTTCCTTAATTAGGAGAAAAAGATAATAAAACAATAAAGAAAAAAGAATCTGCAAGCCTTTTATTCGGAAGAAAATGAGTAAAGAAAAAACAATAATTAATAAGCAATCATTAATGAGCAAAATTCTTGCGATGTGAAAAAAAAACCGAATTAATTCGATGAAAAATCAGCATTTTTTTTAACAATGAAATAAAGACAGCCCTGGCTGGCAGTCTGGCTCCAAATCAAGCCCTAATAAGTGATCATATTTGTATATAAACCCTCGCAGAAGTTAATATTTACACTTATTCTCCCCTCAAACAACCAACATTTCTAAATACATTTTTATATTTCTAAAATATTAAAATCAGTTAAGGCTCTGAAAATTTCCAGAAATTAATAAATAAAAATTTCTTAATATTATATATATATATATATTACCGCAGGATGTCACGTACCAGCGGCGGAATCCGCCAAGGACTAATCCCGGCGGCGAACGGAATACAATGGGCCGCCGCTACATCCGTTGCTCCGCCGGAACACCATACCGGCTCAATTGATTCCGTCCATGTCCCCACCATGACGTCATGTGTTTGTGCCACGTGGCGCTTATCTGGCGGGTGACGTGAACCTCCCGCCCTTCCAGAGCCTTCGTTTCAAAGATAATAGAAATTTTGTGGTTTAAACCCTCAGTTATCTTTATTTTTCCAACAACTCCCTCTTTGAGGAACTTTGGGAGTGATTTACTTTTGTAATACTCCAAATTCCAATTAATAAAATAAAATCACATTTTAGCTACTGATCAACCGTATTTTGATATATTAGTATCGGATCTTTTGTATAGAGTTTTTTTTTCAGGAAAGACTCGAGAGCGAGTCCTATAACTCATGCAAGATGAGAGTACATGTGCTTATTGAATTTGCTACATGTCTATATATGTCGTTCACTTTTTTTAAATGGGAGGTATTTATCCTGTTTTTTTTTTATCTTAATTTGACATTAAATTTAGGTAATATATATTTTCTTATTTTACGATATTACTAAATTTATATTTCAAATAGCTGTCGTTATATGAATTGTCGTTCACGGTGACAAGTATAATATGTATTTGATAATAAAAAATAACAAAAGACAGTGATATAGTACGACAAATCGAACAATATAGCAATCATTTAATAAAGCTTAAAATTTAAAAACTAAGTATGAACTTAAACAACTGTAAGTTTTTCATAAACGAATTTATTCACAAGTGATAACTTGAATTTTTTTTTTTTTTTACATTAAAAATTATTCAAGCACTTCGTAGAGATATCATCATTAAAAATGTAAATTAATTAAAACTTAGGGTGTGCTTTGATAAACTTATAAAATCGGGAAAACATAGGGGTCTGTTTGCAAGAATAAGAACATGACTGGGTTAAAACCATCCAAAACGGCGAAAGCGAGAGAGGGTTTTTCGAGATTGGGGGAAGAGGTGAACGCTGGAATCCAGACCGTTGGTTCTCCTCCCCGATCGACTCCCCGCCGTCGGTTGCTGATCTTCGCCGCACCGCCGGCGGCGGCCCTCCTGTCGTTCTCCGGTGAGTCCTAAACCCCATCGCGTCTTCTGATCTTAGATTTTTATTGTGACCTTGTTTGAATCTCGTGTTGGCGTTGCGCTTTTGCTTGAATGGCTGCTGATTTGGGGATTCTATGGTTCTTTGATTCCTCGCTGATAATGTATGGGGTTCCTTAGATGATAATGCTTGTGAACCCGATCTGTTCTTTTGATTTAGTTCATGTTTGATATATTTTATTTTTATTTTTTATTTTTTATTTTTTGTTGTGATTGTGAAAAACGGAGCAAGGAATTCTAGCATACTTTTATAGCGATTCATATTATTTGTGGAGTTTTTTATTTTGATCTTTTGATTTTTTTCTCCTTTTTGTAGTGTTAGAGGCTTTTCTCTCGGTAAAACTTATGCTGTTTTAGCTTGATTATTTTTGCATTATTTTTCAGATATTTGGGTGAATTTTATGTCAGATTTGATGGATTAATGGTGAAATATGCAAAATCTTATCACTCTGATTCTTTTGGTTCTCAAAGTTCATAGTTTGATGGCTGAATATTTTGTGATTTATATATCAAAGTTTGTGTGTGTTTGTGTATGTGACGACATTATCCCAGTAATGAACTTAGCAATGAAGAGCTGAGATAGGTAGAGGTAAAATTTATGTTGGTTTTCTTTCTGGTTTGGGTGGTTGTATTGATATTCATATGGTTATGTGCAGGTTTTGGTTCTTGTGCTTTGTAGATTGAACCATCTTATGTGTTGTTCAATGTAGGGGTTTAGATTCCCATCTTCATTTTGTTCTCTGTACATCAACTCTTTTCAACTGCTTGTTTGAGGTCTGAAGGTTTGTTCTCATTTTTTATGACTATGCTCGATTATTGAAATTAATTGGCCAGCAAAATCTATGTATCTTGAAATTATTTTTTTGTTTTTCTTTTTAAGAAATATGAGCTTACCTTTTCTTTAAGCACCAATACTCCTTGAACGTCTTAGAGAGGGAAAGTGCCTCACATGATATGTGAAATTTTAAATTGAAGACGATTTATGTTCGGACAGTCTATTTATGTATGCATGCACATGTTTGAAGTCTATTGTAAGTCAACATTCATAGAAAGCTCTTGATTCATTTCTTAGTTACAATCCCTCAATATTCAAGTGGTTTATCCTTCATACCTTCTTGTCCTTTTGTTTCTCATAGATGCGACAAAACCTAACTACCTGTGGTGTCGGTATTTGTGTTTTTGTTCATATATGTCGGCGTGGGTTTTGTTGCCCAAATTTTTGGAAACAAATCATTATTCCATCTATGAACTTTTACGCCAAATACTAAATTTAGAATCTAGGTGGCGTCCTATTTTCCTTCTAGAAAAGTTAAAAAGAATTCAGCTAGTTCAGGTGTTCAACGTGAGTATCATTTTGTCGCCACATGTACCTGTTACAGTTATGCCATAGTCAGCTAATGACTGTCTCCTGCAGGTGTTCTGTCTTGGCCTTCATATGGTAGTTTTTCTGATGACAGCACCTCTATAGGGGTTGCCCCACCTTCATCTTCACCTCCATCATTTTTCCTTATTTGCATTTTGCTGGTGTCAAGCACAAGGTATCCATTTTAAAACTCTTGTAGGTGATAAATTTATGCTTTTAGACCTTCATTTTCATCTAATTGGGGTAGTGATAATATATATGTGAAATATTTTAACTTTTTGCATTGATAACATCTGACAGAACCTTCCTATGTGATATGCCTATTTTCTCATTATAATTGAACCATGCTAATTGTGTTTATGTGCATCAAACTTCACTATTTTATCTATTTTAATCTGTTTTCACTATATTCTTGGCCACATTCTTTAAATAATGAATGTGAGATCAACACCTACACTTTAGAGGAAAAGATATGAGTTATGGTCATACAAATCTTCTTCTTTTTCTTTCTATCTCGTTGTGTTAACTCTTTTCATACAGGAACCTGTATGATTTCTGAAGGATGTGCTTTGTATCCATCATTATGTTCATTGAAATCATGTTTTCACTCGAGCAAAGGTCCTAATTGGATTCACTTGCTTAGGACTTCATGATCATTTGTGCTTGTCAGCCTTTCTCCGTATCCGCGCCAGCCTCCGTGTTTGGCGTGCGAACGGACAGGAAAAAGAAGACCCACCTTTCTATTGCTTGTGCTCCCATCCTGGTGGCTCTACGCCGTTGTGCTTATTATCCCCATGTCTCCTAAATTGAGCAGTCCTGTGCAGACGCAGATGGCAGTTTCTGTCTTAAACCACAGCTTGCGTGGTGATCCCCATGGCAACCAGAAATCTGAAGGCAAGCCTGTTGGTCGGAGACGTGTTTTTGTCCAAACTGAAACTGGGCTGGTGTTGGGCATGGATCTGGACCGTGGAGACAATGCACACACAGTGAAAAGAAGGTTACAGTTGGCATTGAATTTTCCTACCGAGGAGAGCTCATTAACATTTGGTGATCTTGTTTTGAAGAATGATCTTACTGCTATTCGACGTGACTCACCTTTACTTCTTACCAGAAACAACCTGCATCGGAGTTCTTCCACCCCATGCCTTTCTCCATGTGGTAAGGACCTCCAGCAAAGAGATTCTGGTGGTCCGATTGAAGTCTTAGGGTGTTCAAGTCGCTGCTCTCAGACAAAACAGCTTGTCAAGGATGTCGCGAAGGCTATCAAAAGCGGTGTTGACCCCATTCGAGTTCACAGTGGTCTTGGTGGTGCTTATTATTTCCGGAACAGTAGGGGTGAGAGCATTGCTATTGTGAAGCCTACTGATGAGGAGCCATTTGCACCAAATAATCCAAAAGGTTTTGTTGGGAAAGCCCTTGGACAACCAGGCTTGAAAGGGTCAGTTCGAGTGGGTGAAACAGGGTTTAGGGAGGTTGCTGCGTACCTTCTGGATTACGATTGTTTTGCAAATGTGCCTCCTACAGTCCTTGTTAAGATAACCCACTCAGTATTCCATGTCAATGCTGGGGAAAATGGCTACAATGGTAAGAATCAGGACAAGAATCAGAATCTGATCAGTAAAATTGCTTCGTTCCAGAAGTATATTTCCCATGACTTTGATGCAAGTGATCATGGGACTTCTAGTTTTCCTGTTACTGCAGTTCATAGAATTGGGATACTTGATGTTAGAATTTTTAACACTGATCGGCATGCGGGAAATCTTTTGGTGAGAAAGGTCGGAGTCGGAGCTGGTAGATTTGGTGGTCAGACGGAATTGATCCCAATCGATCATGGGCTTTGCCTGCCAGAGAACTTGGAGGATCCTTATTTTGAATGGATATATTGGCCCCAGGCATCAATTCCTTTCTCTGAGGAAGAGCTTGAGTACATTGCTAATCTTGATCCAGTGAGGGATTCTGAAATGCTCCGGATGGAATTGCCAATGATTCGTGAAGCATGTCTTCGGGTTCTGGTTCTCTGTACCATTTTCCTCAAGGAAGCTGCAGCTTTTGGGCTTTGTCTGTCGGAGATTGGGGGGATGATGAGTAGAGAGTTTAAGGGGAAGGAAGAAGAGCCAAGTGAGCTGGAGCTTGTGTGCATGGAAGCAAGGAGGCTAGTGGCAGAAAGAGAGCTATTTCCTTCAGCAGCTGAGCCTGGAGCTGAAGATGAAATTCAGTTTAATATTGAATTTGAGAACTCATATCCAATGTCGCACAAAGTACTGACGCCATGCCATTTTGGAGGTGGAACATCCATCCACACGCTTTCAAAATTAGAGGAGGGCTTAGAAGAGGAAGATGAAGATGACAACAATGAAGTGAGCAATGTAGAAAAAGGTCCTTGCTTCCACAATGTTCCTGGCCAGCTTCCTAGTGTGTCAAATCTATCGGTTTCACTGAAGGGCGTTGGTCTTCATGAGAAACGTCAGAGGTTTACGGCAGTAAATAGTTCCATCACTAGAAAAGACAACAGTAGCAGCAGCATAGCAGGCCTTCAACCTGGGAATAGGAGTGCCCGTGAGCAGCTTCAGCGGAGCAAGACCTTTGTAAAGCTGTCTGACATGGGGGAGGAGCAATGGGTGGCTTTCCTCGAGAAGTTTCAGGAGCTGCTTAATGGTGCATTCCGCAATCGCAAATCCTTTGCTACTGGTCAGATGCAGAGGCTCAGGCTTGGAACTTCCTGCAAGTTTTGATTAGGAGATCAGGATGACTTTTACTTTGTTTGCTAGCAGTTTGTTGTTCGTATGCCCTTGCTGGTAGGTGTAAAGCTCAGAAAAAGAGAGACATAGAATAAGACGGTCATTGCTAGGGTGGTGAAGTTTGGTTTGAGCGATGCCGAGGATATCGTTGGTGCTGCTTATTATGTATATATTTCTTTGCTCTAAGCCCAAACATTATGTTACAGTAGCCTGCCCTTATTGTTGTGTGCTAGTCATAGAATTAACATTTTAGAATAAACTCTCTAAAGCTATGTAGTTTCATGGCCTTGCATGGTGTATCTTCTCCAGGACTGTAATTTTTTGTTACCTTTTATTGACTGGTTCTGCAATGCATTTCATCAGTAAGATTTCTGTCTTGATGATGTCATCGTCATCATCATAGAAGTTATGTTAAAAATGCGCTTCAATTGGAGAGGTGGTGGGAATGTATTTTGCTCTGTATGTTTCTTTTAAGGATGCATGTGTTGTTTCTTTAAGGAATGAACAGGTTATTTGTTAGATTTATTGCAGTGATGCACTCTGTTGTCACATGAAACATGCCTGAATTTAATTCCTGAGCATGCATATTTCTTTGTAAAGGGAAGGCAAGACATCATGGACTTCATATTATTTAGTTATTTTTCAGGGGGCAAAATAACTTTCAGTGTTAAACATTGATGTATGAAAAACCAACCAAACAATTAATTTGCTGACAAACTGCAGATGCTGAAGAAAAAGGCATTTAAGTCTTTCCATTAGGTAAGAAAACAGTTTGAAATCAACAAGGATTTGTTCCGACAAGCAATTCAGCAGGTTGCGCACAGGTCTCAATTCATACACTGCATGTTAAAAGAATCCCACATCACCTGCATCGTCGTCGTTATTCGCCAGTGGGAATACAAACGAAGTTGGACTAGTGCCAAATGTACCCAACAAGTGCCCTTGAACAAAATGAAGTTGCCGTGGTTGATAGGCTTCTACTAAGATTAGATTCATTCAAAGATGAACAAATCACAGCAACGTTTGGCTTTTTGGCAGCACCATCTCACAGATAAATAGAACGTGAATGAGCTCCTGTCTCGACATTTGTTCGACATCTTCCATGAATGTAGTCGCCCCAAAGCACAACTTCACAAAAATGGACAGCAACTTCAGTTCTAAGATTTTCTCACAATATGCAGCCCAGTATTTTCAGTTGACAGAAGTATCAAATCTTGGCTCGTAAAAGCAAACCTGACTATTACACAACTGGAGTGCACAACCGGCTATCCAAGACCAAACTTTTCTATCGACATCATACAGCAGACCTTTTCCTTGATTCCATGATGTAAAGCATATCAAGTTATCTTGTCCAAAACATTCAAATCTTTCAGCCGACAATCTCAAGAGCGCCCTGAAGTACTTCGGTGGCATCCTACTTATTTCTACCCATAGCGTCTTTGCATGATCCAACTCCCAAATCCTCATGCTCTGAAGCGTGCTGTACAGCCCGATCCTTCCAACCAAAAACAAGCGCTTTTGTGCACCAGCAACTAAATAACCATCCAGTAATGACCGCGGAAACTTGGCCGGGATGTGCTCCCACTGCCCTGTGTCCACCTTGTACATCATCAAACCAAGCGGTGAGAGAGTCTCTAAATACAGTCTTGAGTCACAAAATGCCATCTTCGACGAACATAGATTTACAGCGGGCATTATCTGATGAAGAGACCACTGATTGAGTTTCGAATCGTAGACTTCAGTAGGTAATGTTTTATCCCCGTATATATCACTTGCCACGATCACTTTGAATGATCGGTCTGTCCTATTGACAACCATAACCAATTGTCTCTGCTGATTATAGTGCATGCTCGGTAAAACCCTCCAGGCTTGAGTTAGGGGATTGCACACCAAGGTTTTAAAGCTAAGCCCATCGAAGCCAGAGAAACAAACAAGGCCACCGGAGGATCCAACTAACCAAAATGCCCAGTCGGGTAGAAACCCGAACGGGATCTTATACCATGTCTTCAATGGTAAGCTGAAAACCGAACATTGATGAGTTTGCACATTCTTCCAAAACGTGAGAAGGCAAGGTCCGTGGGACGGGACTTGGGAATGAAATTTGAGAAAACTAGAATCATAGAGAATGGAATTCCACCTCCTGCAAACCGATCTCAGCCTAAAGAGCAAGAAAGGAGGAACGCGAGCAAGCACCTCATTCAACAAATCCTCCGGCAATAAAGCCCATATGTTATCCTCCATTTGAACATCAGGGAGAATGATTTTGCTAAATGTCGCAACTGTCTCTTCATCGAAACCTCGAGGCTTCGTCTTGACAACTTTCTGCCGAGACGGGCTTGTATTCCGAACCCCATTTCTTGCCATCACAATTGTGTTTTTCAGATACTCGTTGTCATTTGAACTGCTATCTTTTGGTCCCGGCAATGAACCTAAGTCTCTAATCTCAACCATAATGATTCCACAAAGAATTGAGAGCTTCACATGTCCATCATCATCAATCACAGAATCCAAACCCTAACTCTGTCTTTCCACTTCACACATTCAACAATCAACATAACAAGCGACAATATTTCCCCAAGATCCAAAGTTTTCAAATTCAAGAAGCTTCACATAAGCACAATATGAATGCTACTATATCAAAAAAAATCAGCAAATTCTCAACTTCAAGCAAACCCTAAACTCAAAATCCTGCATGGCAAATCCAAAAACCCAAGATCAAAACCCTACTTCCAACAAAAAGACGGTAAAATAAGCATCTAATAATCACAAACTTGGATCTAAACCATAAGATTCAATCCGAAAGCTATAGATTTAAAATCGATCAAGAGAAAAATGATACAAAAAAAACCTAAGAACCCTAGGAATGGAGTTTTCTCGCGCAAACCTGACCGGATTTGAGGAATTGAAAACATTTTGCACCGCAAAGAGGGATCTTTTGGCGAAAAGAGGAGATCTTGCAGGAGAATTTGGGGGAAAACAATGAGTTTAAGAAATTCGAAAGACGGAGCCCTCTCCGCAACGACCAGTGCTCACGCCTGATGATGAGCTTTCATTTTGTCTCCCAATTTTAATATTTGGAAAACGTGAAAAAAAAATTAAAATATTAAGAACAGTGAATGAGATAGAAAATAAAGTTCATTAAATAAAAATTTAAATTCGTCAATAAATAAATAATTTTTAAAAGATTTCTTTTGGGGAAAATAAATTTAATTGTTAAATAATTTTAATTTATTATTTATATTAATATTTTTAAAATTAATTTGTTAATATATTCAATTATCTGTTTCAAGTCACTAATTATGCTACGTTGGTTTTGGTAGAATACCCTAATTGGTCCATTTATTTGTCACAATCTTCCCTTTTAGTCCTTTTACTTTAATTTGACCCCGATTAGTCTTTCTACTGTCAATTTGAGGCAAATCAAGTCCAACAATTGACCGACGTTAATTTGTCCGTCTGAGTTTGCTAACGTGGTTTTATAATGGAGGGACTAATCGGGGCCAAAGTAAAGTAAAGGGACTAAAAAGGCATATTGTGACAAATAAAGAGACCAATTATGGTAGATTGTGACACATAAATGGACCAATTAGGGTATTCTACAAATCCATTATAAAGCCACATCAGCAAACTCAAACGGACAACCTAACGTTGGTCAGTTGTTGGACTTGATTTGCCTCAAATTGACAGTAGAGGGACTAATCGGGGCCAAATTAAAGTAAATGGACTAAAAGGGCAGATTGTGACAAATAAAGAGACAAATTAGGATATTCTACCATTTGTTTTCCATATTAAATTCATAAAATTGTTGCTATTATTATTATCATTATCATAAGAGGAAAGTGTCTTCGACTCTTTTGATTTCTTTAAAAAAAAAAATTCTAAACTTATTAAATCTCCAAAACTTTAAATTTTAATTTGTATTAAATTAAAATTACAAAATTACTCCTATTTTAATCGGTGTCCGGCTCGTGTAATGAGAATTTTTACCATTCTATTAAAATATTAAGAGTAAGAGATATAGTAAGAAAAAGTTAAAAAAAATAAGAAGCACAAAAATAAAATGAATAAAAGTCACAGGAACTCTATAATTAGAATGGAAATATGTAAAAAATGTTCAGTCACTCATCATCATCATCATCATCATAATAATAACAGTGAAAGATGCAATCAACTAAAACAGAGGAAATAATGCAGTAAAGATGCTCAAGAACTGTTGTTCATTTGACTCATAAGAACACAAGTTCAATGGAATAACAGACCAAAAAAAAAAAAAAAAGTATGACAATGAAAAATGGGAGATTCTTGTTCTGATGCAAAAGAAATTGACAAATAGACAAACCAAGAGTTCTACAGTAATGCACAAATCATACAGCTGCAGTTGGGACATCAAATTTGTCAGATATCATAAATACAATCAATGTCTCACCATATGAAATTATTGATGCTCAATTTGTTTTCTTGAAACAGTACAAATGGTGCATGGAATTTGTCTGTGATGATGAATCCAATCAATGTTTGCATTACATAATTCTTCAGCATCCTGAGAATGGTTGTCACATCTCCATCTCTGTGTGAAGTTTACAGGCACTCACAAGCAAATACATTGTGTGGTTTATTTGTGTGGTTCAAGTGGCCATGGAAAGTGCAATCATTCTCAAAAAACCAAACAAAGTTCTGGTGTGCCTCTTGAGCACATCCAAGTTCCACTATTTCTTGATACAAATAAAATAGACAAAAATTAAAAAAAGGCTTCAACTGATCTTGCAAACACATACTTTATTAAACAATGCACAATTTATTCCAAGCAAGGTTCACAGTGCATGATAAACTCAACATAGATACTGAGTTTTTTTTCTTTAGACAATTCGACAATACGATATTACTTGAACTGAGAATATTGATAATTATAGCATTCAATCTTTGTACATTTAAGATGGTGAAGGCTTGATCTTCTGGACGAGAGCGAAGATGTCGCTGGATATAGCGATTGAGTTTGAGAGAACAGCAAGAGTGATCATGAAAACAGATAGGATCTTATCCCTTTTCGTTGCGATGCCGTGAGGATCCCTGAAAAAAGTGAAAAGATGAGCGATGTTCTTCATTGTGAGAGAATGCATCTACTTGCATGTTTACCTGAGGGCAAGGGCGGCAGGGAAGATAAAACCGATGAAAACTGTGGCAGTGGCACCGGTAAATTGGAAGGCGTCCCAAATACTTGGAATGAAATTTGCTGCCAAGAAGATAAGCGAGAGGAGTATTGCTGTCATGGATCCAAACCTACAGTTATCAGATGACAAAGGTCTTGATGACGGGAAGAGGAGGCCGTCCAAGTTGAGCCGGAGCGCAAAGAAGATTATGGGAAATACAAGCATTATGTGGAGGGCATAGCTCACACGGACGGTGTCATTGAGAAAACTGCTGTATGGAATGCCAAGATCCGAATCGAAGTTCGCAAGCACATCATCAAGAGTGGAGTTGCCGAAGAGAAGGTAGCCGAATAAACTTGTGGCTACGTAGATAGTCGAGCAGAGTGTTAGTGAAGCACGCACAATTGGTTGTATCTGAGTGGGATCCTCAAGCTCATTCTCGATGGTATGAACTGCAGAGTAATAAAAAATTTTAGGATCCTTCCTTATGTCTTGTAAGCATATAAATCAAGTATTCATTCTAATTTCAATTCAAAGTTCAAATCCAATTTGTTCAAATCCAATTTGTTCAAATCATTTGCAGAGATTATTACTATAAAGAAGCTCGAGACAGACAACAAATGACATAAGATATCAATCATGCGTTCATAATTTACTTACCCTGAAGCTTCAATTGTATTACGAATGTCAAAATTCATAATTCTAAATTCATTGAAGAACGGTTACCGTTGTAGTGGCAGATGTATGATGTAACCAGAACAGGGACAACAGTGAAAAGGCTTGAGAAAGATGCCAGATCAGTGAGAGTTGGGAATAATTTCGGCATCGGAATACTTCCAGTCAGCAGTTTCACAATAGCAATTCCGGCAGTAATAACAACAAAGACAACAGCTAGACCAACTGATAAAGCAGAAGTGTATTTTAAAGAATCTGCAGGCAAAACCATTGTATGATGATGATTCATATCATAAGAAAACAACTGCACAAATACGAAGAAAGTTAAAACTAATATTACGGATAATTTTTCTTACCAACACGTTTAAAGCAAGTCAATGGAGCAAATACACAAAGAGATGTAAATAAAAGAACAACAGCTCGGCCATTCCACCAATGTACACCAAACCATCCTTCCAGGACACCGAAGTGATGAACGCCGCTAGCAGATGTTCCAGAGAGCACATCACCTTCACACGAATAAAAATGCATAACTTAAGGTTCCGATAAAACTATATTGATGAAAATTGAGCAGAAACCACTCATCAGGGTCACATATTCATGAGATAATTTACAGGAATGACAGAGTTTATGCAGAAACAATCTCAAAACAACCTTTCATATCTCTGATGGCATAAAATTCATGCACATAAATGAAAACAAACTATAGCAATAAAAATATCACAGAACTACTTTTCATAACTCAGATGGTTGAAATATGAGAGATTGATTAAATTTAAAGACCAAAGAGTAATATCATACCGATGATTATCATGTACACAATCATAACTCCGAAATTATTCACAACCACACAAATCTGAAGCAGCATCCTCCCAATCCTCCCAAAGGAATCTCCCATAACACCTGCATATGAGCTTGTTTTGCCTGCTCTGCTATACCTGATCAGTATCTCAATAGAAGCTTCGGTAAGGAATGCGACAAAAATTATCATCAGAATCCCGGGAACCAAGCCCAAAAGCTTCATGGTTGCAGGAAGGGACATAATCCCAGCTCCAACAATGGTTGTGGATAAATTGAACACTGCCCCAGCAAAGGAAGCCCCATTAAACTCACTGAAACCACCATCTTCTTCTTCTTCTCTTTTGGTTGGTAACAGGGGAGCTTTCTCATCAGGAACTTGTCTTCTCTTGCTGCTGCTCTTATTCTCAACATGGGAAACGTTCACAATAGTCATGCTAAAGATTTGCGAAGATCTTTAGATACTGATTCCAATGACTACGAATAAAAAATCTATAAAATCAACTGAATTTAGAGACAACGAGGGTTCTAAACACTAAGATAACTAATTCTCAGAGCTAAAAATAAGATTTTAAAGACCTAAATCACTTTTCAGCGATTAAAATAACTGAAATTTCTAAGAATCGATTCACAGTCTGACTCTTTTTCAAAAATAGACCTGTTTCTATGTGGATCTGTACAGAAAAGTAACAATTCAGTATCAAAATCCAAACTAAGAAAACTTAATAAAAATTCACAAAAAATCAAAAAAGATTTAGAACGGCAATTCCTAAAGAACCTTGGAACCCTAATAGAAAATCAATCAACAACTGAAGAAATAAAGGAAAACACTTCCAATATTCCTCTCCTTCGGCCAATATAAAGACCACAGCTAGGGTTTCCGTTCCGTTCACGTCTCCTTCGGTCCTTATCTCAGGGGACGGTGACAAAAAGCAGAACGACGCGTCTCCAGTCGCTTTCAAAGCTGAAAAAGATGAGACTTTTACTAATGTCCCGACCCAAAATCGCAGTAAAATTCTCAAATAAGCAGTTTTTCCTAAAGTTTTCCGTATTGTTGGGTTCGATCGAGAGGAGAGAATTTGGATCTTCGATTAAAACCTTCAAAAACCCTAAATTTGAGCACGAGATCGAAGATCAAGATCTCCCAAGAGACGGTGAAAAAAAAAATGTGGTTTTATTAAGATTTAATTACAATTAATTAGAGTGTTGGCTATTTTCATTTAAGTCCTCATGCCTTTCATTTAATACCCAATTAATCCTTGCTGAAAATTTAATACCCAATTACTTTCTTTCAGTGTAAAGTGCCAATGCAATATTTGGTATATCAAATAAAAATTGTAATTAAAATGCATACAAAATTAATTTTTTATTTATTTTTTGTAAAATTATATGTATTTTCAATTTTGCCCTCCATTATTGTAGTTAAAAAATTTTTAAAAATAAAAAAAGTATACATAAAAGACAAAATCTCACTACATTGTAACTCAAAGTAATTGATTAAAACTATATGAAAATCATTTTAGAAAAAACAAAATTATAGAAAAAACAAACATTATAAAAACAATAAAAAATAAAAAAAGACTTAGGCTGTGTTTGGATAACCAAATATTATGCCATAATTCATACATTATGGCATAATATAATATTTTTACAGAATTATGCCATAATGGCTGTTTGGGTATCTAATTTACACTAAAAAATTATGCCATAATGTGGGAATTATGGCATAAAAAAATATTCCACTCAGAGTGGAATATTTTTTTATTTTGAAGTGTGTGATTTTTTCTCATTATAAAGTGTGTGAAATATTAATGTGATATTTTTTTATTTTATTAACCAAACACGCATTCTGTAATAATAAAATATGCTACAATTTCTGTAATAATTAGTTGCATTTCCTACGTAATAAAATTATACCATATTTTTTTATTTTGTAATCAAACAGGGCCTTAAAAAAAAGAATGAGTAATCCCTCATGCATTAGTTTTTAAAAAGAAAGAAAAACCAATGAGTTTTGCTCTAGGAAGCGGGAAAAAAAAAATTTGCTTAAATAAAGGGATAATATTGAAATTTTACTTGCTTCATACTTTTATATTTTTAAGATCTGTTTGATTAGCTGAAACTAACTGTAATATAAGTGGTTTTACATGTAATTTATTGTTTGATTTGATGGAAAATATCTATTTATATGCAAATAGACTTACACCCCATCTATTTTTACAGCAATTTAATTTACACCATGTTATCTTAAGTATAATTATAAAAATATTTAATAAATTAAATTATTTTTATAATTAATTATAAAAATATTTTTTATACCCTCATTTTTATGAATTATTTTTTATACCGACTCTACTTTTTATGCAAGGTTTTATTACTTTCTCACCCACCAAACAACCCTAATTTTAAATTTTAAATTTTAAATTCTTGGAATATTACCAATTTGTCCACATTTTCATAAAGTTTAACTCATTTGAAGTGACAGTATTTTTAATTTCAGTAATTAATCACTTAAAATCAATTTATGTTTGAACTTTGGAGTTACCATCTTGTGCTCCGGCATCTTTGAAAAAAATTAACAAATAATAATAATTAAAAAAATCTTGTTTACTTTTTCGTTAATATTTGTTTATTAAACTTGCGGTGAAAACTAATGCCACGTGGCAAAGAATGACATGCATTTGACAAAGCTAAACACAAAGTGACGAAGTTTTATTTGTCGATTAGCTTCGCCATGATCAAATTACTTTTAAATTTAATGATAAAAAAAAATCAGATTTAATTTAATATCATAATATTTTATTCAATTGTATTATTTATATTATTTTATCATTTTCACCTCTTTTTCTTAGTGCCATGATTATATAATTGAATGTACTTATTGTGAGTGGGACTAGGAAAAAGACCTCCATGTCCTTGGTCCTAATAAAAAATTTTCAATTATTAATAAATATGAAATTGATAATGGGCATAAAAGAAGAAATTTAATTTATTAATAAATATAAATATATTTAGGCTATGTTTGATTGCCCATGTTTGATTTGCTTTTTTTTTTCTGAAAATTTTTTTCATAAGTCATTTTTCAACTAAATAGGTTGTTTGTTTTTCAGCTAAATAAACTAAATTTGTGGATGTATGTGTGTGTCTTTATTTATTTATTAATTTTTTGTTAAAATTTTATTTTTGAGTTCTTGATTTTTTATAATTTTTGTATTTTTATTATAGTTATTATTTTTTAAAAAAATAATGCCATGAATTTTATTTTATTGAATTATTATTATTATTATTAGTTACCCTTAGCTGAATTAATATCCCACGAATTAAAAATTTTTTTTAATTTAAAAGGAAAAAAATGCACCAATTTTATTATTTAGAATGTGTTTACATAAATAAAATAAAAATTAATAAAATGAAAGAATAAATTCATTTCCAAACATTCAAGGGACTAAAATTCAAAATTCGGAATTAACGGCAACTTCTAACGGTTGCTCCATTCAAAGTCTTCCCGCGTTTTTTTGTTAATGAAATTTATCAAGTGTTTGATTGTAGAAAAAAATTATATAAAAAAAAAACCCGAAAAACAAAACGAGTGCAAGACTTGATTTATTGTGTTTGTTTCAGTGGAAAATTCAGCTCAGAAAACCACGCATTTGTCAGATTATTATCATCTTGAGGTTTGTTTTTTTCTCCTCCTGCTCTTTTGGAAGAATTCAATTTGTCTTTTGTTGAACCTATCATGCTAATCTTTTGTTCTTTTTTTGTTTTTGGTTCCAGTTTTATTCTTGACATCAAAATTCTTGTTTGTTTTTTTTTCACATAGTTTGAATTATGTTTGTTTATGCTGCCGAATACCAAAATGCAATCCAATTTGAATCGGTTTGTTTTCATATATATATATGTATGTATGTATGTATATATATGGACTTCATAAAAGACCTGCAAATTTGTGCCTTTAAGGTGTTTGAGAAATGGCTTCTTTCGCAATGGATGAGTTTTTGGGAGATGGAGCACTAAAAGGACTGATCCCAAAGCTTCTTTCAGGTGGATGGGATGATGTTCCGATGATCAAAATGATGAATTCCGAAGACATGGATCATTTGAACCTAACACAGCAACAAAAGGTTCGAAGTTTTTGTTTCTTCAATTATATGTTTCATGAATGTTGTGATGTTGTTTATCGTAATGCTAGCAATTTAACGATTCTTCTTCAACTAGGACGCATTGGAGCTAAGATCATACTTGCATGATCGCGCTTTAATGGAATACGCCGATAGGCTTGAAGCTTCAGGCAAATCTCTGGTTGAGCTTCTGAGCACAAACACAGTGGTTCTCTCTTCGCAATTTGGTATGAAAAGAGGCCATGTTGCACGTTTTGTCGATCGAACCAGTGCATGTAGGATTTCAATGCCTCCTAATTCCACTCATCCTGCTCGACATAAAAGCATTCCTGTGGTCAGTAAAAACGAAGTGTATGACAGATCTATAACTCCGCGAAGAATGCAGATGGCTCGATCACCATTAAGAGGGAGCTCAAAGTATGAAATGTCGATTGAGCCATCGGTGTTGGATTATCAGATCAAAGAAGGATATGTTTTCAAAGGGATTGTCGCGGCAGAGCCAGCTGAGCCTCGGCTATGTGGCTGCATTCAGCCTCCTCCAATTGCTGATGATGTTGCTCCATATGGATCCATAGAGAACATCTCCGTGCAGAAGCTTGCGCCTGAATATAAAGTCGGTATGGAGAGGTTAGTGATGGCGAAGGCACCGCCAATGAAAGCTTCAGATTTATGGCGCAATAAACCCGCTATTCTACTATGTGTCAGACGCCCCGGGTACTAATTTTATCTGAATTTGCTGGTGTTTGCAATCAATGTTTTGTTTGCGTTCTCTGATGACTGTGAATTCAGGTGTATAATGTGTAGAGCAGAGGCTCATCAGTTATATGCAAGGAAGCCGATATTTGATGCTCTCGGTGTTCAACTCATCGCTATACTGCATGAACAAATAGAGTCCGAGGTGATGTCTACTGCTTTTCTATTGTATCACTGCTGCCTTTTTCTATAGATCGATGGAATGAAGACGTGTGGTTCTGTTCTTATAGGTTACAGATTTCTGGCCACGGTACTGGGGCGGGATTGTTGTTCTTGACCAAAATTTTGATTTCTACAAAGCTCTTGGAGGTGGAGAATTGCTAAAAGACAAGTTTGTTTCCGGTTTTCTACTTAATCGCCATGCTATCAGAAATTATCGGCGTGCGAGAGCCACTGGATTGGAGTACAATTATATAGGGGAAGGTGAAATCAAGGGTGGGCTTTTTATAGTTGCAAGTGGAAGAAGGGGTATTGTGTATCAGTTCATCGAAAGGAATTTCGGTGATTGGGCACCTATTTCTGAAGTGGTAGAAATTTGCAGTAGGATACAGGTACTTATTTCTTGTTAACAAAGTCGACTTTTTTTTACTGAATTATGTGACAAAAAAGAAGGGGAAAAATCGGTTATTTGTATGCAATGAGACTAAATAGCATTTTTCTTTTTTTTTACCTGCAGAATCTGTTGCCGAATCAAGAGGAATCGAACACTGCAAGCTTTAGCGTAGCGTGATTAAGGTTAAAGTTCTTGAATACGGTCATGTACTCTTTGATCATGTTTTATTGTTCTTCTCAATGATCAAAGAAAAAGGTATAATTGTGCAAGGATATCAAGTTTGATAATATAAAACCTTTATGGCCAAGAGAAGGTGATTGTTAGTTTTTACGATCAAGGTATAGTATCGATATTGCATCATGGTTTTTTTTTTATAGATTTTATTTATTCTGAGGCAGAATATTTCAAATTATTGTCACTGATTTGTGATTAGCGATATTAAATGTGTTTGAGATCCAATGCATGAAGACTGTGACAAACTAAATTCTTCCATTCATAGGGGAAATAAAAAGATCGGTTAGATGTTACATGGAATCAATACATAGACAGAGGTGCAATGCCAAAACAATTGCCGCCCCAGCTAAAATAAAACCAGGCACTACATGAACAAAAATTCAATAGAAAACTATTCGTTATTGCATTGATGCAGCAACAAACTACGCCCTTACCTTATAAAATTATTTCGACAAAATTTTCATGGATTGAATTTCTTGTGTAGTCAGAAAACTACAGACGTTTGATGCTAGCTTTCTGATGCTAATATTTTTTTTGGACTACATAAAACGACCAATCGCTTTCTGCGATTTCCTGGAAAGCGATTGATGCTAAATGCCGGCCTTCAGAAGAAAAATCCATGGAGAAACATTTGATGATCTCAGTGTAGACCCAATCTTAAAAGTTTCCTTTGAGGTGGCAACTGCTCATTGCTCACTTGCTTCTCAGGAATGGCATAATCGGCAGAAATCAACAATTTGCATCACCAAAATCCCAATTAGTGCTTGGACACATGGATAAGAACCAAGTCACAAGACTCTTCTATTCAAATTTGTACTCATCGATTACTTTCTTTCAGAAATGTTATTATCGGCAGAAACCAACAACTGCATCGATGAAATTTTAATTAGTGGCTGAACAGATCTCGGGGAAAAAAAACACGTCACCAGAAATCTCCACAGGAACAAATGCCATTGCTGAATTTATGGAACCGAACAGCATCTCTCACAAGAATCTCCCTTCCGGCTATCTTAGATATAAACTTGGTTGCATTATGGCAATCACCGCAAACCCGGAGGTTCTTAACCACTCTTATCGGCAAACCTTGAGGTATAACAAGCAATCCAAACGCGATAGCAAGCTTCTCGCTGTGGTGGCTAAGCATGTCCAACTTGTCAGCCTCAGTTACATCATGCAGAACTGAAGCCATGTCCGGCTTGTATCCTTCCTCAATCATCTTAGAATTGAGTTTCTCTAGTTCAGCATATATCTTTTCTGAGTCCGGGTGGGATTGATCATCAGCCGAGAAAATATGAACCTTGTTATTGTACTTGATCCAACTACAACCGGGTTCCTTCTTCACCCTCTTATCTCTCATCCCTCGCCGCAGCTTTGCTACCTCATTCCATTCTCCTCGCGAGGCATGCATACTTGACAGTAACACATAGCTAGCAGGGTTTTGTGGGTCCAATTGGAGTAAAGATTCGGCAGCCCATTTTCCGATTTCCATGTTCTTGTGAACTCTGCATGAACTTAACAGTGTCGCCCATCCTATCGCATCAGGGCTACATGGCATCTCCTTTATAAAATTTTGGGCATCTTTTAACCTTCCCGATCTGCTAAATAGATCGATCATACATGTATAATGATCAGCTATTGGGATGAAACCATAATCTTCAACCATGGACTTGAAATACCTACGTCCTTTCTCCACTAGCCCTGCTCTACTACAAGCAGAAAGAACACCGATAAATGTGACTCCATCCGGCTTCACTCCATGCGCTAACATCCTCTCGAACAATTCAATTGTTTCTTTTGCTTTCCCAAACTGCGCATAGCCTGACACTAGCGCTGTCCATGAAACCTGATCCCTTATGAGCATTTCATTGAATAACCGGTGTGACTCTTCGATGCTTCCACATTTACCATACAGAGTAACAATGGCATTCGATACAGTGATGAATGAAATCAATCCTGAAACTATTGCTTGACAGTGAAATTGTGCGCCTTCATCCAAGCTTGCAAGATTTGCGCAAGAACTGATCACACTTCCTAGTGTAAAATCATCCGGATCAATGCCATTCCTCTGCATTTCACAGAAAATTCTCACGGCTTCCTCACCATAACCATTCTGACCATAACCCACTATCATCGCTGTCCAAGAAATGATGTTTTTATGTGGCATTCGACTGAAAACCAGTTCCGCAGACCTTATGAGCCTGCACTTTGAATACATATCAACTAGAGCACTGCCAACAAAGACATTGTCATCGTAGCAAGTCCTGATGATAAAAGTATGAATCTGTTTGCCTTGATCCAGTGCCAACAGACCGCCACAAGCAGTCAACGCACTTCCAAACGTATACTGATCAATGCCAACACCTTCGAGTCTCATCTCTCTAAACATACCAATCGCTTCCTCTTCCAATCCATTTTGGGCAAGACCGGTCACCATTGTTGTCCACGAAATCGAGTCCCTCTCAACCATTCCTCGAAACAGCCATTTCGAATCCTCAACCAAACCACACCTAAGGAAACCTGTAATCATAGTATTATACACGACCACATTCTTCTCTTCCAATTCATCAAAAACCTGTTTAGCTTCACGCACAAATCCCGCCTTTGAGTACATATCCACCAAAGGACTACCTACGAAAACATAAGAACCAAACCCATATTTTACGATTTGGCAATGAATTTGCCTTCCCAAAAAAATCAAAGACGACGAAGAAGCCAATATAAGCAGAGTCGAGAATGTGATCCGGTTAGGAGCCACTCGGGCTTCTCTCAACATAAGACGGTAAGCCTCGATGGCATCACCTAAGGAGCTACAACACGCGTAACCTGAGATAAGCAAATTCCATGAAACACCATCCTTTATTGGCATACATTTAAATATCTCAATCATATCGGAGAGTCGACCGGACTTAGAGTAAGCTGAGAGCATGGCATTAAAAGAGAACAGGTTTGGTTGGGGAATTTGGTCGAACACTTTGCGGGCATAGCAAAAGTGACCGGATTTGGAATAGGAGGTGATGAGGTTGTTGGAGAGGAAGGTGTCCTTGAATTGGAAGGCTTTGATGATGAGGCAATGGAGTTTCTTGAGATGGTTTTGGTTCTTGGATTCAGAGCAGAGCTTGAGGAGTTTGGAGTAGTGGTTTGAGAGGGTGGCCATGGCGGGAAGAAGGAGAGAGCAACCAAAAGTTAGTTATTTTAGTTTGAACTTTTGAAGTGAAATTAAGATTTGGTCCCCCTGAACTTTGGAAAATGAAAAAAAAGAGGTTTTACTTTTCCATTTGAGGTAAGTGTGAAATTGGAGGGTATGAAGGTCATTTCATACTACACCAAGTAGGAATTGGCAATAGTTAGTTTGAAGTGGAATTAGCTTTTTAATCCCCTAAATTTTCCAAAATTAGATAAAGGTTTTTATTTGGAGTGAAATGACCTTTTATTAAATTTTTTCTAATTAGTAATTACATGCATACATATAAAATTTGATTTTTCATATATACCACTCATACACCATTAAAATATATTATAAAATATATACAAATTAATTGTTTAAAATAATAAAAATATAAATTTATTTAAATTCTTAAACTATCCCTGTTTGTCATAATAAATAAAATAAGGTTATTTTTTTTGTGATATATATGCAAAGTTTTTGTGATTATTTTACATTATCACATTAACAAATAAATCACAACCCATTAAACTGGACATACATTTGAAGCTGCAACAATTAAAAGAAAAATATTAAAATTTAGAACCAAGTGATCATTTTGATTCAGAGAAAGAAATCCTGCAGAATTATATGAAGCAGCAAAATGATACAACTTGAGTTTTGAGAGTATAAATTAATGACCAAAAGCAGGAATGTCTTTCCAGTAAAATCAACATAAAAGTCTGCAAATTTTAATCTCCCAAATTCATGATCCATTGATTGTGCTTCATAAAGATTCACATAATAGTATTTTTAACAGAGAGTAGTAAGAAAATATTATTTGAGGGAGATTTCATCTTAGGATCAAAGGTTTGTGGAGAGAAAAACAACAATGGGGATGTAAGATCGACATTCATTGACCGAGCAACTTGGAATCACAAGCAACAATCTTCACCCTCCCGACATTTTCTTGGCATTCCTCGCTCTTGAAATTTGCATCCTGCAATATGAAGGTCCACACATTGTCGCAGAACCTGTAAGTGTGCAGGTGCCCCTGAAGAAGAAGATAAAATGAAATTAAGGCCATAATGTTTAAGATCATCAGTAAGGAACCACGAACCAGAAGCAAAATGTTGTTATATGGTACATGCATCAGGTACTCTAAGAAATTACTCTTTATTAAGATCGAGAACTGTAATTGACTCCTTATCAATGGATAAACAAAACTGGTCAAATTAGACAAGCAAATACAGATGCTTTCATTAAACAAGACTTGACAAATACATAAAGCTTTTACAGTGGTCACAGGGATGAAAAAACTTCAACTAAATTTAGTTAAGAATTTTCAACTCTATAAATAGTTCAATATGAAATGAGAAGTCAACTGTCTCGTTAGCACCAAAGCAGGCCAATAGAAGCTCTTATTGAGTTTTTTAAATGGGAAAAGGTAAATGGGAAAAAAAATCCCACTAAAAAAAAATATACGGGGTAAGTATAACATCAAAATTATTCATAAACATACATTCTGCAATTACCTTGATAGAAACCTTGCTCTTCACTTGCGTCTCCAAAGCTTCTGTCATAGACTAGACAATAAATTTCAAGATACATCAGTGATCAATAAGAACTTGAAACTTCCCTCATGATTGTAAAACATCATTTTTTGAAGTTTGAATATCCTCTAACCTTATCAAATTGCACAAGGACTTGGATGGCAAGCTCTGGACTAAGAGTTCCATTTGAGACCATCTCATCCAAGGTTTCTGTCAAGCACATGCCAATCGTGGATCTCCGGTACAGTTCAAATGTCGCCATCACTATATTAATGGATTGATTAAAATTCATCAAATATAAAAATTGCAACTTAATGAAAGAGCAAAATAATTGAAAAGAAAATACAACTGAAAAATTTCCTGCTATAGATTAACTGGATTTTCAGTTTTGAAGGGATTATAACAGGTGCAGGATGTTAGAAAGCATCAGAACAAAAGAGTTGTTAAATAATCAACATAAATACATTGCGTGAGTGAAACCAATATGATTAACAAGAAAACACTAAGTACACAGCTGGGAAACCAGCCTGTACTGTTACTGTTGGTCTCTCATTCACGTTTTGTTCTGCACAAGCGTGCCATGATCTGATAAGGCACTAAAAAACACACTATATTTACATCCCAGTCAAATTCTATGTTCCACAGAATTGATACACACACCATTTCTAACACATTTCAGGAAAAAAGTATATGCGAATAGACTTTGCAGAAACTATGTGCATAGATAAAATTTAGGTCACAAAACAAAAATGTATGACCACAATTAGATCACCCCCATGCTTCCTATAAAAGAATCCAAACAAAAATATTCAATTGCAGTTATTCTACAAGTTTATAAGGCAGTTATTGCACATTAAATAATACATATTTTTCTTCTATCCTGAGAATGATCACTTAGACTTGGGAGGAAAGTTTATCCCCTGCAAAAACATTAATGCTTGCTAGAAATCTAGCAACATTTGCTGAAGTGAGGAACACATCTACATATATTAGAAATATTCATATATTAGGGTTGTGCTCCAGAGTTGATGCATCTTAAACAAGAAATGTGTCAATGAAGATCAGGTATCATCAGTAATAAGAGATAATCAAAAGAATTTGAGTAAAATGGACTTGAGTAAACAAACTTTGAACTGCTTTACCTACACATACATCAATGAGTAAAGGTTAAACAAATGCTGAATTAATCAAAAGTCGCTTACCTTAGAGTAATATGGAGACAGATAATGAAATTACCAACAGAACAGAGAATTTTAAGTGTTAAAAATTAAACTAAATTAGGAAAAATACATGAAGCCGATAAATTTAATTACACAAGTTGACAATAACTTTCTTAGACAATAAGCACAAAACTTTTAAATTATCAAGTGGAGGGTCATCATACCACGCATGAATTGCTGAACTTTGACTTCAAGTATGCACTTTGGTCATACATATCACATTTTTCACTAATCTCACAGCAACCAGTGTATGGAATGATAGCCCTCGACTTAGTACTTCCTAAATTTAGCGGCCTTTCAAAATTTTGACAGGATAACAATCCAAATCGCATCTCCTGGTTAGAAGGAAGGAAACTTTCTTATTCCATACATATCCTATTTTGCACTAATCTCAAAAAGATGGTCATAAGACAAGCTCCTCTTCTAATTTTTATCCGAATAACAATCCAAATTGCAGTTCCTAGGGTATACAAAATGACACTAACTTAAATTCCACACATTTCACTGCACTGATTCATATAAGAAACAAAGGAACAAGCTTTCTTCATCATACACGAAAATTTTCACATAAACATTGATTTCCAACAGTAAAACATCTCAATTAAACATCAATTATCCCCGGAATCAAAGAATGAATCATCCACAAAATAAATCACGGCAAAAATGAAAAATTAGGGTTTCAACAATTCCACACATCAAAGAAGCATTGAGACAGGATGACCTGAGAGCGATTGGCGATCGGAGGAGGCCGAGGAGCAAGAGCAAGCGAGCTCCGCTGAAGAGAAGAGGGAGAGGGATTTGCTTATATAGGATTTTGGGGTTCTAATGGAGATCCCTCGCATTTACAAAGGGAGGCTCTTATACGCCGACATAGATATTCATTAGAGTAAATGACCATAATACCCTTCGGCTTTTCTGGCTATTGGGTTCCCACTGTAGTTGTTAGGCTCTGGGCATTTTTGTCAAATTTCTTGTATTTTTTAATAATTAATTGAATTAATGCTTAAATTTTACAAGAGGAGTTGTTATATTTTATTATTTTAAGTGGGAAAAAAATTGGAGAAGAATAAAAATAATAAAAATTTAAATCTTAAATTTTATTTTATATAATATAAATATCGATGAGATAGAGGACAAAATTGTTACCAAAATTTTACAGTGAATTGTTGATATTATTATTTTTTTTTACAAAATTTTATATAATTTCATATAATGACCAAATTATTATTGTTCACATTTAACATTTGAGGTCAAACTGATTGATGATGTGAAAAAAACCAAATTTGAATTAAATGAATAATAGATTTTAAAATCCAATAGAAACAAATTAAAAAAAAAAGATATTTTGCGGCCAGTCCAAATTAGAAATTTTATGTTGTATCTGTTTATATTTTTTTTTTCTTTCTTGTATTTTCTTTCAAATACTAATATACAATTATTTAAGAAATTATTTTTTAAAAAATAATTCTGTCCAGCTTTAGAATTACAAAATGATTAGCTTAAATTAGAATGAAAAATCTAAAAATTATAATTAGTTATTTTAATTTATTATTGCTGTGAAAAATGAAAATGATGATATATATATATATGCACCAAACATGATAACAAGTTGATGAAATCGAATGGAACAATACTTCTTCATTCAAAATAATAAAAATAAAATTTGATGGATAACTAATAACATTAAAAAAAATTCAAGGACAAGAATAGCATCAAAATATCAAATTTATAAACAGAAATTTTGATGTCAACCATACAACACCAACTACAAAAATGTGGCTGCAAATGCAGGAATTAGGAGTAATGATTCAAACCAGAATAAAAAAAAACATTGAATTATATCCATTATGTATAAAATTATATAAAAAACAAACTTTTATTAACATGTATACATATTAACAGAGCTCAAAATGAGTGTAATCAAAGCAATGAACTTTCAACTCATCAGCCATTATTAAGTTCTCAATCAAAATTTCAGCCAAACCTTCCAATAAATATATGATAAGAAAATGGAAGAATAAAGTAATGAGGAAAAGATACCTGCAATTTTATTTACTTTAAAGCATCAGCTTGATAAAAGTTTAAGCAAAGTTTCCTTTACAACAGATAAGGAACCTCTCTTTTAAGTCAGCTTTGAAATAAAGCAACATGAACATTTTTGTTTGGAGAACAAAAGCATTGCATAATTCAAAGCAATTGACAGATACTAACAATTACTGAATTACCTAAACATGCATTTTCTAAACCATAAAGCAATCAGCTGATAATATATATATATATATATAGATAACTGCACATGCATTCCAGATGTTCTGTTAGATCATGTTTCCTGCATTTCAATGGCATGAGAATGCATATTCCGGGAAACACTGATCAGAATAGGTACACATCCTGCTTGAACAGGACTTGGTAAATGATCATCTTTCAAGAAATTTCCTTACTGTCCCTTGCTGCTCCAACTAGTAATTCCATGTCAATGTTCTAAATTGAAATCAGAATATATTGCCACTTTCTAATGCGAGTAAGCATGCCTTACATAATGCGAATCATGTTATATGGAAATTATTATTATTTAATATAACAAAGCATATAAATTGCAAGGAAATTTTTCCTAAAGGAAATTTCATGCGTTAAAAATTCAATTACCCAGTAAAATGATCACTATCAAAGGAAGGTGACAAAGTAATAGCTTGTATTTCAGAAGGGTGAATTGTGGATTTCTTATGCTGCAAAAAACATTGACATATCTGGTAAATCATATGTCCTGTAAAATACCACGGAAAGTTTAGATAGGTAAGACAATGTAATGTTTTTTATACTGTGGCATGATTTATAAATTAACACGACAATTAAGTCACATAAAGGCCATGGAGAACCTTCCTTGCAGCATAAAAAAGACCAAAGAAGTATGCCTAAGAAACAAGTTACACCACACCATTTGCATGATAATCCCTGTCTCCTAATGATGTGATACTATCAAGGATAAATCGGTAATTAATTATTATCAGTAAATATACTCTAGAAAAATACAATGACCATTAGGCACAGTGACCACTGAAAGCTTAATGTCCACAAATCCTTATACCGCCCATAGTTTACTGTATTGAAAAGCATAGCCTGCACTGAAACACGGAATTTGACTTGGCAAGTGGCAGCATGTCCTTTTGGAAAGGGATGTGATGGACCACAAACTGAGTAATTAGTATGAGATTAAAATACATTAATTTTATGATACAAAATTCCAAAGGAATCCAAGAACTGACTTCATACACCAAAGAATAATAATGAAGGATCCAAGATTTGGCTATGCCTCACTTTAGACATGTGTTTTCACTTGTTCTCATTCAAGGGATGGAGACAACAGCAGATGAAAATATTGAAGTAATTATAAGATGTGCAAAAATCTGAGGGCGAAGTAAGGCATGTAAAAATCAGTGTATGGAATGAGGGAATTGAAAAAGCTAAAATTCTTTCATTCAAAAAGAGGCTATGCATTCAACAGTATCTGATGACAACACTTCTAGGACTCCCGGATAACACAAGCACCATTTCTACTTTTCCATATGCACATGGTGAACTCTTCCAATAAGTTTTAATTTCTTAATGCCAGAACACTTTGATTCCACTATTTCCTATTAAAGTAGCATGAACTCCCAAAAAGGAAAACCATAAATATTGAATACATACAGTGAGTTTTAAGTATAAAAAAAAAAAAAAAAAAAAAAAAAAAAAAATACAATCAACACACGCAACAAATCAATCAAAATTGTTAGAACAACCAATTTTTTATAAGGACACACACAAAGTGCATAAAAACTGATATGAACATTCAAGAACCACATAAATTCCATCTGAACAACTTCACAGATGGATGGAGAAAGAAAGAATCTATACATGCTCTTTAATCCACTCACTATCTCAAAGCAACATAAGATGGAAGGTAAAGATAACAAGCATATAGAAAAAGGATTAACCATCGAGAACCGCATGAATTCAATCCTAGCAACCCCCTTAATTAGCTTGAAACAAACAACAAAAGGATGAAAAAGAAAAATGAATAAAAAGAAAAAGGAGAGAAATTTACATTTGTCCATTGGTGTATATGTGGGTATGAAGATTAGTTAACAGTCCCAAATGACCTCAAATGGATAACATTTCTCAGCAAATATTGATATTACTACCAATTACCTAATTGAAGAAGAGCAAGAGAAAAATTCCCAATTATCACAAACTCCAAACAAACAACCATCTTTATCAAAGAAAACATCTTGCTAAGCATAAGGGGAGCATCTGGAAATCATACCTATCACTCACTGCTCAAACCCTCGCACTCCTCAGCGTCGGTCGGCAGCTCGCGCCTACAAATAGGGCAAGTATTTCTCTCCTTCAGCCATGGGAGAATGCATTCACTGTGATAGCAATGAGAGCACGGCAACCTCTTCACCTCCTCCACCTCCTCCCCGCCCAACAAGAACTCCTCCTTGCAAACGGCGCAGGACGTGCCCTCCGAGGGCACGACCGACGGAAGCATCTCGATCACCGACCTCGCCGTCGGCATGCCGGTTATCGAGAATCCATCGTGCTGCCCGGAGAGAACCTCGTATTCCGATGTGTAGACGAGCTCGTCGTTCACGGCCAAGAGGACCTCCCAATCGACGTTCTCAACAAGCTCCTGATCGGAATCCCGGTCATGGCTGACCATCATCGAAAGGACATCCAGCCGGCTGGTGACTTCCTCCCACTCGAATTCCTCATCCCGGCTATCGCTGTCCCCGAGAAAGTTAGGGATTTGGGCATCATAGTCATCGCCTTCCACATCGGAATCGAAGCCGAAGGCGAGACCGAGCTGGAGTGGCTCCGGCGAAGAGGGGAACGCGACGGGGGAAAAGAAATCGTGGTCGAAGGGAAGGAAGGGGTCGACAGTGGATGGATGGGGGGCATCGTAGGAGTATTCGTCGTCGGAGAGCGAGGAGAAGAGGAGGAGGTCCACGACTTCCGCCATTGATGAACCTTGAGAGAGAGATGGATGGATGGCGGGGCGATGTCAGAGAAGAGAACGAAAGAGGCGATGCTTTTTTTGGTTTATATATATTATATATAAAAATTGAAATATTACATAATAATAATAATAATAACATTATTATTATTTATAAAAATGAATATTATATTAAAAACAATTGTTTAAAAAATTAATTAAAAAAATTAGGTTATAAAACAATTGTTGATTCTCATTGTCTTTTTAACAACATGAAGAGAATGGAGTGCATGGTATGTGCTGTATTTTTTTAATAAGATTTTTGAGTGTAAAAGTATGTGAATAAATTGAATGATTTATAAAGTATATAAAAAGATTCTATAGTGATGTGATAGGAATTACCAACCCCTTAAAATATTATATGAGCAAATAAATCAAAATTTTCAAGATTCCTCTTTATGTCTTTTTCATATTTTTTTTAATTAAAATTTTGATCTACAATTTTGCTATAATGTTCATTTTCAAAATATTAAATATATCATTGCAATTATAATTTTCCAAACAAAAAATAAATATACAATTAATTCCCATAAAAAATCATAAAATTTAAGTAAAAATAAATACAAATACAATCTTCTACGGAAAAAAAAGAGTGAGCAAAACCAGTACCCAAAACCAAATCAATAAAAATTGAACCTATATCTGACCAAGTTTAAACTGAATACTAAAAATCAAATACTGATAACGGTTAGATCAGGAATTTGTTTATTTTTGACAATGTAAACTTTATATTTTATTATTTATCCATGTGTACATAAAAAAATTTACTAAAAACTGAATCAAATCCAGAGGTTTTTAATCATGATTTTTTTTTCTCACATCTATGTAACAATGTATGCATAAAAAGTTTTTTTTAATAAAGAATTAATTTATATATAAACTCAATCACAGTAAAACATGAAAATTTTTGAGATATTCTTGAAATTTAGAGGTGATAAATAATTTCAGTAGCTTTCAGGGGGTGGGAAGCCAAAAAAATAAGATAAAAATAAAAATAAAAATAAAAATAAAAATCAAATGAAAGAAGAAGGAAGAAAGCTTCAAAAACTCGAGCTTTTAATGGCTCCTGATCACCAATGGGGTTCACACCTCTCCTCCTTCCCCTTCTCACCAAACTCCTCTCTTCCATCTCTCCAAACCTCCGCCATGGACGCCTGTTCTCATCAACATCTCGTCTACCCAGGAAGACCTTCTCCCACATCTTCCAAGAGTGCTCCAGGTCCCAGCGACCAGACGCCGGCAAACAAGCCCACGCTCAAATGGTCACCTCCGGCTTCTCTCCGACCATCTTCGTCTCCAACTGCTTGATCCACATGTACGTGCGTTGCTCCCTTCTCGACCTCGCCCGCAAAGTGTTTGATGAAATGCCTGACAGAGATACAATCTCTTGGAATGCAGTGATTTCTGGCTACTTGCAAACTGGGTTGATTAGCATTGCACGCTCACTGTTTGATTCTATGCCTGAACGAGATGTTATCTCTTGGAACACTATCATTGCTGGATACTTGCAGAATGGAGATGCTTGGGAGTCTATAAGCTTCTTCTCGGCAATGAGACGACAATGCAACGGAGTTGAACCGGATCGAACAATGTTCGCCATTGTCCTCAAAGCGTGTTCTTTGTTAAAGGGATATGAGATCGGAGTTCAAATTCACTGCTTGGTTGTGAAAATGGGCTTGGATTTTGATGTCATGACAGGGAGTGCTGTTGTTGATATGTATGCTAAGTGCAAGTGCATGCGCGATTCACTTCAGTTCTTCAATGAAATGCCGGAGAAGAACTGGGTTACTTGGAGCGCGGCAATTGCCGGTTGTGTTCAGAATGATGAGCATGTAGAAGGATTGCAAATGTTTGTCGAAATGCAGCGGGAGGGACCAGCCGTGAGCCAGTCGGCTTATGCTAGCGTTTTGAGATCATGTGCAGCATTGGTGTCTGCAAGAGTTGGCAGGCAGATCCATGGGCATGCTCTGAAGAATTGTTTCGGCTCTGATGTTGTGGTGGGGACTGCTACTTTGGATATGTATGCAAAGAGCGATTGCTTGGATGATGCCCTGAGAGTATTTCGAGCTCTTCCAGCTCGTACTCTGCAGTCTTGGAATGCCATTATCGTTGGTTGTGTGCGGAATAATCAGGGTCTCAAGGCTTTGGAATTGTTTCACGCAATGAATAGGTTTGGTTTCGGTGTCGATGAGATTAGCTTGTCAGGTATATTCAGTGCTTGTGCTGAGACTAAAGAGTACTTGCAAGGCTCACAGGCACATTGTTTAGCTATCAAGACTTGTTTGTGTTGGGATATCTGTGTGAGCAATGCTATTTTGGATATGTATGGAAAATGCAGAGCTTTAACTGAAGCTCGCATTGTATTCGATGAGATGAACAGGAGAGATGCTGTCTCTTGGAATGCTATCATTGCAGCACTTGAGCAGAATGAGCAGTGTGAGGAGACATTGTTGTGTTTCGCTGAGATGTTGCGATGCGGTATGGAGCCTGATGAGTTCACTTATGGTAGTGTTCTGAAAGCTTGTGCAAGTCTCGAGTCTTTGGATTTCGGTATCAAGGTTCATGACAAGATCATCAAGTGCGGACTTGGTTTCGAATCATTCGTTGGAAGTGCTCTTGTTGACATGTATTGCAAGTGCGGAGCCATGGAAGAAGCCATGAAGCTCCACAACCGAATGGAAATGCAGACAATGATTTCATGGAATGCCATAACATCAGGATATTCAATTCAGAACCAGAGTGAGGAAGCTCAGAAATTCTTCTTCAAGATGCTAAAACTCGGCCTGAAACCGGATAACTTCACATACGCTACAATTCTCGATGCTTGTGCAAATCTAGTGACAATTGAACTTGGGAGGCAAATCCATGTTCAGATAATCAAAGATGAATTACAGAATGATGTCTTCATATCGAGCAGCCTCGTTGATATGTATGCGAAGTGCGGAAACATGCAGGATTCTCTTCTGATGTTCGAAAAGATGGCAGTACGAGACTATGTTTCATGGAATGCATTGATTTGTGGCTACTCACAACATGGTCTCGGAGCTGAAGCGATTTGCATGTTTGAAAGGATGCAACAAGAAAATGTAAGACCTAACCATGCAACATTTCTTGCAGTCCTTCGGGCATGTGGCCATGTAGGCCTGGTTGACATGGGTGAGCGGTACTTCAATATGATGACCGATAATTACAATTTACAACCACAGCTTGAGCACTATTCATCCATGGTGGATTTAATTGGACGAACAAAGGGTGTTCATGAAGCTTTAGAAGTTATCAGTAGCATGCCATTTAAAGCCGATGATATTATTTGGAGAACTCTCCTCAGTGCATGCAAGATTCAAGGTGAAGTTGAAGTCGCAGAAATAGCAGCAAGGAACATATTGAGTTTAGATCCTGAAGACTCATCCGCATATGTACTTTTATCAAATGTATATGCAGAGGCAGGGAGATGGATTGATGTCTCAAAGCTGAGGAAGAAGATGAGGCGGCGCAGGTTGAAAAAGGAGCCGGGTTGCAGCTGGATTGAGTTGAAGAATGAGATGCATGCTTTTCTCATTGGAGATGAAGCTCATCCAAGAAGTGAAGAGATATATGAGAGGTTGGATACACTGATTGGAGAGATGAAATGGATTGGATATGAGCTTGATATTGATCCAATTTGGATCAGTAATGGCTGAGAGCTGAAGCTGCAAAATTTTTTCTGCTAATATTTGGCTTTAAAGCGAAATTGATCATGAATCAACATCCAAATGGCCCTTGTTTGTTAAATCACAACCAAAAATCAGAAATCAGCATGCCGGTTCAGACAGAAGCAATTTGGATCAGTAACGATTTGAGAACTGAAGCTGCAAATTTTTGGCATAAAGAAATCGGCCATGTTGCAATGTTTCATGCTTGTTAGAAGCAAAATCGGAATCGTCCTTGCAGAGGACTAATTTGGATCAGAAACTAGAAAAAAAAAGGTCAATTCTATTAACCCTCTCATGGCCAAAAAACAGAAAATTAGAATGTCCCTCCAGTCAGAACCAATTGGAATCAGTAATGGTTTGACAACTGAATCTGCAAACATTTTTCTGCTAAACTTTAGTTTAACTAAATCTGCTTTGATACCTTAATTCAGGCTATTGCTGGTCATGAATCAGTTTGATTTGTGACCACCCAAAATCAGTCCAAGGCTGATTGAAGTATGTTAACCTTAATTCCGGCTATGGCTATACCATTTTCATCCAAAATGGCAACTGATAAAATTAAAGGCGAATTGCAGAATGCGCTGATTATATTAACTGCTTATGAAAGAGATTGACACATTGCACATGTAGTACAAAAGGATCAGCATGAGCGAGCTTACATTAGCGCTAATGTGATTCAGTAAAAGAGAAACCTCAACTATTGATGTTTTCTGATTGAATTAGATAAGCAGCAACAGCTGCGACAACGATGATCATAACTCCGAAGAGAAGGTGCTTCAAACTGAGTTGCGTCAGTCCTATGTCTCTTACAGTCTCTTGTTCGGTTGATTCAGGTGAGAAATCTGCTGCACAGACAGTCTTATTCATGGTTTTCTGACAAGCAAACACTTCTGCTGCTGATTCATCGGTCTGGTAACAATATCAAATGTCAAGTTATTGCATTGAATGGTTTTTGAAAGACATGACAATACTAATTTCAAGTGTCAAAAATCATCAAAATCTTGTTGGTTATATATACTAACCTAGAGATTAAGAAATGCAGTTCTTTCGAAAGGCATTGTAATATTTCATATGTTCAATACTTGATGCAACACAATCCAAATTTATCCAAAAGTCATGCAAAATAAAAGAAAATTTTCCAGTGTATTCAAATTTCAAACTAATGTGCTTGATACCTAATTTAATTTATCAAACAAACAACAAAAGGACTCACTTGGTTTTCAATAGTTGATGGTTCCACTAAGCCCTCTCCTGATGCCCCGAAAATCTTGTGCTCATTTTCACTGCAATTTCCTTTCTCACTGGTCAGAAAAGGATCTTTGACCTTCCTTTTCAGGTATTTGTTCACCAGAAATCTATTCGTTTTTGTTAAAGCAGATATCTGCAAAGAAAATGGCTTTAATAAGATATGCTTCAGTTTGACAAAGGCCACAATAACACATGCATTAAAGATTCTCACAACCAACTTTGGTAATCAATTATGAAGCCGCAGGCTTTCTACACACAAGCAAGAGATCATAATGTTTTTCATGGTCAACATGATGAAAATAAAATAAGGCATTACTTGTAATTGAAGACGCTCTCTTTCTGAGGCAAGTTTCTTGAGCAGATCAGCAATAGCTTTAGCCCTCATTCTGATGTCCTTCTCAGTTGCTAATTTTGCCTCATCAGCTCGATGCAAAGACATCTCGAGACATTCCAGTCGGCCCCTTAAGAAACTCAGTTCATCAGTAAGCTCCACATTGGTTTCAGTCAGCAAACTACACTTGGATTCAGCAGCATCAGCCTTGCCTTCAACTTTCAAAACCTTCACCTTAAGATCCTCAATCAAATTTTCCATGTCAATGCGGGTAGCATTTAACATATTCTGCTTCTCTTCATTTGCTTCGATGGAGACCTGTGCATGTTCTAACCGTATTTCTGATTCCTTAAGCTTTCTCTGTAACAGATTTGTTCTTTCCTCGTTATTTTCTCTAAGGACATTCAAATCTTCATTTATTTTTCTGTTGGTATTCGATAGCAGCTCACAATTAGTTTTTGCAGTTAGAGCTCTCGTCTCCGCTTGCAAAACATTTTCTTTAAGATCCTTTATTACATGCTCCATCTCACTGAGCTGAGAATGCAGCACATTCTTTTGTTGCTGACTCTCATCAGCTAAAGCCTTCTGCCGCTGCAACTTCATCTCAGATTCTCTTAACTGCTCTTCAAGTGAACCAACCTTTTCTCTCAGCACTAACACCTCAACGTTTGGTTTTATACCATTCACATCTGAAGCATGAATACCATCAAATTCTGCACGTTCAGCTTTTTGAATTCCCAATAAAGTTTCTCCCTCTTGCAACATAGATCCCAACTCAATATGAAGCTTTTCAGACAGTTCTTTAAATAGTCCAAGATGTATCTCAGAGGCATTTTCTGCATGGAGCAATCTCTCCATAATTATCTCCATTGCTTCTTCCATGTTGAATATTTCAACTTCCGCACACCTGAGTTTCAGTTTAAGATCATCTGTGCTATTTCTTGCATCAGTTAACTTCTTTTCAAGATCTAGCTCCTTTGCCAATGATTTCTCATACAACTGCAGGATATGCCTTTGATGTTCAGCATTATACAATTTCCACCTATCACAAGCAGATGAATTGCCACCATTTTCAGCACCCTCATTGGTACCAGTCCCTGTTCAATAAGCATTATATAGATGTTTAATGCACCTTAATCAAATGACATCAAAACAATAAAAGGAAATATGAATAGAAATTATAACTTCTATACCTACCAAACGCCAGATGGCCCTCAAAATTAACAGTTCGAAATTTCACATCAGCAACTTGTGTGTGTAATTGCTTCAAATGTTCTTCAGCATCATGCAATTTCTCTTCCAATTCAGTTAAAGGCTCTTCAATTTGACCATCAGGAGACAATCTATTGCGGGCATCAGTGATTTCAGTTTGGAGGAAAGCCATAAAGCTATCTAATTCTGTGACCTCTGAATTCAGTATTCCAAAGAGGATATCAAATCCAAAGGCCATCTCAAGAGACTCAGCTGGAATGTCTTCATTCTCCAGGCTTATTATACCTTCGTATTCACTTGCTCTAGCTTCCACTTGCATCAAAAGTATCTCCAAGTTCAACAACTTCTCAGATATATAAGCAGAATCAAGTTCTACTCTTGTTAGCACCTCCCAAGCAGTTGCTCCCTCACTCTTTCGCTCTCCACTATGTGATGCATCGTCATGTAGATAATGGTCATCATGATCATCATCACTTTCCATTCTGTAATTTGAACTGCCTGAGCACAAGTAAAGTATACTTCCAATAATCCTCAAAGCTGATGCTAGTGGTCAGCTTAATTAAACTTCACAGAGAGTAGGAACTACAAGAGAAAATACATGCATGCTCTCTTTGAATCAAATGATAGAGTAAACTGACCAAATTTCCAAGAACGCAGAGCAGACTCTAAATATGAAGAATTCACATCACAAAGCATGTAAAAATGATACAGATCTCATACAAGTGATACAGGTAGATCCTGTTTTCAGAAAACAACCAATAATGGACCGAAATTTACACTACACAACCTTTGTCAGACATGAAATTCTCCACAATGTTCCACTTTTGACTACCTTATGTGATTGCAAATTATAATAGTCGCTAAAATTTAAAACCAGAACCAATTAGACAGATGATTCTGCTAATTTCTAGATTCTCAATGTAAAAAAAGAAGAAAAAAAAATCCCCTTTTAAGGTTATGAGAAGCTTAATGAGAGCAGCAAACAAAATCAAGACAGTATGCATTTCTGGTCACAAAAATACCACAAAAAGGGATACCAATTACAAACTCACACAATAACAATGTGCATCTATCTGTTTGTATTGCAAGATCGAATGAACAAGTTAAAAATCATGCCTCTAAATAAACATAAATAAATATATCCTTGATGCAGCGTGATGCATACGTAGAAATTCTTAATACCTAATTATGACAAGAAATGTGAAGAAAGGGCCAGAAGAGCGATCAAAGATGCAGCAAAAATTAACCATCAATATAAAGAGCTTGCATTTCCCCGTAGATTTTGATTCCAGGTTCAGACAATGGATTCCATTTCCATAAAAAAAAATCAAAGAAATCATTAGAAATACCACAACAATCTCGAATTCTCACATCAAAGCGGCACATATATGAAGACCAAGATCAAAAGCGTGATTAAATCCAACTCCCAAATGAATCAGAAAGAGAAATCAACCACAAATTACGGGAGCTAAGGGCTTTAAATTGGATGAAGCTCACCTACGGCTTGCCCACCAGCGCCAGAGAGAGAGAGAGAGAGAGAGAGTTACCGGAGAGGAGAAGCGGTTGGCCTCCGATGCCGAGAAAGAGGAAAGGATCGACGAGGGAAGGTGTGGGCATTATCGGGTTTCGGGTTTCGGATTTTGGGTTTCGGGTTTCCTTAGAGAATCCGCATCCGTTTATCGGATCCGCAACACAATAGCATCCGTTTAATTTTTATTCCATGCAGACTCTCTTTAGAGTTTAGACTTTGTAATTATGCAGATAAACCCATAAAACTTTCTATATTAAACAACTAAACGAAACTTAATGCATAATAATACATTAAATTGCATTAAATCCACTAATTATTTCTCTCCAAAATTCAAATAATCTGAACTTGAAAAATCCCATTTTTAATTGAGTCCACAAATTCAAGCTCGAGTTTAACTCATTTATTAAACAATCAAAACCATCATCATCTAAAAAAACAAAAAACAAAAACAAAAAACAAAAACCAAAGACTAAAAGGTAAAGAAACTCAAAAGCAGGGACTGAACCAAAACTACAGCCCTGCCAAGGTCCGCAATGAAAAATTGCCCTAATTCATGCATGGCTCTCCAACTAGGGTTCCAACACTGTACTCTCCAATCTCCCTGAGCTTCATACCAAGAACTGAAACTTCCTTCAAGAGACACTCATTCTCAACAAGCACTCGATTCCGGCCATCGATAACATTGTTCAGCTCATCAAACAGATACCGATTCAATCGCCGGAGATTCACCACTTGAATCTGAAGCTCATGTAGCTGTCTTTGTTTCCTCACCCTCGAACGTCTAGCCGATTCTCTATTCGACATCATTCTCCTCATCTTCTTATTGTTGTTTTCGATAAGCAGTTGATCGCCGATGTTACCGTACGGCTCTTCGGGCATCGAAGCTAATTCACTGTTGTAGTCGAAGAAGGAGAATTCCGGTGACATGTAGAACATGGATGGATTCATCTTTTTGAAGGAATGTGGAGAGTTTGAAGATTAGGATTTGAATGAATCATGTTAAGGAAGTGGTGTTCTTTTATAGTTGAGAAGAGATTAATTAAGGGATAATTGAAATGGTTAACTTAATTAATAAATTAAGGTTATAATATTAAAAGAGGGCATGCATGTGATCATATCAGCACTAAAGCACAGACTTGAGAGAGTTACAAGTGTAAACTTATAATATTATAAGTGGGGAGATTAGGGGTACTTAATCTGAATGGTTATTTTAATTAATTAAAAAGTTTTAAAGAGATTATAAAATTGAATGTAAATAACGCACTAAAAAGAGCTGATCGAGTTTATTTGTTGTTTTGATTGTAAATAAAAAAAATAGAAAAATGTCAAAATTAAGTATAGATAGATGCATTGGGATGTGTGTGGTTTTTATGAAAATAAATATGTTTTATATATGATTGTGTTGAAATATAATATAATATTTTTTTTTTTGAATTAAGATTGGAAGGAAAACTAAATTCGAATAAAAAATTTAAATATTTTAAATTGAAACTTTAGAATTTAAAATAGTGATAAATATTTATTAATATTAATAGTTTATTTCTTAAGCAGTTCTAAGGAAAAAAATAATAATATATATCAAACTAGCCATAATAATATCAGTACAAAACTAATCATTCATTTTGTCTCTTAAAACTAATTATTAATTTTGATATTTTGAGATTGAGACACGTTGCGCATTTATGTGAGTTTATAGTAAACATATTAACATGAATTAATAAATTCACCTAATCTCTTAAAAATAATAATAATATATATATATATATATTATTATTTTGCTTTCAATCATTCATATGTGAGACACGTTTCATATTTATGTGAGTTTATATTGGACAAATTAATGGATGTGAATTAAAAAATTCATCTCATCACTAAAGGAATTTAAAAAATTAAAAAAATAATAAAAAGAGTTTGCTCTAAAGGCCAAAGTTGGTCATGCCTTAATCCAATGATAATTAAGTAAGTGTTCTCTTTATTTATAGTTCATGACTTGTGATAAGTGAAAGTTAGAAGGAACAAATTAAAAGGTTTAATTAATTAATTAATTAAATGCTTTACATCACAAAACCATAAAGATGATGATTAATTAAGTTTGGTGTTAGCATTAAAGAAGGTGGTGATTGGGTAGCATTGGACATGCATGAAGAGCATTGTGACAAGTTAGTTCCAATACTTGAAGTAGTGCATATAAACAAGTCAAAGTAGGTTGAGGATGCAATAAGATTACATATTAATTAAATATAATGCATGAATTAATAAAAACAAACAAACAAGTCATGAGTAAACATTATTGCAAAAAATATAATAATAAATAAAATTGCTTGGAAAAGAAAAGAAGATGAAGATGTGGCAAATGAAATGGAAGTTCATGTTGTTCTTCTTTCTTTGTTTGGATTATGAAGTGAGCTTGAGGAACTTCTTTTTTTTTTTTTTTTTTTTTAAAAAAGTCTTATCTAATTACTTGAGTTTCATTATTTAATTTCTTGTAGAGATGAGGATGATGCAATGAAAACAAGATAAGTTGTTTTCATGGAAAAGTAGATAAAGTATAATAATATAAGTTCTTTTGATAAATAATATACTATTAATATTGGTTGTGAATTTGACAAATGTAATATATATACTTGTTAGGTTGAAAAGAAAGGATGAGATCATATTTAATATTTAATATTTCTCTAGTTATATGCAAATGAAAGTGTTTAATTTTAAGCCATCAACTTTTTATTAACTTTGTTTTGCTTTAATTTTAATATATAAACATACACTAGCTGTTTTGTTCCAAAACAATTGAGTAATTGTTTTAATATTTCTAACAATTTGATTTCCTCGAATGTAATTCAAAAACATTAAATATGACAAATAATTCAATATTTTGAATTATATGATAAAATTGAACAATATTTAAAAATACTACATATACGGAGTATGTAATTCGATAATACTAATACAAACAACTACTAGTTAGCATACAAAGACATACAGAGACATTTATAATAGTCATTGGATTTATATTCAACAGTTATAATTCATTTAGATACAGTAACTAACACTGTCAAATAGTATTAAACAATATAAAAGAGTAAAAAATATATACAATACTTTATACAACATTCATATAAATAATAGCCATTTGATCATAATCTAATGACTTTCAATCAATATTTTTAGTGAACAATAATTTATTTACTTACCTCGAATATATATATATATATAAACCTTGTTAACTAAAGTTGGACACAAGCACTTTGAACAATTAATATCCATTCTTCACCTCTGTATGGATGTCAATATCCATATTCAATCTTTTATCATCATCATCATGATGGTTGTTCATGAGAAGAATGCATTGCATACACTTGTTGCTACATGATGATGATGATGATGATGATGATGATGATGATGATGAACGTTTGCATAGTCAGCCATGCATGGTGAGTAGAATGCCACCTTGTTCCACTGCTAGAGATACATGTTCTTTATCAAAAACATGAAAGACAAAGATACGATGAAAAGAAGGCTCTTTATGATTTTATAGTTCTTATTTCATCTACTATTTTGTCTTTCTTATAGAACTATATAAATATTTTTTAGGGTTTATATATATATACACCTTCTTATATATATTTATAATTGTTTTTAAGATATGCATTTTTCTAAAAATATTTGTTTATTTATTAAATACTTAACATGAAATTTATTCACAATTCCTTTTAAAATTTATTGTTAGTTAAAACCCTGGTAAGCATCAATCATGAAAGAGTGCATTCTTATCATTAAGAAATAGTTTAATAATATTTTCATGATTTAGTTTGGAGAAAAAAAAATTAAGGTGGAAAAAGAGAAATAATACAAGAAAAAAGTTATGAAATAGTTCTAAAAAAAAGTATTTAGTGACAAGAAATTCAAAAAAATAAAAAAGTTGATGAATAATTCAATTATCTAAATGATTTAAAAATAATATAATATGAAATTTTCAATAATTTTAAATAATTAGCATTAAAATAATAATTTGATAATTAATACTCATGAGATGTTGATAAAGACTTCAACCTAGGACTTTGACTTATAATTAAATCTTATTAGTGTTATTATTTAAATCAATTGACATGCAACCTTATATTTGAGTCTAGGGTACAAATTTTTCTTATTTATTAATCTGTATAATATATCATTCTTGGTAATATTCTCTCAAGCTTAATCAATTAATAAGTGAGATAATAATTATTCTTGGTAATATTCTCTCAAGCTTAATCAATTAATAAGTGAGATAATAATTATTCTTGGTAATATTTTATTTATAAGTTTGGTAATATTCTCAAACTTATTGATACTGGGTTCTTTACGTAAAACTTGACATATGTGTGCCCCTGACTACTCTTAAATGAGGGGTTGTACTCTTCACATATATATATATATGCCCTTAACTACCTTTAAATGAGGGATGTCTATCACTTAGGACGTGTTTATTTAAGCGTAAGTGGAGAGAAGTAGAGAAAAGTGGAGGGAAGTAAACTGATTTCCTCTATTTCTGATGTTCTTTTCCTTTGAAGTGAGGAAATGATCATTTCCCCCACTTCAATATTTTTTACACAGAAGTAGGGGAAGTGAGTCCTTTATAAAGCTCATTCTCCCCATTTCCAAAGACTATTCAGAAGTAACACCACTTACACCAAAATAAACATCAGTAGTGGGAAAATAAGCACTTCATGGAATAGTCACTTTCTGAAAAATAAACCCAGGAAGTAGTGAAAATTATATCACTTCCATTATTTTTCACTACTTCAGAAAAATGGCACTTTCTCCACTTCCTGACTTCTTTCTACTTACGCCGAAATAAACACACATTTATTATAAATAATAATAATAATAATAATTTTAATAATTTTAATAGTAATAAAATTTGCAAATATACACTTTCTCTGCCTAATGAAAACACAGGTATATATACAAAAATATTAACTCTCTATTTATGCACATCTTTGATTTTTAATGTAGATGTTTGTCGTCTATATATATATACACACACAAATATAAAGACACCAATAATTGAGTTATTTAACATATTAATTGTGAGAAAACTACACTTGCACCTACCACACATTTACAAAGTTGGTATAATATTAATCCTAATAGTCAAATATGTCATGCTCTTTTCATTAAAATAAAATAAAATAAAATAAAATAAAACTAAAAGACAAAGGCGGCACTAATTATTGAGTCTCATAAAATTATAATAGCCTATGAACATGAACACCTTCAAATTAACATCTATGTATGATTTGATGTCTCAGCATCTTCCAGGTGCACCCACACATGCTCATGCACACCAATTTCAAGTATTATAAAATTAATTAAGTAGTTAAACATGCTCCTAAATTATATATTTGTATACAGTGGGGTAAATTTTTTAGCAGATAGTTTGCTGTTTAAATTTCAATTTGAATTAAAATAATTATTTAATTTCAATTTTATTTCAACATACATGATATATTATTCATATAATAAATAATTTTATATTAATAATTACTGATAAATATTTTTAATATTTACATCATTAAAAATAAATCAAAATTTTTTTTGATTACTTTGAGCAATAAAATTGAAGTTGAGTGATTATTTTGATTTAAGTTGAAATTTAAACCTTAAAATAAAAAGTAAATTACAAGTTGATACTGAACCCAAAATTTTAACCCATATACAATATCAATGTCCCAAAACAATGATCATATATTAAGAAATCATGATATTATATTTACATGAAGCTTAGACAACTAAAAAACAATCAAAGAGAATTAAATTTAAAACAAAAAAAAAAAAATCAAAGTTGATCATCATCATCACAACAAAAATCACCATTAATATCATCACTTGGTTTTCATTTTATGATGATAAAGAGAAGCAAAACTAACACTAGTACTAACACTTTCCTTCTTCTTGACAACATCTTGTTTTCTATCACACTTGATCTTCTTCTTCTTCTTCTTCTTCTCCTTCATCTCCACTTTCTTCTCATGTTTCTCATCATCTTCAAGAACAACAACATGATCATCTTTTTTATGATCACCAGTAGATGCATCAGAAGCCATTGAATCATCATCATCATCATCATCATCATCATCATCATCATCATCATCATCATCACCACCATCATCATGATCAACATGAACATGCTTCTCATAAACCTCATCATCTTCATGATCAACATAATCATCATGCAAAGGAGAAGCAAGGTACATAGTCCATCCAGACTCACTGCTGCTGCATTCTTCACCACCTTCCATTACTGCACATAATTAACCATGAAAAAACAACAGAGAAAAGCTAACTTTACCCATCTATATATCTATCCATCCATCTATGCACATCCATATATATATATATATATATATATACACACACACACATAAATTAATTAATGAAGCACCTGAAATCTGAAGAAATAAAAGCTTGACTTAAATGTCTGACAGGAAACTGGTGGAAAGAAGAGAGAAAGGAATTAAGGAAGGAAGAGGAATAACAAAGAGAGATAGATAGAAGAAGAAGAAGAAGTATTAAAGATTAATAATAACGTAAGGTGCAGGTAGATATACATCAAATCATATCATATCATATCATATCATATAATGGATGTATATATATACATAGTGGACTTGAATGTATGGAAAGACAGGGCCAGCTTCACACCAGCCTTTGCCACTTTCTCTTTTAACTTCTTTAATTGTTGCCTGGCTTTGTCTCCAGACCATGAAAGAAAGTTCAGTTTGGTTTTTAATGCAAGTGAGCAGAAGAGGCCTTCCATTTCCACTGTTGATCTGTCCTTCATTGTCTCCACCTTCCCACTGCTTCACAATTGCACTTATTGTCCCCATTACTCACTTAATCCATCCCTATCTCATCTCATCTCATCTCATCATCATCTTTTATATATATATAATCAAAATTATTTATATAGTTCTTACAGTGTAGTAATTAGGAAAGAGTTAATTGTGGTTGAGTTTGTAAATCCTAATAGTATATTTGAAGGTAAAGGACACTTCATTTAATGAATACTTTAAATTTAGAGGAGATTGAAATTAATATATATATATATATATATATATTATATATATAAGAGAATGGATTGATTAATATTTCACATGGGAGGAGGGGATAAAGAATGTGGGAAGCACATGGAAGAACAAGTTCATAGTTCATGCTCACTTGACTTTGCATGAAGACATGCCTCAAAATCTAGGCTGTCCTTTCAATGAACGGTCACATTGAATACAATGTGGCCCCATTTGTTATTAGTTTTTCTGTTCTTTTCTTCCTTTTTATTTTTTGCCACTATAAAAAAAAAATTAAAGATAAAAACCTTGGTTTTGTTTGTTTTATTTGGGTTGTAGTTGGTAGGGAATGAAACAGCTAGGAAGGAAATAATGATTTTATCCTATTTTGTTTTTAAGTAGTTTTTTTTTTTTTTCTGCTTGAATAATGTGGGTCTTGTAGACCTAACCCTAGTTTTGTTCAAAACTATTGAAACTAAACTAGAAGTATTACTATTTGAATTAAATCAAAACTGTGAAAACAGTTCCCAGTACCAAATCAGAATCTTAAACCAAAAAACTTAATTGATGTTCTTTCTTACAAGTTGAAAACTAGAGATGAATCAAATTGATGGTTTCGGTTCTATTTTAATTTTTTTTAAGTAAAAATCATGTAATATATAATATAAAATATAAAAACCTTGGTAAACATATTGGCGCAGGATACCCCTTAGGGCCTTGATCTCTTGTATATATAGGGAGAGAAGGATTACATGAATATATGGAATACAACCGTGATTGGATTCTATCTTAAAATAGAGATTCTATATTTAGCAGATTACATTCTATCTTTAACAAATTCTATTAATATTTTTTACTTAGGTGGATTCGAATTATAACTGGATCAGAATTGGAACCGAAACTGAAACCTTAATACTATGGTTCCGTTCCGTTTCAAGATTTATAAAACTAGAACCACTAGTATCTTTGGGGTGGTTGTCATTACCCCAAGTTTTGAAGCACAATTGATAACAGTGAAATTCAAGGCTGTTTATGATAGTGGGCAACAAGTTCTCTAGCTTAACAATCTTACTCTCTTTCCATGAGAAGCTATATTAACCTAAGAAAGAAATATATGAAGCAAGATATGACTATCTTACTTGGGTTGTATATTCCAGAAAATTACCCAACCAGGGGATCCATGGTATCCTTGAGCTGGGACTCAAGATGGATCTCCAAAACATCAATAATAAAAAGAATAAATTTTGCTTTTGATAAAATTTAATAATTAATCTTTTTATAAAATCAATATGGGAGTGATAGTTAACCTCATATTTCTTATTTTCTTATGTTCATCATAGATAAATAGATCTAATAGAGACTATAGAATGTCACTCTTAGGTTCAAGACAACTTGTTGATCAAATAATACATATATAGTGTGTGTGAAAACAAGTGTATTGATTCACGAGGAACTAGAATATACTAATACTAATATTCACCCCGTATTTTAAGTTAACTAGGAAGGTTTCTTAGTGATTATGCAATATTGATTAGACAGAGAAAGTCCCTATACTGTACTTCTTAAGGTGAATAGCATCAGGTCCCACGCATATGGAGCTGACACAAATACCCCTATGATTGCATTTCCTTAATGAACTCTATGTAGAAATTAACATTAATTGACAAATTAACTGACTCTCTCTCGAAGTAGCTGGCTTAAGCCTATATGGAGAATGCTTGGAACCTCTTCTGAATTGTCATTCCCTATGACCGCATTATCTGATGATGAACCCTGACTACATTAATCTCACTGGGGAGAATCACGTGGATGGCTGATAGATCCCAAAGTGCCCTATCTTTAAGTGGACTCTCGAATCCCTTCAATTGAGGTCAATCTATGCACAATGGATCTTTGATTTTCACTTGTATAAATCAAACATGGATTTCACTTGTAATGATGGAAATCAAGACAAAAATTTACAAGCAATTGAATTTAAAACAAGATATTACATTATAAAAGTAGATAAAATATTGAAATATTTACATCTAAGTCTCAAAATACTATAGCCCTAAGGTTCATCTACGCCCAAACACGAAGGAAATTATTTACCCAATAGAAGGGAACAACAATATCCAATCTAAAATAGAAGGAAAATATTGCATAAGATATTAAGTACTCCCTCTACTCCTCCTAGGATTGACTACAAATGCCCAAGGTTCTTCTACCTAGATAAACTATAGCCTCCTTGACCTTTTCCTTCACAAAAGCCCTAAAAAACTCTATTTATATCTTTGGGCTTACAAGGCCCCTTATGGGCTATGACAAATGGCCTCGGAGGTGAAAAGTCATCAGTCTTACAGATAGTATACGAGCATAACCATAGCTCACATATAGTCTTATGTCTAGGTGTTATGAGCGAGTTTACGAGGGTAAACTCTGGACCGTAAGTATTTCCATCTAGTGCATGTGAAAGGCAATACAATGGGCATAAGCCCAACCTGTAAACTTCTCTGCTTGGCCCTTACAACCAAATTTAGGGCATGCGCATAGGCCATAAGCTCTTTTGTCTTGTTCTTATGCCCTGGTTTATAAGTGTAATTCTATCCACAAGCTCTTTTGCCTAGGACTTGGTCATAAGTCATGCAGTAAGTTGGTCGTAGGAGGTCCTGTCTAATTTGTTCTCCTAGTCATAGTGCTAAAGGAATCTTCTTTTCATCCTTATGAGCATAAGAAGCCGGCATGCTGTCTAAAATGCCCTAAATTGCTTTGGAATCGCCTCAATTTGTTCCCTCATGCATCATGCACTATGTTCATTCCTTGAACACGTCAAAGTAACAAACGAAATACCAATTTACTAATACTTGATCATAATAATTATGCCAAATATAGATTATAATAAATATAACAATAGTGCATTTACACTTGTACACTTATCAAGATCTAAAAAATTAGGTTTGTTTTTAACACCACCTATAATAAATAGGTCCTCAGTGCTTGTGTTGATTCATATTTGATGTTCAATGAATTTTGTGTTATTTACCATTTGATTCATGTAGGAACCAGAAAGATTGTAACATTATGGTGATACATTTTGTATTCATCTGGTGGTCAACCAATAGTGGTGGCCGGTGGTCAGATAACACGATGATTAACCAATGACGGTGGTGACTGGTGACCCATCAATGATATTCGAATGGCGACAGTGGTTGACCATTGTTAATTATCGATGGTTAGTGTTGTGTTGACAACAATCCCTGGTGGTGGACTGGTGGCGGCATATTATAATTGGTGGACATGAATTATGGATTATGGCGGGTATCATTATGATTTTTCATTTTAGTTAAATACAATAATATCTTTAATTGTTTTATTGTTGTTTTGAATTTTTCTAACATTGTTATAGTGGTAAGAAAGAAAATTATTAAATTATAATGTTGTTTTGTCACTATTTTGTTTTGTAATCACATCTTATTTATAAATCAAGCAAAACTTAAAAAAAAAAAGTCTTTTTCTTATCGCCCTTTTTTTCATGGATTGAGACCACCTTTTTGTTTATACCTTATAATTAAGGTATTTTTTCCTTTTCCAACTTTAATTAGTTAACATAAACAAGATTTAAAATTAATATTATGAACTATTCATTATTAATATTTATAATAATTAATTGAATCAATTCAAAACTTTTTCATTTAACGACGGTTGGGAGGCTGAACCATGAAAGCTAGACCCAGTGTGACTTAAAATTAAAAATTATAATTTAATTTATGATCATTTCAAATAAAAATTATAAAGAAATTAAAGTGAAGAAAATGAATTATTCAAGAAGAGCACTTGGTAATTTGGAATTTCAAGGGATTAAATATATACTACAATAATAAATTTTTGTAAACTAATATTCTAGGATCGAGAAAAATTATTATTTTTTAGAATAAATAAATAACTTATTAATTTATTAATTCATGAATATATATTAATTTTAAAAAATATTTTAAATTTTATACAATCGGAAAAACAAAGATAAAAAAAAACATAAAGATGAAAAATAAATACAACCCTACACACGTAAGGAAATCTTTGGAGGGACTTTCTACATTTTTATCAAAATTTCAAATTTAAAAAATAAGATAAAAAATTTTCATAAGAATTTCCAAAATCATAATCAAATTCTGTATCACATGAACATAAAAAAAATAAAAAAATAAAAAAAAATCTTAAAAATGATGCCGATTGTAATTTAAATTATTGTTATAAGTCATAAATATACAATGAGTATGATTTTCAATCTAATGGCTAGAAGATGAAGTGTAAGACAAAGTTTAGGGTACATTGAAATGCCAAATTTATTAATAATAATCACTTTTTGCTTTTAGACTTCAAAATGTTAATCTATATTTTCATTAGTTTAAAGGATTTTTAAAAAATTTATTATATTATGCATTTAACGAGATTATTAATTTAGCACATTAGCCTAAACCGGAATAGAGAGAAAACATTATTTAATAGAGATTATTAATTTATAAAATATTTATTTATCAAGATTTTATAATATATAAATATTCTCATGTATTTAAAAATTTTGTAAATTAATTAATAATCAATATTGATTTTCTCTATATGTTGATACTATGCAAGCTTTGGATCAATATGACATATCTAGTCATAACCCACCCAAGGCCTTCATGTCTTTTTCCACTCTTTATTTTGATTAGAAATAGAAATGCAACATTTAGACTAAATGAAAAAGTTAGATAAGCTTTTAAAAATAAAAAGTTTAGAATATAAAAAAATATTTAAATAAAAAAAAAATGCCAATGTTTTCAAACTTATTTCAACATCAAGAATTTCATGTCACACCACCTAACGTTAACATTAATAAAAACATTTTCTTGTTGCCGCACTTTGAAATTTAAGTAATATTCATTGTACATCTACTTTTAGTATTAATATTAATCAAATAATCAACATTTTCATATTGCCGCATTTTAGAATTTGAATACGATTCACTATTTCAAATTCAACTCATATGAATTTAATTATCATAAAAATGTTTAAACTCGAAAATTTTCAACTCTTAGCAAAGCAAATGCATTTACATTTTCTCTCATTTTTATCCGAAAAGCATCTATTCATTTATATTATATCTCATATCTCTAAGTTATAAATACACACACAATAAAATGGCATAATGATCTATAAGAACATATCAATTTATTATAAAAATATTGAAACTCACACCCTTTTTGACGTCCTTCATTCTAAAACAAAGAGATATGAGATATAATAAAAAGGTGTGAGTTTATATTATACCTTTATAATATTATAAAAAGCTTTGTTTTATTCTTTTATAATATTATACATCATATGCCTATACACACACACACACACACACACACACACACACACACAACAAGGTGTTATATATAATAATCTAAAGAACAAATCCATCTCCTTGTGACATGGTATATATATTTTTTTATTAAATCCTTTCCATCATTACATAATGAGTCTAAATTGTTAAATATATACTTGTTATGTAACATTGAGATAATATATATATGCAATGATTCATATTCATTTTTATACTGACATGACACATATATATATATTCATCCGCAATTGATATATCATATATCAACACAATAGTCTATATCCATCTTAACAGTTACAATATATATATATATAAGTTTTAAATTAACAAGAAATTAGACAAGGCTTAATATTTTTTAAAAACACTCAAACACTCAAGAGAAGAGAAGAGAAGAGAAGAGAAAGAGAGAGAAAATAAAAGGCCAAAATTTAAGCTCTTTCAATTCTCAGTGCAATGAGATCAAAACAATACCATGCACGTACGTACAAACACATGTACACATGCAATAAGAAACAAAACTGAATACCTTGCATGGAACTTAATTAACAACCTTTGCAAGATATATAACTTCAAATGATAACCAAAAACTATATAAATATCAAAGACTCACACATGTATATAATTTGTTATAGACTTTGTTGTTGATGCAAAGGGAGAGGTAAAGCCATGAAAGTAGGCTTGAGATTTCCTGCCATAATAACCACAACTCTTGGTTCCCTATCAAGAGGAGCAATAATGGTAGGCTTCTCCTTTAATGAAGATGATGATGATGATGATGATGATGATGATGATGTTTGGGCATCGCCGGAAGACTTCCGGTGAGTGCATGCAAGAATGATGAGAGCTCCGGCAATGAGGATCATCATGGCTCCAAGTCCAATGAAAAGATAAGGTATTGGTGAACTCCATACATGGAAGCTTGATGAACTTGGTGTACTTAAGGGCCTCATATATATTTATAATTTCCTTCCTTCTTTTCCTTTTATCACCCTCTTTAATTATCTTCTTCTTCTTCTTCTTCTTCTTCTTCTTGTTGGTTGGTGTAAAGAATGGAGGTGGAGGAGGAGAACCCTAAAAGGAGTTATTTATAGTGGAAGGAAGGAGAGAATATTCTTTTAGGGTTAGGGTTAGGGTTAGGGTTAGGGTTTGGGTTTGGGTTTGGGTTAGTGATGCAAGATAGAATTAGATGAAAGTGGCTAGCTTCCTCTTTTGCATATATTTGTTTGTTTGTTTTGTTTATTTATATATTAGGGGTGGATTTTTTGTTTTATTATTAATATTTTAATAAAAAAAGATAAATAGGGTAATATATTAAACACAATAGTGAAATGCACTTACTTAGTGGTCCTAAAAGTACGGAATAATATATATTTGTTAATGCACAATGAGTGTGTGAGCAATTGTTGCTATATATCTGTAGTGATCAATGTCATCTTTAAAATATACACCGACCACTTTAATATTAAATAAATTTTATTTTCACAAATGACAATCTTCTATAATATCTAGTCATTTTTAGCATGATGTTTATTTCTCAATATTATTAATAAAAAAATTAAAAAATAATGCTTTCAATAGTAACAATGATAATAATAATAATAATAATAATAATAATAATAATAATAAGGAAAATATATAATAGTTGGTTATTATATTATTACAATTAATGGAGATAATGGTTGGACAAGCATGTCACATCATGGCGTTATAATAATAATAATAATAATAATAATAATGAAAATAAAAACAGAAAAAGTTTAAGTGCTTTACTTTGAGAAACCCACTGAAATATATGAAGCCATTGTTTTGCAATTCACAGTGGGATGTTGAGAGACAAGCACTAGACGCCAACCAAAAGGTGAAATGAAACTCATTCAACTTCTTCCACTTTGGAACATTCATGTGGCAAAACAACACCGTCATTGTCAACGGCCTTTGGATCAATTGTTATTTGGGTCCCCCGTGAGGACGCTTCACAAGTGACGAGAGTTCGAATCCTCGGGGTGAGGGTGCATGTCTGAGAATTGTGAGCACGAACTGTGGGTGGTACCAGCACCCATGTGTGCGCGGCCCCACAGGCCGCAGTCGAGGCATGCGCACGCCCCTGTCTTAGTTTAGCGGGCCCATTAGGGGTTTTGTTCTTCTTGACAAAAAAAAACAACACCGTCATTTCATTCATGATTTGATTCTTTCTTTCTTATAAAATAAATAAAATCTTTAATTTTTTTTTTTCATATTTTACATTAACGGTCACGGGGACAGGGACGGTAAATCCACCTAGTGACACAGGGTTTGAATGGTAAATCCACATCCGCAACCATAACCATAACTAAAACCCATTTCCATTATATTGTATATATATAGAGAGACTTGAACTCGAGATGATTCAAATGTCTCACTATCACTTATTACAATAAGATAAATGCAAAGGACCTTTGTGCCCTTTGCCATTTAGTTATAAATTAAATAGAAGGAAAATTTGATCATTACTGAAAATATACATGAATATTATCAATGAATAATTATGTGGAGAGGATATTATGTAATCATATAAATGGTGCGACAAGCAAATGTCATAATGTCTAGCAAATGTCACCCAAATTTCAAACTAGTGCAACAAGACACAAGTCAACATGACCGTGACATGACAATGAATTTTGGAGGATCTAGTCAACCTCCACTCAAAATAAAATTTGACTTCATGATATTCAATGTGTTATATGTTCATGTTCTTCTTATATATTGTACTCTTTTTAAAAAAAAAACAAAAACAAAAAAGCCATTATTGGTGGTGGTTTTAATTTTAAGAGCTTGGATTATGATTTTTAATGTTTTTAATTATAATTATTTATTCATTATAGCATTAGTGACAAATAGATTGATATATATATATATATTGTGATTTACTTTTGTAACATGAAACTTTAAATGCAAACACCCAATAACTCACTTCATTGTAAGATCATTGATGAATAAATTAAACTCAAAGATATTATATTTATATAAATTTATTGTGGTTTATTTTTATAGTGTGAAACCTAAGGCTGCGTTTGATTGGCAATATGGAAAATGGGTGGAAAAGAAAATTTTGAAAAAAAATTCCGTGGAAAATGAAAAACAGTCGTTTGATTGGCATTATTTTCTAACAAGAAAATCAAAAATTTTCTATGTAAAATTCTTATTCTTTTGTTTGATTGTTCTTTTTTCACATAGCTCCTTATATTTTCTCTGGAAAACTTTTCCCATGGTGTAGACAGGAAAAATTTTCCTCTAATTTGAGGGAAAATAGGGTCACATGATAGAGTTTGTGGAAAAATTTTCCATGAAAATTTTGACAAACAACATGTTTAGCTGGAAAATAACCCGTAGAAAATTTTTTCAGGAAAAAAAGGACAATCAAACACAACGTAAATGTAAACTCAAAGTAACTCTCTGGATCTTTTAAACCACGGATGAGTTACTCTATTTTTTTAATCACTTGATTATAAAAATCAAACTAAATTAATTAAGAAAATAGGATAAAGGAATAGCAATAATAAAGAATAATTCTACATTACATAATAATTAATATGTTAGTGGTCATATATCCAAACTTAAAAAAGTTATAATAAAGTTATCAATAAATTAAAAAACTTTATAATATACAAAATTTTGAGACACTTTCACATTGCCACAAAAAAATAGAAGCTTCTTCACTTTTGAGCCTCCGAATCAAACCACTACTTTTAAAAAAAAAAAAAGAAAAGAAATTCCAACAACATTCTTTGCACTTGTACTCATGAGAAGCCAAGTTTGAATTGCCTACCAAAATTTAAATACAAATTTCAATTTTACAATGAATAATTCATGTAAAATGTTCTCTTATTGTATGGCACATTTTAATTAATTTTCTATTTTATATTATCAAGTCAATGAATTCAATTTATATATATATATATATATATATTTTTTTTTTTCATCATATAGTATGCTAGTGATTATCAACAATAAAATATCTCTTTTTCTTTTTTTTTAATAAAGAACTAATAAACATAACAATCAAACAAATATTATAATTTTTTTTTAATCTATCTATATATATAACCGTTTGTTATCATTTATATAGTACACAATAATTTTTTTCCCATTTAAATTAATTGGGACTAGTCATGATAAAGTTAAAATAAAAAAACGCTTACATTAAATAGTTGTGATCAAAAGAGGTTGATATTGGACTTATGCGTATATATTCTTTTACTAAGAAATAATAAGTTAATAAATATTTATAAATGGAGAGGTAAGTGGAGGGTATGATGAAGTTTAGGATGCTTGCTTTTTCTTGTGATAACTAAGTATGAAATTAAAATAAAGAAAGCTGCAAAGATTAAAAAATAAATAATAAAAAAATAAAATAAAAAAGTAAAGAAAGAAATAAATAAATAAATAAATAAAACATGTAGTCCCACCATTGCTTTTATGTTGAAAAGAGAAGGCAAAACCATTTATATATATATATATATATATATATATATATATATATATATATATATATATATATATATATATATCTTCTTCTTTATTGCTACCTCCACCACCATATAATTTAATTTAATTCATAAAATAATTCATGCGATGTCAAGCAGCCGCATCACCAACCATGTCTTTTTTTCTAATATATATATATATATATATATATAAACTTTGTGCCTAGCTTGTTGTTTTCTTGAAGAGAGAAGTCAAATTGATTTCAAAATGGAGAAAAATACTAGATTATTATTATAATTCATGAACTTGTGACTCAATTTTTGATTTGGTTAATAATAATTAAAACAATATAAATATTAATAATCTAAAATAATTATGATCGTTTTATCAAAAAAAATTGATCCTTAGATACTACTGACCTCTTTATGTATTAACACAGAATTTCCTGTGTAAAAAGCTTTCTTATTTTGTCAAAAATACTGGTTCGAATCTCAGGTAGTGTTGACTGAGGATACATGCATGTTGATGTGGTAACTCTGCGTATATGCATGCTTGTAAAGTGACGTGACCGTTTTGTCATAAATAAAAAAATCAATCTTAAATTAATTATGTTTCAAAATATTTTTTATTAATAATTAAAAGTTTTAAAATTTATAATAAGAAAAATTAACTCTGATATGAAAAATAATAAAGATCGCTGTTAAACCAAGTCAGATTAATTAAATAAGATAGTAACATGCTAATAATAACTTTTTTTTTTTAAGAAGAAGAGATTTTTTATTTGAACATAATTGTCATTTAACTACTATTGATGAATTTATAATTTAATTATTGATTAAAACTAATTAATCGATTTTACAATATTATATATTATTAGAAAACATCACATGTTGAGAAATATGTACTTAATATATAAACACTAGAAAATCTTGTATAAAATTAAGAACATATAGAAATTTATTATTTTAATAAATCTTTGGGTTTGCCATAATAATTATTTTTTATTTTTATTATTTTATAACTCGAAGGCTTATTTAATGGAACAAAAAGATAAAAAATATTTATAGAACGATGCATTATGTAGTATTTAAATTTGATCAAAAAACATGAACTGAAAAAAGTTTTTTTTATGAGACTTTTCAAGTAAAAGAAGAATTTTATAGAATTAATTTTATTAAAAAAATAATTAGCAGAGGAGTTAAATTACCACATTACTAATTAATAATTAGCACCAAGTATTTAATATTTTTATAAAATTAATTTATTTAGAAAAATTGTTTATTGATTTAAAATTGAAAAAATATTTAATAAATATATTATAATGATTAAAATTTTAAAAATAATTACTTTATTAAATATTTTTATAATATTTTTAATATAAATATTTTTATCATAGAAATATTTAATATGAACATTTAATAGTAAAACTATAAAAATATTGTTATACTTATATAACTTTTATAATAATTTCACAATTACATATGAGCTAGTTTTAATGGTGAGATGACTAATGTAATGAGTGGATACCACATCTTTACATCAATTTCATTTGTAGCAAATTTTTGCTGTATGTTAAAATGTCAGTATTAATTCTGCATCTATACACACCCATAAGGTGTTTTATCCACTTTATAAAAAAAATAAAAAAATAGTAAACTCGAAATATATTATTATTATTATTATTATTATTTATGAGAGGTTGATCATTCAAATCCCATCCAATATCCAGAATACTGTGAGTAACGGTATATTGTGCATGAACCGTAATGGTATCTACTATAAAAGGTTTTTCGTATGTAAACAGATTTGCAGTCGAATTTTTGTGATGTCAAATGATGGCGCACAGCCAGATGATTAATTCATGGTTGTAACAAAGCCCCTAACTATTAGCGCTTGTTACACTTGTTAAGCCAATATATATCTTATCAAACCAAGACATGATTTTGAATTATGATGGTAACTTTGAGTGCGTAAAGCCGATATCTTATCAAACAAAGGCAAAATAAATAAATAAATTACAATTTTGATAAACCATTCTAAATTAAATAAATACACTCTTTAGTCCGAAATCATTGGTCATACTATGAAAGACAATATATATTTTACAGGATCGATGCTTATAACTTAGATTCGAACCTTGTTAGCTAAACAAAATAGTTGCCGAAGATTTTTCTTTTTTTTTTTTTTTTTGTAACTCATTCCCCGCATCGGTCAGACGAAGGCACACGATGAAACTCTAATTGTTTGTTGTGTGCGTGCTCTTATTTTTTTTCATTAAAAAAAAGAAAAAAAAAACTAAAATTACCATTTAATGTCACAAATCTCAAACAGTGAGTGATTGGACCAGCTTTGGATCTTGCAGAATAGTTTGAAAATAGTCCATGCATATCCATCTACATGATCTCTAAACAAATGCAAATTGCACAACTTAAAAAGAGGAGTAAATTTTTTGGTAGATCATCAAACTTTGGTCAATTATCAAAAAGGTGTCACAACTTCAATTTGAATCAAAACGATTATCCATCTTTAATTTTTTTTCACCGGGAGGCTACCCGAGGGATTCCGGCAACTCAGTGGTGACGTGGCGGGCACGGGTAGATTGCCATGTCAGCGCTGACGGAGGATTTCCGGCCTCCACGTCACCACTGAGTTGCCAGAATCCCTCGGGTAGCCTCCCGGTGAAAGAAAATTAAAGATGGGTAACCGTTTTGATTCAAATTGAAGTTGGGACACCTTTTTGATAATTGACCAAAGTTTGATGACCTACCAAAAATTTTACCCTAAAAAGAGCAACTGATCTTTGAAGGAGATGAGCTTCTCAATGCAACACCACTGATTCATTGAAGTTATATATACGGATGACTACAACCAATTACAGCAACACTAATTATTAATGTTAATGTAAAAAAAAATGATAAATATTAAGTTTTACACCTTAATTTGACTATTTTACCCATCACTGCATGGAGATTTCCCCAGGAATATATAGAAATTGAGATGCAAGTCTGATTCAGTTGGTCTTTTACTCTTGTTAGTTCAAAATCCTGAGTGTTTATCTAATTTGAAAATAACAATTAAAAAAATTATTTAGTTGTTTTTATTGTCTCCGGTGAGTATGCCCCTGATTGTACATGTGTTTATCTCGTATTTTTATTAGAAAAATAAAAAAATTATTTATTTTCATAAATAATAATTTTTCACATGAGGCTCTGAAATGTCCCCTTACATTTTAAATCTTATTCAAACTCTCAGTACTTGATCAAATTAGACAAAATCATCTCACACTCAAAGAGGTGAAAAAACATGATTATCTCATTTTAATCAAATTAAATAACCCAAAAAGAAAATTACAACAAAGTTGTTGTAGAATACTCGATCTATTTAGTTCTTGTATTTGATTTAATTTATCTTTTTAGTCCCCCCATTGTAATTTGACCCAAATTGGTCCTTCTATTGATGATTTGAAGCAAAATAGGTCCAGGCTGTGATAGACATTATTTTCTCCGTCTGATGTTGCTGATGTGACATTATGAAAGTTTTATAGAATACTTTATTTAGTCCCTGTATTTGACTTTCAATCTGCCTTTTTAGTCCCTCTATTGATGATTTGAGACAAATTAAGTCATTGGATCATGATCAAGTGGTTTTTATTTATATGAAGTCTGTATAAAATATTATATCTTTTTTTTACTATTTTGCATTATTCAGTATTGTTTGAGACTGTACTTAACCGTTTAATATAAATTCAATGGCTATTATAATATCTATAAAATAATAACTCTATGGCATCCCCTGAGGACCGTTGGATGCTAATCAAATGGCTCAATGTTCTCTCCTCCCCCTTTCTCTCTCCCCGTCTTCTTCTGAAAAAGCACCCCATCTATATATATATATATATATATATATGGGCTTGGAAAATTATTTAAAGGGCCTTGAGGGTGAACCTTTTGGTAAAAAGGGCCGAGGTTTGTTTGATTGGGTTATATTTATTAAGATCAAAGCACAATAATTTTTAGGGAAAATTACTGTTCACCCATCGGAAATTTCAAAACTTCCTAAAAACCCCCTCCAACTTTTGCACACCCTGGACAGCCCTTCCTTTATAGTTTACATTCCCTTTTACCCCCTATCAGTCACTTCAAGTGGGTCCATGTTATGAAATTCCATTTTTGCCCTTACAAATAATGCGAAAAATACCACCCAATCACATAATGTCTGACCTTTTATGCATACAAGTGTGCATTTTTTTTTCTCTGTTTAACTCAATCAAGTTTTCATTTAAAACTGTCTTCTCCGTTTAAATTATTATTTTTCTGTTTAAATATTTGTTTTAACGTTTAAATTCAGCAGTATTCACAAATTTTTAAGCAGAAATATAAGTTTTAAACGGAAACCTCAATTCAATAGAGATATTTAAACGGAGACATACTTTTTTAAACTAAAACTCATTTTTTAAACGAAAATTTCATTTGTAAAACTGCAACCATATCAAATGAAAGGGAAACGTACATTACAAACATTAAACAAATCATAACAATCGAAAAACTATTTCGATCGTTGCATGTAAAGTTTCGATCGTACATTACAAACATAACAATCATAACAATCGAAGAATGTGAAGCTTTAAAGTGACATTAAATGAAGCTCTTCTCCCTTTGCATGTAAAGTGAATCATCATTAATGTGTTTGAGTTAACCAAGATGATCATGCTTAAACAAAACCGCATTATTTAAGCGGAAATATAAGTTTTTAAAGAGAAAAACATCACTTTTTAAAGAGAGACTGAGTTTGTTAAACAGAAACGCAATATTTAAACGGAGACACTTTTTTAAACAACAACCTCAATTCCCTTTGCATGTAAAGTGAATTTGAAGAATGCGAAGCTTTAAAGTGGCATTAAATGAAGCTCTTTTATCCTTGCATGTAAAGTGAATCATCATTAATGTGTTTGAGTTAACCAAGATGATCATGCTTAAACAAAACCGCATTATTTAAGCGGAAATATAAGTTTTTAAAGAGAAAAACATCACTTTTTAAAGAGAGACTGAGTTTGTTAAACAGAAACGCAATATTTAAACGGAGACACTTTTTTAAACAAAAACCTCAATTCCCTTTGCATGTAAAGTGAATTTGAAGAATGTGAAGCTTTAAAGTGGCATTAAATGAAGCTCTTTTATCCTTGCATGTAAAGTGAATCATCATTAATGTGTTTGAGTTAACCAAAATGATCATGCTTAAACAAAACCGCATTATTTAAGCGGAAATATAAGTTTTTAAAGAGAAAAACATCACTTTTTAAAGAGATACTGAGTTTGTTAAACAGAAACGCAATATTTAAACGGAGACACTTTTTTAAACAAAAACCTCAATTCCCTTTGCATGTAAAGTGAATTTGAAGAATGTGAAGCTTTAAAGTGGCATTAAATAAAGCTCTTTTACCCTTGCATGTAAAGTGAATCATCATTAATGTGTTTGAGTTAACCAAGACGATCATGCTTAAACAAAACCGCATTATTTAAGCGTAAATATAAGTTTTTAAAGAGAAAAACATCACTTTTTAAAGAGAGACTGAGTTTGTTAAACAGAAACGCAATATTTAAACGGAGACACTTTTTTAAACAAAAACCTCAATTCCCTTTGCATGTAAAGTGAATTTGAAGAATGTGAAGCTTTAAAGTGGCATTAAATGAAGCTCTTTTACCCTTGCATGTAAAGTGAATCATCATTAATGTGTTTGAGTTAACGAAGATGATCATGCTTAAACAAAACCGCATTATTTAAGCGGAAATATAAGTTTTTAAAGAGAAAAACATCACTTTTTAAAGAGAGACTGAGTTTGTTAAACAGAAACACAATATTTAAACGGAGACACTTTTTTAAACAAAAACCTCAATTCCCATTGCATGTAAAGTGAATTTGAAGAATGTGAAGCTTTAAAGTGGCATTAAATGAAGCTATTTTACCCTTGCATGTAAAGTGAATCATCATTAATGTGTTTGAGTTAACGAAGATGATCATGCTTAAAAAAAACCGCATTATTTAAGCGGAAATATAAGTTTTTAAACAGAAATACATCACTTGTTAAATAGAGACTGAGTTTGTTAAACAGAAACACAATATTTAAACGGAGACACTTTTTTAAACAAAACCTCAATTCCTTTGCATGTAAAGTGAATTTGAAGAATGTGAATCTTTAAAGTGGCATTAAATGAAGCTCTTTTACCCTTGCATGTAAAGTGAATCATCATTAATGTGTTTGAGTTAACCAAGATGATCATGCTTAAACAAAACCGCATTATTTAAGCGAAAATATAAGTTTTTAAAGAGAAAAACATCACTTTTTAAAGAGATACTGAGTTTGTTAAACAGAAACACAATATTTAAACGGAGACACTTTTTTAAACAAAACCTCAATTCCCTTTGCATGTAAAGTGAATTTGAAAAATGTGAAGCTTTAAAGTGGCATTAAATGAAGCTCTTTTACCCTTGCATGTAAAGTGAATCATCATTAATGTGTTTGAGTTAACCAAGATGATCATGCTTAAACAAAACCGCAATATTTAAGTGGAAATATAAGTTTTTAAACAGAAATACATCACTTGTTAAATAGAGACTGAGTTTGTTAAACAGAAACACAATATTTAAACGGAGACACTTTTTTAAACAAAACCTCAATTCCCTTTGCATATAAAGTGAATTTGAAAATTTTAAAGCTTTAAAGTGGCATTAAATGAAGTTCTTCTCTCTTTGGAGTGCCACGACTTCCCATGCAATGGGCAATTTCGTCCATAAAATTCAAAAATAACTTTATTAACCATTATTATATGTTTTGGGGGGTCAGAAAACATTGTGTTTAAAAGGAAGGGGTTTTTAAGGATTTGAAAATTAACGGGGTGTTTTCGGCCATTTCGCAAACTTAGAGGGTGTTTTTGGCCATTTCCACTAATTTTTATAAAGAATTTAGATATTTGTTATATAATTAATTAAATAGATTTGACTGAGGTGAGAGGTGATTTTTCTATTTTAGTGATTGGAGTGATTTTATCTGATCAAGAGGTTTATATATTAGGTCGCTAGGTATTTGTGAAGATTGTTGAAGGCTTGCTAAAATGAGTTAATTAATTGAAGATTATAGTTATTTGATTTAAGATTATATTTGGTTAATTGAAGATTGCATTGAAGATGATTAAAATCTATTTTGCACTAATTGAAGGAACACCAACTTTGGGTGTTTAATTGAAGACAACATTTTTTATTTTTAATGATTTTTTCAAACATTATGTTTTTTGTTTTTTGAATAAATACGATAAGTACATATCAAGGACATGCACAAATGTGGAGCGCAACAGCAAGCTCATATGTCCTCATTTTGTGCGGGTTTATGATTCGATCTCGAGTCTTCCCTAAAATAAACACTCTCATAAAAGATCTGATACCAATAAACCAAGAGACCGTTGGTTCAAATAGTATGTTGAACATGTATGCCAAGAATAGTATCCAGGTCTTCCCCTTGGGTGAACTAATTTTTTTTTCATTTAATTTTAAAAAATATTCATTGAAATAATTAATTATAATAATTAAACCAAATAATAATTTTGATCAAGATTCATGCTGTTTGAGTTCTGGAAAAAACAAAATTTAATAGCAGGCTGCAAAAGACATCATAAATAGGATTAAAACATGGTAAGTAAAATGGAGGGCAGCTTTGGAATTTTAAATGATCTTACATTAAAATGTAAATTTTATAGAAAGGTTAGTAGGCCAAGTATGATATATGAGTTAGAATATTGGATTGATGGAAAACAAGACATTCAAAGGATGGGAAATGAATTTATCCAAAATAGATTAGAAGTGGTGTTTATTTAAAAAAAAAAAAATACCTTAACATTTTTCGTTGTTATAAAATAAATAATAATTAATATGAATTGTAAATTTAAAATAATAAAATTTTAATTTATTATTTTATCATCTATTTATATTAATAACATAAAAATAATTCTACCACATTTTTTTTCTATTTTGTATTCTTAATGAAATAGTTTTATAATCAAACACGGTTTTCATATTTATTACGATCTTATGAAATATCCTAGAAAAGAAAAAAAAAATGTAATTAATGATTTAATCCTCTAATCATGCTCCATATGCATTGTGCAACAATCAAACAATATTTATGACATTCACAATTTTGAAGGGATACATGAATTCAAAAGACCTTCATGGGTATATACGTAATTTCAAGTAGTTGTTGCATAATTTCTTTTATATTCTAATAGATCTCGTATTTTAAAAACATATAGAGCCAGATAATTTTGACTTGTTTTTACTCTCCTCTATATAAACATATCTAAATTAGAAACCGTAATTTTAGTGAAGATAAATATGATACTATCGCTGTTGTCCAAACGATATCATTTCTGTATGTGCGCTTGCTTTTCTGTTCTTATTATTGCTCAAATTCACTCTTGATTGTTCGATTCTCAACAGTAGTTTGTGTGAGCAAGCTGGCCCCAAATTTTTGATGAACTCATCAAAGCCAGTGTGAGTTCGTATATAACTGAGCACACCAGTCTATCTCGTGCGAGTTCGACGATCAGACATGAGCTCAAGCAAACCCTAATCAAATCACCCAGACTCATTAGGGTATTCAAAGAAAATTTTCCCACATAAATATATTTTTAATATATATTTTTTCTTTCTAGAACTTCTTCCAAATAGTAATTAATATTTTAATCATGATTAGGTTTTGAAGTTTCATGCCGTCAAAATTCACCTTTTGACCTAATGAAGACTATTAAGAATTATTTTAATGAATGAGAAAGCATCACAATCCATCTTGGAATAATTTTAGAATGATAAAAAATGAAAACGTTTATTTCTGGTCATATATTCCGTAATACATACTATTCAAACTCCCAGCACATGATAAGGAATTCAGAAAAGGATGTTAAAATAGACAAATAAATAAAATAATAATTTCTCAAAAAATAAAAAAATTATGAGGTATATTTTTTTAATAACAAAAACTTTTAAGTTCTTTCCCTTTGGCTAAGGAGTATTATTTTATATATCAGATATTTGCATAATATTTATCAAAAATTACTTATATACCCTCTGAATATATAAATAGCTCCATGTGTGAAAATTAAAAAATTTTCTTTTTCTTTATTTTTATTTTTCATGAAAATACATAATTGTCCTTTTTGGTCTCCCATTCAATTTCTCTTCCCCTCATGTTTACACACATGAGAGAACAAGAGTGTTTTTTTTTCTTTGACTTTTTAATATTTATATATTTTTAAATATAAGGGTTCTTCCTTTGAAAAACCTTGTATATTTACTTTTATATATTTTTTTGATAAATTATTAATATTTGCTCATATATTTCACAAATCAATTAAGTTGTCAAAAGAACCAACCTCTATCTTATCATTTTTTTTCCTTCATCTCTGTTTTGAGAGAGTTAAAAATAGAAAACATGAATTTTTTTTTATAGTTTTAAAATTGATTTTTTTTAGATTAATATATGTTTATAAATATAAGAAATTTAGTCAATACAAAAAATATGATCTGAGCTGTATATACTGCTGGACTATACTCTTTTGTAGGTTTTTATCATGTTGAAGTCCCTCATAATTTTTTAAATATCTAAAAAAAATATTCCACTTTTTTTTTAAAAAAAAAAAACCCTTACAAGTATTTTTTTTTGGAAAAAAAAATACTTTCTTACTAATTATGATTCATATATATATACTTCCAATGTATAATTGAAAATGAACCAATACGTTTATTAAAAATTCGAAAACTCAACTCAGCTTCTTATTAAGATAAGTAAGGCTGTGTTTGATTGACAATATGGAAAATGGGTGGACAAGAAAAATTTTTCATAGAAAGTTGTGAAAAATGAAAAATAGCCGTTTGATTGGCATTATTTTCTAGCTAGAAAATTAAAATTTTCCCTTGTAAAATGAAAAAATTAGCCCTCCTATGTTATTTTTTTACATAACCCCTTACATTTTTCATGAAAAACTTTTCTCATAATGGTCGAGGTAGGAAAAATTTTTCCTTGTTTTGATGAAAAATAGGGTCATGTGACAACATAAGAGGAAAAATTTTTCATGAAAAATTTGGGCAAACAAACAGTCTATTTAGCTGGAAAATGAGCCGTGAAAAATTTTTTCAGGTAAAAAAAGTGCAATCAAACACAGCCTAAGTGATTTTTGGGGTGCAATTTCTCAACTCAAAAATTAAACAAGCTAAGTTTGATCACCATCTAACCTTGACTCATTAAGACTCAAGAGTAATTCATTTATGAATAATTAATAGAAACATTTATAATATCATTAATAAACTAATTGCATACGCTCTTTTGCCTTAAATGATCCTCTAGTTTGAATCTATCAAACGTTAGCATAATTATTAGATTCATTAAATAAGCTTTAAATGTCATTTTACTAAATTAATAAAAAAAGGATCTTTATCAAACTAAAAAACCGTACTTTAGCCTTACAAATGAAGTTCAAAATAGACTTAGGCTGGGATCTGATTGAAATAGTGGAGACCCGAGCTTGAACATGGCTAGACTCGGCTTGTTTCCAGCCCTATCTTTTTCAGGGTTTTATTTACGGTGAAATCCCTCATAAATTTTTAATTATTCAAAAAAATATATTCCACTTTCAAAAAAAACCCTTAAAAGCTATGGGTAATTTTTCACTTTGGTTACCGAACTTCAATTTGTATCTTTTCAGTCACCATAGATTAATTTGGTTACTCCGGAAGGTCACTGGTGGATTTTCTGGTGTTATTGGTCCATGTGGCCGCCGAAAACTTCACGTCACTGTCTATTTCAAAGGTGACAATACAACCACGTAGGATACTTGCCACGTCAACTGACAACACAACCACGTGGAGGTCTGAGGTGGCAAGGGGCAAGCTAAATCAATCTATGTTGAAAGGATGATCAGCTGACGTGGCAAGTATCCTACGTGGCTGTGTTGTCACTTTTGAAATAGGCAGTGATGTGGAGTTTCCGGCGACCACGTGGACAAATAACACTGAAAAACCCACCAGTGACCTCCCGGAGTAACTAAATCAATCTATGGTGACTGAAAAGATACAAATTGAAGTTCGGTAACCAAAGTGAAAAACGACCAAAGTTGTTCCGTAACCCGCCCAAAAAATTACCCTAAATATAACTATTTTTTTAAATTACCAATGTACCTTTCCAATCTCCTCATCCAAGAAGAAAAAGTAAAGGGTAAAATTGGAATTTTCTTAATTAAAATTTATTTGTGTATTATTTCTAAAAAACTGTAAAAGATATTTAGAAAAGTCCGGGACTTTTTTTCCCTCTTTATATAATACATATTTTTTTTTATAAATAATAAAAAATAATATTTATTCATTTTGTGCACTCTTGGCAGCTTTCCTTGGTTTGCTTTTGGTGTATTTCTTTTCACCATCTCTGTGAAGCCATGAGCATGGCTTTGCCATCCTTGCTCTTTTGCCCTTCTTGATTCCTAATTGAATCCCTCTTTGGTATTTTTTTTCAATCATTGATCTTGTTATTGTTGTTAATGTCTCAAGTCAATCCATTTCTTGACATGGGTCTCATGGATTTGTTGCCATCTGTGGATTGGGAGGCTGAATCATATCCAGATTATGAGGATTTTCTTGCTCTCCCCTTCATGGTGGTGTTCTTCCCCACTGTGCGCTTCTTTCTTGATAGATTCATCTTTGAGGTGCGTTCTTTTGTTGTTTCTTTTGTTTTTTCTGGTCAAAGGTTGCAGCTTTGTGTTGAATTCCTGGTTTTTCCTGTTGTTTGTGGGTGGATTGTTAGGTTTTGATGTGTTTTTCAGTGGTTTTTCTTTGTTTGGTTTCGGAAAAATGTGAGCTTTAGATCCTTTGAGATCTTCCTTGATGGTGAAAATTTATTGGATTTCAAATGCAATTGATCCAATTGAAGGTTTTGATTGTTAAGAATGGCAAGTAATGTTTCCCTTTCTTTTTCCATTAATGACAGTCTGTGGTGCTTGTTGGGATTTCTCCTGCCTTTTGTTTTGAGCTTAGTTTATCTGGTTTTTTTTTTCTCACTTTACTTTATGTATGTGCATAATTTGTTTTGAGAATTGATTGTTAGATCTGGTTTTGCTCTCTGATGTGTTAATTGGACTTTGAACTTATAATCATTGTTGTTATCATAAGTTTTTGTTCAGGGACATGTAAATGATTTGATGAGAAAGCTTGCTTTAGCTGTCTTTTATATAGCATTCAACAATTGTATAAACTTCAAGTCTTTATCAGCTTTTCTAATGTTTCCTTCGTCATCCAAAATCTATGCCAAGATAGTTTATGTTGTAAATTTGAAAGCATAATCTGAATTGGAAGCAGATGTGTATGATTTCTGTAGAAAGTAGCACGGCGCCTTATTTTTGGAGTAGGGCATGAAAAGCTTGATGTTGAGACAAAAGAGAGAAGGAAAAAGATCAATAAGTTCAAAGAATCAGCTTGGAAATGTGTCTACTTTCTTTCTGCAGAGTTCATAACACTTTGTGTTACACATAACGAACCATGGTTTAAAAATACACGGTACTTTTGGGTAGGACCGGGAGATCAAGTATGGCCTGATCAGAAATACAAGTATGTCATTTTAGGCGATTGGTCATAATTCATGTGAAATTACAGTCTCCATGAAACATATTAATCGAGAGTGCATTTATCTTTCAGATTGAAACTTAAGGGTGCATATATGTATTCTGCTGGATTTTACACGTACTCGATATTTGCTTTGATCTTTTGGGAAACAAAGCGTGCCGACTGGGGAGTTTCGATGTCCCATCATGTGTCAACTGCGATTCTCATAATCTTGTCTTACATGTTCAGGTATGTCTCTGACCGACGTTGTACTTGTATCGTCTTTCATATTCTTTCCGTATATCTGTATCCTTTTGGTGTATTGTCTTGTAATGTCAGTGGCCTTATCATGATATTGATTTGTCTCACAATATTGACAAAGTTCATTGTTGTAGCTAATGCTGTGTTCATTAATATGCTTTATTATCGCTCAATGTAAACAAGAAAGCGGTTCTTATAGAATGTCATGAAAGCAGGACATGAGCGTCTATTGCGGAGATGGTGGTGCTCGGTTCTGTTTACTTCCCTACGTAAGGATTAGATATAGTTAAATAACAATGGTCTCTTGTATTTATTGTTGTGATTGCTTTTAAAGTCCACACTTTTGAGGCAATTTTAGTAAGTCAAGCAAATAATAAGAGAACCACATCACATCCTACATGGGTAGCTTTGAGATTACTAAACTACTAGATGAGTTTTAATTTTTTTATTTTGCTTTAAAGTATTCAATTTTCTTATAAGAAATCTTTGTATGATATATATTCCTTTTGATCACTCAAAACCATACTAAACCAAAAGTTGCTTATCTTGGACACAATAGGACATAAAGACGTTGACAGTCCCCTTCACCTTGAAAACTTATGAGGTGTAGAATGTTGATGGATTTGACAATGCGGATCCACATTTTTTAAAAGTATCGTTATTGATTTTTAATCAATTATTAAAGTTTATGTATGGCAATTGGAAATACAATTTTTTTGAGTATTCTAACAAACTTCATCATCTGCACAGATTTGCCCGTGTCGGCTCCATTGTTCTAGCTCTTCATGATGCATGTGATGTGTTTTTAGAGACAGGAAAGATGTCCAAGTACAGTGGCAAGGAGCGAGTTGCTGTTGTTATGTTCTTTCTTTTTGTTTGTGCATGGGTTATATTTCGCCTTCTAATCTTCCCCTTCTGGATTATTAGAAGTACAAGGTGAATAAGTTATATTATTTATGCTTCCATTGCAAAAAGTACACGTATCTTCAAATGTCAGGTGCATAATGAGAAGTGTCAGTGATTCCATTAGTTTATAGCAATGTTCATTCGCTCGTATAACCATTTTGATAAAGTGATACTTTAGAGTTGAACAAGCTATTAGAAAATTCATTCTAGTCATCGGAAGTAAAAGATTTCATGTTCAGATTTTGTTGAATTCATCTTGAAATCTTCATGACAACGATGTACATAACTTTGATATTTACCGTCTCTTACCTCCTCTTGTGACAGCTACGAAGTGGTCTTCACTTTGGGCAAGGAGAAGCTCAAGACGAAAGGACCCATATATTACTATATTTTCAATTCTCTTTTGATATCTTTGCTCGTCCTTCACATATATTGGTGGGTTTTAATGTTCCGAATGCTTGTGAAGCAAATTCAGGACGGAGGCCGGATAGGCGATGATGTTCGATCTGGTATATTCTATTTTACACTGCTGCAGCTTTTCATAATATCGGTTAAGTTCTAACCAGTTGATTCTTGATGTTATTTGTCTTTTAATGCAGATTCTGAAGACGAGGAACATGAGGATTGAGATGATCAGATTTATGTGTCTCGATTTGGTGGCTGAAATATGTATTGGAGACATTGAAGATTTGATCGCCACATCTAATGTAGTCACAGGAGATCTACTTACCGAAGAGTGCATCAGTTCAGACTCGCGCCGTGTGCCAGCTATCTCTTCTGTAATTCTAATATGATGAAAGTTCTCCATCTTTTTGTTCGAGATCATCATTCCATATTATTTGTTGTTTTGTATATGTATATTCATTCAGAACACAGCTTCCAGGGAAAAATTAGGGTTATTGCAATTGTTCAAGATTTTGAAGTGATTATGTTTTGATCACCTCTCCATTTTCACAGTTACATATAATACCTGTACCTGTTCATTTGATTTAATCTCAAAATTATTTGCCATTCAACAGATGATGGACCAAATTTCAACACAGGATACCTGTCATTTGATTTAATCTCAAAATCATTTGTCATTCAACAGATGATGGATCGAATTTCAACAATGACGATGAGTGATTAGTATTGTTTTTCTCATATTTCATAACCTGTTAATGTATAAACATAAGCTGAGTATAATCAACATCAGTTGTAACAAGGTAAGAAAAAAAATACAAAGGAAAAAGAATAATGCTTAAGAACAATGACTAAGTAGTTGCATGAAAAAGCATTGGACTGAATCCAATTGATGTAGGTGGGCAGTATATGAACTTAGGATGAGAACTTGGAAATGAGTTTGTCGACGTGGATGATGACATCGTCAATATGAGGTCGAACAGCAGGCTGGGGCTGGAGCATCCAAATGACAAACTGGTGAAGAGCTTCGGGATAGGGAGGGTTAGGCCCGGGTGGCCATTTTATTTGTGCGTTCAAAATCGCTAACTGTAAGCTTCCGCCTGATTCCCCAAGCACGTACTCGAAAGGAGATACACCATACCTGTAATGTACAGCAAATTTTAAAAGAATAAAATAAAATAAAATCTTGGATTCTCATTTCATGAATTCCCTATTGCTTATACATCCTCTGAACAGAATATCAGAGATTTCAGTGTTGACTAGTTCCGAAGTGACATTTTCTTAAAATAACTACAAATCTGAGATTCTTATCTTACTTTAATGCCAAGACATAATTCTAAGGGTATATGTCCAGGGGTTTTTTGGGGATACCATAGAAACTATGTTCATGAAACATATAAGCAATTATATCATGAAGGAAATAGTGAATTTCAAATGGCCCTTCAAAAATAGTGAAAAAACAAAAGAAATGAGGAAAACAGAAGTTAGAAAGTATAAATCAAGAGATGGAGGCGAAGAACCTTACATTATGGCATACAAAGTACAACCAAGAGACCAAATATCTGCCCTCTCATCAATCTTTGTGTCCCTTGGACAATCCCACAATTCTGGAGCTCGAAAAGGTGCAGAACAATGTTCAGCTGCCCATTCCTAGACAAGGATTGTAAAAGATCTAATTAAATGATAATGCAAATAAAACATCTCGAAAAACTGAGGCTTTTCTGACATTCATCAGGAATTAGCCTCATCCATAAATAGAGGTACATAAAAAAAATGATACAATCCAAGAGACATCTTTCTCTGACTAATTACATCAACTTTCTTGCAGCTAGACACAAGATAAATTAAATTTTACGTCACTGAAGTTAATGAACTAATTACTCTTTTTTTTTGGCCAGATAAGCAAGTTAGTTAACAGAGGGTCTTTGGAAAAAAAAAAAAGATTTATAAAGAACAGAACAGTCTTCATACAGATGACTGAGGCTGTGACTACTAATCAAATAATTATATTAGCTAAGAGCAGCAAGCTGCGCTCAATAAAAGGAAGCCCCTGAAGTAAAAGCAAACATTGAACAAACAAATAGAGAGAATTAAAGAATATGGTAGTAATATTAAGACAGTCATAGGAAACACATGTTGCCCTTCAAAGTTCAAACAAGTAAATAATGAAGTTTAGCAGCAACTCAGAAACACATATAAGGTTCAACTCTGCTGCTAAGGACACTTCAAAATATGAAATCACATTACTCTAGTCTTTCCTTAACTAATTAAGGATAAATCTGCGAAGAGATGTCAACTTCACTCTGAACAGTTATAAATAAGTATATGCTCAAAGTAAAATATAATTCTTGTATTAGAAAGTTAGGACATGCCTATCAGTCTACTGAAGGAAAATGCAAAATAAATGTAACACACAGCAGATGATGTCATTACACATGAAATGATTCAATTAGCAGATAAAAATATATGTGAAACAAAACCCATACCTGCAGCTGCAGTGCTTCAGAACGAGAATTAATTTCCTTCCTCGCAGGTCGAGCACTTCCAAAATCCATTAAAATAGCAAGAGGTGGGTGACCCTTTCTATGAGTTATGAGGACATTACCGGGTTTGACATCATTATGAGCATACGGAGGCTCAAAACTATGCATGTGCTTAAGTCCTGCACAAAGCTGTAAAAAAAATTCGCCATAAACAAAGTGCTGTTGCACTGCAGGTCAGCTTTAATGAGGGAAAGGCTACCATATGGATAATTAGAAATTTAGATCATGTTGTTGAGAATACGAACACATTAAGGTCATGTCAGATTGCACAAAGTCCACCTCAGTGTCTTTAATTAACTGATTTTGAATGCAAATTATGTCATAAATGCAGCTCTATAGGTCAACTGTGCATGCAATTTTATAAGAAAAGTTCTAACCACAACAAGATGATAATGAGGCTGATCAAGTCTTATGACTCAGGATGTTGCCATTCACTTAAGAGAATGATTCCATACTTTAAGCAACAGGTCTAGTCCTGATGATCCAAGGAAATAGCACCAAAATTATTATTTTAAAGAGACATAAGTATGAGTAGTAACCTGTCGAAAAATTTCAAGAACAATGATTGTTGGAAAGAACTCCTTTTTCACTTGCATAGTTTTTGCATTGTCCAGCAAAGTTCCATCCAAATGCACCGGGAATAACAAGTAGGCTTCATGATTTTTAGATTCATTTTGTTTGCCCTACACGAATATAAACAAGTTATCAGATCTTAAGTGAAGCAACAAGCATACAAGCATGCATATATGAGCAACAGGTTTCTCTCTTGGGGCATGCATACTTCTTGGTGGTTTTAAAGCAAAATAGATCCTTACAAAGCCAGCAATCATAAAGATGTAACAATATGACAAATATTGCACAAATTTTCTGTAATCATACCCAGAACAAGGATTGCATTTCAGATAAATAACTGATTTTCTAAGTAGTTTGTGATTGCTCGATGAGCAACATAATAGACTCCATCATCATCTATGGGCAGGCAATGAGGTGGTCGTCTTTAATGGTAAGAAAAGTATTCTCTACTCTACCATCAGTTTGCTTAATACTTGATAATGCTTAGCAAACATAAGTTACCAAACACCTATACCCATCTGCATCCTGATAGAACAATTATCAAAGGTTACGACCATTGGTACCGGGTAAGCCATTTCTTTTTCAGGACTACCCCAAACAAAATATTACAAGATTAAAAGATATAAAGGGGACAACAAAAAGAGGGTATTGCTTTATTTTTTCTTAGGATAAATAGGAAATCTTTTAAATAATAAAATCCTCTCAAGTATGGTCAATTATCACTTCAATGTCAAGGCTTAAGTTTATTTAGACTATACTGGTGGCACAAGCATGGTTGGTAAAATCAACAATCGAAGTTATTGTACTAATAATTAAATCTAAGAAAAAAGGTTTTGCCATAAAATAAAGGCAATCATTCATTAGGTATTAGCAGTAGCATCATTGATACTGCTAGGTTGCGATTATGCTGGAGGAAAGACACCTCCAATGTATGAGTATCTTTTGACAGAAATTCAAATACCCACAACTTTTATACAGCCAGGGTTATTAGCAACAATATTACAATCCTGCTTACCATTGGCAGGAACATAGAAAAGTTAATGCATACACCCCATAAATTACTAAATAAAGAAACACAACATTTTCATCATGAAGACAAGATTTCTGAAAAAGTTACCTGGACTGCGATAATCGCATGATCAAGAAGAGGGAGCAGATTAGGATGACTAAAAAGAGAAGAGACACTAATCTCGTGTCTCACTAGCTCCAACTGCTCATCACTTTGGATGATGACTTTCTTCATAGCATATACCCCATCACCTAAAGCATCAGAGAACTATGGGCATGATTTCTTTGACATTCAATAAGTTCTTCAGTATGAAAGCTAATCCAAGTCTAACCATGCTTGAGATTCGTGGAAAGTAAATCAAACATAAAAATACCTCCAAGTAAAGAATGGAACAACAATGAATGGCTTTCTACGAGCCAAAAGATATTTGAAAGTTTTTGTCTTTACAACGTAAAACAGTTTATAAAGTCAAGTTCACATTCCAAAAAGCTATTCACCTTCTAACAAAATTACCAATTGTTGTCACTTGTCACTAAGCAAAGTGCACACGAATCTGATATGCCAAAAAGTTCATCCCAAAAATTAAAGTTCAGCTTGATAAACCCTAAAAGTGTCACCTTTAACAAGCCCAACTCAATCTCAATCCTACTCACCAAACTCATATATTACTTGTAAACATGCGTTGCTCTTCAAACAAATGGCTCCGAGATGGATAGATTTCATCCTAAATATCATGAATCATTTCTTATGCGAATCTAATTTGAAAAACGATCTTCAGCAATCAACAAACATATCAACAGAGATCACAATACGCATTGCATCAAACAAACGAATCACAATCCCGAAAGCACGAAACTTCAAAACCCCATTAAACCGTGCATCAAATCCGACGGAATCCAAAAGCTAGACACCGGCAACCAATCAAAAAGGCCAAGGAACACAAACCTGAGATATGCGCAGGGTTGATTGACTTATTGCGGGCGAGGCCACTGGAGGAGCCATCGGCAGCGGCGGTGACCTCCTTGACGAGATAAACAAAGGCGAATCCACCCTCACCAAGCTGGCGGACTATGCGGAAGCGGTTCTGGTTGATCCAGACGTCGCCACCGCCATTGACGGCGTCGTAGAGAGCGTTGAGGCCCGAGAACGAGCAACCCATTGGGGTCTCCTCCTCTCGATCTCTTCTTCTTCTTCTTCTTCTTCTTCTTCTTCTTCGATTACGAACAAGAAGAAGTACCAAGATCTTTGAGATCTCAAGACTTTGTATGTAAGCTTTTTTTTAACATATACCCTTGCAAATGCAGTTAATTAAGTTATACTCATAAAAATTATATAAATGTCTATATACTGTAAGAAACTTTGATATCAATAAATTCAAATGATATTTCCTTATTCAAAATTTTATTCATTCAAAATAATGAGGAATTGATTCTGAATAAATATTTTAATGTTTCAATGCCTACTTATTATAAGAAACTTTATAATTTCACCCCTGCTAGTTTACACAGACAAACGAAATTCACATAGGTGGTATATCTGCAAATATATCCATCCTTTGCTGGTTCATGAAATTTGGATAAAGGTACATGCATATGCAATAAGTGAAAAAATTCAGATTAATGCCATGAATAAAAATAAAAGCTCAAATTTAAAACCATCCCGTTGTCATTCATAATGCCATCATACCATTAACTGCCAAATATCATTACACAAGAAGTTAAAGATAATTTTTGGACATACTTCTTCTGCTTCTATAGTCTCAGATGTTTACAAACATACTAGTGATCAATAACTCAATCTTAAATGAGAAAAAAGACAGCGACATTGTCGGGATGATCGGATATGCTCATCAGAAAAGGGAGGATGTAGCTTCTACAACATCAGCTACCACCTGTTGGTATTCTTTCTGAAGCTTCTCCTGAACATCCTGATCCAGCTCACCCTTTATCGGTTTTGGCAGCACCAACACACAGCATGTCGGTCTTTTGGTTGCACCAGCTGTTGCGAGATCCTGGTGAAATAACAGCACAAAAACACTAAGCTTTATTAAAGAATAAAGTTAAAGGGTAGTGTTCAGATATATTGAAGTTTGCTCATTTATTGGCCAAGATTTATTATGTTCCATCATTAGCCAGTAATGCAGTCATAATAATAACAACAATGGTCTTCTGATTTTGCATGCCATATTTAGTCTAATTTTTGTCCTTGTCACTTATTTGAAATGATAGTATGGAGGATTCTATCAAGTTCTTTCAAGATTATTGAAAAGAAACGGAGAACATCAAGACAATATGACTGACCTCCTTTGAAGGAACATATATGTAAGGAATATCTGCTTCCTCGCATAAGATTGGTACGTGTGTAATCACATCGACTGGGGAGATATTTCCTGCTATCACACACAATCTGCACCCACAACGATATGGAATCTTTATTATTTACAGACAAATTCAATGATGAAAAGAGTATTTTGTCCACTTATAAAGCATCAAGCCAATTAAATTTCAAAGCCTACATAACTCAAGTGAAATTCTCTAGAGTATGAAGCAACCAAAGTCATATGAAATATGAAAGAGATGAATCTATTACATCCTATTCAGAGACTAAAAGCTTATGATGCACTTAAACTAATAAAGATCATCCATGGCATTTCTTGCCACAAGTCAATAATGTAACTCAAGTTAAACAAAAACACAGAAAATACATATTCTAAATTCTGAGACAGAATTCATATGTTCATTGCATCATGCATTGTCATTAACTCAAATTATTATGTCCACATAGCTACATAACAGGATAGCATAGTGCATTGCCAAGCATCAAAAATACAAAAATGAGTACAACCCATAACAATGAGGAAGAGACAAGAAAGCCAACCCTTTGTTACCACGGCGGATGCTCTTCACAACTTCCTTTACTCCTCTCTTCAAGCATTTAGACTCTGAAGCTGAAAATAAAAATAAGTGTAATTTTTAATTGTCTGGCAGAAAGCACAGGTGAAAACAAACAATGGACAATGAAACAGAAAAGGAAATTGTGAAGAGCAAACAACCAACAGCTCAATAACAGAAATTTCATCAACTAATAAAAAAAAAAAGATGACAATCCACCATGGCATAGCTACCGGGCAAAACAACAAAACCAAAATGTGAATTAACTAAGTTATAACATTTGCCAATTAGAAATAAAGCTAATTCATAAGATATTTCCTTAAAGCAGACAATGCACATATTTCCACAAAATATATACAAGAATAAGAAAACAGGAACAACATAATCAAAGAAGAGCAAGAAAAACATTAAATGTAAAGGAAACATAAATCAGAATGAAAAGGCAGCCATTGAAGTTCAACAATCGCAACCATATACCACACATGGTAAAAATTCCACCAAAATTATCGAGAAAATGTCATCCTAGCAACAAATTAGAATATAAAAACAAACAAAAATAAAATAAAAACATTGATTTTCAAGAAGATGGAAACATGAGATCAAAGAAAGAGACACAGAGTGCCTAAATGAGATTAAAGAGCGATGATAGTGATGATATACCTTTTCGGACAAGCTTAAGTGTGCGCTTGCAGAGCTTTTTCCCGGCAAGCGGCTTGGCAATCGGAGCCAGCGTCACGACCTTCTTCTTCTCCTTGATCGACTTCTCATTCTCGCTGTCGCTTCCCATCCTCAATCTCGCTTGAGAGGAATCTTTAGATTAGGGATTTAATGTTGGGGGTGGTCTAGGGTTTTGGCGAGCCGCCGAGGAGAGGGAAGGGTTTATCGCTGAGAAAAGTGTCATTTTTCATATACACCCTCAGAAAGCTTATAGTTTTTTTTGTAAACAGTAAACTTTTCATTCATACCCTTAAAAACTCCACAACTTTGTATACATGCAAATTGTAATTATTTTTTTAAATACCCAAGTTAAAGAATACAAGGGAAAAAAATGGTAGTAAAGTAACTATATAAAAAAAATTAACTTTTAAAAAAATTTTATTATCGATGACATGTAAAATACTTAATTTTTTTTCTTTTTTTGAAAAGCTTTTAGCTGTCACATGAAACTAACTTCACAGGGACTTATGAGACATGTTATAATTGTAACATGAGGTTTATAATTATCACCTTGAACAATATCAAAATTACTTACTCTTTTAACATTACTTGCCACACTGAAGAAAATTTGGATTAAAATGGTTTGTTTTACCCTTTCTTGTTTGTATAAAATCTTTCATATTGTATATTATTAAACATGGATAAATAATTTTTTCCCCAAACTCCGATAAAAGTCCTATATTAAGAACATAAAAAAGCAAATATATAAAGAATTGCACCAGTTATAATGACTTAATGGTTCCAAAAATTCATCCTTTTGCCATGCAGCATGGAAAAAAATGAATAATATGACTCCTCTCACAGAGTACCTACACTGAGATTTATTGAGCAACAGTATAGGCCTAATATATAGTGACTAAACAATACTTATGCAATACCATGAGCGTAGGTTTCAAACATATACCTACCCATCCACTACTAAAGTGTCTTGTCATTAGATCATACTATTGTTGGCATTTAGATATATAATTAATTTTATAAGATAACTAATGATATGCCAATTAAAAAATTCAAAATATACAAGTTATTTTAAATAAAAAAAATCTGGTTTTATATTATAATTAGAAGATATTAAATATTTTACATCTAATATCTAAAGATACGTACACTATTATAGATAAAAATTTTACAAATAAAAACTTTAAAACATTTTTAACCCATGTTAAAACATCATATTTTGGGGGTGACAAATGAATTAAAATAAAATAAAATAAACAGAACACACTGACATATAAATATTTAAGAAATTAATTTTGTTATAAAATACACCCTAAAATGACAATATTTTTAAGAGACAAGTCCCCTCAGAAAATGGCTTTTTTTTTTGAAAAATTTAATATTTTACAAATATGTTATACATAAAAATTTCTCGCTATAATTTCGGTAGTAATTCATTGAAAATTTTATTATTTAAAAATTGTATTTAGTTCTTATTTCTAGAAACAATAATCACATAAAATTTAAGAAAAAAAACTCATTATAATGAAATAAAAAAATAAAATAAAATTTTGCAAGCGATGAATTATAAATGAAAAAGTTAATTTCTCAGGGGGTAAAATAGTAAAATTGCTCCATTGCTATTATAATACTATCGATTCGTTCGATCGGTGGTCGTCTCTCACGTTCCATTCTCACCAAACCCTCTTCGTCTTGGTCTTCCCACGCTCTTCTCAGGTTCGATCCTTCATCTCTCCTCCGCTTCCATGATTATGTAGTGAAAATCAGAACCTAATTCATCTCGTTTTTGAGAGATTTTTCCCTTTTTTGCAATTTTTTTTGTGGGTGTTTCAATTTGAATGTTCTCCCGATCTTTGATTTCAAAAACTTTAACGTTTACAATAAAAAAATGATCCTAGTTTGTTGTTTAGATGTTTAGTTGGCTTGTTCTGATTGATGGAATTAGGGATTTGGAGGTAAGGGGGCATCTAGATTCACTGCGTTGAGATGGTAGCTGAGAGGATTGGTTTTGTGGAGAAAAACTGTGTTTTGTGTTTTGAATGTATAATTTTTTTTTTAACCTTCTTTGATGATCTGTGTATGTTCTTCATCTCGATTTATAGATAATATTATAGTATAAATTCTTAATTTTGGCTTTTAGAAGTATGATATCAAGCCCTATTTTGCCATTTATGTGAACCATTCTGTGGTTTTACCTTGAAGTTGCTGAATTGAAGATAAGCACCATGTAACTCTAACTTGATATCTATGCTGCTGACTTCTGTATCTATGAAATTCGATCGTTATATAATTTATGTTGATCATGTTGTCTTGTTTAATGTTTTACCTTGTTTCTGTATGTTAATGATGCTATTTGTAACTATTTTTAGTTATCTAATGTAATGATACAATATTCTTGCCAGTCAGGTATAAAGCTTATTAACCAATGGCGTCCGCCTTCAAGGCTTTCTTGAACAGCCCTGTGGGCCCCAAAACCACTCATTTTTGGGGACCTATTGCGAACTGGGGCTTTGTTTTTGCAGTATGTTGATTATTACATTATTGCTTTATATTGCTGAATTTATGGTATCATGATAAACCATTGTGAATGTAGAATATAGGAGTATGAAAGAATATTCATTAACAAATAATTTTTCTTCCTAATGTTCACTGCCCGTCTGCCATATATTGGTTGTTATTATTTTCATGTGCTTTCGAAAACTTAATTAGGTGACAATACTGTCTTGATTACAGTCTCTTTTTCTGGAAATATTTTGATTGATTTCTTAGTTTGGCCATAACTTTATGTCTGTGAGGGAATAACATATTGAAAGTTTGTATTGAACTTAGTTTTGTACAATGCCAAATAACTGATAACTAACTCAGAAATGATAAGGAAAACTTTAATAGCTACCACATGAACATGAGATTTTACTTCCTACCTTTTAATCTAAGGTTGTTTGTGTTGGGAGACCACTTTTTTGCTGTAAGGCACTAAATTTTCTCTGGATGGTTAAAATGCATATCTATATGGATTTGATTATACGGCTTGCTTTAACCATTCAAATATTTAATGGTTCCTTCTTAGGGTTTGGTAGACACACAGAAACCTCCAGAAGTGATATCTGGCAACATGACAGCAGGTTAGAGATATGGATCACTTTGAGAGATAACTAAACTATACCCTAAAATAATCTTGACACCTTCTATTGCAGTCATGTGTGTGTATTCAGGACTCTTCATGAGGTTTGCCTGGATGGTTCGGCCACGGAACTATCTCCTTCTAGTTTGCCATGCCTCCAATGAATCTGTTCAGCTTTATCAGTTATCACGCTGGGCAAGAGCCCAAGGGTGAGTACATTCAACAATCAAACTTGTACAAGCATTTACCTTTCTTTACTGTTAAATTCTTGCTCATCACGTCTGTGGACATCTTAATGAGAGCTTTGATTGTACACTAGTTTGTGCCTGTCTCTATCATGATCTTTTTGACTGTCTTGTACATTTATGCCATCTATCTGACATCAGGAGGCCAAGTAGAAACAAGATAATGAATACTGACATGGCTGGTTTCTTGTTTTATATTCTCTGTATTCCATATATGTCAGTTTAAAACCGTTAAATTTAATGCAATAATGCATGTTGACCTATCAATACCAGGTCGAAACATAGATCTAACTAAATCCAGGAGAAAATTCGAGTATGGCCTACTTAACAATTTAAATGGTTGCTTGGTGCTAATCCAGCAAACCACGTCTTTCTCATGCATGTTATCAGCTATTCTTATAGATTTAGCTTTGGAAACAGCATATACTGTCTGTCTGTGCAGGTTTGAGAAATACAGACCAATAGCACAATGTGGCATAACAAAACCAACATTATGTTGTATATACTCCAAATATATGCTCTTAAAAACTTTTTTCCCACAGATGTCAGTTCAGCTTCCTATGTGCAGCATGTTAAGAGTTTTTCTCAATTGTCTTGAGTGTTTACATATGACTATTATGTGGTTGTTTTTGGCACTATTAATTTTGTTTTGAGTATAAGTAATTGGTTTATTATCTTTGGTTTATAAGGTACCTGAAGAAGAAAGAGACAGAGACAGAGACAGAGGCAGAGGCAGAGAAGTGAATTGTTGAAGAACTCCAAAATCAAGATTGATTTCGGTGAAGATACATTGTTAATTGAACCACAATGCATCAGTTTCTTCAGTAAAACCATTGTAATCTTTTCAAAAAAATTGTGGCATTTGCTTCTTTGTTATTACTATTTATTTTTGTGATTCACAGCAATTCAACAATAATCTCTTTTGTAGGTTGTTATCGGGTGCATGATCATGGTTTCATGTGTGAATTTGTTGCTAAATAATTCTTTTTTTTTCTGTTTTCCCTCTTTTTTTTTTAAAGGGAAGTTTACTCATACGCCCCTCTAAATTGCGGAATGATGCACATTTCGAATAATAATAATAAACAAAATTATATTCACATAAAGCTTCTGCTTATATATATATATATATATATATATACTTCTGAATATGTTAAATTATCTTTTATCCCATCGACAACGGACTTCTTCATACTTTAATTTAATGATTTATTATAACGAAGTATATATAGACTATAAAAACCTTGCATGTAATTTCAGGTTTTTTTGGGGGAATATATGTAAAAAAAAAACCTGTTAATTAATAAAATTGAGAAAAAAAAAAGATAGACAAGTTACACGTTCGAACTCATTTTATAGCCCACCAGGCCCAAGTTAACAAAGTACACGTGGCGGGTCCGCACTTTAAAGTACACGTGGCGTGTATTGATCTCCAGTCTCAGCGACCTGATCCGCTTGTCTTCAAGCCTCTCTTCGGTTTCGAGCTCGTTGGGCCGACGACAATGGCGAAGGGTTCTTCGGTGCAGGCCCTCTACGAGCTCTGCAAGAAGACCTTCACGCCTTCTGTTGCTTCTCCTTCCCCCATTGCCATCCGCAAGCTCGCTGCTTTCTTGGGTACTGACCTCTCTCTCTCTACGTGAGATTTCTGTCTATACCTTTTAATCGGATTGGTGTTGTGCGTTTGCGTACATTGTGCTGCTATTGTGGATGAATGAAAATTCAGTTTTTGTTTTTTGCGCTTTTTATTTAGTAATGGAGGGAGTAGTAATCATTTTGTGTTAGGTTTATGTCCGTACCTTGTAAATTTGATGTAGTTTTTTTTTTGTTTTAAATTTCAGAATGGAAAACCCGTGATGATCTTCTGTGATCTGTTTTAATTTTTTGTGTTTGATATTATTTTCTTTTCTTGTTTGATTTAGCTATGGAGATAGTTTGATGACCTCCTGTGTTTGGTTTTCCTCTATACCTTGTGAATTGACGTAGTTTGCTTGAAATGCACTGATATTGTGAAGGAATGAAAGTTCAATTTTTTTTTCTTTTTTTATTTCAAAATGGAAAAGGTGTGATGTTCTTCTGTGCTTGGTTTTATCTTATTATCAGTGTGGTTGTGGAAATTCATTGGAAAGACTATGATTCAGTTAAATTCCAATCTAGCTGTCCCTTTTGCTTATTGATCAATCAGTAGAGCTTGTGCTGAAATTCTTAGGTTACATAATGTCTTTTGAGTTTGTAGACTTTTGTATTGTTGTTTGTGTGTGTGTTTATATATATGTGCATATTGTATAAACAGGTGGCCTATAAAGAATGAAAATAAGATGAATAGAGCTAATTCTATGAGCTTTTTTTTTTGGGTGGGGGTGTATGCTTTGGATTCTTTAACTTGATCTTATGATCCTTAAGTTAATAGATAAAGATGAATTGACTAGTTTTGTGTTTCTACGGGCATTAATTCATACCACTTTTTTAGAGATTTGTTTCTGAATGACAAATGACTATAAAATTTATCACAAACAATTCCTGTGATATTGGGTAAAATATTATATGATGATTGTGACAAGCAGGCTTACTCTTAAGGTTTTTACTCTCAACCAATTTATATTTTAAACAAAAAATAAGTTCATTCTGTGTTTGGAATGAAGTTTGCTTTTGCAAAACACAACTTTTATGATTGATATTTTCTCTAATTTATGGAAGACATTATTCTTCAAGTCTTTTAAGTTCTAACAATCAAATCTGTATTTTCTTCATGTTGTAAGCTTTCTGTAAATTTTGCAATCATGATGAATTCCTTTTGCAGAATTCAGGTTATGAAACAATTCTATAATATTTTTAAAACGCACTGCCTGTGTTATTCACTATTCAGATTCAATGGGTCCTGAGGATGTTGGACTCAAACAAGATAATCTGGAGGATGACAGGGGACATGGTTTCTTTGGACCAAACCTGTCCAAGAGTACATCTAGACTAGCTCGCTGGGCACAACCAATAACATACTTGCATATATATGAGTGTGAAAGCTTTACGGTGAGTTTTTCAACTCTATTTTTCTTTTTTTTCTTGCACCATCTAGGTGCTTCTATTCTAGAGTTTAATTCTGATAAAGAAGGACCACAATGCATCATGGTGGAGCATATATGTAATACTAAGTTAATACTGTTGAAACCATTATATTTCTGAAAGGGGCACAACTTTATTAGTTGATAACATTGTTTATGCTAAGAGTCCATGATTCTGCCCTCAGTCTAGTATATAATAGTATTGATATCCATCAGAGTAGCATTGCTTGAATGGGAGTATTTTGCTATCTGTTTATGTTCCTTCTGAAAGTAATGACGAGATATTTCGTCCTTTTCTTCTTGTGAGAGGAAGTATCTTTTGAGTCTCTAATTGGCCCACCTGCCCTTGTATAGAGGATACGATGACTTAATGATTGCTCCATGTAGAAGCACATTAGAACCCCCTTATGTACTTCCCAATATGATGTTTCTTGTAATTTCCAGAGTTGCATGTTCATGAGCAGCCATCAAAATGTTTGATTTGTTTATTGTTTTGAACGTACAATTATCTGCCGTCCAAGTGTCACTGTGAGATTATGTTTACAACTGTATTAATTTTTATATTATGTGAAACGATTAATCTATAACTCTTGCACAATGTGTTCTTTGGATAAAATTTTGTCTGCAAGAAACTATAGGCTATGCCTGTTCAAAGTCTAGAACTACTTATTCTGAACTGTGTAAGCTTCTGCACTTCTTCGTAGATTATTATTATTAGAGAAATGCAAATATTTATGGAATTTTTACTGATGTTTGCATGTACTTTTGCAGATTGGTGTTTTTTGCTTGCCAACTTCATCGGTTATTCCACTTCATGACCATCCTGGAATGATAGTTCTAAGCAAGATTCTTTATGGTTCCTTGCATGTAAAAGCATATGACTGGACTGAACCTCCATGCAAACCAATAAATGGTGAACAAAATTATTTTCCAGGTCTGCTTTTGGGCTATGACTATTCCCACATTTCTAAGGCGTAGCCACATGAAACTTCTTTGGTTTATTATTTCAGTAACTACTTGACCCCCTTGATTTATGAATTTTAGATGGTAAACCACATGATTCAGTAAATAATGAACATATTCTGGAAATTAGAAGAAATATACTTAATTCTCTATACATTGCCGAAAGAGAGGATCATGTAGTATTCTCTGTTTTTCTTCTGTGTTTGCATTGAACATAGGCTTGCTTTAGGGCTTGAAGGTCATTGTTTGGATTTGATGTTGCACAACAGCCTAGTTGGGCCATATTATTTGACTTTGTGTATTGAGGCTCAACCGACTCCTGTGACATTATTAATCTACCAGATCAGTCTTATCAACATATGCTAATGAGTCATTGCTTTGGACGTAGAGTACCTTTGTGCATTGAACATAGGTTTTTTTTTTTCCTTATCCTGCATTCCATTGGACGTAGAGTACCTTTGTCAGTGTGAAAATAGTAATTCCTTTTTAAGCTTACAAATAGCTCATAATTTGTTGTAATTCTTTCCCGATTAGTGTAGTGGAGGCCTTATTTTCTTTCCATCTTGCTTGTGTTGCTTGGAATCATTCCCTATTTTCTATTCCAGTGAGGTTGGCTAAGTTACATGCAGACACTGTCCTCTCTGCGCCATGCCCAACAACAGTTCTCTACCCCAGAACCGGAGGAAACTTACACTGCTTCACTGCTGTTTCTCCGTGCGCTGTGCTTGATGTCCTTGCGCCTCCATATTCTGAAGCTTCTGGCCGGCTTTGTACCTATTACCATGATTACCCTTTCTCCAGTTTCTGTGAGTATATCAGAGCATATCTATTATCAGTTCCAGTTCTATATTAAGAATAGAGAATATTAACTAAGTTGATGTGGTTGATGTTGCATGAGGGCAGTATCATGAACATATGGAGGTTCCAAGAGGGGATAATGGCTTACAATTAATATAGAGACTAGCCTAATCCAGCATACATTGATAAAGTAACATTCTAATAATTTAGGAAAGTCCAGTTCATTCTTATACCTATTTACTTCAGGTGGTTATTAACCATAAAGCTCGAATTCAAGTTTCTTGATCTTTTGGACCCTGGCCTTAGTTCACAATACATCAAGCATAATACTATCAGATCACAGGAATGCAACTTACGGAGTCGGCTTGATCGAATGAGCCTGTCAACTGAGTACCTAATATATCTGTATATTGCACATCCTTGCCGATGTATATGATGTATAGTTACTGCATAAAAAGTGATGTGGATTTTATGTGATGAAAACTTGTATGATAACAGCTGCTGAAAAGCAACTGGATATCGATGAGAATGAAAATGATTTCGCATGGCTTCAGGCCATAGAAGCCCCAGACGATCTTCATATGCGCTCAGGCAAATACGCCGGTCCGGCTGTACAGGTAAACTAGAATCGCTTGATCCTACGTTCTTCTTTTCTCAGCAATCTCAACTCTTCTGACATGCTTATATTTTGTGCCATCGAGTACCTAACAGGAAGAGTATTGCTTTCCAGGCTCATGCACAGTAGTCTAAATCGATTCGATTTCAGTACTTATTGAATATGCACTCCACTTGTCGATGGAAAGCATGGATCGAAAAGAAGGCAAATCGAAATCGATTCACGGATGCAACATGCAGTTATTGCTTGTGACAGCAGGTCCATGCAGATGCGGTGGAGCAGGGTTTTCTTCTCAATAGATTAATAGAACCGGGTTTTTTCTTCTTTTAGTAATGTAAACTAGAAATTATATGTTGTGTTTCTATCAAAGAAGCCGATTTTTCGAGGCTTCGACAATCAGTATTTCTCATGTTATTGCAATGTTAATCTGTTCAACTAAATATTCCAAGAGTTTCATTGCTGCTAGACCATTACATTTACTTAATCTCAAGAACACACTGATTTTCTTAACATTTTCTGCTTTATTTTTTTAACAACTAAAAAAATATGATAAAAAATGTACATATATATTCACTAAGGATGACATTTGATTGAATGTATGATAGATACAATGTTTTTCTTAGGGGTACTAAAACTATATAATTTGAAGGGAAAAACCTATAAGCCTCTAAAGATGTATAAGAATATTTTATTGATGTGAATATATATATATAAGATATAAACTTTTTAAGGTGTTTATTTGCAAAAATAAAAACTAGTTTGGCTTACACATATTGTATATTTTGCAATCATTTTTCCACAAAATTTATTTTATTTTTTTTAGATATTTATGTTTATAAAAAAAATGTTAATTTCCTATATTTATTTTGTGATTAATATGCACACAAGTAATGTTCTGTTTTAATTGTTTTTTCTCATTTTCTCTGTATACATATCATGCTCATTTGCACATGCATAGGTGAAATAATATTTTTTTAACTTAATAATAAAAATTATACATTTTTAAAACAAGTTTTTAAAATGTATCAAAATAAACAAATTTTCTTAAAAAAATAATGAAAAATGTTCTCCAAATATTCCTTTTTGTTCTATGCTCTCCGTTTTCTGTTTTCTGTTTTTTGTTTTCTGTTTCCATTTTCAAGAGGAGATGTGGAGTGCCTCGAGATCGGGCACCGTCTGATCGCGGAATGATTTGCTGGTTTCTCTTCCCCGCACTCTCACCGTTCGCAGAGCTTCATCGAAGATAATCAAGCTGCAAAGATAAATCTCGAAGTGATTTTCGATTTCCAAGCATTTAGAGGTACTACGTTCCCTCAATCCGTTGTTTTCGCTTGTTGTTTTCGATCTTTCCGTGATAAAAACGCCGGTTTTTCGTTGATTTTTTTTTTTTTTTATCTTTTGAGGAATATTAGTTAGTGTTCGTGAAGTGATTCTTGTTGTTAATCTTGGAAATTTATGGGTTTTATGGAGATTTAGATTGTGTTGGTTGAGGGTTTGAATTATATACTTCTTTTTTTTTTTTTAAGTTATTTCATTAAAAGATGGTAACTTGATTGAGGATTCTTTCTTCCTAGATTTTTATTTTTATGCTTGAGTTCGTAACCCTTAGATTGGGTTTAGGAAGCACATTTGATATTTTTGTCGAATTTTTTAGTAAAAGTTTGCTGAATCTAAATGGAATTGATTTAGGTTTTCTGAAGATCTGCTTGAGGACAGCGTTGTTGTTCCAAATTTTTCCTGAAAAATTTCTGATTCTCTGATCAAATGATCTGTAGAAACTTTTTTAGCTACATGAATCATGCCAATATTAGAATTAATTTTTTTCATTGGTTCTTTTAAGATCTATTTGAGTATTTGATGTTTGTAGCTGATCATTGAAGGTAGGAAGCTGCCTAAATTTTATTTTCCCTCTTGTTATTTCAGGATTTTGTTTATATATTTGTTGTCTATCAAATTAAAACCCCATCACTAGAATAAAGAAGGAAGAAAAGAAAGATTACCATATGGGTATCACTGAAAATGCGAAAAGAAGAGTTGCATTTGTGCTAATCGATGGTCTTGGAGATGTGTCGATTCCGAGGTTCCAGTACAAAACACCTCTTGAAGTTGCCAATACCCCGAATTTGGACGCCATTGCTTTTGCTGGAGTCAATGGTCTCATGGACCCTGTTGAGGCGGGATTGGGATGCGGCAGTGATACTGCACATCTTTCTCTACTTGGTTATGATCCTAGGATCTATTATCGAGGCCGGGGAGCTTTTGAGTCTATGGGTGCTGGATTAGCCATGGCACCAGGAGACATCGCCTTCAAGGTTTGTATCTTCCATTGTTTAAGTGAGCATTGTGGGTAATATCTTTTCTTCGATTGAGAGGAAATCGAATGCTTGTATTTTCCTTTTTTATACTCAATCTATATTTCGTGTTCTTATATGAAATTATGAAACTCTGAGATTAACTCGTACTTATCTTGAAATCCAGTCAAACTTTGCCACTTTGGATGAGAGCTCTGGCATTGTGACAAGCAGGAGAGCAGATCGGCATTTCGAGGAAGAGGGACCGATTCTTTGTGCAGCATTAGATGGCATGAAGCTTCCATCCTTCCCAGAATATGAAGTGAGAGTCAGGTGATCTCACCTCATCTTTACTCTAAATGAAATTGAGCATGCACTTGAATCAGATCAATTAATTTACTGATCATAACAGCATCGATTTTCATTGAAACGTTGATAGACAGCTTTGAATAATTTGCTGGGCACTGTAGATTGTCTTCTAGTATCTACATTCTGATTATATCTGCTAGGTTTTTTGTTTCCTTAATACTTTGCTCATGCTTAGATGGTCCAATTAATGCACATACATGTGTACAAGCTGTTCCACTAGCAAATTCAGAAAGCACCGAATCCATGCAAATTTGGAGAGCTAAAGAAATAACTCAATAGGAATCCTTCTGTAGACATGAGTTAATAATCAGCGTCTTTGGTGAGCCTCGGAGGTTATTATTGCTTTTTATGAGGATGATTCTTTCAGTCATCAATTTTATTAGATTCATTATACTTATACATGTTAAACTTTTGAAATGAGTTGTTGACACCATTGAATTGTGGTCTTGCACATAGCAAGGAAAAAGCTGTGGTTAGTATTCATTTGGGAAGTTTAGTTTGTGCAAATAACATTACTTATTATATTTTATTTGGTTTTAGAAATGTTTCATTTTTTTTATTTGGAAAAGAGCATAACAATAATCATCCTCCATACAGATACGCCACCGAACACAGGTGTGGGGTGGTTGTCAAAGGGCCAAAATTGAGTGGAAATATCTCCGGGACAGACCCATTGAAAGACAACCGCTTACTTTTGGAAGCCAAACCTCTAGATGATACAGAGGAAGCAAAAAACACAGCTTCTGTTGTCAATGAACTTTCCAAAGAAATATCACGAATTCTGGCTGCTCACCCTTTGAATGCAAAACGGGCTATGGAAGGGAAAAACCTTGCAAATGTTGTACTTTTACGAGGTTGTGGGATTCGAATAGAGGTAAGACCATAAAGGTTAATAAATAACTACTATGGTGTATTTCGTTTTTTTTTTATTTCTGTTAAAGTTTGCATGGATGGTGGATTTGTCTGCATGAATTCATCGAAAATATGAACTCTGACATAGTGTTAATAGGTTTCTGCATTTGAGAAACAGCATGGAATGTCTCCATGCATGGTGGCTCCTACCAAAATTATCGCAGGTTTAGGTTTATCATTGGGCATTGACATCCTTGAAGCTCCTGGAGCTACTGGAGATTACCGAACTCTCTTAACATCGAAATCCAATGCTATTGCTATGGCACTTTCTGCTCCACTGCAGCCACCTCCGTGTGTTTTTGTGCCCGGTGAGGACGAACACAAACCCGGTCAATCAGATGGATATGATTTCGGTTTCCTTCATATCAAGGTAAGATTCCTAGTATTGTTATAGTTCATTTGACATTTCAAGCCACTGATTCCCAGCTCATGTCATCAGGCAATCGATGATGCTGGCCACGATAAAGCCACAGTGCTAAAAGTGCGTTGCTTGGAAGCAGTTGACAAAGCAATCAGTCAGCTCGTTCGACTCCTATGGCAAGCCGAAAAGTCTGGCAAATTCCAATATTATCTTTGCGTTACTGGGGATCACTCGACACCGGTGGAATACGGAGATCATAGTTTTGAACCTGTACCATTTGCATTATGCCAATTGAAGGACTTCGTCAGTGTTGTTGGGGAGGCCAAGGTGTTAGAAGCCTCTCTTGATGCTTTCGCACTCCCTTCAATGGATGCTGGTGAAGACTTGATTGAAGATATCGAATTTCCCGGGAAATTTATGGAGTCATCAAAAACTCCTTGTGGTGATTCAGTTTGTGAATTCAGTGAACTTGCAGCAGCCAGGGGGTGCCTCGGCCGGTTTCCGGGGAGCGAGATGATGGGGATAATCAAGAAGTTCATGAAGCTGAAGAATGAATAATTACTTTTGAGAAATTATAAAATGATGCAACCTGCTGGAAATAATTGAAAGAATGAAACTTACAAATGCTCCAGAAGGAATTTTATCTCTCTTCTGCGGTAATTTGGATGTGTTCTTGCATATCTTAGCCATGTATGTCTCCATGAAGTATATTTGCATGGATTTGTAATAAAACTACCATTTTACCCTCGCTCCTATTTCAAGAAGAATATACAAAACATATATCTTGTGCGATTTATTTTTACCATAAGGGCATATATGCAAACCTAATACTTTTGTGAGGGTAAATACATAAACATAATTTTTACAGGGACTATATTAAATTTTTATACATTTAAGCATACTAAGGGGCCGTTTGGTTCGGAAGTGAATTATCGAAGTGGTGGAAGTCTAGAAGTGACACTTCGGTGGAAGTGAACAGTTCAGCTGTAACTATCCACTTCAGTGTGTTTGGTTCAAACTGAAAACTGGATTTCGGATACCACTTCCTGTGTTTGGATGGTTGAAGTGGGGATATGATCACCACTTCGGGGATAAAGTTGCCTTTTAAAAATACTTTGTACATCACATAATTAATTTAATACCATGTTATTAAATTAAATTAAATCGGTTAATATATTATGCTTAATTATTAATTAGTGAAAGTAGTTATTTAATTATTTTATTACCATGATAATAATTATTCTATTTATCATTCAAAAATATTGCAAAGTGAGCTGAAGTGGTGACTTCGGGACTTTTCCAGCTGAAGTCAGACACCGAAGTGGCCGAACTCAGAAGTTGTCACATCATCACTTCCGGGTTCAAATCAGTGAAACAAACACACTGAAGTGGGCTGGAAGTGGGTGCCCACTTCGATGAAACAAACGGCCCCTAAACGAAAAACATCAGTAGCAAGTGAGGAATGAATGATGTGTCTATATTTCACTGCTATATCTGCATTACAAGTTTGACATTTCTCTGAATAATGTAAATTATGGATGTATAAAAACATCGTCAAAATGTACAACAGAAAAACAATGTTGAATGACAGATTTGTTGTCAGATTGCCTTCGCTAGCCATTGTGGAAGTGACAAAGAATCCTTCATCCCAAGTTTTGTCAGGAAGACAGCGTATAGAATATGCAACAAGAATACGAAAAATCCACAGTTGAGAAGAAGCTGTCGCAGAAGAGATCCGAATAAAAAGTTCCATAAGGAAACTTATGCACATGATAAACTCAGTAATGCTCATACCGCAAAAACTATTATCATATCTTACCAGAGTTCCAAATATTCCATATATTGCATCCATAGATGGAACAGCATTCACTCCTACGGCCATTAGGATATACGTGAGTGAAGCATGAATGTTAATGGTGATCTGCAGGTGAACGGGAGTCAAGAAACCAGTTTTTATTTTTACAGAGTAAAACAATGTATTTGAGAGTATTTTACCAACTCGAGAATGTTTTCTCGTATTAAGAATGAGGATACTAAGACATAACCGATGGCACCCAATGCACGAACCTACAAAATTAGAAATCTCCATGATACAAATAGAAATGCAGAAATGTATCAATGATCTTTGATAAATGAGGTATGAACAGGGGAATTTACAATTGTGCAGAGTACAATCGAAAGACCCCAATTTGCACCCAATCTGCCACAACAAGAGTAATGCATTGAGTGACCAATGTCTGAACCAGTCAGTCGTTTACTCCTTCAAGAAATATAAATGAGAGTCCTCACCTCCATAAAGAACCCATGGCAAGACCAACTAATCCATGCATAAGCTGCAGAGTAAAATAAGACAGTGAAAAGGCTATATATTTTGGCAAGTATGTCACTGTCTACTTAATTTGCTTGGAACAAGTAAAGACTTTGGCAAAGCAATAACAAATGCATGAAATAAAATGATTATCTTCCATTTTACATGTTTGCCAAAGAGATAAACTAGAATGGATCATTGACCATTTCAAAGGAATTAATAAACAAAAGTATCATTCTGAATGATAATTCGTAAATCATCAGACAAGTAGATCTAGAATTTTAATTTAGTTTCCATTCTAATAGTGTCTCAATTTCTCAAAGACCATCAAGAAATTATAAGCGAGGTCCCTGTCAACTAAAGAATGAAAAGGATTCTTGTATTTCTCACCATATAGGTAGACGCCTTAACTGGCCCAGATAAAGTGAACAATAGCATGGTCGTAGCCACCTAAAAAGAGAAGGTATTGTTAACAAGTCTAAAATCGACATTCTTAAAAGGGTTTGTATTGCAAGCATAGAGACTAACCATGGTTTTTCTGCCAGCAGCCAAACCCCATCTCATTGAAGAAATGACTATCGGCAATGAGAAGAAACAACCAAAGTAATTCTGCAAGAGTAAGTATCTGTTTATAAAGTTATTAACTTCAGGACTCAGATTGTAAGCGAAAAAAGAATATTGACTTGAAACACAGTTAGTGGTCTGATTAGCAAAAGCCAAAGTAGGCTCTAAGTTACATTCATTCACTTGTGAAAAGAATTACAAAAGTCCAATTTAACATTTAAGAACCTGACCATAATTTGATTAAGAACAACTGAACTTCAATTGAGTTCCTAAATGCAAGGACAAGGCACCCTCCTGCATTAAGTAAAACACGGCACTCCAACAACTTTGATTTAGCTTTGAGTACATCTAGCTCACCATTCTTCAAACGCAAGCAGACATCTCAAGCATTACGAAGTTTTTAAACTAAGGAAAATGACTTTCACACTCAGCATGAATACTAATCAAGAAAAATCACGTGTGTGTGTGTGTGTGTTTATATAGGGATTCATAACCAACCTCGATAACAAACCACCCCATAACTCATTCCTAGCAAAGTTCATATCTTTATCAAGAAATAATTACTCCTTCACCGCCAATACATCACAATATCATAAAGAAACAATAGTTCATTAATAATAAAGGTCAAATCTTTCCGTGCCACAACTACTCCAATATCTTTAATATATCACATTATGGAATTTTTATACTAAATAAAATAAAAGAACACCGTATAACAGATGAATTAACTCATTCATTTCCTCCTGCAAATCCAATATATCACAATATCAAAAAAATAAAGAGCCACATTTTGCACTAAATAGGAATCAAGACAAAAAAATATAGTGAATTCATAACCAAATAACAGATACATTTACTCAGTCCTGGTAAAGTTCAAATCTTTTCTCAACTCCTACATCTTCAATACATCACAGCATCAAAAAGAATCCAAATTTCACACTAAATATGAACGAAAAATCAAGAGAGAGAAAAAAACCAAACAGTGAATTCAAATCAAAACCCACCTCAATGGCGAGTGAATTGCTCAACAAATAAGCAAGCCCAGCAACAGAGGCAAACATGGCGCATTCAACAAGCCGCAAGGTCTTCCTATAAACCTCCCCATTTTCTCCCAAGTCCTCCACCACCTTCTTCTTCTCTGCTTCATGGGCATGCTTTTCAGCTCTGCCGATAAAAGCCCTGGTGCTTAGGGTTTTCAATCTGGGCAGTTTTGGAGCAGAGATTGGAGGGAATGGGGAGACTCTGAGGAGGAGATAAGGGTGAACTTTGGAGTGAGAGAAGAAATGAAGAGAACGCCGAGGAGGTGAAGAGGAATAGAGAGCCGAGAGAACAGAGATTGACATGGAGAACGTTTTGGAGAGTAGAAGACTCCAAGGTCATATTTTTAGGGTTTCCCAACATTTCCCAAAACTCTCAACTCTTTTTTAATAATTATTATTTAATTTTTTTCGGATTAAATTTTTGATAAATGACTGAGGTTTGGACTTGTTTCATTAAAGTTACCAAGTTTCAATTTGTATCAAAACAGTTACTACAATTTGATTTTGTTTCTCCGGCAGGTGACCAGCGAGTAACCACATCCATCATGCTGACGTGTCGACAGAAAAAAACACAGTCAGCCTGATGAAGCCATGTCACCAGGATGCCACATCAGCATTTATCCACATAATCTAATTTTTTACCACCTGGTGATGTAGATAAGTATTGATGTGGCAACCGGTGGTGTTGACAAAATGCTGATTTATTTTAGCAGAATAAATTCTAAAGAGGGTCAATAGGGGAAATAAATTTACAAAAATTTTCACTTTCTTGAAAAATTTTTAAAATCGATTTAATTTAAACATAAAAAATATACTAAAATAGAAGAAAGTGATATTTCCTCCGTCTCGAAACAAATGAATATTTGAAATAAATAATGTCAATCTATATATATTCACTGAGATGTAAAACATTATATCATTTATTTGTTTCTTTTGTTTCATCTTAAAAATAAAAAAAATAAAAAGAAGAAGAATTGAACTATATTTATTTAAATTTATAAATTCACTCTTAAATTTATAAATTTGATGATAGGAATGTTTAAATAAATAATTTTTTAAAAAAATATGTGAGTCAAAATCATTTTTTTTAAATTACATATCAATAATTACCCACTTTGTTAGGAGTATGCAAGTAATTTTGCCCACACACACACACAGATATATATATATCCCAAAATAATTAAATAAGGAATAAGAATAAGAAAACAAAGTGGCTTTATTTGAGTACAAGAGGTTCATGTCCATAATTAATGGATGTGAATGATCATTGAACATAGGAAAAAACACTAGCCATTAATTAATTACAAACAATTAACATATATATATATATATAGGATAAGAGAATAAGGGTATTTAAAGTGGTCTGAGTTAATCACTAGATTTACTAATTACTACTTCAAGATATTTGAAAAAGTAAAAAATGAAAATAAAAAAGTTTGTGTTGATTCTTTGATCAGTTCAAGTCTATATAATATTCAAATAAAAAGAAAGAATTCAATATATTCTCCAAATTTAAAAATATAACTGATAACAACTTCAAGATATTTAATTCACAAAGTTAAACCACACCATATATTTTTTTTTTTTTAGTTCTTTGAGCTCAAATCTATCTAAAATTCACAAAGAAGAATATAAATATAACCAAAAAAAAATTATGTTTGATCAATTTGCATAACAAAGAAAGACTTATATATGATTGAACTGCATGCACCCAATTTAAACTTGATTTTCATGGATTTTGTAAGATTAATATTTTTATTGAATTTTGAAATTACAAATATATATACCCCAATAACATTCAGATTTTAACATATTTATTTCCTACTTAAGAATGGATTATCACACTGATCATTGGAGTATATATATGTCAAAAGATAATTATTTTTCTTCTCCTGAATACCTTAAAATTTCAATTATGAAAATATTTTTGTTAAAAAATAAATACATTCATATATATATATATATATAAAGAAAATACATGAAGCAATGTAATATTTTTATGATGCGGTGGTCTTAAACTTAGGAGACATGAATGCATGGTGGTTATAAGCAAAACATGGGCATCTACATTAATATTGCATGTTTATGAGGCCCCATTAGACAAAGAAGAGAACATAATCTCCAAGACAAAACCTCATTCCCCCTGGCTTGCTATCTCATTCTTTTCTCTGTGATCAATGAATCCCACTAAATTCCAAGCACAACTTGTGGCTTGTTATTATTTGATGATTAGCATGCAAACCAACATGACATGATGTACAATCTTGGCATATTATTATTAACATCCTCATTTTTTTTCCTTTTTTTCTTTTGTACATATCCAAGGACATTGATTGTACCACAAACATAACAAAAGGAAAAAAATAATTGGTCATATTCTTTAATATATAGATACTTTATGCTTCATATGTAGAGCAATCTCTATGGGTCCCTTGTCTTGGATCATGCTTCTATCATTAATGTCAATTCTCCAATTATATCTCCATCATCTTCATCTTAATATATATATATATATATATTCTCACATATATAGGTCCTGCTATTTAAATACATATAAACCGATTCATTTGGATATGTTTATAAAATTAAATAAGTGATCAACTTATCTTTTTAGTATTGTTCCAAAAAGTAGTTCTTTTTTAATTATTCATCCATCCATCCATCTATATATATATATATATATATATATATATATATATATATAAGTGCTTCTCCCTACTCTTGCTTTCTTGCGTTTTTGATACAAAAACCTAACTTGAATCACATGCTTTTCATTCTCACACTACCCACGTACACAGACATATTCTTCTTGTGTGTAGCGCTAGTGTGTACTGCTATTCTCAAATGCATAATGTGATGCGCATGCATGTACTTTCCAACATGCATATAACCGGACAACACCACATCAAGCCACAACAAAGTGCATGTTACTAAAGTTACATATATATATATACACACACACACATACAACAGGATGATGCCGCATGGATTTATTATATATACATATATTCTATCTTTCCACAGTGCACCCATGCATGTGCATGCATGGGATATGACAACAGTACTCTTGGAATAATTAAAGCTGCAATGCAAGCATATATAAGTGTTTATTTGGAGATGCATCAATGGTGGAGTACATGTATGTACTTGCCAACATCTATTAAACAACATTCACTATCTAGTACACGTGTAGCGAGCTAGAATTATTATACATATATATATATATATTTTCTAAATGATTCCATGAATGCATGCAGGGTATATGAATATATAACAATAGTCATGGTCCATGGAATAATAAGTAAGGCTGCAATGCATGGGTGTTTGGAAATGGAGCAATGGTGGTGGAGTGCATGTACTCTCTCTTTTTTTTTTTTTTAAGTGGAATCAAAAGGAGTGGATCAAGCAAAGAGAGCCATTGGTGGGGTTGTGGGAGCACATGAAGTAGCTAAAAGAAGAAAAGGTGGTGAAGATGATCAAAAGTTGCTGTCTTTCTGTGCATGGAGCCTTCTCATCCATCCATGCAAATCCATGCAGTCTATTATGCATGTACTTACGTAGATGATGATTGAACAGCTTTAACTCTCATGTGTCTTTATTATTGTGACAGTGACAATATAACGTAGGTCCACTTGGATGCTCCATGTTTGATATTAGTTTTGCATATATGATCAAGACAAATGAGGAATAGTGTGCTTAATCTTTTCCCTTTGTTATATATATGTTTTGGTTTTATTAAACCATGCATGCACATGCATGCATGCATGCATGAAAGCATGGCTTGAATTATTCATGATTAGTGCTTCTTATTATTGGATTCTAGTTGATTGCTTTTTGATTTGTTGATAATTATTGAGGTTGATATATTAATTAAGTTTGGAGAAGAGTAGTTAAAGTGTATATATTAGAGCATATGCATGATTAGAAATAACGGTTAAGAGAAGAGACTAGTGTTAGTGAAAGTTAGTTAATGATGAGTTGGATAAAAGAATAAAGGTTAACGTAATTATAATAAAGAGTGTTTTTTTTAATGATACTAATTATGAGAAAGTAAAGGAAAAGAAGATATGAAAAGGAGGAGTTGTTTGTAAAGCTTGGCTTTTGTTTAGTTTTGTTTTGTTTTGTTTTGTTTCTTAGTAAGTAATGAAAGCATGCATGAGTTGGAAGAAGAATAAAGCTAGCTAGTCATATATGTTAATTAACCAGCTAAATTAGGCTTTACTAATGATAATTAATAGAAAGAAAATAAAGTGATTGTTAGACTTTAAACAATGAATTAATGAGGAGGAAATGTTGTATAATATATTGGCCTTTCTTTTTTTCTCAACTTAATAGAGATAATGAATGCAAGAGATGGACATAAGAATAAAGGTATAAATAAAGAGTGATCTTGTGATAATCAAGAGAAAGGAAATGAAAGTGATTAAACTTTATAAATTAATGAGAAAATCTAAGACATGGTGATCTTGAGTTGATCTTTGAGTTAACTTGAAGAATGAAAAAAAAACTATAACTAAAGGAAGAAGAAAAGTTGTCTAAATTGTGTTTTATTTTGACTCAACTCATTGGATAAAAAAGGAGTCAGATGAGTGAATGTTGTAAGCTGTCATTGTTCTACCGGTCAGTCTGCTTCATATGATAAATTCTTAAAAGGTTATTAGGCCACTGTAAATGATACACCCCCATATCTACTTATTTTTTTTGACAATGCTTGCCATTTTTATCAAAAGAAATAAAAAATAAAAAAAAAAAGGTTGGATCTTCATGATTAGATACATCAAACATCAGACAAGAATAAAGCTAGGGTTTTGCATTGCTAGCTAGCTTGCACCCACTCACAATTAAGACAAATTATAAGACATATATATATCATTTTAATTGCCTATCTTCAACATCACTTTTTCCCTTGATTAATTGGAGAGATGAAAGCAATGGTTAAAATTAAATGTCAATTAGGTGATAAAAAAAAAAAATTGCCGTACTACATGAAAAGTAATTTTAATATCGGAACCTTAATTACCTATATATTTTGGGTTGAGTTTAAACAAATTTTTTTATCTGTGTATTTCTAAAATTATGACACTTAAGCAGTGGCGGAACCAGAACATTTATGATGCGGGGTCAATAAGTGCAATATTATCATATGTACTACATACAAACATATTTATCTATATATAACAATTATAGTTAAACCATTATATGAAGTACAAATAAACAAAAAAAAAAGTTTATAATACAAACCATATATATTACCTGAAAATGAATAAAAAAATACATCATTTCTAACGTTACTATAAAAAGATATTGTTTCTCACTTTTTTCTTGAACATATTAAATGCAACATAACAAAATAAAAGTAAAGTTATGTAGAGATAAAAAACAAAAAAATTTCATGTGCTCCTACAATAAGTCTCTTAACATAATATTGTCATTTATAATACAAGCAAGTCATGTATATGTTTATAAATACAGTTAAAACATTATAAAAAATACAAATAACCCCAATTTTTTAATTTTATGAGGTCAACCTAGTTTTTTTTACTTATTATATAAATATATATTAAAAAATTTTAAAATTTTTGTGGGGTCACCTGACCCCACAGAACTATATGTAGCTCCGCCCATGCACTTAAGTACAAAAACCTAATTCTAGATATTTCATGTCAAGTTTGAGGATTTTTTTTTCTTTTGTTTATATATTTTGGAAAATAGGTACATTTGTCTTAATTAGTTTGCTATAATCTAACTTTAGCAATTTAAGCCTACACAATTTAAATTCATTATATTATAACACAAACTTTTAAAGGTTAACCATGTAATGAGACTTAGTTTTGGAGATATAAAAATTTAAAAAAAAAAAAGAAAAAAAACTTTTTCATGGTTATAATAGAATTTAAGATTCAAAAAGTGTCTAAGCATGAATAAATAAAAGAATGCACCTTTATCTTTGCACCATTATTTTTTCAAGAGAATCTCATAATCAAACTAATAATCTTATAAAGTGCAAGCTTTGATCCAATTGTATTCTTACATGAAATGAAGACAAATGCATGCATAGAATCATACACAAAAAATTAATGAAGTAAGGAAGAAGAGAAGAATATATCTATATAAATACATACATGAAGTTAATTAATTTAATTTGAGTTAATATCAATAGTGTGTTGTTTTAAGCAACATAAGAAAAGAGTAGTGGGGCATGGTGGAGAGGAAGTTGGGAGGAAAAGAGGAGCAAAAGTGACATGAAAGAAAGACTTGAATGGACAAAGGAGGACCTTTCTTTGGTAGGTAAAATTCCTAAAAAGAAGGTTACAACATTGAATATATATATATATATTATTTAATTATTTACATTCAAAAAACTTGAAAAAAAAAAAAGTTGGAGGGATTGATGGCACACAAGTTTAGTGAAAATAGTATCCCTTCTTTTGTGATTGTCATTATTTGTGGAATCCCTTCTCTATTAATTATTTTCTTTTTGAACCAATTTATACATTGAAAAGTTCTTTGTATCAGTATTGATGGATGATGGAGAGATTTTCTTTATATATATATATATATATATATAAATTAACTGTCTTCTTGATTCAATCAAATCTAATTCAGAGTCAAATGATTGCAAGTTCTTTTGTTGTATATTTACTTGGTAAAATAAAAAAAAATGATATTAATTAATGTTATCATTAAGGAAAGAAACATATAGTTCATAATCATGAACCTCAATCAACACTAAAACATATCATTCAAAGAAGAAAACTCTACACAATTAAATCATGAGAATCATATATATATATATGATTATTCAAGCAAGACTTAAACATCATTCAGAGAAGAAAACTGGATCTACACTATTAGATCATGAGAGGATATAATATTACATCTCAATACCAAATTAATCATCATGAAAACATTAATTCCTTATTTAACACACATAGCACTACTCATGACTCAAACACCAAAGCAAATCAATGCCACACTTAACAATGCATGAAATAAACATCTTCATGTTATTCCCTCCAACATATATATAATTCTACTAACTACAACAAAGCACAAGTACTTCTTATCAAGTTTACAATGAACAACAACATATATATATATATATATATATATATATGAAGATATATATAATATATAATAAAAGATATAAGAGGAAATTACAAGGGAAGTAGGCAATGATTGTTAATTAGACTGCATGGCTCTCAGGGTAAGAGAGATGGCTCTCATGGAACTTAGCAATGAAGTCAGTAGTCATCATATCGACACGAGGATCGCCGATCAAATTATTAACGCCGTCCTCATCGCTCGGTCGAACTTTGCTTGTGTACCTTGGCTCGCAATCGAAATCATCGTATCCATTGGAGAAGCTAAAACAAGAGAAAAAGGATGAAGATTTTGATGATGATGATGATGATGATGATTGGCTTCCTCCCATTCTTCTTCTCTTCACAACAACTGTGAACAATTTGTGTATATGAATATATGAATAGGTGTTGTTTGTTGGTTTTGCTAATGTTTGTTAAAAACAAATACTTGGCTTCAAGTTGGAATGGAAGGGGAGGAGCATAGGGATGATGTATTTATAGGGGAGTTTATAAGGGAATGAGAGATTCTATAATATGATGGATGGAGAGGGCATATGGAAGGTAGAGGAATTGGTTGTAATTAAATTATATTCCTTTACAATAATAATAATAATAATAATAATAATAATAATAATAATAATAATAATAATAATAATAATAATAAGCAACATAATTTTGAGTCCTCTGCTTTTCAACTTTGACCCAAACATGTTCTCTTGAGCACATATGATGATAGTGTATTCTTGTTCCTGCTTCTCCTTAGGTCTCTTTGGTTCTTTTAAGGGTAGTTAGTGGAAGAATTGGGGTTTTTGTTTGTGTTTGTTAGGGTTTTGAGATTTTTTTTTTTTTTGTTATTTTTGGATTTTTTTTTTTTTTTTTTGGGATTGTTTGACGTATACATGGGAAAAGAAAATTTAGATATTTTTTTTTGTTTGGTTAGACTTCTAGAATATGTTCTAGTTTTTAGTTACCGATTAGTCTTATCACTATTTATTTTATTAGATGCGCATATTTATGGTATTACTAATCACTAATTTAGAAAAAAATTAGGATTATAATTTTTTTTAGGATTTTGAATTTTTTTTTTTTGATGTTATTTATATTTTTCCACGTGTTTGATGTAGACTTTAGAAAAAAAATCGAGAGATATATATTTGTTTTATTAGAATTGTAGAATATGTTTGGCTTTCCATTACTAATTGATCTTATCTTGATGAATATTGTTTTATGCATATCTTTACAATAATGTTAATCATTGATTTAAAAAGAAGTAAACCTTAATTTTAATATAAATGACTGGAAAAAGTATAAAATAAATATCTTAGTAAATAATCAAGTGAAATTTTTTGTTTAGCATCTTCATCGTAACTTTAGAGAACTGAGATCTGTTTGCAGATAAATTTAACTATAAAATATTTTCACATCCGTAACGAATATTTCTTATTTATTTGGATACGCCGCAGAAAAGTACAAATGAAAATATTTCTTATTTATTTGGATACGCCGCAAAAAAGTACAAATGAAAATATTTCTTATTTATTTGGATACGCCGCAGAAAAGTACAAATGAAAATAGCAGCTTGAAAAATTTACAAATGAAAAGAATAAACAATTAAACCATGAACAACCACACTAATTTAAGCAACACTTTTTTATAAATTAACAAATATATAAAGAAAAATACTCTAAATCACAGCTAGAGCTTTAAGAGGAAAAAGGTTAGGGCATGGTCAAAAGAGAGCTTTTGGGGTTCCTTTTGAATTGGTGCTCTTGAGCACTAATTGGTTGGGGTTAGGGTTTCATATTGCATGGAATGCTAGCTGTTTTTAAGCTTTCTGGTTCTATTGGAGACCAGCTAGCTGCTAAGTCCATTTCATGGTTTGGCAGGTATTATGCCCAATCTTAGAAGAAATCAATCCAAAGATTATAATTTATTATTTTTTTCCCTTTTGCTTTTGTCTATTTATTAATTAATTAGAGTATAAAGTTTGTCGGGATAGCCCGACAAAATACAAACTTGCTCTTATCTATTATTAACATCTAGTTAAAAAAAAAATTCTGTAATCTAGTAAGGGTAAAATCGTACGAAACTTTTATTTCGCAATAAATGTGGTTCTTATAAAAAAAAAATTTAAGTAAAAAAAACCATGTTTTAATGGAAAAAAAAATAAAATGGAAATAAATGATTTAATTGATAAAAGTGAAATTTGAGGATTAGAGGCTAGTTGTGGGGAAATACCTGGAAGGTTAAAATTGTGATTCTCCCCAAAAAAGCTTTTTTCTGGTTTTTATTTTATTTTTTTATTTTTTATTTTTTATTTTTTTTAGTATAATGGACATAGCTAACTACAAGGTTCATTGAATGGTTTGGTATTATACCCAAACTAAGTAGAGGAAATCAAGGCAAAGATTTTATTTTAATATTTTTCCCCCCTCATTAGCTTTTATGGATTTATTAATTAATGAAAGCTTGGTGCTTGCTTGCTGTAATCACAATGCTTAGAATCTTAATCATGAAAAAGCCTTAAATATGGTTTGGTAGGAAAGTTCTACATGTGTGGGCTCTTGAGATTCCTCCTTGCTATATAGTACATGTACCTCCATTTGAAAATATTAATTAGGGTTTATCTTTGAGGACATAATTAGGGTTAGGGTTAGGGTTAGGGTTAGGGTTTGGCTTTGGGTTAAACTAACTTGGCATTCAAATGAGCAATAGAATAGTTGATTTGTTTGGTTGGCTGCTGGTGAATTACTTTGATAAGATGAATCAATTACCCACAATCATTTATGTGCTCACAATTGAAAATTGATTAAGATTATGATTTCAATTTTCAAACCCTAAATATGCCGTTTATGAGAACTTTTGTATAAGCAAATAAAATATCATATTTTTATTCTGGATAAATAACCTTTATAAAGTTATAGTTTAGCTTAAATTCACCACTAACTTTAGCTTTTTATTTTAATTAATTTTAAACAATAATTTTTAAGATTTAATGCAATGTGCAACTTTCATATCATTTATCATCAACTAAACTAAATTTTAAACACCCCACATAATAAGACAAAAAAAAAAATCATCCCATATAATTAAATTACAAATTACTTGAAAGAATACTATAAGCGATAAATAGAAAGAAAAATAAATAAATAGCAAATTTGTATTTATTTGATAACACTTTTATTTATTTTGTCATTGACCTTACCATCAGTTTATCAGGGCAAAGTACTAAAAGTTCTATAAGAAAATAATCATCTCCCCTCCCATGTTTTATTCATTCTCACAAGTCACAATCACTTGCTTAAATAACCCAAATATCTATCACTTAAACCGACACCTATTAATTAATACCACATATTATACAAAGGATTCAAGTTACCATCTAAAGGGTATATGGTTCAATTTGGTAAAATAAAAGATTCAATAAAAATCAAGGCTAAATTATAGGGATTTAAAACATATTTTACTTTGGAGCCAAAACCCATATAAGCCCAAGCCTAAAGTGGAATATTATTAGAGGGTAAGAAGGAATTAGAATCATTCGTTCATTAATTCAAGGAGAAAAAGAAAATGGTCTAGACGTTAAGATAAGGTAAATAATGCCTTTGGTTTTGAGTGTACTCACCAAACCTAATGGTACCCTGGATATTGGATATTTTTTTGTTGGCAATATGAATTGTCCAATCTAATCTAAATGAATCTCTATCCCCGGATACATCGATCTTTTACCGTGGATCGAACATGACCGAAAAATATTCGAGTTAATCCTGAAATGCAATCAAAGGATAATAAAGAATTTATTAGCATCATAAAATGGGTTTTAACAGCTTGATTTTTTGCATAATAGAGTTTCCAAGAATGTTTAAGGGGACAAAAAGGAGGTTAATAGACTAGAAACTTTTGTGCTAATACTAACCAACTTTGTACCAACAAATTGTTCTGAAAGGACTTTGGTGGCATTGTGTCAATAGATAGTTTGAAAAACAAAGATGTGATTGGTATCTACTCAGAAACCACAAAAATTCTAGAAAAAATAAAATAAAATGACAAGCAGCAACGATATTTTTATGTAGAAATTGTGATGAACAAGACACCAAAAAGAAAATGAGCACATTCCTCAATTAATTTTGTGTCAAATTCTATGTCTTTCTTTCTTTATTGTTGAACTTGATCAGGAAATAAAAGGCCCTCATGAAGCTAGCAATAATGTTTTTCTTCCATGGAAATTAGCAGACAAAGCTTCGGTATAAGTTCGGATTGCAGGTATATCTTCCAAAAAGATCAAGATTCTTTAAGACAAATACCCTTTCTCATCATATGACAATGACAAAAGGTTTGCGGAACAATAATAATTAAGAATAGTACCTACCTTGTTTTTCTTGATAAAACAGTTTGATGCATGTAACTACTAACTAGACCTCCTACAAAGTGAAGAAAAAAAAAACATCAATTTGCAATTGCTGAGAAAAAGCTAACATCAATCAATTCTATAAAGAACATGAGAAACATAACTAAGAATTCACCTTCTAGTGATGAGATTGAAGAACACATGAACACAAGATTTGTTCATTACTGTTCCTATTTGTTACAAGGTGGGTGGTTGTCAATCAAGTCCAGGATCGTATGCTTGGGACCCCCAAACACTGGGTCATGCCATGCTCAGAGGAACACCCATAGTGCATCAGGATCAATGCAACAATGAACTTCCTAGATTTCCATTTTGAAAGGCTGCTGAGGAATACATAGGGGGGAATCACTTAGGGTAATAGGATGGATAGATTCTTCTAAACAAATATCACACTGCAGGAGTTGTCAATATGCATACTGATAGTGGTCAAAAAATTAGCCAAGTGTTATTCTCCACAGTTACCAATCACTTCAGAGCAAGAATGTGATCAAATAAATATGGCATGCAAACAGCAAGTCAGCTACGTGTTATCCTGTACTGTTACCAATCAATAGGGAGCAATTCAATGAATAGATAGAGATGTGTTTGTTTGTTTATGCATGTGCGTGTGTGATATGTTTGTTTATGCATGTGCGTGTGTGATATCAATAGAATAGCCAAAAAAACATTAAAGTATACCGCATTAAAGTTGCTTCGATCAGGTGAAAGTTTATCAGCAAATTTTCCCAGCCCTTGTCCCATCCTTGTTGTGGTCATACCCTGATAATAAAATATCAGCAATACAGCATTCAAACAAAAAAAAGAGAGAGGATATTATGTCACATTTGATCTTAAAAGGTAGTGGCTTAAAATTAAGTTCTTGATGCACATCTATAAGTATTAGAGGGGTAAAGCAACAGATCTGCAGCCCCAAAGTGGCTATCTATGACTGCTAATAGGAGGTAACATGCTGCCTATAGGTCAAAGATACTCTGCAGTTCTAGCATCAGAAAAAGTGAAACCAAATTGGCAATCTCGATGGATTCCAATCAATGAATTCCCATCGAAACTAATTCTCTTCTCTTGTTGAAGGATCCATTCCAGTTGAGGGGCTGTCAGCAAAGTACTCTTGATGCTTCACATTCACTCCATGCTGTTCAAGAAACAATGGATGGGCATCAGTTTTCATTTCAAGATCAGTTGGAAAGTGTTTTAAGTGCACAATAAAAGCAAATACGACAGAAAACCAATAGATGGAAATTTAATGAGGAATTACATTCACACACAACAACAAAATTTTAATAAAAGTTTCTTATAAATAAACAGATCATAATTCCAAAGAATACCAAAGGCAGCATAAGCAAAAAGCTGAAATGGTATGTAACTACAATAGACAGATTTTTATTTTGAACTGAACCAAACAAGCTATGCTCCTAGTGGAAAAGTTCATAGAGTTGACAGAGTAAGATTTGGATACCCCTGGTTAGATTAAGTAGGAACCAAGGTGGTTAAATGCTTGAATTACAACTTCTTTTGTTTATACATAAATTTGAAAGATCCTTTGAAACCCAAATGTTTCTCTTAAACAGGTGACATTAGATCTTTTTGAGCCCGTGTCAAGGCTACTATTAAAATTAGCTCTCAATATCAAACAATTCAATTGATCATAGTTTCAACCTGAAGCATAACCTATTAGTCCCAACCAAAATGTATGGTTTGGTTTAAATCATGAACTACATGAATTTGGGAAGATCAGCTGAAGATGGCAGATAAAAGGAAAATAGTAATTTACAGTGGAATATATACATTGGAAAAAAAAAATGATAACTCCATTCATTACTCAGGCAGCAAGAATCATTTTCTCAGATTTTATTTCCTTACATAACCTGAGCAGGAAGGTCAGATTAGAAGCTCATGAATGGAATGGTTTAGTGACTAGATAATGATAATAACTGCTTGAGTAACCAACAGGAAGAAATAAGACAGCCTCTAAGTATTACCTCACGAAGAGCTCTAGAAAGATCATCCATTGTCAAGATCAAACGCTTCTCCTGCAGCGTAGAAAAATATTTCTTAGTATATATATACCCTTCAGCAATAATATTGAGTCTCACGTTTTACCTTCGGCTGCTTGCTTTTGTCTTTGACTGGTGCAGAAAGCCTTGCTTTGCAGTGTCTAATTCAGGAAAACAAAAAGGGAATGAGATGAATGCATGAAAAAAGGAATGATATTGAACATAAAGTTCAATAGAAGCCTTGATTACAGCAAGACGGTTGATATTGAACACATTCCGAAAGCAGACTCCAAAAAGTAAGCAAGCATACTTTAGACACAAAGTTTAATGATTTCACTTCAGAACATTGAAAATTTACCTAATGATTATTGTGGAAGTATAAAGGTAAAACAGTGTAACAAATCAAGGTAAACTATTTAACCCATCCAGAATACCTCACAGAAAGAGGAGGTTCCCATTCACTGTGAAAATGTGGCAATGTCCTCTAGAGATTGAATGCAAACTAGTAAGGCTCTGCACACCATAGATCTACACCTAAATTTTTCCTGCTATCATTGTTTAGTGATAGAAGATACAATCCTATAAAAAATAATCTTATCTGTGGTTGCAAAAAACCTGCAGATGAAAAATTCATATCAAAGGGAACAGCTTTATGAGGATAAACTTCAGGTAAATATTATCTGCATACAAATGGTTACAATGTAAGTAACAACATTTAATTATATGATGTCTTGATTTGTGAGAACATATAAAAAGACCCTAAATAATTAATAAACTACTGCCAACCAATTGATTAACGCCCAAGCCTCAATAGTTTTAGATCTGGAGAACAAATAACTTGAAAACCAATTAGGTTCTGATGTGTTGTTTAGCAACCGTGATGAAATGGAATAAAATCGGTTTAGACTCTCATTGACATGCTTAATTGCAAATTTAGAGTAACAATGATCGTTCCCATTCTCAAATTATTCACATTTGAAGTGAGCAGTTGATAGATTTTATTTTGTTCAGTTTTGTCATTTTTTCCTAACAGCTTTATCTTCTCTCCTTGATAATACTTTGTATCTCCAACAATTTCACTCTCACTCTCTAATTTTATTTTATTTTTAATCTCTCTCAACACCATTTTTTCTCCAACTTTATATCTTTATCAAGATTGAAACTACCAAAATCTAATGATATTCTATTTCTATAGATTTCCAACCCACAACTGCAAGGATTTCTTTTTGCTTTTTAGCCGCTCCGAGTTCTCTTTTCCTTCGCCCTTGGCTTTAAGAAGTTTGGATTTCCAACTTCTTAGATTCTTTCTTGTTTTTTATGTGTTTGCATTTCCCAAAACCTATCTAAACGTTCTTTAGCCCCAACCCAATTGTGCAGATTTTTTTTTTTACTAACAGTCAATTTCTTTTATCTAAACTGACTCTTTTCACACTTTAGATTTGTACCAAATTCTTACCCCAACCAAACCAACGTTTTCCATCAACCATGTTATCTGTGTATATATATCTTTCAAAATTGCACAGACATTAGAATAGCATGATGGGTTGAATGTTGGAATTTCATCTCACCAGCAATGGTTCAAGTCTCCACTCTCGCCACAAATCCATGGGGCGAGAGGCAAAATTGTGTTTTCCAAACTCACTTGCACTCTACATTCATGCTGTGAACTCCCGTGCCATGCTCTTAAACCAAACTCTTACTCCATTCTATTCTCACATACTATATGCCACCTAAGAGTTTTGACTTGTGAAAAAAGTATTATGCCAAAATTCAGATTTTTCTCATGAATGCACACAAACCACGACACTGGCCACAACCTCTAATATAAAATTATACCATTTTTCAAGCATTCTCTGACTTTATCACAATAGGCAAGGACATAAGATCACATGGAGTAACAACTCCCATAGATCACAACTATCGATTCTTTCATCCTCAAGGCAATGAAATTAGGGTGGGTTTAGTTTACTCCTATATAGTTTAGGCCATTTGGGGATTAAGTGGCCAAACATTTGGTTCCCTAAAGTTTTAGTTAGGTCACATTTCATACAGCACTGTAAGTCAATGCGCATGCGGATGATCAGAGCTCAGTTAGAACCCACATAATTAACAAGAAGCATTGGGTGCTGATGTGGTATTATCTCACATCAGCATGCACACGTGGAGCAATTTTTTGATGTGGCACTTGCCATGTCAGCAACTACTGCATGGCACAAAGCATAGACATCAAACTTGCCACACCAGCAAGTATCATATGAACCAGTACATGAACAATGGTGTAGTTTAATAATTTTTTCGAAGTTGAGGGACTGAAATAAATATAATAAGTTGAGATGGGTATACATTGAAGTATTATGAAACTATAGGGGATTCTTTTGACTTAATCCTTATAATGCACTTAGCATTAAAAGCACATTATAATGGCAAATATGATCACACTGAATTCTCTATATTTTTTACAATAAAAAAAATGTGTCACCAATTCAGCCGACTATAATTGTTTCTGGTTATTATTCTAGACAATCCAATTTAAAACTTGTAAATTGAATTCTTTTACTTTGTAATTGTATTCCTTTATAATTATAATATTTTCTTGTCATTATTGCTATCTCAATCTATATCTTATTCATTGAGTTTTCCCATAAAGTCTGTAATTTTTCAGTCTCCAAATGTTATAAATTATTGTCATTTCAATTCCCTACAGTTATACAATTACAATGTCATTTTACACTGATATTAACCTAAATTTATACTCACTTTAGTCCCTCCACTTTGAAAAGGCTAGCAAACCACATTCTTGTTCACATGATACTTGTTGACATGGCAGGTGCCACATCAGCAATTACACCACCTGGCAGTTGTTGATGTCACATCAGCAAATTGCTCTATATGTGCATGCTCATGTAAATGACAACTGTCACCCATGTAATTGTTGGGCCATCTCTGACCATATGAGCATGGATTTAATTAATGGTTTTATTAAAAGTATGACCGAACTAGAACTTTAGGGAAGACATGCAAAAAATGGAAGTCTAGAGACTCAATTGATGATTGCCCCAAAGAAGTGTTCCTAGAACAACTGTCCAAGTATCAACGGGTATCCAGCACTTGAATTTAATGAAAATCGGGTACATGGACACAATGTTACCATTATATATATATAGTCATGTGAATCGCATTTTTTTAGAGGGGCAAAAAAAATTTAGGTACTGTAAACCACATATTAAGTTGCTTTTAAAGAAATAAATTTCATAATAAAGGATTTAAGACATATTAGAATTTAAATTAGAATAAAGTAGAGTTTTTAAAATCATAAAATCCTCTATTTAATTGAAAGATAAGAACCGATTTACAAAGATAAGAAAAATTAAAAAATAAAAAAGATTTAGCTGTAAAACTAATAAAATTAAGATGGAGAGAGAATGAAAAGGGAAACGAGGAAAATCAGAATTTTTTTTCAAATAAGCCAAGGTAAAGTAGGTTCATGTAGCCAACATGTAGACCAAACTTGTCCCCAAGTGTATCATAGCACATCTAAAAAATAAATTACATATCTCCATGAGGACGCATAATTTCTCTTTAAATACTCAGCTTGGGAGTCTATGAGGAGGTAAAATGTTTAATGCATGAAAAAAATGAATAAGAACATTATTAAGTTGTGTTTTTCTGGCAAGCATTGTTAATTTTGGCAGACTCCAACAAATCATGGAGATGGCAATGTACATTCAAATGGCTAGACACGCCTTTCATTTCCAGTAAGAGTTTGTTAATTTGGACTAAAGCAATTCTGTTCACATTTGAAATGTAATCCATAAGCCGCATTGAAAAATGGTGTAGAAAAGGAGGAAAAAGAACTCTATACATACTGAAGAGCATCACTTGCAACATCTGTGATAAACTTCTGAGCAGCTACAGCTACCAACCTTGTTCTGTCAAGATGATAACATAAGACAAGTCCAAATGAGTTTCAGGGAAGAAAACCTAAAAAAATAATAAATGCATTTCTCATTGTCGAAAAATAGAAGCTAAACATCTAGGAACACAAGTAGACATTAAATGATTTCGTTGTATAACTTCTAATGATAAAAGCACGTTCAACTGCTTCACATGAAGCATTTAGCAAGAGTTCCACAGCATGATTTGTAGTAATTTATCAATATTATAAACATATTCAATCCAGAAACAGAATCAAGACACTGCTAGTTGTAAAGGCATACATATCTTCAACAAAAATTAGCACAAACTACATCTGCCACTAGTCCTGAGAACCTAGGCTCATTTCCCCACTCAGTATTGGTCAGCGTCAAAACTTTCTCTAGACCAGACATCTCTAATTTCACATAAAAACACATTCAATTCCCAGTAAAAAACACGGCCCAATAAATTTCCACAAACTCCCAATCACTTTGATTACTGACGAAACAGAATAAGGGCTCCTCAAATCCACCCAAAACCTTCACATCCGCAACAATTCAATCACAATGACAGAAGAATTTGATCGTATTCTCTAAATCGAATATTGAATCAAATTCTAGCAGAGAAACATCAAAAGAGAGAAAGAATACCTACAATCGAAGATCGGGGCATTGAAACCCACTGCGCGCCAAGTAATGCTCCACCAGCTCGTCCGGGATCTTCACCATGAAACAAAACAGACAATCAATTTCACTTTCTTAATCGAAATCGGAGAAAAAATAGGAAAAACACAGAGATCTATCAATCAAGAGATGGACAAGGAGAGAGGAAAGGTTACCGTGGGAGTGTAATCCATGAGGGATGAGAGAAGCTCCGCGAGAGCGGACTCCTCGTCGTGCTTCCCGTCACCACCGGCCGCCGACGAGTTCATCGTTCCCGAGAGAGAGAGAGAGCGAGCGCGTGGAGAGAGGGGGTGGAGTAGGATGGGTTATCGGGTCTATCAAGTTAATGGATTCGGATCCATCGTAACATCAAACCCGATAAAGATGGAGAAATATCATAAACAGACGGTTGGATTCGGCTCGTTGCCTTGGTAATGAGTCGGGTTTATTGGGTCTAATAGGATCCGTTGCAATTTGTAACCCGATAAGAGAGATCGGATTCGTTTCAATAACAAACCCGATTAGGGGGGAAGGATCATGAATGAACGGCTGATTGGGCTGGTTACCTTGGTAACAAATAGGAATGAAAGTGGGGCGGGGAATGCGATCCCGGTCCCCATCCCAGCTCTCCACGGAGCGGAGATTCCCCGGTTTAAAATTTCCTGTGGGAAAAAAATCCCCTCCACTCACTCCCAGCGGGGATCCCCACCCCACGGAAATCCCCGCCCCACCCAAAACATTGACTCAAATTTTTTTTTACAACATGAATATATAAATATTTATATTTATATATAAATATAAAATAGTTAATAAGTTGTATGAAATAATTGTGAGTTCTATTTTATAATATAAAGATAAATTAATGTGCAAGAGTTTAAATGTTTACTGAATTGAAAAAATAATATTTATCACTAAATAAATAATATATAACGTTATTTCAAATTTATTGTTACAATTATATTTAAACTCAGTTATTTTAAATTAAGTTTCTATTAAATAGGAAAGTTATATTTACTAAAACTTATTAATAACTAAAAATATTAACAAATAAATATTTATTGATTATATATATAATATTATATTAATGTTGAAATAATTTTTAATAAATACACTAAAAATTTTTTTTTTTTTTTTTTTTGTTGGGAGATCCCTGCGAGGCACGGGGCGGGGAGAGCATTCCCCGTCCCCATCCCGCCCCGCTAGGCGGGGAGGAATTTTTCTCCGCTCCCCTCCCCGCAAGAGGGATGTTTCGGGGAATCCCGGCCCCGTCGGGCGGGGCCCCGCAGGGAACGGGGATTTCCCGCACCACTTACATTAACAAATCAGGTCTAATTGGATCAACGGTTCTGATTGAATCAAAGGTGCGAGTGTGGAAAGGTTGGTAAAATTATCCTTGGGTCCGTAGTTTGGTTTTAATTTGACATTAGTAGCCTAGTGGCCCTGCATTCTGGATAATTATTTAGTGCAATTTTTTTTTAAGTCAAAATTATTTATTTCAATTTTGAAACCACATGGATATGTTCATAAGTGAGCTCATGGTATCTGAGAAAAAATATTAAAGATAAATAAAATTTATATAATTTAGAAAATAAAATAAATAATTTTTATTTTTTATGACCATCAACCAATATAGACAAATTAATTCCCCCTAGTGATGTATTTAGTGACGGAACCATAACTCGTTAGTAGAGGACCTAAAGACAAAGCGTATAAAAAAAAAAACTATCTAGCAAAACAATTATCATTAATGAAAAATAGTGCATTCAACTGATACTATTACTGATACCAAACCTGCCAAGTAGGCAACTAAAAAAATATAGTTGTTTTCTTGTAATTTCTAAAAATAACATAAAATTGCTTTGTTATTAATAGTTGGAAAACATCCCTCAAAATAACTACCATTGCCTGCCAGTTCTAATACATACATAATAATATTATAACAACTGCGTATGTTTGTCATGCCAAAATTTTGAAATTACTAAAATTTCTCATAATTTTTATAAGGGGTTCTATAATTTTTTTATTAAAATTTGAAATTTATTCAATTTTTAAATAAAATAAATATTTTTGAATTACTAAATTTCTTTATAAATTGTATGCTTCTTTTATTTTAAATAAAATTTGATAGAATTTTCAAATCCCAATTTATTTTTTAAATAACAAATTGAATCTAAGGTAGTGTTTGTTTGAATGGATTTGAAATGACATGTAACTTGAGTTACTGGTTTTTGAAAATTCAATGTTTGTTTCACAGAATTTTAAAAACTCATGTAACTCGAATTACATCCAATAAGGGATTTGGTTTTATGCCCAAATTGGACGTAAAACTAAATCCCTTATATTTTTGCTCCCTCACATATGACCTATATGTGACCAACTAAAGAAAAACAAATATTTTTAAACATTTATGAATAGTAAAAAACTTATAAATTTTAATAATAAATTTAATAATTTATTTAATAATTAAAAATATTAAATAACTTGTTAAAATTAGATGAAAATCCTAAAAATGCATTTTTGCGGGGTTAATAATTAAATTCAAAATTTTAAAATATAATAAAATTTTAATAAATTTATAATGAATTTAAATTTAATAGTTAAAATAATTAATATGTACTTAAAATTATTAACATAATATTAAATATTATATTATAGTATTTTCAGATATATCTAACCATAGATTTGATTTCATTGAATTTTAAAATCCAGGTATTTTCAGTTATACTGTAATTATAAATATATTGTATTTAAAATTACATTCAACCAAACGCCACCTAAAAAAACATAAAGGGCAGGATTTGAAAGTGCTTTGTAGTGGGTCACACTGCCTTTGCTAACCACTCCAAGACCTCCACATTGGTTGATTATACATGGGAATAAAAATAATATTATAATATTAATTTTAATATAAAAAATATTAAATATTAAAAATCTAGTTGAGCATTTAATAATTAAACGCTCCATAAAAAAATGAGTACAATGGCCAACCAACACTTCATTGTGGAGTTCATCCATCTTTTTAATATATCCACCCACATTTTCTCATTATTATTTTATAAAAATTTGTATATATTTTTAAACATTTCAATAACATATCTTATATATATATATATACACATCAACTCATTATTTTTATTAAATAAGTATTTATTATAAAAATATGTAAACTATATAAAAACTTAAAATAATGAATGAAATAATTATAAATATGATATTATAGTATAATTATTATGAGAGATAATATCAAGAACAAAATTTTAATAAAATGGTAACTCTTACACGTTTTACTCATTAAAAATGTCTCTAGAGTTTAGAGCACGTAATTTTTTAAGGAACACTGAAAACCCTAATATATATATATATATAATAACAAATAAGTATTTGCAAATATTAAGGGGCCGTTTGTTTCACCGAAGTGGGCACCGAAGTGGCCGAAGTGGTCACTTCCAGCCCACTTCAGTGTGTTTGTTTCACTGATTTGAACCCGGAAGTGATAATGTGACAACTTCTGAGTTCGACCACTTCGGTGTCTGACTTCAGCTGGAAAAGTCCCGAAGTCACCACTTCAGTCTTCCACTTTAGCCCACTTTGCAATATTTTTCAATGATAAATAGAATAATTATTACCATGGTAATAAAATAATTAAATAACTACTCTCACTAATTAATAATTAAGCATAATATATTAACCGATTTAATTTAATTTAATAACATGGTATTAAATTAATTATGTGATGTGTAAAGTTTTTAATTTAATAAATAAATTATTTATTACCATCGTAATAAAGTAATTAAATCATTTGATTAAATCATATGATTTAATTAAATAAATGTAAAAAACATGAAAGGACAACTTTATCCCCTCACCAAAGTGGTGATCATATCCCCACTTCAACCATCCAAACACAGGAAGTGGTATCCGAAGTTCAATTTTCAGCTTGAACCAAACACACTGAAGTGGATAGTTCCAGCTGAACTGTTCACTTTCACCGAAGTGTCACTTCCAGACTTCCATCACTTCGACAATTCACTTCCGGACCAAACGGCCAAAATAATGCCGTGTGTTGATCAGACTTTTTTTCTGCTTCAAAGGACTAAGCTGGTGACTTGCTGGCCGCTAAACATTTGGACTTGGTCATGGCTGAGGGACTTGCATCTTCTCTCAATAACCCATGCTCAAAATATGGTGAGCTTTTCTCCATTTTTTTTTACTTTTCTTCTTCTTCTTCTTCACTTTCTTCTCTCCATTGTTGTTGTTGTTGGTTTTGTTTTCAAAATGATTATGTGAATGAACTTATGCTTTGATTAAGGAAATGATATGGTTAGGGTAAGCTAAAAAAATAAAATTTGAACTTGTTTTTTCCCCAGACTTCATTGTTCATGAGTAGTGTTGTTATATGGCTTCAATGGAGTGAAGATTTTGATAAACAGAGTTTTTCCCTAATAATTCATTATTGTTCATGAGTAGTGTTGTTATATGGCTTCAATGGAGTCAAGATTTTGATAAAGAGAGTTTTTCCCTAATAATTCATTATTGTTCATGAGTAATGTTGTTGTAGGGATTTATGAACTTTGATTCAAGGAATAATAATAAGCCTTTGTTTTCCTCAACTTTTTTGTTTTTGAATAGTGTTGTATTGTGGATTTAATATTAGTTCAATGGAGTAAGCTTTAAGTACCATGATAATCTCCAAATGTATGTATGCTTATGTTGTAAGTTAATAGATGTATCGAACAAAGGAAATTGGTATGAATGAATATATTGAGTCCTGGATGCTGTTTCTTGTGATAAAAGCTCTATGTTGCCTGGCATCACCATGTAGTGTTCCCGTTCCCCGGCTTACCTGATAAAATTAATGTTTGATACATGCAGTGAACATAAATATGAAACCTTTACTCGACGCATTTTAGTTGATATTTCGATTGGTAAGACAAAATTTTGTTTAAGTTTATATTTGACATCGTAGATTCCCTTTTTCTTTTGAAATCTATGACAGTCTCTACTTACTCGTTCAATTGCCCAGGCATCAATCGAGTAAGTAAATATGGATATGAATTTATAAGTTTGAGATTCTCATTTAGTCTGTGTTGAATCTGGTCTTAGTGATGGATTAATTGGTTAGTTTGTTGCATTTAACAGGGTTTACTCTTAAGCGAAGTATTCCAATGCATCAGAAATACTTTCTCAGTTGCAGATTACATTCTGGGCGAAGCTCTAATGCTTTAACAGCTGATAGCATCACAAAACAATGGTACAATCTTGTTGCGGACCTACCGATAAAACCTCCCCCGGCTTTGCATCCAAAGACTCATAAGCCTCTTGAACCTCAAGATCTTTCAGCAATTTTCCCAAATGAGTTGATTATGCAAGAAATTAGCACTGATAGATACATCGACATTCCAGATGAAGTCATCGACATCTATGGCCTCTGGCGTCCGACTCCATTGATCAGGTACACATTGCTCTAACATCAAACATCATTTGTTTAATCATCCACCGAATGCATGAAGTTAAGGTACTTATACTTCTGGTTTTACAAACTAGAGCTAAGAGATTGGAGAAACTCCTTGGAACGCCTGCCAGAATCTACTACAAATACGAAGGTACTAGTCCGGCTGGATCACATAAACCAAACACTGCAGTTCCGCAAGCTTGGTATAATGCTCAACAAGGTATCAAAAAGGTTGTTACCGAAACTGGAGCTGGTCAATGGGGGAGTTCTTTGGCATTTGCATGTAGCCTCTTTGGTCTTGAATGCGAAGTAAGTAATTCAAGTTTTATATTTAGAAATTTTGTGAGACAAGTTGATAAGATTTATTGATCAATGTTGTGTTCAGGTCTGGCAAGTTCGAGCATCCTACGATCAGAGACCATATCGGAAACTAATGATGCAAACATGGGGAGCTAAAGTGCACCCATCACCGTCGGATGTCACAAACACAGGCAAGAAAATTCTGCGTGACGATCCTTCAAGCCCTGGTAGTTTAGGAATAGCAATTTCAGAGGCGGTAGAGGTTGCTGTGACCAATGCCGATACTAAATACTGTTTAGGAAGTGTTCTGAATCATGTGCTCCTGCACCAAACTATCATCGGTGAAGAGTGTTTAAAACAAATGGAACAAATAGGTGAGGTGCCGGATATCATCATTGGATGCACTGGTGGTGGGTCTAACTTCGGCGGCCTAACATTCCCGTTCATTAGAGAAAAACTGAAGGGAAAACTGAACCCTGTCATAAGAGCTGTCGAGCCTGCTGCATGCCCTTCACTTACTAAAGGTGTTTACGCTTATGACTATGGTGATACGGTAGGGATGACACCTCTAATGAAGATGCATACTCTTGGACATGACTTTGTTCCTGACCCAATTCATGCAGGTAGGTGTAACTTAATCTTGTAACATCCTTTTATAAATTTTGAGACCATTGTGTTGCAGGTGGTCTTCGGTATCACGGAATGGCACCATTGATTTCGCATGTTTATGAGTTGGGGTTAATGGAAGCTATTGCAATACCTCAGACTGAATGCTTTCAAGGTAATACTTTTCATTTTGCATCCAAGGATGTATAACATGCACATGATTTCTCATTTTAGAGTAACATTCAGAGTGCTGAACTAGCTCTAAATTACAAGTAATGTCATCACAAAAAACAATGTTTTCTGCATTGGCCTTTCTTTGTTCTTACCGTACTGGTTCATTCTTTAATAGGATATCAGCTTGCAATACATTATCAATAATTCTTATTACGTATGATATTACTAGCCTCATATACTAAAGATACATGAAGTAAGATAATTTTATGCACTTCAAAGATATCACATCAAAGTTAACTCTGAATCTAGATTAGTATTATCATCATATCAGTTCATTCTTGCAATTGTTTGATCAGAATATTGTTTTCTGCAGCTGCATTACAATTTGCCAGGACTGAAGGACTGATTCCGGCTCCGGAACCAACTCATGCAATCGCTGCAGTAATACAAGAAGCCGTGCGATGCAAAGAGACAGGAGAGGATAAAGTTATTTTGATGGCTATGTGTGGCCATGGACATTTTGATCTCCCTGCCTATGAGAAGTATTTGCAAGGAGAAATGGTCGATTTATCGTATTCTAGTGAAAAGTTGAAGGCATCCATGGCCAACATTCCAGTACTGGTGCCATGAAACATTGAATTTTAAGTCACTGAAGAGCATCAGTTGAATTTTAAGTTTTTCTAGTTTGTTTTTTTTTGTAAAACTACAAACTTAGATACCCATCTTTTCTGTTGATCTTAATAAATTTAGGATTGTTTTCTTGGTTGATGGAATTTGGAACTCTGTTTCTTTTTGTTCCTTGGATTTCAGGTTACTTTGTCTTTTCATTCTGTTTCTCCTTTCCTTCTTTATTTGTTTTGTTGTTTGACAGGGATTGTTTTTTGTTATATTTTTTCCTTTGCATGTGGTTTATCTATTTTTTTAAAAAAATTAAAACTCTTATTAAAACGTTGTTTTTTTTATATAGTTTTGATACATATTATTTTAATATTTGATATTTAACATGTAATTATATAGATTAATATTTACTTTTTGCCTTATTATAAGTTATAACCATTTGCAAAAATAGCTGTATATCACTTTGTTATTAAATATAAGTGTGCAGCTAAAAATCTCCACGTATTTTATCGGATCTTGAAAATAGAATCCGAACCAGATTTCGAATTCGGATCCCCTTATCGGGTTATCGGGCCCCGCTGCCACTCCGTCTCGACTCTAGTATTCCAGTTTCGCATACACAGAGAGAGAGAGAGAGAGAGAGAGAGAGAGAGACTGTTTTCTCCGTTGAGCGGCGGAGCAATGGGCAGCCATGGATCCAGAAAGCCAACCATCGCCGCTGGCCTCCTCGTTCTCGATGCGATCTTGGTCTCTCTGATCATCGCCTATGTGCCTTGTAAGCAATCCAACCTTTCAATTTTGCACTCTCGCATTCTGATTTTTGATCCTTTGTTTGGTCTTGGTTTTGTGTTTTTATTCTTTGTTCATAGATACGAAGATAGATTGGGATGCGTACATGTCTCAGGTGAGGATTTTCGAGGCTTTTTGATCAATGGATTGTCTTGCTTTGATCTTAATTTTGAGATTTTGAGGGTTTTGTGGTGTTGGATGGCAGGTGGATGGGTTTCTTGAAGGAGAGAGGGATTATACGAAGCTGAAAGGGGATACGGGGCCTTTGGTTTATCCTGCTGGGTTTCTCTATGCTTATTCTGGCATCCAATTTGTGACTGGTGGACAGGTGTATCCTGCTCAGGTGAGTGTTCATTGTATAAATTCAAGACCTATTTTTGTTTGAATATTTGGATTTGTTTTATGATTTTCTGAGTGACGTACTTGATTTTGAAAGTGAAAAGTGATGGTGCTGTGGTATCTTTGTCTTGTTTATCATTCCTGCCTGTGAATGTGTATGACATCAAAACTGAGTTTTGCAGTGTTCTAGTGGGTTGGTAACATGGTTTATTAGGAGGAGTATTGCTTGCATTCATTCTGCCACTTCTCATTGATTTTATGGTTTTAGGGCATGTTATTCACAAACTTTGAGCATGAATAGGATTTGATGATTGCTCGCAAATAGCCATTGCTTGTACTAGAAAAGTTGGGCGACAAAAGCTATATGAAAGGGCAAAATGATATGTTTACATGAGACCTTTCTGCGTAGTGCATGAACACTTGAATCAGCCAAAATTCCAAACTGTAGGTTCTCAGTCTCTCTCGTCTCTAGAATCTAGTTTAGGAAAATGAAGCATTGAGTTGGTACTTTTGTTCTTCAATTTACGGTTTCCCCCTACTACTGGTAACAAGAGTAAGTTTGAAGTTTCTACCTGGCTGTTTATGGAAGGAAAGGTTCTGCTATGCATGATTTCTAAGGGAAGGCTTTTAGTCTACAAGATGCATACCAAACATCATACAAAGTGGACTAATACTTTGACAATCTCTTAGAGTTGGTCGCTGAAACTTTGAATTTTATCATGTTGAGATCCAAGTCTTCAGCATTTGAAATGTCTTAATATCTTTGGTGGACTAGTGCTTTAGCTACCTGGTGCCCAATTAACATCTATATTGTTTTCTTAAAGTATCAGGAATAGCCTTGTATGCGCAGAGTATCATATCTAGTTATCTATTAATGGAAGGTAACATTTCTTGTGTTTGCCTTTGATCATAGCAGGTACTCAAGTGAGTGGTTGTATATATATTTTATATTATTTTTAATTTTTGTTGTGATATATTCTTGCAGATTCTATTTGGCATTTTGTACATTCTTAATTTGGGAATTGTCCTGTACATCTATTTGAAGACTGATGTGGTATGCAAACTTTGAGAATCTCTCCTTGAAACAGCTATTGGTTGTTATATGTTATGTCTAATGTTTTATATAAGGGCATTGACCTTTTTTTCCGCTAATCTAAGTGAACAATTATACATTGCCTCTGTTTCTTCATTATTTTCTGGAATGTCACAATTATGTAATGTCGTAGTTTTTTGAGGATCTGTCTAGCATTTGGCTATATTATTATACGTTCATACTCTTGCCATCTGCTTGTGTTTTAATGATTTTTTTTTTTTTGAGTTCTTGAAATAGAAATTAAATTAAGATTTAAAAAACTGTCTGACCTTTTAGATGGTTTTATATGAAAGATATATCTTTAGGGCTAAAAAGGAATTGTCAAACATGTTTTTCTTCTAGAAAAGGAAATACGTTTTTTATTTTGGGAAATGAATTAATATGTTCTTTCTTAGAAACAAAAATTGCACCATCTGATGTACCCTAAACCATAAAGTGTTAGATTTAGCTTGTTCGAGCATTCTATTGTATTAGTGAACCTATGCTACTTGTTAGTGTCCTTCCATCTTTAACTCTTCTGCTTGTCTTGCATGTCCATTGCAGCTTCCATGGTGGGCTCTTGGCTTGTTGTGCTTGTCAAAGAGAATTCATTCAATTTTTATGCTCCGTCTATTCAATGACTGTTTGGCAATGACCCTGCTTCATGGTGCACTTGCTTTGGTTCTTCATCGGAAATGGCATTTAGCTTTAATCATTTTTAGGTGATTAATCAGTATGCGTATCATATTAAATATGAGTAAAAAATAGCATTTCTGGTTCTCAAATTATTGCAAGTAATTGTATTGTATTTTTTAATGCAGTGGAGCTGTGTCAATCAAGATGAATGTCCTCCTTTATGCTCCATCATTGTTACTTCTCATGCTGAAGGTGGGATGCATATTTAATCAAGACTAAGATTTTGTGCCCTAAGATTGTGAATTGACTTGTCTTTCTGTTATCTTTTCCTTATAAACTCTGTTTTAGGGAATGAGTTTTAAGGGGGTGTTATCAGCTTTATCATGTGCTGCATTGGTGCAGGTATGTTCATATAGAGCAATCTATATTTTTTGGATGTTATTTGCACATGGCAATCCTGATGAGCTTTCATGCATCATCAGCATCCTTGTAATAAGCATATAATTTTTATTTACAAAATTATATAGAGACTGATGGTGTTGGCCTACACACTGACGAGGATGCTGCCAGGAAAAACATACTGTTTAGGTTGTGTCCTAGGTGTCATTTGTTTGAGATTATTTTGTTGAAACAAATAGGCATTAGTTTATGTATACAACCCCCCCTTACAACTCTAAATAGGTTGGGAAGCCTGAAAATCATACCTGCTGCTTTCATCTAGTAATCATGTTCTCCTTTGTGAAATTAAGTACTGAACTAGGAAGCACTGTGATAGGCCTCAACTGTGTCATGCCTTACAGGATATCAAAATTGGGAAGTCTGAAAGTCATACCTGCTGCTTCTTATAAACTTTACCTCTTTTCAATTTGCAATATATATTACATGCATATCAAAATTGGATGCGTAACTTATTATCCACTAGCTTTGAAAATCAAGCTAATATTATAAGAAGCATGAAACAGAGATGAATCTATGATTGATAGAACATATTTTCCAAGTGGTTCACGTATAAAATTTTTATACATTTTTGTTGAAATAGTGTGTACTTCAATTTTTGAGGTTGATCCATGCCTTCATATACTTTACGAGTCGAAATATTAAAAGGTGGGGATGCCACCCTTCATCCATGGAGACTTTGTGCTTGAGATATTAAGGAGGAGCTATTGTCAGACAAGATTATGAACTTAAAATTGCTAAAATTAAAATGGTTTCCACAAGCTGTTTATTGTAACATGGATTCTGAGCTGTTGTAGAACCATTCCCTATTTTGAGATCATTACTGAACTCTCGATTAAAAGAATGTGTGTCTTTCCAAAAATTTGCTGCATATTGGTTATGTATGCTTTGCATAACAGTAATCCTATTAGTAGACAGTTTGGATTGGTTTTACTTATGGTGTTCCACTCCTCTGCTGAAAATTTTAATTGAAAAGACTATAGTGACTTCTTCAACCTACTTTTTGAATAGATGACGATAACATGACTGACAATGTACTGCAACCAATATTATGCTTGCAGATTCTCCTCGGTCTGCCCTTTTTATTGTCACATCCTGCTGCCTACATTTCAAGAGCATTTGACATTGGTCGGGTCTTCATTCACTTTTGGTGCATATCGAATCTCAAGCTCATTTTTTTTTTAATTTTAATTATGTTATATTTCTAGAAAACCTAAACTGCATGATAAGTTTGAAATGAATAAACTCATTTTCTTCCTGAAAAGATGCTTTTGCATGATTTAGCATCTACAATGTAAGCTTCTAGTTGGTCCTTTAGATCCTATGGTCAGCCTCTTCCCAGCATAAATATGTGTAATTTGGATTTCAAGCATATGAGTATGCTGTTCTATTTACATATAAATCTAAATATAGTTGGCATCACATTGAGTTGGTAACTTTCCATGCAAGTTTGCCCATATCATTTGCATGATTTTGCTTTCTATTTCCTCAGGCGAAGAAGTTCAACAGCTGCAATTCCTGTTAACTTCTTCATTTTCACCCTTACTTTTGCTTTATCCAAGAGTTCCTCAAACCATCTGACATAAATTTATGTTTCAGGTAGCATTATACTTGAGGGCCTTGTTAAATTCTTCTGCATGTTGTCATTCTAGTGCTTCGGTGGCTAAATTATATGAATATTTCTTCTTTTTTCAGGTCAGTCAATTTTAAATTTGTTCCTGAAGATGCCTTCGTATCAAGAAAATTTGCGATTGCTTTGTTAGCCATCCATCTTATGTTGCTTATAATATTTGCACACTACAGATGGTCCAAGTGAGTACTTAAGCTCTATTTTGATCATAATTACCTTTTCCTTGTGTCTTTTATGTTTTGTTTGGCAATAATGATAAGTTACATTATGATATTTACCATCATTCATTATAGCTTGTGATGTTGTTAATTCTTCTTACTTATATTAAAACAGGTGAAAAGTTAATGAATGAATCTGTCATTGTTTTTCTCCAACAGTGTGCGACATGTTTCTGAATGAGCTGTATATTATTGTTTGCTTCTTGTGGTTTGGAAAAGGGAAGACCTTAGTCCCCTTCTGAAGGGTTTTTTTTTATTTATTTTATTTTAATAAATACATATGACTGATACCTTCTTGTGCAAAGTATGATAGACTGTAGGATATAATTCTACAGATGCTTCTCTTTTCCGTGGATGTCGTTCCACTGGCTGTTCATGTCTATATTCAAACTGTATGTGTGATAATGTAGCCTTATGACTGACCTTATTCACTGTTACTTTATGTGACCTGTGCAGCTTAGAAATGGTCATACTGTGCCTTCTTTACCTGTGAGAGCATTTATCTGTTAAATAAACAATGCCATTTGTAACTTATTTGACTTCTTTCATCTTCTGGACAACTGGAGCTTTGCTGATAGATTCCAGTTTTAGCAGGCATGAAGGGGGCCTTCTACAGCTCTTATGCTCAAGGTTCTCACAAAAGGATCATGGTGGTTTCTTGACATCCATCTCTCTTGATCAATTTTTGTCGTGTGAGCCAAAACATAAGATTCTGAGCAAAGAACGTAAGTTTGTATGAAATCGCTAAATTCCATCATATGCTTACCTTATCTTATGTGATTCCCTACTTTGTCTGCTTTTTGCCACTAATTATTGGACATGCATTCAGATATTGTTACCGTTATGTTTGTTGGCAACTTCATTGGCGTTGTATGTGCACGGTCTCTACATTACCAATTTTATTCATGGTAAGTGCCGCCAACTATACTTTTGTTCTTTCCTTTGTAGTATAATTTTTAATTTGATCATGTTACCAACAACTTGTTGTCTTCCATTTCAAGTTTCTCGAAGAAAAAATGTCATGCTTGTCATTACCATGCTGTTGTTTTCTTCACCGGTCTTTCTTTTATGTGAACTGATTTTTTTTTCTTTTATTTTACCATATTCAGGTATTTCTACTCTTTGCCATTTCTTTTATGGAAGACACCTTTGCCTACTCTTTTAAGGTATGAACGTCCAAGAACACACTATTTGCATGTTTGATCATTTGTCTGAAACCACAAGTTCATGCTAATTAGATCAAATATCAATAATGCAGGCTGATTTTGTTTGTAGCTGTGGAGCTTTGCTGGAATATTTACCCCTCGAACTTCTATTCTTCGATTATTTTGTTCTGTGTGCATCTGATAATATTATGGGGCCTCTGGATTGCCCCGGTTGAATCTCCCTATCCTCGTCGAAAGCATTCTCAGAAGAAGAGAGATTGAAATTAAGTTTATGTTCAAATTATCATAAGCCATAATGTTTTATTATGCTGATTTTGAACCTTGTAACATTGTGCATCAAGACTACCACTTTTTTGTTTTTCTGTGTGCCCCTGGTTATCTTTTTGTACTGGAATTATGTGAATTTTTATTTAAAGAATGAAGATGAGTTCAAATGAAAATTAGATATTTTATATCTTTGTTTTTATCTTACGGTAGCAGTTTTTTTTTTTATTGAAATGATTTATAAGATTTATAAGATTTATAATTGTACAAGTGCTTGGAAATTTATTTGTAGGAGAACTTAAAAAATTATATGACCAAGCAGACTTTCTCACATGCCCACAAATATATTAAGCAAACACAATTTCTTTAACTCAAGGAAAACAAACACAACCACACCACAAAAATACAAAAACATCACAAACACAAACAACAACAAAAAGCATTTCAGAATAAGAAGAAACACAACACCAAACTCAAACTAACTACACTTCCACTCAGTTCTTCTTCCTATTCTTCTTCTTCTTGCCTCCACTGCCGCCGCCACTTCCTTCCCTGCCTGCAATGGTGGTGGTGGTGCTGACATCCTTAGCAGCACCAGTACTCTTCAGAGCAGCAGAAGAAGGCACAGCAGGCTGATCATAATAACCAGCCTCAATGAGTTCAACATCATAAACCAGCCTTTCATAATGTTCAGCAATCTCCTCTGGACTCTTCCCTGGAATATATGATGCAGCTATCACTGCCCATCTATTTGGTGTCCCTTCTGGCACTCTGTCCAGTGCTACCTCAAATGCCTTGTTCTCCTCCCATGTCCACTCTCCAGCCTTTTTTGCTGAATAAGAAGAAGAAGAAGAAGAAGAAGAAGAAGAAGACATGGTTTATTCTTTTATTTCTTGTCTGCTTGGAAGAGAGATTCATAGTGGGGAGAAGTATGTATATATATATATCTGTGTGTGTGCGCGCGCTTTAATTGATGGTAGTAATGGAGTAACTTCCTGCTTTTGTCTTTTTTTAATTTAACCATGCATGGAATGCTTTGCATGCATTGGGTGGTGATTGTCAAAGGCCTTTTTGATTGGTCATTTTGGGGTGGTTTTACGTTTGGGAGTGAAAATGGGGGTGGCATTCAATGCTTTGGGCTTCATTAGTGTTTTTGACTTTAAGTTCCTTAATTACTTCCCTATTTGACTTTCTTTATTATTATTATTATTTATTGTCACCATATATATATATGAATTTACATCCTCTATGGACGTCCATAGATAAAAAATCTGTGGATGTCCATCATTAACCGTTGGATCTTGATCCAACGACCAACATTGATTACTATACATCATTGTTTCAAATAGTAATTACTGTTTATTTACTGTAGTAAATACTGTTCATCGATGTTAACCGTTGGATTTAAATCCAACGGCTAATGATGGACATCCATAGAATTTTTATCTATGGGCGTCCATATATAGAGAATTGATCCTCTATATATATATATATTATGGGTATATGTTTACTGTATTTGTTGAGCATCCACACAAAAAAAAAGGAAAAAAAGCTCGGAGATGCAAACCAGGCTTGGATGGCTGTAATTAATTACTCAGTCATAAGGAGCAATAATAAAGTTAACTGATGTCATTCAATCTTAATTCAACAATCATTTAGCCATGTCTATAGATATCTTATCTATGAACGTGATGTTCATATATATTATAGAAATTTTTCTAAGCAAATTTTTAGTTTTTAAAACTTAAAGACATTTGCTGACAACTATTAGATCATGATCTAATGATTGTTATTTGTAAGATGATGTGCATATCCTGCAAACTTATTGTAGTTAGTGTGCTTTAAACTATCGAATATTGTTGAGTGATGTTAAATATTGTTAGATAGTATACATAAATGGATGGGACGCCTCTGGCTAAATTTAATTTTATTGGATGTAATTGGTTTTCAGTACTTAATTTTTGTTATGTTTTCTTTTGTTTTTAGTTATCCGGCATGTCAAAACAATTGTAATATCAAATTTGGTGTTTTATTCGGTGTAAAATTTAATGATGTTAAAAGTATATTGCTTAATATCACTTTTAAAGACAGTCAAGTGCTTATTTCTTTATTTTGTCATTCTCACAGCAAAGATCACAAGGTCATGTGTCATATTTGTAAAGTTATTTTATCTATTTTAATTACATTCCCTATTAACTTTAATTGCCATAAAAGCATAATTGCTGATATATGTTAATTCTTACATCCCTCATTATAATCATTGTAGTTAATTTTATTGGTGAAGTTTTCTTTTGTATTTAGTTTTTGATACAAATCAACTTTAATATCGAATTGCCGTTATATTTGGTAAGAAATTTAATAATTTTAAAATGATATCATACAAGATATCCTTTTAAGCATAATTCACCTTTTATTTATTTTGTTATTTTGCGACAAAAATCTTCAATTTGTATTTATGAGTACTATCTCCAATAATTCATTCTCATGTCTCATATGTACGCAGAACAATTCAAAATAAAACCAAAGGGAAGAAATTCGATTAAGCAAAATTTGGAAGTTGAATTTTCTCCTCTTACAGCAATGGAATTGTTTTTTTAATAATTTTGTATATAATTGCCTTTTTAAGTCAAAGCAACATGAAATCAAAAATTAATCATATTAAACATCAAAATTAAAAATTTAGAGTATAAAAAATACTTTAGCTAATTTTAATTCATTATTAAATGGACTCACGAACAAATATAAGAATCTATATTTTTCGGTTAAAGTTTATCTTTTCTCCAATGATATATATATTGAGAAGCGAGGCAATAAAACTAATTTCCAAAATTCCAAGGGGCTTAAATGAAAAGAGTCACAATTTCTTTTCTTTTTATGGCTTCCCTCCAAACTAAAGTGCGAATTTTTGTTCTTTTTGGATTTCCCGGCGAATCCCTAACACCATCTCCATCATCGGCTTGGAATTTCCATCCATACCGAATTCCTCCGAGCTCGATCCATCCCATTGATCCAAATCCAAGGTACTTCTACCAATTCATCACGAAATCTTGCCATTTTTGTTCTTTGGAATTCTGATCAAGCCTTAGGAACAGCTCTTGATGAATTCCTTTTTTTTTTTTTATGTGATTTAGGTATTGGGATGAATCCGATTCAAGGGATGGAATCAGTGATCGCTACTGTTAGCGGCTACCATGGAACTGAAAGGTTTAAGCTTATGAAGCTCATTGCGCATTCTGGTGCTAGCTTTGTTGGTTCCATGGACAAATCAACGACTCATCTGGTGGGTTCTTTTTTTATTGAACTTGAAGATTTGATGAATTTTGGTTTATCCTTATTGAATACAGGGCTTCTGCAGGTGTGTTGGAAGTTTGAGGGGAAGAAGTTTGAATTGGCAATGAACTTGGGAACGCTTATTGTTAGCCATAGATGGTTTGAGGATTGCTTGAAAGAAGGGAAGCGTCTCGCCGAGGATCCTTATGCTATGCAAAGGTATTAAAACATAAATTTTGTTGTTTTTGCAGGAAGTTTAATATTTAATAATAGTTCTTGCCCTCTTATTTTTATTTACAATCCGAAGTCAGATTATGTTCAACTGTTATCTTTTTAGATTCTCTCCTGTGTGATAGTAATTGAGGGTACTGCCTTTTTGTGATAAATTTTTCTTAACATTTGAAATATATTCCACGTCACTTTAGAAATGTTCCTACACTGTAAGATTAGTCAACAGAAGTGGTATCAATTGGCATTTTCGTTTATCTAATCAATGAAGGCATTATGAATGTATAGTAGTTCTAGCTACAGAATGTGAAGTTGCAGATTGTTTAAAGGTTTTGTAATATCATAACTGATGTTTGATTTATCTGAAAATTGGGATTTTGGGAATAAAGCAAGCTAATGTTTTTACAGGTTCAATTGGATGTTGGGTGTAATTTCATGACTTGAAAATGATTCTTATTATACACTACATCACATCCTGTCAGTCTGATTTTATGAACTTCTGCTTGTATTTTGGAGTGTTCACAGTTTGCTTCTACATTTTCTCCAGAACTGGAGTGTCAATACATAACAGTACCAAGTTGTAGCTTTCTCCCGGACATTGGCAGATCAGATATTTTATGCATTGTAATATGTTTCAATTTATGCTTCCTTTGCTTGATTGCATTCTTTGGGTTTCTGTAGTGGGAAGCAAGTGGGACCCATTTCATGGGAGTCGCCAATTGATGACATGCCCGGCAAGAGAAGACGCCTTCCAATGACTGAGAGGAGCATGCCATCTTATAAGCACAATTCTGTGGATTCCAATGTAGTAGAGAATGACACCTTGCATTGCAGTGGATTCTTCAATTTGTCCGTCTCTAATCTGTTAGATGAGGTGAACTCCACAGTACATTTGGGCATTAGTTAGTAACTCTTATGTCTCTTTTATAATGATTAGGTGTTGCAAATTGTAGTTTCATTTAGAAGACAGTACTCTATCATAGTATCATGCTTAAGCTACCTTTGCATCGCAGGTTTCAGGATACAAGAAAATATAGCCACATCCATGTTGTAGGCCTTAATCCAAATTTCATTATTATACTATTACACTGTATAAAGAATGGTGGGAGTAATAAATTTTTTATTGTGCGCTGACAGTTTCAGGTCCATTTTACAACGCACTTCTCTGTCTGAAGTTCTTAATATTGATGGTTCCACTTTGTAATTTCAATACAGGAAATGCTTAAAAAGAATTACTTTTTGTTGTAGGCTTAGTTACTTATCCATTGCGGCTAAGATTGCATCTATTTAAATGAACACAGGTCTTTTACTTCTCAAGGACTAATGCCAGTTATCATGCTCTACAATAACAACCCCATATTTGCCATTCCAACTCTGATAGCTATCCTATGCTGTAGTCCATTATGTATAAGGTGCCACTAGCATCCATTCAATGTGAATTGTAGTCTGCTTCTTTGTTTTGTATAAATTAATTGGACTAAATTTCCCTGATTTTACTTCTTATGGCATGTTTTTGATTTAGTTTATCTTCATGAAGTGGTCCTTTTCTTCATTAGACGCTTTTAAACCTTTTATCTTCCATTGGCTTTAATATAAATTCTGCATAATTGGCTGCTTACATGGAATGCTAAATTTCCTTGTGCCAGCAGCCTGAGGGGAGTTCATATTCATCTATGCGTGCTCAAAGATATAAAAATAAATTGAGCAATGACAACAATAGTGGCATTTGTCGTGAAGCTGCTCGTAAAAGTCGTCGCCTTGTAAAGAAGAATGCATCATTTGGTTTATCAGATCTTGCCATACTAGACTTTAAGCAAAAATGCGTTCAAATAGGAGGTTCTAAGCTAATGCAGAATCTCAATCCACAATTAATTGATTCCGAAATTTTGAGGAACAGGGACCATATATCACTCCAGGAAGTTACTACTGACAATAGATCTTTCAGTTATGGGGAGATGAGAACTCGAGAGATTGAAGAGGTTGAAGAGGTTGAAGTCATGAGAGAGACAGGAAACCTAGTCTTTCTAAATTCACATGTTTCAGGAATTGAGGAATTGTCTGTTAATGAAACATCTTCCATAGATGAATGTTGCAAGAATGTGAAAAGCAAAAACATTTGTTGTGGCATTCAAGGTTCTGAAAACGAGGAAACGAAAGAAGATGACAGTCTTGCTGAATTTGGTGGCTTACGAACTTCAACAGAATTATCGTGTGTCATATGCTGGACAGAATTTTGCTCAACGAGGGGGATTTTACCATGTGGGCATCGGTTTTGCTACACATGTATCCAAGGATGGGCTGACTGCCTGGTATGCAAAACTTCTTATTCCAGTAGAAGTTTCTCTTATTTTCAGTTCATTTATTCATTCTGTGAATATCTGGTCTCCTATCAGTAAGAAAAAATATTTATCCTAGCTAGAGTTTCTTCATGCCATTATGCACTATTCTTAGGGCCTGTCCTGTTCTTAATTCTAATATGCCCAATTTAACTAATTTCTGAAACTATTCTGCAAATTGTTGAAAAAACTTTAGTCTGTTATTCAATGATTCAGCAAGTTACTCTCAGAAAACAGTTAATTAAAATGGCTCATAATAAGTGTTTTGCCCCTATCTTCGACTATTACAAATTCAATCTCTTTAGCCTAGTGTATCATTGACCTTCCTAATATTGACCAATGACCACCATCTCATGCTCCTGGTGGACATGTAATGGCGGAAATTGGCTGATGAGGCCACTGCCTACCATGCGCTTTGATTTGCATAACAAATGTAGAGGTTTCTTTGTGAAAAATAGGTCAGGAGTAATCCAAAGACTTGTATGAATCAGTTCAATTCCAATAGTTTGGGTTCGAAATTACTTTCAGATTCTAGTAGGTTTTTTTATTTTATTTTTTGAATAGCACACAACAACTTTTGATTGTTAGATGTGTTTATTAATTGACAATGAATAGGTGGATGCTGAATCAATAACATAAGCATACTTCAACATCCTAAACTTTAAAGTAAATACATAGAAAAGATGAATCGGTTGCTGATGAATAGTACATTAAAAAAAAATCAAATTTATTATTATCCTATAGAATGAGGATCCTAATCTGATTTTAAAAAAAAAAAAACTTTATTTTTTATTGACAGGCTTTAGATATTTTGGTTAGGGAAATTCATGAATCTTGAGAAAGTAAAGGTGCAGAAAGGTGCGAGCACATAAGTAATTATTTATATAAAACTGACCTGTGGCTGATTTGTTTGTGCATGCGTGTGTGCCTGCGTGCTGAACTGTTTCAAATAAACTTATCTTGTTTAGTGGTCATTTTGATGTGATCACCAGCTTACAGGTCTGCAATGCTAGTACGATAATTTCAACTCATAATTTTTAAATGTGGATTTCAAATAAAAATGTTATCTGAAGCTTGTTAAGCAAGAGGTACACTCAACTTGTGAACAGGTGGCTTTTATCGAATAGGATGTCTGACTTAGAAACCCCTTGTCATTATAAACTATCCATTGAATGTTTTAACTTTATTTGGGGAGTTAAAGTCATGATTTCTAGAAGCTATATCAGTTCCACGAATGTAATTTACTAAAAAATCCTTCTCCTGAGGGACTATTTTAGTAATACAGGTCAGCAGCCGATAAGAGTGCAATATTGGGATGAAATTCATCACCACAGAGTGACACCCAAGTTCACCTAGTTCTCTGATAATTTCAACCTTCCATGTCCTATCTTTTCTGATTAATATATGATTGGATCTCAAATTTCTCAATATCCTTTTCTGTTGTGTTTGATTGGTGAATCAGAATGTGCTTTCAAAGAAACCATTTTTAAAAATTGGTTTGGAAGAAAAACATTGGGGTATTTAGTTGAAGAATATTGGTAACTCATGAACCGAACATCCTTTCATGTTGGATTGTGCCTCAGTGCCTGTTGGCTGAATAGGATTATGGTTTTTGTGTGCTTTTTAATGTTGATTTTCTCTTTTTTTACACTTCTATGCCGTCAATAGTTATGTTGTACCTACAGGTTTTCTCTTAACTGTTTAACGGTTGTTGTTTTTCTTGCCCTAGAAATATCTATCGACTTAAATTGCTCTCTGATGGTATTGTTTTTCAGGCTATGAAAGGAAGTGTCTCCACATGTCCTCTTTGCAAATGCAATTTTACACATATTACAGTGGTGGAGGGGGCCGCCTCTCTTGATCAGAAGATATACTCACAAACTTTACCATGCAATTCATCAAAGGATGTTCTTGTGCTTCTTGATAGAGGCCGTAGCTACAATGGTCCCCCAGTAAGTATAACAATAGTTTTCCTTTTTCATCATAAAAGTCCGGCCTAATACCCTTTTAAATTTTACAGTTTTCATACACCTGTTATGTTATTTGATCCAACATCAATCATTTAAAACTTTGTGGATGCATATTTTTGGAATATGTGTTTATTAGATATATTAAAAACCTTACATTATCTTTTGTTGGTGATGTGAAGTCCTCGGATCCTGTTTGCTTTGAGTGCCACAATCATGAACCAGGGGATCTTCTGGTAAGCTGTCATATATGTAAAGATAGATGGGTGCATTCTTGTTGTCTGGACCCTCCATTAGTTCCATGGACTTGCATTCACTGCAGGGATCTACGGACTCTATATCAACGTTTCCGGTAATGTTTATTATTTTTGTTCAAATGCAATAGTTCAGCTTCTGTCCCAATGAAATGAAAATGTTGGTGATATTATAGCTATAATGAGGCTAATTCACCATGTAGCTGTATAATCTCTTTTCCACCATTCTCTCCCTGTTGGAGATATTGACCATCATTGTATTGTCATAAATGTTTTGATTCCTCTGGGTAAAAAAAAAAATAATAAAATAAAATCTTGGATGTTCAAAACTCGATAAAATTATTCCCAGGGCTTATTGAATTGCAATGTATACTTTTATTTTGAAATCGACATTTTATCTTGTCTCACATATGCTGTCAATCTTAATTTGCAAGCTAGATGTCTTGACATGTTGAATTTGTTAATGGTAATGATTTATGCCTCAAGGACTGTGTTTGACTTGCCTAACCAGTTTGTGGGAATCCTAGTTGGCTCTGATGTCAATCAATGGCAAGGCTACTAAATCCACCTTCACTAGTGTCCACAGCACCACCCACCGAACACATCTCCACATTCATCTCAAGACTTTTCGTTTGGCCGGCCTTTTCTCCAGGAATAAACCATTTTCAATGGATGCCTTGGACCTCACTGTTAAGACTTTGATTTGTCTGTCTATGCTAGTGTGCTAATTAATTGTTTGACAATAACACATTGCATTGATTAATAGTTGTTTAATACTATTGGCAAGACACAATGGACTTGGTACCTGACTTTTAGGCAGGAATGATGGCATGGTAAGGCATGAATGTGGTTATACACCTTATGGCCTTTTCCATTTCCACCACTTCTTGACTTGTCTAAGGGCTATGTTTCATAGGCTGGAAAATTAAAGAGAAAGGAAAAGAAAGGAGAGTGAATTATTAGAATTTTTCTTTCTTTGTTTTCTTTCTTTTTCCCCCCTTCAGAATCACATCCTAGATTTTAGCAAGTTAAGTGAATTATACATGCTAAACTTAGATGTTCTGTGGAAGCAGCATACCATGCCAAACCTAAACAAAAATGCATATAGACATTGAAACAAAAAAGAAAAGAAGAGGAGAATCATATTAAAGAGTTTTGCAAGCTTGATTAATATATCATGCAATAGCAAAGATGACACGTTCTTCATGAGAAGTATGCATATATGTTTGACACGAGAACATGCAGGGACTAGAAGGCATAGCTCTTGTGGCCAGGAGAGTCTGCTATCTTTAGAGTCTCAGCGATGAGTTTCTTGGCTCTTTGGCTTCTTATCTCCACCCGCATGCTCTCACTCTTGTCCATCTTATCATATGCCTTCTTCTTTGTCTTCAAGGCCTTCAGCTTGGACTTGAGGCTGCCCACCAGCTTCTCCAGATGCCCACCCATCATCATCACCATCTTCAAACCTGTGCATGAAGGTATGTGAATTTCTATTATTTTATATGACATGCATATGGAAGTAAAGACTATGAGTTTAGCTAACTCAAAAACAGAGAGAGAGAGAGAGAACCCTCAGAAACGGACGGTGACTATAGCTACTTGGGAATGAAAGAATGTAGTTGAGGGATGTGCTATGACCTTTATAAATAGAGATTGGCAGGAGGCTTAGAAACATTTGACATATTAGCATTTGAATGAATGGCTGTAATGCCCTCTGTTGACAATAAACCTGAAATATAATATATATATTTCAATCATAAACAAAGGTTGACGAGGAAGTGTAATGCTACAGATGGTCTACCTTTACACCTGTAGTTCCGGGGTCACAAATATTTTTTATCTCTTGCTTTTTGATGCCATTAAACCTATTTAAGCCTTTATCTGAATATGGATCAGTGAAAGTCTTCATTTTTTTTTTCTTTTGTTTCAAATTTTAATGCCTCTTTTTCGTGTGGATGAATTTTCCTGTTTGGATAGAACTAGCTTGAATGGTGGGGCAAAAAAGTACATTATTGTGCTTAGGATTCACCTGAAAATGGCTAGTATGGTCTTATCTCCCCCCACAAAGTCAATGGCTGACTTTTCTAATAATTCACAGATATACATAAATAAATAAATTTGTGGGTGGGAACAAAACATGTAGAAACATGTGTTGGGAGCAAAAAGAATTAATGCTTTGTTTGTGTCATTGTGTGTGCCATCAATATGACTCATATGAGCCACTAGTTCTTTTGCTAGATACTGGTTTGAAGGACATTCATAGCCTCTTGATTGCCACTCAAATAAGGTGAAAGCCACGGTACTAAGAGAAATTTACAAAATAGCCCTAAAGATAAGTAGGAAAATTTTGAAAATTTAATTTCTAGTAACTTTAATTTATCTATTGACTTTTCACTATTTACTATGAACATACAATTAATTGAGATTTTTTTTTTATTTTTGATTGATTTTCGTTGTATTAAGAAGAAGAAAAAATATCTGTAACAGTAAAAAATGCAAAAGAAGAAAAACAAAACTATTTAGTAGTATTCAAAGAGTTCCTCTGTAGAAGTAATGGGTAAATTGAATGCAGAGTATGTTTAGATCAGCTTGTTATATATATATATATATATATATATATATATATATATAGAGAGAGAGAGAGAGAGAGAGAGAGAGTTTAGTAGATTTTGTTAACAAGTGTTTTTAAGGAGTAAATTCAGCTTTTTATGTCTGCATATATTAATTCAAAAGTGCTTATATAGTGAGAGATTACTAAAGTGGACTTGAAAAATACTTTTATAGAGTTTGGGTTAATTAAGAACTTTTTGTTTGCACGAAATACTCAATTATTATTGTTGTTGTTATTGTTACTATTACCACCATTAGTATTATCATTAACATTAATATATTAGTATTATCAAAAGTCAAAGGGCAAAATCGCTTCTGCTTCAGCTTTTCCAAGAAGCTTTTTTCACCGGCTTATAAAAATAAAGGCATTTCTCTCTCTCTCTCTTTGTTTTTAATTATTTTTTAAAAGCTTCTGCTCGTTCTCATTAAGAAGCCCATTAAAACAACTAAGGTGGCTGCATAAAATCTTAATTCTTGAATTTTATGTCCATCCATGAGCTTATATTTATGATTTTCAAGTTCCTGTCTATGTTCATTGATAAATTTGATACTGAAATTTGTTGTCTTTAAGCTTAAAAAAACAGTAAAACTTAATTCCCATAAGTAAAGAGAACTAAATTTGAAAATTTTGTTACAACAACCAATTATATTATGAAATTTCTCGATTAGTGGGTAGGATTTTTTTCTATGTTATCTATGTTTTGTTTTTTTATCGATGTTTGTGTTTTTTTTCTTGTTTTAGTTGTATTTTACCAGTTTTCACAGCTAAGTGAACTATTTTGTTGTATTTTTTTTCCAATACACTTGGTTTATTAATTTTTCAAAAAAAATTGAACTTTATTTATCATACAATTATTTTCCTAGTGGTTTTTTTTTTCTCCATATTAAAAAAAATACTTTTGCTAATTTATAAAATGCACTTCACCAACTTTTTACCGCAGTAATTCACTATACATAAAAGATTCCACATGAGCTCCATGCGCGGATAATGACACAACAGGGGTAAAATCGGAAAGCCATCCAAAATGAAATCTTATCGCGAGACCCAATGAATGGCCAGGATCACGAATAATATGATCGATACTCTTTGGACAATCAAAAAAATTTAAACATTCCTATGTTTCTGATCACCATCATGTAATCTTACCGCCTTATAGTTTCTCTAACGTATATCAAATGAATCATGACCGCTGGGCGGTGTCGGGATCTTGGTCACGATCATGATCTCACTTCCGTTTTTTCATTCGAGTGCGAGAAGGAGAGAAACCCTGATGGCCGGAAGAGATTGGTCGTGCTCCGCTGCCGATCATCCTGGTTCTCTTCGCCGTAGCTGTTCCAATGTCGCATTCCACCCCCTTCACCTTCTGGCATGGTACGTGCTGCTCATTCTCTCGTGTATGGAGCCCTTGGTAGTGATCGGTTGTGTGGGAATGTGATCGAGTGTATGGATGAATCTTGATGCTTTTTCTTGGAACAGGGTCGGAGACTAGTGCCAGAATCGAGAGTTGAAGCAGTTCACTGAGCTTTTGAGCCAGTGGTCGGGATCGCTGGCGTATTACATGTAGAGTTCGTTTGTTTTCTTTTTCTTTTTTTCCTTTACTGTTTATTTGATGTTTTTTGGTCGACTTTTTGAACATTAGGGTTCTTTGCTATCTTTAATTAGATAAATAATATCTCTGTTCTTGATGTGTAGAGATTTTTATAGAAAACATTTGCGCAAGAATTGCAACTAGAGTGAACACTTTTTTCTTTCTTTCTTTCTTTGTGAAACTTAGGGTTTGAATGATGGTGCATGATATTGATTCTTAGGTTCTTATGACATTCAGTTGGTATGTTGTATCTTGAACTTTTTTTTGTTGATGTGCTAATCATGTATTGAATCAGTAAGTAATTTTTTGTTGATTTCCTTTTTGTTTAATTTTGTATTCCTGCTATGTCTTTGATTTTTTTTTTTGACTTTGTGAACATTAGGGTTTGATTGATGCTTCTTGATATCAATTTTTCTATTCAGCTTTATGATACTTTTTATGATGTATCTGTCTTTTTATGTTCAGCTTTATAATACTTATTATGATGTATCTGGTCCCTAAACTTCTTCACTCATTTGTTTGGGAAACATTAATGCACCCCAGAAACCTAATAAACAAATTTTCAAAGTTACCTTAAAAATTTATATCTGGTGAATTGCAATTGTAATCAGAATGTTTTTAGACGTTTAGATGCTATTGTCAGTGTGAATTGACATTGTTTTGTGTTCTCCTTCCAACATTGCTTCTCTGAAACTGGGGTCTAGAAATAAATTAGTCTTACTTTAACTCCTGTTATTTTCAGCGCAACTTGATGGTTTGGGGGTTGATTGACTTACGTGATGAAGCATATCTCGTATACAATTTATTTTTTACTCTTACTCTTGATTAGTCCTTCAGTGCCTTATGAGGTATTCATCGTAAAGTCAGGTTTACATTATTTATAAGTATTATTTTATGAGCTTTAATTTGTGAAGTTCTTGCAAAATCAAGTCTCCTTTGAAGTTGAAGGAGAGTTTCATTTGATTATTCTCAGGAAATAATTGGTTGCTTGAGTAATTGTGTGTGTGGGGTATCCTTGTCAGAATGAATGAGATACCCAATTAACAATATCTGGTTTCATTTCTCTATTAATCTCAGGAAATAATTGCTTGCTTAAGCAATTGTGTGTGTGGTGTATCCTTGTTGAACTCTAACACATTGTTATTATTTTGATTGGGGTAAATATTATCCTAGGTGATTAGTGCAGTTGCTAATCAATTTTAGATTAATAGTTTTATCTATTCTCGTAATCACAAATTGATGTTTAATGTTGCTTGGATTTTGATGGAGAAGCGCAACAGAAGGATCCTTAATCACACATGAGCATGGGGATAATATGTGGTGATCAAGCTAAGTCATGATGTCGCTGATCTGGTGAAAGGGGAGGGATACCTGTTCTTTCCAATTGTCTGTCCCAACCACTAACCCTAAATCAGGAAGGGCTTCTCGAAAAGCAGACGGACAAGATAGGGCTCTGTCTCAACGGTTACAGCAATCTTTTAGTACCAATCACAAGTTTGAGTTTAGAAACTAAAGTAGTTATACACAAATAAGAAACACTACTACACAAATGTCATAAGGATGAAATTGCAATATGTAATGTTCCTGCCAATACAGTGATATCTGTGGAGATGGACATTTATGTTGCACTTGTATGATCTGTCATTATGGACCTCGGTGACCTTAACCATGTGGAGCTCAAGAAGTACATCAATGCATGAATTTGTGTTAGAATGTCTTGGATAAGCAAAACATCTGGATTTTATTTTATTTTATTTCATTGATAAGATGGATTGTTGGAAGGGTTGATGGATTGGCAAAATTGAAGATAAACTAGTTTGGCGAAATTGAGGTCTTAAGTTTAAAAGATGCTATGAAGAGCTTTAATTTAGTTTTTTGTAGGCCATTTTTGAGAATGCAATAGTTCTAGACAAGCTTGGGTGTGTTTTAGACAGGCTTTGTGACTTGGGTACCTTATTTAGAAGAATGTCAGAATCGGCAATTTTATATCTTCTGCACATGCATTTGTACGAGGCTCTGAGTCCTCATCTAAGTGCTGTAACTATTGTTGGATCTACTTTTTACACTGGAAACCAACCTGTTGTTAAGCTACGTAGGATGCGGATAATGGTATATATTCAGCTGAGCTTGAGAATTTTCATTTCATTATAGTGTTTAACTACAGAGTTAATTCTGTTGTTTTATTGGAATATGTGTGTGTGTGTGTCTATAGCCCTTTGCATGTAGGTATGTCCACAATCAGTTAAATTGTTCTATCTCAATACCTTTTGTTTTCTTTTCCCATTTTTAATGAGAATTTATAAACAGGACACGGATTTTTTTTCATTAGATGGTCCTCATGCTGGTACGGCATTGGCACCACTCTGTGGGGTATGTTGATCATTATCTTTTTGCGATATTTTGTACCACGTGTGCTCCAATTCCGTTTTTTATGATTTTTAATAGTTATGAACACATGCAGTAGAAAAGGTTAACCTTGTTGTTGTCTTGCCTAATGTAATAGAAGTAAAATTCAAAATCTTTTTGTTGGTCACGTAGACTAGTGTTTCAATGTGGATGACATCTTCCTTTGACTTTTTGACTTTTTCACTTGTTACTCTCTTTCTATATCCTTTTGCTTAACAAGTGATTCTCTGTAGACAATTTATCTGTGTATAATTAATATCTTTATGCATTAGCCTCCCTACCATTTATTACTTTTGGGAATTATTTCTTCACAAACTAACTGTAGTTCCCCATGGTAACATTGCTGTTCTTTAAAATTAACTAATTTTACTTGAGAAATTGTCTAGTCATTGAGAGCAAATAATTTTGAGAAGCTTAGCTTGTCTGAAATTTTAAAATTATAGTGAATAATCGAATCTTCCTTATGATTGAGTAGGTTTTGCCCTTAATTGTCACTTTCCATGAATTTGCTTAATAACCTTCTTGCTGATTGCCTCAGACCAATCAGGGATTCTGTGTACTATTGTTGACGCCCTCATCAAGACTGAGATTGACTCTTACCATGTATTGCCAACCTTGCTGAAAAATATTCAGATGTGTATCTCTGAGTAGCTCTGATGATTTGATTTTCAGGACCATCTAGTTCCAAGTGACTATTTCAAGATTCCAAGTGTAAGTAGCTTTTTCTTGTTGGCAATCTTGCAGTATCAATTTGATATTATCATGGAATATTATGGAATACAGAAATAATCTTGCTAATGTCCTGCATTTCATTTCATTACTATGTCGATCAGTGAGTTGCTTCATTTCTCTCGTATCTCTCATATCTTTGGAGTTATAAGTGTGAATGTTAACTGCCACCTTGTGACCAAACCTTCTCTTTTGAACTTCATTCCCCTCTTAAGCCATTATTCATTTTATGTGGTTCTTTGTTCCATATGAGGGTATACCAGATTTCATATATTCATTTTTTCTTTCGCTGCAGGACATACCAGACCTTTTGGAACATTGTAGGTTTCCCCCAAAGCAATGGACACCCAGGGAAAAATTCAACATGCAAAGAAAAAAAAAGAAGAGGTTTAGTAGCTTGTAGACATAGGTTCTCATCATGGTCCGTTTCAAGAATATTCGACGCTTAACTTTTTAAATCAATTATATCTATTTAATCTTAAAACTGACTGACATATTATTACCTTGTCATGCTGCTGGGTGCTGAAGGCCCTTCAACATCATGGTTTTGAAACAATCCAGATGATGCTTTCAGTTCAATTTGCTTCCCCGGCAGGTATGTCATCTCCTTTCTGTTTCAACTGTGATAGTTAACTAATAATTATATACGAGCACACACACACACACACACATAAACACAGACATACACGTGTACTTGTATCTATCCCAGTAATTGTTGCTAAGATGACCAGATCCAATTCAAACATCGTGGGCGAGTAAATTACCCTGGAGTTCCAATAATTTCTATCAACAATCTTTTGAAACAATCGACAGCCGCGATATGTCAGCAGACAAAACTAACAACCTTTTCTCGAGACTATTGAAATTATCCAAAACCTGAACCCACAAATTGTTGATAAAATGCCCCTGTAATTGACTCATCTCTGCTTCTAAAACTAATTGAAATTTATTTAAAGAATCTACATGGCTAAAAACTTTGTTTTCAACTTTCTTATTATTTAAAAAAGATCCTAGAATAACGAGTGCTTCACATTTTCTCGAAATTATTGAAAGATCTTACAAATTCAATATATTTTTTGAAGTTGTTTTGAGAATTCACGGGCATTTGAAAATCTCCAGGTGTAACATGAGATGCGCAACCTTTTCACCTCATGAGGGTCGTGATCGCCAACCTCTCGCCTTGCTGAAGTTTCTGTTGTTTGTTGGTTATTGTTAGGCTGGTGCGCTTCAGCTGGAATTGATTGTGTTATACATGTACACGTTTGTAATTATTGGTAACCAGTAACATGAAGTTATTTATTATTATCACTTTTATATGGTGCTACTATATTTATCATCACGAATTATCATGGTAATTGTCCTAAAGAGAGATTCATGCATGCGAGACAGCCTGAAGAGCGTTTGTTCGCGCTGTAATTTTAAGCCATGACATTGTTGGGCCATTACCAGGCTGTGTTGGGCTGTGCGTAGGCCATTGTCATACCTTACTCGGTTATCTTGGGCTTTATATGGGTTCTCAGTTGGGCTTATACGGACTCTTGTTAAGCCGTTAGCGGGCTGTTAATTGGGACGTTATTGGGCCTTTCCTAATTATAGTGGACTCTAAATGGCTCTTGTTAGGCCGTAAATGGGCTTTTTTGGGCCGTTATTGGGCCTGTTACCAGACTTTGTTGGGCCTTACCGGATTTTGGCGGGCTTTTATATGGGCTCTTATCAGGCCATTAATGGGCTGCTAATTGGGCCGTTACCGGGCTGTGCTGAGCTGTTAAGTGGGCCGTTGTTGGGCTTCATATGTCTATTGTCAGGCCGTTAATGGGCTCTTCGTGGGCCGTTATTGGGCTTTTACTTGGGCCGTTGCCAGACTTCGTTGGGCATGGCCCATTATTATGCCCTACTGGGTTATCTTGGGCTTTACTTAAGCTCTCAGTTGGGCCTTACGGGGTTGTGTTGGGATTATATGGACTCTTCTTGGGCCGTTAATGGCAATTAATTGGGCAGTTACTAGGCTTTGTTAGGCCTTTGATATGGGCTCTGATGGGGCACTTAATGGGCTGCTTATCGGGCCGCTGCCTGTCTGTGCTAGGATGTTGATTGGGCCGCTGCTGGGCCTTACCGAGATTGCTATTATCGGGACGTCATGGGTTATTAATTGGGCCGATACTAGGCTTTGTTGGGCTGCACATGGGCCATTGTTGGGCCTCACATGGGCCATTAATGGACATGCTTTAGTGCCGTTAATGGGCGCTCAGTTGGGCCGGCAAGTGAGTTTGGCATGGCGTTATTGAGGTTACCGTTGGGCTGCGGGCTGGTAATGGGCAGCAATCGGACCTTTTTTAACGTTTTTATCAATGTTTATGTAAAAATATTTTCTGTTGGGTGGTAATTGTTCATCCATCAGGCAGGTAGCGTCACATTGACCTTTGCGATTACTGCGCATTTGTTCGTCATCAGATTGCCTCTTAATTTTGGATTATTTTTTTTTAGAAGTGATTTTGGTTTTAATGGACTACATTGGATCATGAATCTAGACCATGGCATTGTCAACAATTTAACCAAGAAGAAAAAAAACCCCGAAACGCAACTAGATAAGAGCCTGCTTTCAAGTTTTACTGTTTTCTTGATTATATTGTTGTTATTTTATTTTGGGTTTCTCCGCTTCTACTAAATTGATCATGTAATCTTCTTTTCAGCACTTACTATATGGTGGCCCGCTTGGTCCACTTAGCATGGTTGCTGACAGGGCATTGTTTGGCAATTACAAATCGCCCGTGCGAGAGAGAGAGCGACCTGAATAACAACGGTGAGCAGCAAAACAAACCTCAACCTGACAGCTTGGAAATCCAACATTTCCCATGTAACACGCTGCAAACAAATACCCAAAAAAGATGAGTCACGTTCAGTACTGTCAATGTACTACCATGGGTTGGGAACTCACCTGCCAGTACACCCGTTGGCTGTCATCAAGCTTGGACAAACAGATGGGATCTATTGGATACTATCAAAATAGCCAACCTTTGTATATGCCACCCGTCCTTGGAAAACTCACATTGCAAACCTAAAAAAATTTATTATTTCAATGCATGTATAGTTCGCATGGTGAAAATGACAAAACAAAATGAATGAATAACATACACGCAGACACATACACACACAGACAAAATGGGTACTGATAACAAACATACATTAAAATAAATATCACCACAATTGTCAGACACTGCGTAGCCATGTTTGGTGGAGGTTGCCCTTCATTGTTGTCAGCAAAGAAGCGCCCCATGAATGACCCACGAAGCAGTTTTTTCCAATTGAGGTAACACCAGAAAGGAATGGTGTGTGTTGATGTCTCAATCAGTTCAAATCTTGGCTAATGGTAAAGGGAATTAGCAGAGTAATTAATAGGCAGCCACTTCATCCTGAAGGCATAATGTGAGGCGGAGAGGTGAGCTATTGGTAGTTTTAGATAGGATTTCTATGAATTTTATAGACAGATTTTGTTCCATCTATAATGGTTAAAGTATTTTATTTCAGAAAAAAGAGACTGTAAATGATATATCGGAAACCAGAGAGAAAAAGATAATATATATGCATTCAAAGTTTGAGGGTAGAAAGGAACCTGTAAGCAAGAAATATATATATATAGAAAATTAAAAAATTAAAAATTAAAAATAATAATAAAAATGAGAGATTAGGCCATAGCTTAAAACAAGAGTTTTAGACAACATATTTAATTGCTTAGGTCATCACTAAAGGACTGCCTGAAATAATTTCCCCAACAAAGTTCTCAAACTGTTGACAACCAATTAATACCACGCCAACCTACCAAATTTCATTCATCAAACAGTAAGTGGCCCAAAAGTTAACCCCTGAGACAACTTATAATTAGAGGTTCTTAATAATATCTTGCATATGGATATTCATTTGTGTAAGAGAGAGGAGCAAAATGATCTTCATGCACTTTCATAAAACTATACAAGGCCGATAAATAATTAAAAAAGGCCAGATATTTTGTATACATATTAAAAAATAAATAATTAGGAAGGGCAGATATTTTGTATACATATTAATCATAGCCTCTTATATTTCTTAACTAAAAATTTCATGAAAATTATGGGCTTAGTGATGGTCACTCTTAGACTTGACCATAATTCAATTTTGGTTTGATTTTGGATCTAAACCAGTAGTTCCGGTTTTAAGGGCATCTCCAACGCTGCGTCATTAATGGCGTTTCATGCCAATTTTGAATCTGGCTACAGTGCCACGCAAGAAATTGCGTGGCACTGTAGCCAGCTTCAAATTTTTTTTTTTTAATTTTTATATTTATTAGTTTAATAGTTATTTAATATATTTTGAGTTATTAATTTATAATTTTGGTCTAGTTTTAACCCCATAAAATATATATCATTATAAAATTTATTTTTATAATTTCATATTTTAATAAAATTAATAAATTATAATTTAAGTTTATATTTTTTAATTACTAAAAATAAAAATTAGAAAAATAATACCAAAAATATAAATTCATTAAAATTAACACAAATTACGTGAACAATAAAATAAAAACACAGAAAATAACAGACATTGACAACAATAAAAAAACCACAAATATTTATTATTATGTTTGTATTTGAAATTTTTATTATTATGTTTCAATTTTTATTGAAATTATCACAAATATTTTTATTTTATATTTAATAAATATTCATAACAAATACAAAAGATAAAAAATTAAAAGTAAAAAAGAATTGAAAGATAACAAATATATAAATTGTAAAGTGTAAAGAATATTTTTAGAATATTCTATTTTGGAGTCAAAAATAGAGCTGTTGGTTGGAAAAACTTTTACTGTAGAAGCTGTATTTTTTAAACTGAAAGCTTCAAATATAGAGTTTTGGGTTGGAGATGGCCTAAAGATTTTAAAACCGGAATCTAACAAAACTGAGATCAAGTCATTGACACTCTAAACTACTTACAATATCATATATTTTTGAGTTTTGATGTGATAACTTTTTATATTCAAAATTGAGCAACAAATATAGAGCATGTAGGAAAATCAAGAAAAAAAAATCCAAAATAGAACCTTAAATAGAGGCATGAAGGGAAAAAAAATCATGCATAGACTGCTATCAGTTAACTACGAGAATTTTCATAAAAAGAACCTCGCAGTGAGAAAAAAATGAGACAATTAGTAAAAAATAAATAATTATTAAAAAAAAACTGTTCACAAAGTAAACCAACAGTGTGCAATCACTTTCTCGGGAAGCTCTGTAACAAATTAATTAGGCCCCAAATTTCCAGTCAGCAGTACTGCCAAATACTAACTCCAAATTTAAACATAAAAATAAGGTAGAATCCCCAAAATAGACCATCTATTTTTTTAAACCGGCCCTTTTAGTCCCTCTAATATAATTTGAGCCTTTTTACTCCTTTTATTTTTTAAATTGGGAACATTGGGTCCCTTATGCTAAGGGGTTAAATTTTCCGTTAAATGATGCTGAGGTGGTTTTATAAATTAAAAAAAATATTTTAAAAATATTTTAAAATTAATTTACAAATAAAAAAACTAAACGGGTTCGGATCCGCCAATGATAGCGGATCCAAACCCGTTTAGATTTCATCTCGAAATCCTCATTACCCGTTTAGTTTTTTTATTTGTAAATTAATTTTAAAATAATTTTTAAATATTTTTTTAATTTATAAAGCCACATCAGTATCATTTAACGGCAAATTTAACCCGTTAGTATAAGGGACTCAATGTTCCCAATTTAAAAAATAAAAGGAGAAAAAAAGGCTCAAATTATATTAGAAGGACTAAAAGAACCGGTTTGGAAAAATAAAGGGTCTATTTTGAGAATTCTACCTAAAAATAATCATGACAAGAATACCAACTTTTTCAGCAAGCTCCACATGTAAAATAAAAATCAGTGGCACATAAAATTTGACGTAGAAAACAACAACAAGAAATAGAAACACCCAACTCATGAGGTCACCAACAATCCCAAAAAATTTCTCAGACAAGATACATCTCAAAGGAAACATAATCTCCTTTTATTCAATGGAACATTTCACCCAATCCCAAAAAATTTCTATAGTCAATCTCTTCCGGCACACTGGCAAACGAGATAACATCAATGGAAATACCAAACCCACAAAAACAATAGCATCTTCCATTCTTGCTACAAGACCTAAATCCATCGACTCAATCACATAAGGCCATAGCTTCTTTCAATCAAATTACCATAGAGAACAAGAGATCAAAACCATAAAACAAGGACAATGTTCAATCAACTAGACCTTAAATTTCACATCAATAAACCACCATCAAGAAAGAATCAAACTTCAAACAGCAGCAACAACACAAACCCTAACATTAAAAGAAACTACCAAAATCCTAAACCAGACTATGTTAAATAAAAAAAACCTTAAATTTCGCATCAACAAACCATCGTCAAGAAAGAATCAAATTGCAAAAGTAACTATAACGCACACCCTAACATCAACAACCTATCAAAACACTGAAACCAACACTATAACCCCTAAAACCATGACAAAGTTAAATCAAACCAACCTTAAATTTCACGTCAGCAAACCACCATCCAGAAAGAATCAAATTTCAAACAGTAACAACAACGCAAACCCAAACCCTTACTAATAAACTATCAAAACCCTAAAACAGAGACTATCCTGGAAAATTTCGCATCAAGAAAGAACCAAACTGCGAACCGAAAATAAAACACAAACCCTAACATCAAAAAACCATCAAACCTAAAACCAAAACAATGTTATATCAACTAAACCACAATCAAGAAAGAACAAAATTGCAAACATTAACAACAACACGAATCCTAGCATTAAGAACCCATCAAAACCCTAAATCAAAGTCAATGCCAAATCAAATTAACCTTAAAAATCCGTACATAAACCACAATCAAACAGTAAAACCAACCCAAACCCCAACATCAAGAATCTCTACACGCACAAAAACACATCCCAAAATATCGGCAATCAAGAAATGCATCAAACCAACCCATCAAATCCACCACTAGAGCACGAAGTTTAAAAAAAAAAAAAAAAAAAAAAAACACAAAGCAATAGAGGGAGAGTATAAAACCTTCCAGGAATTCCTCGGACCACGACAGATCCATTGGAAGCGCTTCATACATCATCCGCCCCCCGTTCGCCGATCCCTCGGAGCAAACCCCTCGATCATCCCCCATCCTCTCTCTCTCTCTCTCTCGACGAGCGCATTCAGAGAGCACATGAATGAAACGGAAGCCCTAATTAATAGAGAGAGTTTTTTACGTATTAACTCTTGTGAAAATTAAATTCACTTTTAAGAACAATGAAAAGTCACGTCTATATAAGAAGTTGATTTATTAATGGGGAATTTAAGCCCATAAAAGTGACAGTATACTAAATAATTTTAAAAAAAGTAAAAAAAAAAATTAAAAATAAATAATTTTATATATTTCATAAAAATCCAAAAAGAGTATTTTGGGGGCAATTGGGCTCTTGGAATCTGAATCCCTGACAGGAATCCCAATCTTGAGTGACGTGGCATAACCACAAGCAAACACATCATCATTGGGTCCCACACATCCCCACCCCTACTATTACTACTACTTCCACTCTTCGTATAATTGTATTAGCAACCTAACTTAATGGTATCTTATTAAGGGCCACTAGGGTCTTACACAATGATTAGAATTTTATTTCTTCCAAAATTTTATAGCCTCAAAAAATTTTACATGAATATAATCTACATCTTCACAGACATGTCTATCTAAACCTAACCCTAACCCTAACCCTAACTGTCCTCTATATATACTCCACTTCTATGTTCTTTGAGTTCCAAACATTATTATATCCATGAATACTCAAAAAGGTCCATGGCTTTCAATATATCTCAAAGCAGTCTTCATTCTAACCCTAACCCTAATTCTTTCTTCTCCCCATTGTTGCTTTCTCTCCCTTGGATGGTAGTGGCAGTGTGATGAGAACAATGGGTGGAAAACCCTAGGGCACCACCCTACACAAACAAGAGTTGTAGGACCATCCATGAGAACCAATATTGCATGAAGCTTAGAAGACCAGACATTGGTTTCCTCCATTGGAGGTGGGAGCCTGATCACTGTGAGCTTCCCATCTTCAGCCCTAACATCTTCTTGGACCTTCTTCATGGCAAGTTCATGGCCTTTCTTGGGGACACTTGCTAGAAATCAAATGCAATCCATGATGTGCTATCTAAATTAGGTAAATATTATGTAGACAGTTATATAAAGTTTTTAGTGATTTTTCGTTTTTTTGCTCCTTAATATAAGTCTCTTCTATTCATTTTTGGAGGGTAAATCTGTCTTTCTATAAACTTTTAAGTTGATTTTCATCTATATATATAATTCAAGGTTGTGTTAACAATTAAGTGATTAACAACTGCTATAGAGATATCCATTAAATTTTCTATTCATTTTTTTTAAATATTAATTTATCCTTATCACTTTTTTTAATGTGTGTACCTGTGCATGTGTGTATATATATATACCTTTTTATCTTGATATTGAGTTTTATTTAGAAAGTAAGGGCTTTTTTGTCATGCCACTAAAAAAAAATGTAATTATTAATATACCTTTGTAAAAAAAATCACAAAAAATTTTATAAAAAAATAAAATTTTATTTACTCTTCTCACTTACATTAATTTTTTACAATTAACTAATACTCTTTACAAAATTTATAAATTAATTATTAATTAGGAGAGCATAAAATTAATTAAAAATACTTTTGCAGGGTTATGGATATTAGCAATTACTTATCCAAACGACAATTGAACTAAACACTTAACGAAAGTCGATGTTGTTATCATATCGGCGGGATGGTGGGTTTTCTGTCCAAGCATATACTACTAGTCTGACTGCGTGTGCCAACACTGTTTAGACTCAAAAATACCTGGCTCAACCAAGTCATTGAAAGCTTTTAATCCAAGATAATAAGTTAATTATAGACCGTAAAAGTTACTCACACTTCATAAATGAATATCCATACATTAACTTACATATGACATCAGTCACTAAAAAAAAAAAAGATAATAAAAAGATAACATCACTACCCACTACTCTTCACTCTAACACTTCTAACTCATACTTTAAGTTGACTAACATGACTGACTCCAAATTAAGACAATACACACATATAATATAACTTAATTACAATGTAATCTTCATTCAAAACCACACACACTTGAGCTCATCTTCAGTCATATGGGTACCAAATGGCTTTTAAAACAGCATTCAAAACCATATACACTAAAAAAATCACAAGGGCATGACCTTATTAAAGACATTTGCACCTTCTCATGGAGAATGGAATAAGAGGGGATTGTGTAAGGGGCCCTTATTCAAGGGCAATATTGGAACAAAGCTTGAAGGGCTGTACTTGGAGTTATTTAGGACTCAAACGGAGGAGTTAGGGGTGATGAAAAAGAAGGGAAAGAGAGAGGGTTGAAGTCATGCACATGATAAGGTTGGTCAGAATATTTCACAAGTAAAGTGATCGGGTGCATTGGTGCTTGGTATATATATATATACACACACATATAGCGACATTTTAAGCTACGTGTATCGAATTTCATGTGTAAGGTATCCATATTCTATGGAGGAGTTGAATTCACATAAGTGCAAAAAGATAGTAACTTTATGTCAGTGCAAAAAGTTTTAAATTAGTCAAGAGTGAAGTACAAAAAACTTTAATATGTTTGTCCATACTTATTTTTATTTTTTTTGATGTGTGTGAGATTAATTATGTGCTGTTTTCTTATTAGAGAAATTCATTTGTTGTATTTATGTGTGTGTATATATATCTGATTTTTTTTTTGTTTGAGGAGAGTATACATAATATTTATGCATATATCTTTCACATAATGTTTATAATTGTCCATCAAAAGGTTATACATTTTTAAATAATTTCTTTTAAATTCTAACTAAAAAAAAATCACTTGCATATCCTGTAAAAGTGGGTAATTTCTAGCATACTTTATACTTGCTTATATACCCTTATAGATTGTAGCTAAAAATCCACTTATCAATTTTATAAAAAATAATTATATAAATTTATTTTTACTTTTATTTCCTGTTTTTCAAGATAAATGAAAAAAGGACTAATGGTAGTTTTGTCTTTCTATGAATTTTTATAATTAACTTTTAGTCCAAATGATATATATATATATATATATATATATATATATATATATATATATATATATATATATATATATATATATCAATTTTACAGGGATATGTAAGTAAAAAAGCCTTCTTTTCTTATAACACCGTCTTGTGCTCATGTATATGATAATATCTTTTTTCTCTTAAAAGAAATTTTCATCTTTGAGAATTTAGATGAGCAAATCTTTCTCTGTAAATTAAGAAAATGTAAAAATAAAAAAAATCAAAGTTAAAAAAAAAAAGATTTAAAGACTTTCAGGATTTGCGTGAAGAATAATGTAAACTATATTTTGTTTCAGAAAAGTCCATAGAAGTCTCTTGATTTACATCTGGACCCCGGAATAAAACTTTTTTTTTGGCGGTTGAGATGTTTCCTTCCGTTCCAGGACAAAACCCAAAAATATAAATATGACATCACTTGATTCTCTCTGAAGTTCCTTTTATGGATCACGCCTTAAGTGGCATCTTGATTGAATGACACATCATCATTAATCGGCGGGTCCCACTTTATTATCTACGTGTCAACCCTTAAGATGGCGAATCCTATTCATTGCTGTTCATGCAATGGAGATATTACGTGATACAGACACCGTCGGTGATCCAGAAACGCAGTTTTTAAAAGCTTCTTGTTCTTGACAAGCCGCCAACCTACACAGGTCTCTCAACTTGTCTTTTTTTTTTAAAAAAAAAGTTTTTAATTTATGATTTTAAAAGAATAAAATTAAGCTTTCACAAAATAGTTTCGAATTAAAAACAAAGATATCATACCCGATAGCAATATAAATGATTCAAAATACATTTTCATTGGCATGATTCATTCTTTTGGCACAATACACTCAAAATAATTTATCAATCAAAAATAAAAAATTTGATTTAATAAAATAAAATAAATATTTAAAATAATTTTACTTATCAAAATTTGCGTCAAATAAAAAAATATATATGAGAAAAATGACTTATGTATTTGTACTAACAAAAGAAGCTCATCCCTAAAATAATAAGAGTAATTTCACACTCATACAAAAGGACAATCTAATTTGATAATTATAATAAATAATGGCGGTACAAAAGCCAATCACAAGCTTGTAGGAAATTCTTTTATTATCCAGGGTGTCATTTGTAAGATTCCAATCAAAGAATATTATCATCACAAACTTTATCATCATCATCATCATTATTATTATTATTATTATTATTATTATTATTATAAATACTCCACCACCACCTTGTGCAACAGAGTGCACCAAAGAGTGAGAGCGAGAGAGAGAGAGCTCCATGAAGAAACAATTCCAACAAGCTCCATGGCCAACAACAACAACAACAACCCTAGAAAACAAAACTCCAAAAGTAGCCATCATTCTAACCCTAACCCTAATTCTCCTCACCATCATCCCACTCTATCTCTTCCCTTCACCAAGTGTAACATCATCATCATCATCATCACTGCAATCAGCTTCATCTTCTTCTCCTACAAATGATGAAAAAAACATAGTGAGAATGAGGGATAGCAACAACTGTGACATATTCAGAGGAGAATGGGTGCCAAACCCAAGGGCACCATACTACACAAACAACACATGTTGGGCAATTCATGATCATCAGAATTGCATGAAGTTTGGAAGACCAGATACTGATTTTCTGAAATGGAGATGGAAGCCTGATGGTTGCGAACTTCCCGTCTTTAATCCCGCTCAGTTTCTAGAGCTTGTTAAAGGGAAGTCTCTTGCATTTCTTGGGGACTCTGTTGCAAGAAATCAAATGCAGTCCCTCATGTGCCTTCTCAATAGGGTAAGATACATTTTATATATGAACACTCAGAACTGGAGAAATAAGTGAACGATAATGGAAAACATTCAAAGATATATAATTTTTAAGTTTGCATGTTTTAATGCCATGAAGCTCAAGAGGATGATCAATACGAACACATTTGTCTAGTTTAGATACAAATATTGATAACATCTTTTACATAAGGACAATCACTTCTGGCTTTTAACCAAAGTTTATGTTAGTGTTGACATTTTCTAGGAACCAAGAAAAAAAAAGTAGAACATGTTACTATTTATAATTTATTTTACAAGTGATGTTCTTCACTTCAATGCTGACACGAAAACATTTTATTTGTACAGCTCATGAGCTTGAAGGTCTATACTAATGCCAATATTTTCAAGGACAAAAAAGAGAAAATATTGTTTCGTGCTATATAGAAAGAGATCATTTACGACCATACTTAAGATTAGTGTGTTTTCTTCAAGAGAAAAAGTAAAATTATGAGAATTTCAATAACAATAATCATAATGATGAAATTAAATGAAATAAATTTTTGCTGGAGCTGAAAATAAAATCGTCGAATAGTTTTGTTTTTCTTCGTTCGCTTTTGACCCAACAGAGCACAAGACATAGAATTCACTAAATATCTTTTTCTTCACTACTATTCTCTATTTTCCTAAAAATAAAATAAAAATAAAAGCACACCCCAGTTACTAGATTTGTTTGCATGCATTCTATGACTAGCCCAAGCTATACTGATCAATTGATTGCAACATAAGTCTCATTTTCAGTAGGTAGGCTTTACCTTATCAGAAAACCAAAATTTTCAAATTTGTTGTAGACACTCCAACCGCTATATTACGAATATTTATTGAATAACCAAGTGTTCTTCTTATGTATATATGCAAAATATTACAAACAATGTCATGTCAGTGCATGGGATGGTATGGCATGCAAAAGAGTTGGTTATGCTTTCCTTATCCAGCATTATTTTTGTACCTAACATGAATGCCTAGGGAGAACAACCAATCCAAATAAGAATGATTGGATGATGCACATACATACAGAGCACACCAGTTCATCCTTGGCCCCTCACAGAATAATACTAATTTCCACAGTCACTTGCCATGTGGATTAGCTCTTAACTCTCATTTTTAAGTAGATGAATATTGATACCAACTTGGCGGCACTGGAATACATATCTACACAAATCTTTAAAAAATTCTTTATATATATATATATATATATATATATATATATATTAAGTTAAATCATACTTGCAATATATGTATGCCATAGAAATTATATATATTTTTTGGGTTTAAATTTTCAGGTAAGTTATGGAGTGGATGTGTCACCAACACCGGATGACAAGTCCACATGGTGGTCGTACTCTACACACAACTTTACAGTGGCCAACTTCTGGTCACCGTTCCTAATTAAGGCTGAGGAAGCTGACCCGAATGGTCCAACCATGACAGGCCTCTTCAATCTATATCTAGATGAGCCCGACACAAACTGGACATCCCAAATCGCTGAATTTGACTATGTGATCGTGTCTGCTGGACACTGGTTCTTCCGGCCGACCAAGTATTATGAGTTGGACCGCCTAGTCGGGTGCCACTATTGTCTAGACCCAAACATAACTGATCTAACCATGTATTATGGGTACAAAATGGCCTTCCGGACAACATTCAAAACCTTATACAATCTTAAGGGGTTCAAGGGGGTGACATTCCTAAGGACATTTGCACCTTCTCACTTTGAGAATGGTGAATGGAACAAGGGAGGGGATTGTGTTAGAAAAAAACCTTTTAGGAGCAATGAGACGAGACTTGAAGGCATAAACATGGAGCTATACATGACACAAATGGAGGAGTTCAGAGCTGCCGAAAAAGAGGCAAGCAAGAGAGGACTAAAGTTCAGGTTGTTAGACACTACTGAAGCCATGCTAATGAGACCTGACGGACACCCAAGTCGTTACGGTCATCCATTGAATGTAAACATAACAATGTATAATGATTGTGTGCATTGGTGCTTGCCTGGGCCTGTAGATACATGGAACGATTTCTTGCTCCATATGCTGAAGACGGAGAGAGGACGGCCATCAGCTTCTGAGCAGTTTCACCTAAGTGAAAGAATGAAGAGAGTTTAGTACATTTCTTTATGTATGCATGCCAGTATGTATAAACTTGTAAATTTATTTACTGCAAGTGTATTAATATGAAAGCCCTCACATGGACCACACCAAAAAGGATATTTATAATATAGCAGTCTCCTAATGAACATAAAATGAAGCTTTGAGAGCTTATTTCCGCCTATTAGCAATAAATAGCACATTAAAATGGCACTAACATTTGGAAATAATTACCTTTCAATTAAAATACTACTAATAACTCAGAGTAATTGTTTACAACAGAAGTAAATACACATTATCGGTGGTTGGCACAAATATAAATTATACAAATATGCCTCAAATGAAAACCTTACAGAGAGAGATGAATAAATCCTTTGCCTGAAATGGCAAGAACGTGTTATGTTCAGATGAATATCTGATGGGAATTCAAGCCAGTAAGAAAAAAGCTGTTGTATTTGAAATAGAAACTATAAGCAATAAAAGGATATAAACATTGGATACATAGCTAAAACTATTGTTCTATGGCATAGAAAGAAAATAAAAATAGTTACAGCAGTTAGAAGCACATGAAAACAACACCTGAAAAAATTTTCTAAATTTCATTCTGCAGCATTATAAAACATAAAAATGAGAAATCAGCAGGGAAATTTGAAAATTTCTCAAGGGACCGATTATTGAGAACTCTCAAGATGTAAAAAGGATATGTTCAAATTAATGCAGACAGCATATATCATAGGCAATATTATAGCCATACAGATAATCAAGCAAAAAAAAGCAAATGAGATTAGGTAGTGTACACCTTGCAGAAATGGAACACTGGAATCAATAAATTTAGCTTTATATTTCATTTATTAAATTCAATAAGATATCGGAATATATAACTTCAGGACTTAAAATTCTATTAGCATATTCAGCAGGAGAACGGTGGCATACATCACTGAAGTTCACAACCTTCCTCCACTTCAGACCTTAAGGCAGAAAGCCAATCATCCACCAAAAAATTGTAGCTGAAGTTTCCAAAAAATATCTAATAACTTGATCATCATCAAAGTTAAAAAAAAAAAAAAAAATTCAATCTGTATTCCCTTGAGAATACCTTATTATGATCACTGGCAAAAAATGTATTATGTAAGCATTAGAGTCAAAATATAGACATGGGAATGAAATTTAAAAGTTAGTAATATACTCTCTGATTGCCCATCATCAATTTCTTTATAGCTTTCCTCTGTCACAAATAACGATAAAATGATTTTAGCAATCAGAAGCAAAAAAATGCCGATTCAAGAATCAAGAAGAGTTAACTTCTAAATATCAAATTAAAAACATCTGTGGATGATAGTAGCAGGTATTTGAAATAAACCATGGAAGGAACCAATATATGTATTGGCCTGAGAGTGTAAGTGCCACATGATGGGTAAAGTTGGGGATTCTCTTCAAATGGATAAATAAGTACAGAAAGAGCAAAGAGTGTCCTTGACACACAAAACTTCAAACCACCAATGACCAAACATGGTCAAAGCAGCACCACACATGCAAAATTTTTTATGTCTCACCTGCTGCTTGCATATTTTTCCAGAAGAAATTAATCCTCCGTAAATGGGCAGAGAGTTGATAGGCTGATTGAAGAACGTAGGGCCAGCTAATACAAAGCTTCGCATAATTTACTGTTAAAAAAAAATACTGATGACATTGACACATACCAAACCCTCACAAAATACACTAAAGACAAAAGATGTGATGATAGAATCTAATGAATATTAATTCAAACATAGGGTTGGTGGAAACTATTGGTTAAGATGGCGTCCTTTCAACTAATTCTGCACTGAAGAGAAAAGGTTTTACTCCTTTTTGCATAGCAAAACAAATGACTTCCATTGGATTACATGATAAGCTGTGATATCAAGTGGATACATGATAGAACCTTTGACATACAACAGCAACCACATATAAGGACAAAAATCACGCGGGTCAAGATAAGCTCTTGAAGCAAAGTTGACCATCAAATGAATTGAGACAACTAATAGAAAACCATTTCGGAAATAATATTACTTTTTCAAGGTGTGAAGCTTCATGCTTTGATAGAACAAACCGTCAAATGCCTTTTCCCAAAGAAGGAAAAAAGCAAAATTAAACCAACTTAGCAACAACTCCCTTATTAAACAAAAGCTATATTCCACGAACATCTCCAAACAATCTTTTCTTGATTGTTTGAAAGTTAAAACCACATAACTTGAGAAGTTCATTATTACATCATTGTTTTTTAAATTATATGCTGAAACTATAATTTACCAAATCCATACCATTTATCAACCTCCCATCTACCTAAAATTGATTGAAGTCCTCTTTTAGGTTGTCCAAAATGTTACATATCAACTCACAAATAATCACCTAACTATTCCAAAATTAAGAACAGGATGACGTGCAAAGTAAAGGTGCCTAGAAAATTCAGCAGGTAGTAGCTTTATATATATATATATGGGGCTGGCAATTAAGTCAAATTTATCACATGGAGTTTTTATGCAGAATAAAGCTATCAAACTTGTTATTGAAAAGCATCTAGGTGATTAACAGAGCAATTGTTAACAAAATAGACAGAATAGACAGATAATATTAACGCAAAAAAAAAAAAACACTATAACAAGAATTTAAAGAACTGAAACACAAATTCAGGTATCCATACTCAAATTACTCCAGATAAAAATGACAAATAAAGAAGTTTGTAAATCACAAAAAAGGGAATTGAAATAACCCCTTTGGCAAGAAATCAAAATACCCTCCATAAAAAGTAGCTCATAGGACTTGGAAAAAAAACATGCACATAACCACTTGCCATTACCAACGCAGAATTTTGGCCACTTTTTAAACCCTTCCTCTCCGATCACTGAATACTCAAATGTGTTACCGAAATTTCCATATATCCTTTCCTGCAACTGCTAGTATTGACCTCAAGGTGCTCACCTCGTCGCCACTTGTGAATTTAAGCCCCTGCCCAATCAAGACCTCCTCTAGAGTTGGCTCCCAATGCCCTAAAATTTTGCATAGTTCTATACCATTTTTCTGAAATATTAACTAGAATATTCATTTCTGACAATATATTTCATGTTCAATTCATACACTCTTGCTTTAAAAGTTTTCATATCCCCCAACACTGATAAATTAAGCAACTTTGACTGCTTTTATGGCAAGATCAGTTTAAAATTGATTTCCAAGGCAAATGTATGACAATAAATGGCACAAGGCAATCTCCACTTCATCCAAAAATAGAAAGGAAAATAATAATGACTACAACAAAATTAATATCCTGACAAATATCACAACTCAGTCCTATGAACGCAAGTTTTGTATTTAACCACATCCTTCAAATTTTGAACTCTGTCAATCTTCTCGCAATCAATATTTCTACAAAATATCTAGCAATAACAACAACAACAACAACAACAACAACAACAACAATAATAATAATAATAATAACAATAATAATAATGATAATTTGAACAGATTGTACAAACACTTTTATACACACACAACATGATAGGCTTGTCCATTTATCCTTAGTAAGTCTACCACACCATTTGCATGAATACATAGACAATGATACTGAACAATTATAAAGCACATTGATAGGGAAATCATAATGAATAATGCCTTCTCTACCCACCTAGATATACAAGCGTTGAAATTTATTAACACAAAATGCATGCAAATCTCTAACAAAATTAAACATCACTCCTTCCATACCAAGCAAAACAATTTCTTGCCAAACATATCTCACTGCAAAACTAAATGCCAATCAATGAATAAATCCCTACCAATATTAACAAAAAAAAAAAAAAAAAAAAAAAGTAAAAGAGGTGTGAGAGCCGGATGCAGAGGTTTATCGACCGATTCCCGCATTGTATGCAGATCAAAACAAACTTGAATCAAGAAACCAGAGATGAACAAGGCTAGGAAGAGATCGATAAACCACTGCGTCCAGAAATCACTAAAAAAAGCCCAAAACAATTGAATGGAAAAAAAAAAAGAATAGTAAAAGAACAAAAACAAACAACGGGATCGGAAGTTTGCTTGAGCGATTTCTTCTGAGTTTTACCGGAGCGCAAGATCGATTGGAGTGGGCGCGAAAATGGAGCTCGGATCGAATGAAAGAGAGATCGATGGAGAGAGAGGAAGAGAAGATGTGGGCAACCCTAGAGAGAGAGAGAGAGAGAGAGAGAGAGAGAGAGAGGAGTGGTTTTGGGGTTTATCAAAAGAGAGAAAAAAAAAATTTAATAAGAGAGTGACGAAAGAATGATGAAATTTTGATAAGACATAGGAAAGAGATGCTTTTGTGGACTAATGGCCTACTTTTTAAAGAAAATGACCTCTAAATTCTCCCACATTTACCGATTGACCCCTAAGTTACTCGATATTTGCCGCTTTTACTTTATATATATATATATATATATATATATATATATATATATATATATATATATATATATACCTTCTATTTTTATAAGTTTTCCATATCGAATATTTATTTAAAAAAATTTAATATTGAATTTAAAACACACACAAAATAAGAACATAAATACTTACTAAGATTACCCTATGTGTATATATGCTTCTTATTTTCCTTAAATGAGAGGTATTTATTACCTATTTATCAAGCATATATATATACCGTCTATTTTTTTGAGTTTTTCATATAGAATATTTATTTAAAAAAACATAATATTGAATTTTAAAACACATATAAAATAAGAACATAAATACTTATTGAGATTACTCTATGCGTATACATAAATCTTATCTCTTTTAAATGGAAGGTATTTATTACCTATTTATCAAGTATATATATAAATATATTTGTTTCAATAGTGTCAATAAACATCTACATATATTTTGTTTAGATTTTAACCACTCATTAGAAGGAAGTCGAATTATGAACTTCTCATATTAAGAGAAAAAATCTTACTGCTCAACCATTGCAGTCGTGCTAAAATCATTAACATTTTCACTTTAAAAAACAGTAATCTAATCGAAGAACACCATGCATCAATGTGTGGTGAGAATCCATATTAAATGGGAAATCAATTGATTAAGTTGATCGTTAACAACTATTCTAGCTCGGCTCGAAATTTGGAGCTTTCCAATTATGTTTAACCTCAATGTTTAAGTGTAAAATTACTTGTGACTTAGTTCGAGTTTAGCTCCAATTAGACTGAATTCAGATCGAATAACTTATCATAATATATTATAATTTATTATTCCATTGAAAATAGGTATCATTTATTTTTAAAAATAAATGACAATTTATAAATGAAGTTATAGTTTCAAATTAAATCTACATATATTTTAATTTTCAAAAGTAAATATGCTTAATTTTCATTGAGTTAAAATGAAGCCGAACTAAGCTTTCAAAATTAAAATTAAGCTAAACTAGACCAAGCTTTTTCGATATAATTTCCAGCTCGACCGAGTGAAATTACTTATATACTCCTTGTAAAAACAATTCTACTTAAATGCCCATACAAATGATTCACATTTGCTTACGTACTCTCCCAAATAAAAACTAACTAATAATTTTATTAAAAAAATTAATTAAATTGTCTTTTACTCTCGGCTTCTTCATAAAATAAATAAATAAATAAATAGATAATTTGGGTATGTTTTAACTCAAATTAAAACATAGAACCTTTGCTTATGAGGTAGCCTGGCTAAACAATTTTGTTATTTTTCTTGTTGGGCTAATTATTACATTTAAAAATTATCACTATTTTTATTTAATTCAAGGATGTGAGATTATTCTGAATATTAATAAAAAATTGGGACCCACACGAATATACGTATAAAATAGGTGTAATTAATAATTGATACAATGCTACAATGGCTCCCTATATTTACGAGGTCAATTTTGGAGAACAAAATTGTCTATATTTTCATCTCAATATATATATACTCAGATCCACTGTTTATTAGAACGTTTATTTTCAGTATGGGTTGATGATCTAATAACTATTACTTATAAAAATACAATACAAAGTTATTACGTATGATTATTATGTAGCACTATTATGCATTGCCAGTACTATTCATAAGTGGATTGTAGTTATTAAATGCTAATCGAACGGTTATTGTAGAAATTTGTAGATTTGAAATCTAGAGGTGTGCATATGATGGGTTCTTATATATGTGCGTCAATTTAAATGCAGAAATTTATTCATCTTCTATGATCAGTATAAAACGAGTTCAACAAGTTAGATGAAATTAACAAAAATAAAATTGAAGATGGCACTTTTTATTTTTATGATAATTGTATATATATATATATATATATTTGAGTATTCTTCTTGTATTCATGTTGATAGAGGCTTTTTATATGTGGATCTTGATTCTTGATGCTACTGTTTGTATTGGTAAAATAAAATAAAAATAAAGTCATTTTGAGGGCAGATAAAATCTACAAAATCCCTTTCTATATAGCTCACATCTCTAATGAAATTTTCTTATTAGATTTGTTAATTTATTTTCTCTCTTTTTTAAGTGATTAAAATCTAGAAACGTTTATAATAAGCATTAGATTTACAGTCAATGGTTACAATTCATTTAAGCACAACTAGAATCAAATAGTATTGAATACTGCAAACAATAAAAAAATTATAGTGAACACTAATACGTAATTACTTAGATGATTTATTGCTATATATATATATCTATATATATATATATATATATATAAATTTCAGATACCGAGATACATATAAATTCTAAGAATTCCTGAATTTGTTTGCAAGTTCACTTATTTATTTATTAAAATTATTAATTAATTTACTATAAGAATTTTATACAACATGTTGTTGCCACATGATTGGATTGAATCTCAAGTTTATTTATTAATTTATTTATTAAGAACATGGACTGTGTCATGTTCCCTATAACAATTAAACAATATTATCTTCAACTTCTTTGCATTGAATGACAATGAGGAATTGTGTACTTGTTATTACTAACAGCTTAGATCAAGTACATGTCTTGAAGTTGTGAGTTAGTGTTGAGATTTTGAGAGTACTTATAAGTACTTAGAAGTTCCCAACTAATTTTCTTTTATAAATCTCTGTTGAATTTATTTTATTTTATTTTATTTTGATAATTATGGACAAAATATATATCAGAAGAATTGGTCTCACATTTTTTTCTTTTATAAATCTATGTTGAATTTTTTTATTTTATTTTATTTTATTTTGATAATTATGGACAAAATATATATCAGGAGAAAGCTCATTGGGGGAGTAGAGTTCATTTGAGGATCACTATTAATAGATTGAATAGTGATTAGCATCTTTTAATTTTTTTTAAATCATCACTGAAAATATTTTTTTTTTCTTAAAATTCAAAACTACCCATGGTCATCTCAAAACATGCTTGTGGTTCGGTGCTTGCATATTAGTAATTTTAAATGAATTTAAATTTGAAAATAAATAATTTTAAAAGTTTTTTTTTATTGAATTGAAAAAATTGAAGAGATTCTCTCAGTAATTAAATGAATTGTAATTGAACACCATTTGCTTAGGGTGAAAACCAGGCAATTAATATGTTAATAAAAGAGAGTAAACAAAAATACAACGGTCTTGAAAAAAACAATCTTGTTATAACTTGAGTTATGACTTAACACTTTTGACCTAAACACACTTGCTGAAAATAACTAAGGCTTTGTTTGGTTATAAAATAAAAAAATTTGACATAATTTTATTACGTAGGAAATGCAAGTAATTATTACAGAAATTGTGGCATATTTTATTATTACAGAATGAGTGTTTGGTTAACAAAATAAAAAATATCACATAAATATTTCACCCATTTTATAATGAGAAAAAGTCACACTTCAAAATAAAAAAATATTCCACTCTAAGTGGAATATTTTTTATGCCATAATTCCCGCATTATGACATAATTTTGTAGTGTAAATTAAATACCCAAACAACCATTATGGTATAATTCTGTGAAAAGATTATATTATGCCATAATGTATGGATTATGACATATCCAAACAGTGCCTAAATCACAACTCATGTTGTAACAGGATTTCGGAGCACAATCAACCATTTCATTAGGTGATTATTCTAATTTGATTTGGCTCTAAAATTAATTAATTTAAAATCCTTTCGATTTAGTTCCCATAAATTAAAATAGTTTCAATTTTCAAATAAAAAAAATCACCTCGCTATCAAACCTGTTTAAAAGAAATATTGTATTTTAGGTTAAACAATTTTTTTTTATTTCTTCTTAATTTTAATTTTGTATTAACATATAACATGTCTATCATTTGTGAGCAAGGTTGGATTTTTTGTTTTTGTTTTTGTTTTTATTTATATTTATTCTTAAGAAAAGAAATTGAAATGTGTTTTATGTCCAAAAATGGAAAATTCTCAGAAGTCATTGACTAACCGAAATTAATAGTGATGAGGTCTCAAATGAAAGTAACACATGCACACGACTGCATCCAATAAATAAATAAATAAATAAATAAATAAATAAATAAATATTATCATTAATTTAATTAAGTAAATGTTTACATGTTCGCCAATTTAAAAGCCCCATCATTGACCAAGTCTAAACACTTCAATCAACCAATTAAAAAAATAGAAATTATAAAAAAAATAGAAAGTAATATAAAATGTGTCATTCAACCTAAACTATTTTTCATCAAAATTATTATCTAAAAAAATATTTTACATGTATAACCTTGTCAAACTTCATATTTATATATCCTTATACAAATCACAGTTAAATATATACCCAATAAAACACAAATATATATACCTATTAACACCTGTGGAGAAATCAATCAACTTTTTTTACAAATATGATTTTACTATTTCTCATAAATACATTGTGTATTTTAATAACAGTGACCCTGGAGTTTAAAAAAATATAGGATGACTATATATTATAAAAAAAAATCAATGAATTTTAACTACGAGGGTGCATACCAAATACTAGAGTTTGGATGGGCTTATATGTAAATTAGAGAAAAAAAGGCAAGCGAAAACGGATTCGGGTTAGAGAATATCGGAGCTCCATTAGTATTAACAAACCCGAATCCGTTTAAATGGTCTATAAAACAAGCCTCATTCCCTTTCTTTCTCCACTTTACCATCTTCGAGAGAGAGAGAGAGAGAGAGAGATGAAGTGGTCCAAGCTTCCAGCGCCGTCGTACTAGATTCCGGCGACCTTCTAGGGCGTCTCCGATCATCTCTATCGAAGACCTTCGGTGCTCTTTCATCGATCCGTGATGGGTTTGTCACTGATCCCTTCCAAGACCTCAACCCGGATGCTTTGGACCTCCAGCTTCTTTCGCCACAAGATCGTCTCGTCAATTCGTTCTAATTAGCTCTCGTGATTTCCGTAAATCAACCGATCTTGAGATTTTAGATAGGTAAGAAGCTTTTGCAGATGGATTCTGGCCGCCTCGTCTTTGATCCGTCGCGCTGTGGTGGTGTTCTGGTGTTAGCATCTAGAGGGGATCCAGTTCTTCGAGGTTTTTCTTATTTTTGGTTTTTTGTAATAAAATTTTTTCGATTCTGGATGATCGGGTACGGTGTTGATTGGTGCTCTTTGTGAATTGAATGGATTGGATGCCGATCAGATGGTGGGAAGAAACGAACTCGATCGTTTTTTATGTCTTCTGAGGAGGTGGAGGAGGAGTGCTATTATGATGAGCTTTTGCCGGAGAAGAAGGCCCGCCTCACTCCCGAGCAGGTGATCCTTTGATTTTTCAGTAGAAAACTTGAGGTTTATTGTTGATGATTTTATTTCTTAGTTTTTTTTTATTTGATAATATATATCTTTTATTTTGTGATTGGAGTTTAAGTGTTGACCATCTGTATAATTTTAAGAGTTTCTCCTCAAGGGTCAGATCGCAGGAGGGCATGGTGAATTCCTAGAGCTATTTTTGTTAAGTGCAAGAGTTGACTTTTGTTTGTTTTTTTTTTTTTTTTCTGAAATTATGTCCCCTTTGTTTATATGCAAACCTTGTTACGTACCGCTGTTAACTTGTGACCTCATAATTTTTTAATACTCATGACTTTATGGTGGGGGGTCATATTGTTTGTGGTTATTTTAGTTAATGGATTGAAAAAGTAGATAAACCATATTGGGAAACTGGGTCAAGGCATAGGTAAGGCTGGCATCATTCCTTAACTCTTTGCTGAATTCAAACATTTAGTCATATATCGATAGTTATTTTTATAAGTATGAGTGTGTTGGAGACCTTTTCTTGTTGGTTGTAAATTCTTGTGATATTTGAATGTTCAATAATCGCTTGTTCTGTTTGTTCTCTGATTTATCTGGTAGTTTTCTTTCTTTTTTATTTTATTTTATTTTTTTTTTTTTTGGAGGTTGAGAGATAATACAGGAGTGCGAATTAGTTAAAGAGGAAAATAAAAATTTATCCTGTTTTTGTCTTTCATCTGCCTGATTTATCTTTTTTCCCCTTTTTGTTCTTCTTTCGATGAACTCAGTTTGCTCTCTTGTTTTTGTACTTTTCGTCTACTTTCCTCCATCTAAAGATGCCTTTGAAGTTCTGATTGGCTCAAAATTGTCATTCATGTTTTGTCACCATCTTTTTATTCCATTTCATTGTGAAGTTATTCCTTGATTCTAGAAATATGGGATGATTATTTCTAACTACTAATCTAGCTATATTAAATGCATCATATGTCACATCGTAAGTTGTATTAAATTCCTATTAGTGATGTGTCATGGCTTTTATCACACAATATGGGATCTCTGTTCCTGTCTCCCAGTGAAGATTCTTCAGTCCCTTCTTTGCTCAGTGATAAAACTGAATTGACATGGATTTTGTACCTCCAACTGAAGAATGATTTGATACCTCTAGTTGCCATCTGAGTCAGTGAGTGGAAACTGTTGATATGTATCTTCATTTCAAATTAGTGCCATTCACAAAGTGGCAAGTCCACTTTATGGTATAGATTTGTTCATATATGGAATAGTTTGAAGGCACTAACCGAAGGCCATAAAAGTATCATATTTTAAGCCGTGGTATTCAATAGAAAGAAACAATGACCAAGTTTTTTGTTGGATGGTGCTTTGATGTAAGATTTTGTAAGAAAAGGGAAAAGTAAGGAGAAAGAGACAGAGTAGGTAATGGAGGAGAATGAGTCAGACTAGGTAATAAAATAATATGACAATAAGAAAAAGGAACGTAGAAGGAAGAGGAAGACGGGTTGGAGGAGGTTGAGTGAGACTGTGAGAGCTACTTGTATAACTATTTAAAACAAATGGCTACATTTAATTAATATGACCACTTTATTATATCATCAAGTTGAGATGGTGTATTTAGCTCATATTTTAATATATTGTAATGTCTAAGTGGTGCCTATAAAACTAGAGATGAATGGTGCATGTGGTGAAATACGCCTATCTGCGATAGCCCCAAGCACTCAACTTTGTTGTTTTGTTTGATTCACAATGGTTATTCCTTTTATATCTCCTCTTATTATAATTTTGTCGAGCTTTTTGTTTTTTAAGATTTATTGAACAATTTTTTAATGTACAACTATGACTAACTATGTCTATGATCTGTTTAAGTTAAGTAACATTTATGTATGTTGCAATTTTAATTTTGTATCTGAAAACAAGTACATAGTTGCTAGCAGCAATGTTACATAATGATAACTTGATTAAGAGCAATAAAACATGGCCTGAATTTATAAATCTGTTTTAGTAATAGATCCTGTTTTAATTGTTTTCTTATTCTGGTATATGATAGATATTGCCTTGGGCAGAAATTTTCCAAGTGGCTGACCTTGATGCATTATCTTGGGAACTAGCATGAAAATGCTCTTTTGTTTTGCTAGTGGAAAAAAAACAAGTATTTAATATGTTTGATCCACTGGATAGGTGATTTGCCTATTAAACATTTAGTGATATAATTCTGTCTTGAGACTGGTTTTTCTGTGTAATGAACTTTTACTTAATCTTGTATTTTTTATGTGAATGTTTTTTTTTGTGAAAAGGTGGACTTGTTGGAGAAGAGCTTTGAGGTAGAGAACAAGTTGGAGCCCGAGCGGAAAAGTGAGCTAGCTAGGAAGCTAGGTGTACAGCCTAGACAGGTTGCTGTGTGGTTTCAGAACCGGCGTGCTCGGTGGAAGACCAAGCAGCTTGAGAATGACTTTGACTGCCTCAAGTCCTCCTATGATTCCCTCTTGGCCGACCATCAATCTCTCCTCAAGGACAATGACCGCCTCCGCTCCCAGGTCAGTGGCCCATCTTGGCTGTAACTGCCATCTCGACAACCATCATAGGTTTAAAGTTATTTTTTGTTATGTTAGAAATGTGTGTGAGGTAATTGATCAGCTGTAGCATGAGTGAGGCTCAGTCCACAGCTCAACAACCCTTATTGGCTGTAACCTTATTTCCCCTCATCAACAGCCCATGGCTGTTGCTGAATGTTCTTTTGGAAGTCCATCATACTTTTACATGGACATAGAGGTATGGAAATATCTCTCCTCATTAAAGAAAGTGGTCTCAAATAAAATAAACACTAGTCTCTATGCCAGTGGTAGGAGAAAGAGGCCTTTTGATTCTTACCTCTGTGAACCAAAGACACTATTTTCTTTGATTTTTTTGCACATAAGAACTTGATTCGCTTAGCTTTCTCACACGATAAAAGTTCATCACTTACATACATGATGAAAAGGTTCCATTCCCTATCAATGGGCATTCTGATAGTCACTGGTGGTAGGTAGCGTGACTCAAAAGTGTAGTTCAAGCTATATTTTTGCAACCTTTCTTTTAGAGAGGCACATGTAGATTTTGGTTTTAGTTTGAGAATAAGGTTTAAGTGGAGATCCCTTGCAAAAGTTCTATGTGATTTAAAGTAGACAGTTTGTCTTATATTATGTCCCATGAAGATTACGTTTTTATCTATCAATAAACATTTTGTTAATAAAATTACATGGTCCCCAAAAGAGAAATGGAACTCACAATACCTCACGGCCAAGCATATCACTGTAGATGCAAGGAGTGATTGAACTGAATTGCATGTGGGCATTTATAAATCTATTCCTTTTGCATTCGATATTGGGATCCAAATGCACTTCTGCCTGTTATCTGATGCCCATAGTACACAACAGGTGGTCCTTCTGACTGACAAGCTGCAGGCTGTGGAATCCTCCATCCTGGGGCTGGAGGATCATGCCCCATCCAGCAGTGGTGACATTCCACTGAATGCTAAGCTGAAAGCCAATGACTGCTTGAGCCCCAAAAGCGCCGGAAGTGAAGTGCTAGGGGAGAAAGCCCGCCAGCAGCTCATCAACAGCAGTGGGGACTCCTACTTCCCCACCACCTACGAAGAGCTCGGGTGCTCTGTGGGACACGAGGAGGAAAACAGTTGCAACTTTCTCCGCTGTGCACTAGAGCACCAACAACCAGATGCAGGCCAGATTTGTTGGTGGGATTGGTCTTAAAGGGTAACATTCATCTGCATCTCCATCACTATTTTACTGCCTCCATCTTTGCCACTTTCCTCTACCTTGGAAACCATTCTCTGTTGTGTGCTGTATGATATTATTATGTTTGAAATAAGTGGGTGGGTGTTAGAGAAAAGAAGAATCCATCCGTATGAATTGTTAATATGTCTTGTCCTTAGATAAGCATGGAACCTAACTCTTTTGTATTAATTTGGTGAAGAGTTTTGGTCCTATTATTTGGATTTGTGCGTGATCATGTAACCTCTGAAAATTTGCAAATAAAATAAAAAAATGTTGGTGCTTGCCAATCAAGGTTCCTCTGAATATTTAATACAAAGTATGCAACACTGCTTTAGTTAGTGGGGACATTAGTGATGGTTAATTTAGTGGTTCAATATACAGTGCATGGACTTGTTTATATTATGTATTTTAGTTCAATTTTTGCCTTATGACATTTTAGACTTGGTGACAACCTCACATATATTCATTATATGAATGAATGGTGTAGATATTATCAATAATAACTCTCACCTTTACTTTGTCATCGAAATGTTCTTGATGACGATGATTTTTGGTTTATGCTCTGGTTAGCCTTAGTCTTGATATCACTGTGATGCTCATCTTTTTAATTATATATTGAACGAGCTTCACAAACAACTAGCTTAATTTGCCATCATTTTAATTCCATCAAAGTTATACAAAGTTACAGACAGCGAAATAGCCATGCAAATTATTGATGATATTATTATTAGAAGGTGAAACCGTGAAACATACTGATGCCACTTTTATTAGAACCCTAGTATTATTAAACGCCACATAAGAAATGTTTTTTTAGGCTTCATGGCACCATTTCCTTTGCTTCAACACCACAATAACCTTTGAGAGTCTTGAATTCTTTACCACATGGTACATCTGAGAAAAAGTTGAGGTACCCTTCATAGGTGAAGGGCTTGTATTGCAGAGGGTGGTCTTCGTTAACCAGCTCATCTGGGGCTTGTATTACGCATCCAAACTTGAACTGTGAGCCGAACAAGATCGAACGCCTCATATCATTGTTCGACATTTTCACTCTGTGTGACGTCGGCACTAGTCTTCCATTGGTCCATGCCTATCGGAAAGAGTATCGTTATGCAATGTTTAATTCTTCTTTTCGATCCTCTACTTGATCTATATATATATATATATATGAACAAATTTTATATGTAGAAACTTTTTTCACAATGATTTGATTTTATATGAACTCTCAAATTGTTAAAAAGAAAAGAAAAGAAAGGAAATTGAGTATCGAACCTGAAAGGATTCACCGATCATAACTGTGAAAGAGCAAGGGGAAGCGCGGAACCAGTCACCGCACTTGGTTTGCACCTCAAGGCCTTGGCCGTGGTGTTGGCAAATGATAGTAATGAGGTTCATGTCCCAATGGGGTACCATCGCCATCATCGTCTCTTGATTCCCCGGCGGCCCGTATTCTGCCATCCTTATCCCTTGTTTCGTCGACTCCACCATCGATCCGAAGTGTTTCTCTACTCCCAACCCTTCGGCCACCATCCTCCTCACCATCAACTCTAGTTCTTTCATTTCCTTTATGAATTGCCATGCCACCTCACTAATCCATTCACATGACAAGATTCAATTATTTATATATATAGTAGAACATTATCGGATGCCTTTTTAGCTACTGTCATCTATTTGATATTTTTGTTTACGAATATTTAATATTATGTATAAATTGACAATAGCTATTAAATTTGCAAATATAATGGCTACTCTGCAATATTCCTATAGGATGCTCGCTCTCGTTCTCTCTCTCTTGTGATATTTAAACTATAAAAATAAATGATTAAGGAGGAAAAAACAAAAAGGAGAAGAAGAAGAAGAAGAAGAAGAAGAAGAATATACTAACCAGAAAGCAGGCTTTCCTTGAGGATTTAAGAGCAAGACAGAAGCAAATTCTTGAACAGAGGAATAAGATGGAGCATTGTTTACACATAGGCTTTCATAGTTCCGTCCCAGTTGAGGCCGCTTTGGCATGTAGCCTTGGTATGGTAGGTCCGACTGAATCCGGTTCTTTAAATCCAATGGGACTTTAAAGAGCTCATCCAACACTGGACCAAAGAAGTCATCCCTTAACTCCATTGAAACTCTATCAAACACTGCCTCAAAACACCCATGCTTGTCCAATGCCTCCATCACCTTCTCCTTTGCCTGGTTCCATTCATTTGTCCCAGCTTTGGCCAATTCTAGCCCTGAAAAATCTATTTTTGCTATTTCAACCCTGCTTTCTGATTCCATTCGCTTCTTCTTCTTCTTCTTCTTCTAAGTTTGTGGTGGTGCTCATGGCTTGTGTGACCGCATAATCTTATAGTGCCCATGGCTTGTGGTCATTTCAGTTGATGGATTGAAAAGGTGGATGAATTATTTTGGAACTAGGTCCACACTTTCATTTGTAGAAATTTCTGATCAATGTTTTAAAACCGAATCGAATGGGCCGGTTTAACCTATTTAACCGTGAACCGGTTGATAAATCGGTCTGATTAATCACATCATATAATAAATAATCAGATCAACATGTTCAACTGATGAACTGGTGAACCAGTTGGATCAAATCGGATGATTGATAAATTTAATTGATTTATTTATTTTAAAATTAAATATTTTGTGATTCTATAAAAAAAAATATAACTTTGTAATATGTAATTTTGAGTTTCTTTTATTTTTTTTATTTTTAAAATTATTTTTAAATTTTTTAAATTTTTAAATTTTTATTTATTTGAAAAATATTAAATTCAATTTAACCGGCCAACAATTTGAAAAAATATAACAATTGAAGAGAATGATTTGATGCCACCAATTGTAATTAAAATGATGGTGAGGGAGATGGGACGCTGAAAATATTAGATTACCTGCCAACTTAGGTCTCGCTATTCAACCTTCTCTTCATGTCTGCAAATGAACTGATGATATTTAATAATAAAACATATGATTAACACAAAGATCATCAATCACATAAGGATAAAATGTACAAGTATTAGACTACAAATTAGAGGAGGGTACTTAATTCATTTTTTAATAATATCATGATGACCTCAATATTATATCAAGTTAAGATGGTCTACTTCCCCATCATGTAAAAAAAATCTAAAAATTTGCAAATAAAAATCTTGGTGATCGCCGATCAGAACCAAGTTTCCTATGGATATTTAATACATTAATGTATTTGACATGTATAACTTTAGGTGGTACGGTCATTAGTGATGGTTAATTTAGTGGTTCAATATACGGTGCATGGATTTGTTTATATTTATGTATTTTAGTTCAATTTTGCCTTAATGACATTCTAGATTTGGTGACAACCTCACATATATTCAATATGTGAATGAATGGTGTAGATATTATCAATATTAACTCTATCTTTACTTTGTCATCAAAATGTTCTTGATTAGCCTAAGAGTGCTCATGACTTAATTGTGCGTGGTGATGGGATGCTCATGATTTTTGGAAATCTGGATAATCTGGGATGGGGATTGAATATCCAGGGCTCAGGTTGTTTGATTTTTTAGATGGGTTTGTATAGAGGGGCGTCCCACCAAATCGGTGGGGCGCCGCTCATCCCGTGATTTATTCCATCTTTCATCCCTCTCCTACCCATCCATCCATCCTTCATCTCACCAAACTTTACATATCCTTATCCCTCTAACCAAACACAAAATAATCTCTATCCTTACTATTAAATTCCTCCAACCAAACACTTAAACATGGATATTCCTATCCATGGAATACAATATCCCACTATCCAAACACTACCTCAGTTGATGGATTGAAAAGGAGATGAATTATATTGGAACTAGGTCCACAGATTCCTTTGGAGAAAATTCTAATAAATGTTTTAAAAATCAAACCGGATTGGTCGGGTCAATCGGTTTAACATGAACCGGCTGATAAACTGGTCCAATTAGTCACCAAACAACAAGTAACCGGATCGACCAGTTCAACTAGTGAATTAGTTGGATCAGATCGGATGGTTGGTTAATTTAATTAGTTTATTTATTTTAAAATTAAACACTTTGTGATCCTATAAAGAAAATATAACTTTGTAATATGTAATTTTATATTTTTTTTAATTTTTTAATTTTTTAAATTATTTTTTACTTATTTTTAATTATTTAATTTTAAAAAATTTATTTATTTAAAAAAATATTTAATCTAGTTTAACCGGCCAGTTGGGTCATAAATCAATTGTTTAATCAGATCGATAACATTAAAACATTGGTTCTAATAGACAAAAAAATGATGTTTTTGTCACCACCTCATTTTACTATTTGTGAAATAATTCCTTTCATTTTTGAAATATGATAAACCACTACTCTTGCTGTGTTAATAAATGCCTCACATGTCACATCCTAAGTTGCATCAAATTCCTATTCCGAGATGGCACACCAAGACAGCTGTGTTCCAACTAAAAGAATGATTTGATGCAACCAGTTGCCATCTCAAATAAGGTTAAGGGGGCGTCTGTTTCACGTAAGTGGGCATTGAAGTGGTTGAAGTGACCACTTTCAGCCCACTTCGGTGTGTTTGTTTCACTGATTTAGATTCAGAAGTGATGATGTGACAACTTCTGAGTTCGGCCACTTCGGTGTCTGACTTCAGTTGAAAAAATCCCGAAATCACGACTCCAGCCTTCCACTTCAGTCCACTTTATAATATTTTTCAATGATAAATAAAATAATTATTACCATGGTAATGAAATAATTAAATCACTACTCTCACTAATTAATAATTAAGCATAATATATTAACCGATTTAATTTAATTTAATAATATGGTATTAAATTAATTATGTGGTGTGCAAAGTTTTTTAATTTAATAAATAAATTATTTATTACCATCGTAATAAAGTAATTAAATCATTTAATTAAATCATATGATTTAATTAAACAAGTGTAAAAAGCATAAAGGGGAACTTTACCCCCTTACCGAAAAGTGATGAAGTGAAATTTTTCAGATACTTACTTCAACCATCCAAACACAGGAAGTGGTCTCCGAAGTCCAGTTTTTATCTTGAACCAAACACACTGAAGTGAATAGTTCCAGCTGAACTGTTGACTTCCACCGAAATGCCACTTTCAGACTTCCACCACTTCGGTAATTCACTTCCGAACCAAACGGCCCCTAATTGTAATTAGTATGATGGTGGGGGTGATGGGAGGCTGAAAAATATTAATGTTTTAATAACAAGATCGGTTGTCGACCCAGTTAAGTAACTGGTTCACGGTCCAATCGGTTGAACCGGACGGTTCAATAATATTTAATATTTTTTAAATAAATAAAAATTTAAAATTTACAAAAATTAAAAAATAAGAAAAAAAAATTAAAAAAATAAGAAAATTTAAAAAATACACAATTACATATTGTAAAGTTATAAAGATCACAAAGTGTTAACTCTACATAAAATTGTATTTTTCAAAGTACAAATATACAAAGATACAACAATACAACAAATATTCAAAAATAAAAAATTAAATAAAATATAAGTTTACACTATACTACAACAACAACAATAATAAAATAGAAACATGCAATAACAACACAACTACCATCACCAACAACACCAAATCAACAAAATCATTCAAAAATGAGGAATGAAATAAAATACAAGTATACTACATCAACAACAATAAAATACAAGCATACAAATAAATAAACCGGGTTTTTTTGTTAGGGTTGTTTAATTTTAATGATTTAATTTTAATCAATGTTTTCGCATATAAATAAATAAACCGAGTTTTTTTGTTAGGTTTGTTTAACTTTAATGATTTAATTTTAATCAATGTTTTCTTAAACCGGATTTAATTGTTTAATTTAAAAAAAACGGTCTGGTTCAACCGGTTCACCGGTTGAACCGGCCGGTCTGGTTTTTTTCCTATTTGGTGAGAGCACAGATCTCGAGGTGATATAAAATGTTCAAATCACAAGATCAGCCGAGAGCACCGATTTCGAGGTGATCAAAATATACAAATCCCAAGATCAGTAGAGAGCACAGATCTCAATGTGATCTAAATATTCAAATATCAAGATCAGCTAAGAGCACAGATCTTGAGGCAAATAATAATAATAATAATAATAATATAAATAAAAATAATATTAAGATAAAAAAATTTAAAATTGAATATAAAAAATATAAAAAAATCTAAATTAATATATATATATATATATATATATATATATATATATATAATCAAATTAGATAAAAAAATTTGGATTAAATAAAAAAAATAATAAATAATAATAATAGTAATAATAATAATAAGATAATATAATAATATTAATAACCATATTTATTATTAATAAAAAAAAGAAGAATTAAAAATAAAAAAGGTAGTGCTCGTGGAGACGTGGCAACATGCATGCCATGCACCACAACCTGGGGGATGGTTTGCCAGGAGCCTTTTTTAAAAATAAGAAGAAAGGGGAGCATGGGAGAGAGAAGAGAACAGAAAGAAAAAGAGAAGAAAAAAAGGTTTTTGCCTATATATTTCTATTTCTATGTTCTTTCTTCTGCCACATATACATGTAAAACAAAAAAAGTTATCGCCGTTGTTGTCGCCGCTTATTATTGTCGCTGCTTTCAACGCTGTTGTTGCCGTCCATCACTGCCGTCACTGATCGTTCTTCACCGAGGCCGACGCCATGTCCCTCGCTCCGTCGGTATTTCAACGTATAAAAAAAAAAGAAGCCATCGTGGTTATCTATCGTAGCCCGTTGCTACCATAATCGTTTGTCGCCGTTGCCGCTCATCCACCATTGATGCCGACGGAGCGAGGGTGGAATATCCCTCCTCTGTCAGCAGTTCCGAATTCTTCACGCTCTCTCTCTTGGGAATGATGAACTCGTCGACGGCCGGCGGCGACGAGAAGCATGACGACGAGTCCGCTCTTGCCGAGTTTCTCTCATCCCTCATAGACTACACCCCATGATCCCGGAAGAGTTGATGGAACATTACTTGGTGCGTAGTGGGTTTCAATGCCCCGATCTCCGATTGTAGAACAAGGTTGGCAGCTATAGCTGTTCAGAAGTTCATCACAGATGTTGCAAGTGATGTTCTTCAACAATGCAAAGTGAGGCTTTCTGCACCAGTCAAAGACAAAAGCATGCAGCCGAAGGAGAAGCGTTCTGCATATGCTCCTGAATCTGGGGTGAGATATTGAACCAGCCCCATGGACGAGTGATGAACAAGGTGATCATCCAGACTACTACTTGCCATCAAGGAATTGAAGCATGCAAATGATGTTATTGTGAGGAAAGAAAGACTTGCATAGGACTATGATGACATTCATGTTTAGAGATGGACAGAGTCAGAACCCTTTATAGGGGAGTCTCAAAATAGAAGAGGCATGAGAAAAAAAAAAAGGGGGATGGAACAGCGAGAAGATGTCTTTCATTTGGATAATTTCAAAGCCAAAGAACAAGAGGCCCAACAGACTCAAGGTTGAGAAAGGTTGCCACACTTGGTTTATTCTCGACAAATTGTCCAACGTACATGTTTAGTCAAAGTCTATTGCTTGCTTGTGTTTTCGGTGAAATTTTGGTAGACAACAACATGTTTTGGTATCTGTGAGTTGCGGACGTCATGAGTGATTAAAACTATGATCTTTTTGCTGCGATTGATGTTTTAAAAAGTGTTGACTGTACTAATGTTAGCCTTCGTCAGCGGTGCTATAGTGCAACATTAAGAATTCACACGTTTCTTTTGGGTTTATAGCACCCAAAACACAAGAATTACTTGGTCATTAACGCACTCAATGACGCCTTAAAATGACAAATGAAGATCATGAAACATTTGGGAAGGAATTCTGCAAAAAATAAAATAAAATAAATCAATTAAATGTTATAACGTATTGGAGGTCAAAGATTGAAAATTAACTACTTATACTCAATTTTAGTATGATTTTGTCGATCTACTGCCAAACTTCACAACAATTTCTTGGCATTTTGGCTTGTAAACATATGGGAATATTTTTCCAAACACTTTGGTAAATTGGATTCATGATAAAGATTTTAAGTCCTTGTCGGTGGGAAGAAACCTAGGTTGGAATATGGAATGAGTATGTGAAAGAAAGGAAGGGATTGTCCCATTGCAATTTTTATAAAAAACAAAAAAAATGAGGCATTCTAACAAAAAGTCCAAAGACTTTATTGAATGCTAGAATGGCTCCATGAGACCACTATAAACATTGTATGATATTAACTTTTGTAAAGCCATCCAGCTGCATCAAGGAATAACATATGGGTGCAAGCAAAAAGGAAGATGGAGAAGAAGAAGAAAAGGAGTGAAGGCGAAACTATCAAATTGGCACAAGATATGCAAATTTTCTTTGATTTGGTTGATAGAGAAGGACATCGTACGTTTACAGATGTTAATTTAGTGGTTCAATATACAAGGCATGAATTCGTTTATATTATGTATTTTAGTTCAATATTGCCTTATGACATTCTAGACTTTGTGGCAACCTCACATATATTCAATATATGAATGAATGGTGTAGATATTATCCATATTAATAACTATACACCTTTACTTTGTCATTCATGAAAATGTTCTTGATGATGATGATTTTTGGTTTATTATGTTCTGGTTAGCCTTAGTCTTGAGTATCGTTGTTCCACATTTTCACTCTATGCGGTATCACTGTGATGCTCATCTTTTTAATTATATATTGAACGAGCTTCACAAACAAATAGCTTAATTTGCCATCATTTTACTTCCATCAAAGTTATACAAAGTTACAGACAGCGAAATAGCCATGCAAATTATTGATGATATTATTATTAGAAGGTGAAACATACTGATGCCACTTTTATTAGAACCCTAGTATTATTAAACGCCACATAATAAATGTTTTTTTAGGCTTCATGGCACCATTTCCTTTGCTTCAACACCACAATAATCTTGGAGACTCTTGGGGTCTTTACCCCATGGTTCCTCTGCGGCGGAGAAGTTGAGGTACCCTTCAGAGGTGAAGGGCTTGAATTGCAGAGGGTGGGCTTCGTTAACCAGCTCATCTGGGGCTTGTATTATGCATCCAAACTTGAACTGTGAGCAGAAAGAGATCGAACGCCTCATATCATTGTTCGACATTTTCACTCTGTGTGGCGTCGGCGCTAGTCTTCCATTGCTCCATGCCTATCGGAAAGAGTATCGTTATGCAATGTTTTTCTTCTTTTCGATATCCTCTACTTAATTGATACCTATATATATATATAGAACATACGAGTTTGATCGTATACGTCTGACTGGAACCCTAAGGATATATTTGAACAAATTTTATATGTAGAAACTTTCACAATGATTTTATTTTATATGAACTTTCAAATTGTTAAAAAGAAAAGAAAAGAAAGGAAATTGAGTATCGAACCTGAAAGGATTCACCGATCATAACTGTGAAAGAGCAAGGGGAAGCGCGAAACCAGTCACCGCACTTGGTTTGCACCTCAAGGCCTTGGCCGTGGTGCTGGCAAATGATAGTAATGAGGTTCATGTCCCAATGGGCTATCATCGCCATCATCGTCTCTTGATTCCCCGGCGGCCCGTATTCTGCCATCCTTATCCTTTGTGTCGTCGACTCCACCATCGATCCAAAGTGTTTCTCTACTCCCAACCCTTCGGCCACCATCCTCCTCACCATCAACTCTAGTTCTTTCATTTCCTTTGTGAATTGCCATGCCACCTCACTAATCCATTCACATGACAAGATTCAATTATTTATATATATATAGTAGAACATTATCGGATGCCTTTATAGCTACTGTCATCTATTTGATATTGTTTAGGAATATTTAATATTATGTATAAATTGACAATAGCTATTAAATTTGCAAATATAATGGCTACTCTGCAATATTGCTATAGGATTCTCTCTCTCTCTCTCTCTCTCTCTTGTGATATTTAAACTATAAAATAAATGATTAAGAAGGAAAAAACAAAGAGAAGTTGTGATATTTAAAGTATAAAATTATAAATGATTAAGAAGGAAAAAACAAAGAGAAGAAGAAGAATAATATACTAACCAGAAAGCAGGCTTTCCTTGAGGATTTAAGAGCAAGCCAGAAGCAAATTCTTGAACAGAGGAATAAGATGGAGTATCGTTAACACATAGGCTCTCAAAGTTCCGTCCCAGTTGAGGCCGCTTTGGGATGTAGCCTTGGTATGGTATGTCCGATTGATTCCGGTTCTTTAAATCCAATGGGGCTTTAAAGAGCTCATCCAACACCGGACCAAAGAAGTCATCCCTTAACTCCATTGAAACTCTATCAAACACTGCCTCAAAACACCCATGCTTGTCCAATGCCTCCATCACCTTCTCCTTTGCCTGCTTCCATTCCTTTGTACCAGCTTTGGCCAATTCTAGCCTTGAAAAATCTATTTTTGCTATTTCAACCCTGCTTTCTGATTCCATTAGCTTCTTCTTCTTCTTCTTCTAAGTTTGTGGTGTTGCTCATGGCTTGTGTGACCGCATAATCTTATAGTGTGTGTTCATTTCAGGTGATGGATTGAAAAGGTGGATGAATTATTTTGGATGGAACTAGATCCACACTTTCATTTATGGGCTGTTTGTTTGACTAGATTTGAGGGGATTTGGATTTCCAAATTCCTGGAATTTAAAAATCTCATGTTTGTTTGGAGAACTTTGACTGAATTCCAAAATCTCACTTGTGAAATCCATCACTAAAATATATGATTAATATAATGTTTAAGTTTTAAGTTTAATGTTATAGTCCATCAAATTATTAATTTATAATTAAATTAATAAAATATTTGCATCTTATAGAAAATTTCTTTAAATACAAATATTAATTTATAGTTAATATATTATTTTATAATAATTTTTACTTAATAATTAATGTATTATATTTTATTATAATAAATTAAATAAATATTAATTATATTAATTATCTATAATATTTGCATTTTGAGTTCATGTAGTTCATGTTTATATAAAATAAAATGTACATTTTATGATATATATTAATTATTTATAATATCATATGGGGATAACCTTACCATGGATGACCATAACATGTAATCCAAGTAAAAATACATTAAACCAAACACATGTTTTTCAAATCCATATTTACAAATCTCTCAAACCAAACACAAATTTTTGTACTCCAGTATTACAAATACATCCAACCAAACACTGGATTTGACTTTTCTGAATTTTCAAATCCAGGGATTTGTAAATACAAATCCACTGGATTTTCAACTACATCTAACCAAACAACCCCTTATAGAAATTTCTAATCAATATTTTAAAACCGAATCGAATGGGCCGGTTCAACCTGTTTAACCAATTGGATCAAATCGAATGATTGATAAATTTAATTGATTTATTTATTTTAAAATTAAATATTTTGTGATTCTATATAAAAAATATAACTTTGTAATATATAATTTTGAATTTCTTTTATTTTTTATTTTTTAAATTGTTTTTTATTTTTTAAAATTTTAAAAATTTTATTTATTTAAAAAATATTAAATTCGATTTAACCGCCCGGTTGAATTTGTTCAATCAGTTGAATCATAAATTGGTCGTCTAACTGAGTCGATAAGTTATTAAAACATTGATTTTAATTGGCAAAAATAATGTTTTTGTCACCACCTCACTTTCTATTTGTGAAATAATCCCTTCATTTTTGAAATATGATATAACCACTACTCTTGCGGTATTAAATGCCTCGCCTGTCACATCCCAAGTTGTATCAAATTGCTATTCCAAGATGGCACAGCTGTGTTCCAACTAAAAGAATGATTTGATGCCACCAGTTGCCATCTCAAATAAGGCTAAAATTGTAATTAAAATGATGGTAAGGGAGATGGGACGCTGAAAATATTAGATTACCTGCCAACTTAGGTCTCACTATTCAACCTTCTCTTCATTCATGTCTGCAAATGAACGGATGATATTAAATAATAAAACATATGATAAACACAAAGATCATCAATCACATAAGGATAAAATGTACAAGTATTAGACTACAAATTAGAGGAGGGTACTTAATTCATTTTTTATTAATAAAGCGGTCCGATTACTCACCAAACAACGAGTAATCAGATAGACCGGTTCAACTGGTGAACTAGTTGGATCAGATCAGATGATTGGCTAATTTAATTAGTTTGTTTATTTTAAAATTAAATATTTTGTGATCCTATAAAGGTAATATAACTTTGTAATATGTAAATTTGTATTTTTTTTTTTAATTTTTTAATTTTTTTAATTATTTTTTAATTATTTTTAATTATTTAATTTAAAAAAATTTATTTATTTGAAAAATATTTAATTTCGTTTAACCGGCCGGTTGAACTGGTTCAATCAGTTGGGTCATAAATCAGTTGTTTAATCAGATCGATAACTTAAAACATTGATTTTAATGGATAAAAATCATGTTTTTGTCACCACCTCACTTAGTATTTGTTAAATAATTCCTTCATTTTTGAAATATGATAAACCACTGCTCTTGATGTGTTAATATATGCCTCACATGTCACATCCGAAGTTGTATCAAATTCATATTCCAAGATGGCACAGCAAGACAGCTGTGTTCCAACTAAAAGAATGATTTGATGCAACCAGTCGCCATCTCAAATAAGGCTAATTGTAATTAGTATGATGGTGGGGTGATGGGGGCTTAAAAATATGTATGTTTTAATAACAAGACCGGTTGTCGATCCAGTTAAGTAACTAGTTTATGGTCCAATCGGTTGAACTGGCCGGTTCAATAATATTTAATATTTTTTAAATAAATAAAATTTTAAAATTTACAAAAATTAAAAAATAAGAAAAAATAATTTTAAAAAATAAGAAAAATTAAAAAATACACGATTACATATTGCAAAGTTATAAAGATCACAAAGTGTTAACTCTACATAAAATTGTATTTTTCAAAGTACAAATATATAAAGATACAACAATACAAGAAATATTCAAAAATAAAAAATTAAATGAAATATAAGTTTACACTATACTACAATAACAATAATAAAATAGAAGCATACAACAACAACACAACTACCATCACCAACAACACCAAATCAACAAAATCATTCAAAAATGATGAATGAAATAAAATACAAGTATACTACATCAACAACAATAAAGTACAAGCATACAAATAAATAAACTGGGTTTTTTTGTTAGGTTTGTTTAGTTTTAATCAATGTTTTCGCATATAAATAAATAAACCAAGTTTTTTTGTTAGGTTTGTTTAACTTTAATGATTTAATTTTAATCAATGTTTTCTTAAACCGGATTTAATTGTTTAATTTAAAAAAAAACCGGTCTGGTCCAACCGGTTCACCGGTTGAACCGATTGAACCGGCATGTCTGGTTTTTTTCTATTTGGTGAGAGCACAGATCTCGAGGTGATCTAAAATGTTCAAATCACAAGATCAACCGAGAGCACCGATCTCGAAGTGATCAAAATATACAAATCCCAAGATCAGTAGAGAGCACAGATCTCAATGTGATCTAAATATTCAAATCTCAAGATCAGTTAAGAGCACAGATCTTGAGGCAAAAATAATAATAATAATAATAATAAAATAAATAAAAATAATAATAAGATAAAATAAAATTTAAAATTGAATATAAAAAATATAAAAAAATCTAAATTAATATATATATATATATATATATATATATAATCAAATTAGATAAAAAATTGGATTAAATAAAAATAAAAATAATAATAATAATAATAATAATAAATATAATATAATAAATAAATAAATGATAGTAAAATAATAATAATAAGATAATATAATAATATTAATAACCATATTTATTATTAAAAAAAAGAATGATTAAAAATAAAAAAGATGGGGGTCGTGGAGACGTGGCAACGTGCATGTCATGCACCACGACCTGGGGGACGGTTTGCTAGGAGCTTTTTTAAAAAGAAGAAGAAAGGGAAGCATGGGGGGATAGAAGAGAACAGAAAGAAAAGCAGAAGAAAAAGAAGAAAAAGAAGAAAAAAAAAGTTTCGGTCTATATATTTCTACTTGTGACAGGCCCTCCTTGAGTTAAGGATGTAAAGCTTTGATTGAAGAAAGCTTGAACATTATTGAACCACTTTTGTGCATCGATTAATAAGAGTTTACCACTCCTATCATGCTCAGGAATATAAAACAAACTCGAGGTCGATCTTTTGGCGAGAAAAATGAAACCAATAGACTGCGACAATCCCAAGGGAAGACGGTCTTTTAGGGATATTAATATATTTAGGAAAATATTGGTCGTAACCAAATTGACGCCCAAATCGATGAGGATTATAAGGTTCTGCATAAATATCCCAAGCACAACGCAGTGGAAGAATTCCACAACAAAGACAAATTACATACTCTATGGTATAAGAATCTAAAGCTTCTGGCCCAATAGAATATCTAGAATCTCGTATTCTGTCACCATTATGCTGTAGAAACAGAAATGGACGCCATACAAAGCTTTCTTCATGTTTGATAAATTTCCTCACAGCCAAAGGACAATTAAATGGAGTGGGAGACACATTCATATAATATAACATCCCTGGTATTTCTGAAAGTTCTGGAATAGTTAGTGTGCTAGCGTGAATCTTCCTTCGAAGATATATTCTAGGGAAGTGACATCCGGCCCATGCATATAAAAAATGAAAAGGAAAAATTTTCGTAGGAAATCCAAGACCCTTCCTATTATTGGCCATTGCATTCAATCCCACATATATTCGTGCTAAGACCGCGGGAGCAAAAGCGATTTTCTTCTTATACACAATATCCGAATCCATCATAAAAACTCATGGCCTAATCACATTATAGTTGCTTGGCATGATGAAATAGCAAATCCCAAGAGCCACAAAAGCATCTAAATCAGTATAAAGAGAGGGTTTTGGAGGAGGATCATGTCTTGAATCAAATTTTGTTCTTTTTCTAAAAGATTCTATCCAATTATCGAAAGACACGCCTTTGTCATCTTGAGAAAAATCTTTCATTGCAAGCCATTGATAGATATCAAAAAGGTTTCTCAAAACTGAAAAGTCAGAAATTTTTCTCTGGTGAAATATGTCATTAGTAGGGATGAATTCATCATACATGTCGCCACAAATAGGAAGCCCTCCAAGTATCTTAATATCCCACAAAGAAATTCCTACTTCCCCATGTAGAAAATGAAAGGTGTTGGTCTCTGGACGCCACAATTCCACCAATGACTTATAGAAATTAAGATCTATATTATATCGCCCAATTGAAGATATTATCCCTTCTACTAGCTTCACATGGGATAATTCATTAGAATAACTATTAATGATATGTTTGGCCCAATCAGCATAATCAGGAAAATCAATCAACTCTTTTAGGATAGGATTCGTACCATTCCATCCCGAATGGTGATTAATAATCTTATGTCCAAGAGTTTGGAAATCATTCGAATCCTATGCACTTCCTTCAGGCTTTAAGTAAATTGCATTGATCTTACTGTCTTCGTACCATGGTGAAGATCATGAAACATTTGGGAAGGAATTCTGCAAAAAATAAAATAAAATAAATCAATTAAATGTTATAACGTATTGGAGGTCAAAGATTGAAAATTAACTATTTATACTCAATTTTAGTATGATTTTGCTGATCTACTGCCAAACTTCACAACAATTTCTTGGCATTTTGGCTTGTAAACATATGGGAATATTTTCCCAAACACTTGGATGAATTGGGTTCATGATAAAGATTCCAAGTCATTGTCGGTGGGAAGAAACCTAGGTTGGAATATGGAATGAGTATGTGAAAGAAAGGAAGGGATTGACCCATTGTAATTTTTATAAAAAACAAAAAAATGAGGCATTCTAACAAAAAGTCCAAAGACTTTATTGAATGCTAGAATGGCTCCATGAGATCACTATAAACATTGTATGATATTAACTTTTGTAAAGCCATCCAGCTGCATCAAGGAATAACATATGGGTGCAAGCAAAAAGGAAGATGGAGAAGAAGAAGAAAAGGAGTGAAGGCGAAACTATCAAATTGGCACAAGATATGCAAATTTTCTTTGATTTGGTTGATAGAGAAGGACATCGTACGTTTACAGATGTTAATTTAGTGGTTCAATATACAAGGCATGAATTCGTTTATATTATGTATTTTAGTTCAATATTGCCTTATGACATTCTAGACTTGGTGGCAACCTCACATATATTCAATATATGAATGAATGGTGTAGATATTATCCATATTAATAACTATACACCTTTACTTTGTCATTCATGAAAAATGTTCTTGATGATGAAGATTTTTGGTTTATTATGTTCTGGTTAGCCTAAGTCTTGAGTCAAAATTGCATATCATTGTGATGCTCTTCTTTTTAATTATATATATATATATTGAACTAGCTACACAACCAAATAACTTAATTTGCCACTTTGCAAGTCATCATAATTCATCAAATCAGTACAGAGAGTCACAAACAGGATAATAGCCATCCATGCAAGTCGTTGCTGGTATTCTTATTATTATTATTATTAATTAGTAGAAGAAGGTGAAACATGACTAATGCCACTTTTATTACAACCCTAGTATCATTAGAAGACACATGATTTTTTTTATTATTTTTTTTTTTAGGCTTCATGGCACCATTTCCTTTGCTTCAACTCCACAATAAGCTTGGAGAGTCTTGAGTTCTTTACCCCATGGTTCCTCTGAGAAGAGGAAGTTGAGGTACCCTTCATAGGTGTAGGGCTTGTATTGCAAAAGGTGGTCTTTGTTAACCAACTCATCCGGGGCTTGTATCATGCATCCGTATTTGAACTGCGAGGCTAACCCGATCGAACGCCTCGTATCGTTGTTCGACATTTTAACTCTGTGCGGTATCGGCGCTAGTCTTCCATTGCTCCATGCCTACCAGAAAAAGGCATCATTATGCAAAATTTTTTTTTTAAAAAAAAAAAAATGGATAAATCAATTGTATTTAAAAAAAAAGAAAAAGAAATTATGCAGTATATAAAGAATGATTTTATATAAACTTTGAAATATCGAACCTGAAAAGATTCACCGATGATAACTGTGAAAGAGGAAGGGGAGGCACGGAACCAATCACCGGAGTTGGTTTGGAGCTCGAGGCCTTGGCCGTGGTGCTGGCAAATGATAGTGAGGAGGTTCATGTCTCTATGGGTTGTCATCGCCACCATCGTCTCCTGATTCACCGGAGGCCCGTACTCCGCCATCCTCATCGTGTGTGTCATTGACTTCACTAACAATCCAAAGTGTTTCTCTACTCCCAATCCTTCGACTACCATCCTTCTCACCATCAACTCTAGCTCTCCCACTTCTCTTGCGAACTCCCATGCCACCTCACTAACCCATTCCCATCGAATTAATCAGATGCTCGCGTGAGCTTCATTCGGATTAGTTCATGTGAAAAATTATTTTGAAGTTTTTTTTTATTTTTGGAATCTAAATCTCAAAGCGGGAATGAGTATTATAGTGATATTCATGCGATATTAAACTAAATAATATATATATATATACACACACTATTAAAGTTGATGTATAATATGGTCTCAAAAGATATTTTAAATAGTTTTTTATTACATTTTTTTTAATATATTAAATCCACTCATCAATAAATACCCCTGAAGATTTTTTAAAACCATGATATGAGAATTTGTCTAGTAATAATAATAATAATAATAATAATAATAATAATAATAATAATAATACGAACCAGAAAGAAGAAGGATTCCGTTGAGGATTGATGAGCAAGAGAGAAGCAAAATCTTGAATAGAGGAATAAGAGGAAGCATCCTTGACAACAAGGCTCTCAAAGTTACATCCCAATTCAGGGAGCCTTGGGATATAACCTTGGAGGGGTTTATCTGAGAAATTCCTCATCTTTAAATCCAATGGGACTTTAAAGAGCTCATCCAACACTGGACCAAAGAAGTCATCCCTTAACTCCATTGAAACTCTATCAAACACTGCCTCAAAACACCCATGCTTGTCCAATGCCTCCATCACCTTCTCTTTTGCTTGGTCCCACTCCTTTGTCCCAGTTTTTACCAATTCTACCCCTGAGAAATCTATTTTTGGTATTTCAACTCTGCTCTCTGATCCCATTCTTACTTCCTCTTCTTCTTGTTTTTTGAATTTGTACTACTACTGGTAGTGGTTTGTGCTTTCACACAAAAAACACACAGTTTTATAGGCAAGTCAAGGTTGGATATAATAATATTTTGTGGAATGTTTCTTCTATCCCTGCGGGAAATTACAAAGTAACTTCATTAAACAAAGAGGGATTGTTCGGTAATTTTGAATATATATATATATATATATATATATATATATATATATATATATATAATGAAAAAAAATTCAAGAATTAATAAAAAATTTAGGGAAGTAAAAGAATTTAAGTTAGAGGAACATGGAATGAATGAGAGACTGCCAAGCATGATTTTAAGGTGCAAGTCAAAAGTGTGACATGGGTTTTACCAGGCTGATTTTCAGAGGGAAATTAAGTGTGACATTAATCTCTTGGCAAATGAGTGGTGGAAGATCAACTCCTGCTGACAACATTGATTAAACTGTGTAATTTAATTACTTTGTCAATAACAATAATAAATAAATAAATATTTATATAATTACTAAAAAAATTCCTCTGTTAAAAAAACATTCAGCTTAAAACAAGACTCAACGCAGAAAAAAACGAAGGCAAAAGAACATAAAAAAAAAAAAAAACTCAACAATCAATCAGAACTCACTTTGCTTATATCAATTATTTTATATTAAAAACATTAAATGTAATATAAAATTATATAACTAAGGTACTTAAATACATAATTAGGGCAGATTGATGAGTTAATCTGTAAGCTAACATAATTTTTTCAAAGTCCATATCCGGACCAATCTATTTAGAATCTGAACTATTTGATCTCAATGGGACATCATATATTAGCACAATTACACATTTGCATGTATTAGTCAAATTAAAACATCATCTTTTTCGAGATCAAAATTATTTACAGAAATGAGATTTACCGCAACAACAATGGAACATCGGCTAACGACACCTTAGTCTATCGGCATCAGTCCTTTGTGCACAAGTGAGACAAAAGATGAACATTTATCAACAGTATCTTGGCCTATGGGCAAAAAACCCCTCCTAACAAGTAACCTTGGAAAAAGAAAAGGGAATTTAAAAAAAAAAAAAAGAAATACAAACAGGAAATAACAATATGGTGAAACAGATCATCAAAAATTACAACCATAACATTTTAGACATACAATAGAAAATGTATTTCTGAATTTCTCGACAGGCGTAAGTTGAAATTGAAATGCCAATTTGTTAATAAGACCTATGTTTTCCCCTTCCAAAAGTGCTCAGCTCTGCCTAAACTTGTTTATTTCTGTCCAATAATATGATAAATAAATACGAAGAATTAATATGATTATGAAAGGTTTGACTTAATTTTACCTAAATAGCTGTCGCATTGTCGACGAACAGAATTTCTGAATAAAAATTAGCTCATCAGGATTGACACAGATGGAATCTCCCAAATGAACTATAATTTCCTCACATAACCAGAAACATGAATCTCCAAAATGAATATAACTTGTTTCACTAAAAATATGAATCTCCAAAATGAATATAATTTCCTTGAATGACTAGAAATATGAACTACAACATATTTAACAACAAAAACAAATAACAAGAATGGTGCTGCTAAAACCAGACTTAACTGCCAGAAGATTCCAAGATTCATTGTCAATGTGAACCTTTTAAACAAAATCTTCATTTGAGATCCTCACGTAATCTGTAGAAAATAAATAAATAAATAAACTCTGCATGATAATTATCAAAATTCAGATATACACTCGGAACTCAAAGAGTGAAGCAAATAAGGCAGCTTCATCAAATTCCTTTTTTTCCTCTTTTTTTTTTTTTCGGGACAAAAGAGCCATAAGCCAAAACAGACACAAGGTACAACAAAAGTAAAGGATCAAAAAGTTAACCCTGCTGCAGAGGTGGCAGCATCTTCAATCCATCAGGGAAGGTCCGTTCCTTGATGAAACAGGGACAAAACTGGGTTGTTTCGAGCATGTGAAGCTAATTGATCAGCAAAGTCAAATGCTACTCATTTCCTATTATTCTAAACCTTTGTTGGCAAAAGTTCACCGATGCCTCAACTAGCATGCCAATATTCATGTCCAGGTACAACAGCCTGTTTGCAAAGATGACGGAAATTTGAAAACAGACACCATTGCAAACATTAAAATTACAACTAGAGAGAACAATTCAACTGAGCTTAGATAATAATGTACTGCAGGATAAATAAGCTTTAGGCAGAATGTTCTAAAAAGAAAGCTGAAAAATAATGATGAATATTACATATATAAATATATAAAGTTCATTTATTTATCAATCCAAATATTCCTTATAAAAGTACGTGGTCCATTTTACAGGCCTTTTAAGAGAAATACCAATAGAAGCAACTTCCTAAACTAGAAAAGGCTGCTAAAGTCTTACATAAATACTCTCTTTATTTTTAATATTATTATTATTATTATCATTATTATTGTTATTATTATTTGATGAAAGAGCTGTTATAGCTGAAGATGAAGGTTCAACATGCAAAACTAAAGGAAAAGAAACAGCACAGTTCAAAACGTGAGACCACACTCATCAATCAACTCCATGAGCCAATTAGGCAAACTAAAGACCACTATAAAACGAGAACAAAGCCGGGTTGAACGAGCATAATTGGCAAAGCTGACTGCAATATATACTCTCTTTATTGAACTCTAACTATATACATATATAAAGAATGCATAATAACAATCTTCTTAGTTTAGTTAACTCTTGCCATAAATAAAGCTGATCTAAGCTAGATCTCCTTAATGATCATGTTTCTTAATTTAACATAATTATACTGATATTCATCGAAATAAAATTCTTCTTTACCTTCATCACACCATATAGTCTCAACAAGTTCTAATTATCTGGGCATCCAAAAGGAGACTGAGACAGAAACATAACAGAAAGTTGCAGACAAATCAAATAGATGGAAATGTTCACCAAGCACAAATTTCCAAAGAATATTTACCTGAGAAGAAATCAATACTGATGAGGTCAGTTGTGATTCTGGGGATCCTGTAAATATCTCCAATGAAAATTTTTGTATGCTGGTTCAACAATGCCAAATAAGCAGATAACAAAAGCCAACCCAGAAAATCTTGAGGGCTTCACAAATGATGCAGAACTCAATTTTCTGTTCCCGATAACTGAGGTAGATATTCATTTGTTCAAAATTGAGTATTAAAAACTTGTTCTGCATAGAATTAAAATACGAAAATATCTGTCAGGTGCTACCACCGGCATCAGCAGACCTGCAGAACAACCATAGAAAATAGAAAAGAATCAGTGATCATAGAATGAAGAAAACAAGAAATAGCCCAGCGAAAGGATGTCTGCCAAGATAGCAGAGCAACAAATTGATTATTGTAACAGAAAGCGTCCTCTTCACAGCAATATCAGGATAATGCGCATTGGGACACGTAAGCATAATGTATACATTGTTACCAAGGTACGACATATTAGGACCGAATGGGTCCATAGGAACATGTAGGAATATGTATCTTTTCCTCGGATAAGAATGCTATGTGCCTATGATCTACATTCATCATTCAAGACAAAAAAGATTTGACACTATCAGAAACATTAGGCTAAAATCTTAATTGTTCCTCTCCTTTCGGTTTCAATCATTCAGTTTTTTAAATCTATCTTATCTAATTTCCATATATTCTTTTTATCATTTTCTTATCTTTTATATCATAACTCTTCATTATCTTTTCCTAATCCTTTCGATCACTCCTTAGTTTTTTAATTAAAAAAATCACCATTCTAAAAATCTTATCTTACTCTAATTTGAATTTTAATATGACTAAATCCTTTTGTGCAATTCTAGTTTTTCAAAAACGACAAATTTTAGTAATTGCAAAACGTTATCTACCTCTAAAAAGGTGTTGTCATGCAAACAGACACGGTCATGTCCTCGTTTCCCCCAACACCTGTATACGTATCGTAGCAAAACTGCCTCAATGATGTAATGCATTTACGAATAAGTATTGTTTAGCCATCAGGTGTACATGGAATCAATGTATGAAAGACTTACCCTAAGAAAAGAGCTGCTCTTATTAATTTGACCGCAAATCCGAGCATTCAGTAACCATCGAACCAGATATGACAAAAACAAAATCCTTCCACCTGTGCTTTTCGAAGTACGTAAGATGCATTGGCACCATTATGTTAACATTAATCACAACATATAACAACAATTGAAATATGGATGCATACCAATCTTGCAGCAATATGTTGCATATCCAATCAAATTAGCATCATCCGATCTTTCGTTGCAGCCTTTGCTGCATTGCAAAAGCAAATTCCAGATGAAGGGTGGATAATAGAGATAGATAATTCCACACGGCAGTTCAGAATGAAACTAGATTAAGAAAAGGAATGTCACATTTTGAAGTTCAATATTTAATTGATTATGTTTTAACTTTCAGCACTCTTTTTACAAAGGTTTCCATATTGTATGTTTCTATTGATCTTGCTATTTTATCATGGTATCCAACCCTCAAACACATGCCCCTTTGCGAACTCGTCTTCTTTCAAACACCCCACTCCAGCACAAACCCTACCAACCAATATATAGACCCAAAGGGCATTTGGGTTTCCTCGGCACCCATCAGGGGTTAGCAATGTCAGTTTTGCTCATTATTATGCACACAGAGAGGAGCTAGCAGAAACAGTTAACATCTAGGTCAGGATATCCAAGAATCTACAAGGTCAGTTCAGACACCTTATCAATTTATGTTCCCATATACAGCCTACTTGAGAGCTCAAGCTTTTAGAAGGATTGACTTGCATGATCAAACTTCCATCTCCTTTCTCTTCTTCCCTATCTTCGTAGCAGGTTTGACTGCCTCTGTTGGAGTTGGATCCACAACGGGAAGGGAAGGTTTCACATAGATGATAGAATCATCTAGTGTGAATAACCGGAGGGCAAGGGATGAAATGGTAGGCATCTTCGCCGCAGCTGTAAGGGATGACCAGTACCACCAGCCATTTTTAAGATATTCGGTCTTAATCATGCCTTCAAACAAAATTGTCGCTTGAACCACCTACAAGATACAAAATAGAAAATGCTTGACACGACTGATTGATATTCAAAGATATGAAAAGATACAGAAATCTGTAGAAGATTACAAAAATAATTAAAATCAAGAACTGTCATTAAGCAAAAGTAAACAAATTCAAAAATTCAGTCAATAACATACTCCAACACCAAATAATGGCATTCTTTAACATGATAAAGGATTGACGGTTTAACAGCACAAATGTTAATAACTTAACCCATAAACAATTCACAACCCCTCCTAACGTCACCAACACTGCAATCCAAACAGATGCAAGATATTCACTAAGGAGTCCACAAATATACCAAGATCTACAACTTTTTCACTTAGCTACGTTTCCACCTCACCTACCACAGTGTAGATGGAATCAAGCAGCCACATCTTCCTGACAAGATCATATTATTAACAATATCTATAGTAGTCAGAAGTAAACAGTGATGAAGGATAGTGAAGCCGATGACAAATTAGCATCATCAACAGGTCCGTGCTGTTAAACCAACAATTTTTACACATATTTGCAAATAATCTAAATCTTAAGGTACAGGATGGATGTATAATGTAGCCTCCCAAAATTTGATATGAGGAGCTACTCTAAGAAATTTATTGAATTTTAACTACTCCAACAACAGACATAGGCATCAAGAAAGGCAAAGGATTTTTTTATATTTGCGGTCCTATAAATGACAGCAAGAACGATTTGATTTCATGTAATAAAACTATCCAAAGATTTCATTTTGTGGCAAGCAAAAAAAAAAAGGAACAAGGGACAGCTAGCTACCTCAGATATTGATTCTGCGGACTTCACTAATGCGCGCCATGCACATCGTCTCATTGAGTTCGCTTTTGAAGATCTGAATGCTTCATCAGGCAGAGCAGCATCCATATCAAGTAAGTTGATCTTAAGTCTCTTTAGGATTTGATAATTCTTGCCCACAAGAGGCCTCAAAGAAGAGTCAGGAAACATGCAGCTATTTTTTGATGCAGGGATTGAGTGACAGATATTAGCATTCAGTTCCTTCGTTTTATTAGCTAGAGAGGATGTATGTTTTCCGGTAGCTGCACATTCCAGAGTTGAACCTTTAAGTACCTTCTCACTACCATCACGAGCAGAAGAATTTGGAGATAACTGAGCAAGACGCTCATCCGCATTATAAATGTCAATTGGAGAAGCATCAACTCCAGTCCTTTGTGCAGACAATGATGGTTGAGTTTCAGAGGACAGGAAACCAGTATTAAGAGCCAGGTCAGTATTCTTAAACTGATTGGAAACTAAAGTAGCATCAGGGGAATAAGTAGCTGATGATGGCACAAATGATGGAACACCATTTGATCCAATAAGCCCAATCTCTTTTACCAAATCCATATTAGAATCATTAGTTATAAACCGTCTACATATATCATCAAGGTCATATGGGCATAACTTTCTGGGAAACTTTAGCTGTTTAGAGCTAGCAGTTGACTTTGTATTCTTCAACACATCAGCAATATCTGCACCAGACTGCACCCTTTCCCTAGAGTTATCAGCTCTAATTAATTTGTTTCTCAGTAAGTCATCACTTTCTTTGCCTTCCTCAAAACAAGGATTTACAGGAGTGCACTTTCCATCATTGTGACCTTCAAACTCATTCACCGTGCAGAAGGTTTGATGACAGGATACACAGTGGTGTCGAGATGGCCACACAAGTTCTAGGCATTCACACCTGTACATTTTCTCATCACAATTTATTTTTGTCTTCTTACCCCGCCTTTTTAAGGCTTCATATACCTCTGCCTCCAAACAAGGTCCATACTTCTTCTCAAGAATTAGCATAGCCTTCGTAGTTAAAAGATGTATATTTGTAATGTTCTCATTAGCGAATGACTGTGATCGAGGATTATCAGCAACATGGTTATGCGCTTGATGGAACTCAATTTTGCGCCACTGCAAGATCCAATCCTTAAGCTCTCGTTCCTTAGGATCACTGTTCCTCAACCACCTAACAAGTTCTTGAATTTCGAACTCTGATTCATACACCCAATAAGATGAATTGCATGAGCTGTCATTGAAATCACGACAAGATGAAATAAGGGAATTAGACGCCCCTGTATTCATATGTGGCTGGAAAACTGTGGTGCTTGAAGTCAATATTCCTGTATTCAGCTTGTCTGTTTCTTTTCTTTTAAATCCTCGGCGCTGGAGCATATTTCCATCAACAAACAGAAACTGACGTTTACTGGGCCCACCTAATATCCAGTATAATCGACCAACAGAATCCCTACACAGGTCCCTTCTCAAAGACGACTTCATAAGCTCAAACTCCATAGCTAAAATAGAATCCTGCAAATTTGAGATCTCATTCCTTAAAGAATTCAACTCAAGGTTACTAGTTTCAGACTCACATACGCTGGCAACAGCTGATTTGTTCCCTTGGTCAAAGCTAAGTATACTTCTAGCAGACATGTTGACTCCAGAACCCAATGGCCTGCGCTCACTACTCCCTTCCATAGGAGTTCCCCCACTATCAGACAACACCGAAGATCCATCAACAATGTCTGCGCTATGAAGCATGGCATTATTACTTTCAATAGTGAGCACATTGTTAATGGTATGGCCATCTTCAATAAAGCCTCCAACACTCACAGATCTATTTTGTAAATTTTCCTGTTCAACACCATCCATGGCATCTTCCTGAGTTCCATCCCCATCTTCTTGTGAAGGGACCGCAACCTGTTCATCGGGAGTACCATGTGCATCTGATTTTTCAGAATTAAGATTTGATAACCGAATCCTTTGCTTTGGTCTGTTGTCAATACCATCATCACTAACATCCACTACCATGCTATCAACCTTGGAATCTGGCAGGTTGTAGAGGGTGCAAGTCTGAGGGCTACTGTCATTGTCATGCTTCTCTGGCATTTCCTTCCATTCCGGACAACTGTTCTTCCCAAGAGTACTTCCACCACCAACATCAAAACAGTCATCTATTGCCACGAATGACATATTCAACTGATTCTCAGAACTGTCAGGAGTACTACTTAGTTTGCTGTTAAAAGTAGAAGTCGGGTGCTGGTCCACTGATGCATTATGTTTAGGTATCATGTAGTTCACACCATCCATTCTAACATCACCAACTCCATTGGCTTTTGTTGCATTTTCCTTCATAGTCTTTACTAACAACATTTCCTCTTTAAATTTCAAATTTTTCCATTCCCAAGAAAGAGAACGCAACTTTTGCTGAAGATCATTTGATTTGTCAAGGCACTGATCTAGATGCTCACGTATAAGTGCAGAGTTCAGAACTTCATCACAGAGAAACTTCAGCAAAAAAATTCTCTGCACAAATTAGGGAGACATGTCACAATGACAGCTAAGAAGGCATTACTTTCATAAATCCCAAAAAAGAACAAATTACCAACAAGGAACAACTACAGCATGGCATAAATACCAGCAAAAACCATTTCTTTCCTCAATTGTAAAAAAAGAACAACTTACCAACATGGAACAACTATAGCATGGCATAATTGCCATCACAGTACAGTACAATGTTAATAAACACCCACCATTAATAAACTTATCATTATAACGCACATATAAAAAGGCACAATAAAGATGATGATTAAAAATAATAGCATTCAGAAAGCACAAGCAGGCCATAAAACAAAACATAACCGTTTGCCAGCAGTAAAGGCTAAAATTGGAAAGAACATCACAACAGTTGAAAAAAACAGCACATCTTATACATTCATATTTCTAAAGTGATATTCCACATAAAATGGCGCTACAATGAAATAAAACGAAATCCACCATCATACAAAAGTAAAGGATGAATGGTTTAGGTTCTTCACTGGAATCATAAGCTATGCTGACAAATGAAACAAAATTAAAATCTGTTGCAACTGCTGTTCTTAGCTGCGTGGTGCCACATCAAGGTTCCACATTTTTAGATGACGCATGTATGCCAGATGAAGCATGGTCCTCGAATGTTAAGTTTTTTAAACATGAGAATCAAATCTTGAAACTTACTACACATATTAGGCATGAGACTTTTCAACACATGATCATGCAATAATCCAATATCCGGATAGTGACACACATTCAATATACAGCTTAACATGCCAGAATGTATTCAGAGAAAATTGGGTGGTTTTTACAAATAACAAGCACAGATACTCAAATAACATCACAAAACCAACCTTGGTCACTTTTATCAAAAGATACTACCCATTCTGCTCTACCTCTTACTCCTTACTGAATTTCCATACAGAGATCAACAGCTAAACTATGAATTTACAATATATTCAAATAAAAGTTGCAAAAAAGAAGAAAAGAGCCAATCTGGGAATCTATCAACACCAAGAGACGTCAACTACAACTAACCGAAAAAAGAGCAAATATTACTCCAAGCCACAATACCAGTTTATGGATGAAAAGGCAGCAAAGAAAAATATTTCACTGATCAAAGTAATCAAAGTTGAAAATATGAACCTCTTCTGCGCTGAACTCCCAATACTCTTTCTCTTCCATGATGTTCGCTAGTTGATTCAGAACCTGTTGGGAAGCTCGAGTTTCCCCACCAAGATTTTTCCTCAGATGTCGTCTGGCAGCATAAATCTGCTGGTTTGCGAGTTGTATTTCACCTAGACCAGAAACACAAGACGGACAGTGCCAGTCCCCTTCTGGAATCCGCACAAGTGGAGGGTTTAAACAATATGTATGGTACTCAGAGTCACAAGTATCGCAAAGTAAAACACTGTCATCATCCTTATCAATACCACAAACTTTGCAAACACCATCTTCCCAAGGAGCTTTAGGAATATCGTAAGGACCAACTAGGATATCATCTAATTCTTTCTTTCTTTCGGGATCAAAGGACATATTGTCCTGAAATTTCTGAACTACATTGAGCACCTGAGAAACAAAATCAGAGTGAAGCATACGATAAAGTAGCATTAGAGCAATACAAGTTATCTTTATAAAAATGCAGGATAAATAATGGTAATCATCACCCAAACTATAATGTTTAAATAGCATATCAACCTAATATACACTTAGCATCTGGTGCCTTGCCAATTGTAGGAAAAACTACCATCAAGTAGGATAATAGTGCCTAGTTGGACAATGTCTCAAGAACGCAACTCATCAACTTTCCAGCCTTACAGTGACTAGGGAAACATCCTCTAAGCAACATTCCAGCCCCCACAAACAAACAAAAAAGGAAAAATTAAACACTACTGAACATGTGACTCTGACTAATATTGAACATGTTTTGCAACTATGAATGCCATTCATTGTCCTGAACTCTGCTGATAACAGACAACAATGACCAACAGAGTAGGCTACAGCTTCTACCTGATGCAGCACACAGTCTACAAACCCGAACTAAAGAGCTAAAAATATACTAAACAAGCATCATTTTAAAAGTTAAAACAAGCCCGATATCTTAAGGACATAACTCCTAAGCCTACAATATGTGATCATTGTGACGTGACAGGAAAAAGTACAACGTAAGCTTGTAGAGAAAAACCTCATTTTTGTACAGCTCCTCAAAATTTTGCAACTGTGTTTCCGCTAACTGCAACAAATTCGGCCGATCTTTATATGCCATACGTATGTTTCTCCAGACCTACCAGAGAAGAAATAGTACAAATAATTTCTGAAATGGGAGATGGGTTCACTTGATAAAAGGAACACACCATGAATATCAAAAATTTTAAACAGATGACTTAACCAAAAGAAAGAAAAAAAAAATTAACTCCCTCCATCCCCTTCATTTTTGGGAAGATATATCATTTACAGAGTTGGCACTCACAAACATCTAAATTCATCTAAATTGAAATTCAGCGAGATAAATGTTAACAAGCCACAAAGCAGAAGGGAAACATAACCTGTGGATGAGAAGTCCAGCTTTCTTGCTTGTTGTTTGATTCTAATTAGGGATCATGCACAATCTAGCAAGCCATAAGTAAAGGAGCACTATATTTCACAATTGAACCAACAATTTTACAAAATAAACATGCTTTGGTGAGCCTATAAGACCACTCAGGTGGTCTAAAGAGCTTGTGCGTCAACATTAAGCAGCACATTCGTGGTTCAATAAAGTAGCAACTCTAATGAATATTTAGATGGCTCATCTAACAGAAGTAGGACTCATTACGTAGGCATGTTATATGGTCAAAGACTAAATCACAGATAAGCTAATGACCAAGCAGCACAAATATTAACATTACACATTATGATCTAGTGAATAGAAAACAGTATAGAGGAAAGATGACGATATATATTTCCTGAGTTAGCTCAATAATCGATAATACCCATTAATTGAAGACAGATTGATGTCCCATAACCTGAAAATTTTGCATCTGCATTTAATTCTGTTTGAGTATTTGATTAATTTTGATTAAACTAGAATTTTGTGCTCAAGAATACAATATCTCTTGAGAAAATTTATTTTCAGTGGTGTAGGTGAAAATTATACCACCCTCTCCCATTTGGTTTCAAGTGGATAAATTGATGTGGGCTGACCAATTTCAATTAGGTTGACAAGCATTAACCTATATTGTTTCTTAAATTTGACAAAATGGTATATATGAATGATCCTTGGCATAAGTTGATAGAAATTTGTGCGAGGGCACCATCATTTGTAGAACAATAATTGTTTCAGCTCCGTCTTATACAAAACAGAACGACACTGCAGGCCAACAAAAAAGTTACCAGCTTACATGTATTATTGCTTACAATAACCATTTTGCTCCATGCCAAACTGCCCCCAAATGTGTTTGGAATGGCAGATCTGGAGGTGTGGCATTTGCATTTGTGTTGGTAGTTTTGATACCAATAACAAAATCCCCGAGATTACATTTTAAGATATGAGCACTGATGCTGATATGGACAGACTTGCCAAAAAATACAGCGAAGATGGTGCCACCATCAGATATTGGCATCAATGCCAATTTAAACTGACCAGTGATCATGGGAAGAGGCGACTTCCATAGTGACAATTGTGCACAGTCAATGGGTGAACAAACAACCTAAGAATGGTAAGCTGTTCATAGCATTGTCCACTCAGTCAGATACAATGTAGTCAGGTCACTGACATAGTGGCAGTGCTGTCTGAGACAGCCTAAGCATGATTAGACAATGTCACAAGTCAATATCATGACCAATCCAGAAAAAGAATAAACAGAGCTACCAATCTAATGATGCACATATAGTTTGAAATATTCAAGACAAACTACATGAACTTCAGCCAGTTATCAAACCAGTATTATGTCCCAAAATGCTTTGCTATGACACTACAAAAGAGTTAAGTGCTAAATGCAAACACTAGTTAAATCCATATATGATAGAAATGTTCCCAAAGTGATGAGGCAGGGATGCTTGATGAGTTAAGAAATATTGGCATCTCTAATTAGTCTTATAACTCATCCAATAACATGCTATATAACAAATAAATGCAAAAAGAAATAGGGCATCCTTCAGCGCAGAAATTTTCAGATTAACAACTAAGGTAAAGGAAAGAAAAGTTGAAGAAACTAACCTCTTGAACATCTTCATGAAAAGCTTCATAAGATCCAACATATGCCCCAACTGCCAGTCTTAAATCAACTGTACGAAAATCTAAAGGGCGGGAAACTGCAGCTGGTGCACCAAGAATACCCTCATCATCAATGTCATTTGAAGTCAAAACTGTAGTACCAAGCAAGTTGCAGAAAGTTTTTTCTTCATCAGCTGAAGCACAGCGACGTAGAATAATGCGACATCTTTTCATAATGGCATCTGAAAGAGAATAAGAGCATTTCTCCTTTCTTGCCTTCTTAGGTTTCTGCTGATAATTTCCACTAGTAACCTCACTGAGCAACTGTAGGACCGCTTTCTGTGGATAAGAAAAAGTTAAAATTATTTCCTACTAAAAAGGTTCACCTTCAACTACAAGCACATACAATCGGTTGATTATTTGATCTTTTTTTTTTAAAAGTGCATCTGTGAAAAAACAAAGCCACTTTAGCCACCAAAAGTACATGTTGATGGGTTCAAGTTTTTAGATTAAACTCAAAACAGTAACATCTCTAGAATTATTAAGCAGGTGAGCATAGAATCACCTGAGGAAGAGGTAACTGGTCAGGAATTTGATCACTGTATAAGTTATATAAATATAGAAATAACTTCGTGCTAAATTATAATAATAGTACTTAAAGAAGTTTCTAAACCACAAGAGTAATGATCATTTTTCATTTCCAAGGTGATACTTAAAATAGAACCCCACAGAGAAAGACAACCCAAACCACTGGACTTCGGGCAACCAGCAAGATACAGATAAGGATTATCTAGTAGCAACTAATTAAGTGTTAAACAGTTATTCTGTATATAGTAGAACCACTATGTTCAAAGATTTGCCAGCCCATTCATTTGAAATAACCTAAAAGCCAAAAGCTCTGCAGTTATTCAAATAATTCTTTGTTTGGTAACTCATCAACAATATTCTCACAATATCAGAACACTCACAGTCATAATGAGGCAAAAGTTATCAGAAGACTACATTTAACACCTTTAAAAAAACCTTCAGATTTGACACCATCATGAAGTTTAAGTCCATACAGAAATCCGACAGTAAGTGAGTTTCTGTATTTCACATTCTAATTCTCTTCAATATTCAATCCACCCAAACATTCCCTCTTTTCTGAAAATCCAGTTATGATGTCACACTAATTGTATGGAGTTCAGCATTCAAATGCTTTATACGACTCAACATTAAGCACGGAATTGCAAAGCCAGCAAAAGACGATAACACCAACAAATCTAGAATGAGGCAAAATCAATACAAATTAGTTAAAATGAGAAAATTCACTGACACAGAAAGTTTAGTTCTATCACAGAATAAACAAAAACAAAAATATCAAATTTCAGGTTGTTAAATCACATCTAATTGAATTATATATTACACATCATGATTGGTTATCCAAAAAATGGCAGTAAACTACAAGCCCATGCAGTTATGAAAGCAGTATTTGAAAATTGATGTTTACTTTAAACCACATTGCAATGCTGTACAAGTTTTCGAATTCAAAAGAGAACGAAGGAAAATTTTCAGCTATTGGGATATATCATCTTCCATGGTCAAAAAAGGTTACTGGTTAACTTTCAGACAGTAGAAAAACACCGTGATACCTTGGTAGGGCCTGATGCATTGCCCTTATAAACTGCCTTGCTGATAGAGTGTTCTAAAACTTCTCTTGCCCAGTCTGGAGGATCTTTAGCCAAAGCATCATAAATACACCTTCTAATCCGTGTGCCTACATTGGTGGGCAGCTTTCGCACAGGTTCCAATGGTTTTGCCCACTCAGGAAGACCGCCACCATTTGTAACTGCAGGCTCACACACACTTGCGGAATCAGAATCCTTGGTTTCTACAAATAAAATCTCGTTTTCTCGTGTCGCAGAATTGGATATTTGCCTTTCAGCCTCTGCTAGCACCTGAGAATTGAAAAAATTAGTATTGAACAGTTACAGTTAGTATATCTAGTATTTATGCTGATAAGTGAAATATTTCAAAATAATGATAAGCTGTTTATATAATCAAATAGCTTTGCATAAGAGCAGATACAGTAGGCATTAAAATCGAAAACGACAAAGTTACCGCTTTTGACACGTGGTGAGGTCTGCGTATGGGTAGCCAGCACGGCGGATTATTTTTAAACTGGTTAAACTGTTAGTGTAACTGTATTCAGGTCTAGTGTATACCGATGTTAAGCACTGTCAATATAAGGATGTCAGTCTAGGTTATAGTGATTTTGGACATTGTTAAACAACAAAGGTATTCACTAGGCTATTGCTGTAACTTTTTAAGTAGTGGGATCTATAGACTGATCAAACTCAATCACTGTCGGAATTTTTGGAAAGATTTTAATTCTGACTTATTTTAAATATCTAGGAAATACTTCCCCAGCCAACTGACAACTGTAAATTATGCATTCCTTTCCATTGATTATACCTGAAACAATGTTGTTTCACAAAAACTATAGATATTCCAGATGTCATAGATGGCATAAACCTTCAACAACAATTGAATTAAATCCAACCCAATCGCAAGTTGCACGATTATGGTCAAGTGAATCCTGATTTCACTTGCTTCCGTAACAATATCAGGCCAAAACAGTTCAACAATCTGGCTACCCCCACCAAAAATAGCATATTCCTTTGTTGCTTACAACAGAGATTTCAACAGTTTTGGCAAGAGCTACATTACCATCTATAGACAACCTACATATACTACTTGGGTTTTCTCTGGTAGAAAATAACTTAAGTACTTTCCCCTGTTCCATGCACCAAAATTAGAAGAAATTGAACACAAATATGCAAAAATATTACGAGCATTACCAATCCAGATTTCCAGGAAATCACATATTCATTGCAAATATTTGCACAGAAGAAATTCTTGTATTAACCGTATTGACTTACCAAATTAAGAATTAAAAATATGGATCCCGCAAAACATAACTTCCACACTCCTCATACTGTAAGTTAATATGCCCTTGAGGAAGCAAAGGGCTTGATGAGCATAACTAGACTTGGCCTTAAGTTATTGTGTTATATAACCATGTACGATGCTACATTCTACCAATTGGAAGTTTACAATTATGTATTTGCCTTTCAGGCTCCGGCAGCAGCTGAGAATTGAATAAATTAGTATTGTATAGTTACAATCAATATATCCGGATTACATGCGAAAAAGTGAAACCTTTCAAACTAACAGCACATTATTTACATAATCAAAAGAATGATGCATAGGCAGACTAGCGCTTTACAGTGGGGCATTAAATAAACTAAAAATGACCAAATTCCGGCTCTTGACACATGGTGAGGTCTCGTAGCCACGTGTCTACGTAGCCCGCATGGTGTGGCATTTTAAAGTAGGTTTCTATATTAATATAACTGATTTCAGGTCTAGTGTATAGAAACTTCGGGCACCATCAATATAAGGGATGTTGGTCTAGTTTGTGGTGATTTTGGACATTGTGAAACAACAAAGTTATTCACTAGGCCATTGCTGTAACTCTGAAGTTTCGGTATTCAAAGATTGATCAAATTCAATCACTGTTACAATATTTTCAAAAGTTTTAGGCCCAGCCTGTTTTAAATATCTAGGAAGCACTTGCCCGGCCAACTGACCACAGTGCATTACACATCATGCTATTTAACCAAAACTTTAGATATTCCAGATGTCATAGGTGGCATGAACTTTAAACAACAATTGAATCAAATCCATCCCATGTGAAGTTGTAAGATTATAGTCAATATATCCTGATTTCACTTGCTTCCATATCAATATTAAGCAAAAATATTTTCAAGGCCTGGATATCCGCATTCAAATATAGCATTTTCTTTTGTTGCTTACAGCACAGATTTCAATAGTTTTGGCAAGACTGATATAACTAAAAGAGGCCACATTACCATCCATAGACAACCTACATGTCCAACTTGGCTTCTCTCTGGTCAAAAATAATTTTAAGTACCTTGTCAGTGCTCAATTTTGTATTGAATGAGCTAAGAAATTCCATGCCAAAATTTGCAAGAAATTTAACAGAAGTATGCAAAAAGATTATGAGAATTACAAATACAGGTTTCCAGAAAATCACAGTTATTGAAAATACTTGTGGAGAAGAAATTCTCACATTAACCATATTAACTTATTAAGAATTTAAAATGTGGATCCTGCAAAACATAACTTCCATACTCATCATACTGTGAGTTAATATTCAAAAGTCATAAGAATGCAAAAGGCTTTTGGGAAGCAAAGTGTTAATGAGCATCACTAGATTTGGCCTTAAGTTAACCATGCTATATCACCAGAAACTACCAATCGGAAATTTACATTTAATGAGTGGTAAAAAAAATATTGCTTTATTCCTCCTGTTCTCTTACCAGTGCATCTGCCTCAATCCCAGCAACACCCACAAGTGAACCACAAAGGACACCACCATCACCATGTAGACAGCGGAACAATTTCAAGCCTTCACGAGTACAAACTTCAGGGGAATCCACACAACCATTGATAGCTGAAACAGCCAAAACATATCGCCGTGCTAGCTCTGGCCACGTCAGTCCATTAACAGGAAGTAAATCAATCTTATCTTTCCCAGGAAGTGTGTGTTCCAATTCTTTTCTTCTTCCACGTCTTGATTTTTGTTCTCTAGTGTCAATACTGGGATCTGCAAAGATTGCCACCTTAGCCAGAAGCTCACCAACTAAAACTTTCAGCAGTGAGGTATGGGCCTTCGCCAAAACAACACCAGTACACCGGCCATAAGTGTGAGAGGCAAATTTAGTCAGCTCAGTTTCCTTCTTAGCTCCAGTTTCAATGGGAATGAATTTGTAATCACTCGCTCCATGGACTGGGGATTCAGATTCACCAGTCCTAAACATAGCTGGGATATTTGACTTTTCAGTTTTCTGTGAAATCACACCATTGCTATCCTTAGTCTCCCTATCAAATTTATCTAAATGATCTGAGTCACTGGACCATGGATTCATAAGCTCGCCTTCTAGTTCTTCAAAACTCAAAGGTTCCTTCAGTCCCAATAGTTCATGGAAACGCCATAGCATTTCCCATATCTGCACAACAGAATTTAACAACTGTAAGGAATATAAATTAAAGTTGGGGAAATTAACTGGGCATAAAATAAAATACGCCTCTCAATTAAAAGATTTCATTTCCAGTATGTATGGTTAATTCAGCTTAGGTCATAGGCATATCAGAGAGTACCTGGAAAACATCTCCAATAAGATCTGCAGGCAGCTTACTTTTCAAGAGATGTCCTGGGAGAGGATGGTGATCCACTGGCTCTTGAAGCCTGACATTTGTATGCCTGCTATTCATACCAAATGATGCAACTTCATCTCTGACACAATCACCATTCTTTTGCATGGAAGAAAGCAACCCATTTCCAACAGTCAATGATGTGAAAGAGTCATTTCTATCATTCAAAAATTGATAATGAACACAAGCACGAGAACCAGGAAGCTTTTCCAAAATCTCCTGCACAAAAGCCATGTCTAATCCAAATCTATCCTGGTCTAACCATTTGGCTAATGAGTTGCATGAAGCATCTAGTTCGCTATCACTCATAATCATTCTTGGGCAATTAACTGGACCAGAAGCAGAAGAAAATCTAGCCAGGGAACCAGAACCATCAAAAACTTTTGCATCATCTGAGGGCAATATTGTTCCATTGTTATGCTGACAGACAAACTTCACATGGCCTGATTGCTTGTACACCTCATGGCAGGCATCTATTAGAGTCTGAGATAACAATTTCCATACTGAAGAAGATGATCTCCCTTCTACATAGAAATCCCCAATTTCATCTCTTGAATCACCAGGCTTCTCTGAAGGAGGATGAAATTGAGTTGCAGAAGCTTCTGGATTCTGCCTGTCAATTTGCATAAATGAACCAGGTGGTGCCTGACCATGATCACTGCTAAAGCATGATAGAACATCTTGTTCTTCAGGACTAGGATCAGAAAGAAGATGTAGAATTTCATCATCTTTATTAAAAGTAGCATCAACAAGCATGCTACTGCTAGCCACACTTTCTGTTTTATCAGCTTTTTTGACTTTATCATGGAATAGAACAGTTGCCGCATTTGGAATTGGTGACAAAGAACATGGATACCTTCTAACCTTAAACACAGGTCCAGAATCACCACCATCTGAGACCTCGCACTCAAAAAATGAGCCTGTAATTCTATCATGCCAGCATGATAGATACCCGATGGGCCAAATATGTGTGCAATCATGATATCCTGCATTCAAGGCAATTTTTCCAAGGGAGAGAATGAAGAAATCCTCATACTGAACAGGAAGATGGACCTAGAAATAGAGAATCAAATATAGTGATTATTTCAATCACAACAGAGACTTCAACCAAAGTAGAAGATTGGACATGCAGCTACTCATAATAAAAAAGGGCTAAAATATGCACATATCAATTCTAGTTGATCACCTGATACAAAGAACGGCCAGTAAATTTTAGAACATGCATAAAACAATCATGAGAATTAAGTTACTTACAATTGACGCTCGAGTTTCACAGCGAAGATCTTTCCCTGTGAAAGATTCCATAGCTCGTGATAGCCTAGGCATGTTGGAGGACTGAGGTTCCACAACCCCCATATCAGAAGTACGCTTCACAGAATAACCACTCCTGGACTTGTCTTGATTATCAGCTAGCACATTTGTTGCAGCAGTTCCTGTGTTCCCTCTTCTTCTCCTCCTGGGGCGTAGTGACTTCTCGTTTCTTTCATCCTGAACACTTAATTTTAGCCCAAGATAGTGGGCAACATCAAACACTGACCCAAACCTCTTTCCATCTGGAGCACAATAAATAATATGTGAATCAGATCTGTTCGCCTTCTGTTTGAAGTCTACATGCCAACCTTCACCAAGAAATCCTCCTCTTTCCTTAATGAAATCTCTCAAAGACTGAATTAGTGTATCATCCTGCAACTGGCTAGATGCCCAGATAGGAGAGCTATATGCAGTAGTCCTTTCTCTGAGCAAAGAGCCAAAACCAGGAGCCGGTGAATTTCTAATAGTACTTCGTCCAGGCTGTTCTGTATCTTCTGCACTCATTTTCAAAGTCCTGGCCACTGAAGCAGCCTCAATCCTTGCATCAAAACTATTGCCTTCATGATTTATGTTTCTCTGAGGAAATTGCCTGCCCAAGCCACCAAACGGATCACCACTATGATTGTTTGTTCTGCATATACAGCAGTTCAATCAGTAACACTGCATCTAGAATCTTAATTCACAAACAAAAACAGCCAACAAGAAAGCAATTCAAGCACTACCAGCTGATAAGCATGAACTATTCCAAAATAAAAGGAAGAAAAGGGTCTTAAACCGCATCACAATTTTTTAGCATACAAAAGATATGCCGGTTAAACAAATTTCTTTCTCAATGAATAAATAACTACATAATACATTTAGGTTTCAGAACATTCAACCTTCACAAAAAAAAAATCAGTAAAAAGGTTAGCTCAGTATAAGAAAAAAAAAATATCGGTGGAGAAGGGAACCGAAATGGAACAAATCAAAGGCCCTAGAATGGACCAAACAGACTAGCAAGGCAGAAAGACTTCAGAGTGAACAGAATAATCTGCAGGCAACAGAAGTGAGTTGGTAGAGGAGTTATCTGAAAGTGAGCTCCTGAGCATCCAGGCTTCTAACAAACAGCAAGTCAAGTTTGAAAGTCCTCCCCGATCAGCACACTAGCCAAATCCAATTGAACCTATTTTAGCTAAGTAATCATCCTAAAGGAGTCTGAAGTTGAGTACTTAACACCATGCAAGTATATGCGTAAAAATGAATTTGACTCCAATATAATACTTTCCATTTATCTAACGTTTGCCCAACAAAGGAAGGGAACAGTTATCAGTGCAAATTAAGTGCACATTGGTCGCATTGGTAAGCAAAGGGTTAGAAGCATTAGTTACCAGGTATGACACAGCAGGTGGAGGGAATTATATACAGTTTTCAAATATATTTGAGAAACAGGGATGATATCTTGACAAGAGGAATGGTAGGTCAATGCTTAGATAGCATTTGACTTGAATCCAAAGATCCAGTATCAATGAAAAGTTTGTCCCAGTCTAATAACTCAAATCATCTATTATTGGAAACTCTCTTTTATGTTGTTTAAAAGTCACTGCTTTTACCACCAGGAACTATCAACCAGAAAACTTGAGCAAAGTCACTTAAACTATTTGAAAGTTCCGAACTTGAAATGCGCGCTATAATCTGATGACAAACAGTAAGCAGAGTTGTCAACACAAGCTGTCAATATCATACCATTTGCATGGCCAAATCTGCAAGCCAGTGAGTCCCAATTGTTATGAAAAATAGCATATAAATGAGCAATGAAATACAGATTCCAGTTTAAAGAGACAAATATTTGATTTGCAATGACAATTTTTTTTCTCTTGGGTGATCAGATGCCCAAGCTATTATGCACATGATTTCATTGTTGCTATTGTTTTAATTTTTCATCTAGATTAACACAGAATTCCAATTTAAGGTTTTAACCTGCACAGCTCTTTAATTTGACCATGCAAACAAGTATACTCAGACATATCAATAAGATATACCAATCGATACAACTAGACGACAAAGATTAAAATATCTGCTCCAACCATGCGCCAAGGAAACTCAAACATAGCAATAAGATATACCAATCAGTACAGCTAGACGACAAAGATTTAAGATTTCTGCCCCAACCATACACCAAGGATACTCAAACAAATCAATGAGATATACCGATCAGTACAGCTAGACGGCAAAGATTTAATATATAGAATCCAACCCCAAGACCAAATGCATAAAGAGAGCTGTCCATACTTTTTCCAATTGGTAAAAATCAGATAAGCTTCAATATTAATCATTTAAGAGCAAAATACAGATGTTGCTTTTTTTATTAACATGATGACAGTAAAGAAAAGGTTCACCAGAGGAGCTCTGGATATCTTTCATCCACATTGGACTTTACATACCAAAACAAGAAGCAAAATATAATTCAGATTTTCTTAAGATAGAATGACAGAATGCTTGGCGAACTTTAAATATCTGTCATCTTCTTAAGATAAAATAGTATCATGCTTCATAAGCACAAATCCCACCCCTCCTTCAAATACTAAACATAGATTCAATCAGTCAATCCAATCAAATGCTCAACCAATGAAGTTTATGTATAAAATACACAAATACTATACATCATTTATACCAGTGAGTAACAGACAGTCAATCAGAGCAATATATCTTCAGTCATTTTCACCTTCACTAACAGTCAATCCATCAACATTATGAAAACAACAAGTAGACTTGGAAGAAAAGTCGCATCTTTAACAGAACAAAGAAAATCAAAGAATCAGCATACCTTAATAAAGCGCAAGCAGCAGGAACAATCTCGACCTCAGCATCGCAAGGGGGTAGCTCATTAATATTAAGCAGCCTAGACGCTCCAAGCGTCCACCTCTTCTTAGGCACGCCACGGCGCTGGCACTCCGGGCAAAGCCAGTCATCAGGAAACTGGCGCATGCGGATCCGCACGCAGTTCAAATGGAACCCACGCTCGCAGCCGTCGCAAACCATAGTGTTCCCGCGGGTCTCGGGGTGGCCACAGATCACACAGGAAAGAAAGAAAGGACCAAGCCCGGCCTCCCCGGGGAAATCCGCCGGCGGGTCCGTTGGCCGGGCAACTCTGCAATGGATCTGGCAAGCAAGAGCATAGGCATCTTGGGAGGAAAACCCATCGGGGAAGACGATCGGGATGGTATTCCGCGTTGACGCTAGGGTTGGAGCCGGAACTGGAGCTAGGACAGGGGCTGGCGCCGGTGCTGGGGCTGAGGCTGGGGATGGAGATGGGGATGGGGTTTGGGGGACGGGAGGGAGTTCATTGAGGTCGATGACAAAAGGAACTGGGCGAGAAGGGTCCATCAGAGGAGAAGAGAGAGGAGCATGGCGGAGAAAACTAGGGTTTTGGCGGAGGAGAGGAGATGGGGATCGCGGCGAGGGCGGTGATGGAGAACTAGAGAGAGAGAAGGGGGCCACGAATCGAGCGCTCTTTTGTCGGATGCGAAGAAAGAAAGAAAAGGATGTGGGGAACTCTTATCGGATTCGGGTCGGATCCTTTGAAAGAGACCCGTTTATATATAAACGCTTTCTTCACCCTTTTTCTATATGGGGTTTTTGTGAAAAAATATTCATGTTTTTATGCAGATACAACCTTGTAGATAGAGTTTGTAATATTGGATTTTATATTGGACTTTTCTTAATATTTGCAGAGAAAAACACTAAATTTGCATAAACGCCTTTCTCAGATTTGTAATTACATGTGTTGCTGAAATGGTATTCATGTTTTTAGTTTCTGGTTGAATGTTTAGCTTAAAAAATTTACATTATAATTATTTCTTTTGACTAAATTCAAACAGTTTTTTGTCCAAATAAAGCATTATAACGCAATTTGTAAATTAATAATTTTTGTGTTGTTTCTTTTAAGTTATTGAAGTCATTGCATGACATTGTATATGGTTTTGAATTTTAAAATTTTATATAGAATGTGATTAAAAGTATTATGGGGTATATTTAATTTAATTCTCTTTTCTATCTAATTAAGGCATTATTTGTGAATTTTGTAATATTATAATTAGAAGGGTGTTTGTATAAAAGTGATTATGGTTATCTTATCAGAAAATCAAAGCAAGGAAAAAAAATCAAAAAATGTATAAATAATAATTTGTCTGAACTTATTTAAAATATTCACATATTTCCTTTTTATTATTTTTTTCTACTTCTAACGCACATATTTTCCTTTTGAATTCGGGTCGGGTTTGGACTATCGGGCTGAAAGAAAAAACCCGAATCCGCTAACGAGTCGCTAAACCTCGGATAGTCAGATTCTCCAGTAAATAAGGCCGCAATGGAACCTTCATGCGGCGGCATCTCCACCGTTAATATGGATTTCAGATCGGTGATGATTGATCTCGATATAGATGAACCGATCTCTAGGTACAATGAACGGTGGATGACAACCCGCACGTTTCCCATGGATACGTACTTTCTGAACCGTTATTTAGAGCTTCAGCGGCGCTAGTTTCGGTAATGCGGGATCCACGTGACTTACGGAACTGAAAACTTATAAAAGGGTAAGCGGTGGGATCCGCTGTTGGATTTGAACAGCAAGATGGTACTTCAACGAATAATTAAATGCCACGTGGATTAAGCCGATTTTTTGAGATTTACTCGCAAATCTCACTTTAGTGGGGTATATATGTAATCTCCTGTTAAATGGGGATGAACTGTCCACTTAGCTATGTTGGAGAATTTCATATATGAGTCCATTTATTTTTGTAATTTTCATTTAAATTTTAATTTTCTCATCAATTTTTAATATATATATATATATATTAAATGTCATCTATTTTAGATAGTGCCTCTATTTTTCTCATTATTTCATTTTAGTTTTTTTATTAATATGATTACTGTAAATAAATCCAATACTTTAACAATGTTAACTTCGTCGCTTCCATTAATTGATATGACACTTGCAATCATTAAATAAAATCCAAAACAAATCTGGAAATATTAGAAGCAAAATGAATCAAATTAAAAAACATAGTCCAGAGTTTTTTAAGTTTGTGATGTTGATATTATGACTGTCAAGTTGTAGTTTATCAACTTTTTAAAAGAAAAAAAAATTCAAATACCCAAATTTCATCAAAAAAATATTTAATAAATTTAAATTAAAATAAAATTGTTAAGTTTTAAATAATGAGCTTTGATATAACTCACAAAACAATCACTATTTTCCCAAGCACCATAAAGAATACATTCGGAAATCAAAGGTTGAATTCTTATAATAATTTCCACATAACCAATTAATAAATCACCAATTGCTAATCAAGCCATAAACTAAATGACAAGAAGAATCCATGCAGGTAAGACTTAACGTGACAATCAAATTATTAATTCACCAAGATAACAAATTAGGCTGTGTTTAATTGTATTTTTTTTCTCTGAAAAAATTTTTCACGGGTCATTTTGTAGCTAAATAAACTGTTTGTTTGCTCAAATTTTTTATGGAAAATTTTTCCTCTTATGTTGTCACATGACCATATTTTCCATCAAAATAAGGAAAAACTTTTCTTATCTCTACCATGGGAAAAGTTTTTCATGGAAAATGTAAAGGGTTATGTGAAAAAATAACATGGGAGGGCTAATTTTTTCATTTTACAAGAGAAAATTTTAATTTTCTAGCTAGAAAATAATGCCAAACAAACGGCTATTTTTCATTTTCCACGGAAAAATTTTCCATGAAAAAGTTTTTCATGAAATTTTTTTTTTCCATCAATTTTCCATGTTGCCAATCAAACATAGTCTTATATTATTATAATTACATCAATTAATAAATAAAAGGTAAAAATATCAAAATAGTCCATCTATTATACAATTCCAGTCTTTTTGGTCCCTTCAATTTAAACTATGCCTTTTAAGCCCCTTTATTTTCATTTTTGGGAAGTCTGGGCCCAATCAATGACAGCCGTTTGGTCTGTGCTGACATGGCTCATTATTGATTAAAACAATTCTTAAAAATCATAAATGAAAAATGAAAAATCACTATTTCTTGTAGCATATATATTTCCGTTGTTCTCAAGGGCAAGCCTCGTTTCGCTGATTTCGGCCTCGTCCCTCCGGGCTGGGGCGCTTTCTTCTCCCCTTGGGCCATCACCTTCTCCTCTCTCGAGCGTATCTCTCTCAAGCGCATCACCGTCGCCGACGCCGACCTCGCCCTACTCTCCCGGTCCCTCCCCACTTTCCGGGACCTCTCCCTCTTCTGTTGTGATGGCTTCTCCACCGCCGGCCTCTCCTCCATCGCCGAGAATTGCAGGTTATTCTGTAATCCTAACCCTAACCCTAAAAAATCCTCTTTTGCTTTTTCTTTTCCTCATTCTAGATCTCTTCACATGCATCTTCGAGTTCTCGATCTCATCGAGAACGATGTCGAAGACGATGAAGACGATGAACCCGTGGATTGGATCCGTAAATTCCCCGATTCTCCGACGAGCCTTGAATCCCTAGTCTTCGATTGCGTGCGTTGCGCCGTGAATTTCGACGCTTTGGAAGCTCTCGTCGCGCGCTCGCCGTCCTTACGCCGACTGCGCGTGAACCAGCACATCTCCGTGGAGCAGCTTTGGCGACTCATGGCTCGCGCCCCTCACCTCACTCACCTCGCCTCCGGCGCCTTCCGCTCCGCCCAGGCCGGCGGCGAGCAAGACATCACTGATTTAAAGCTTTCATTCGTCAATGCCTCCAAATCCCTTGTTTGCCTCTCTGGCTTTCGTGACCCTGCGCCGGAGTTTCTCCCTGCCATCTTACCGGCCTGCCCCAACCTCACCTCCCTCAACCTCAGCTACTCTGAGATCACCGCCGGAGTGTCTCCACTTTGTTAGAATTGTGTTTTTTTCATTTTTCATTTATGATTTTTATATATAGATGCTACAAGAAATAGTGATTTTTCATTTTTCATTTATAATTTTTAAGAATTGTTTTAATTAATAATAAGCCATGTCAGCACAGACTAAACGGCTGAACAAACGACGTCATTGATTGGACCCAGACTTCCCAAAAATGAAAATAAAGGGGCTTAAAAGGCATAGTTTATATTGAAGGGACTAAAAGGGTTGGAATTGTATAATAGAGGGACTATTTTGATATTTTGACCTAAATAAAATAACAAATATTAATTAGTTATTTTTCAAAGGTTATAGACATAGCGGAGTCTTCACGTGCCGGCCGAGCACCTCATTAATTATCAACAATTATTCGCACCCGAGTTTGTGACTCAAAAGCCGACACAGTAAAAAAAGAACCCACATCTTTTAAAAGATACAATATATATGTTTGTTTTCATATAAATTAATTGGTTCTCAGTTTTGTTATGGATTTATACTGGGCAATATAAAATAATGATTTTTTTAGCCAGGTGTGATGTTTATTAAATATTTTTAAATAATGTTTCAGATCTTGATTTTGCACTTGGGCATCTTATTTAATAAATATTTTTTATAATGTTTTTTTATCATAATATTACGTTATATATTTTCCAAGTATTTTTTAAATAAGTTTAAAAAAAGCTAAAAATTAGATTTGCAAATCTCCGGAGTCAAACAACAAAAAAATTGTTCTGATGTAAATTTTAAAATACATGAAAATGGTAATTTCAAGTCAACTTATGTTTTAATTTAAAATTAAGGTTTGTTTGTGCCCCACCAAAAATGGATAATTGCTATCATACCATTTAAAACCATATATATATATATATATATATATATATATATATATATATATATATATATATATTATTGTTTATAATTGATAATAATCAAATTAACACTAATGAATTATTATGTTAACTAAATTTATTTCATTTCCTTGATTGCCATAAAAACAATTGGGAATAAACATTAAAATTTTCCCATCTAAATTCAAATTTCCCATTCAATTTTTATGTAGGCAAATATATTTACAAGGCTAAAATACCCATTTCACCATATTCTAATTTGCTCTAATTATTTACTTTTAATCATTATATATTAATTTGAAAAATATGTTAAATTCCAGTTTGTTTAAACCTAGATCATTCAGTTTGCCATGAGAGTTTTTCTATATGAAGGGCTCATTTGTTTCACCGAAGTGCCCGAAGTGGTCACTTTCAGCCCATTTCAGTGTTTGTTTCATTGATTTGAACCCGGAAATGATGATGTGACAACTTCTGAGTTCGGCCACTTCGGTGTCTGACTTCAGCTGGAAAAGTCCCGAAGTCACCACTTCAGCCCACTTTGCAATATTTTTCAATGATAAATAGAATAATTATTACAATGGTAATAAAATAATTAAATAACTACTCTCACTAATTAATAATTAAGCATAATATATTAACTAATTAAATTTAATTTAATAACATGGTATTAAATTAATTATGTGATGTGCAAAGTTTTTCATTTAATAAATAAATTATTTATTACCATCGTAATAAAGTAATTAAATTATTTAATTAAATCATATGATTTAATTAAATAAATGTAAAAAACATGAAATGACAACTTTATCCCCTCACCGAAGTGGTGATCATATCCCCACTTCAACCATCCAAACACAGAAAGTGGTATATGAAGTCCAGTTTTCAGCTTGAACCAAACACACTGAAGTGGTTAGTTCCAGCTGAACTGTTCACTTCTACCAAAGTGTCACTTTCAGACTTCCACCGCTTCGACAATTCACTTCCGAACCAAAACGGCCCGAAGTGCACAAAATCAAGTTTTTGCAAGGACATACTTGTAATTTTCAAAATTTTCCCAGGGTCATGAATGCAAAGTACATTTCTTGCATTGTCTTGAGTCCTGTCAATATATCTAAATATATATACACAAAGATAATAAATTATTATTATATATATAGTATTTTCAAAATTTTTCAGGATTATGAAAGACTTATAGTCCAGCAGTACTCGCAGCTGAATTTTTTATCTCGGTTGAAAGTGCACGGACAGGATGATTAATTCCAGTTCGTGCACACACAAATATATATAACCATTATTCCTTTATTAAAAAAAATCCAGGGGTATACATGCAAAATACATTGCTTACACTGGTGAAGTTTTGAACCCCATAAATATAGTTAAATATATATACAATATACATATAATTATAATATAATAATTTATTTAATATTTCATTAATTAATTAATAATAATAATATAACAATGTATTAATTAATTATTAATGATAATTTAATTTATAGTAAGAAAAAAAGGGAATTATTATATTCCGATAATAACTTCCCGACACTTGGAAATGACCCAAACCAAGAACAGCGACTTCTCTCCCTCTCTCTTTGCAGTCTTCGCCATTTCTCTTCGGTTCTTCTAATCTCGCACTCGCCCTCGCTCTCTTTGGGCGGCGTTCTCTGCTTCTCTGAGGTTAGAGCTTGATTTACTGTATGTGTTTAAGTGTGTTTTGGTTCTGTGAATCTAATTGTGGTTTGAATGTGGTTTTAATGCGATGATTTTGTTTGTTTAGTGGAGGATGTTGTGGGTTTTTTCTTGGTAATGTTGTGGGAGAGTGAGGGTTGCGATTTGTTGGTTTTCCTTTGATTTTTAGTGAAAAAGTTGGGTTTTTTACTGTAGGATCTCTGTTTGATTTGGCTGTTTTGAGTGCTAGATCGAGTTCTGGGTTGATGCCCGGTTGGGAGTTCTTGATTCTGTGGCTTTTGACTGAAAAATCTTGGTATTTTTGCGAATCTGGAGGAATTAAGAAGCTAGTTCTTACAATTGGGAATGGTGGGAACTGATTTATGGTTTTCTTTTTCTTTTTTGAAGGAATTTCATGTTTTTTAATTGTTGCACTGTTGATCAGTCTTAGCATTTCTTTGCCATTATTGAAAAGCTTATAGAGAGCGAGAAATCTGTTGGTAATAGTGCCCAGAATAGTATCTCAAGGAGATTTTTCATGATCTTTGTTACTGTAACTTTTCCTTTATGTATTCAATTTTTTTTTCGTGTTTGAATGGCCAATTGAATGGTTTTAGTTGATTTAACTTCAATGAAGTTGGATAAAGCTTTGGAAGTGTTATGTGTTCTTCTTCACCTTTTATGTTTTATACTTTGCATTAAGCAATGATTTCTTCTCCCTGTTGGAGGTTTAAGTTGGTGTAGATCAAGGACTTTTTTGTTGAAGAGATGAAAGAATAGGATTTGTGGTGAATGGGTTTCATTTGTCAACTAGATAAATCACGCATCTTGATCTCTGGTTCAGTGCTCGTGTACTGTTTTTAGTCTGTCTGAGATTATAAATTAGCTTATGCTAGTTATGATAAAGGAAACATTGTACTCTTTGCTTGCCCCACCAACCTTCTTGCATTTGGTGGTTAGCTCAAGCATCTGATGTTTGCTTTGTTAAAAAAATAAAAGAACACCTGATGTTTGGCATTTTGATGTTTGGTGAGTTTGCAGTATGAGTATGAAGTTTTAACAGGAGATTTAATTCAGTGAGTTTTGAAGGTTGATGGGCCAAGTTGTGGTTTGTCAGTGGTGGAAATATGTGTTTTGAGATATGGACAACTTGTAGCTGCTGGTAGCTGTGGACTTATGATTGGCTTTGTCCTGCTGGAATTTCCATAAATTTCACTTCAATGGCCTTGTATACAGACTAAGTTCATGGATATCATGTTATTTATGCAATGCGGAATTTGAAATCCATGCCATTTTCTATTTGAGCAATTTGAATTACTTGAGTTTATTGTGATCTTGATTGATGATATCTTGAAAGTATCTTTGCCTACTTAAAGGTCTATTGCATCATTTGAATGCACGACGAAGGTGTATTAAATAACGACCGACTGTCTGTATTATTTGATTTTTGAGACGTGATTGATCACATTTGATGATCTTAATCACAAGAATTATTTTTTTCAAGGAATATTTAGCGTTAGCTTTGTCCACAAAGTGTAGTGTCATTCTACATTGTGGTCACTAGCTATGAATGTCCTTATGTAAGTTTTTAGGTATGCTCCTACTTTTGTGATTTATTTTAACATTTTCCAGTAAACCATTTTCAAGCACTTATAAAACCTCTGTCATCTCATATCTTTTAATTTGAGCAGGAAGGCAGTGTTATCGCCATATGTGATGGCCAATATTTTCTAACCTTAATGAGTCTTTATCTTTTACTTCTGGACGAACTAATACTTGTTGGCCATATCTCTTGTCACTGCATCTTCTCAAATGACTCATGTTCTCTTTCTTTTATATTTTGAAGATAATGTCAGGACAAGCCCTTAGAGATCTCAATCTACTCCAACCATCAGAATTAGACAATGGCTCTGTTAAGGGCAAGCTTTGTATTGGGAGTATTGTTGAAAATCATGACAAGAAGCAAACTAAAGCTCCAACGACCATGTCTGATTCCTCATTGAATGATGTTGGCGCGGTGAACAATGTGATGGAAGTGGGAAATTTAGAAGTTGAGTATATAGATTCAGAGAATCTGACTGATCTCCAGGATGTTGATGCTTGTCTCAGTGTATGAGGCTTTCCTCATCTTCTCTTGTTTACTTTTTTTAATATGGTTGTTTATGTTAGATCATCATTAGCAAGAGTGGCATTATTTTGATTCTTTTGGATTTCCCTGTTCATCCAGACGCTTTTAGCAAGGCTAGACTCGAAGGAGTGGGTTTCAACATGTGAAGCACTAAACAATGTTCGGCAGCTGTCTTTATATCATAAGGAGAGGATGGTGGAAATGCTGTTAGTCTTCTTCACTCATGCAATAATTTATTCTAAATGACTTGAAATGCTTTAATCTCCCATTGAATTATGATTTAATTATTTTTTTTTTTACTTTGGAGAGCAGGGGTGGTGTGATTCCGCTCGTCGTGAAGTCTTTAAAAAATCCAAGAAGTGCTGTATGCAAAACTGCGATCATGACATCTGCAGACATCTTTAAGATCTATGGGGATATGATAATCGACTCTGTTGACCCCTTGGCATGTCCTACTTATTTTCTAGAAATTTTGTCTGATCCCTTGGTATGTGCATGGAATTAACTAATGTTCTATTAATCATTTTTTTCCTTGGTTCAGCTTGTACAACTGCTACTTAAATCTTCACAAGATAAACGGTTTGTATGTGAAGCAGCCGTGACAGCCTTGATAGCAATGACCACATGGGTCTCTCCCTCTCTTTTACTACCTAAATTGCAGCCGTATCTCAAGAACAAGAATCCTCGGATACGAGCCAAGGCCTCCATGTGTTTCAGCAGAAGTGTGCCACGTCTGGTAAGTTTGAACGTCTTTCTTCCGATGTTGAGTTCGCTGTGCGCTTGTGACTCCTTGATCGCTGCTATTTTTAAAATTTTTCTAATCCTTTTTCCTTACTTTGTTAATAGTTTAAATTTGTTTGCTTCTATGTCTGCTTTGCTACATCCTTGAATTGATTCCAAGAATGTATTATGCACTGCATTGAGCATTATATCATTTTGCGGAGAACTTTCAGGGCATTGAAGGGATCAAGTTATACGGGATTGATAAGTTGGTTCAAACAGCAGCATCTCAACTCAGTGACCAACTTCCCGAATCAAGAGAGGCTGCTCGAGTCCTCGCATTGGAATTGCAGTCCGTGTACCAGAAATCACAAGCCTCACCAACCGAAGACTCCAAGGAGGCCGAGAACGGCGACTCTTGGGAAGCCTTCTGCCAAGCCAAGCTTCCTCCTTTGAGTGCGCAAGCAATGATTCGTGTTACTTCTACTCCCGATCTCTGGTAGCTGGTTGCTAGCCCGAAAGATAATACGGCAATTGGTTTGGCACTCATGTTTTTGCTTTTTTGATTGATCTTTTGTACATGGTGTATGAACAGATAGTCTATGCCGCAACCGTCTAACTCTTGTTTTCGGCATATCGTTTGGTATTAATTGAATCAGGTATTGTTTGAACATGATTCTAAATTCTGATAGTGGAGGAAAAACAAGACTACGGGCCTGTTTGGATACATAATAAATTTTTCCATAGGAAATTTATTCCATAGGATTCGAAGATGATTTCTATGGAATATACTAAAGGAAAAATTACTACATAATGGTGTTTGGATGTTCATATGAAAGTTTTCCCCTAGGAATTTTATTTGAAAAGAGAATTAGCATGTATAGCTTTTTTAAAAAATAACCATTGGAGTTTTTGAAAAACTAGCAGTTAACTTAATGACAACGATAATAACAATTATTACTTAATTACTATTATAAATATAATAATTATAATTATTATATAATTAATATTAATATTATAATTTTAATTTTAATTGTAATTATATTTTTAAACATTAATAACTTAATGACAATTATAATAACAATTATTACGCAATTACTATTATAAATATAACAATAATTATTATTATATAATTAATATTAATATTATAATTATAATTGTAATTGTAATTGTAATTATATTTTTAAACATCAATAACTTAATGACAATGATAATAACAATTATTACGTAATTACTATTATAAATATAATAATAATTATTATTATATAATTAATATTAATATTATAATTATAATTGTAATTGTAATTATATTTTTAAACATTAATAACTTAATGACAATGATAATAACAATTATTACGCAATTATATAAATATAATAATAATTATTATTATATAATTAATATTAATATTATAATTGTAATTGTAATTATATTTTTAAACATTAATAACTTAATGACAATGATAATAACAATTATTACGTAATTACTATTATAAATATAATAATAATAATTATTATATAATTAATATTAATATTATAATTATAATTGTAATTATATTTTTAAACATTAATAATTTAATGACAACGATAATAATAACTATTATGTAATTACTATTATAACTATAATAATAATAATAATTATTATATAATTAATGTTAATATTATAATTATAATTGTAATTATAATTGTAAACATTGATAACTTAATGTTAACGATAATAACAATTATTAGGTAATTACTATTATTATTATATAATTAATATTAATATGATAATTATAATTATAATTATATTTATAAACATTAATAACTTAATGACAACCATAATAACAATTATTACGTAATTACTAATAATAATAATGATTATTATTATGTAATTACTATTAATATAATAATTGTAATTGTAATTATATTTTCTAAATATTGACAAAGTTTGGGAAGAGTAGGGAAAGAAAAAAGAAAATTTAATGGTTAAGTGCCCAAAAAACATAGGAAAAAAATATTTTGGTATCTACCTCTTTGAAAAATTCCTATGGAATCCATAGATTCCATAGTAATTTTTTACTGTATTTGATATGTCCAAACACCTATTATTACAAGTTCATATGAAATATTAAATTCCATAGGAATAGACACCATTCCTATGGAATTTGAGAGTACCCAAACAGGCCCTACATTTAGGTATCTTTTGAATAAAAAAACCAAATTTTTCATCATTTATTCAGGTATTTTATTAGTTCCATTTTTTTAGCTTTAAGATGGAACCCTTCTTGGATAACTAATGTGGTGCTTGGATAACCATATCCAAGGGATGTGGACATGCAATAAAGTGGACTTCCATGGTTCCAGTGATATAGAAATCTAAATTTGTATTTATTTACTTTTTTGAGTTTGGTTGGAATATAAAACATTCATAGAGAATCAAATAAATTAATAGATAAATAAGTAATTTAAGATATCATGTAAATTTGAGGGATGTCATGATCCATAGATCTCAGGATGGGTCCATCCAGTACTGTCTCTCTACATCCAATGGACCATTTGTCCTATTTATCTTTTTAATTTTCACTGGAAGTACTTTTTATAAAAAAATGATTTTGCACATGTGTGTGTGTGTATATATATATATATATATATTTTGAGGGGTAGTAAGAAATTTCTCATACGAAGAACCTCAAATATTAAATAATCTGATATGCTTTCATTCACCATCCCCATATCCACCAATTTAATAATTTGAAATTATTATATTTTAAATAAATTCAAATGACATTATTCTCTCGTCTTTAATATTCATATAAATACAATTTATTCATTGATGGTATATCCGTGCATATATTTATAGGATGTATTGTTAATAATAAATAAATGAAATAAATATTATACATTACATTGTTTATATATTAAAGTTTATCCATAAAAATTTATACTGTGAAGTTTATTTAAACAGATCAAAGATTTTAGTTCATTTAAGGTAAAAAAATCATTGGTAAATTTTATAAGTAAGAAGTTTTGTGAAAATTTTAATTGATCAGAAAGTAGCTAATAATTAATATCTATTTTATTGAGGGCCCAAAGATAACTTAACCAGATTCCTTATCGGATTCGGGTTGCCAAATTTCGCATGCGGGTTCGTAAAATTATCGGATCTAAAACCAGACCAGCATCCGACTTGTTATCTTCCTCATAAATCGGTGTTCATCGTCTGAGAAAGATTTGGTCTTTTTCCGTTCATCAATCTGGCGATAGGGCGCGCGCTGCTCGAAGATGGTAAGCGATATCTGGATCAATTCTTTAATTTCTCTTAATTGATTTTCTCCTTTGATTTCTCTTCAAATTGGTATAATCATCTTGTAATTTGATTGTTTTTTCTCCAATGATGGTGATTACTTTGATTTTGGTGTGTTTTGCTAGAGTAGTTCCCAAATCCTGGTTTCCTGTGTTATGAATTTCGAAAGCGGGAAATTTTGGTCTATGAAAATCGTATCTTGGTGATTTTTACTGCATTAGGGTTTAGGTTTGTATTCCTATTTTTGTTTTCAGGAAGTAATTATTGGAATTTTTTGGGCTTATATAGACTGATTATTAGAAATCATTAATTCTTTGTTTTGTTCTCTGTGTTTCTCAAATGCTAGGAAGGACTGTGATTTTGCTGTTTCCAGTATCGTTGGAAGAGTGCCCAAATATTGGTCTTGCCAATGCTGGTACGGCATGAAAATTTGGTCTTAAACATGCTTACTTGTTGCTAGAGAATTTCATCTGGGTCGCTCTTTGTCACATTAGGGCTTCAGTTGGATTGGCAGTTCTTTGGGTGATCAATCATTGCACTGATATGTCATTTGATTATTTGTTTCTGTTGACTCTAAATATGTGAATGCAGGTGTTCAGTTGGCTCTTGCTGATAACTACCAGAGGCTTATTTGTTTAACTAAGTGATGGTGAGTGTTTTTAGTCTACGCTTCTCTATTTTATGAACTTTTATGAATTTGTTGTGATTATGAGCCATTTTGCATTTATATCATGAAAATATGAGAAATAGGAATGGCATGCCGCTTGAGGAGAACATTTGCTTTATGAATTCTTCGGTTGAGTATGGTGATTTATTGTTTTTTTTAAACATATTCTGATCTTAGACCTTAGTTCATGCCATTGAACTAACATTTCATAAGTTCCTGATTCTTCATCAAAGCCATTGTGTCCATTCAATAAGCTAATTCTCATTGGAGTGTAAAGAACATGAGAGGGTACAAAATAATGAAATGCTGCTGATTACATGTTAAAATTTTATGTAAGAAACAACAGAGCTCAACGTTAAATTTCCGTTCTGCATCATATATATATATATATATACATATACATATATATATATATATATACATATACATATATATATATATATATACATATATGCAATTTTCAAATCGATATTCTTAATTGGCTGCTTAGTGACCATTTCATTCAAACTGGAATTCTTTTATGTTATATTAGTAAATTAAAATATGATAGCATTGCATACTTTTTCATTGCAAGTCTAAAGATTCTACATGGTAGATATCTCCCTGGGAGCCTTAATTGAATTCTTCTAAAGAGGGCACACAAAGGAGGCGGTCCTGATCATCTTGTGGGCACCTGGAGCTTGTTGTCATTTGGTGCATATGGCGTTGCTCTTGGCTTCCCGCACTGCCCGTGGACTACGACCTCGATGTGGGCCATCTGTCGCCACTGTCTTCTTCTCTCCCGGCCATAGGAAACCCAGTCCCATCAATCCCATCCTCAGCCCTAAAAGACTGAAGACTCTCTTCTCAGCGCCCATTGGATCACCAGGGTATCATCTTCTGGCCTTGCGCCAGACTCTATCACCTGCATCTATCACCAGTTTTAGCTCCTCTGGAAATCCAAATAAGGAGGAAGATGAGGATGAGAAGTCTTGGAATCGACGGTCGACTGCATCTAACTCGTCTTGGTTTGATCTCTACTTGCCGGTTTCTATGCGGCCGTATGCTCTTCTGGCTCGTTTGGATAAGCCCATCGGCACCTGGTTGCTGGCATGGCCTTGCTTCTGGTAATATATATATATATATATATATATATATATATATATATATATATTCCTTCCTTTTCTTTTCCATAATTTAGCCCTTCGTGGCTTTCAAAGAGATGGTTTTTCATTTTAACTTGTAAATTATGTTAGTCGCTTTGCCGGGGAATGGTTCCTCCATAAGTAACTATAGGTGAAATGTAGAACTGAGAGGATGATAATCCTCTTGAAAATTTTTCTGGACAAAAGATGCCTTCTTTCAAAGTTTCTCTGATTTAGAATTCTGTTTGATTTCTTTTAGCCGCCTGGAAACATCAATACTAAAGATGGTATTAAAAGGCTCTAGTTGTTGTGGCTGTGGAATGGATATTAACATTGTGGAACTCAGTCTGTTTTCATCATATGTATTAAATCAAATTTTAGAATTTGCCTTCTTTTCATTCTTTTGAGAAAACGATGGATGCTTTTGATTCATTAAACTCTCTAGGTCTATTACCATGGCAGCACAGCCTGGGGAATTTCCTGATTTGAAAATGCTGGCATTGTTTGGTTGTGGCGCAGTGCTTCTAAGGGGTGCTGGCTGCACCGTGAATGATCTTCTTGACCGTGACATTGATGTGAAGGTACTTTCTAATTCTTTCACCTCCATTTTGTGTGATTTGCATAATCAATATTAGACAAACAACGTTAGTGAACTAGGGAAGAGAGGTATCTTTTACCATAGGTTGCTTTATTTATGCCCTTGGCATAGGGAGCGATAAAGTAAGTATTTCTACAGATAACAAACCATTTGACCACATTCTTGCTAGACACCCACTTTTGGATAACTCTATCCTCTGATTATTTTTTACTGCAGAACCAGTGCTATCAGTCTATGGCATATGTTAATAAGTGTCTCACTAGATTACCTTTTGTTTGCTGGATGTGTAAACTTCTTGTGCTGCAGGTGGAACGTACCAAGCATAGACCATTTGCATCCGGTCTATTAACACCATATCAAGGGGTTGGCTTTCTTGGAGTTCAGCTTCTATTGGGTTTGGGAATTCTTCTACAGCTCAATAATTATAGGTATGCCTCACATCTGAAGGCCATGACTTGTTCATATTGATTGTATATGCATGCATAACAAGTCTCTGCCATATGTGACTTCTCCTTTATCTCCTAAAATCAGTTATGGGCAGAAAAATATATGAACATTCCCTTCTTCGTTGTCTTCTTGGTTTGAACTTTTGTTTGCAATATGTAAATGTTGAGTTGTAGAGCCAGAACGACAGAACTCCTTGTACTATGAGATTGTGTTAATCCAAACCAACAGTTAACAATAAAGTTAAAAATTGAAGACAACTTTTAATTCCATCATTTCTAATAGTTTTTGGCTAAGTCCTTGTTCTTCAACATAGAATTCCCTGTAGTTGTTGTTTGGTCTATTGTGATCTGTTTATGTGAAGGACTTATTTAGTTTGCCTCAGATAAGAAATTGATTCTTCTTGGTAGTGTGGCTATGTTATGCAGTGCCATTGAATCTTGAGTTAATCGAAATTTCTGTGTGCCTTTTCCTGCGAAGTATCGTCTGGAATTTGTACGGTTGTGGATCCTAGATTTCGTTTAACAAAAAACGATATATAATAAAATAAGAAGTAAAATAAAATGACAAAACACCCGTATAAACTCACACCCACTTCTAGATCATCTATGCCTTTACTATAGGCAAAACCTTCATTAAACATGCTTATTAAGTCAAAATTAATGGCTACTAGCTTTCAAAGCACGGGCTGCTAAATTTTAATGCATGGGTTGCTGACGTTTAACACATGGGTGACTTGAATTTGGCTCCACATTTCATCAAGTATTTCATCATTTACTACTATGTATCCCAGTGATCCATCAAGCTAAGTATTTATATGTTTTATCATATCAATTCTTAAGTTCTAACCAGGTTTCATTATTTTTGTGTAGCCAAATTTTGGGGGCATCATCATTGCTTCTTGTTTTTTCTTATCCTCTAATGAAGAGATTGACATTTTGGGTATGGATTCTGTAATGATTTCCAATTTATCCCTTCTTTCTCTGAAGCAACAACAAGTGATACAGCTCTGGTGCGTGGTGTATTTGTAATAGCCTCAAGCATATTTAGGTTTGACCTTCAACTGGGGAGCTTTATTAGGATGGGCTGCAATCAAAGGAAACTTGGATCCTGCAATAGTTCTCCCATTGTACAGTTCAGGTGTATTTTGGACGCTTGTGTATGATACTATTTATGCTCATCAGGTATAGTTTGTGAGAATCTTTTCTCAAGTGCATACTGTTTCTCTTTGCATGCAAAGTAAATTTATAAATGAGCGTAGCCATCTGCGTTGGGAACTACTGATAATCCATCAATCAGGATAAAGAAGACGACCTGAAAGTGGGTGTAAAATCTACAGCTTTGAGGTTTGGATCTCTGACAAAGAATTGGATCAGTGGATTTGGGATTGCATGCATTGGGAGCTTATTTGTCTGTGGTTTCAATGCGGAGCTTGGTTCGTAGTACTCTTCCTTTCTGCAGTTTTTACCATGATTCTATTGAGCCCTATGTCCTGGTGAAGTCATACTGATTTCTGTTGTATGTCCCTAGCATGGCCGTATTATCTTTTTCTTACAGGTGCAGCTGGGCAGTTAGGATGGCAAATAGTGACTGTTGATTTGTCCAACCATTCAGATTGCAATAGAAAGTAAGTTTGGGCACATTCATTCAACAATATTCGTTACAGCCTTCTATGAACCCTTAGCAAACTTTTTTCAAGTGGCACCTATTAGCTTTGAACACTTTACAAAACTGAGATGAACAAACTGAAAAACAACTCTCCCTCTTTGCGCATCTGTTCCTTCTGTTTTGATCTTCCATCAAATCCAGTTACTATAACTGGAAAATTCTGTGATGACTTTTGTTGTGTGTTTGTCTTTATAATTTCTGGGAAGGCGAGATTAAAGTTTTGTTTTTATTTTATTTTATTTTTATTTTGCGTCTTTCAAATGCCATTAACTAAAGTCTTCTGAAATTTCCCTATTGTAGATTTGTATCCAACAAATGGTTTGGGGCGGTGGTCTTCTCGGGAATCTTATTGGGCCGGTTGACATCATGAAAGGGCTCAGTAATGTTGACTCTGTTGCACATGATTTCTGATGGCCTTCTTGAGATCAATTTGTGTCCCTTGGTGAACTCCCATTGCAACATGGAGTGTGCACATACGCATATACACCAACACAAATTTGAAATTCTGTTGGTCGGCAATTTATTGAGGTAGGCCACGCTGTAGGAAATGGACTCGTTTTTGATAATCTCAAAATTTTATCATGAAGTAAATTGCAAGATTATTTTTCATTTGGAAGTGATGTGATGAGGGACTTTTTTTTTGTTGAAGAGATGAAATGATGGGATTCATGATGAATGAGTTTCATTTGTCAAGTAGATAAATCACTCATTTTGATCTCTGGTTTGTCTGAGATTATAAATTAGTTTATGCGAGTTGATGTAATGGTAACCTTCTACTCTTTGCTTGCCCCCACCAACCTTCTTGCATTTGGTAGTCAGTTCAATCATGTGATGTTTGGCATTTTCATGCTTGACGAGTTGTGCAGTATGAGTATGAAGTTATAAAAGGAGATTTAATTCAGTGAATTTTGAAGGTTGATTGGCTTTGTCGTCCTGGGTTTTCCATAAATTCCACTTTGTTCCTGTGTACAGACTAAGTTAATGGATATCATGTTATTCATTTAATGAGGAATATGAAATCCGTCCCATTTTCTATATGAACATTTTGAATAATAAGAGCTTGTTGTGATCTTGATCATGGATATCTTGAACGGATACTTGTCTTCTTGAAGGGGTTGTCTATTGTCATTTGAACGGATATGTAATGCCATTTACATGAGCAACTGACTGCCTGAATTCTCTGATTGTTGACGTGTAATTTCTCACATTTGATGATCTCCATCACAAGAACTATATTCTTTCTAAGAATATTCAGCATTAGTTTTGTCGACGAAGTCTTGTATGACTCTTCATTGTGGTCATTAGTGACATTGTTTCGCCCTTAAAAGAACACTCGGTTCTTTTTTAATTTATTGTAACTCTGCGCTGCTAACTATTTTCAAGCACTTAAAAGAACTGCATTGAAAATGTGCTGTCAAGACGGGGGAGAAGTGCAAGATGCTTCCTGTCTGTGAACATAGCTGCCATGCACATTGTTTGGATTCTTGGTTGGCGAGGCCTCCGGCATGCCCTGTATGCAGGACAACAGCCGAGCACCCACAGGTCGGGAGTAGCGAAAATTTCCTGTGATAGTTAACAATGTGTGTTGTAATTGAATTTGACTTCCCGGTCTACGCTTGTTTATCTGCTTTGAATCCATAGTTACAAACATAAAAGCATCAACATGATCGACACCGAAAATTTAAGGCAAATACAGGCCCACTAAAATTCCACTGCCAAGATTCTATAAAATATGCTGTACAACAAAACTGCAAAACTTCTGATATAAGGTTTGATGAATTCAGTGTACTCTTGAATTCATTTCTCTAAAAAAGCAGCAGTGGTAATAGCATTCTTGATTTCATTTCTTTCAAATAGATGTGGTTCAACATTTCTGGCCACCGATGCATAGTAGATTCCTGACTCACCTTTCCTTGCTGGTTGAATTTATGTTCTATGTTCTCTTAATCTTTGAGAATGTCCCTATCTCCGAGAAGTAGGTGCTCTGAGTTCCGCTTCCAAGCAAATTCCCGTGAGCTTGTGGGTTTGAGAGTTCAATTCCCTGGGGAACAAAGGACAAGAAACCATGGCAGAAGATTTGAGCAAGAGTTGATCAAATTTGATTCATACGAAAACATGCAAATGGTGGTTTACTCACTTGCACTGGTGTAAATGCCAAACTTGAAGTCAATCCTGAGGTAGCACCACCACTACTTCCATAATTTTTATCTTTAAACCTGAAATATGGGAAGGAAAGACAAAAGATTGAGGCACGTAATTTTCTCGCACCATGGAAGATGAGCAACAGAAAACCATTAGAAATACTCAAAACATTGGCAATCAAACAATAGATAGAAATGGATACCTTTTAGCAGCTTTAGTAGCAAGTTTGCTTTGAGCCACTGAAACCCGTAACTTCCCGCTTCCTGCCTGACCAAGCATACCATACCCTTCACCAAGTCCGTCACCTGAAAAAAATGTAAAATTTCAGGTCTATCTGTTAAGCATAAGTATCCAGAATGCAACCGTATGAAGACATCCACCAAAAGTAATATGAATTATTCTAAAGGGAACGAAGCACAATATAAACTGCCTTTTTTTTTTTTTTTGAAGTATGAACATCTAAAATAGAGAGTGAAATAATATTTCAAGAATCACTTAGAAATTTAGAAGCTAAATATATATATATATATATATATATATATATATATATATATATTGTCGGAAGGAGCTCAAGGAGCTAATACACCAAAACAAAGAACTAAAACATCAAAAGGTTAAACCAACAAAATCCAACGCTTCCTCTAGCCATCAAGGCAGAAGCTAAATATTGATAGTTGCCAGTTATAAACATGACTTCAAGCAAGCACAATGTAGCTCTCATTCAGAGTGGCATTAATTAATGAATGATTTCTAGCCAAACACAGGTCATCCACACTGGTAAAATGGAAGCATCAATTTTTTCATTTCCAGGCACAATAAAAAAGGATATAAAAAGACAGCCCAGCTGTCCACAGGTTATGATAACCAAGTGAAATCATATTTGAAGCTAAAGGTCTGGGATTGCATGCACCAAAAGCTATTTCAAAATAAATATCATGAAAATCATTTATATACTTTATTTAGAACACTGGTTCGTACCGAATACTAATGTCACAACACAGATAATCCGGTAAAAAGGGAGTCTAAAGATGTACCGACCAAGGGAACTCTCTTCTGGGACTCCAAATTGCATTCTGTTGGCGAGCTTCCTCATATCAGTTACCGCATATCTGAAACATTAGGAGTCATCCATTGTCAAAATATTGTAAAAAGAAAAAAATAAAATAAAAACACCACATGTTATAAACTTTCTTATCAGAGCAAAACAATAATGAAGTTTGATACCTCTCCTTCATTTTACGTAGCCGTCGTCCACCTCTCTTCTTTTTAGGTTCTGAATCTGGAACCGGAAGAGGTTTTGGTTGCTTTGCAGGAGGTGGTTCTTGCCATTTCTCTATCTTTTTACGAATCTCCTCTCGCAGATCCCTTCCCGTCTTCCCTGTGGGATCTCCTCTTGTTGAGTCTACTCTTGCTGCTAGGGTTGATTTAGCAGCCAACAACCGACAAGCACGGACCCTCAAAGAAGGAGGGGTGCTTTGGAAAATCTCTGCCTGGTCTAGATAGCCAACACGGAATTGCGAGGTTGCAGTTGAAAACCCAGCAAGATTCTTTTTCTTTGCTCCAAGAAGCTGAACATTGCAAGCTGGCATTTTTGCTAAAGCTGACAAGCCACCAGCGGTTCCCATGAGTTTTGCTGCAACCGCACTGCCAACAATCGCAGAAAGATTAGGTGCAATATAACCCATCCTGCTCTCTACAAAATCAAGCACTTTCTTCTTTGCGATATCCAACGCAAGTGCCCGATCACATGCATCAATTGTTTTCTTTAAGTTCTCCTCTGGAAGGGGTTTGCCACTAGTTGTTGATGCAGTAACAGAAACCACCATAATAATAGCTGAGGGCAAAAGTCCTTCAAGATCAACAAGAGTCAAATCCATTTCATTTCCAATCTTCTTTACAACCCGAGCATAATCAATAGGATGGTGAACAAGGGACTCCAGCTCGGGGAACTTCAACCGATAATTGTCTCGTATAAAATTGTGAATAATAACTATTTCATTTTCAATATCAACTGACAGTGCATTGCAATCCACAATCAATTGATATTCAGGATCATCTTCCAGAACCATCCCTTGGCTAGAAATCTCTGTTCCCTTTTGCAATGCATCTTCAACTTTCTGCAACAGTAACAAAACCAAATAGGTTAATATATATATTCTATGAAAGATAACTGTAAAGCATCTTGATCTTGTGTTAAATCCCATGGATAATTGACTGATAAACAAAACTTATAAAATAGCTGGTGTATAAAAGATGCCTGAACAAAGGAATTGGGCTCGTGTCTAGCAAGCAAGAATGTCAAAACAAAAGCATCATGAATCCCCATGGTGTATAAAGCTTGAAAAACAAGTAAGAACACAAACATTATGCTCAAATATTAAAAACCTCAAATACTCCAATTTGCATGCCAAAGGAGTCATAGCAATTACCTGCATAATGTCATTATACCGTTGTGTTTTCTGCAATTTTGATACACTATCAAGATCATCATAATTCAGAGCTTCAAGGTCAGCCATGTCACCATCACCATCTTCTTCCATGTTTTCTGCATCAACATCTTCATTGTCCTAGAAGAAAAATTACCATGAAACATACGTCAACGATGCTAAAACAACTAAGCGAAGAGCAGATGAAGTTCTTGAATTACTCTTTTCTCTTTGAATATAGTAGGACTGTGTCTGGATAGAGAGTAAGAAATTGAACAAAAATCGAAGCCAAGAATTACTCCTTAATCCAATTAGCTTAATATCTCTTGTGTGGATTAAATGACCTTATTCTGTAACAAACTAATACTCCTCTCACCTAGAATTTGCTTATTCCTACACTTCAACTAAACACCATGCATGAATAGGGGGAAGAATAAGCCAATGTACATCCTAATTTTGATCCACCTTCAGTCCTTATTATAAAACAGCCTAGAAGTATATACAAACACGATACGAAAGAGGTAGTTACTTACAAGAATAGGTTCTTCATTATCTGATAACTCATCGAGGTCTGCCAAGAAAGAATCAGCAAGATTTGCCTGATAAGAACAAAGACGAGGAATTGTTGTGAAAGGAAGATTATCATTTGAAAAGAATTATTAAAGTAGCAGTTCATGTAGAGTTTATTAACAAGAAAAAGCAAAAACATAGCATCACAGATGAAACTCTCCAGAAGAATATCATCTAACAATTAAGGCTCTCAGGAAGACACCTACCATGCAGAATCTTTAGACTTGCAATGAAAAAGTATGCAATGCTATCATAGATTAACTTACTAATAAAACATAGAAGAATTCCAGTTTGAATGAAATGTCAGTAAGCGGAAAATTAAGAATATCAATTTGAAAATTGCATATATATATATATATATATATAATATGTTGCATATTATATATAATATGTTGCAGAATGGAAATTTGATGTTGAGCTCTGTTGTTTCTCACATAAAATTTGTATTAAGAACTTATGAAATGTAAGTTCTATGGCATGAACTGAGGTCTAAGATCAGAATATGTTTAAAAAGAAACAATAAATCACCATACTTAACCAAATAATTCATAAAGCAAATATTGTCCCCGAACAGCATGCCATTCCTATTTCTCATTTTTTCATGATATCAATGCAAAATAGCTGATAATCACAACAAATTGATAAAATTTCATAAAATAGAGAGAAGTAGACTAAAACACTTACCATCACTTAGTTAAACCAAATAACCCTCAGGTATCAGCAAGAGCCAACTGAACACCTGCATTCACATATTTAGAGTCAACAAAAAAAAATAATCAAATGACAAATCAGTACAGTGATTGATCACCCAAAGAACTGCAAATCCAACTAAAACCCTAATGTGACAAAGAGCCACTCAGATGGAGTTCTTCAGCAACAAGTAAGGATGTTTAAGACCAAATTTTCATGCTTTACAAGCTCTAAGCACAACAAAACCAACATTTGGGCACTCTTCTAACAACACGGGAAACAGCAAAATCACACTCTTTCCTAGCATTTGAGAAACAGAGAACAAAACAAAGAATTAATGATTTCCAATAATCAGTCCATATAAGCAAAAAAAACCCCAATAATTACTTCCTGTAAACAAAATAGGAATACAAACCTAAACCCTAACGCAGTAAAAATCACCAAGATAGGATTTCCAAAGACCAAAATCCCCCGCTTTACAAATTCACATCACAAGAAAACAGGATTTGGGAGCTACTCTAACAAAACACACCAAAATCAAAGTCATCACCGTCACTGGAGAAAAAACAACCAAAGTACAAGATGATTATACCAGTTTAAAGAGAAATCAAAGAAGAAAAACACTAAAATCAATCAATTAAGCGAAATTAAAGAAGTGAACAAGATTTCGCTCACCAACTTCGAGCAGAGCACGCACCGTCGCGAGAAGGATGAACGGAAAAGGATGAATATCTCTCGGCGAGGATGAGCGCTGAGTTATGTGGAAGATAACGGGTCGGATTCTGGTCTGGTTTAGATCCGCTAATTTGCCGAATCCGCACACCCGAATCCGATAAGGAATCGGGTTAAATTATCACTGGGCCCTCAGTAAAAAACATATTTATTAATAACAACTTTCTAATCAATTAAACTTTTCATAAAAGTTCCTATTAAAAAAATAATTTACATCTGGTTTTTCTCTCCAATGAATTAAAATATTTGGTTTTTTAAATAAAAACTATTGCTATGCCTATAATGTAGATATATTGTTGTTTAAACTTTCTAAAGTAACGAATTTCGCCCAAAATTTTAAAACTTTTTTATTGAGACAGCGATTCTTCGATTTCTTTAAAATACATTTTGAGAAAAATAAAAAATTAAAAAAAATAAATATAAAATAAAACAAATATAAAATCCTTATAATGAAATCATTGATGATGTATATAGATGGTGCAACTTTAATTACTTCAATTTTTTTTTTCTAAATCTTCAATCAAAGTCAGTAACTACGGATTTGATATTCATATCCATAGCAAATGTGCAACCAAACAATTGCTTTCATCAAAACTAAAAATTAATTTCGAATATGATGAAATTAGAGTGACGAAAAAAATCATCATTTTACATATTATAAAAAAATAGCATGATAAAATTGTTCATTACCATATAAATCTGCCATAATTCACTAGTTAAACTGTTAGGCTGTGTTTGATTGTCCAAATTTTTTATAGAAATATTTTGTATTGACCATTTTTCTGCTAAATAAGTTGTTTGTTTGCCTAAATTTTTCATGGAAAATTTTTCTATGAATGTTGTCACGTGACCCTATTTTCCCTCAAAACAAGCGAAAATTTTTCCAGCCTCAACCATAGAAAAAATTTTCCAGGGAAAATAGAAGTGGTTATATAAAAATACAAGCAATCAAACATTAAATCAGAATTTTTCATAGAAAATTTTTGATTTTTTAGCTAGAAAATAATACCAATCAAACATCTATTTATTCGTTTTCCATGGAAAAGTTTTTCATAGAAAACGTTTTATGGGAATTTTTTTTTCACCTATTTTCTCTCTCGTCAATCAAACACAGCCTTAATGTTAAATAAAAAAAATATAATAATAAAATATTAAAAAAACTCAATTTAGTGATGAAGACCATTGCAATGTTGAAATCATGGAATCTCAATCTTTAAAAATATTAATCTTAATAATAGATTAATTAATAAAAAACTTGGTTTCAAGCGTCCTATTTATAGAAAAATCGGTTATATGAAAAATAAAATGGGATAAAATAAATAGTTATTACCTTTAAAATTATATTAATCTTCAAAATTGAATAATATTTACGTTGATTCAGGATTAAATCACACATATCTTTCAATTTTGCAATACAATCCTCTGATAATTTGCAAATTCGTTTAAATCTATATTTCAATTGTTTTTATTTCATCCTCCCATGAGTTATCTACTTTTTTGGAGATCTATATTAGTGGTACTAAAAAGTCTCAATTTTTTAATTATTAAAGCAATTTTATATTTATAAACACACATTAAAAATAAATATTCTTCTAGTAAAAAAAATGTTTCACTAATTTTTACACTATATAAAATGAAACAAAATGGTCCGAATTAGCGTTGGACATTGGCCGGGTAACCCATGGGCTGGCGCAAGCCCAGCCTAAGAACACAAGATCTGGGCTTAGAAGAATGGCCCAAATAACTGGGCTGGGCTCAAAACTTAGGCCCGATTAAATTTCGGACTGAGTTTGAGTCATGAACATTTTAGCTCAGCCCAACCCGGCCCGATCCGAATAATATATATATATATATATATATATATATATATAGAGAGAGAGAGAGAGAGAGAGAGAGAGAGAGAATATGAGAGATTAGGCAAAGCTTGTTATTTATTTATTTTTATTATCTTGTAAAAAATAAATTTTTGTTTATTTTTGGGCTAAATAAGCTAAGTATGGGCTTAATGAAATTGAAATGGGCCGAGCTTGGGTTAAAATAAGCTAAGCGTAGCCCAACCCAGTCCGAAAATATGGGTTGCTTTTTTGAGTCTAGCCCAACCCAGACCAGGCCCAGCCCAATCCATGTTCAGCGCTAGTCCGAATGGTTTAGACAAAAAAAAAATTTGAATTTTTCTTTTGTAAAATATAACTACTGATTATGTATTGTGAAGCAGGTGACTTATGTGAATAACAATTAAAAAATTAAAGAATTATTTGGTGGTTTTCCTTTTTTTTTTTTTTAGAAAAATAACATGAGATTTCATTGAAATTCCCTTAAAAGTTTTATATCTACAGAAGATCCTTACTTTTCAAATCATTTACTAATAAATACAAATTTATATAAAATTACCATATTACGTTTTGCTTTATTAGTGGTTTTTTTTTTTTGTTATAAAAATATTAAGAACTAGAAGTATTTTTTGGGAAAGTTGTGAACTTCCACTGATACCTATTTTTCTCTTGTTTTTATAAATAATTTTTTGGATCTGAAAATTAACTAATCATCATAGATTTGATGTATCTATGAGTTGGAATTTATTCATTCAATCCATAAAAGAATAAAATTAATATATATATATATATATATATATATATATATATATATATATATATATATATATATATATATATATATATATATATAATTAAATTATGTGATAATTAAAAACATGATTAAACTGAGTTTTTTTTTGTAACAAAAAAAAATTATATTATAAGCATGGGGGTTAGCATATACTTTTCCTTCACCAACCCTTATTAAATTTAAATTTTTTTAATTAAAAATTTAATATTCATATTATTATTTTTCAATTAAGCACCACTATAATGAAAATTTAAAAACTAAAAACTTTACACATTAATATTAAATTTTAAACAATAAAATTTATTATACCAACAACTTATTAGTTTATTGTTATCATGTTTTTTATAAAAAATATTAGCTCATGTAAAATAAGACACATGTGTGTTCGCTTATTAATTATTTTATATCTGTGCATGTTTTTTCAAAGGATTTGTCCACATTTAATTTATTAATTTTTTTTTAAATAAAAATTTAATATTCATATTATTATTTTTCAGTTAAGCACCACTATAATAAAAATTTTAAAAACTAAAACCCTTTCTACATTAATATTAATTTTTTAAAACAAATTTTCAAATAATAAATTTATCATACCAACCATCTTTTTATGGTTCATTAATAACTTCATATTTGTGCATATTTTTTTTCAAAATGACTGGTTGATATTTATCAAATTAAAAATATAATAAATTAATTATTTATTAATGATTGAATTTAGCATATAACAAGTGGAGTAACATTGAGGCAATGATGGCATCAATAACCAGTTCATAGACTACAAACAAATAGAAACAGTGATTGATTGAAATCCCAATATTAAATAAAACCTTAAAAAATACAACACTTTGTTTGTGGGGGAGCACATGGATGACTACTTTTTTGTCTCATCATAAACAGTGAAAAAAAATAAAAAATAAAAAAGAGTCAAAATAAAAGATAAAAAGAAAAAGAAAAAGAAAAAGAAAACACTTGTACACATGCCTGCTATCTTTTTTGTTTCTTCCCTTTCACATGCACTTTTGACTTTCCACACAACATTGCTTGATGCCACCAATTATTTGCTTGGTATCAAGTTTTTTATATATTTTTTGTCCAGAAGAACGAAACCCCTAATGGGCCCGCTAAACTAAGACAGGGGTGTGCGCATGCCTCGACTGTGGCCTGTGGGGCCGCGCACACATGGGCGCTGGTACCACCCACAGTTCGTGCTCACAATTCTCAGACATGCACCCTCACCCCGAGGATTCGAACTCTCGCCACTTACGAAGTGTCCTCACGGGGGACCCAAATGCCAATTGACCCAAAGGCCGTTGACAAGTTTTTTATATATTAACTTTTTAGCTTTCAGTAAAAAAATGACTCAGGCATTGTTTGGTTATAAAAATGAAAAAATTAACATAATTTATTTTGTAAAAAATGTAAATAATTAGAAATTATAACATATTTTATTATTACAGAATGACTGTTTGGTTAATAAAAATAAAAAAAATATTACATAAATATTTCACCCACTTTATAATGAGAAAAAAATCACACATTTCAAAATAAAAAAATATTTCACTCGGAATGAAATATTTATTTATTGCATAATTATGTGAAAATATTATATTATGCTATAAAGTATGTGTTATGATATAATATTTAGTTATCCAAATAGAGTCTGTAAGTGTTTTTTATTTTAAATTTTTCATTCCAATTACACTGTTGATTGATTTTTTTTATTTTTCACCAAATTTTTAGTATTTTAATAAGATATTAAATATATTTTTGATGATGATTCTAAGAAGAAGAGCACAAATCAAGCACAAGTTAGATAAAGTAGCAATTTCATCTTCTCGCCTTCAAAAGGGTAATTAAAGATGACAAAAACCGTGATTTCCAACCCGATCCACTATTGAACAGGGTGGTTTTTTGTTGGAGATAGAAGGGGTGGTTCCGGTATTACCATGTCTCATCCTGTCTTTTCTATTAAAAAATTTACATATATATATATATATCTTTATATATTAATATATACATATTGGGTTGAATATTAATAATAAATAAAAAGGACATGGATTGTCCTAGAAGAATGTAAATTTTCTGAGACCTATAATATTTTAATAATCATGAAATTACTATTTTTGTAGATATATACTTATAAAATATTAAGTATATTATTCATTATATTTCAATGGAAAATAATATTTTCAGAAGTAATTTAGATATTCAAATAAAATTTAATTTTATAATTACTATGTAAAATAATAATATATTTTAATGATTTACTGTTTAAAATAAAAATTATTTATCTTTCAGTGTATGCACGCAAACAAAAATAAATAATGATAACTTTTGGGAGGGAAACGCCGTTCTACAAAAAAAAAGGTCCATTTCCCAAAGTTGTCAAAAATAAATAAATAAACCAGCAAATTAAAAAAAAAAATCCAAAAAGAGAGAGAGAGAGAGAGAGAGAGAGAGAGAGAGAAAACCCTAATTGAGAACCCTATCATTCCCTCCAGGCCCCCCCCGGGCGCCCAAAACTCACCTTAAAGAGGGGGGGAGAGAGAGAGAGAGAGGAATCCAAGCACCGATAAGAGGGGGATCAAGGGCTTGAAGCTCCTCTTCACATCTTTGAAGCGGAGAAGAGAGCGGCGAAGTAGAGATGGAAGCGGAGGCGGTGGCGAAGAGGCTCAGGGAGGACGGAACGGAGGACAATGGAGCTGGAGGGGTTTCGTCGGTGGTGGAGGATGGGAAGACAGTGGATTGCATCTCGACGGTGATTCCTGGATGGTTCTCTGAAATGAGCCCTATGTGGCCAGGTATTTGGTGTTTGCTTTTATTATTTGCTCGTCTTTTTCATTTTGGTTCTTTTTGGGTTTTCTTGGGTGTTTGGATTGAGGGGACGTAGTGGAGAAGAGTGGAAGACGAGAAAGGAAGCTGCTTGCTTTTTTTTTGTTTTGGGTGGAGAAATAGAGGGATGGATGGAATGGAGGACGAGATAGATGATTTTGTGGTTTCCCTATCTTATTTGTTTATGCGTTTTTGTTTCTTGACTAATTCGAATGAAAAAGGAAAGAAATTGTGTTTCTTGTTCTTGATCTTGCTCTTGTCCTGTTTCTTTTACTCTATTTTACATTCAAGCCTGGCTCACCTCGAAAGTCGTGAAGTTTGGTGGCTTTGGTATGATGGTTGTGGTGCTCTGTTCGCAAACTGGTTTTGATTGTTTCCCTTTATGTGTATTTTGTTTTATTTTTTTTCTTGGTTCTAGTCCACAATTTGTCCTGATTATACCCAAATGTTTCACTTTGTTTCTTACTGAGTGACACAAATATGTTTACTGTGGTTCGATCAACTACAAAAGTATGTCTGTTTTGGTCCTTCTGGTGCATTTCACTTGAATTAGAAACTGAAATAATCCTTGAGACAATCACTCTGCCATCCACTGTCAACATTTTGATCTAGTTTAAGATCGAAGTGATTCTTTTTAATCAATCATGAACTTCCTCCTTTTCTCTCACCTAATTTTCATTGGGAAAATTGAATTTTGGGAACCTGCCTTGCACATACCGCGTTTTATTATTTGGAAGGTGGATTCTGTTATTTCTCTGGATTGCAATTTTTTGTTGCTTGCTTTTGTTAATATCATTAACATCCAATGTAGATTTTTGGTTCTTTGAATGTTGATTATATAAAATGGTATCTAATTGAGTGGATTTTTTCTTTTCCCATATAACTTTTTTTGGAAATCCTGCCTGAAATTTAAGCTCATGAATTTTACAGATTGTCCAATAACTGAGCTGTTATTGAACCATTTGATCAATCGTGAGCAACTAGAATTTCAGGCTCACTTGTTGACCTCAATGCTGCTGTACTTATTTTTGCCCTGTTGTTTACACATGTGCCATTATTCTTTTGGCACATTCAATTTATATTATGGTTTTTGCTGTTTGTTCTCGAGATCTACATCCAACATATGGATCAAAAGATTATGTCAGCTAGAGGATATTATCATTATGCTATTATGACTATAATAATAACAATAATAATAATACTTATTATTATTATTATGTTGTTGTTGTCTTTGTTGTTTCATGAAGTCTTTTAATTAAGACAATAATATGATCAAGTTTTATATTTCGAACCCGCTTATCATGGGTTGTGACAACTAAGCACTGAACAGTCTAAGCAGATGCTCAAAGCATTTCTTTTGATATTACAGGGGAGGCTCACTCTTTAAAGGTGGAACATATACTTTTTCAGGGAAAATCACTATATCAAAATGTATTGGTGTTCCAGGTACTTAATCTTTGCAAACTTTATACAGTTTCTTTTGTCATTGGTTCTGTTCTGCAATTTTCTTTCAGATGTGATTGTGACAATAATATTTTGGTTTACCATTTCTCAGTCATCCACTTATGGGAAGGTTCTTGTCTTGGATGGCGTGATTCAAGTTACTGAGAGGGATGAATGTGCGTACCAGGAGATGATCACACACCTTCCGCTTTGCTCTATCCCAGACCCAAAAAAGGTAGCTTTACAACTACATAAGTAATAAAAAATTTAATGATTTTGTTGAAATGAAGAAGAAAGTTGAAACAAACTTTATAGTCTGTTTTCAGCTGTGGACTATTTGCACAATATTTTCTTGCTTTCACATGGAAGGAGTCATGTATTGTTAACATTTGAGTGTGAGGCTTGTGCTACATCCACCCTTTCCTTATCTCATACTTCACGATTTAATGGAGAAATAGTAATTCTTCAAACTTCTGCCTTTGATTTGAGTGCTTCGCTGTAGTTAATCATATACTTGGTCCAGAATCACCAATGGCTAGTTAAAGTCATTCTGGTTTTGCTAAATTATAATGTAGAATTCACAATGTTGTTGTAAGGTGATAGATCTCACGAATAAGTTGCTGCAGCAGAGCTGTATTCTCCAAAGCAGGTCTGTGGACCCCACACAATTAAGGGTGAAGGGGCCTTGCTGGAGGAATGCAAAATTCAATTTATATAACCTCACTATTGATAAATTACAACCTACAAATAACTGAACTTTACTAAATTGAATTTAATACTTGTTTTTCTGATGTGTACCAGTTGAGTTTGGCATCATGAACTGCTCCTTGAGTTTCAATATGACTTGTAAAGTTTGGCGATTCAACTAAATTAGTGATTCTAGGGGAATGACCATGTGGAAGGTACTCCTTGTATTGAACAGAAAATTACCTTGGACATAATTCTAGGAGAACTTGTTAGAATATTAAGCAAAGGTCAAATCCTTTTTCTGCTCAGCTGCACATTGAGCATTGAATTTTAGTAAAACTTATATTTGAAGAGTTTAACCTACTTGCAGCTGTTCTATTGCACTTGTTTGAATTGACCTAGGAAGTAATAGATGAATAGCACTAAGGTCTTTTGTGGAAGTATTTGCTTGTTTCAGGAATTTTTATATTTGCCAATTTTTTTAATTATTTGGATTTTTCTCAGGTATTGGTCATTGGTGGAGGTGATGGTGGTGTTTTGCGTGAAGTATCACGTTATTCCTCTGTGGAGGTTATTGATATATGTGAAATAGATGCAATGGTTGTGGATGTAAGTAAATAATACCTGCTTAAACATTATCTTGGTTACTACTCAAAATTTCAGTGATAAACTAAATGTTTACTTCTATGGAGATTCCTATCATGGATTCTTCATTCCTCACCTGCTTGTTTTGTGCATAATATCACTATTGTTACAGAGCTGATTTTTCATCCTTAATTTGTGATTTCAAGTATAAAGCCTTGCTATGCAACCACACTCATCTGACCTGTCTTGGGTTATCTTCAGATTCCATTTCATCCTTAGAAAAATTGTGTTTTGAAGTTTGTCCATGATGCTTGCTATATTTTGCAATACTAGTTGTATTATTCTGCCTCGTCATTTTTTCATTTGGTTTTTGCACAGTAGCTTAGATGTTGATGTGCACTTTGATGTTCCTCTTGTGTCTGGACAAGTTCAACATTTGCTTTCTTTCTCGTTTCAGGTTTCTAAGCAGTTCTTTCCCAAGTTGGCTATGGGTTTTGAGGATCCTCGAGTGGCTCTGCATATTGGTGATGGTGAGTACGTTTTACAAATATATCAATTTCTTAGCGCACATAAATCTGGTTGAAGGAATGCTGGTGTCAGTTCACTGGGATAGCAGTATGTACTTTCTATCATTTTCAGAGTGTATACTAGTATTTTATGATATGAATTTGGTTGCTCTGAGATTTTGAGCAAGTGAGTGTGTATCTTAATTAAAAGGGAAGGACATAGTTTTGACATAGCAATCATCAGAAACACCTTCTGATTGGTACTAAATATTTTGTTTAGTCCCCCTATACATCCTCAACTGAAATAGCCCATTACGTATCCTAGCAAAATGTTGTGACTTTTATAGTTTATGCCCTTCTCTTCTCTGTTCATGTGTTGTTCGAATTGTTTGAGCGCCTATCAATGATTTAAGACTAATCTTTTTTCTTTCTAGCCATTTGCATTGGAGTAATTTTCTTTTTTTCATATGGATATTTCATGCCCTTTTTACTCATTTCCTTACCTTACAGGTGTTGCATTCTTGAAGAATGTTTCTGAAGGTACTTATGATGCAGTCATCGTTGATTCATCTGATCCTATTGGTACTGACAAATGACATCTGATCAGCAGTGTTATCTCCCAGTTTCTTCTGGCATTTTTTAAAAATTTAATTCCTATTGAAATTCAGGTCCAGCACAGGAGCTTTTTGAGAAGCCCTTTTTTGAATTAGTAGCAAGAGCTCTTCGCCCTGGAGGTGTCGTGTGCACCCAAGCAGAGAGCATATGGTTGCATATGCACATCATCGAGGATATTGTTTCCGTCTGCCGTCAAATTTTCAAGGGCTCAGTTAATTATGCATGGACCACAGTTCCCACATACCCAAGGCAAATTTCACCCCTCATTTTTGGTCAATTTGTTTATCCACATCTTATTACTTGATAGTACATATGCTAACACCCATTGTTCGGCTAATGCAGTGGGGTTATCGGTTTTATGCTTTGCTCCACCAAGGGCCCGGCCGTTGATTTTAAGCACCCGGTGAACCAAATAAATGAGAATGACAGTTTTAATGAAGCCAAAGGACCTCTGAAATTTTACAACCCAGAGGTATCTTTCCTTAGAGTAGTTCACATTGCATTCTTTCCTCTTTTTTTTTTTTCTTTTTATTTAGGTATAACTGTGTTTGGGTCCTAAAAGCCAAAAATGTTTGTTATGCTTCGAAGATTATAAATATGATTTAATATGCACTAAAACCACTCATTTTTTTTTCCCATAGTTGAGGGATTATTCATTTACTCGCCCTCTTAATTTAGCAGCCAAAGTGAATATAACTTGCATTCTCTTTTATTTTCTGCAGATTCACTCTGCCGCGTTTTGTCTTCCATCATTTGCAAAGAAAATCATCGACTCAGAAACCGGCTAAACTTCCTGAAATTTCATTCCTTTCATTTCTATCAAGCAAAATGGTAGCGCATCGTGCCAGCTGGAGGAAAGTCAAGCTTATTGTCTTTCAAATCGATATCGCATTGCTTTCATAAGGTTATATTCCCTTTGTTGCTTCACTCAACGCAATTTGGTTGGATTCTTATCACAGTAGTATTTTTTACTTGAATGCTCTGTTCATCAAGATTCTTGTGTTTTGTACACTCACTATGGGGACATAAATTGGTGATTGTGATCATATCATGATGATGCCTTTTATTTTTGTTTTTGTGGTTTTTTTTTTCGTGGGGATGGTGAGGCCATAGTTTTGGCAAGAGTTTCAATTTCATTATAGTAACTAAGAACTCATCCTTTTGTGGTTTCCGCATCAAAATGTTGTTGTTGTTATTTAATTATTAGAAAAGAAAATTGTCACAAAAAAGTCTTTGGCTACAAAAGAATGGTTTTATTATAAGTGTAGTTTCGTATTTTTGAGGAGTTACATATTTTTGAGTGTATTGTTCTGTGATTTTTTTTTTTTTTCTTTTTCAAAATTTTGTTGTCTGAGCTTATGTTCATTGTTTGGAAGATGATTTTGAGCTCAGTTCCGTTTATTATTATTATTTTTTTTAAACTTTCTAATGAATTATTTAATTTTTATGGAAATGTCTTTTGGAGGGAGTTTTGAATGGAGCTGTGGTTTATAATTGTATGTGTGATATGTAAAACCATATTTATATGCAAAACAAATTTTTTTTTTAATTTAGATTCCTTATATAGTGCAATTTTTGTGTTTTTATGACAAATGAATTAATTGTAATTTTAAATTATTATTTTTTAAAACTGCTAATTGTCAAAAGTTCATCTTACTTGAAATGCAGTCAGGGTAGTTTATTTTATATTTTTTTTACAACAAAATTATAAATATGTTATCCAACGGTGATAAATCATGAACCTGCCATTTTGTGACCCATTTAATAATTTATGTGTGTTAAGAGTAACTCCTCACTTGTGCATGTCACTGTTGTTCCAATTTTTGTTTTAAGAAAAAAAACATGTTCTCCACTTTTGCTTTTATTTTTTTTATAAATATATAAAATATTTATTTAAAAATATTTAATGTGGAATACGAAAATACTGAAATTTTTAAAAACTGCCCTACATATAATTTTAATGGCAAAATCAATTATTCAAGCAACCCAAATACTTGTCATTCATGTTGGAATAGTTGAGCGATTAAAACACTTAACTTTTATGTACAAAATCAAAAATTTAATTTTCTCTCAATATATGATTGGAGCTTAATAACAAAAAAAAAAATTATGTTTGGAATAACTTTCTCACATCTTAAAAAAAAAAAATAAATAAAAAGGACAAACCCCCATTAATAAATACATGAACTTTTATCCATCTCAACTCTGAAGTCTAGGTAAACATACAATATAATAACTTAGAGAAAAAAAAAAAGTTAAATATGATTTTAAAATTAAATAAATAAACAAATAGTTGCCAGCCCCTTCTTGAGAAACGCTTTGAGATGTATGCAATATGCATATCTTATTTGGTTTGATAACTGAGATGCATGAATGGATAATAACAACAATATATATATATATATATATATATATATATATATATATATATATATATATATATATATATATAAAAGGAACTAGTGAATGGAATTCCAGTCAGAAGAGCACCTACACTCCAGGACATAATTAAATAACTAAAAAAAAATTTAAAGAGATAAGAACTAGTTCTGGTTCCAACTGCTCTTAAACCTCTTCTTTTTGTTTTTTTTTGTTTTTAATATTCAAACCACTTTCAGTCCTTTGACTTTCTTAATTAAATAGAAATATATCTATTAAATTATTATTTGGTAGTTCTTTATTTCATGAAAATAACTAAATTATATGATTGTGTGTATATTTCCATAGATTTATAGCTGTAATTCTACTAAATCATTTACACTCATTTAGTTTCTGTGGTTATTGAGGTTGTTAATCCCGGGAAAAATACACTGTTTCCATTGATTCGGTAAATTTTATTTATTTAATTATTTAAGGAAAATTTCTCTCTTGTTTATTCTTTAAATCTAAATTTCTAAACATTTTTTTTTTAATAATCCCAACCAAAATCACAATTATTATAATACAGCGTTTTAAAATCTATATAACCCTCATAATTATGATAAATTATTGGACCACTGTGAAAGGTGTTAGGACAGGTATCTAAAAGTTCAGACATAATGATGAGAATGAGTCTCCACTTACACTTATGAGTGCAGGTTTGCAATCAAAATTTTGTGTCACTGTGTAAGAACGCATGAGTTGAACGATCAATTTCTTATACGTGCCCACGCTCATAGCTATATTCAAATGAAGATTCCTGATTACATAAATCTTAAAAATATTCTACCAACCAAAGATTAGACTTGAAATAAATCTAAAATCTTTTGAAAGATAACACTATGTTTAAAATGGGAACTTTATATATATATAAACCCTAGAAAAAGCAAGGTAAGTGGTGTATATATAACCATATTTTTAAACCCTAGATTCCAGATAAGAGAAAAGAGAAAACGGTTTCTCTATGTGTTCAATGTTTCTTTAACAGTAAATGCATGAAGTGGAACTAAAAATCATCTCAAAGAATATTCTGGAAACAAAAGTATTAATAAAGGAAATAGATACCCTAAAAAGTCAATAAAAGTACCACTTCACTGAGTGGTTGAAAACAACAAAATAGTTGCTCTTTTTAGTTTATCATTTTATAGGTAGTGAAAAGACAATGAAATGATCAGAACTTTCAAGATATTTTGAAGGAGATTAAATATATATCGCTCATTTATAATTACTTTAATAATAAAAATATTGAAGCAAACTTTTAACAAAAAAAAAAAAATATATATATATATATACTGTAAAATGAATAACCAAAAATTCAATTTACTTCATTTCACTTGCTGTGAAATGAATAGACCCATATATATATCGGTCATTTTTAATTACTTTAATAATAAAAATAATGAAATGAATTTTTAACTAGAAAATTACTGTAAAATGAATAACCTAAAAATCAGTTCATTTTCTTTCACTTACTGTGAAATGAATAGACCCATATATGTATCGGTTATTTTTAATTACTTTAATAATAAAAATAATAAAATGAATTTTTAACTAGAAAATTACTGTAAAATGAATAACCTAAAAATCAGTGCACACTTCCTTTCACTTACTATGAAATGAATAGACCCATATCAAAACGATAGGGTTTGTTCTTTTCTTTTATTTATATATATATATGGAAAAGCACAATCTCGTATCCACTATAATTTATATATTTTAACAAAAGAAATAAAAAAATAAACAATGACATCTGTTACTATCATGATCTAATTTTCCCATATAAGATTGCCGAAAAAAATCGGGTTCCTCGGGCTCAGTCCGGGCCTTAGGTTATTTTTCATAATTAGTATCGCATACTCAATAATTCTTGAAAAAAAAAAAAACCGGGCTATATTTATAGAATCCAATTAATCTAAACATTCAAAAGTAAAATCATGTTTAGACAAATTGAGCCTAATCAAATCGATGAAAAAAAAAAAAAAAACCCTAAACATGAACATGACCTTGACCCGGCCCGAACCTGATAACATCGCCATTATAGTTCCCACTAAGAAATGGCAACAAATTAGGGTTCCAGAGAGCCCTATCAGATCCAAGTGGTGGAGGTGATGTGGTCCAAGACACAAATAATGCTAAAAGTGACCTAATTTTGTGATGCTAACCTTCTTCTTTCTAATTGTCCTTGTTATGTGACTCATGAGTCATGACCACCACCACCACTTCCACCTCCACAATGTGCAAGGGGCAACCACATAAATCTAATTTTAATAATTATTTTTTTTTTAAAGAAAAAAAAAATCATCAATCTTTTGATTACAACAAGACCATGAAAAGGACCAATTAACCAACCAATACACAAATTTCCAACCTTGTTTTGTGCTTGTATCAATTGTTCTTGACTCTAAAATAATATACATATATTATTTTGATAATGTTTTCGGATTGATATTAAAAAAAAAAATTAGGTGACTTATTTACATGCATGTCTTTAAGTTGTAATATTAACCATTATGTCAGCCAGTTAAGGGTGCAAGGGCAAACTGTCATTGCACTTGTGCGTACACCACTGATTGTATATGCACTTGTTGTATTTGTACTTGTTGTATTTGTAATATATATATATATATATATATATATATATATATATATATATATATATATATATATATATATATATATATCACTTACGTAAGTACGCAGATTATTGTTCATAAAAAATATTGATTGAGAGTCGTTGGATCATGGTTAAGTAACTATTATCTATATGAATATTGTATAAAGTACCATATATATATATTTTTTTACTGTTTTGTATTGTTCAGTAATGTTTGATACTATTTATTATGTACATAAATGAATTATAACCGTTGGATATAAATTCAATAGCTATTATAATATGCGCACTTAAATATACTCCTATGAAATATTTTTATTTATTTATATATCTACATTTTATAAAAATATGGATAGATTTTTTTTCTTCTGCTTTTTCAAGATGAATGACAAAATGAGGTAAGTGTTATAATTTTTAATATTTTATTAACTTTTTTTTTTTCTAAGCTTGGGTGATATATTTTATTGTATAAAAACTATACACGCATGCGCATGAGGTATAACATAACTCCAAACAGATAAATTAAATGTTAAAATAGAAATGGATTTATATGAACTTTGTGAGCTTATTTGGTTTGACAAATATAAGAAAATATTAATATATATTTATATATATATATCAAAGAGCAATGCTGTGTAATAAAGATAACTCTTTAAGTTAATTTATTATTGGTAAAATCTCTATATTTTAATACATTGGACAATATAAAAAAAGTATGTTAGGTTTGCTCTAGCTTTCTTTTTGTCATTATATGATTTTTTTATAAACCCTAGTCAAAACTTTGGTGAATTTATTATCAATGAAAAAAAAAAAAGATTAGATGGCCCCAAATACTTTGTATCTATTTAGCACCCATTTTGAAGTTTTTATATTATTTTATTATTTTTTTTTAATCCTTGTTTTGTTCTCAACTTGACAAGTGTCAACAAGACCAAACATGGTTGCACACGCTAAAATATTATTATAATAAAATTTAAATAAATTATTAATTCAGATAAATAAGAAATATGGATTTCGTTGAACTATCTTGTCAATGAAATCAAATGGAATTTTAACTCTTGTTATTTAAATTTTATTCTTTTTATGAAAAATCGAAATTATGTTTGTTTTATGAGCTTTTATTTAATAATAAATATATATCTTATTCTATCATATGAATTTTTCCTTTGCTTTCCTATTTTATAATGTGACATATTTTTCTTTTATTTAAAAAAATAACAAAATAAATATTATATATATATATATATATATATATATATATATATATATATATATATATATATATATATATATATATATATATATTTGTCAAGCATGTCTTGTGATTATCATAAACATGGAATTAATGAGAGACATGACTTGTGATGAAGAGATAAGAGATTTGAGACATGGAATGAAATCAATAATTGTATATATATTTTTTTGGAATATATGATGAATCTTGTGTTCACTTTATGGCTATCATGTCATTAATTTTTTTTTTTAAGGAGATGATATAGAAAAATAATAAAAGAAAAAAAATTAATAGTTAAATAAAGAATGAGAAAAAAAAAACCCATGCATAAGGTCATTTTGGAAATGATATTTGCTACTTTTTATTAATTATATTTTCAGTGTTTTTAGTTTAAAAAATAATATTATTGTTTGAATATGGTATTATCTTATATATATACAAATCTTTATGTTCAAACAATTAAAGAGACAAAGATTATAAAAGATATGTGGACCACATTCTGTCAACTTCTCTTGCTGAATAAAAACTCGATACGAGAAAATTACATAAAGTTACGATCAATATTCAAACAGATGATACTCAAAAAATGATATACAATAAATACTATTAGCTTTATAACTAGATAGGAGACATAACAATTATATATATAAGATCTATCATCATTTAGGTTCAGTGACAAACAATGTTAAACAATATTGAATACTGTAAAACAGTAAAAATATATATAATACTTTATACAATATTCATATAAATAATAACCACTTGATCATGATTTAACGACTCTCAATCAATATTTATAATAAACAATGATCTACGTACATGTCTAGATGATTTATTGTTTATATATATAATGTACACGTGGACTGCTTAAGATCAATCACTTGATCATCTCTAATGGCAAATAAGGACATATAAATGAACAAGAGCTTTGCTTTCATTCTCAATGATATGGATATACTTTGAAAGATCCTAGTCATTTGAACCTTTCAATCTCTTGTACCTTCTTATCACCTTCCTTCTCTCACAACTTGAGATACAACCCTACCTAACATCTCTTTAAACATTTTTAAAGATTTGTTTACACCAAATCTTTAAAAGTTTCTTCTTTCTTTCCTCTAAAATCCAATGACTTAAAAATCTTTTCAAATAATATCGACGTTTAAAAATTTATAAGTTTTAGTTGTTAATAATTGAAGTTTTTAGTTCCAGATGCAAATGGTACTAGTAAATGGTATGTGAAATTTTACACACTGTGTTTGTTAAGCATCAAAATTTATTTATTAACGACTAATGTCGATTAAAAAAAAATTGATATAAACAATGGCAGTAAAATAATAAGCTATAATTTATTGATAACATTATTTTTTAACTCTAACCCTAAAGATAAAAATGGTAAATAATAAGCGATGATTATTTGTATATTTTTAGTTACCGAGCATCAACAACTTTTAAGAACTTTAATGTAAATGACTTAAATATTGACGAACAATGACCGTATGAATTGACTAAAGAAAAAAAAAAAAAGTAATATGACAAAATTTTCAAAATAAAGCCAATAATAATAGTTTCAATAATAACAAAAAAATCTATCACAGTTTATAGTTCCACTAATTATCCTCATAGATTAAATTTAATGTTGATTGTTTTTTAGTTGAAAATTATGAGAGGGATTGAAAAATAAGTTTCTTCTTGATGCCCTTAAGCAATGAAGAATTTTAAAACAATTGGATAGAGCTTAAGGTTTGGAGTGATGTCTCTTTCTTTGACCAATCATTGAGGGAGGTCCAAAATCATGTTTCCATTTATTCATACTTAATTAATATGCTTCCTTTTTTTTTTTCTCCTAGAAAATCTGTACTTTATATGGAATTTTATTTTATCACTAATTAGGAGTAAAAAAAATAATTAAAGGAATACCAATGTGAATAATAAAAATTTTAGTTCTATGAGAAAAAAATAAAAATAAAATAAAATAATGTGACATGAAGAAATGAAATGAAAATAATTTGAGTTGACTCTTTTGGAGTCTATGGGGGTGTTTGGATGGGCTGTTTTTAAGCTCAGAGGTGTTTTTTTATAAGTTAAGCACTTCTGGGTTTTAAACAACATGTTTGTTTGGGCTTTTGGGCAGAAGCAGAAGCTGTAAAAAAAAAAAAGCTAAAATTCAGTTTTTTTCAGAAGCTGCCTCATAGGTGCTTCTTAGAAAAGCACTTCTGAGAAGCTGTTTCAGAGAAAAGCACTTAACTTACTTTGAAAGCACCACAAAACTAAAAAAAAAATATTTTTTTTAAAAACCCATCCAAACAAGGCCTATATTGAGTGTCTTATGATTATCTTATGGCATTTATTTTATAGATTGAAGTCAAAAGCCCATTCTTTATATTTTTAGTAGATGGAGAAAAGAATTACCTTTTTTTGTTAAGTCAAATATGAGAAGAGAGTGTTGTCTCTAGCTCTATCTATTTTTAAGTTGCTCATAAAAAATTCCCATCAACTTTGAATTTAAAGTTGCCAAAATTGAAAAAAAAAAAAAAAAAAATTTCAGCGAATTTAAAAATTTTGTATTATAGTCTAAATGATATGTCATGTTGGATTTGAAAAATTGAGTATACAAAAGGTTGAACTTAGGGATGTAAATAATAGCTAATTCTTTGACAAGTATTTTTATTTTTATATATATTTATATTATATTGTGGTAGTCTCAGGATAACATCGTTATATATTTTTTTTAATAATTATATCTAAATATATGTTAATTTTTTTTTTAAAATCTCCATCTATCTTTAATCATGTCCACTTGTCATATTGAGTGTGTACTAATTTTCTCTGTTTTTAATATATTAGTTGAGCTATTAATTGTTTCACTATATTTTTATATGATATTTAAAGCTTGCATATTTTCACTATATCTTAAATATTTAATTTTTTATATATAAATATTTTTTTAAAAAATAAATATGATATGTAAAGCTAGTGGTTTCTTATATTAATATTAATAAATAATAAAAACATATCCAAAAAATTGGCAGCCTCATCACCATCACATATCCTAAAAATTATTTATAATTAAAAAAATCACATAAATTAAACTGCAAACTCTAATAAATATATTATGGATATAAAGCATTGGTTAACAACCTAATTTTCTCATTAATATTAATAAATTTTCAATATCTATTTAAATACAACCTAAAAGCTATTCTTTGTCTCCATGCCTTCTAATCAATTAAGACATACATTTTAGGTAAACTTCATGATCATAAATCATGCATGAGTTCAACCAACCCAAGAAAAAAAAATATAAAAAAAAAATGATCAAAATCTAATTAGTTGGAGGAATCATCAACCACCAAAGTACCATTTTTTTTTTATTATTTGTGTGTTCTTTTATTTGGTTTAATTGGAGCAACTAATGTATATACATTCACCTACTTAATTAAAAAAAATCACAAAAACCATTATAAAAAATTATTTTGGAGACAATTTTAATAACAAAAATAAAAAAAATAAAATTTGATAAGCAAAACCACAAATTAGAAAAAGGAGCTCCCACATATCACAAAAATAATATTTAATAGATAAAAACACTTTTTCTCATTACTTTTCATTTTCAAAAAAGTAAAAAGTGAATTTCTTTTTCCACATAATCATGCACTTATCACACATATATATATTCATAAGTTTTTTTGTTTTAAAAAAAAGAGCTTTAGGAAATCAATTACAAAAAAGAGTCATTTTCAAAATAGAAAAAAGCAAAATATAATTCAATTGTACATATTATTATATATTTATACTTTGAATAATATTATTTGTACATATTTGACTTATATTATTTCTCTTTGAGACATACACTGCCGTATATTGAAATCTTGTTTTTTAGAATAATCTTAAAAATTATAGAGTAATTTTTATTATTGTAATAAAAAATTTATGAACTCAAATGAAAAATGTATTTTTTTTACTATTAAAGCATCTCAATAAAATTTATCATTTTCTGTTATAAAAAAAAAAATTCAAACTTCAAAATTTCAGGCTAACCAAAAGTAATTAATCAACCACAACATAATAATTCACTACAAATCGTCATTATTAAATAATATATGAATATCTAAAATAAAATTCATGATAAAAAATTATTTTCCAAATTTCCATCTCTCAATATTTTTGCATAAATAAAAGATAAAAAATATCATTCAATAATTATTATTCAATAAATAGGTTACAAACTCAACTAAAAAAAAAATCATTAATTTCTACTATTTATATTTGATCTATTAGTTCATGTTTTTACTGAGAAAGCTGGTTTCAACCAAAAATAATTATTATAAAAAAAAATACTTTAACTTTAAAATTTTAAAGACAACTTTTCACATCACAGAAAATAACACTTAAATAATATAAAATAAATTATTCAACCACAACATGATAATTCATTACAAATCATTAATAAATGTTCAAATATCCATCTGTCTAAATATTTATATATTATTATTATTATTATATATAATATAATACACACCCCCACAAGAGAAAAATATCATCCATAACAAGGCCTTTTCCTTTGTTTCCCTGCTCCTTTGCACACCATCCAGCCAACTCACCAACCACTTCCCCACTTCATTGGCTATCCTTCCTTTCTCTCTTCCTTCCTTCCTTCCTTCCAGAACTTCTCGCTCTCTCTCTGTGTGTGTGTGTTTGATTGCTTGGATGTCACTGAAAACAAAAAAAAGAAAAAAACAAGTTTTGGTAGCAGCTTGAGCTCCATTTTGTTTGGTAGAACCATTGCTACTGTCATCAAGAGAACTCTTTTACCTAGTTAGAATCTTTTGGAGTATCAAGCTGAGTTCTTTCTCTTTGCATCATAAAAGAAAAGAAAAATGCAAGTTTTGGTAGTCGTTTGAGCTCTCTTTCTTTGGTAGAAGTTTTAGGAGTATTAGACTGGGATGATTCATGGTGTGGTAGTGGAAAGGAAGAAATACAAACAAGCTTTGGTACCAAGGTGAGCTCTTTGTCTTGGGTTTGTGGATTGGTATTGTGATTATTGGGATGTGTATAAGAATAGTTGAATATTTCTGACGTTTGTGATTGGGGAGAGTTGGTTCTTTGTTGTAGAGTTTTGGCATTGACCAGCTAAACTAGCTTCCGAGGTTGGCCTGTCTATTCCTTTAGTAGCTGTGTATAAAGCTATAGAATACAAGAAGAAGATTGGTTTTTTATTTTTGTTCTTTGGGTTTCTTGTGCTCAGGAGATGAGCTGAGCAGGAAAGGCATGGACTTGCTGCTGTTTTGACTCTGGATACTGCGCATGGATCTTGAAGGTGGAGGTGTTCGCTCTGATGTTGTGAAGGTTTGGAATGAAATGGACTCATCTTTCCTTCTTGAATGTGTGATTCGGGCTTTGATATTGTGCTGTGTTTTGGAGGTTTTTTTTCCGCTTGCATTGTTTTGCTTGATCTTGCTTGGTTTCCTGTGTTTGTTTGTTTGATTTTAAGCCATAAAAATGGGATTTTTGATGGGTGTTTGGATGAATTCAATCTTTTTTTTTTTTGTCTTGTTTGCTTTGCAGCTTCAGGATTGCCACTTGGCATGATCCTTGAACTTTTGTGCTGTTCACTTAGATTTCTGTTCTTCATTTCTTGGGGATTTGGATTTTTATTTCTTATCTTATCTTCAAATTGTTTTAGATGAGGGTTTGAGCATATAGAAACTGAGTCAATGATTATGTGGTGAAATTTTCTCACTCATACTTCTGTAATTTTTTGGAAGAACGGGAAGAAAGATTGAATTTTGGTGGTGTTTCTTCTCTTGATTTCAGAGAGAGTCATGGAGGACAGTGCTAACACTGGCCTACCAGAGCTTGGGGGTGGTCTATGGAGACTTAAGCACTTCCCCTCTCTATGTCTACAAAAGCACTTTTGCTGAAGATATTGAGCATTCTGAGAGCAATGAGGAGATCTATGGGGTGCTCTCCTTTGTGTTCTGGACTCTCACTCTCATTCCTCTCCTAAAGTATGTATTCATTGTGCTTCGGGCCGATGACAATGGGGAAGGAGGAACCTTTGCTCTTTACTCTCTTCTGTGTCGGCATGCCCGGGTTGGGTTTTTACCCAATTGTCAAATTGCTGATGAGGAACTCTCTGCTTACAAAAAGACTGATGGTGGTCCACATCTCTCCAATGGAGAGATTGCTGCCACTGCCTACCCGTCAGAAGCGTCGAGGATGAAGAGGTTGCTTGAGAAGCACCAGGTGTTGCAACGACTCTTGTTGATTCTTGCTTTGATCGGAACTTGCATGGTCATTGGTGATGGCATCCTCACTCCGGCGATTTCTGGTCATATCGATACCTTGCTCTTTGTGTTGTTTTAGTCAGATTTTTTATTGTTTGTTTGTTTGTCCTGACATCAGTTGTGCTATTTGGTGCGTTTGCTTGCAGTTTTTTCAGCGGTCTCTGGACTTGAGCTTTCAATGGCTAGGGAACATCATAAATGTATGTGAATTTTATTTTCTTATATTAGTAGCTTAAGTTTCCAACAAACAAATTCTGCAACTATTTCACTGAAATAAAGTGATCTGATAGCATGCTATTTTTATTTTATGTCATGTGCTTTGAATAAGGGATGAAATCGTATTGAGAAGAATTTCGATTGGAAATGATGTCTTAATAAGAGGTTAGAAATTAGTGATGGAACTTTTGGCAAGACAACATTTGGCAAGAGAAAGACTTGCCCCATATTTCTAAAGTTGTGTTGACTGATGGAGGACATAACTTGTGAGATGGAACCGTTTGGGATTTTGTGTAATTCGGTGCATATTTTTGAATGTTGGCATGATGATATTAACTTGACTATTTGACTATTTACGGCACATCTATAGTTACAATCGAATCTTATTTTGTTCTGTTTAAGACAGATGCAGACTTGATTTTATGAAAACGTAGTTTAAGATAAGGTTAATACAATCAATATCAATAATGTGTGTGTATATTATGGTGGCTGTTATTTATTCTTCTTCTCTTGTGTTCTTTAGTTAATTATCTTCATTTATTCTTCGATCTGCAGGTGTTGAGGTTCCTGTTGCATGTTTCATCCTTGTTTGCTTGTTTGCACTGCAACATTATGGCACACATCGGGTGGGATTCCTCTTCGCGCCAATTGTTGTCATGTGGCTTTTATGCATCAGTTCGATCGGTGTTTATAACATTCTCCATTGGAATCCACATGTTTATCAAGCGCTCTCCCCATATTACATGTACAAGTTCTTGAGGAAGACACAAAGAGATGGCTGGATGTCTTTGGGAGGAATACTATTGTGCATAACAGGTATGTGAGCTTGTAATGATTTGTCTTCTATTTATGTAATTTTCCGTACTTTGAAGCTATGATTATCTAAATCTTCGTATTTTGTTTTCCAGGTTCTGAAGCAATGTTTGCTGATCTGGGGCATTTCTCGCAGTTATCGATAAAGGTGAGGCTCTTCTTTATAGGGATGATTTTACAATAGTTTTCACTTGGTTCTTCTGTTTGATTGTAGATTTAGTTTTCCTTGCTGAATTTTCTTGACATTATCGATAAAGGTAAAGTCAAAGCTGATTTAGTTTTCTTTGAGAATTGCTCATTTATAAGAACTTGTTGATAAGGGGCTACGCAAGGTGGAATTGTGAATCGAGCTTCTGAAATCTGTGACTGAACTAAAATTTTCTGGGGACTGATGAACTCTAACATAGATGTCTGCCGTTGTTTTTCCCTCATTTCTTTCAGTGACATACACTCTCAACTTCCTGCGTCATGTTGTACCATATATGAATCGAGCGAGACTTTGTCTCTAAACCGATTTTGACTGTAGCAGAAGGCAAGATAATTTTCAGGACACTTCATTGTGAGCTCAAAGTAGAAATGGTGACGACAATGGGCAATGGTTGTCAGTCAGAAAGATGCGTTCATAGTCATAAACAACGGCATATAAAACTATGGTTTTTGGCAAAATTTACTTCATCTGTGGTAACATATGCAAAAGCATTTAGCAAAAACTTACAATTGCAACAATTTTTAGTTGGTTCTGATTGTTGAAAGAACAAGTGGAGCCATGCTCTCATTATGGTGAGCTAATTCGATTTTTTTCATGGTAAGCTCTTCAAACTCTTGGTGACTTGGTACTATACCGTAAAGGATTGTTTTCACCAAGGATAAACGTAGGTCTTCTAGTGGTCATTGTTCTACTGCTTTGTCTCCTTGAGGTCGGAGCATCAGTGAACTGTTTTTCCTTCAGCTTTCGTCGAACATGTAGATGCTCTTCTACATTGTTTGAAACCCAAATTTATTGATGCTTTATTCACCTCTATAATTTGTGGTAGAAAACAGATTACAGAGATAAAGGGAAGTGAGGAGTTGTCCGAGTTAGTAGTGTTTGATTAAAACATGTCTAGTGGTGATTGTTCCAATGACTCGTCTGTAGCTTTTGGTTCTCTTAGAAAATTTATCACCATGGTAGATCTTTGTTGTGACTGTCTAACTTTCCATTGGTTAAATATGTCGGTCCTGATGCATGTATTTGTTTCGGTCATCAAAAATTTTCGGTGCTACTTCTGATGGAGACAAGATAGAATATCAAGTGCCTCCATCCAATACTGCCAAATCCAACTAGTTTCATTTTACTGTGATTGCGAACATAAATAAATAAAAGTGACAGACAGAATCTTTCAAAAAGCATCTATGTTTAACTTCCAAATTCTTTGGAGGCTTCTTAACAAACCTTCTCACAAATACTTGTTGTCGATGTCCTTGGGAATGAAGTCAAATGTTGAACTGTACAAAATTTAGCACATTTTCTGATGTTCGATGCATGCACTCTTGAATTTCACAAGAGCAATATTCCAACATAATAAGAAACATCAACATCGATGTATGCATGCATTCTAATTTAGACTCGCATGGTTGTGCTTTTATGTAGCGACTAAAATGTACTTAAAGGTCAAGATCTGATGGTATGATTGACATTCTCAACATTCTAGAAATCATGATTGTCAGTAATGCTTTCGGCGGGGAACATCGGCGCTACCTCTGTCTAATAAACCGCTACTCATCTGCAGATTGCTTTCACTTCTATGGTTTATCCGTCGCTGATCCTTGCTTACATGGGACAAGCAGCTTACCTCTCTCGTCATCATATCATCGAAAGCGATTATCGAATTGGATTCTATGTCTCTGTGCCAGGTGCTTGCTTCTGCCCATTTTCCTTTTCTTCTCATCATTGGGGATCGAAAAGTATAAGCATCATAATTCCCATTTTGCTGACTAAAAAAGTTCGATCTTGTTAGAACAAATAAGGTGGCCAGTCCTGGCAATCGCGATACTTGCCGCTGTCGTTGGAAGCCAAGCTATCATCACGGGCACTTTCTCAATCATCAAACAATGTTCTGCCCTGGGCTGCTTTCCTCGCGTGAAGATAGTGCACACATCATCGAAGTTTCATGGGCAAATTTATATTCCTGAAATAAATTGGATCTTGATGATATTGTGCTTGGCTGTTACTATCGGCTTCCGGGACACTAAGCGCATGGGCAATGCATCAGGTATAAATATCACGCATCTTCTTTTCCTACTCAATTTGAAAGCCGGAACAAATAAAGCATTGTTAATATTGTTCGGTATCTATATTGCACACATCTTGTTCTGAAAGAGGCTTTTGAAAATGTGATCTGCGTTTTTAATTTTGTAAATTAGGGTTGGCGGTAATCACCGTCATGCTGGTCACTACCTGCCTGATGTCCCTAGTAATGGTTCTTTGCTGGAACAAGAGCATCCTTCTAGCTATATGTTTCATTGTCTTTTTTGGTACAATTGAGGCACTCTATTTCTCGGCGTCTCTCATCAAGTTTCTTGAGGGTGCTTGGGTCCCAATAGCACTAGCTTTCATCTTCATGATCATCATGTATGTCTGGCACTACGGCACACTCAAGAAATACGAATTCGATGTCCAAAACAAGGTCTCAATTAATTGGCTCCTCGGCCTCGGCCCCACCCTTGGCATCGTCCGCGTCCGCGGCATTGGCCTTATACACACCGAGCTTGTTTCAGGAATCCCTGCCATCTTCTCCCATTTTGTGACTAACCTACCTGCCTTCCACCAGGTTTGATTTTGTCAAAACTCTACCGACGATAAACTTTTCCTCGATAACGTCTGAACCATGACTCTATTCTTCGTAAGCAGGTACTTGTTTTCCTCTGTATCAAGTCTGTGCCAGTGCCATATGTGCAACCGGGGGAGCGGTTTCTTGTAGGCCGCATTGGCCCCAAAGAGTTCCGGCTCTATCGCTGCATTGTTCGATACGGGTACCGCGACGTGCACAAGGATGATTTAGAGTTTGAGAAAGACCTTGTGTGTAGTATCGCAGAGTTCATTCGTACCGATACCAACAGTTCATCAGAAGAACCGGAGAAGGACGAGGAGAGAATGGCAGTGGTAGGCGAAGGATCTCGGTTATGCGAGGAAAACGGCATTCCTGACGACGAAGCTGGCCCGTCCAATTCAAGGGAAATTTTGTCACCGGTTTTAGTATCGAGGAAGAAGAAAGTGAGGTTCATATTACCAGAAAGCCCACAGTTAAACGTCGTGGTGCGAGAAGAGCTCCAAGAGCTGATGGAAGCGCGGGAAGCCGGCATGGCCTTCATTCTCGGTCATTCACACATGCGAGCTAAGAGTGGCTCGAGCTTACTGAAACGGTTCGTCATCGATGTTGCTTATGATTTTTTACGGAGAAATTGTCGAGGTCCGGATTATGCAGTCAGCATCCCTCATGTCTCAACTCTTGAAGTAGGAATGATCTACCATGTCTGAGCATGTTTTCGACTTTTTTTTTTCTTCAAGTTTGATTATCAATCACTTTGTACACATCTTTTGTTGTGCATATCTTTGATCAGTGATAAATAGAGCTTCAAAGCAGTGTATTTTTCATGTGCTTTTGTTCTTTTCTTTTTCCGTTTTGTTTTCATCAAATTTTTTCCCAAAATTTTGAATCTATGGAAAAAAAGAAAAACATGTTGGATTATGTTTATACTTTGAGAGACAAGAATTTAAGTGTAGATTTTATTAGGGTTGTTGACAATGTGCTTTAAAGATTAGAAACATGTTTGAAGATTAGTTAAGACAGCAAATTAAGTGTGGATGATTATTATTATTTTTTAAATTTATGTAATTGATATATATATATATATATATATATATATATATATATATATATATATATATATATATATAAGTTTAGTTTTTTGTTTGAGCTTAAAAAAAATTTTGTAAATAAAAAAACTTCTGAAAGTATGAAAAAAGGGGCCCATGAATGCTTAAGCTTAAACTTGATTTATAAAATAAGTGCTTATGATGTGAAAATAAGTTAATCCAAATGAAAAATTTAAAATCTTAAAAGATTTGATTTAAGTAATATTAATTACAAGAAATTCTTCAAGTCATATTAAATTAGTTTCTCTAGAAATATTCACTCCCATAAGCTTAATTTATTGATTATTTCAAATATTAATTTATTGATTTTTATTAGTTAAACTAAATAGAATTTAATAGAAACTTATTCACTTTTGCCTTGGCTTCTTGGTTAAATATCCACCATAGATCAGCCTGAGGATATGCGGCATTTCACTAATCAGAAGGCCGAAATCAAAGCCAAGCATCAAATTCCACTCACACTAAGGGGCCGTTTGGTTCGGAAGGAAATTGTCGAAGTGGTGGAAGTTTGGAAGTGGCCCTTCGGTGGAAGTAAACAGTTCAGCTGGAACTATCCACTTCAGTGTGTTTGGTTCAAGCTGAAAACTGGACTTCATATACCACTTCCTGTGTTTGGATGGTTGAAGTGGGGATATGATCACCACTTCGGTGAGGGGATAAAGTTGTCATTTCATATTTTTTACATTTATTTAATTTTTTATTACGATGGTAATAAATAATTTATTTATTAAATTAAAAACTTTGCACATCATATAATTAATTTAATACCATGTTATTAAATTAAATTAAATCGGTTCATTTTATGCTTAATTATTAATTAGTGAGAGTAGTTATTTAATTATTTTATTACCATGGTAATAATTATTCTATTTATCATTGAAAAATATTACAAAGTGGGCTGAAGTGGAAGGCTGAAGTAGTGACTTCGGAACTTTTCCAGCTGAAGTCAGACACCGAAGTGACCGAACTCAGAAGTTGTCACATCATTACTTCCGGGTTCAAATCAGTGAAACAAACACACTGAAGTGGGCTGGAAGTGACCACTTCGGCCACTTCGGTGCCCACTTCGGTGAAACAAACGGCCCCTAATCATACACTCCATGTTGGCTTGTTATATAAGGATGTTTAAATAACCTGATATTATGGTATAGTCTGTATATTATGAAATAATATAATATTTTTATAGAATTATATCATAATGATGGTTTGAGTATCTAATTTACACAATAAAATTGATATTTTTTCATGTTGAAGTGTGAGATTTTTTCTGATTGTAAAGTGTGTGGAATATTTATGTAATATTTTTTTATTTTGTTAACCAAACACTCATTTTGTAAGAGTAAAATACGCCATAATTTCTATAATAATTACTTGCATTTTTTACGTAATAAAATTATGTCAGATTTTTTTATTTTATAATCAAACAGGGTCTACAACTTTTTAAATAATTAAAAATATAAATATTTGACCAAGATGACGAAGAAACTAAAAATAATAAAAATATAAAATATAAATTAAAAATTAAAAAAATACTTAAAAAAAAAACAAGGGACAACACATGAAAAGGGATGCTTGTCATCCTCTAAACATGAAACCAAAAAACAATTAAGGCCCCACTCAAAGGAATCTAATGAAATCATACCATAATTAACTACAATTAATTAATTAATTAATTAATCTTGAATCTCGATTCCTCTACAACTCACGTTTTAAGTTTTTATCCAAAAAGATCCAACATTATATTATAAATATTTATAATTTAATCTTGGGTTCATTCTCCATTTGTGTAGATTTATTGCCTTTCTATTTTCTTAATTCTATAATCTAATCTTGTGCATGTATGTGTATATACTTATGGTTAAAATAAACATATAAATTTTATAAAAATAATAATATATTCTTGATTCTTACGTTTCTGAAAATATATCAGCTATGTATAGTTTCTATTTTTATGACTAAATAAAAATTATTTTAAAAAATATATTATTAAATATAACAAAATATAGTTTTTATCGTGGTATCCTAGCAATTATTCATTTTTTCAGGGTATTAAAGCAATAAATCATTTAGATAAATACACATTTGTTGATTAAAAGTCATTGGATTATAATCGAGTGACTATTATTTATATAAATACTGTACAAAGTATTATATATATATTTTTTATTGTTTTGCATTATTCAGTACTGTTTGACACTATCTCTAAATGAATTATAACCATTAGATGTAAATCCAATTGTTATTATAAGCCTCCATAGATAATGAGTCCTCATATATATATATATATATATATATATATATATATATATATAACACATAAACAACCTTCTCAAGACCTTTTCTGGTTTTTTAATAACTATTTGCAAAGAGAAAATACCATTTCAACTATAAAATAAATAAATGCATAATTAATTAAATAAATAATAATTTTTTATGAAAAGCTTTTTCTCATTTATACTCGTAGTAAAACTTTATTGTCACTATTATTTTGAAATGAATTAAAAAAAGAGTATTATTATATATTGAGATGGGATCTATTCCCCATAAATGAAAACAAAATAAAAAAAAGCTTAAAAAGATGAGAAAAGGGAAAAAGCAAATTATAAATAAAGAATTATAAAAGAGCTTTGAAAATTGCATATAATAAATAATAATAAAAAAAAGAACGCAACCTTGAAAAATGTGAAGAGATAATAATTGAAAATAAATAAATAAAAAGAAACAAAAAGATGATGCCCCATTACTTTATCATATCCCCCACCTTTGCATGAATATATTCACTCAAATTCATTCAAGACATGACAAAGCATAAACTACTCATAATTAGACTAAATTTGCTAAAAATTTAATTTTCTTTATGGCACTTAATTTGTAATATATATTTATATATGATTTATTTAATAATTTGGATCACTAATTATTTTTAGTTAACAATACTATGAAGCTTATTTTTCATTATTTATTTATTATATTTTTTTAATTAATCCTACCAAACTCATTGTCACTAATATCCATGACAATCACTATCACAAAATCATGCATAATTAAGTCCTTGTCACACTTTGATTAGCAAAGATTTACTCACTTTCTCTCTCTAAAATCATTTAAAATATTATTTTATTTTTTTCTCCTAAATAAATTGTAATACAACCAACTAATTACCATGACATTATTTGTTATAATTAAAATAATTTTTTTCTCTCTCATTCCTCTCTCTCTCTCTCTCTCTCTCTCCAACCCTTCATTATTAAATTTAATTTATATTACGTATTTATTTATTTAATCCAAAAAACTATATTAAAAACAATAAATTTATTTACTTGTTTATTACATTCATAATTAATTAATTAATTACTTCTTATATATTTTATTTAAAAATAGTGAAATTATTATAATATTATTTTTATATTTATTATTCTATTATTTTACAGGTTTTAAATTTTATAACAATTTATTTCTCTCTCTCTCTTTGAGCACTCAGTGACTCACTACTCAACCAAGTGATGAGTGTTTTCATGGAGGTTTTCTCACCATCAAGCTACCAATCAATGGCTTGGAAAGCGAACCAATCCATTCTCCAACTCTGTATCTCTCTTTTCCATGAGTGATTGATCAAGCTTTGTTGTCTTTCTCTTGCTTTTTTGTTTTCCTTCTTTGTTTGTCGTCATTGTGTTGTGATTCTCAACAATGGAGAAGAAATGGGTGGCTTTGGTGCTTGTCCTGATGGTGTTGTGCTCCGGACTCGCCTCAGCATCAGCGGTAGACCCAGCAAGTTCGTCCCTTTGCTCCATCTTCAGATTCCGATAAGATTTCTCTTCGCATTGCTGTGTTCAAGCTGAAATCTTGCTTTCTTTATAGGGATTTTGAGTAGCTTCTTTTCCAATGCGCTTTCTGCTCTTCTGAGGCGGCTCTGGTCGCTCACTTCCACTGCGAAGACTGGTATTGGTCTTGCTTTTGTTGATTTTAGTGCTTGACAACTTCGATTTGGGTTGATTTAAAAGGGGTTTTTGCAGCGGCGGTGTCAAACCGACCGATGATGAAGTTTGAGAGTGGGTACACTGTTGAGACTGTGTTCGATGGGAGTAAGCTTGGGATTGAACCCTACTCTGTGGAGGTTGCTCCGAGTGGAGAACTTCTTATCCTGGATTCCATTAATAGCAACATCTACAGGATCTCGCCGCCATTGTCCAGATGTGAGATATTTTCTTTGCTCTTTTTGTTTAATTTCTCATTTACAAGCATAGTCACAATGCCCCTTTTGCTCTGCTTTGCATCTGTCATTCTGCATTATTTACTGATTTTCCTTTTGTTTGTGGAATGACTATGATGAATTTTGTGTGATTTTATCTTGTATGTTGTATTTGGATTGAGTGGGAAGTAGCGGAAAGGATAGAAATTAGAGAGTTTGTTTTCTTGCGTTTGAAAACGAATCGAGATTGTTTTTGTTTTTGGTATACTTTGTTTGCGATGTGAGATCTGGTTTCTTTGTTCTTATTGTTGAGTGCTGCTTGCTGACGAAGCCATTGGTTTTTTTCCCAAGCATAGTGACAATGCCCATTTTGTTCTACTTTTATTTTATGATTGTGCATTGTTTAGTAATTTTCCTTATATTTTGAAATGATTATGATGAATTTCATGTATTTTATCTTGTAAATCATGTTTGGATTCAGGGCCAATAATGGAAAAGGGTGGACAAGAAGTAGATAAGTAAATAATTTGTTGGTGGACAAGAAGTAGATAAGTAAATAATTTGTTTTCTTGTGTTTAAGATTGAGCAAAGATAATTTTATTGTGTTTGAGATCTGAGCTGATTTCTTTGCTCTTTTTGTTGATCATTGCTTGCTGATGAACATGTTGATTTTTCTACAAGCATCGTGGCAAATGCCCTTTTTGTTCTGCTTACATTGTTAATTAATTTTCTTTTTGTTTGTGGAATAATTATGATGTATTTTGTGTAATTTTATCTTGAATTTTGTGTTTCGTTTGAGGGAAAAGAAATGAAAATGATGTAAAACAAGGAGAAAATTTGTTTTCTTGTATTTGATATTAGATGGAGTTAAAATTTTTCCTATAACCATGCAATACCATGAAGTCCAATTTGATGTAGCTTGTATGGATTTTGCTTGTTTTTGCATTTGGATTTATCTAATCAAATTGATGGAGCTAGTAATTTTTCAGAGTTTTATTTGTTATGTCCTGAAATTTTGAATAGTATCAGGCATTTGTAACGAGGAACAGTATTGGAGATTGCCATGCTCATGGTTATGATCTGACATGATATACCATTTGTGCTAGATTCCAGTCGGGCCTTAAAAGACTGATCCTATTATTGTTTTTAATTTGTTTTCTCAAATATGTAACATTGTGGCAGATAGTAGAGCTAAACTCATCGCTGGATCAGCTGAAGGGTACACTGGTCATGTTGATGGGAGGGCAAGGGAAGCTAGGATGAATCATCCGAAGGGGTTTACAGTGGATGACAGGGGAAACATTTATGTTGCTGATGCAATGAATACAGCCATTCGGAAAATCAGTGACACTGGTAAGTAAAGCTACCTTTCACTCAGGTGCCATAAGTCTTTTCTTGGCTGGTTTGCCCAGAAGTCTTATGGAAGTGGTAATTTGAAAAATGTATCCTGTTTGGAGTATCTATTTTCTTGTAGCTGATGGGCATGTTAGCTCAACACTTGCACCGAATAATTGAATATTATCTGCTTCATTCACCATTAAAATGTCTGATTGTAAAGAAAATTGATATTAGATTTCAGATTTTCATCCAGAAGTCATACTCTACTTATGGAAGGTTTGAAGATGCATTTCATTTCATTGACAATTTTGCTGACACATATCTGTTTTTTGAATTTGTGTGGATACAATTAGCTTTATCATTTCAAAATATTTGCACAATCACTTCTCCTTATTCTATATGCTCATATTTGCTATGTTTTATTAAATAGTGCATTTGCTTTTTGGTTTGGCCTAGGGGTTACAACAATTGCGGGCGGAAAGTGGAGCCGAGGGGGGCACATTGACGGGCCAAGTGAGGATGCAAAGTTTTCTAATGACTTCGATATAGTTTACATTGGCAGCAGCTGCTCTCTTCTTGTTGTGGACAGAGGTAATCAGGCTATCCGGGAGATCCAGCTCAACTTTGACGATTGTGCGTACCAGTATGGAAGCGGTTTTCCTTTAGGTGCACTTAAAATTCTTCATAACTGAACCCATTTTTGTGAGGGCATTCCCAACATCACAAAACTGTAACTCCTTTTTCTTGCAGGAATCGCTGTGCTTTTAGCTGCGGGTTTCTTTGGATACATGCTTGCTTTGTTGCAGCGCCGTGTAGGGGTGATGGTTTCCTCCACAAATGTAAGTAGTAGTCACTCTTTGCAACATCGAACAACCGTTGTGTTCTTCAGTCTACGCTTGCTTTGCTTTTTGTCATTCCTCTATGATTTTTTACAGAGATTAGTAAGAGGAATGGCCACAGCCATATTGATGAATGCAGTCTTTGTAATCCATAACCTATTTAGTGTTTGGGATTTTATTGTACCAGCCCATCATTGTGCTTCATTTGAAGCAACAGCTTGATTAACGTCATTCAGATGCTTCTGCAACATTGGCCATCTAAAATGAATGAATTTAATAGTCACACGATGCATAATTCTGTTGATTCTTTTGCATGAATTTTCTTTTATAAATTTGGTGATGCCTGTACCCTATCCTGCATTGGATAGGATTGCTGAAAAGGCTCCATACATGATAGTTCAGTACCATTGATTTTTCCTGTGAACCTTTGAGTAAATGAACCAACACCAGTCTATTCTTTCTCAGTTGATTTTGATCTTTGAAATACATGTTTTCTTTCAAAGCTCAGGCGTACTGAAACTACTGTTTAAAAGCTTCTGCTGGAGTGTATTGAAGAGTGGTCAACAATTACATGCTTTCAATCTGTTGATCAACGAGGATTACTCTCAATTTAACGTTGTGTGCTCATGTTGCAAACCTTGATTACAGGAACTAAGAACTCCGACAAAGATGCCTCCAAGTCCGTATCAGAAACCGATGAACCAATCAGTCAGGCCACCACTAATTCCTGATGATGATGCTACCGACAAGCAAGAAGAAGGCCTTTTCACATCAATAGGGAAGCTTATATCGGGTGCTACTTCAGCGGTTACTGAAATACTCGGCGGAATGTTCTCTATTTTCAGACGAAAACCCAGGAACAATGCACACCAAAACCAGTATCATCACCCGCAATGGCGCCAACCAAACTCATGGCAAATGCAAGAGAGCTTTGTCATTCAAGATGAAGATGAGCCGCCACCGCCGCTTGAGACTAGAACTCCTACTCCCAAGAAGACGTACGCTTTCATGTCAAAAGACTCTGAAAAAATTCACCAGCTCCGTCAAGGCCGAGCTTACTTCAATGAGTGGACCGGGGATGAGAGCAAACAACAACAAACTCATCAGCAGCACCTCAGACAACACAGGCAGTACTCTTCCGGTCCTCAGACATTCTACGAGCAGAGCTGTGAGACAACAAATGAGATCGTATTTGGAGCTGTTCAAGAATTAGATAGCAAGCGCGGGGCGGTCGAGATCAAGGCAGTGAACTATGGAGATCCTTACTATGAGCATTATGGATTGCGCTCCCGCTTCGATCATATGAGTTACAGCAGAAATTATTAGAGTTTTCATCTGTCTTTTAATATGATAAGGTTTTTCCATTGTCCGTTTCGGACTGTTTGTCTGATCAATGTGAAGATGTGTAGGGAAATATGAAGATGCTACCTTTGTCTGTGTTATATAGTGGGGTGAATGAACAATGTTATGAAGCATTTACTAGGTTTTAAGTAGAAATATTTGAGTCTTATTGTTAATATTTTTCTTGTTACTTTTTCTTTTTAAAGCTTTGTTGGTCTGTGAAGAACTCTCTTTTACTTTTTTTCCCCAAAAATCTGATAAAATTAGATTCTATTTTAAAATATAGTGAGGTGTCTTTAGTGATTTTAACATTGGTAAGGGTATAAAAGCAAAATTACATTGTCTGATGTGTGTATATATATATAATAGACCTTGCAGTGATGCACATGAAAATCTTCAGTTTACAAGGGTATAAATGCGAATGTTTATAGTACTCAGTTTTTAAAAAAGAACCGGCATTTAAACGTTAATCTAAATTATTACCTCAATGCTATAAAATTTTAAAAATCAGCTTCTCTCCACAAAAATATTTAACTTGTTTAAAATTACATAGATTCATAATTTTATATTTATATAATTTTGATAAATATATAAGGATAATTTTGGCATATTCTCCCTCTTTCACTATAATTTATTTACATATTAACCCTTACAAACTTTTAAAACCTATTTGTTACTCATAAAAACAATAAAATTTAATTTAGAGTTTTACAGGGTTATTGTGTAAAGCGGTTTTAGACATTCTTCATTTTTAGAATAATAATAAAAATACATAGAAAAACAAAACCTACTGTTTTTCCATTCTCTCTCTCTCTCTCTCCCCCCCACAGATCCAGTGTTCTTCGTCTTTGTCACCAGATTCATCCTTTTCTTCAGGTGGATCTCGCATCGAATTGGCCTCCTCGCGTTTGGGGGTTCATTCTCCAGCCGGATCTCACTTTGCGGGGATAGTCAACAAGCCCTAAGCCATGAATCCCTTCTCTTCGGGTACTCGTTTGAGGTATGCTTCATCTCCTTTCTCTTCCAGGCCTTCAATCGGGTTCGTGAATTTTTCTTGATTGTATTCCTGTTTTGATCCCGTTTCTCGTTGTTCCGCGTTCGCTTTGGTGTAGATTGAGGTTGCGAGAGAGAATTTAGTATGGTTTCTGTTGGTTCTTGTGCATTTTTTTGTTGATTTGGGGTTCTGATGACTAGCAATTTGTTATCAAGATTTGTTCTTTGTGTGGCGCACTTTGAATTTTGTGGACGTTTTCTTGATCTTGACCATGCTCGGTTGTTTTCTTTTATTTGATGCTGTTCTTGAAGAGTATTTGTTATGTTGTTTCGTGCTTATAATATATGTGATGCCTTATCTAGGTTGAACTGGATAATATATGTTGAGAATCAGGCTCTTAATACCAGCTTGGATGGTGGGATACATAGATTGGCCACTAATCGTAACATGTTTTGCTTTTTTTCGTTTAGTTGTTTGTACTATGCTGGAGGATCTGCTTTGAACGCTAAAGCCAGATTTCAGCTCTTTGTTTTAATGGTCAGTTTGAGATTGGATTGCCTTTGACAAGCAAGAATGAAATTATTTATCAACATCAGGCTTCATTGTATTCTGAGTGTTTCACAATAAACCTAATAAAAGTACCTCAGTGACCAAAAAGCTGTTTCTAGATAGCAATTGCAGGAGTTATGTATGCTGTTTGAAAATAAAACGTGACTAGGGCCTGTTCCTTAAAAAAAATCTGCTATACCTGTGATATGAACCAGCTAACTGGCAACGAACATACACTCTTTTGTATACATGGGTATTTGTTGTATGTCAAATATGTTAATGCAGAACAATAAATCATGCCCATGCATTTCCCGATAATTCTCTTATGGAAAATGATACAGGTTTAGTCATTATAACATTCACGCCTTATGCATTGTTTGTTTCTATTTTAAATCACGTTAGAAGGTAAATTTCTTTAACGGTTGATATTTCACGTGTGCCATGCACACAAATTAAGTTAAAATTACATTTTTTTTTATATTGACAATCGCACTCATGCATGTATGATGCACACATGCGCACACACACAAAGATAGTGTTGCCATGTGTGTTGGGTAATACTGGAAGCATGATGAACTGCTTTGACTTCATTAAAATGGAAAATTTGAAATGAGACTTGAACTCTTGTTTCTTATATATTTGTTATGTTAGAAATTGACATTTAGTTTGGATTATTATAAATGTAAGTATATATCCTCATAATTATTGGAAATAATATTCTGAATTATGTAGTTTTACCTTTTCTGGTATCAATATTTTCTTTTTCTTTAAATCCACTTGAATTGGGTTAATATTATTTAACTAAAACCTGCTGTTCTATGACGGAAAGATTTAGCTTGAATTGATGAAGTAAAAAGAGAGCATGTGACAATTTTGATAACAGTTACCTATCATAATTTTGTGCAAAGATCAGCCAAATCCCCTTATCTCCTGAGTTATATCCTTATCACCATTGTGGGTTGGAAATCCACGTGTGTATAAAATTACTGATGCATCTATTATTCAATTTTCAAATATTTTTACCTAACCTTCATTTCTTTTGTCAAGCTCCTGTATCTGGTATTTACTAATATCTAAATTGAATCCATATGATTGTTTTCTGTTAGTTTAGTTTTACCAATGTGTGTGGAAATCCATGTGCTTATATCTACTCGTGCATTTGTTGTACAACTGGTTTTAAGTTAGATTTGATTTTCTGTTTAGCTCCCAATTTGGCATGTACTAATACTCAAGTTGCAGGGATATGATCCGTGCTATACGTGCTTGTAAAACTGCAGCAGAAGAGCGAGCTGTTGTAAGAAAAGAATGTGCTGCTATACGGGCTGCCATCAGTGAAAATGATCAAGATTATAGGCACCGTAACCTTGCAAAACTAATGTTTATTCACATGCTTGGTTACCCCACTCATTTTGGTCAAATGGAATGCCTCAAATTGATAGCTTCTGCCGATTTCCCTGAAAAAAGGATAGGATATCTTGGGCTGATGTTGCTACTTGATGAAAGACAAGAAGTTCTTATGCTGGTTACAAATTCTTTAAAGCAGTATCCAGCAGCGACACTGATTAGCTTACTACATGTGCTTCCTTTACTTATTTGTAAAAAAATTATTGTTCTTTTAATGTCTATTAATCTCTAAACTTTGCCAGCCTTAACATAAGCTCAGAGATTTAAATCACTCAAATCAATTCATTGTGGGCCTTGCTCTCTGTGCTCTTGGGAATATATGTTCTGCGGAAATGGCACGAGATCTTGCTCCAGAAGTGGAAAGACTGCTACAAAGCAGAGATCCAAACATTAAGAAAAAAGTACTCCCTCTCTCTGGTAAACCGTGGTCTCTTAATTTTGGGATGGTATCTAGAAACATGGTTGATCCCCTATAAGATTCCAAAAAATGAAACCTGTAAGAATATGTTTATTTTCAGGTTTTGTACATATATGCCGTTTTCTTTTTGCCACTTGTGGGTGAGACTTAACTAATCACTTTCATTTGATGGCTATGCTTTTCATTTGACACATTTTATGAAATTTGTTTCAGTTGCCCTATTATTTCATGCATCAATTGCGAATGCCATTTTACTGGTCTCTATGTCTATATCTATTTAAATCTTATCATTCATGAATCTCTTGTAAATCATGATATATATATAGTGAGACTTAACTAATCACTTTCATTTGATGGCTATGCTTTTCATTTGACACATTTTATGAAATTTGTTTCAGTTGCCCTATTATTTCATGCATCAATTGCGAATGCCATTTTACTGGTCTCTATGTCTATATCTATTTAAATCTTATCATTCATGAATCTCTTGTAAATCGTGATATATATATATATATATATATATAATGAAGTTTTCACCAAATTGAATGTGTGCATAAAAGTGTGTTAACCTTGTTTGTTAGTGGTCTTATGACCTGTTCAATTGAATACAAAAAGAAATTGGACTGTGAATTGATCACTTGTAACGGTTTTCTGTGTCTTTGCTGCACTCCCAATCTGTTGCGCACACCATGTTTAATCATGTCTGCTCTTGTATGTGAATTAAAACTTTGTAGCCATGCTTTAGAATTATCAGGGTGATACAATTCTTTGTAAGGTTCTTATTTATTTGGTTTAACATCTCAATTTGTTGACTGAAGGCTGGTTTTATTTTCAATAGGCTGCTCTCTGTTCTATAAGAATTATACGAAAAGTTCCAGACTTGGCAGAAAACTTTATGGGTCCTGCTGCTGGCTTACTTAAGGAAAAACATCATGGTGTATTGATTGCTGGAGTGCAGCTATGCACTGATTTATGCAAAGCTAGTGCAGAGGCATTGCAATACTTAAGAAAGGTACTGTGTTTTATGATCAATAATGTTACATTGTAAATGCTTTGGCCTTCCTATTTGTGTTACATTGTTATTTATTACTCTTTATACAACTTCTCTCTGAACATCCATGAGTTATGACCCTAATTGTGAAATGGAATAGTAGTTGAGGGCTCCCACTGAATATTGATTCCTCTCCCCAAGTCAGTGTTTGTCATCCTTTTATGGAGCTTTATAAATTTTGGCACTGTCTTCTGCATGTAAAATGCTTTAGATAGTTATGGTTTTCCTGGATCTACCAAAATTCTTATTTGGTATATATCATATTTTCACGATTAATGTTATTTTTATTTATTCATGTATTTATCAGAATTATTTTCAACTTCCTCTGATGATAATTGTCTGATTATATTCCATTTTAGTATAATGCGAACTTCAGTTTTCAGATGTTTTTCTTTTTGATCCTAGTTATGGATTAGGCTTTCTTTTATTCCTATAACTGCTTTGATTTAATAATTCACTTCACAAAGATTAGTGATCTAGAATAGTATCAAGTGCATTAACATGATCTTCATACTTCTAGTAATTTGTCTGTTGATCAGCATTCTATTTATAGTTAAAATTATAAGTTAAGATTGAATGCATAACTCTCATGCGCGTACTGACTGCACCATATTCTCTAGTTGAATAAAGAGAAAAACCTGTAGGTACTTAACCATGAGTTATTGTCAATCTGAATTTTTCATTTTTTTATAATTTTTTTTTGGTGGACTTCATCAGTTTCAAATCATCTAGCTCTTTAACCCAGTTGCTTTTGTAATTTGTGCAGAAACATGGGTATTAGGATCTTTGGCCAATTCCAAAATCCCTCCATTTCTTAAGTATAGTTATTTTATTTATTTTATTTTTTATACTGAAAAATCTTCCCAAGATTGTGGGCTTCACATTAGATGGACATGTGGTGCTTTCTGTTCATAAATTTTTGTCATGTTCATTTTTCCATATTATCCATCTTTTCGTTGCATTCTACTGTGACTTTTCTCTGGAAAAGGATAGTAAATTTTTTGGTTTATTGGGATTCATTGCATATATTAATCTCTATCATGATTATTTGCTATAGAACTGTATAGATGGATCTATTCGGATATTAAGAGATGTGTCAAACAGCCCATATGCTCCTGAGTATGACATTTCTGGGATTACGGACCCTTTCTTGCATATCAGAGTGCTTAAACTCATGCGCATGTTGGGTCAAGGAGATGCAGATGCAAGTGAATACATGAATGATATTCTCGCTCAGGTCAATGTCATCACTTTCAGTTTCATCTTCATTCTCTAATGAAAATGTTGGCTGTTTAAATTTGAACTTTTGCTTATATACCAATTTTATGTTGAAGTAGCCATGTAATTGTTGAAGATGGTCCTTGTTGTGACCTGTGAGAAATTAAACTCAGTTTATAGGCAGAGGGATGATGACATGCTTAAAAAATCACTTTCATTCTGCTGAATTAAACCTAGTCAAACTGAAACTGAAGTGGGGATCTATAAATGTTAAAGTAATTTGGTTGATTTTGACGGGGATATCTTTAGGAGCAAAGACACAGTTGTATTGAAATTTCCATAAGAAGTTCAACATAAAGTCCTTTTTATTGTTTCTCATGAAAGTCTCCATCATCAATATGATCTCACTTTGAGACTACAGTTGCCCTTAAGTGCCTCCTTATCCTCCGTGACACTACCTTCTACCAGACTTGTGCAATCAAGCATTTGTTGTGTTGCATCTAATTGAGGAATTTGCACATTTATGGTTAATTATTATTTGTTTCTAGAAATTGCCTTTCATCTCCAATAATTCTGACATTCTGTTCCCTTTTATCAGGTTTCAACAAAGACTGAGTCAAACAAAAATGCTGGGAATGCCATTCTTTATGAATGCGTTGAGACTATAATGGGTATTGAAGCTACTAGTGGTCTACGTGTTCTTGCAATCAATATCCTGGGAAGATTTTTGTCAAATAGGGATAACAACATCAGGTTACCTTTTATTCTTTAAGCCTCATAGCTATTTCGTATATGGCAGTACGAGAGAATGAAGTCTTTTGGAGTTCACCATTCGCTTTTATTTTTGGTTTTCATCGGCCTCAGGCCATAATGTCATCTTTGCTGATGTGGAGTATATTTGCTAGCAGACTTCTGATTGTAATACTCTTTTAGAAACCAGAAGCTTTGTATGACAGAAAATCAATCTAAGGGTTAGATAATTTCTATTAGTCATTTTTTGACCTTTCAATATGGAGTCAGTGCTCATATTAGTGATTGACTCTTCCAAACAGTCATCTTCCTTGAAAAAGAAAATCACCTGAAATTGGTCAATCATTGATAGTGCTCAATTCATCCTAGGATAATGCAAGGTTAGTCTACAGTTCATTCCAGAAATATATTCACAAAACTAAAACAAGGTTAGTCCACGGTTCATTCCTGGAATATTTTGGCAAAACTAAAAATGGTGAAGTTTTTGTGTGGGGTCTACAGATGATTTTCTTCTCATGCTTTTCTTGAAAATCTCAAACTTGTATCTGATGTAGTTTCAACCTTTGTGGAATATTTTATCATCATGAGCTCCTTGGTGCTTCTTGTTTCTTATTTAGGTGTAATTGATTATATAAAATCTATTTGGGAATGATTTTCTCTTTTATCCCATCAGATATTTTAAGGTGATTGCTCTATTTCTGTGTCAGATATGTTGCACTGAACATGCTGATGAAGGCTGTCACAGTTGATCCTCAAGCAGTCCAGAGGCATAGATCAACTATTTTGGAGTGTGTCAAGGTATTATAATGCTTTGCTAGCACAACTACAAATTTTATTGGCTATATGGAAAGAAAGGAAGAACATGATTGGTTGCTTCTCTTGATCTTTAAAAAGTGCCTGTCAAGCTGGTTTTATTTTCAACATTCTTCTTTTACCTATCAAACGGCAATTTTTTCCTGTCTGGAGATACTGGATGAAGTTTTTGATACAATGCTTAATTCTGAATCTGAGTTTTAAATAAGAATTCTGACTACTCAAGACTGTCAGAGTTTGAATTCCTAGTTTATTTAATCGTCATTCTACCTGTGAACTTGCACTGTTGTCTGAATGCTTTTCTATGGATATAAAGGGTGATAACACTTTTGGCATTGACATTCTAAGATGTTCATTTCTTCAAATAGATGTTTATTTAGGAGCATTGCTTTTTATTATATTAGGTGCTTTTTGCTAATAAAACTTTTGGCCCTGTGGCCCTAAATAGAGTAATGTGGAAGGGAAGGATGTATGTAACCGACCCCAAATAGTTAGAACTAACAGCTTGTTATCGTTATTGTTGTTGTTGTTGATTCCTTTTTATTAATCACATAATATAGTTGCTAAACGTATATTTCTTATAACTTATCCTTATTTGACATGACTTAGCTTAAATGAAATATACATGAGGTTGTGGTTATTAGCTAGTGCTGTATTATTGTTTGGTAATGCAACTTGTGTACATTTAGAATTGGTGCTATTGCTGCCTAAGCTTACACTCTTGATTTGGGCCTTCCAGGACTCTGATGCTTCAATCCGGAAAAGAGCTCTGGAGCTTGTTTATCTTTTGGTTAATGAAACCAATGTAAAACCTTTGACAAAGGAACTCATTGATTATCTGGAAGTAAGTGAACAAGAATTCAAAGAAGATCTTACGGCCAAAATTTGCTCGATCATTGATAAGTATGTTTCTTTCACATCAACTTTGGTTAGATTTAAAGTTTGTAAAAAGATTAACCTCAATATCTTCTTCTAATCAGTTGTGAATGTTTGATTATCTTTCTTATGATTACCTTTATTAGTGTTTGAGTCAGCTAGCATTTAGAGGGTTGTTCTTTCCAGTTGTTATTTTTCATTGAGATTTTTATCTTTATATGATTCAAAGAATATTGTGGTATTTCTGGCCCTTATATAAAAATATAAAATCATTGTTGGTGCATACATCATCTCACAAACTAATTGACCTTACCAAACTACTGCATTATATTGACATTGTTATAGTACAAATTAACTATTCAAATTTAACTTAAAGGTTGAAATAAGGTATGATCAGGGCCTACAGATTGACAACCCAATTTCTCTTTTGGTTAACAGTTAATCTTTTTCTTTTTATTATCTGAGTTAGGGATGAAATCATTGTGTGAGAACCACCTGTAAGAATGATTTAGAATTTTTTCTGAAGTTCATATAGAATTCGTTGCAACTTGTGTATTATTTCCATTTGAACGGTAAGAAAGTTTGTTGGACTTCGTTGTGTAGGCTGACAAAAGTTGGAGTAATCCTATAAAGTTGTGCATTTTGCATATTTATCTCTGATAAGAACTGGAACTTGCATCAGTGCAGCTTCAATGTTTTATGTGTGCACATATCTTTTCAACATTCACACAGCCTGTTTCTGAAATGTTATTGGTGGATGACAGATTTTTTTGGTTTTTAGAATATTGGAGTTATTTTGCTAGAGAACTGCTGCTTGTCATGATTAGTTTTGATTTAGTGTTTATCTTGTTTTTATCTGAACCTTGTCATCACCGTTCGGACATAATCAGACTTTTTCTTTACCTTTTGAAGGTATTCTCCAGATAAGTTGTGGTATATTGATCAGATGCTCAAGGTTTTATCTGAGGTCTGTATTTTGGCCATGTAATGGCAATGCCTTTGTTTATAATCTTTTAGACATATAAACACTCATTTAAGTGCAAGCACACACTATATAGTATATATACACTCATCCATGCAAACTCGTGTGGACATATCCATGTATAATTTGAATGAAATGCTATAAAAATTATTTGTCCTGTTTCATGAACTAAATATTTTCATATTTCTGAATATAGGGAGATTGTGATATTGCGAATCTAGTAATATATTATTATTTATGATTTTAGGCTATTAGTTATTGCAATTCTGTTTGTAACTGCATTATTGACTGAACATCTTCATAAAAGTAGAGGAGCGTGTTCTCGTCAAGTCTTTGAATTTTGGTTTGGTCTGAGAATAGGCTTTGTGTGTGTGTGTGTGTGTACGCTGCCATCCTGTTAAAAATCATTTGCTTCATAATTTCATTGTGTTGTCTGGACCTTTCTCAGGCTGGGAACTATGTAAAAGATGATGTCTGGCATGCCCTTATAGTTGTGGTGAGCAATGCATCTGATCTTCACGGGTACACTGTTAGATCACTTTACAGGGCATTCCAAACTTCTCCAGAACAGGTATGAGTAGCATATAGTTTAATGGTAAATATTACGAGAGAAACAGTGCATATCGCTTTTGGGCTTCTTTTCTGATTTGTATTCTGATTTGTATTTTCCGGCTTCATTTTATAGGAACCTTTAGTGCGTGTAGCTGTATGGTGTATTGGTGAATATGGTGAAATGCTAGTCAATAATGTTGGAGTTCTGGATGGAGAGGAACCAATAACTGTGAGTATTTTATAAAATTTAGATGTTATGTGAATTTTTTTAGTATCATTTTTTTAATGATCCTCATGCAATTGTTTGTGAGAACAGATGTGGTTTTGTGGCTAAATTTGCTATTTACTGGCCACACCTAATCATCCTTATTTTGTTTATTCTCATGCTTTTGCTTTGTAGTTTTACAAAGAGAATTTAATTATCCTTAATTTTTGAAGCTTTTGCCTTTGACTGCAGAGAGCCTGTGTTTTTGGGTTCACTTGGAGTTGCCATATTCCAATATGATCCTTCTTTTGCCTAATTTAGATTTTTGCTACCTAGCTAACCCCATTAGAGTGAAAATGATAGAGCTTGGTTTGTCTAGTATTTTAGTCTTTTGGTCCTTGATAGAGCAACGTGGAAGCAAAAGACTCATATAGCCAACCCCAAATAGCTGGGACAAATGGGTGGTTGTCGTTGTTGTAGTTGGTCCCATTAGATTGACAATGTTGACACTTATTTTCAATTGAATATAGGAGAGACTAAGGCAGACTTTTCTTAACAATGCCCATAGGTCTTTTATCTATTATCCTATGCGGAAAGTGAAACAGTAAGAAAATCCATTCTTGCAAAAAATCTAAATAAAATAAAATAAAATGAACTGGTTATACAAATCTAGTATCTTCCATCATCTTTCACCTGTAAATCCAGGTGTGCGCATCCCCTGTATTATCTTATTACCAACCACTTCTACTTCCTATGCCTAGCCTGGTCTAGCCCTTTTTAAGTAAATGCAACCTATTTTTTGCCTTATTATCCGTGGATATCTTTGTATTGCTCCTCATCATGCTATGAGAATGGAATCATTTCGACTGCAGCTCACTTTTGATGAGTGTTGGCATTTTGATTCAGTAAATACAATTTACTTACAGGGCATGCCTACTACCAATATTCTTCTTTTGTAAACAGATTGCAAGCGGATGTATATATCAATTTGTTAAATGGCACTGACGGTTTGGACAATATTCACATGGGTGTGGAGATCTGCCAAACATTTATGGTTGTTTATTTGTTAAATTTACTGTTTGGAAGAGAGCATTTCCACATAGAGGCTGTTTTTTGGGTAGTTCTGTTTCACATATGATTACTGCTATCATTTTATTTGATTCAACAAATATAATTGTTCATCAGAATTTTGTTTTTAAACTGGCATGAGCGTTATTGATTGGATTTGCATTTGAAAATGAACCAATAAATTGTTATTTATTTTTAATTTTCACTTATGTTCATTTCTTATACTTCTGCTCATTTAGTTGCTTTTCACGGGAGCATAGTGATTTAAATTTATTGTTGCAGGTGACAGAATCTGATGCTGTGGACATTATAGAGGCTGCCTTGAGACATCATTCATCAGATATTACCACTCGAGCAATGTCGCTAATTGCTCTATTGAAGCTTTCTTCTCGTTTTCCCCCAACTACTGAGTAAGTCCTAGTTCTCAATGAGCATTTTCTTATTTCTCTACTACATCATGTAGAAGTAATTCTCTTATGTTGAATATGATGTACTAATGTCCAATTATTTTCCTCTCATGAATGTGATTTTAATTTTCAACTCCAGAATCTTTTATATTCTTTGGTTGAATGTTGACCTTGTGCAGCTGCAGATATGCCAATATTTGGATTTCTCATGTCGAAGTTAATATTTTTTACCTCTCATGTTGTGAGCATGATACCTTAGCCTTGATGCCGTTAGCTTTCTTGATCAATCTCAGTCCATACCTCTCTTTGTGTTTTTTTATTCTGGTATATTTGTCAGTTTACTTGATTGATTTTCACATTCATTTGTTATATACTTATGATTGCCCCTGAACCCACAACTTATAATTTTGCTGGTGGGAAGTTCTGCAGAAAATTAAAAAAAAAAAATTCAAAGAGAGAATGCAAACAATTTGGCCCACTTTTGTGTCTAATTGTCATACTCGAGTTGGCTTTGCTATCAGTTCATCAACCCCTTTCATCCGCAACATCCTTTGTCTATTGGATAGGCTGATTAGTGATTTTAAGATCCACCTAGGATCTTTCTGATAGGGCTCTGTTCTTTTTCACTTTTATATTCAGGTTTTCAAAGTGCTGTTTATTTAGGTTTGGTTTTCTGTACACCTTTTGCTCTTGTACTTGGACTAGGATTTTTTTTCATATAATGCTTCAGTCTATAGTGATGAACTCTTATGTCCTTTTTTGATCTTTGTAGGAGGATACGTGAAATAATAACACATGAAAAAAGTAGTCTTTTGCTAGAATTGCAGCAAAGATCGATTGAGTTCCATGCCATTATTCAGAAACATCAGAACATCAAGTGAGCAAAAAGTTCTACCTATATCTGGAATTTATGAATGGAATTTATTTTATTCAGTGTTGGACTTTTCAATAATATACAGATCGTCTCTACTTGAACGTATGCCTGTTCTGGATGAGTCAACATATGTGAGAAAGAAAGTCGGATCTTCAGATGCAGCCTTTTCTGCTGATAAAACCAGCCAGCGGGTCTCTTCTGGAACGCCACTTAACATTCCAAATGGTGTAGCCAAGCAGCAGGCGGCACCCCTCGTTGATTTGCTGGATTTAAGCTCAGACGATGTACCAGTGGCTAGTTCATCTGCTACTGATTTCTTGAATGATCTTCTCGGAGTTGATTTGCCAAGTCAATCATCATCAGGTTTTCTCCTTTTTGATATCCTTTTTCTCACGAATGACTTCAATTTTAATTGAGTTATTTAGCTTCATTTTCTTCTCATAATACTACACTATATTGGATCTGCCTTTTGTCTCTTTGGATGTAATCATGTGCTAATGAAGGTAACTGTAACACATACACCATTTTTTGAGTTTCAACATTTTTTGTGCTACTAAATCGTGAGAAGCACTTAACATTTTTGTTCCATGTTTGTTTCTTTATTTATTTTGGATAGTTCAGAGTTGATAGTTAAGGTCTCACTTGTATTTTCAAGGATATTGTAGGTGTGTGTTTAAGTTTGTGACTTGGCTATTGGTTAGATATCATAAGTTATGTATATATGTACACAAAATCTGTGCACATTTGTGCCTTTTTTGTTTGCCAGTTTTGTTTATTTATTAAGGTTTCTTCTGATGCTAGAAGAGAATCTGAAAAGAAAATGCCAAGGAAGAGCTTATCAACATGATGCACACTAGCCATCTCCACTCATTTTTTTTTGGTATCATAAAAGCTAGAGTTTCTGTTCTCAATTTTGTTCTCTGATCAACATTGTTGGATATAAATAATACTCTGTTTTGCCAAGTTTTGTAAGGGCTAGCTTTGAAAGAAACCACATTCGTTTTTATCTTGGATTGAAAATTTTTATTTTAGTTATATTTTCCTCGATATTGTAGGTTTCATCATTTTCTCATTGCCTACTGATTTAATTAGCCGGAGAAGATGAGTCTTTTCTACTATCATGCAAACATTTCCTATTGGCCTATACTTTATTGAGATCTTCTTTCTTCAAATTTTCACTAGTGCCAAATTACTTGTGAAATTAGTTCTTCTCTATAGTCTGTAGTATAGAGTTATTAGATAACATGAGACAAAAATTAAACTGCATTCAGAAAAATGGGAATTTGTGAGGAGCAGGTAATTGTTATAACAATTTCCTTACATCCCATGATCTTTAAATTTTTATTCATCTGATGAATTGCACATAAACTGGTTCTAATTCAATGGCTGTAATTTCTTATAGACAGTAGCCTATGATAGTAAACTATTTTCATATAATGCTTCAAATTATAAGTATTTGTAGACCACTTGTCATGATATTCATCTCTCTTTTTCCGAAACTCAATGTGTTATGATTTGTGACTGTTCTATCATCCATATTTCTCCTCTTAAATTTCATGAACAATAGTCTTATTGATCTTCTGAGGTTGTTTCACTTCGTCAACATTGCATAAATTCATGTAGAGCTAAGGAACCGAGATTCATAAACATTTAATGGATTTATACGTCTTTTTCTTGATACTGAAATGTTTGTTCTCTTGAATTGTATTGATTTCTATGTTTGTCCTTTTTGTGTAGGTGCTGTTTCGACAGGGACCACAGATCTTTTGATGGATCTTTTATCAATCGGAACATCTCCTGTGCAAGGTGATTTATCATCACCTGATAGTCACACCTCCTCGGTTGCAATATCAGAGAAAATACCATCAGTTTCTTCCCCACCTTCTGTGAAAGTGGTTGCTTTAAAAACTAAATCTCCTCAGGCTCCTGGTCCTTCACCTGTATTAGATCTGTTAGATGGCTTGTCTGATATGTCGTTCTCAGGTTGGCCATCTTTCCTTGTGATGCTAATTTTAAATGTTATCTGGTAAATGGATACCGTCTTCATTTTAAGAAAACAATGTAGTTTTTTTCTTCTACTTTTGATCTTAATCTGGACTGATTTGAAAAAGTATTGATATTTTATCTGATCTTATTTCACAGATGAAAATCCAACCTTCCCATCTATTACTGCTTTCCAGAGTAACTCATTAAAGATCACATTCACTTTCACAAAGCAGCCTGGCAAACCTCAAGCTACACAGATCAAGGCTACTTTTACAAACATGTCATCCAACACATACACAGATTTTCTATTTCAAGCAGCTGTTCCGAAGGTAATGTGATGTGTTCTCCTGTCTACCGGTTCATCTAATGTTTGAGGATGTTTTAAGGAACAGTAATTGATCTAATGATTTGTTCTGCTCATAATATGCTGATCATTTTCATGTATAGATAATGTAAAACTTTTGCATTATGCCTACCATTAGGAATAGCTACAATTGGGAGTTCCTTATATAAATTATTTCAGTTTGACTTCTGAGGGGGAAAAAAAAGCTAGAACTATATGCTGTTTTGTAGCTTTTTGCTAGTTAGCATTTCCAATCTTAAATACAACATGTGTGACTAATATGACTTGGTAGTTGTCAACGGCCTTTGGGTCAATTGGCATTTGGGTCCCCCGTGAGGACGCTTCGCAAGTGGCGAGAGTTCGAATCCTCGGGGTGAGGGTGCATGTCTGAGAATTATGAGCATGAACTGTGGGTGGTACCAGCGCCCATGTGTGCGCGGCCCCACAGGCCGCAGTTGAGGCATGCGCACGCCCCCGTCTTAGTTTAGCGGGCCCATTAGGGGTTTCGTTCTTCTTGACAAAAAAAAAAATATGACTTGGTAGTTCAGCTGAAATGGTGGACTGTTAAGCAGCATGTCAGGATGCTATGGGACATTTGTCTGTAGGACTGATGATAATCAGCTGTTTTCCAATTCCCGTTATAATTGGGGCTGAATTTAAAGAAATTGGTCATTCTCACCCAAACATTTTACAAGATGTAAAGGTCTGGTATGGGTTAGGACCTTTGAACCTGAACAATCTATGCTTTCATGTCTTAATTTTATCCCGCATGGATCTGCATTAAGGTTGCTTAAATATTGATTGGATCACCTTTACCATGCTATCCTGGAGACTCTTTCAGTTTTAACACCTTGTGATACTTGTGGAGCAGTTTGTACAGTTGCATCTTGACCCAGCCAGCAGCAACATTCTTCCAGCCAGCGGCAATGGGTCTATTACGCAATCATTGAGTGTTACTAATACACAACATGGGCAGGTAATGAAATGTCATGGTTTCTATTTGCTGTGATACTGTTTATGCTGCCGCTTTTATCTTCACGACTTGGTTCACTCTTGACAATCCTTTTACCATAAATTTAAAAATTTAATTTTCATACATAACTTTTAGTTTCATCAACAAGCTTATCTGCTTCCTTTTTCACTTACTTTGATCTCATCGGCATAATACAAATGTTTCTTGAGCGAAACCACATCTTTAAGATTAGTGCCCTCAATTAAGCGGAAAACTTGGCTCTCTTTGTTGGTACTCCATGTTGCTCTTATAACACATGATAGACATTGCCGTTTTTATTTTAAGCCCACTTCAGGTCCCTCTATGTAAACGTAAGTTGTTTGTTCTTGCACATAGCATTTAGCTGCATACAATCATTTATGGTGGAATTGGTGAGTGCTGTCTGAAGCACAGGCATTGTTAATTGTTTTTTTCCGTAAGGTTAATCTATTTAATTCAAATTTATTCTCATATATCCTATGAGGAAAGAATCACATAAAAAACTTTGTTGAATTCATTAATGTGACTTTACCATCATATAGCCTATCATAGATTAATTTATTCGATTATATATATATATATATATATATATATATATAAAAGCATGAACTACCAAGAAAGAGCAAGAAAATCGGCAACAAACTGAAAAATCTAGACTAACTTTAAGTCAACTAATGATGCAAAAATTTTAGTTGAATTCAAGTAACCAGATGTAGACATTTTTGTACTTATTTATAGATAATATATCTTGGCCGTTAATGTTGATGTTAATGTACCTAATTGAATTACTTGAGTATTTATAAAATAAGGCATCATGAAATCATTCATTTACCGACGTTGCTCTTAGAATCATTCTTTCTTCAATGTTTCAGAAAGCCCTCGCTATGCGAATAAGGATAGCCTATAAAGTGAATAACCAAGACGTGCTGGAACAAGGACAAGTCAACAATTTCCCTCAGGGGTTGTGAATTCAGGTGTTGTTCGTTTCGTCCAGAAATGAGAGGTGTGTTCCATTTTTCTTTGTTGTATCCCTTTGATGCGGTCGTCGTCAAGCGCTATCTCGTGTTAAAGAAATCACCAGGCCATTATCTAATGTCGGGTTTTCCTCCGTGGTTCGTATTTTGTAATGAAACGAAAAACAGTGCTGAGCACTCCCAAATTTTTTTATATCCAGGTAGCCAATTTGTCTCCTTTTCTTCTTGTATATTTTGCATATCATATCATATCATATCATATTACATCAGTTGTTTGAGTTTGAGTTTGAGGTGAATTATTCTATGTTCCCTGTCAAAGCGAAAGCAGATTGCGGTGTTGTAAACTCGAAGCGAGATGACGATGCTGAAATTGTATGATTATTTTTGCCACTTCTTGCTTGCAGTCATACATAAAATCTTCTAAATTTTCAGCACTATTATTCATTAAAACATTTTACTTGTTCTTCTTCTTGTCTCCTTTCTTCTTTTTTGATAACATGATGCATTTCATTAGGAAAGGTTAAAGTGGACTATTATTCTCCATCAAACTGCTTACCCTTCTCTCTCTCTGTGTGATGGATAGAACCTAAAGTGAAGTATGTATGTATATATATTAAGAAATAAAAGAAAATTAATGTTGAAAAAAATCAAAAGAAGAAACATAAACCGAAAGAGCAAACGCTAGTTAGTAGTAGCATTACCAAATTGTCTTTCCCTATTCATTGTTTATGACTCCCTACATCACATCTTTAGATATGACTTGGATTGCTCTCAATGATAGATACATGTCAAAATTAATATAAAAATACAAGACGTATTTCCCATCTGTCACTGTATTATTTATTTGAAGATAAAGAAAGTCCTTGTCAGATGAATCCTATGTTAATAGAGCTGTCACTCACGTGCTACACGCTCTCTCTCTCTCTCTCTCTCTGTCTCTCTCTCTCTATATATATATAATGTTATATAAGTAAATACAACTGCAACCATAAAAAACTGTCTACATTGTCCACCACCATCTCCAAAATTTTGTCAATGGTAGTATATATTTGTCTAAGACAAGAAGAGAAGAAAAAGAGAAAATTTTGGTTCCATGGATTGGAAGAATAGAAAAAGAGGATTTAAAAAATCTTATAAAAGGGTAAATAGGTATTAACTTATTACTTATAATTTAAGAGAAAAACTGACAACAATTTCCCCAAAGTTTATTAGAAGCCATATTTATCCTAAACATATTTAAAACATTAACAGGAAAGTACTTATTTTTATAAACACATCATCATTGTCAAACCAAGTTGAAAGCAAGTATCATTAACTTGATGATTCATCAAGGATTATCTATCTATCATCAGTAATTCAAGTCGAAAAACTGACAACAGTTTAACTTCATGAGCAATTTAGGAAAAAAAAAAAACGCATATAGCCAGCATATAAACAAGTCAGATAAATATTTGTATACATTGAGCAGAAAAGCTGCCTCACATACAGGCTGCTAGTAGCACTTTGGCCTTTCAAGACAGAGTTCTATAGAGAAGCAAAATTTCATCATGAAAGATGCTTCGATACTTCTTTCGATACTTACATTAAGTCATATATTTACATAAGCATCTATCTGCACACTAAGCATATATATACATATACAATGGAAGTAAATCCAGAGTTCGAGATCGAAAGCCAGAAGTTATAAGTGATTAAGTAAAGCAAGAGAGGCCGGAAGAAGAAAGTTCGATAATGTTACATACCTTCCGCCAATCCCTTGTGATTTTTTCCTTTTCTTGTCTTTTTTTCTTTTATAGGTTGGGATTTTATATCCTGCTGAAAGTTTAGGATCATACATAAGGAAGCATCCCTCAAAAAGCCAAGCTGACAATCAAATTAGTTGAGTGTATTATAAGGTTGGGCGAGAAGATGGCCACGGCTCCCAATAGTTCTTTTGATCTGCACAGGAAATGAACTTTGTAAATCAAAACTGTAGGGTTGGATAAAAATTATTTGCTGTTAATGTTAGGAAAGGTGAAAACCATTCGTTCAATTTGGAGATTTAATTTAACACAAACAAAAGTGCAACATTTTGGGAAAATTAATTGTGTAGAATACAACTCAACTGCAACAAATAAGTAGATGTGAGTCTTAAGCTAACAATTTCACAGGACTTGGTTTTGATCCAAGTGCAACTTCCTAAACACTAACAGTTTGAGCTATCGTTGAAAAAAAAACCCAATTTTCTTTCAGGAACAGCCAGGGAGGGTTAGTAGGCGCTGAAAAAGTACCAAGGTGACTGAAAATCTTAGATTCTATCCCCATCTCACATGCCATCATCATATAGTCATGTTTTGAAAAAAATAAAATAATTTCTAGATGTAAAAAGACCCTAGAAACATACATTTAAAATCTTTGTATTCTCACAGAAACCTGAAAATGAAAATTTTACATAATTTGTACTCTAAGAGTATATATAACCATTTCAACCAATAATATCCAAGCAGAATAGATCATTACCAAAACTTTAGATCTAGATTAATAAATTTGTTCGTGCCAACGGTCAAGGAAACAAAAATTTCAAAGGATGGCACCACTTCAGATTGTCCACTAACAAGAATCCAACAAAAGTAGTTCTGTAAATTAATAAGGGGATTTAGTAACAAAAAGCCCACAACAATTATTGTGTAAAGTATACAGCGTGGCATATAATGTAGACAAACAATGACAGCCAAGCCGAACACTCAACAAGGTTGGAGGAGTGGTTGTTTACTAAACAAAAAAATTAAAAAATAAATTAAAAAAAATCAGAAATGTCAGTAGTTCTATATATATGAAAATACTGAACATTAAACTTGCTAGGCCACTGAGCACAATCGCAATCATCACAAGGAAGTTAAGACTGAATAGCATGTGATACACAGTGACTGAAACTACACTACAAAGGTATCCCTACTCTATCAATACTTCAAATTGTGGAACATTCCTGAATGTACAACTTACTGGATTATCAAAAACGACCCACTATGTGACAATTTTTTATTTGATCCAAAAAAAAACAAGTTCCTTATCTGTTAGTAGTATCTATAAATGGTAACATGTCTAGAACTTCCACCAGTGCTCCAAACATGCCTTTTAATATTTAAGAAATGTAAATACCGAAAGACATCTCCTACCACCATCCTGGGCTCAATAGTCACAAGTCTAGGAATGTAAAGAAGTCCAAAAGCTTCAAATTCATAGGAGACAAATACAAGAAGAAACCTGAAAACAATAATACATTCAAAGCACAACATAAAAGTGAATACTACTGTACACCTTTAAACCTCAGTCTTCTTCAAATAATCTCAAATTGCATAAACTAATGAAGAGTTTCAAGCACTTTTTTATCAACACTGAGCAGATGAGTGATATGAATTGCATGGTTGGCATGATATGTGGCACAGCCTAAGAACCTCCTCAAATAGTGGAAGGAATTAATTAATAATAATAATAATAATAATTATTATTATTATTATTATTATTATTATTTTGCAGAGTAAGGGTAGAGTCATCTTGGAGGTAGGGTCTGATTCTTGAAAGAAATTTCTCATCGTTTTTTACCATAGACAAGCAAGGTTAACAGTATTAAAGATTATAGACATGAGATAGGTTTTAGGTTCAACATGCCTTTTTTTTTTTTTTTTTTTTTGTCAAGAAGAACGAAACCCCTAATGGGCCCGCTAAACTAAAACAGGGGCGTGCGTATGCCTCGACTGCGGCCTGTGGGGCCGCGCACACATGGGCGCTGGTACCACCCACAATTCGTGCTCACAATTCTCAGACATGCACCCTCACCCCGAGGATTCGAACTCTCGCCACTTACGAAGCGTTCTCACGGGGGACCTAAATGCCAATTGACCCAAAGGCCGTTGACAACAGATATTATGCAACAATCATCAATCATAATAGTTCTGCAAAGGAAGTCAGGAGCATTAAGAAAAATGAGAGTACCTACATATGCATCCAAAAATAGAACATGTCATTTTCATGTAGGACCAGGAACAAGCACTACCCATCATGGCATGATGGCGCAACTTGACACATTGGTTGTCAGCAACTCATGTTTGTTGGCAGTATCATCTAGAGTCTGGCAAATGCTTGGCATTTTTCTAAAAAAAGGCATACCTATTTTCTAGACCTGTAATTTATTTAACCATTTGAAAGAATAAAGGGTTAAACCATCTATAATAGTGATAACCACTGGCACTATTATGTGAACAAAATTATTATACTAGAAAAACCATTAAATAGGTCGTGATAGAGCTAAATAATCATCAAATAAGCAATTGGGAACTCCATAATGTAGCAACTTCAATGGCCAGAGCCATATCATACCATTTTAGTCAAACTAGCATAATGGAAAATCAAACGGTGAATCTTGTGAAACCAAACCTTTACTCTTTTGGCAAAACAACAAATTAACCTGGAATCCCTTTCATATTCTTTGGAGACTTCTAAAGTCACACGTTCACCTCAGTATCATATATTTGGACAAAGCCCTCACGTTATGCATTGCTAGTGTAAAAAGGTCCCTAGCAAAATTGTATAATAATAAACTGGCTCTACAGAATTTCTTTAACAAATTTTCAAGAGTAAACAAAATTTTAAGAGCAGCCTTTTTTGTCATTCATAAGCTAGGGAACCAAGTAAATCAGTATACACAATGTTTGGTCTCTAGAGAAATCATGATCATAGAATGGCAAAGCTCCTTCTGTAGATAAAACACGAATAAATCTTTTGGGAAAAAGGTACAGCACCTCGAACATCATACAAATCGACAAGTAATACTAGAATCAAAGGTTCCATGGGCAATGGAATAAGATTTAAGGTGAATATGCTTCAAAGGAAAATCCCAGACCAATGTATGATGTTCAAAATCAGAACGCACACAAGCAATCAGAGCAAATTATCCATATCTACCAAGGCGACAATGCAAACAGCATAAAGTTAAGTGTATGGACCGTTTGGAAGAAAAACACCACCAACCTCCATAACAATCGACACATAATATTAGAATCAAAAGTTTCCATATGCAACGGAATAACATTAAAGGTGACTATGCTCCAAAAGACAATCTGAAACAAGTCCAGATGTTCGAAATCAGAAAGTGCCCAGGCAATCAGAGCAAATTATCCATATCCAGCACAGAAACAATGCAAAAAGCATAAGCATAAATGACCTCATTGGTTGAAGGTAAACAAAAAGGACATAATTAATAACAAGAAAAATCATCACAAGTTCTTACCAGAAGAACCTGCATTTGCAAAATTAACCTCACCAAACAAGTGATGTTTGGGGCTCTCCACCATCTCACAATGCCCACGACCATAGCATGGTACGAGGACAGCAAAACTGTTCTCCGATTCAGTATCACTGGTGAAATCAGCGGAATGCGGCTCCAGCCAACCAATAGACCAGTCCGAATCATCAGATTCAGACCCTGACAAGCAGCCACCGTCAGAGGGCACAAGAACAAGATCATACTCCCTATCAATCTTCCTCTCCTCCCTGCTCCGCCACTTCTTGACCCTCCTTGAAGAGGACCTCATTCCCGGTCCCTTCACCGACGGGAACTTCAGCGAGTCGGGCTCTCGGAACCCTAATCCGAAGTCTGCGGACGAACTCAGTGACGGGTTCGCCGGCGGAGCCGATTTGCTGTCCTTCCGTCCAAACGGCCACCAGGAAATCCTCGTGAAGGCCACCGCCATCGAGATTATTAAAAACCAAGAATTGTGCCGAAGAATTGAGCCAAAGAATCAAAACTAGAAAACAAATTCTTGCTAGAGCCTGTAGCGGTAAAAAAACCACTTCAAATCATTCAAACATATCTATAAATCCAGAAAAAACAAAAAAGAAAAACAAAGAAAAAAAAATTCAATCCTACACTGGAAATCTACTCGAAATTCTTCTTTGATTTCTACCCAAAAACATCTAATAAACCCCAAAAACACATAAACAATGATCAATCACCTTAGTTTTCGATAATTCCACGAATTCACTTGCAACAACCACCAAATCAGCCACAAAAGAACTGTAAAAAAGAAAAATCGAAAAACCCCTATTGACCTAGCTCAAACAAAAATCAAATTAACAAAGAAATCGAATCGAAACCTGAGAAATCACCAAACACCAAATCAAAAACAGAGTCCCAAAATCCGACTCTTCATACACTACCTCTTCTCAACTATTCAGGACCCGAGACCAATAGGACAGCCATCAACTCTTCACTAGCTTTCCGCCAGAAATCACGCCGCCGGTGATCACCGGAGAGCGCGAGAGAGGCGATGGCGACGCGGTGAGAGACGCAACCCAAGAGACGATTGTGTGGCCGTGCAAGTAGGGGAGAGGTCTTATTTATAGCCCATCAGCTTAAAGCCTGGGGGAGCATCGAACGATCAAGATTGAATACCACGTCGCTTTCAAGAAATCCTGACCGTCCGCTTATGGGCCCACTACCCTCCAAATCATTTGAATAAACTAATATCCAAATAAATTGTAATTTAAAAATAAAGAAAAAGATATATATATTTTTTAAAATTTTTCTGACAATTTTTTAAATAATTATTTCCCATAACAAGGCAATAAAAAATTTTAGGGAAAATTATTTATAAGTCCCTTGATAGTTTTCTTTTTCCTCTGCAGTCCCTCTGACTTTTGCACTTCCTCTGCAGTCCCTGCTTTTCACACCGTAAGAACCGTGAGTGTACTTTTTTTAAAATGGCAAAAGTACCCTTGTTTTTCATTCCCGCCCAATCACATCAGCATTCTTTGGAAAGCTTTTCTCCATCATGTTCACTATACTTCATCTTCATCTCCATCTTCATTCTCTTTCTCCTCTTGTTCTTCTCTGTTTTCCCAATGTTCTTGTCGTCCTGCTGAGAGATTAATCCGCAGGTAAGCACTGTCTGCATTTGGTCTCCATCATGTTGGTTTTTTTTATTTTTTTTACCCAGAAACCGACGTCTACACAGGTGTTAGTCACAATGGAGACATTTTGTGGTGTTGCTCACTTCATAGGCGAAGAACGGCTACTACAATTCACGGTCCTGACAGCCTGGGAGGTTGTTGTCGCAGAGATCTGCAAAAAATGGTTGACAACGACAACAATTCAGTCAGTCTTCAACAGCGGAAGTGTTCTTGCAGAAAATGGGAAACCCATGAGCTCCCATGCAAGCACGCATGTGCGGCAATCATGCAAACATACACGAACTTGCATAGATACATTGTAGATTACTTCACAGTGGAATGCTACCATCGTGCGTATTCTGAACCTATATATCCAATCCCTGACACAGACAAACCATCTGACGAGCACCGAGAACTGCGAATCCGGCCACCTATCTCCAGAAAACGGCCCGGCCGTCCACGAAGGAAACGAATCGAGTCACAGGGATTAGAAGTCCGTGATTTACATTGTAGTTGGTGCCACGAACCTGACCATAATCATCGTTTGTGTAACGCGGTCATAGCGTACTGAGTTATTGAAGACCTACTTTTTTTTGTTGACGAAAGTTTTTTTTTTAAATGTTTTTTCACCGCTGCTTTCGTGCGAATGCAACGGATAAAACTATTGTGTAGATTGTACTACTAGCTATGTATTATCCTTATCTAACCGTGTAAACCTGGTACGTCCCTGTGTAATATACATTATTACCTGTGTAATATATATCTTATCTGTGTAATATACATTTTATCTATGTAATATACTCTATTATCTGTGTAATAAATACTGGTATCTGTGAAGTATACATCATTAACTGTGTAATATATTCATTATCTGTGTAATATACGTCATTATAGGCAGGGCCAAGATGTATACATATGTCAAGACTAATGATATTAAGTAGATTACATGTCCACAAGGGTTACGACATAACTATCCAGTAATTCTATTACATGTAATGTTTGACATGAATTGTTAAATTATTCAGTTTGGGGGGGTTACTTCGTCCTCTGTGCCTTGTCCTTGTTCCATTTCGGGGGCGATGGCCGCGTGCAACCTTGTGGGTTCGTTGTCCACTCGAGTATGCCTGTCGTCCTCCGTGCCTTGTCCTTGTGCATCGTCGTTCTGCCCTGACTCAACATCTTTCTGTCCCTTGTCCGTTGTACTGGCCTTCTGGCGAATACCGTCGAGCAATATCCGCGCGACGTATTGAAGACGTAGGAATGAGACGTCCGGCTGGGTGTCTAAGTTGTCGGCGTACCTGGCCAGGAAGGTGGGCGCATTCAGAGAGGTATTGGGGAAGAAGATGGTGCTTATCAAGAATACCACGAGGAGCTTCACGAATGTCTCTGCCGTTGAGGTTATTCTCGACATTTTCACGCCATTTTTTTGAAACTTGAACAAGGGGCAAAAAAGACATTTCCCTTCCCCGTTAGCTTCATTATAACAGCCGTTTTACGTTTTTGGATTTGAAGGGAAATAGATTAAAAAGGAAGGACTAAATAGGAAAGTGAAACATGTCAGGGACCATCCGGGAACTGCAAACTTATGGGGGATTTATAAGTAATTACCGCAAAATTTTAAACATAAACATATAACTTCTACTTTAAGTTTAGAATTATTTTTTATTATATATATTCCAAAGTAATAATATTTCAGGGGACATAATTATAGCTTTTCAGATTGTAAGAAAAAATATAATTAGTAATTATTCTATGAATTTTATTTTAGAGATTTTTGTATACCTATTGTGAAACCAACATGGTTACTCCGTATCTATATTTTTAATATAAAAACAATAATTATATGGAAAAATATATTTGTAAAAATATAGCATTATTTCGTAAATTATAACTAAAAAAAATAGAAATATCAGAAAACACTCAATATTAACCTAGATTTATGTTAAAGTGCCTACACAATAGCTATAAATAATAGTAAGGCTTAAAAAGTACTTATGCAAAAAAAAAAAAAAAAAAATCTTATTACTAATTAGCAAATTGAGGGCTTGAGAGTATAAATGCTTAAAAATTTTAATTAAATAGGAGAAGTAAGAAATCTTCATCTTTTAAAAGTGAGTAAATGATAAATAACTGAAAAAACAAGAAATTTTACTATCGATTTAAAAAAAAAAAATAAAGTCAAATTATTCAGTTGAGGTAATTGTTGAACTATGCCAGATGTTCCTACCAGCTAAGATTTCTCATGTAAAGTGCAAAATGATGAGAGTTCGAATCCTCGGGGTGATGGTGCATGTCTGAGAATTGTGAGTACGAACTGTGGATGGTACCATCGCCCATGTGTGCGCGGTCCCACATGCCGCAATCGAAGCATGCGTACGCCCCTGTCTTAGTTTAGCGAGCCCATTAGGGGTTTCGTTCTTTTTGACAAAAAATAAATGATGAGATTCGAATTTTTGTTAGACAAAATAAGATGTTGTATAAAACAGTGTTAATATTTCTCATATGTACTTTATATGGATATTGAGGTGGATGAATAATAAAAGTATACATGATACACCCAACACATTTAATAAAAAAACTGACTGGTTTGTCCACATTTATTAAAAAAAATTATGTTTCAATAGGTGGAGAGTAGGACAACTAATCTTCGGAGATTACCTATAAGAGAGTGGAAAATATTATAACAATTACAAATTATTTTAATGAAACAGCTCCCAGAGAGTAGATTTTAATAATATAAATGTTAAAATTAATATTAAATAAATTCCTTAAAATCACTGCACATAAATGATACATAAACCAAAACACATAATTCCCCCTAAATATATGACGTCCGGCAGCAATGGATTCATCATTTTTGGGTTAAATTAATTAAAATATATTGGAAGGGCTGAGCTGCAAATCTTCCAAAAAAAAAAAAATTACACGTATTTGCCAATTTATCACCTTATTTCATCATATACTTCTTCAGCAGTACACTGATTAATACAAAGATTAACAGACTAACAACTACATGAATACACAAAAGACAAGAAAGAAGATTCATAAACCACCATCTTGTTCAGTGTTCAAGGACACAAAGTCAATCCCCAGGAAACACAGAGAAGGGATTTTTCTGATTGATTTCTGTGCTTTCTTTGTGCCATGACTCCCAAGCTTGGGAGTAATGCGTAAATAACGCATTCAGACCTGATCAAGAAAAAACTGTATGTTTGTTAACGAAATAGTTTTATCGGTTAATTGTCGACACAATCTATTGAAAGACGATGACTTGCATGTAGATCATCACTCTTTTAACTCTATATATTCTCTCTGTCCCATTATAATTGTCCACATGTAGAAGCTTTCTATGTCTCAAATTATCTCTCCGCATAACTCATTTAAGTGTTACTTTTCAAATTTAACGACATTACCAACCTATCTAAATACATTGTGCTCCAACCTTACACTTTTAATGTACAACCTTAGTTGATCAAGAAAAAAAATGAGCAAAATGGGAAAAATAAGCTAAATGTTCATGAAATGTTTAATTCCAACTACAAACATTCATGATCCGTAAATACATATAACAGTAACTAGAAATTTATGTTATCTTTCCTGGTTTGTGTTTGAATTAATGTCAGATTCACCTTTTGTTAATCCAGATGTTGTAATAAAAATGAAATGATAACAAAAGGAATGGAAATCAAGCATGCCTAGCACATTTCAGAAAGGAATCTGTTACGCACACCTGGGTTTTTATATTGAGGTCGCAAAGAGGAAGTCAAATTCTCCACATTCTCAGCTCCTTCGATTTTGTTGTCTGCATGGCCGATTTCTTTTGCTACTTGAACTGGGGCAAAAGGTCCAAAATCGTACTCTTTCATGCTTTGTAATTTCCTTCGCTTGACCGGATTGCAATCCTTTGAGTCTTTTTCTGCCATTTGCGGACCACCATTCTGCTTCTCTTCCACAGATAGTGTTTTGTTCCTATCGAGGTCCGCTTTTGTTGTAATATCAGTTCCAAACACTCTTTTGGATTTAGTTTTGGCCTCTGGTGTAGCAACCTCCACTTTGTTTTCGGTTTTCTGAAATCCCAACCACCTAAATGCGGGTTTCTTATTCTCCGGTTGTTGCGTCTGGAACAAAGATTAATAATTAGTTTCCTCTTATGTTTCAACCTTTTGAGTGAGTATTTCTTGAAGCTTACCTTCTCAATAAGACTCACAGACGACAACACATTTGCTATGTCATATAGTCGCCTGACCTTAGCAGCATTATTGTCTTGAAAAGAAAACAGCCTCGAGTTAACACTTTGATGATACATGTTTAACCAAGTGCATAAAATGTGAGGGAGAATTTACTCATTTTCATTTGGGATGAATCCTGACCATCGCCTAGTAGCATCTTGGCAGCTTCATCAAGGGATATTGTATCAGCCCGTAGACATGAAAACATTCTTGTTTCTCAGTATAACAACAAATTTAGGAGGTTAGAACATGGAAAATTACAATGCATACATTACTTATGAGGAAGAGCTTGACAAAATTCTGGGTGAGCTGACCGAGTGATTTTTCTTTTTTGTTGTCATTAGTTACTGGCAAGCAAAACAGACACAAAGGATCAGACGTGGAAAACATTTATTCTATATCAAAAAGACAAGGTGAAATGCCACTTTTGGTCTTTAAACTATACTGATATATTCACTTGGTTCCTTGGAAACCAAAAAATTACTCATTCTGGTCCTCAAACTAAGAATAAGAGTGCAGGAATAGTCCATAAACTATGAAAAATTTACCCACTTCGGTGCCTGTTCAAAAATATTTTTTATACTTGCACCATGACAAACATTTTCTTTCTTTTTAGAGACCGAATTAATTTCCAAATATAGTTCATGGACAAAATTGTACTTAAAATATAACCTAGACCTTATAATAAGCATTAACTATCCTTCTAAGTCCAAAAATATTCACACACACACACACACACACACACACACACACACACACATATATATGAAGGTTAGAAATGGGAGCACGGAAGCAATAGAAGCATGCCTAAGAGTAATCAACAAATCAAGTAATGTAGCACAACTGAATTTGCCCCTTTTCTTGTTCTGCGCTTATATATCTGCTTCAAGAATGTTTCCATTGCTTCTCAGTTCCTATGTTCTAGGAGGTCAAGCTCCACTTTCCCATTTATTTTCCTATGTTTCTTAGTTGCAGGATAATTGCTCCAGCAGAGCTGTATTTAGAAAACAATAGCATTAATAACACAACCATGTTCACAATCCAATCCAGTTTTCAAGAACTCAAAACTCAAGATCCTTAAGTTCTCCCTGACAAGACTGAACCTTGCAACTATAGGTCAAGAAAAGAAATCCTCCTCTCAATCACCCATTCTTTCCGGCACACAACCTACATATTCCATCCATGAACCCATAATTAGATCCATATCCAGAGACCTTAACATCTTGGCATCAGAGTAGTTCATTACGGGGACCCTATTCAGCAACAACTAGGCCAACTCTTACAACTATTCCAAGAGAAGGGTGCAGCAAATTTGGCATGACAAGAAGCATTCAAAACATGGCTGGATGAACTTATCTGAGCTTTGGTGGCTCCTAAAACTTCTGACTAAAGAAGAGAATCACAATTTAGGCCATAAGGGAATGGGTGCGGCTGGCAACACTAAAGAAGAGGCTTGCTATGGAGGTTCCATTGTTCCTAAATTCACAAAATCGGAATTCCCCCGTTTCAATCGCCGGGATGACCTAGGCTGGCTGTGTCAGTGTGAGCACTTCTTCCGCTACCAACAAACACTTGAAGAAGAGGCAGTCTCACTTCCTTGCATTTTGAAAGCAATGCATAACTCTAGTTCCTTTAAATGAAGACCAACACACCACAACTGTCATGTGAGGAATTCTCCCAACAATGCCATCTGTGCTTTGGCCCACCAATCCGAAGCAATAAGCTAAGAGAACTTGCAAAACTACAACAGACAGGATTTGTGGCCAATTGCATGGAGAAATTTGAGTAGCTTATTTCTTCAGCAGGAGTCCTAACCCATTCCCAAAAAATGAACTCTACGCCACTGGCTTACTGGACCACATTGCCATTAAGGTTGAGTTCCACCATCCACCGAATTTACCAACTGATATAAGCATTCCCCGTCTCTATAAACACAAGGGCTACATGGAGATCGCTGATTGCAGTACGACAAATGAAAAACCCTAACTTGAATTATTTTGCAGTCCAAACTCATTAATTCCCTGACCCGGGAGAAGATGAAGGAACAACCCAGGTAACTATTAAATAGTGGCTATGCGTTCAGGTGGCTAACGGAGGAAAAATCAAAAACTCAAACCAACTGTCATGTGCTGGGAACTTATGCCAAGTTTACATCAGACACTTGTTTGCAAAACTTGCTCGCAAGTCAGCACTTTGAAAGTTGCCTTAGCCAAATGCTAACAAGTTGCAATGCTACTTTTAGACACAGAAAGCTTCCAAGAAAAAGGACAAAGTAAAGAACACACAAGTAATTTGGAGAACTTGGAGAATGCTTATGTTAAGCGTGCTTGCAAGTGTTTGTGCCTTGTCCGACAAACAGGTCCCTCAGTGGCAGTTATACTACTCCATCTCCTTAATGAACATCGGAAATCAATCTGATATGATGGTCACAATTAATCATCTAGAATTCTCTACATAAATTTATAAGTATTTACATGATACAAGATATCTCTACAAGTCTCAGGATTATTCTACTCAACTTTTTGCAATTCTGGCCTGATCTTGTAGGATACCTCCCTTAGAGGTAGAGAATTCTTGCCCAAATCACGCGGTGTGTGACACAATGCAAAGAAGTTCTACTATAGTTAGGGAATTATTCATTCCTATTGACTTCTTTGTTCTCTTTTTAAGTGGCTTCAATGTAGTTTTGGACATGAACTGGTTAAAAACCTTGGAACCCATCCTATGAGATTTTGCAGATATGTGCATGCCCCTCGCAAACCATGGGAAACAAGTGAAGTTAAGACACTAAGACTTCAAAACATACCCACCAGCACACAGTCATGCCATGATTGCCAAAAAAATCAAGATGTGGATTTGAAGCTGCTCCTACAAATGCGATCTTCGCATTATCCAAAAACCAAGGCCGAAACCAGTGGTAATCCGGCAATATATCAATATTCACAAGGCCAAGCCAAAAGATGAAATTGAGAAATAATGCTCAGGCATGTTTTTGCAAGGTAACATTCAACCAAGTAAGTCGACATTCTTCTCTCTAGTGCTTTTTGTTCCTAGGTAGGACAACCTTTCGCATATGTGCATCGACTATAAAGAGTTGCATGAGAAAACAGCCAAGGACAAATTTTGTATCCCTGTTATTGATAAACTGTTGGAAGAACTATCTGGAGCCTAGTATTTCTCTAAGCTGAATCTGAGGACAAGTTATTAACAGTGTGGTGCAAAAGACTGATGTGGAGAAAACTACTCTTCGCACACATCAAAGCCACTTTGAATTTCCAGTCATACCTTTCAGGTTAACAAATGCTCCTTCAACTTTCCAAGCCTTGATGATTAAGAAAATTTGTCATGGCATCCTTGTGCGCAACAACAATAGAAGCTGTCAATCCCAACTATTTAGGGCTACATGAATCTTTCACTTCCATGCTATTCGATCAAAAGCTAAAAACCTAGATAAAACAAGGACAAACATATCATTACATAAAGTTTCTACTAAACACTTTTTAGGTGTACCTCTACCTCTACCTCTTTTATGATCCTCAACGTGAAGTGCTTCTACAATCCTTACAGGGGCATCTATTGGTTATCTCTAAACATGTTCATACCATCTTAAACGATTCTCTTTTAACTTATCACTAGTAGGCATCACTTTTAATTTATTTCAGATAAGGTCATTCTTTAATTAATCTTTCCTAATAACGCTTGATATCTATCTCAATTTCTCATCTCAGCCATGCTCATCCTTTGAGAATGTTGTTTCTTAACTGCCCAATAATATGACCCATTTTATAAAGCTTACCTTTCAATCTAAAATATATTCTATGATCACATAAAACTACGAAGACTTCCCTCCATTTTGCTCATCTTGTTTGAATCCCATTTATGATATCATCTACAAGTCCCCCGTCATCTTAGATGATAGAGCCTGGGTATCGTAAATTTCTACTTCAACCAATTTCAATTTCATTCATCCTAACTCTTCCCTCAATTATACTCATCTTATAATTGAAATTACAATCCAAACATTCCGTATTTACCCTACTTTAACTTGAAACCTTTCGTTTCTAATGTGTTTCCCCACATCTCTAATTTTATGCTGACACATTCCCTACTTTCATCAAGTAAGACCACATCATCAGCAAAAAGCATACACCAAGAGATTAGATCTTCCACATGCTTCATCAGCTCATCCAAAACTAAAGCATTCAGATAAGGTCTTAATGTTGAGCCTCGATGTAGGGAACTCTCTAGTCTTCCCTCCATAATTCTAATACCAGTGGCAGAGTTATATAGGTCTATGTACGTAGTAATAACCTCTTTCTTTTCTAAAACCCACCAAGGACCCTCCCTAGATACTTTATCATACACCTTTTCTGGGTCAATAAAGACATGTGCAACTCTTTTTTACTATCCCTATACTTCTTCGTTAACTGTCTTAAAATGTAAATAACTTATGTAGTAAACCTTCCAAGCATAAAACCAAATTGATTTAGAAACTAATTTCACATCTCATTCGTTGCTATATAACTCTCACCCAAAGCTTCATGCTATGGCTCACAAACTTAATTTCACGACAGTTATTGCAACATTGGATGTCATCTTTATTCTTAGATTTTTGAACTAAAATACTTTCTTCATTCATCTAACATTTTTTCTAAATTGAATATCCTAAACCATAATATCCCTTATCTTCTCAAACCTTCCAAAGTTTTCTTGGGATACCAACAAGACCTATACAATTATGGTTTTATTGTGGCACTTCCGACAACCATGCTTCATAAGAATTCTTGCATCCAGACAAAGCAGTCTTTTCAAGCAGTTGACAAACTCAATGCTACAAAAACCACCGTGCCAGCATTAATATTCCCCAATTTCTCACTACCTTTTACACCATTGATAGTGATGCATTTGATCATGTGATCACTGCAATTTCATTGTAGGATTACAAACTTGATTTTTTTTAGACGGGCTATGCTGGTGCATTACCAAGATTGCCTACTTAAGAGAAGGACCTTGTTGGTCTTATTAATAAGGCCATCAAACAATGTCAGTTTTACTTGCGGGAAGGTCACTTCTTGGTCCGCACTTAGCATTATAACTTGAAGTTCTTGTTGGAACAGATAACTCTGATGTCACTACTCCAATGGCATAGTTCTTGCAATTTCCATGCCACAATTGAGTTTATTCAAATGAGCAGCAAATTCCCTTAAAATTTAGAAACTTATCTTGGACATTGAAATGGAAACAACAACGGACAATTGGAGCTTCAAACAATGATGTTGTTTTCTAAGAATCAGGTGTATCTAGTCCTAGATTCATCTTCTATTCATGCTTATGAAAAGCTTGGCACAACCAAGGGCATGAAGACAATTAAAAAAAACCTCTATACAGGATAGCAAAATAGCGAATTGTGATAAAACAAGAAAGGGCTTTCATTGAGCTTATGATATGTGCCAATGCCACAAAATTAAAGCATTGCAATTGGCCGATCTTCTACCAGTAACGATACCTAAGCATGTACGGCCCAATGGTTCATTAGACTTCATGGAAAAATTACCTACTTCAGATTGCAAGAATGCCATCCTTGTGGTTGTCAATTGATTTTCCAAGTATTATCACTTACTATCACTTGCTAAACCTTAGTGTTATCACTTGTTCTTTGATTAGATTTTTAAATTACTAGATTACCAATGCAAGAGTCAGATATCACTTTTACAAGTGCCTTTTGAAGGGAACTCTTCCCCCCTCAAAGGCAAAAAGCTCTGTTTCAACTTAGCTTGTTACACCCAGTCAAATGGACAAACGTTCTCAATTGCATTGTGGAGATGTACATGCGGCGTTTCATTAGTACTCATCTCATCAAATGGATGGACTGGTTATCTAAGGTGGAATACTCCTACAATACAAATTACCATTCCTCACTCTAAGCGCATTGAAGAAAGGCATGGATGACATCCTTGAAAAGTAAAAGCGAGAGTTTGTAACCTTCAAGCATTATAAAGCCAAAGTTGAGAACTTAAGGGGAAGTGGATCAAGTATATTCATTTAGAAAAAGAAACGAAGTACAAGGTCAAGTGAAGTTATGGAGTTTTCCAAGGAGAATGACATCTTAAGGCACTACAAAAATGTTTATTATGCAGCCTAAAACAATGTAGCCAAGCAGATGAATCATACATTGATAGAAGCATGCTAAGCTATGCAATCTTGGAGCGAGAGCTTTGAGTGTAGGCTGTGAACACGACATGCTACCTCATTAATCACTCATCTTCAATGGCATTACAAGGGAAGATACAAACTCCTTGTGATTATTGTGACTTGAAAATTTTGGATGCTATGCATATGCTTTGGTCCCTAGTTGTCAAGAAATAAATTAGATCCAAGGTCATGGAAGTGTTTTAGCCGACCCCAAATATTTAGGACTAACAGCTTGTCGTCGTCATCATCGTCAAGGAAGTGTGTGTTTGTTGCTTTTACAAAAGATGTGAAGGAATTTCAGTTGTAAGATACAATAGATTGCAAGATTATCACAAGCCATGATGTTCATTTTGAAGAATCAAATGTGCTAAAAAAAAGACAACAAAAGTTCAGCAAAGAAGCCATTGAATTTGAAGATGACGTCCAAGATTTTTAAGTTGAACCTGCATGTTTTCACCTTATGATGCTACTACTCCAATAAATGAAGATGTTGAGTTTGGCGAAGATGATCAACAAGATGGAAATTATGGAGACAATGAAGAAGCACAAAAGATAAATATTCATCAAGAGAAAGGCACTTATCAAAGTATTTAAAATAATGTGGATCCCCATATACTCTTCAGGCATTGGTTACAAAGCAAGAAAAACCAAGCTTATTCATGGATGCTATAGATGCCATTGATACTTTGCTTTGGAGAAAGGTAATGGAAGAGAAGATGTTGTCAATTCAACAAAATCAAACATTGGATTTGGTGAAGCTAGCAAAGGGAAGGAAGGCAACAGGATGCCAATGGTCTACAATATCAAAAAAAGAATTGATGGCCAACTTGGAAGATATAGAAAAAGATTGGTTGCAAAAGGTTTCTCACGAAGGAAAAGCATGGATTTTAAAAAGAAAAAAAAATGCACCAGTGACTAAATTGGTATCTACTCAGTTATTTCTCAGTCTTGTTTCAATAAATAACTTGGAACTTAAGCAATTGGATGTCAAAATAACATTCTTATATAGAGATCTTAAAGAGAACAACTATATACAACAGCGTTACGGTTTTGATGAAAAGAGCAAGGAAAATCTTGAGTGCAAGATCAAAACATCAATTGAGCCTAAGCAAAAATTAAGACAATGGTACAAAAAGTTTGACACTTTTATATTGAGCCTTGGATACTAAGGAAATAACTATGACCATTTTGTTTATCTAAGGTTCTACAATGATCATAATTTGATTTAGTACTGTATATTGATGGCATGCTTGCGGTCAGCAACCAAAAGGATAAATTTGCTGAGCTCAAAGAAAAATTGGACAAGTTTCTTGAAGTGAAAGATCTCAGTTAAGCAAAGTAAGATTTTAGAATAAAAATTGTTCAAGATACAAATTTTTATCGGTGCGTCTAGCGCCGCTTGGGCGCGCTTGCCCCTTGCGCCTTGCGCTTAGGCCCCAAGACACCCTTGCACCTAAATGCGCCCTATGCCTCTGACAACTATGCTTTCTTCTGTTCTCTTGAACTCAAGGAGATTAATGGTTTTCTTCTAGCTTGTTATAAGGAAAAAGCTTGAGATCAATCTAGTGGAGCTAGCAAAAGGAAAGAACCTCACATTGACTAGGATTGTGCTCCAAATTTCATGAAATTGGTAATATCTTATTCAACGTTTAATGGTGGATTTATGGTTTTGCCTTTTTTTTTTTATAATAACAGCCCAGAACTTAGGTGGACCACATAAATTCTTGTGTTGTGGTTGTGCTTGGCTTTTCCCTCAATTTTGCTTCTCTACATATTATTGATTTATATATTGAATAATGTGCATAATACTCTCATCAATTGCTTGATAATCATAGTGGTTTGTTTACAGTGGTGACCGGCATTAAAGGTTCGACACTCTCTTTATCATAAATCACACTCAGGATACTCACAAAACACAAACACTTTCTTATTATTCACCAAAGCATAACACATTTGAACCCGTAAATCCATAATCCATAAAAGAAATGGAACTAACTAATTTGGCATTAACTGAGGAACGGGAAGAACAATATGAATATATAAGACTTTAAATTCGCCCTAGTATAATCTTGTTACGCTGAATCATACTCACAATACTCACAAAACAAAATTATGTTTTTATCTTCCGCAAAGCATAATGCATTTGAATCCATTAATCCATCAAAGAACTAGAAACACCTGATTTGGTATTAACTGAGGAACTGGCAGAGCAGTATGAATATATAAGACTTTAAATCCGCCCTAGTATAATCTTGTTACGCTAAATCATACTCCAAATACTCACAAAATACAAATGCACTTATCTTCAACAAAGCATGATGCATTTGAATCCATTAATCCATCAAAGAAAAGGAAATTCCAAAGTTAACATTAACTGAGGAGTTGGCAGAGTAGTATGAATTCATCAGGCTATAAATCCGCACATTTTATCTCATTATCCTCAAACTTGCTCATTATACAATAGTCTTCTATAGAATATCAGAATCCATAAATCCATAAAAGGACAGGAAATATACCTGATTTGGAAGTAACCGATGAAGTGGCAGTGCAGTGTGAAGGGGTTAAGCTTGCTTTTTTCTCTTCCAAACTTTCCAAATTCTTAGAACCTAGAAATTCCCAAGAATTTTTTGGGTTTTGATCACCCGCATCGCCCAACCCCTTAAAAAAAAGTAATAAATTAAATCCAAACAACAAATCAACGGAAAAAAAATTAAATTTCTTTCGTCATCCAACTAAATTAATCATTATCACATACTTCTGGCTCTAAGCTGCTAGCAAGATCCACAGCAGAGCCCGGCATTTCCCTCAATGCCTCCTCCTGATTCACAGAAATTAAAAAAGAGAAACAGACACGAGATTTATCACAATAATAACAATAATAATAATAATATCTAATTTCTAAAACTAAAAAAACCTAAAAAAAAAATAAAAAAAAGTTGGCACCTTGAGCTCGTGCAAGGTATCAGGAATCCCCGAAAATCCTATCCAGGAATACCGATTCTTCCCCACCTTAGCAAGGATCTAAACGCAAAAAAAATATAAAAAAAAAACTCACAAATCAAACGAAAACCCATTAGAAAACAAAAACCAAAATCTCATTCCAAATCCACAGATCTCACCCCTACACTCTCCAAAACATTAACAATGTCATAAATCCGCCTCCTCTCCACCCCCAGCTGCCTAGCCGCATCATCCAAACCCACTGTATCAACGCCCTCTCGATCATACAGCTTCACGAAGCTATACATCACTAAGTAATCCAAAAAAACCCTCAAAAAATCTCAAAAAAAAATCACCCAGAAGATGAGGAAAAGATCCGAACTTGGCGCAGAGGAGGCCGAGAGACTTCTGCTTGCGATCGTAGGCTTGGTGGCGCACGGCGCCAGGATCGAAGATGGAGGACATGGATTCCGGCAAAAAGGCGATGTATCGATAGGGTTTCGCGGGTACGTTAATTATGGATTGATTTTAAGATTTAAAAATAACAATTATTATTATTATTATTATAATAAATTGGCGGGAAAATGATTGGAGGTGGAAAAGTGCGGTTGTTATTATTTATTATTGGATTTTCTTAAATCATTATTTGTTATGCAATTATAATATAGTTTTTTATTTATTTAAAATTATTTTTTTATGAAATTTTTATTTTGATTTTTATTTAAACAACTAAACCATCTATGTATTATATTTTTAAATTTGAGTTTCTATTATCTAAATAACAAATTGGATAAAAAATAAAGTAACGTCCTATAGAAAAAATATATTTTATTATATTATATCTTTGTAAACATTGATATTTTAATATAGAGGTGCTGGATGAAATATAAGTTAAATATGAAAGATAACAATATTTTTACACAAATAAATTTTGTCTTAAGGGCATGGAGGTATTTATGTAAACATCCACTTTAATTTTTTTATTTTTAAAAAAATCTAGTTTTTTATTATTTAAACGGAACCCTTCTCTACATATGTTTGCAATTTACTGTTTAACATTTAAGATTTAGGATTTTTACCGCTTAAGATATTGGGTTTTTATAGTATTTTGATTTATGATTTTAGGATTTAAATGGAGTTTTATAATGTTTATAATTTTTATAGTTTACGCATTTATACAATTTAAATTTAAAATTTATGGAAAAAATAATGTAGATGATGAACCTAAGTTGGTATCAACGTTATTGAAGAAACCCATCCGATAAACCTAATATGTAAATATTGCATCATTCTTTTTTAAACAAAAAGAAGACATTAACTTCTAAAAATTAGGATTAGTTCATTAGTGAAGATAATTCATGAAATAGCTAAAGTTGAAAAGACACCCTCCAGTTTTTGGAAATTAATCAGTTTTTGCAAAATTACAAAACATTTAAATTTAATACTGTTAGTCCGCACTAATAACAGATGATCTATTATTATTATTATTATTGTTTTCAATAAATTTTGAACTTAAAATATTTAAATGCCTAATCTTTACTTTTTCACATGGGGTAAAGTACTATTAAACTATGAGACTTTGTTAATTTCATGATATTTTTGCAAACAAAAAATAACACTCAGAAATTTTGGGAAATAAAATTATTTTTTCAGGGTTTTTTTCAAAAATTCACAAACCAATGGCAATTTCTTATGAAAAGATCCTCGATTGTTAATTGGATTTATATCAGGGTGCTTTCTGCAAATAACCACATCTCATGTCGTTTTTGCAAAAAACCCCGAAGCTATATTGTTTATGAGGCTTTTTGCAGCAAAACCCTGAACTTAATGGGCTTTACAATAGGTGTTCTTTTGCAAAATGGCCAAACATGAAGCTAATTTTGCAGAAAACCCAGAAATTTTCCAGAATTGTTTTCTGTTCAAAATGGTGTTTTCACAAAAGTTCACCAATCTGTTGCACTTTTGCAACCACTCAACTCAATTCAATTTACTCAATGGGTGTATTCTGCAAAATGACCAAATCTCACGTCCTTTTTGCAAAACAATCCAGATAGCTTTAATTTAAATGTTCTCATTTTACTTTACTCTGTATTTTTTCTACAATACTGTTTAATATTTTTCCGAGTGTAATATTTCACTTTAATTATTATTTATAATTAAATTTATTTATTTATTTATTTTATTATTATTTGTAACAATTATTATTTCTAATATTTCACTTTAGTTATTAATCAAAGACAAAAATATCATTTAAAGGACTATGAATCACCAATCTACTAATTTTATGAACCCCCAATCTTTATTCATTTTTTTTTTTACTCCTATTACTCTATAAAGAATCATTTCCACTCCATCCTTGCAATCAAACACCCCATCAAATAATAAATTATAATTTTGATATATATATATATATATATCTCACTATTTAGGGGGTATATTTGCAAAACAAAGCCAGTTCACTTGGTCAGTGACAAGGGATAAAGATAGCTCATCATCGTCTCTGCCATGCTGCTCGCCGGAGCAGCCGTTGTCCGGCCACCAGCCACTAGCGGAGCTCACCTTCTCTTCTCCTGCTACCCTTCCCCTAACTTTAGACCCTACCCCACGCCCTCCTCTTTCTCCTCCACATCGTTCACCGTCCCAGTCGATGCTGGCCACTCCAATCGTGGCGTTGCCCTCTCCATTCCGATGGCCCGTGTGAACGGAATGGTTACTGGAGTCTCCGTTGACCCCGACGATGACGAGTGGCTGCAGAACAAGCCGGCCGGGTTTGGGGAGGGAAAGAAGTATGACACAACGGTGGAAGATGAGCTTGCGGAGGAGATGGAGAGGAGTAGGAAAGCTTTGCTCGCTAGCATCAGCAAGAAGAAGAATGCGGCGAAGAGAGCCGAGAGAATCAAGGAGCAGGATCCCCAGGCTTCTAGCAAAGGTTGGGGTTTCATCTTTTACTTTGCTCAGTTTGATTTTTCTCTTTATGAAATTGAGATAATTAGGGTTAGAGATAACAATAATTTGATTGCTAAGCATTCGAAAAATTTATACGGTTATTTGATTACTAGAGATGGATGAGCATTCATCTTCTTCTTGCAAATTGATGGAGGTGTTGGGATTGTGTCTATGTGTGTGGATAGATATTCATATTGGAGATGTCTTGAATTCAGTTGTTTATATCTCCAGTGAGTTGGATTGGAAAAATGTAGCCTGTCATTCTTGTGAACATTGAAGATTTAATTTTTTAATATGCAAGAAAGGAATCAAATGAACATTTCTGTTGATGAAACAGGTTTTGTGGCACAGTGATTTGTTTTTTTTTGGTGGAAAAGGCAGCCTTCCATGTTTGTGATTGTGAATATTGGAACTTTGATATTTTGGATATGCAATGAAAGGGAAAAAAAATGACCATTTCTTGTTTACGAAATAGGTTCTTTGGCATGGTGATTTTATTGTTTTTTTTTTTTCAAAAAATGCAGCCTTTCATCCTTGTGAACATAGAAGATTTAAATCTTTTGATATGTAATGGAGGAAAAGAGAGTTGAAGATTTAATTTTTTTGATATACAACTAAGGGGAAAAAATGAGCATTTTTGTTGATTATATAGGTTTTCCAGCATAACTCTGTTATGTTTTTGGTTCCTTTAATGTATTCTTTCATCCTTGTGAGCATTGAAGATTTATTTATGGATATGTGATGAAGGAAAAAAGAATGAAAAGTTTTGTTGATGAAATAGGTTTTCTGGCATGGTTATTTTATGGGTTTTTTGTGTGGAAATGCCATCAAACTTTTCTTGTTAGTGGTTAGCTTAGTTATTGGATTAGTTTGTTTGTAGTGAATGAACTATGTTAATTGAACATTCAGGTGAGTGATATATGGATAAATCTAAATATCATGATAGTTTATGGTTTTTTCTTCATTAGTCTCTTCTATGATTTTTCTATGTGAAGTTCTTTCTGTTGAGCGGCTAATTTGGCATCCATGACATCTTAATGTTTCCCAGACTAGTGCCATGAAAGTTTTGGTTTAGCATTCTTTTAAAAAAAAAAATTAAAGTTATGGCTTCCAAACTTCTGTTCTCAGTGACACTGACCTTCAGATTTTAAACTGGAGATTACAGCAACCGATGTCATCCCAAGTGGCATTCATGTTCGCATATGGAACCTTCCACGAAAGAAGAACATCCACAGGGATCTGCAGTTAGCATTCAAAGGGTTCCGAGGTATATTGCATATAAGCCCAGCAGTGATTGCGAATCAGAAAACTAGGGATCCCATCTGCAAGGGCTTTGCTTTCCTTGTTCTTGAGTCTGAGGAGGCGGCCAGGAGGTATTATTTTGGTTTGTGTAATGTTGCTTCCGTTTTTGGTAAAAATGCTAGTTGTATTGCCAATTTCCTATGAGCTAATGTCATTCTAATTTTCATAGTTATCACGTCTTTATTATGTTCAGAGAGAAATGAGTTTCAAGTTAATCTTTTCTCCTTCCCATTAATGTATATTAACCTGCATATGAAAGGCTTCAGATGAGGGTGGAAGTGAGTTCTTGCTTATGTTAACAATTTTGAATCATTCTCTGCTGCTTTTTGTAGCTCCTACATTTGATGGTACCACAAAGTTATTTCTGTCGCACTTATATCAATCATGCTTAACATTCTTAAATCTTGTTCTCTTTTTTAAATGCCTTACATTAACATGTAGAAGATATTTTGCGCCTCCATTGATTACTTGTATTTCATTTCCTCTAACCACTGTTGTGCTTGATTTGCCAGATTTATACAGACATACACCAAGCAAAATGTGATTTTCGGCAAGGTACAGAAGCAAATTATGTGTGATATAGTGAACCGGCATATCTCCGCTGACTCCTTTGATGAGCAATTAGGTGATGATACTCCAAGGTTCTCTCAGCGCATGTCCAACAACTTGAGAAATGTGACCACTTCTAGATCTCATTCACACCATATTCCTTTGGACCACATGGACAACTCCCCAGAGGGATCTTCAAGTCAAGCATTACACGTTACGGCTGAACAAGAATACACATGGGCCATGAAGGACAGAGATCAAATTGCATCACATTCAGAACAGACTGAACAGGGCCTTGAAGACTTGAATAATTCTGTTATGAAGGATCATGACCAGAAACAAACAACTTTGAAAAAGAAAAAGATCCAAGCAAAATCAAAGAATGCCTCAAAATTGAGCATATCTAGCTTAACTTCTCGGTAATGAATATCGCCATAACCATTCCTATGTATATGTGTTGCATTTGCAAATATTTGTGAACATATCATCATACATTTACTGTGTTAATTCAGGTTAAAAATCAGGGAAAGGACTGCTTTAACCGGTGCTTTCTCCAAATACGGAGTAAAGGTGGCCACGGATATCCCAAATGAGAAATGATCACAACTCCATTGTAGATACCAATGAGAATTATCATTTGTTCATCTGAAAGGTAACCCATACAGAGTTGTGATCAACCACGGTCTCAAATTGTTGTTCAATATATTTTCACTGCAAATGGTGCCATGGTTTCAATAACTTCGAAGTCTGATCTTTGATTCGTCGGCTAAAGATTGTTCAGCACTGAAACTCTTCAGGGTGTGATGGTCTACCTTTTTGTCTTTCTGTATTTGATGAAACATTCAAGTTAATATAACGATCAGAATCTAAGTATATGCAAATCACAAATATAGTTTTTTTTTTTAGTGGAAATTACCTTTCGAACCATATACGTTGCAGGGTTTATTGGGTTATATATGGACCAAATATGCAGGGAAAATCATCATAGAAACAGTAATCTTTTTTGTAAGAAATATGTATTAAAATGCTCAGAAAGGTTTTTTATCTGCTAAAATAAAATGAAAATTGAATAAGATTTCATTATCTCCAGCCGCACATAATTGATCTACTAATATGTCATGATGATGGTGAAGCATTGGAAGGAGGCGGCTAAAAAAAAATACTCTTCAGACATTAAAGGGAGACGATAAACATGGGCAGCTCTTTTTATACAAATGAAAGCATATGACAACAACTGTAAGAACACTACACTTTCTAGATAAAGAGTTCGTGCTCTTGAATTCCTTCTAGGCCAGACAAAAATGAAGCAATTGAGTATTGTATACAGCCCAAGAACTCTGAAGATGCATGAGACCTTCGAAATTTCATCATTGAATGGTGCTTCGAGCATGCTCAAACCGATGGGAAGTATTTGTTGAGATTAAATGGCAATGAGTAGAACTCTTCGCTTCGGTTGTCTCCACGGAATGATCTGAATTTGTCCCACCAATGATACCCCCTGTCCTTCCTTGTCGAACTGTCGTGCCTGTGTAGAGTGTTGTCCAGGAAGAAGGCGACAAAGCCGGCCACAAACGGTTTTGATGAGAATATCACATTGATGATGTCATTGAACTTGAAAAAGATGAGCAGAATTTTGTTTTAGATTGATCGAGAGAGCTTAGTGTAAAGATACAACAAGAAAAAGCAATTGTTATACGTACCCATCGTGCGCTAGTGTGTACTGGACCATACCCAGCAACGGATGTGTACTCATTGAAGTATTGCGGAACAGATATACCCATGAAGATGGAAAACCCGAGAATGAACTTTGTCCGGAAACTGTTGAGATTGCAGAATTGCAGGAAACTAAGACCCACGGAGCCTGCACATGGATAAAGACCATAATAACGAAATCTTATAGATTTGATCATAAACAATGACAAGCCGATTGAGTTCCCAGATACATACCGACATAAGCAAAGAAAATGCAGTACAAAGCTGCGATGATTGGAGCAGGAATGGAAGCAAACACAGCACCAAATTTTCCTAAATCAATGTCAAAGAGTACACCGTTTGACCGGCTTATGAATCAAAAAGATGTAAATAATTTCAAGCAAAAGCAGGTGACAAAGTTAATCCCACATGTCATTTCCATCTTTAAACATTGCTATTTTACAGTATATGATATGATAGTTCTTGAGCAAATATAAGACATAGACATACAAGGGTGAGCTTCATCCATTCCGGCTTTTATCTATTTGGTTATAAGTGAAGCATATGTGAAAAGAGTTACTTACCAAGAATCGAGAAGAAGATCATGAAGCCTGCAGAAATTTGCACTACTCTTCGGCTCCCAACACGCGTCAAGGCAAGCAAACCGGCATTTTCACTACATTAAGAGTGAAACAAAGTATCTTCTGAAACAGAATGCAAAGCAAAAGTAACTATGGCATTTGATGAAATGGTTCTCTAAAGCCATACACAGAGACAGTAGACCCATTTCCGGTTCCAAATAGCCCATCCAGCAAGATTCCAATCCCCTACAATACAAATTAGTTACTTATGGCATCAATGTATAGAAAAATTAAAGACGTTAGCCTATATGCCAACAGATTTAGACCATATCTGATACCTGCCAACCAATACCACGGCTGAGAACAGAAGGAGGCAATGGTGTGGCACTTGCATACCTTGAGACAGCAATGAATGCACCGGTGGACTATATTGGAATACAAATCACACCAATCACAATGACAAATAGAATAATAGCAAATAAAGTGGTGACTTGTTGATTAAAAGAAAACCTCCACAAGAGCAGCAAATGACGCAGCCATCATTGCAAATGCCTCACCAGCATCAAATGTTGGTGCTCCCCATTGAAAAGGATACGGAACTCTTATCCTTCATAACAAAAAACAGAAAACACAATAAAGCCACAAGCAGTTACTGAAAAAAACATCACTGCAAGAGATGCATTCTGCTACATTGGCACATGTAAAATGTAAACTTACCAGGGAGCTGCACTAACTAGTCCAGAACGATCAGTGCGGCAGTGCAATTGCGTTTTTGGGGCTGCATGCCTATATGCGCCACCCACCGTGAGCAAGTAGGCATAAAGCCATACGATTGCAACTGAAAATAGAACAGCAAATCGGTCGAAGATGGGCTTGTGCGCATGTATCACATGGGGCAGGTACTGCAAAATAAAAACTTTTTTCATAAGTTATTGCTTCATCATGATTGAGCTCGGTATTCCTTGGAACAAACAAATAAATGTGAAAATGTGTGCGTATTCTGCTCATTGTACCACATTACCTGTGAAAGTACTATCAACCATATTAGTTGAGGAAGACCAATTTCAATACATTTAGCAACCTGAGTGACAGAAAATAGTTCAGCCATCACATACCAGACCTCATCTTCTAAAAAAACAATCATGTCTTCTGATGAATTTCTCTCAAACTATTGCACAAAATAATGAAAGAAAATTCTTACCCCAGGAAAACCAAGTTCATATAACCCAAATCCCACTAGAGCAACAAGTGGAACAGCAGAGAGTGGGCTCAAGAATCTGGATAGGCAAAAGATACAAAAAAGAGTAAACCAAAAATATTAGACTAGCAAAGCATCATGGGCATCGATCCTAGTAAAAATTTACATCATTATGAATAACAACCTTGTGACATTGCGCCAAAGACCACTGAAACCCACAATAATTTGAAGTGTAGAGGCAACAATAAGGGCACCTTGTGTCCCCCGCATGATGCGTAGGAATTTCTGCATCGAATATGATTGAAATGATGCTCTAACACGAGTTAAATGATTGAAATCCCAAAAAGTAAAAACCAATGTTCAACAGAAAACCTCATGAGGATCTACAACATTGCTGTATCGACCAGCAAGGATGATCGAGATGGTGGGGGCAACAAAGGTGTAAGATCCTCCAATCACAGCCGGCAAGCGAGTACCAAAGAAACTTTGCAGCAAAGTGTTCAATCCACTGACAAACAGTATAGTCTGGACTACTCTAGCTTTCTCATCCTGGTAAAGCGAAACATCATTTTAATAAAAAAAAATCAATGGAAAAATGAAACTTTGATCACTCAAACAACAAAAGGAAAATAAAACTTTATCAAGGTTTGGTGCAGTCTTACATTTCCTCCACCCATCTGAGGAACAAGAGCAGTGGGGATGATAACAGTGGTGCCAAGCATAACCAGATAATGTTGGAAGCCGAGAAGGATGGCCTCAGCTGCATTGCAGACCAAATAAATGTAAAAAACATATTAAATTCAGCAACAATTGAAAGAATAAAGATTGAATTTAGTAAACAGAACCTAAAAAGAAAAAAAGTATTCCCCACTCAAATTGGAACAGAGTACTTTTCTGATGATAGTTCTCCTACTGAAAATGACAAGCGAAGTTTGAGAAAGCAAAGAAAAAAATAATAATAATAATAAATGAGAAATCCACGAAGAAAGGGTCATTTTCCACTGAGATTGAAAGGTTCATGATATAGTAGAACTTGCGTAGTATTATGATACTTTTCCATTTGCTTGTGAATAAACAAGAGAATGAGGAATCAAATAGGAAAAGAAATAAACAAAAACACAAAATCCAATGGAGAGGAAAAACACCATTTTCCTCTCAGATTGAGAGGTGGAACTAGTGTGGATTTATGAATACTTTTCCAATTGCAGATGGATAAACAAGAGCATGAGAAATCAAAGAGGAAAAGTAACAGAAAAAGAGAGAGAAATCCAAGAATGGAAAGAAGAAAAGAGTGTCTTCCACTCAAGTTAAATGGTAGAACTTGTGTGGATTTATAAAACTTTTTCATTTACAAATGGATTAACAAGAGCATCTGAGAATTCAAAGAGGAGAAGTAATTAAAATAGAAAAAACGAGAGATCCAAGGAGAAAAGATAGCACCATTTTCCACACAAACTGAAAGATAGAAGTTGTGGAATTTATAATAGCAAACAATCTAAAACAAATGCTAGAGAGATCAAAGACAAAATCAACAAAAACTATCAAAAATATACATAAAAATAGGCAAAGCTAAAAATAGGTGATTTCAGAGATACAGATTATAAAGAAAAGGGAAAGTTCTCGGTTTATCTGGAAATACAAACAGCCCCCAAACATCTAAATCTCAGCAAAAATAAATTTCCAAGAGCGAAATCAACCCACATTCCACCATAGCGCCAGATCCAGATCCACAACACAATCTAGAAACCCTAACAACATCAACAAACCCAAAAAAAAAGAACACAAATTTCCATTTCTTCACCTCCATTCCCACCAATCCAAACCTCAAACAAATCCACGTAAAAGAAAAAAGAAAACAAGAAGAAGAAGAAGAAGAGAACTCACGCCAGGGAGGAGGACTGGTGATGCAATAAGCGACATTGGGAAGCTGATCCTTGACAGGATGAGGTTGGAGCTCATCCTGTTTCGGAGCTGGCGCTGCACCTCCACCACCTCCAGCCATGGCTGCCTCTTGCTCCTCCTGCTCCTCCCTCTCAGATCCAAAACCCAATAAAGCTGAAAACTTTAGCAAGAAAGCAATGTCTGAACACCAAATAAGAAGCAAAAACAAAGCCCCAGATGAGTGAAACAATGACCAAAATAAAGCACAGCAGAGACAATGGGAGCAAAAGCAAATGCAAACCTCCTCCTAGTGCTGCTGCGCTTTCCTTTCAGCTTCAAGGGAATCTCCCTCTCTCTCTCTCTCTCTCTCTCTCCCTCTCTCTCTATATATATAGAGATATAGAGAGATGTTGATGGGTGAGAGTGAATGAGTGACAAGGTACCAACTTTTTTAGTTTTTTTAGCTAAGGTTTAGTGAAGAAGAGCATGGTTTGCTTATAGAGGACTGTATTGGTCTGCATGATGTGTAGATGATGATGATGATGATCAACAATGATATAATGCCAAAGAAGAAAACATCAAAAAGTGGAAGATGTTGGAGTGTACAAGCATACTAGGGTTTCCTCTTCTCTCTCTCTCTCTCTCTCTCTCTATATATATATATATATATATATATATATATATATATGATAAGCATCTGGTTTCTCTCTCTAGAAGTATATTCAGCTCTTTCTCTCTCTAGTTTCTTTCTCTACAATAAATCATCTGCATGAAAAAAAATATTTCAATTCATTTCAGATACTAATAAATAAAAAGATTATTTATATATTGTTTTTTTTACAGAATTATATATATTTCTGGCTTGCTAATTTTTAAAAAATTATGACTTCTAAATTATTATAGAAGAGGAAATATTTTTTATTTTTATCATTAGTTTCTCTCTCTAGAAACTAATAAAACTTTGTCCTTTAGTTTCTCTATCTAAAGATGTGTAAAGCGCTTTCTCTCTCATTTGCGGGGTTTTTTTTTCATTTTCTCTCTCTAGAAACTATTTCCAAAACTTTATTGTCTCCTTCCTCTCTTTAGAAATATATAAAGCTCTTCTTCCTCTCCCTAGAATATATATATATATTCAGTTATTTATATCTCTAAAAACTATCTTCACCCCTCCCTCTCACTCTCATTGGTTTCTCTCTCTAAGTCAATTTCTTAATATAAAACCCTCTAAAAACTATTCTCTCTTTAGATAGTATGTATCTCTCTCTCTCTCTCTCTCTCTCTCTCTCTCTCTCTCTCTCATGAATTTGCTGCGTCAATAGTCTTTGGGTGACATTTTGGATTTTCCGTGGACACTTCGCATAGATTAATTGGTACGTCAGTTTTCCGTGAAAATGCTAGCAAGTGACAAAAGTTCTAATCCACAGAGTGAATGTGTATATCTAAGATTTGTAAGCATGAACTGTAAATTGTCTTATGTGTATATAGACCCCATAAATCACAGTCGAGATATGTGCACACTCATGTCTTGAATTTCTCCCCTCTTACCAACACAAAAAAAAAGAACTTGTTGCTATTTCTTGCACTACTACCTCTTTTGAGAAGCTCTCATTTCCACTCTTTCTCTTTCTATAATTCATGTTTCAAGTCTCACTCTTTTCTCTCTCTAGAAATTATATATTCGCCTCATTTTCATTTCTCTTTTTATAAATATTTTTTCCCCTTCTCTCAAATGGCACCCTAGTTGAGTACCACTAAATTCCATAAAAATAGTGATAGTTCCTATGAAATTTAATATTATGTAGAAAATTATAATAAACATTGTTTGGATTTTTTTACAATATAAAATTACTATGGAATCATATAATTCTATAGTAATTTTATAAAGAGCTAATAACCAAATTTATTTTTTTCTTTATTTTTTAGATTGCTAGAATCTAAAAGTCAATTTTATTTTCAAAATTGAATTCTTATGGAAATATTTTTTTGTGCATATCCAAACACTATTTCATAAGAATTTTTCCTATAGTAAATTCCAAAGAAATCATCTTCGAAACCAAACAGGGCCTGAATGTTATAAACTCTTCCTCTCACCATTTTCTTTTTCTATATAAGAAATTAATATTTGAACACGGCTACGCCAATGAGCAGAGCCATATTGTGAGCGGAGCCATGATGCCAATGTCCATTATTGGCACTCAGTGGCCAATGAGGGTCTTTTTTTTTAAATATTTTTTAAAATTTGGGGCCTCATTAAAAAAATAATTTTTAAAAAAAATTCAAATAATATATGGGGCCCATGACTTTTTTTAATTTTTTCAAATTTTATTTTATACACCTACATTCTCAAACAAAACTTATCCACTTTTTTATCATCAAATTTTCAACAAATAAATCTAATATTAAGAAAATATAATAACCGTAAAATAACTAAAATTATTTTAAAAAATTTAAAACATATTTAAAAAATTAGATGTTTCAAAACTAGTTGTTTAATGGGTTTATTATTTATTTAATTAGTAATAGTTTAATGGGTTGATTGTAAGTCCTATTTTATAGTATAGCTATTATGAAAAATAATTTAATAGATAAGAGTTTAATGAGTTGATGAGGTGGCACTAACATGTACATCAAATTTTATGACTGTATAATGATTAAAGTTGCCCTAAAATTTAATCTCGTTTTCTCAAAAAATAAAATAGAAACACTTTACCGATGGATTAGGTGCTAATAAACTAGAGTCATCGACTCTCTCTCTCTCTCTCTCACTAAATAAAATTTTTCATTTTATTTTTTAAAAAAACTTTTTATTCGATAGAAAAGAGCCTTTGTCTTTCATTCCTCATCTGGACTTTGGTCTCCATCTCTTGATCTCTAGTACAATATATATATATATATATTCTTTATTAAAAGAAATAAATAAATAACCAAGAAAAAGTGGAGACAAGTGGAGAATATATATTGAATATTGTTTTCATCTGAATTGACTTAATTTTGATTGGATTAAAATTAATTTGAATTGAGTATTTTATCATTAAATTTCTATTTTTTTAAAAAAAAAACTTTATTTAAAAATATAAGTAAACATAAAGTCATTGAAAATATTTAAGAGCAAGACTTCTACTTGTACATTCCAATCAAATTAAAATCATAAAATTGCAACTAAAGTTGACATTTATTTGGGTGCTGAAAGCGTGCACCGCATCAGATAGGTGCATCAGATCTAAAATTAAGGGGTGCTGATTTCAACTTTAAAAAAATCATAAATATTAAAAAATATATATATTAATTGAATTTTCAAATTTTAATAATTAATATTTTTAATATATATATTTATATATATATATATATCATTGACTTGAAATTTTATTAAAAAAATAATCCGAATAAATTTATATTATATATCATATTATTTATAATATGATCTTTATATCTATATATAAATCCGCTTCATTTGCAAACATAAAAATAAAATCCAAAGATGTTTGGAGATGCCATTGGATCCACATCAAATGGTGCCCCGCTGCCTTCCCCCACCTACAGGCTCAACTGTCTCTCTAAATCCTCACTATAGCTGTCACTTTCATTGTTTCTCTCTAAATTTTTTTTATCATAAACGTTCGAACACCCGCGTATATATATATATATATATATATATAACACATTATGTTATATATTTATATTATATATATACATTATGGTTGTGTTTGGTGCTTTACTATGGAAATGTTGGGATGAAATTTAATTGATGAGAAAGTGATTAATAGGAAAGTAATTCATGAGAAAGTAACATTTTTTTGTTTGGTATGTATTGAAAAATTTGATTAAATTGATGGGAAAGTAGTATGTTTGTGTGTTGTATTAAAATATATTCTTGATACTCTTTTGACAAAATGACAAAAATACCCTTATGTTAATATATTTTATTAACAACTTGGCAATCATTTTTAATATTAAAGTAATAATAATAAAATGTTTTTAAATGTATAAAATATTTTTAAAAAATCAATTAAATAAAAAAATCTTTTTAAATTTAATAAAATAATTTTTTAACTTAATCAATTGTTTTAGTTGGTGAAATGATGGTGATGGAGATGTCGGGAGAATCAATAAAAGCTCAAGCAATGAAAGTGTTGTTAGGTTTCCTAGAGAAACGTTGCAGGCCCGAGCAATAAAGGTATTTGTCTTTAAAAAATAGTGGAAAAGTAATTTTGGAAAATGATTAAAGATATTTTGGACTAAAAAATAGGCTCACTTTAGTATGAATCCAATTTTCCCATCTTATAATAAGTGAATCACTATCTCTCATTTTGGTGAAATTACTTTCCCATGGTAATGATGCTTTTCAACAAAAAAAACTCTACTAAACATAGTAAAGAGATTTTTTGTGTTACTTTCCAGAGAAAGTTGGATCCTTTCCCATGCACCAAATGCAACCTATAAGATGGGGCCAAGGGAGTGCCCAAGCATGCCTTTGACCCTCCTCCTTTGACCATTGCTTGTGCCTCCGGCTCTGCCAAGAGTATTTTGAGTATTATATTAAAATATTAAAAACAATGACTATAATGAGAAACCTATAAAAAAAATTAAGAAATTAATTAATTAATTAATTATAAGAACTATATCATCAAAATGAAAATGTACAAAGAGTTTTTCTTTCTTTTTCTATATTTAAGTGCATATTCTAAGCTCTCCATATATGGTTGTTTTATTTAATTAAATATGCATTTTAATCTTAAAAATAATTTTTTAAAAAGTAAAAAATCAGTCAATATTGTTATAATCAATGGTAAAACACAGAAGTCCCATGTAAAAAATCGAAAATTTGAATCGATCACCTTTATTGTTCTATAAAAGAAATAAAAAAATAAAAACTATATTAAATATTTTAAAAAACAAACCTATGACTTTGGCTGAGCTCTTAATTCTTTTTATAGAATAAATAAAATTATTATTTTTTTATAGAATAAATAAATTACCTTGCATGTACCCATTACTCACACATGCAACATCATATAGTCCTCCAATTTCATTAAAAAATCAAAAAAGTGCAAATGTGTTGCACATTCAAATTTACATTAAGGAAAACAGAGAACAATAATTCACAAACAACCAAAAAAAAAAAAAGGACAGAGTAATAAGAGAGGGTTGTTGGCAGAGCTAACTCATTAAATATAAAAATTCAACCACTTGATACTTAGATAAATAAATAATAAATTTGTGGTCATCTTAGTTTGAATGATATATTAATCACTCCATGCATTTATTTTATCAAATGGAGAAAAAAAAGTACATGATAATTTACACAATGAAGTGAGTTACTCTTTGCATTGATCCTTGTTGAAAAGGTGTCTTAATTATTTAATAAAAAAATTAAATAGAACATTAAGGAGGGGTTCATTTAAGTGCAAATGGGAGAAAATCAGGGAGTTGGGGAAGTGTTACTTTTCTGAAATGATGGAAAGGGAGTGGGGGAAGTGCTACTTTTCTGAAATGATGAAAAATGGTAGAAGTGATATGATTTTCCACACTTCATGTGTTCATTTTATAAGAAATGTTTTTTTCATGAAGTGCTCATTTTCCCATTTCTGGTATTTATTTCGGTGTAAGTAATGTCATTTTCAAAAGATCTTTGGAAGTGGAGGGAAGTGGGCTTTATAAGCAACTCATTTCCCCCACTTCAATCTAAAAAAAATACCGAATTAGGTTTTAACTAAAACTCACTAATCATTTATCTACTTCAGACGAAAAGAATGTAAGAAATGGAGAAAGTCAGTCTACTTCTCTTCATTTTTCTTCATTTACGCTGAAATGAACGCCCCTAAACTTATGACTAGCTTTGCCTTGATCACCTTCTTTTGAATTATTAAAAAAATATTATATATATATAACCAACTCTTCTTGACATCAACTACACAACAACTTTTTTTTAAAAAAAAATATAGAATGAGGAGTAGTTAAATAATTTATGATTTTAACTAAGAATAATAGTTTGTTTTACCTAATGAATTTCAATAATTTGATTAAGTTTGTGTTAAATTATTGACAAAGGAATGTGTGCATGGTTAGGTGACATATGTACATATATATATATATATTTAAATTAAAACATCTGAAACTAAAAAAAAAAAAAACTCATTATATGCTTTGCATAATTAAACATATTAATATAAATATAAATTAGGTGCATATACAACTTCATTTAGTTAGGCATGTATGAATAAAAATACCAACTCGAGTGAAACTAAGCATCATGTGTATATATATATATATATATTGCCGAAGGAGACAAATGCAACCCATCAACGAGTTATCAAAGGATAAACAGATATAGTAGTGCACCAGTTATGATGATTTATCGATAACTTAAAAATTTACTAATTCGATCAAACATCACATGGAGCGACAAAAATCCTGCCATTCACATGCCTAAAATATTTTATAACAATTAAACTTAGCTAATAAATTTCTCAAACATACAAATTTAGAAAAACGAAACATAACAACACTCATAGGAGACTCACTGAACCCATTTAAACAGTATGCAAACAAGATGTGTCCGTAAACAATATTGTTAGATCCTGCATCTTACTATTACTGTTTAAGTTAATATCATTGAAGTAAGAGTGGGTTGACATATATATTATTTTAGATTCAACCAAACATCTTATATATTTTAAGTTATAAGAGAAATTATATTCGTCCAAGCACATCTTTTCATTAACCCATCAACTCAACTACCCTTTGGTTAAGACACCAATTATCTCGCACTCCTCTCAGGGACATTTTTGACAAATGACTCATTGTATTTTTCTTAGGTCAAACCTCACTATATACAATCCCTTTATTTTGAAGTTGGGACCGGAGGTGGGGGACAGGGCAACGGCAACGACGCGAGCCCTAATTTTCTCCTGCGTGTGAGGAGCCTTCCTCGACGTCCGGAGATATCATCGGATCGCCGGACGGTGAAGTGGGACGATGGTGGAGATGAGACTTGGGTTCCCAAATCGGGGAAATAATATATGGGTTTTATAATCAAATCTTTTTTTAATTGATTTCTTATTATTTGTTTTTAATAGTTAAATCACAGTTAATCCACATCATCGGGATTTAACAGATCCATCAACAGGGAAACGGAAATGGACTTGATTTTTTAGATTGTTAAAATATAAGGACCCAATCCGATTATTTCCCAACGGAGGGACCAAAAAAAGAGAGAGAGAAAAGTAAAGAGATTAAACTAGCGATTAAACCTCTATATATATATATATATAATATGTATGTAAATAGAATAAATAAAGGCTAAGTGCAAAAAGGTAGAGAAATTTGGTGGTGGGGCTTGTCCTTGCAAAAGGGGCAGTGGAGTTAGTGCAATGTTGACTGCTCAAATCTCAAGATTCTCCTCCCTTTTTTTATCTTTATGCACACATTTCAGAGCAATAAATAAATAAATAAATTTGTGCAAATTGCTTGGAAAGTGTCAAACTCTGTTCCTCTTCCTGCATTTCATTTCCCCTCAAGAAATAAAAGCTGCCATATCCCCCCCACCCCCCTTGTCATTCCCATGCCATTCCTTTTGTGCTATCCTTTTTAATATATATATATATATATATAGGCAAATAGAATAAGTGAGAGCCCCCCATAGCCCAATGGTTTTTTGTATGCATAATTTCAGCTCTCATTAATCAAGAAATATGTTTGGAGCCCTGATTTGTTACAAAATAAAAAGATTTGGCATAATTTTATCAAATAGGAAATGCGAGTGATTATTACATAAATTATGACATATTTAGTTAACAAAATAAAAAAATATTACATAAATATTCTACATATTTTACGATGAAAAAAAATAATACATTTCAACATATGCCATAATTCCCACGTTATGACATAATTTTGTAGTATAAGGCACTGTTTGGTTACAAAATAAAAAAAAACTGGTATAATTTTATTACGTAAAAAGTATAAGTAATTATTACAGAAATTGTGGCATATTTTATTATTACATAATGAGTATTTAGTTAACAAAATAAAAAAATATCACATAAATATTTCACTCACTTTATAATGAGAAAAAGTCACATAATTCAAAATAAAAAAATATTCAACTCCGAGTGGAATATTTTTTTATGCCATAATTCTCACATTATGGCATAATTTTGTAATGTAAATTAGATACCCAAACAACCATTATAACATAATCCTGTGAAAATATTATATTATGTCATAATATACGGATTATGGCATAATATTTGATTATCCAAACATGGCATAAATTAGATACACAAACAACCATTATGACATAATTCTGTAAAAATATCATGTTATGTTATAATGTACGGATTATGATATAATATTGGGTTATCCAAACAAGGCCTCGGTATAAAAAATTCTCCACTTAAAAAAAAAGAGTATGACTAACCATCTCACCATGATGGCTTTGGCATTGAAATATATTCTATTCATTTTTATGTTTAGATTTTTCTTTTTTATTTTTTCCGTTGGTGAGTATATAAAAATTTACTTGAATCAAGATTTTTTTTTTTTGATAAATGTGAACAATCACATGTTAAGAATAATTACATGTCAAGGAGGGATTCAAATCAGTCTTTTCAGGGGATGAACACATAAAAAATAAAAAAATAAAAATATAGATTATAAAATAAATAGAAGTTTATATATAAAAAAAGTTTAAAATTTTCACTAATATAATAATTATTATTATTATACATACAAGTTTTTATTATAATTTGTTTTAGAAAAATAAAAAAAATTATGGGGCCCCAAGAAATCACGGGGTCAACAAGATAAATTTAATATAATTTTACATTATCATATATCAATCCAAGAAGATAAATTTTATATTTTAAAAATGGTAAAGATTTAAAACTATAGATTATAAAAAAATTAAAACTTTTATATTTTAAAACAAATTAATACTTTTACTAATATGTATATATTAATAATATTAATCATAAATAGAAATTTTAATATAATTTGTTTTTAAAAAATCATAAATTTTATTGACACACCCTTACGTGTGTGTTCCGCAAGTGCACGGGTGTCGAAGTAATAAAGTACCCAACGGGTGGGTAGTCGAATCCACAGGGAGTAGACGATAGAAACAAAAACACTTCGCTAGGTAGCCAAAGAAAACCGATTTTTGTTGAGATTAAAAAGTGATTTAAAACAGAAATTAAGAACTGAAAAATAAAGCTAGAGTGTAGGAAAAAAAAAAACCGAGATAAGAATGGGGTACTCGGACACTGCTCCCCCTATGTTCCTTGTTTCAGGTGCAAGACTTTAAATACTTTTACTCAATAGAGATTTCAAGAGTCGTGGAATCCAAAGATACAAGGTCCCAAATCTAAAGTCAACCCTGACTAGTCCCCTACGAGGTCCCGGCGGAGAGAAGACTCTCGACACCTCACACCACGTATGACCGCGCTACGCTCTAGGGATTCCAAGCGGCAAACCCTATTCCCAACTATAGATCAATCCCTTTGGTCCAGGCGAAAGATCCCTAATCACAAATAAGTCCCGGCGGAAAGGCCTTTCTCAACGCCTAACTCTCTTTGAGATCGAAAGTAATACTTGGAATAAGAAGGTAGGGAAAACCACACCGGAGGGGAAAGGGGACGTGTCGCTAGCTCTCAACTCACCCTCTCGACCCTCTTCAATCTTGGTTAATCTAATCCTAATGGTGATGGTCACTCGTCAAAAGAATGATTGGATTAGCCCTCAACCTTAGTGTCACTCTATGGGAGAAACAATTAAGCACACAAGATTGAAACTCAAATTTAAACTCAAATTGAATAAAAGCATTAAAGTCAATGAAACATAGAAAACCTAGGGTTTACAAGTCCAAGTACCCACTAGGGGTTTTAGCTCTCCATGGAGCAATACAAGTTCATCAAAATAAATGAAGATAAGTGCAAGAAATCCATAAAGAAAACCCCCTTAAGCTTCGTGCTGCGTTTTCAAAAACTTGACACACCCTTGCGTGTGTGTTCCGCAAGTACATGGGTGTCGAAGTAATAAAGTACCCAACGGGTGGGTAGTCGAATCCACAGGGAGTAGACGATAGAAACAAAAAAAACACTTCGCTAGGTAGCCAAAGAAAACCTATTTTTGTTGAGATTAAAAAGTGATTTAAAACAGAAATTAAGAACTGAAAGTTAAAGCTAGAGTGTAGGAAAAGACCGAGATAAGAATGGGGTACTCGGACACTGCTCCCCAAGGTTCCTTGTTTCAAGTGCAAGACTTCAAATACTTTTACTCAATGGAGATTTCAAGAGTCGTGGAATCCAAAGATACAAGGTCCCAAATCTAAGGTCTACCTTGACTAGTCCCTTACGAGGTCCCGGCGGAGAGAAGACTCTCGACACCTCACACCACGTATGACTGCGCTACGCTCTAGGGATTCCAAACGGTAAACCCTATTCCAAACTATAGATCAATCCCTTTGGTCCAGGCGAAAGATCCCTAATCACAAATAAGTCCCGGCGGAAAGGCCTCTCTCAACGCCTAACTCTCTTTGAGATCGAAAGTAATACTTGGAATAAGAAGGTAGGGAAAACCACACCGGAGGGGAAAGGGGACGTGTCGCTACCTCTCAACTCACCCTCTCGACCCTCTTCAATCTTGGTTAATCTAATCCTAATGGTGATGGTCACTCGTCAAAAGGATGATTGGATTAGCCCTCAACCCTAGTGTCACTCTAAGGGAGAAACAATTAAGCACACAAGATTGAAACTCAAATTTAAACTCAAATTGAATAAAAGCATTAAAGTCAATGAAACATAGAAAACCTAGGGTTTACAAGTCCAAGTACCCACTAGGGGTTTAGCCCTCCATGGAGCAATACAAGTTCATCAAAATAAATGAAGATAAGTGCAAGAAATCCATAAAGAAAACCCCCTTAAGCTTCGTGTTGATGGCCTATGAGGGCTGTTTCTTCTTCTCCACGGATCCTTCCTCCAAGCCTAGGGCACACCTTGCCGAATCGAAGTCGTCGAAGGCTCCCCCAATAGCTCTCCTTGGAAGGAATCGGTGTTGAAATCGGTGAAGAAACGCCCCCAAAACGCAGCAAAAACCCTCTCAAACCCTAGCCGAACCTCCTCTCAAAGTTAGGAAAAAGTCCCCCAGTATAACGCTTCATAACGGCTTTATAATTGGCCATCTCGAGGATCCACACGGGCGTGTGGATGAGCCACACGGCCGTGTGGAAATTCCACACGTCCATGTGGAATTTCAGCCATGTGGAAACTTGCTTATTGGTCCCCGATTTCGCCCGTTTCTTCTCCTGAGGTCACACGGACGGACACACGCCCATGTGAAAGGTCATGTGGCATTTCTTGATGATGAAAAACCCTTGGAGAGCTTTTGAAATCTTTGAACAAATCCGAACAAGCGAGCATGACTGCCTTCGTGTCCTTCTACAAGAATTGTCTTGAAGCCTTTAGAAGTTGGCACATACCCCCTCGTTTGAACCCGATTTGTGTCTTGAACTTTGTATTTGCACAAAAGAGCTCCACATGGCACCATTATGACCTAATCTTGCTTTTCTTCGCATAAACCTTCTTCACAACCCTAATTGCACGAAAGAACACAAAAACACACGAAATGAGAAATATAACCTGAAAAATGTGATGCTCATGCAGGGAAAAACATCTCAAATAATATGTACATGCAAGCACTTATCAAACTCCCCCACACTTAAGCCTTTGCTTGTCCTCAAGCAAAATTTATACAATAAAATCCACAAGTAGAGTGATAGAAGTGCTTAGCCTTAAGTTCACCAAAAAGTATGTAAGGAGAGCATTCTTAAACAAAGGAACAATTAGCAACATAGAAAGATAAAAACCAATGCTCTAGCAAAAACACGAAGCACAAAGAAAATAGAATCTGACTGCGTGTGTGTGTGTATGCTTACTCATGCCAACCCTAAGTTTACTCTTAAAAGTTCTTATTGAAAAGGACTTATTTAAGGACAAAAAATAGGTAGTAGCTGCACACAACCTCGAAGGTAGCCATTTCCCAAGATGCCTCCTGGGCGGCTTTCACGCTTTGAGGTGGTAGCTCTTTCCACCTGGGAGTGTTAGCTTTCACACAGCCTATTAGATAGCTCTTTCTCTCCTTAGGGCATAGCTAGTATCCGACTTATGAGAGTAGCTGCATACAACATAGGTGGTAGCTCTTTCCACTCCGAAAACAAGTAAACAAATAAAGGCATTCTTCCCTTTTTTTTTTTTCAAAATAAAGAAAACTAAGGTCCTTTCGGCACTGAACTAGAGTTATCAGGGTTAACAGAGCAAGAAAGGTGTAAGCAATGCAATCAGACAAAAAATTTCTATGTTTTTCGAGTAAACTAGAGCATGAGTACAAACGATGTTTAAAATTCTCCTAAATTCAAGACTGCAATCCTTGTCTTTTAAGGTGAACTATCATTGGCTAGATGAGCATATGAGTGATGAGCATACATACATAGAGAACGTGTGCAACGTGAACTCCTCCCTACACTTAAGATGTACAATGCCCTCATTGTACTCATGCAAGCATACAAAACAGAATATAAATAAAACATGAGGGCGTGGGGATTAAAAACGACACTCCCCTTGGCTCCGAATGTAGAATTTGAGTGGAGCTGCAAACGGGGGAAGTGAAGCTGCGACGGGTTGTGAAGCTCACACGACCATGTGGAAAATCCTCATGGCCGTGCCTATGACTATTCCTCAATACAGGACTGACATGACCATCTGCACATCACAAAAGGGGTTCAGTAAAGCTCAACACAAAAGATAAACAACGAGAGTTTATAAGCATGACGTACACGCTTAAACTCGAAACAAACAAACTACAACTGAAAACAGTAAGATAGAGCTCAGAAGGTAAACCCTTTCTGAGTAACAGAGAAAAAGCGACAAGAAAATAAACTAGTACAAGAAAAAGAAACAACTAAAAAAAAGACGCCTCAAGCGTCATCATCTGCTGGTGCTGCTGGTGATGCGGGTGATTCACGTGGTGCTCGGGGTGCGCGAGACATGGTGGAGTCGGTGTCTCTCGCCATCATCTCGTCCGCCAACTCTTCCACTTGTTCATGGTCAATCGCGGCCAACGCTTGCGAGTCAAGGGTCCGTATCTTGCCGAACTTGAGCCTTGAGAGGTGCTCAAGTTCGATTTGAAGTTTGGTTACGGGGAACTTCAACGGCTTAGGCGAGGGCTCACGAGGCCCACAAGGACGCTTATGTGCACATTTTCTTGTCCTTGGAGGGTTTTCTGCGCAAAAGAGAGGCAAACGGGTCATTTCAGGGTAAAAAACTAAGTGCCAGGGATCCACACGGGCGTGTGGAATTTCCACACGGCCGTGTGGACCCTCTGGATGAGAAAACCTCCCTTTTATGATCCACACGGCCGTGTGGAATATCCACATGGCCGTGTGGATCTTCGGCCATGGCTATACGGCCATGGTTGATCCACTTTGACGCGTGCAAAGTTGCCATACTTCCACCATTGGTGTTTATAGCATAAAGGCAAGTATTTCCCATGAAAATAGCATGCTAAAACACAAGAATCATCACCCAAATCCAAGAAAGAAAATTCATGGCAAGAAGAGAGAAAAGAGGGCTTACCAGATGATGGTCCATAGCATGATAAAACTCCGATTAAAACACCCAAATCCTATAAATAAGCGAGCAAATGGAAGAAGAAGATGTATGGTCGCGATCCTTGATGTGGAGGCGTTTGAATGTGGATTGCTTAAGTTTGAAAGAAGCCCTTCTTCTTTCATTTCATCTTTAAAAATCATGGGATCCAACCTTGATGGTAAGATAAAATTAATCTAATTTTACACTATTGCGGATAAATTTTATATTTAAAAAATAGCTAGAATTGTTTGTAATATTATTGTTTAAATAAAATAATATATGAAAATTTTAAATATATATTTTTGTAAAAAAAATATGAATTAGGGGCCCCCAGAGATCTGAGTACCTAAACATTTTGCTTTGGTGATTTTTGCCAAAAAGCCGTATGACAATAAATCAAATGGTTATTGGGATATGAAAGTCCTTTTCCTGTTTATATTTAATTATTTGAGTTTTTATTTATTTTTTGTTTATATTTGATCTTAGGAATAGAGGAAATATTTGTTTATATATATCTTTATTGAAAGTCCACACACATGTGACATATCCCATAAAAAGTTTTTGTTTCATGTACTAAACTATCCCAAGTTGTACATCTTGTTTGTTTGAATTATTTGCATTTGAAGTTTTAACTATTTATAAAATAAATTTATAATTCAGGCCATGTTTGATTACAAAATAAAAAATATTACATAAATATTCCACACACTTTACAATTAAAACAATTACACACTTCAAAATAAAAAAAATATTCCACTCCTAGTGAAATATTTTTTTATGCCATAATTATCATATTATGGCATAATTTTGTAGTGTAAATTAGATACCCAAATAACTATTATGGCATAATTATGTGAAAATATTATGTTATGCCATAATGTACGGATTATGACATAATATTGGATTATCCAAACGGGGCCTTAGACTATAGTTATTATTATATTAATGTTGCTGATAAAAATATTTCAGAGAATACAAATTTGATTCAATAGTTTTTTTCATGACCAATTTAAATGATGGGAAAATTGCTTATATAATAGCAATAATAACAAGAAGCCATTAGTCGCCAAGGGTTTTTTTGGTCCGGTGACATCAACCCGGTAGAATACCATAATTGGTCCCTTTATTTGTTACAATCTGCCTTTTTAGTCCTTTTACTTTAATTTGGCCCCGATTAGTTCCTCTACTGTCAATTTGAGGCAAATCAAGTCCAACAGCTGACCGACGTTAGTTTATCCGTCTGAGTTTGCTAATGTGGTTTTATAATGGAGGGACTAATCGGGGCCAAATTAAAGTAAATGGACTAAAAGGGCATATGTGACAAATAAAGGGACCACTTAAGGTAGATTGTGACACGTAAAGGGACCAATTAGGGTATTCTACTAATCCATTATAAAGCCACATCAGCAAACTCAGACGGACGGCCTAACGTCGGTCAGCTGTTGGACTTGATTTGCCTCAAATTGACAGCAGAGGGACTAATCGAGGCCAAATTAAAGTAAATGGACTAAAAGGGCAGATTGTGACAAATAAAGGGACCAATTAGGTATTCTACCACATCAACCCTAAAGCAAAAGGAACCCAAATTCAAAACCCGCTAGACATAATGATGATAGCTGATATCTGATTATGGGTGCAGGATTACACTGATTATACATGACCTTAGATATTTGTCTGAAAAAAATATTAGTATTTTAATTAAGATTTATGTTTATGGTGTTTTGCAAAAGTTTAATTGTTGGTTGTCAATTACGAAATACTCCTCGGGTGACTCTTCTCCTTTTTAAATCTAGGTTTAGTATTAGCCATGATAGAGTTAGAAAATTGCTTATATTCCTTTTAGAAATGGATAATTGCGGATATCCCCTCATAAAAACCATATTTGCATATGATTAAAATCGGTTTACAAAATTTATAAAAAAATATAAACTAAAATTTATTTTTTTTCTCCTTGTTTTTGGTCTTCCAAAATGAATGACAAAAAATAAAAAGTTAGTTGAGTTTTTTAAACAAAAAAATTTTGATTGACTTTTTATTCGAAGTGTATATAAGCAACCACAAATGATTTGTAAGGGTATACAAGTAAATATAATTTTTATAAAGATGTGTAAACAACTATATATATATTGTTAGGGGTTTTCCCCTATATGTCCCCTGTAAAAATAGAAAATTACTCATTTGCCCTTATAAAAATATATTTACTTATATACCCTCACAAATCATTGCCTATTTTAAAAGGAATAATTGTTGACATATCCAATCTTGTCTATTTGTATCATGTATGTTGATGTTTTGCAAATGAAAGACAAGAGGTGATGGACCAGCAACCACAAGCCCTTTAGATTTTAATTTAATCAATTATCAAATTTAAATTTATATTTCAAAATTCATTATAATATACACCCTTTTTTTGTTATTCAATTTATCATCAACAAAACATCATTCAATTAGCTTGATTTCATATACAATTTCATGTGTCAATTCATATACAATTAGGAATGGAAAATTCATGTTCAAATTATTTATTTATTTATTTATTTATTTTTTGATAAAATACCTCACGGTATAGAGTGATGTAGAGTTAATAATAATATCTCAACACATTTGGTCTCATATTGTTCGAGTTTGTACTGAGCAGACAATGAGCCATGTATTTTTAAAAAATCGGAGATTCTCTAACGAACTCAGAATTAGTTTCACATCGGATAATTAAAAAAAAATGATCTTGTGAATATAATAAGTGGTGGGTAACCCTTTTTATTAGGGTGGCATTTTGGAGTGCAGATCCCCTCTTGTGTGCAACATTGGTGTTTTCGTTGAGAGTTTGGTGTAGAGTTAGAGGTTGGGGCCCTGGGCGAGACTAACTGGCCTTGTGGATAACGGCATGGCTGGGATTATATATTAAATAGAGACCTTTTTTTTTTTTTTTTTTTTTTTTTTGGAGAGTGGATCCACCCTTGTGTGCAAAGACCCATGCTAAATTAACAATAAAGTAAATTGGATGATTTTAATATAATACATCTAAATAATTAAGGTAAAAGTGATTTAACATTAATTTATTATATTACTCCCAATTTCTGAATTCCTATAATGAATCCTCATATGTATTTTTTTTTTTCCCAAAAAGAAAATATATTTTACCAACCACAAAATCAATAATTAGATTGAGAATTTCAATATATATATATTCCAAAAAAATACATTTGCTTATATATTTCAATAAAATGATTTATTTACTCATACTCTTATCATTAAAACTCAACCTATATATTTTTTTTATAAAAAATACAGTTTAATTTTTCATTTTTTTATTTTTATTTTCTTTTATCGACATGAATGAAGAAAAGAAAGGTTGTGATAGTTTATTTATTTTTTAATTAAAGTTAATTTTGATCGGAGGAGTATATAAGCAAATATAGTTTTTATAAAAGAACATTTGTAACTTTCTCTCTATCCTTTTTTATTTTTTTTTTCTTAAGCGCAAGCAAACACCCAAATATAAAAAATATAAATATGTATATAATGAGAGGCCAAGAAAAAGGCTCATATAATTACTTGCAAAAGTAATGGTGAGAGTTCACATTGATTTTTTTTTAAGTACCAAAAAAAAAAAAAAAATTGAAAGAAATTTGGTTCTATTATCATCAAGCACATGGATGGTTGGTGAAAGCACATGCAAAAGCCACACCCCAAAAAAAATACATCCAAAAATGAGAAGAAGATGTTTCTAAATATATATAGGTTTTAAATCTACGCAAGTCCTATGTCCCCAGAAAATATATTATATATATTTTCCGTGTTTTGACATTGTAAAAAGTGTTAAGTTATATTGAATACTGTTTGATACTGTACATAATGGACATTAGTTTTTGAATGTAAACCTAATGGCATATTGGTTAATTTAGCAAGTTTATATAGGTTTTATTTGTAATTAACATGATAATTAACATCATATTGAGGAGAAAATGTATTACAAATCTAAATCCTAGGTCAACAGTTGATACTAGCATGTGGTATTGTACTAGTGATGGAATATATTATGGTAATTGATAGCCAATCTCACATGAATTAATTTGGTCAAAATTTGACTCACCTTAGTCCAACCTGCCTAACTTTGAATTTACTAGAACATGGTTTTTTAATGTTTATTTTCTGTGTGTGTGGGTGATGAAGAGAAAGAATGGACATTTGAAAACTTATAATGGGATGTTATAAAATATATAATAATGGATGCACTGTATCAAAACCGCCACTGTAGCAACACTGGTACTCCGCTGGTACTGCAGCAGCCGCCCACGAGGATACTGCAGCAGCCACCGGTACTGTAGCAGCCGCCAAACTTTCACTATTCCACCTACCAAAATGTTCTGGACCGTCAGATTGAATCAATCCTGACCGTCCATCCATTTCTTGAAATACTATAAATACCCTCTTATTCTTGTATTATGAAGAGATAGAGAAGAAGGAATAAGAAATTGAGGAGGCTGAAGTGTGGGTATTCAGATATCTCTTTCTCTCTCTTTATCTTATTTTATGGAAATATATATATATATTTTTATATTGAAGATGAATTATTAGTTGCTTTTACAATACGTTATCAGCACGAATATGCTCCTAATCTTGTTTTGCATTATCATTTCACTTTAATGTAGTTTAACAACTTTTATGTTTTATAATTTTCGTCTAATTTATTGTTATATTTGTTTCAATATAGTGTTTGATTTGTAATGGCAAATATTGCAAGAAAAGAATTCAAGCCTCTTCATATTGCCGGAAGCAATTATATATCATGGAGCCTCGATGCTAAGTTACACTTGAAGGCAAAGAACCTGAGCAAAACAATTGAGGCTGATAATGATGAGCCCAATGATAGTAAGGCAAAAGCCTTGATATTCATAAGGCACCACTGCTATAATTATCATGATGCCTTATGAATATCAAGGCTTTTGCCTTACTATCATTGGGCTCATCATTATCAGCCTCAATTGTTTTGCTCAGGTTCCTTGCCTTCAAGTGTAACTTAGCATCGAGGCTCCATGATATATAATTGCTTCCGGCAATATGAAGAGGCTCGAATTCTTTTTATGCAATATTTGTCATTACAAATCAAACACTATATTGAAACAGATATAACAACAAATTAGACGAAAATTATAAAACATAAAAGTTGTTAAAACTACATTAAAGTGAAATGATAATGCAAAACAAGATTAGGAGCAGATTCGTGTTGATAACGTATTGTAAAAGCAACTAATAATTCATCTTCAATATAAAAATATATATATATTTCCATAAAATAGGATAAAGAGAGAGAAAGAGATATCTGAATACCCACACTTCAGCCTCCTCAATTTCTTATTCCTTCTTCTCTATCTCTTCATAATACAAGAATAAATGGGTATTTATAGTATTTCAAGAAATGGATGGACGGTCGGGATTGATTCAATCCGACGGTCCAGAACATTTTGGTAGGTGGAATAGTAAAAGTTTGGCGTCTGCTACAGTACCAGTTTTGCTACAGTGAGCATCCATTATTATATATTTTATAACACAAATTACTACAAAAAACAAAGAATATTCTTCTGATAGTAATGAATTTGGGTTTTACTAAACAGTGATAAAATATGTGTTAAGTAATAATTGAGAAAAGAAAAACCTCAAAATTTTAACTCTCCCTTTGTCCATTCACATTGCCACACAGATTTAAATTTAATTATTATATATTTCTATTAGGTCTTTTATTCAAGTGACAATATAGTTAATCCATGTTCACATTTTAGTTAGTATTTATATCCCCACCATACTTCTATATATATATATATATATATATATATATATATATAACTTGATCATTATGCAATACATTATTCTTTTGGCACCCATGATTCCATGAAGGACTAAATTTGGGCTTTACTTTACAAAACTGATAAACGGAAATGCAAGCATTTAAAGTTCAGAGAATATTTTTTGAAGTGAGGCTTGTTTCAAGATTATAAGCAGCATAGTAAAATGAGGAAAACATAAACTTAAAATTTCCTTTTATCTTTTTTTCTTCAATCTAAAATCAATTCTAAAAGCAAATCTTTTTACTGGTGAATTTAATTAGTTACCCAATAAACTAACGTGACAAATCGAATGGTTCAGCATGAGAAACATGTCATTCTTGTCTAGATCGGACTTTAGATATGTTTTTTGCAAACAAATCAAACAAACTAGACATATTATTTGGTATGATTCAACCCAAAAACTTAAAGCTGATAAAATTAGAAACCTAAGTTTATACATTCAAGTACATATTTTTCAAATTAACCGGTGTGAGACTATCGGTTACTTTAATAGATCCAAACGAGAGGTCAATAGATCAATGAGTTAGACACACCTAAATTGCAGTCTATTGGACAGGTCTAGACAAGAATAACTCATCAGCAATTGTCCACAATAATTTTGTAAAACATTAAGGTAATGAGTGAAGATTCAGAGGCAGCGAAGTTACCTACAAAAGAGAACTTCATAGTTGCGAAAGGTTCAGATTTCACAAGAATGTATCCCTAAGTAGCTAAAGATTTCGCCAATTTCTCTTGAAACTGAGACTTTGGCTGCAAAAGATCAAGCACTTAACACAGAAAAAATACGGCTTCGAAGCAGTCAGAACTGACTGGGAGTGCGAGCCTGCAGTCTCTTCCTTTCGAAGTCAAGCTACAAGCAAAACCAAAATGTTTAGAGATCATGAAGAGTGATTGAGGAGCAGAAGAACACAAGAAATTTGTGGATGAAATTAATGCAGCAACTGTTTACCACTTTCTTGACGCGATCATTGGCGGCAGGCGTGCCACCGCTGACGTTTTCAGGTTGATATGGACTGTGTACTCGAACTTCATTCATCACGACTATCACAGTTTTGTCCCATCGGACTGGAAGTCTGAGCATGGAAAGGAACAAAAACAATCAACAGATGTTGCATGCGCATGGAGCAAGATATAATTCTAGTTATACAAATTTCTATCAAATAAGGCATGCACATGATATACATCTCAAAATGAATGTTTTTGCAGTAAAACATCTATATTAATTGGAAACAGGTCACAAGAACAACTTCACGAGTTTCAAGAAAGCATAAGAATATCTCCATAACTTGAAAAAAATGATGATGTGCTTTATTGACCTAAGACAAAAACAAGGCTCCTACTGTGTAAGGTCTGGGAAGAGGTTAACATATGCAACATTACAAGTTTCATCATTTCAGCTACACTTATTTTACCAAGAACCTACCTTTTAACACAGAAATATACAACTACAGTTTTTATCGAAATATAGCAGTCAAAATACAGCATTAAATTTAGATAGCAAAAACAAACGGGGAAAAACAGACTGAGAAGAAGCACTGAACCTTATGTCTCACTCTGATCTTACACTAATGGTAAACTGTAACAAATTAAAGATAAAACAACAAATTTAAAAGTTTCAGAAATATTCTGAAGCCAAACTAGAAGAAACTTTGAATAGAAAACTCTAAATCAACAAATAAAAGGCATTCATAACCATGTTCAGATATGGAAACCATCCCAGACAAAGCTGAGGAACAGGACCACTAGAATGCTTCCATTTAATTCAGTTTCTACTTTCAATAGCTAGTCTTTTTCCATTGGTTTTTGTATGTGCCTCATAACTCACCCTGAATTTCCACAATTTTCCATGACACGGTTCAATTCCTATTTCAGTCTTGATAACCACAAGTTTTTTGAAAGAAGAAATAAGGCCAGGCTAATTGGACCACCATACTAAAAATATAAAGCTACAAAACTTTCCAAATACATACAAGAATCCAACAGTAGGAGAAGACCAGAAGAGAAGAAAAAACAAAAACTGAATGATCAAATGACTCATCCAAACCCTGACAATTTAACCAACTAATAAAATTTAAAACCCAAGTGAAGCATGATAATAGAACTCCAAAAATTTCTGCTATACAGTTTAGCAAGTGCTGTAATTTGATTCCCCCATTTTGGGCTCCATTAATTGTTTATCTCTTGACGAGAAAAGCGTTCTCTGGTCACCTACCATGAAAACTACAAGAGAACTTCCACTCGGTGGTGAAACGGTAGCACATTCTCCTATAATGCATAACCATATGCTACAGTATATGTTAAAACTTGATAATACTTGGCCCATGCACATTAAACTTTTTACAAAACATTTAATATTCACACTTTATTTTCTAAGAAAAGATATTTTAAAATTGTCATAAATAACATGGTTCAATCATCTTTCCTGGGGGCCGAGTGATGGCATGATCAATTCTATAGAGTTAAAACCATAGAGTACATAATACAAAATTGAACCCATTGTCACATATGTGATGATAAAATTGCCTATGAAATGATTTTTTCCCCAAATTATTAAAAAAAAAAGAAAAAATTAATTTCGCATTGGTGGTGCCATAACCTGGCACAATGATTAAAAAACAACCTCTACTATTTATCCTTGAGAAGAAAAAAAAATTTTAACAAAATTTTGAGAAAAATATACTATGCCCAAACTAACAAAGTGAGATTCTTCTCATCCTTTCACACATTCCAATATAATGAAGGGATTATCTTCTATAATAATCAATAAAGTGATGATGTTTTTATTAAATCTGTCTATCCTAGAAGATTTACTTATTCCACCTTATCCTTTTAAACTTTATACATCTTTTTTTTTTAATCTTTTTCTTTATCTTTTTAAATCTTGATTTTCCCTCATCTTTCTCATCTAAACACAACATGTTCTACTATAATGCTCCCTATTCCACTAATAATGCAATTCATGCATCCATGTATCTAATTTTCACTAAATTCAGTTGTATACTCTTAGATATTTTGGATACTCAAGGCTCATGTCCTAGTAAAAAACCCTAATACGTTTTCAACTTTACCAAAGAGATAATGTACATCGAATCTATTCATGGCTAAGTAAGCATAAAGAAATAGCTCCAAAAGTATAGATTATAATCAACTTAAAACTAGTTTCCTCTCCTTTCATGTCCAGCAACTGGTTCATTTATGCATCCATCAAATAAAGTACAGTCCCAGTGCGGATTAAGATAATACTCAGTTTTAGAACCAGTGATTTTTGTTTTTTAAATAATATCATTAGTTATATGGGTCAGTATCAAGAATGTCAGAAGATTATCCATGCTGGCTTTTACCTGGCTTTCCCATACTCCCAACTCTAGGTAGCACACAGACTTGTCAGTACCATCGAATCTTCCTTACAAAATTGCTGAGCACAGTAATTGTTCATGTCATTGTCTTTCATATGGTTTTCGAGATCGTTAGAAAGAAGTAACTATCTTTCAGAAACAGACGCTCAACATTGTATTCATTTCTTGTAGCTCAGTTGCCGCACCCTGTTGATTTTTACAGCTAAACTACAGCCAACCAGCCTATTGGACCTCAATGTGTGGGCAACAATTCATTGGCATCTCCTTCAACAAGTAGATGGGACAGTGCTAGTTTTGACTGGCTTGTTTTTTCATCACACATGTAGCACTAATACTTACAAGACTATTAATGAGATCCTAGACTTTGAGCACCCTTCTTTGGGAATCCTAAGAAATAAGGAGAGCACCACTAAGATCGTTCCTAAATTCTACATCCCATTGAGAAAAAGTGGCTTTGGCTATGTAAATTTAAGGTATATACCACCAACATACTTTGAAATCATAAGGGACAAGAATCTAAACAGGTCTAAGTTATTCTAGGAGTGGAAATCATAGCTTCCTACAATTCCCATGGTTTATCAAATGTTGACACATTTGAATGACACCTTCCGGGTAGGTTTTTTCCATAGAATTTGGTTGTGTACTTACTAGGCCCAGCCTACGTAAGGAATTATATATTTTGGCATGTCTTATAACAGGACTCATGATTTTGTCATATAAAAAGTGCTTCACATATTTTTCAAATACAAACTATACATATATCCACATGCTTATTTTCCTTATTCAATGTGGGACTATTTAGTTTATCCTCTAGACAAGACAACCAACACAAAATGTCAGTATTACTTTGGTATTCCCCTAATGAATCACACCCATCCTCTTTATGAGCCAACCTTGGGATAAAAAGTCATTTCCTTGTACAAATACCCCAGTAATTCTTTCTCAAAAATTCTCCAATTCATCATAGAAGTTCATCTCATGAGTATTTCAAGAAACTGACAAGATCTCTTCGATCCTAGAGAATGATATCAGCAAATGGCACTAAATGTGAACTGGAAACCAAGGATCTGAATAGGGAGCAGTAAAAAATTGACGACTATGGAATCCTTAGCACCGTTGTAGCTTAGACTGAAAAGTAGGATTGGGTAGATGACCTTAGAATATGTTTCCACTAAACCCATTGTTATTTCCACTATAGGTAGATTTAGAATATAAGATTGCATCTAAGATAAAAGCTAACAAGAGCTGTATTAAGCCCATTCAATGCTAGTAATATTTTAGAACTCAAAGTACACCTACTTTAACCAACCTTTCAGTCAAGTGATTCGCTCAACAATCTTAATGTTTTTTTTTTTAAGATTTTTTTCCCTCAGTCAACAAATTGTTCTCTCATTATTGTATATCTGCCTTAAGAGAAGTTTCAAGCTCAATACACCTTACAAGCAATAGTGAACATCAAGTGCTATGAGACACTAGTATAAACCAAACCATGTTAGTAGGAAAAAAGCATATATAAACGATCATTGCATCCTTCACAGTAAGTATCATCCAAATCAGAATCACTTTGTTTTTAATTCAAAACATTCTCCTTTTTCTGTAATCTGAAGAGACTTACGTTTTGGATAATGCATCGAAAATGCTCTGAGCTTCAGTGGTAACTCCAACACCAATTCGCTCAGCTTCGATTTCTGCTTGTCTGCAACCATCACATAAACCATTCTCACAATTCAAACAATCATATTGAACATCAAAACAAAACAAAACAAAAAACAAAAACATATGAAAATCATGCAAAAATTATTGGTGGAAACTTCACATCATAAGCGAAATCTCTCGACTAGTAGTTAAAAAAACAAAAAAGAAACCAAAAACAAGGCAAACCTCAAAGCAGCATCCTCCCTCGCCTGCAAGCTGCCGAGATCGAGCAAACACTTCTTAGGATCAAGAGGATCATCCCCGCGGCCCAGGAACGTGAAGTCCTTGATAAAGTTGGCCTTCAGAAGCCGAAGGTTCCGGCGAGAACCAGCCTTAGAAGTGCCCTCTTGTGCGAATACAACACTGAATCAAGGAAAACAAAGAGAAATCCGAAGAACAACATCCATAGAGAAGATTGGAAGGATATGAATGACGAGAAAATTGGACGGGCGATCGAAAGTGATGATCTGGCCCTCGATCTCGTCCCCAAGTGTCGTCCTGATCGCAAGGATGCATCCCACCGCCAGCTCCTCGCCGTTGCTCCCCTCCATGGCCGAGCTCGCGCTCTCTCTCTCTCTCTCTCTCTCTCTCTCTGTGTTTCCCGGAAAACACTAAGAAGAGAAATTAAGAATAAAAACAGGGTAGAATTGCAAATAGTGTCCTTTTTTGGTATGTTCAGTAAACCCCCCGAATTATTTTTAATTGCAGAAAATTCGATAAATGTTTACTTTTTATAAAAAGATGAGAAATTTGATTGCACACCCATGTAAAAGTGGGTAATTCTTGACATCCCCTCATATATGAAGCATATTCATTTATATACTCTCTATATTTAAACTCAATTTAAGAAAAATAGTTTTAGAATTTACAGTAGTTTATTTTTGTTGGGTCCAGCCATTTGGTCGGTTGGAATAAAGCTGGGCTCGAGCCCAAGTCATATTGAAAAAAAAAAAAAACTATGCCAATGGAGAAAGTGAGAGAGGTGCATGAGGGAAAGAAGTGAGGAAGCCAAAAGAAGGAGAAAGAAAAGGCTGAGCTAGGGCAAGACGATCGGATTGCGATTCGACGCCGGATCTCACTCAAATTCGGGGTGAAGAATCCTTGCAAGAAGCTCTTCCTATTGATTAGGTTTGATATTTCCTTTGATTCTTATTTGGTGTATTATCCATCCATGATGATGATGATATCCTTGATGAATGTTGATGCCATTGGGCATGTGTGCCTCTAGTTTAGTCTTTGTAATCCTTCATTCACATAGTGAAAAACGATTTAAAGTGGCTCTAAGGAGTCCCGTGGTTTTTCCATCAATTTGAAGGGTTTTCCATGCTAAATCGTGTGTCTTGCTTGTGGGTTTTTGACGATTTTATTGTGTCGATTAGATCCCAAAAGGTTGTACTCAAAAGGGGGGAGGTTTTGAGCTTCAAAATTCAGAAAACAAGCTCAACACGCCCGTGCTTAATTCAGCACGCCCGTGCTCAGGGCAGTGAGACCGTGTTGCAAGCCGTGCAGATTGCACAGCGCTGCAGTACTTTGCTACGGTACGGTTCTATAGAAATCCTGCTATAGTAGCAGACGAACCCAACAAAGTAGCACGCCTGTGCTTCAAGCCGTGCAGATTGCAGGTTTTGTAATATTTGGTGCTACAGTTCGGGGGAATTTATCTTTTGGTCCACGGTTCCTCCCCAACAATTTTGACTATGAACTAAACATATTTACTTATATTAATTTTTTTAATCACTCATATTTATTCAAACGAATATATATAGCTCAGTTACACTGTTCCTTTGATTCAAAGGGGTCTTATAATTTTAAATCAGAAATTAAAAAAATGATACAAATTATTTTCAAAAGAGAATGATATAGGAGCAACAAATTTTTAATAAAATTTTTGGTTTCTTTATGATAAAGAGATATCCAAAGAAAATATGATTTGTAATAAGATTATATTAACAATTAACCTTGTTTTCTTAAATTATGCAAGGAAAAATAAATCAAGGTGGTTTCCTTCTAAAACCAGTGGATTTATAAATGGCTTTTGAAAAAAAAACGTTTACAGGAGTGTTTGTGCAAAGTGAAGACAATAAAAAATAAAACGTATTGTAAGGGGTTGATGTGTCAAATAAATCCCAGTAAAAAAGTAAAACTAATAAATAAATAAATAATAAATGTTGGTTTGGTTGGCACGTGCGAGGCACGTGGGGGTCTCCCTATCGAGGACGCCTCTTCGCACCTCTTCTTTGTCGTCTCGCGTGGTCTCCCAATTCATCTTCATTTTCTAATCTCATCAGATCGCGCAAACCCCGTCCCCAATCTCAGTCCGAATCCCGTTGATTTTTCTCTCGATTAGGGATTACGATCGCCGAAGGCCGAGGATTCGTCCCCAATCGCATGCGAATCCACCTTCGAATCTAGGGTTTTTGAGGTATTTATGGCCGGCTGGAGGCGTCGATGGGGGAGGCTTGGGGGTTTGAGGTGGATCTAGGGTTTGGGGGAGTGAGAGGCGTGGGATTGATGGTTCGCGAGGCGGGAGGGATCGGGGCTGGAGAGGTTGGGGAAGATGCAAGGCTATGCATGGGCGGGAAGGTGAGGAGAGGAAGCGGCGGCAGGTACGGCACATGTTGCAGGTCCCCTCTGGCGCGGGCGCAGTAACAGCGGCGGCGACGGTCAATTCGAAGCAGAATTCCGGCGATTCCTTTGTAAAGGTGCGTCTTTTGTTTTTATTTTCGTCGTTGCTTGTTTTTGATCTTTTAGGTCAGGGTTTAGTGCTTTGCTTGTGATTGATCTGTTTCTTGGTTCGAATGTTTGGTTTTGATTGAAAATGATGATTTATGTCAGAATTGGATGCGTTTGATTCTTTTTATGAGCTCTCTTTTGTGATGTTGGATTTACAAGTTCTTTTTTTCTTTTTTCCGGTCTTCATTCATGCCTATCTCGGATTGGCTCTTCCTATGTTGTTTTTTGGACTGGATTTTCTGCCATAGATGAATCCTTCGGCCTTGAAAATTAGAATTATTGGGTGCTGAAGGAGGTGCTCCATATCTTGTGAGTTTTTTTTATATCGCCCTTTAGATTAATCATGTTATGGTCTTAAACTGCAAAGGCTGCTCTTGCTCAACTTTTGACTCTGGGCATCAGCTTGTAGGCAGATTGAAGCAAGGGCATTCATTTGAAGGAGATGGCCAAGTTCTACGGTTCTGAACACGAATTGGTTAATTAAGGCTGTCATAGTCTGATTATAATTGCTTCTGCGAATGAGCAATGTAAAGATTTACTGTTTAAAGCATGCTTGGTCACTGTTTTGACGCAATTTCATGCTGTATTGTGTATAACAACACCCACTAAGTTGTTGAAGATTTTCTTAACGTGCTAAATGTTTGATATAGCTTGTTACATGAACCATTTTGCCAGTGGATAAATTTAATGCAAGTAACATTTGTTACTTGACACTTTTGACATTGCTTTATGTTATCAAGCTGGCGATTTGGATGTGCTAATATTACTGCAACATAAGATGTAAGGTACTGCTCATGCCATGACCCACACTATTGGTGTAATCATGGCCTATTTTGGGGAAAAAATGTACTCATAAGAAGGATGAAATGTTGCTTATTAGTTGAGCGATATGTTTTTTTTTTTAATTCAAAGTTATTTTCCTGAGATTGATACAAACAATTTTTACACTAATAGGTTGTTTGATAAGTTCTACGTCTGGTTATATGTTATAATTTATTTGGAAAAGAAAATAAAATGGTATGCATGGACAAAAAAGAACGATAAGAAATGCTAGTTCAACTTTGAAAATAGTCTTTTTAATATCTCTGCATTCTCAACTGGCAAGGTGGTGATTTTTGGATTGATTTGAAGTGTCAGTTGGCCAAGGAAAAATTTTTGGTAAATGGTGATAGTTCATATTTCTTGCTAATTTTTCATCAAGAGAATCAAATTGGCATTGCTTGATCGATTGGTCAGCTATTTTAGCTGGTATCTTTTATTGCATTTCTTTGAATGGACTTTACATCAATGTTAGTTTAATTGTTAGAAGGGCGTAAGGTCCATCATAATTGACTTAATGCCTGCCAGCACAAGGGGTAACTACTTCTTGATTGTCAGATAAACATCTCATTTAGAGTGAAATGTGTGTGTGTGTGTGTGTGTGTGTGTTTCCCCCTTTTCTCGGTTGTTGCCCTTTGGGAATCTGAACTGTCTCCAGGTCTAATTGTGGCAGAATTGATTTCTGTTGGATTAATACTGTGAATGATTGGTTGGTTGAGGATTACATAAACAACCTAAACGTTTTTTAAGATCCTTTGGCCCGGAGAAGATTGACATTTCTGAAGTTGGTATTAAATTTTCCGACCATATTGGTGGTCATGGAAATGTGAATATATATTATTTGATGATATATTCTCAAGTGAAGGTTTTATTGGCATCATTTTTTTGGTAAAATTCAAACAAATTTATCAGTATGTGGGGTTTTTTTTTAAACTTGTTGCGCTCTTTATTCTGCCCAGTAACGCAATTGATCTTCCTTTGGGTTTTTTGAGTTGAAATCTTTTAATTCTATGCTAATGTCCATTGTCTTGTTTTCATGATATGTGGCATTTCTCTTTTTCCTCAATTTTTTTAGTTCATTGCACAGTTGACCTTGGATTGTTGTAATTGTTTTTTTTTTGGTTGTCTTGCAGGACGGACGGAAGATTCAAATTGGTGACTGTGCACTTTTTCAGGCTGGGAATGCCCCACCTTTTATTGGGCTAATACGTTGGCTCAACACAGGCAGTGGGGATTATCTCAAGTTGGGTGTAAATTGGCTATACCGACCTGCAGACATAAAGCTATCTAAAGGGGCACAACTTGAAGCAGCTCCAAACGAGGTCTTCTACTCATTCCATCGGGATGAGATACTGGCTGCCTCATTACTTCATCCATGTAAAGTTGCATTTCTTCGTAAAGGTGTTGAGCTTCCAACAGGGATTTCCTCATTTGTGTGCAGAAGAGTATATGATATTGCGAACAAGTGTTTATGGTGGTTGACAGATCAGGATTACATTAATGTAAGTCAAACATTTGTACATGAAATGATGAGCAAATCTATATAATTGCATGATTGTCCTTTGACCTTTATTTTCTTCTATTCCTTTGGTTAGGAGCGGCAGGAAGAAGTTGATCAACTATTAGACAAAACACAGTTAGAAATGCATGCACCGCAGTCTGGGGGGCGTTCACCAAAACCATCAAATGGTTCATCATCAGCACAGCAGCTGAAAACTGTTTCAGAAGGCGCACAGAACAGTGGTACCTCCTTCCCTCAGCAGGTTAAGGTTAAGAAAAGGGAGAGGAGTGAAACAGAGCAAATAAAGCGTGAGCGTTCTTTGAAAGTAGAAGATGGCGATTCTGTTTCTTCTAAGCTTGATAGTGTGATAAGGGGTGAAATTGCAAAAATAACAGAAAAAGGTGGTCTTATGAGTATTGAAGCTGTTGAGAAACTGGTGCATCTTATGCAACTTGATAGAGCTGAGAGAAAATTAGACCTGGGGGGGCGTGGCTTACTTGCTGATGTAATTTCAGCTACAGATAGATATGATTGCCTCACCAGGTTTGTGCAGCTTCGAGGTGTGTCTGTATTAGATGAATGGCTCCAGGAGGCACACAGAGGAAAAGCTGGTGATGGCAGTAGTCCCAAGGAAAGTGATAGACCGGTTGAGGAACTTCTCTTGGCATTGCTTCGTGCTCTTGATAAGTTGCCTGTGAATCTTAATGCTCTACAGACGTGTAATGTTGGCAAATCTGTGAATCAGTTGCGCAGTCATAAAAATTTGGAGATCCAGAAGAAGGCCAGGAGCCTTGTTGAAACTTGGAAAAAACGAGTTGATGCAGAGATGACCAAGTTAAATGATGCAAAGTCTGCCAGTACATGGCCTGTAAAACAGGGATTTGCTGAGGTTTCTCACGGAGGAAACAGACGAATTGGTCCTGCTGAGCTGGTTATGAAAAGCTCCATTACTCAGCCATCCACATGCAAAACACTGTCGAGTAAGCCTGGCCACACAGACTCTATCACAAAAACGGCTGCTGTAATTCCGGTGCCATTGAAAACATCAGCACCCTTGCCTTCTCCTGTATCAAGTACGTTTAAGGATACTGTTGCCAAGAACAGTAGTGGGGTCTCTGAAGTACCAACCACAACAGTTAAAGAGGAGAAGAGCAGCGGGTCTAACCAATCTCAGACTAATAGTCAATCCTGTTCTGGGGACCCTATGAAAGCAACAGGTTCTTCATGGAAAGAGGATGCAAGAAATTTGACTGCTGGGTCAGTGATTTCCTGCAAGTCTTCTTCCAGTGTGTCTCGCCATAGGAGAGCGAGTAATGGTTTTGTAGGGACAACAGCTTCTGGGACTCAAAAAGACACTACGTTTGGTAAGTCAGGCCCATTTAACAGGACAACAACATTGGATAAAGTAACTCAGTCTGGGTTGACATGTGAGAGACAGCCTGATGTACCTGTTGCAGATCTCGCGAATAGTAGCCATAGACTGATTGTTAGGCTTCCTAACCCTGGCCGCAGCCCTGCCAGAAGTGCCAGCGGAGGTTCCTTTGAGGACCCATCAATGACGGGAAGTAGATCGTCGTCCCCAGGTGTACCTGATAAAATTGATCATATTGATCGGAGAGCAAAAATAAAGGGGGAGGCTTGTCGTTCTAACATAAGCACGGATGGTCACACAGATTTATGGCAGAATAATGATACGAAAGAAGGTTTGGTTGGTTCAGATGAAGGTATGAAATCACAAGCGAGTAATGTTGAGGAGGAATCCTGCAGAAATGCTGAAGATGTTGGGAAATTCGCTGATCTATCTAGAACATCATCATCATCATTGGGTAATGAAAAGGATATCATTCCTCATGATCCTGCTAAGTTGAGAAATTCTTTCAGCTCAATGAATGCATTGATTGAAAGTTGTGCAAATGAAGCTACTGCTTTATCTGCTGGGGATGATATAGGGATAAATCTACTTGCTAGCGTGGCTGCTGGAGAAATGTCGAAGTCCCTGGCTTCCCCCTCAGGATCTCCAGGAAGTTCACCTATGATGGAAGATAATGAAACTAAACCAAGATTGCCCAGTGATGGCCTAGTGGCTCAAAGTCCTTTTCAGCCTCCTGAAAATGCAGATGTTGACTCTGAAAAACTTGACAAAGGTGCTGGTCCTGTGGCAAATAAGGATGAATTGCGGCCATCTGCACTTGCTTCAGCCGATGATAAAACAGTTATACCCTTACTAGAAAACAAGCTGACAGGTTAGCATTTTAGAGATATCCTGCTTCTAATTCGATATTCGATTTTCTTTCTTAGAACCGGAAGATTTAAATTTGAAATCTGACTGTAAGAAAGTGCTAATTTTTGTTTTCTGTCTACTTCTCTAGCAGATGCCAAGGGAGTGCTTAATAGTGAAGGGGCCCACCAAGCTGGAGAGGAGCACAAAGCTTGTGGTATCACCAATGACAGTTCTACAGATTGTAAAACTATAGTAAAAACTCTAGTGTTGGAGGAAAACAGGTCACTTGACTGTGTTACTGAAAAGATTGCTGAGGAAGGCAAGCCAGATTTTGCCTGTGTTACTGCTGGTGATGGATGTGATGGTAAAGATCCCGCTTCAACTATGAAGATTGAAATAGCAGTTGGTGATTCAACATGTCCTCAGACCAAAATAGAGGTACAAAAACAGGAGCTAGTGGAGGAAGGTGCTATGTCTGTTGCCTTAACTGAGCAGCATCCAGTACCTCTTGCAGCAAATCATTCTGATGCAGTGGATAGAAGTGAGCATATCTCTGATTCTTCTTCTGTAGTTCACTATGTAAATCCCCCAGGAGTTGACGACCCGAAGGCTGAAAAGTCTAGTTGTTCAAGGGGTCGAAGTCCATTGGAACCAGTTGATGTTGATAGAAAGGACCAAACTCATTTACCTCCTTCAGCTGCTGATGTTCATCTTCCATCCACACTGGCTATCAAGGGGCCTGAAGTTATTCTTGACTGGAAGGAACCTTCTCATCATTGTCCTGCTGAATTAGGCAAATCTGAAGCATCATCAATAATTCCTGCCCAGGAGACTGAACCTACGAAGTCTTCAGGTTCAAAAGTCTCTGGGTCAGATGTGGATCATACTGAAGAACCTGCATCATCTACAGATGCTTCTTTGTCTGCTGGTGCAGGGCCAGACTGCACATCTAAGATTGACTTTGATCTGAATGAAGGATTTCTTGGAGATGATGGACACCACAGTGAGCCAGTGTCTGTGCCACAACCAGTTTGTTCACCAGCAATTCATTTGCCCAATCTGTCTCATTTTGCATCGTCCTCCATACCGCATGGCTCTCCTGCCCCAATCACGGTTGCTGCTCCTGCAAAAGGACCTTTTGTCCCCCCTGAGAACTTATTGAAGAGTAAGGCTGAGCCAGGGTGGAAGGGGTCTGCAGCTACAAGTGCCTTTCGGCCAGCAGAACCACGAAAGGTTCTTGAAATGCCTCTTAGCGCTTCAGATGTCCCTTCTTCTGATGCCAATGCTGGCAAGCAGAGTCGCCCTGCACTGGATATTGATTTGAATGTACCTGATGAGAGGGTTCTGGAAGATATGGCCTCTCAGAGTTCTGCCCAGACCACAGGTTCAGAATCTGGGGTGGTTAATAATCGGTATGCACCTGTGCGAGTTGCTGGAGGACTAGACCTTGATCTCAACAGGGTTGATGAGAGTTCAGATAGTGGAATCTTGACAAACACCAATCGGAGGACAGAATTTCCATTGCTGCCTGTGAGAGCAGCTCAAACAAGTCTGCCTAATGCTGATACTAATAATTTAAGGGACTTTGATTTGAATGGACCAGGCATTGATGAAGCAGGTACAGAGTCTGGCATGCGAAATAATCAGGCCAAGGGTAGCAACCTTACTTTGCTGCCTCCAATTGCTGGCCTGAGAATGAATAATTCTGAATTAGGAAATGTGTCCACATGGTTTCCTCCAAGTAACTCCTATCCTGCGGTTGCTATTCCTTCATTCTTACATGATAGGGGGGAGCATCCATATCCGATCGTTGCAGCTGCTGGGGCACAGAGAATTCCAGGGCCAGCTGCTGGTACCACATTCGGACCGGATATATATAGACATCAAGTCCTTACATCATCACCTGCCATGGCTTTCTCCCACACAACTTCATTTCAATATGCTGGGTTTCCCTTTGGCTCGAGTTTTCCGGTTGCCTCAAACTCTTTTGCGGGTGCTCCACCAACTTACGGAGATTCTTCAGCAGGGGCAGGTCCATTCTTCCCAACTATTCCTTCTCAGATAATGGGACCAGCTGGTGCTGTCTCCTCCCATTATCATCAAAGGCCTTATGTGATAAGCCTTCCCGAAAGCAGTACCACTGGTGGATCAGATGGTAATCGAAAATGGGCCAGGCCAGGTCTTGACCTCAATGCAGGTCCAGGCAGTGCAGATGCCGAGGTGAGAGATGAGAGATTATCTTCAGCTCCAAGACAGCTCAATATTGCCAGTACACAGGCTTTTGTGGAGGAGCAAGCGAGGATGTTTCAGATGCCTGGTGGAGGCTTGAAGAGGAAAGAGCCTGAAGGAGGTTGGGACGCAGAGAGGTTTGCTTACAAACAATCTTCGTGGCATTGAGGCCTTATATGGGTGCCTTCAGCGGATGAGTCTGGTGAGATGCCCTTTTTTCACCCTTTGATAACTCTGAGATTTCTGGATTTTATACAGGTACATTTTGCATTGCAGGTGAAGTAGTGTGAGCCTCTTCCTCCTTTTTCTTTAGTTATTGCACAAAAACCATTTCCATCCTGGTGTTTGCCATGAGGATGATCAGGAACTCTCTCAGAAGATTACATACAGTGCTGTAACCTTTTGTAAATGTTGAGATGCTTGAAATGATTTCCTGGTTTTCTCTGTTGCCTTTGTGTCATACAATGCTTTAGCCCTTTCAGGTCTGTTTGATGGTTAGGCTGGCTGACAATGCATATGGCTGGTTGCCTCAGAGGGTTGGATGGTAAGTTGCTATCGCTTAGTCCCTCCAAATGCTTGTTTCGTATATTCATCACTTCGATAGGGGCTACCAGAAGTTGTGCTGTTCTTCGTCATAGTTAATCAGTACTTTTGTTTCTGTTTGGATGGGAAGCATTACTGAGATTTAGTTTTCTTGTGTAGATAAACTTTTAAAATATGTCGGTGTTGTTTCGCGAGACACATGAGATAAGGTTTTTCATATAGGTTGGATGTTTCGATATGCTGTTCTGGGCCACTCTCCCGCCTTCCTGTATGAGCTGTCTCGGCATATGCGCGTAAAGTTGTATTTTATTCATATCACACTCTTTTACCACCCTCCTGATTTTTCCCTCTTGACCATGATTTTATTTGATCTCAGTCTGTACATATTTGTTTTTGTTGAATATCAATTGTCGGTCTCTACTGTCTTTATCTCGATGTGCAGCAATAATCAAAATTTTCACTTTTGCTTGAGGCTCTTGATTCTTGACAGAACTTTCGTTGTTTAAATACTAAATGCCTTGCTGTACTATAGGATTTTTCACATTTGGATTTTTTTTCTTTCTTTTTTCCCAGTCAATGCTTAACTCTCAGGGAATTGGAAAGTTTTGGTAAGTTTTATTACACTCTAAATTGTCGAATTCATCTCCGGGCAGGGACCTGTATTCTTAAGGTACTGATGACATGGTGAAACAAGATGTTCAACATATAGTACTGGTCTTCTTCTCTTTTTACTTGGGAAAATTATTTTCGTCGAATTTCTTTTTCTTTATATTGGTGTGTGTTTTTATACAGTTGCAAATGTATGGTTTTGATTGGTTTAAAAACCATTTTGTTTGATTGATCATTGACTTGGTTGGAGTGATGTATATAGATATAAATTGATGTGTGTTTGTGTAATATATTCACTCGTGGATGTTATGTGTTCCATTTGGTGTTTTTGCGTACTGTTTGCAGAAATAATCTGCTTATAAATTTTATTTTGAAGGTTTATTTTGCAGGACTTTGTTATAATTTTTATTTTAACAAGGGTTTGTATAAAGAGTAATGATATTTTTACGTAATAGGTTTACTGAATAGGTTTTTTGGGTGACATAAATTTCAAGTTCGCATCAAGTCAATACCCGCATCATTTTTTTAATATTTTTTGAAATTAGTTTTAATTATTATCTAAACCTCAATAAATAATAAACATGGGATTTGCACTTTGCGCTAGAGTTTAAAGTTTAGGGTTTAGAAGATTTTGGGGTTGTATGTATTTTATAATATTTTGTAGTTTATAATTTAGATGATTTGAATATGAAATTTATGAAGAAAATAAAGTGGATGATGGTGTGGATGTGCGTAAACTTAGTATGTGAATATAAATTATATAATATATATATATATATATATATATATATATATATATATATATATATATATAATTTTATTTCATTGAACACTGACAAAAGCTTCTCTGTGAAAAGCATATACTGGGAGAAAATTCTAAATTTTTTTTTCAAAAAGAAAAAAAACAACGAAATATTTAATGCTTATTCAATTGATGATCTTCGTTTTTCTCAATCCATTTTTCCTGCAAGATTCACACCCTCCTTTGCTTCTTGCACCTTATATAAAAGGTAATCATCAATCTGGACAATCACAAAAAAAAAAAGGACGTTAAGGAAATGATTAGCGAATTAGTTACTTTTATAGGGGTGCACAAGCAAGTTTAAACCAAAAGAATTGAATATAGATATTACAATTATCACCTCTTTATCTTGTATTTCATGTAAATCCATGTTGATCTTGTACTCATCCATGATCCAATTGGTTTCCTTTTTCTCTTCATGTCCTTCATAAAAATTGAGGGTTTTCTTAAACCCTAATATTCGACCATCGTTTCTTACTATAACAATATTGTCAGGATTTGCAGTCCAAGATCCGCTCGGAGTTTGTAGTGACAAAAGTGAAGATGAAGAATTATCTTGATTTATTTCTTCGGTTCGAACAAAATAATATGCTTTGTCATCCAACCAAGATTCATCTTTTTCTGAAAACCAAACAAATAAATTAACTTAATTTATAAACATAAATTTTAATATTGTAATTATCAAAGAAAAATATATATCCATATGTGATGATGATGATGAGATGATTTGTAGGTGTACATGAGATGCTCGAAATAAATTATATACAGATATATATATATTAGGGCTAAATTTTTTTTTTTCATAAATTAAAAATTAAAGCAGAGAATCCAATGTTTTTTTGCTCTATGAACCCTATAAAACATCATAATTCTATCTGCACCCATGACACAGTAAAAAAGGAATTTACATGTATACCCATCGGAATTGCATATATATATATATATATATATATATATATATATATATATATGTCTGCAAAACACCAATATACATATGCATGGAAGATTAAAAAAAAAAATCAATTTTAGTTATTTTGAAAGAAAAAAAAATTAATTTCACCTTCTGAAAATAAAATAGCCTAAATTAGCTTGTGAAAGAGCATTTCAAATATAACCCTCTAAAACATCATAATTGCACAAACATCACATGCAATGTAAATAATTTTTCTTCAAATTCGCCTAGTGAACCTGTCTTGTTGAGCTGACATACTATATTTTCCCCAATAAATTCAAAATCATTAAAATAAAAATAATCAATAAAACTCTGAAAAATCTTTTTTTTTTTCCCTTGCTCTGAAACTCACTTGAAATATTTCTTTCATATTTTTGCAACTAGACATACACAACCACATGCATCAAATAATTATGAATATAAATCACAACAAATTGTGATTTTTACATCTTTTCACTCTAAATGTTATTATAATTATTGACCCAAGTCTTTATCAGTTAAATAATATAATACATTAATTACTTTATTGATGCAAATACATGAAGTTTTTTCTTTTTTTAAAGAGAATTTTCAATGCATTCATGAAACACAAAGAAAACACTGAAGAAGAAAACCACACATATTTAAGCATGCATGAAAACATTAATGGAAAAAAAAAAAGCAAAATTAAGTGCACATACTCAATAATTGATGAGGATCATAGTCAAATATATTAATTTCTTCAATAATATCGGCCGGAAGAGGTTGCCGGAGTATCTTTTTCAAGAGGTAATGCATAAGCAAATCCTCGTCGGAAGGTAAAAATCTATAGCCTAAAGGAAGCTTTATCTCCTCGTCGCCTCGCCGGAGAGTGTAAAAAAAGACGGCCATCGGCTTTTTGTCTTCCATTATAATTAATCTAAATACAAGAAAATTAAAAAGAAGAAGAAGAACAAGGAGAGGTAAGCTTGTGAGCTATAAATATCATGAGTGAGGTCCAATTTTATAGGTTTGTATATATATGGCATGGTTGTAATTTTGTCAATATTATGAGTTTTTTTTTTGGGTATATATCTTATTTATTTTGCTTATTTTGAGTATTTATTAATTTGGAGATTATGATTATTTGATAAAATTATGTTCTTCTCATTTATACCCTTTGTTTGATAATGGTGCAATGTAATGTTTTGGGTTTAGGTGTCTTTTGTTGTGATTCTTTGGAATTTGAATGTATCTTAATAAATTCAAACTCATAAAAAAAATTATAATTAAATAAATTGTTTTTTTAAGATTTTAAATTTTTCTTATCAGATTATTTGTTGAACATTGAATGTTATCCAGCTTTTAGAGATTTTCGGCATCAAATTTTAAATTGTTGGGATTTGTTTTGGCTAAAGATCACTTTAGATGAAGTTAAACTAAAATTTTACTTTGATTATAATTAATTAAGATGATTTTAAATTATAAAAAATAATTTGAATTTTGACTTCAATTTTGTGCATGCAATTAGTTACCGTGTTGGTTTGCGTTCTATTTGGATTTTTTAAAAACCGGTTTATGTATTTCCGAATTATAACTATATATATATATATATATATATAAATGAGGATATGAAAAAAAAAATGTTGTTAAAGCAAATTAGCCATTAATTGTTGGGAGACAATTTTTAGGATGCATTTGAAATATTTATTTCGTTAGAAGTTAGTAAGTACATAGATAACTCTTTATTAAGAATATTAATTGAGAATTATTGGATCATGATCAAGCCATTATTATTTATATAAAAACTATATAAAATATTATATATAAATAAAAATATGAGTGCCTTGGCTGCTCTGAACTTAGCGGCGACCACGGCTAGAGTTTAGAGGGATTTCTAAACCACTATGAGATTGCTCGTGATGCAAACGTCGTATTTAAAAAAAATACATATTTATGTAAAGCAAAATTATTTTTATGTTGAACATCGTGTTTTATGATTTTAAAACTCATATTATGCTATTCGTAAGCTTTGAATGTTGAAACCTCAATCGGGAAAAACGGTTCTTCTATGCTATATATATATATATATATATATATATATATATATATATATATATATATATATGGTTCCTTAGTACATGTGTATACGTGTTATATATATATACATATAGGCAAAAGTTTGGTTTTGTCACTTTTTTTAAAGTATTTTGTATTTCATAGAATTGTGCTAACTCATTCATTGAGATCAGAGTGTTGAGTATTCTTCTAACTATCTATCTTAATCACATTTTTGTTATTTTATGCATGGTTTGTATTTATGTTAGACTCGTTTCAATGAACTTTAAATTCAGGTTTTGGTTGGATTGCTTCTTTTGTGTATACTTGTTTTAAATTTGTGAATTTTGTTCATGTCTGTTTATTCCCAGGTTTTGTTAGGCTTGTGGTTACTAGTGCGGGTGTCTCTCCTCGGGTGATGGCATGCACGATCACAGACGGGTGTAACATATATATAATGTCATTATATTAAAAATATAAAAATAAAAATCAAGAAACAAAGGAAGTATTTAGTTTTGAACAAGATTTACTCAGATTTGAATTTTTTTTTTAAAATGAATATGATTTTAACAAATAATGTTATTGAATTCCTAATGAAATAATTGTGTTAATCTTCAATTTTAAAATTCTAACTTTTAAATATTGAAAATATCTATTCAATCAAACTATCTAAGCATTCAATCTGATTTCAAACGTAAGACAGTGTCTAGAGTCTAGATAAATTAGAATTGCATTTTATATAAATATTTAATTTTGGGATGAGTATCTTTTAAGTTAATATAATGACTCACAATTAACTATTTAAAAAAATTATGTATCTTAATAAAATTTTATGGGGGATTTAGTGAAATTTCCACCGGCCCAGGACTAAATACAAATTTGGCCTTTCAAAAATTTCATTTATCTATGTCATGGAATCTCCACGGTTCATCTCACTAGCAGCACAAATCCCCACGAGGAACCTTTTTTTAATGTAATTTCGTTTCAGTTAAGGGGCTGATCTCCAAAGCACTGAAAATTAATAACCGAATTTAAACTTTTCAAAGGGGCAATCAGTAAAATTTCCTTTGTCTATCTCAATCGATCATTACCGTTCATCTCACGGTTTACACGAATCTCCACGGTGACCTTTTCTCTTAATTTCATCCCATTAATGGCCAATCAGCGAAATATCCTATGTTCGTTTTACACGATCACCACCGTTCATTTCACAAGTGTTGAAATTAAAAAAACACTAATTATAGACTTTTCAAGGGGGCAATTAGTAAAATCAAGTTTATCCATGTCACGAGATCACTACCGTTCATCCGGACAGAAGGGCGAATCTCGGCGCGGAGGGGATCAAATAGTGACCGTCCGATCTTGTCGCGACATAGGACAGCGTCCACACTGTTGAGGGTCTTCAGGGGTTCAATTCCAGGCGTTCTCTTCGTCGCTTCTTTGTTCCTTTGCACCGCCTCTCGATCTCTTCCCCTCTCGATCTCTCTGTAAATTTTAATTTTGATCAATTGATCGAGTGAAGGAGCCTGCAAGTGTGGGAATTTGGTTTCTAGGGTTTAATTTTTGGGGTTTTTCGGTGTTTTTGATCTGAATCAGAGGTATAACGTGAAGCCTAACCCTAGATCGTAGTCATGGCGCGGGGACGCGATAGGGACGTGGATGATGAGGAGGAGGAGATGGAAGAAGAGGAGGAGATGGAGGAAGAGGAGGAAGAGGATGAGGAGGTCGGGGGGAGGGGAGGAGGAGGGAGAAAGCGACGGAGATCTGATTTTATTGACGATACTGCGGTGGAGGATGATGATGAGGAGGAGTATGAGGATGAGGAGGATGAGGATTATGGTGGTGGTGGTGGTGGTGCTCGGAAGGGACGGAAGGAGGGTAGGAGGTCTGGTTCGGAGTTCTTTGAGCTTGAAGCCGCGGTGGATAGCGATGAGGAAGAAGAGGAGGAGGAGGAGGGCGATGATGGTATGCTCTACTTCACATTTTTTTTAGTCCCAATTGAAAATTATAAAAGTTTTGGGTTTAATTTGATGTTCTGATGCATTGTTGAAAGATTTTTCCTTTTTTGGTTGTTGGACATTGAACTGTTGTAAACTTTTGAGGCTTTCGATGTTCTTGGTTAAATAATTTGATGCATTCTGCATGTGACTCTTATTTTTACTCATTCTCTCTCATCGAAGGATTATAAATGAAAAAAAAAGGATATATGTTTTAGTTGAATATTATCTGAACTTGTGAACTAGAATTGGGGTTTCAGGAATTTGGTACTTTATGTTTTTGTTGTTGTTTTTTTTTTTTTAGTGTCTACGCTTTGCATTTCACTCTTGTACTTTTACGGTTTGTGTTTTTTGGACCAATCTTCTTGGTTTGGAAGAAAAGATGATAAATTTTAAACCAAAGCTCCATCTAATGACTGTTCTGCATGGACTGCCATACATGACTTGTTTTCTTTTCTCGTTTGATGTCATAGTTCCCAACTGCGAAGTATTGTTTCAAACTTAGGAATGTATTATCGAAGTTGAGTACTAAATAGATGTTAATTAAATAGCAAGGAATCCAATATATGAGAGAAGGATTAAAATCATCTCTATGTTGGATTCTTGTAGTTGATTAGTCCCAATAATGCTTTAAAATTGACTTCTGCTTGTTAGGAAGTTTCTCTAGCCAATTGGTATCAGATGAAATTTCTTCAATGCTAGTTCTTATACCCTGATTTATAGTCCATCTGATAACTACAACTAGAAGTCCGCATTGAGATCTAAATGATGCATTTATCATTAAGTCACCTGGAGAAATTGTAGAACCTATAATACTGGGCACTTTCCCATGTCTAACATCGGATATAAGAAAAGGCTTTAACCGGGAGTAAATAAATAACAACAGAACAATCATACCATATGAGTCATTTTGCATTTAATCCTAAATGCCCAATGAAATTACATGGGTCAGACAACCTTAAAAGCCAGATCAATTGGGAGACCAGAGGCTGGAGAAGGGAATTCCAGAGTCCAATATAAAACAGCGCTCAATCATTTCCAAATCTTCCACATCTTTTCTTCTTGATTTAATACTTTTGATATAAATTTGAGTTTTTGAGTCTGGACACATGCTTAATAGGTCTGGCATTTTATATCTCATTTGATTTACTTGAAATTTTTACCTGTTCTTGTACCAAAATTGCATTATGCTTATGATTGATTTCAAATTGTTGAAATTAATACTACTCTCACAAGTATCATGATGCCTTATCTTCAGAAGAAAAATGCGACTTTATATGTTTGTTAGGGTGACATTATAAGAAAGAAACCGATGGCCAGGTTTCCTGCCTCCAATGCCAAATATGATTTTTTGCAAATTTGTGGGCACAACATGCAGATTTTATCGACAGAGGGGCTGACTTACCTGACGAGGATGATGTTAGAAGAGCACGCCAGAGTTCAAGAGCTTTTATGCAAGATGAAAATGAAGATGTGGAGGACTTGGAGAGAAGGATTAATGAAAGATATAGAAGGCCAGTTCACATAGAATATGGTGAGGATGCTACTGATGTTGAGCAGCAGTCTCTTCTGCCATCAGTTAAGGATCCGAAACTATGGATGGTAAAATGTGCGGTAAGTTTTCTGCTCCCCAAATTTTACTTTCTTCCACTGCCAAGTTTCTATTAGCTGACTTTGTAAGAACATATATCAGATTGGTCATGAGCGTGAGACAGCTATCTGCCTCATGCAAAAGTTCATTGATAGGCCAGATATCCAGATCAGATCAGCTGTCGCTTTGGATCATCTAAAAAACTACATCTATGTTGAAGCAGACAAAGAAGCCCATGTTAAGGAGGTATATGCTCTTTATGTTATTGTAAAATGTTCAGATTTGTTTTCCAATTTTTAGGTATGGTACTGATCCTTAAGTGTCTAGGCTTGCAAAGGTTTAAGGAATATATTCAGTTCAGCAAAAATCATGCTTGTGCCGATAAAGGAGATGACTGATGTTCTTTCTGTTGAGAGCAAATCTGTTGATCTCTCCAGGGACACATGGGTCCGAATGAAGCTTGGCATATACAAAGGAGATCTTGCCAAAGTATGTTGCTTATAAGTTTTGTTCGAAATCTATGAAATAATTATACTAACATCTATCTGTTGCAGGTTGTTGATGTTGATAATGTTCGACAGAAGGTTACAGTCAAGCTGATCCCCAGAATTGACTTACAAATGATTGCTAATAAATTGGTAATAATCCGTTGGATTTTAGATTTATTTTTGTCATTTGTTATTGATGAGTTTCCTTAATCCCTATTTTCTTTTGAGTCCTTGGTGAAAGATTGCAATATTTTTTATAATATTCATTTGGCTGCTATGATTGTTAGAAAAGTGTTCATTTAAAGGGTTGGAAATAGTGACTATTGTTATTTTGACAGTGATTGCAATTTTTATTACTTTATGAGGAATAGTATGTCATTGGCTTGATCTTGATATTTTGTATGACTTCCCTGTCATTACATGAGATGTTACTGATCTCAGGAAGGTAGGGAGGTAGTGAAGAAGAAGACATTTGTTCCCCCTGCTCGCTTTTTTAATATTGATGAAGCTAGGTACATGTTTTGCTTTTTCTTCATTTTTCAACTGAAAGCAAAGATGGTTTTCTTTTTTAAACTGACCTCAAGAATCTGTGGCCTACGTATTCAGAGAGATGCATATCCGTGTCGAACGGAGGAGGGACAGAGACACTGGTGACTATTATGAAACTATAGATAATATGATGTTCAAAGATGGATTTCTTTATAAAACAGTGTCTATGAAGTCAATTAGTGCTCAGAATATACAGCCAACTTTTGATGAGCTTGAAAAATTTCGGAAGCCTGGAGAAGACGGCAATGGTGATGTGGCTAGTTTGTCTACGTTATTTGCAAACAGAAAGAAAGGTCACTTTATGAAGGGCGATGCTGTTGTTGTCATTCGTGGTGATCTAAAAAATCTTATGGGATGGGTGGAAAAAGTGGAAGAAGAGAATGTTCATATCCGACCAAAGATGTCAGGCTTGCCAGTAATGTTCCTTTTTCTTTGTTCTTAGTTTTTTTTTTATATTAATTTTCCCTGTAATGTTGTGATATATACTTTGCATTGTATTCTTCAGAAAACTCTGGCTTTTAATGAAAAGGAGCTGTGCAAGTATTTTAAACCTGGAGACCATGTGAAAGTGGTCTCTGGCGTCCAGGAAGGTGCAACTGGTATGGTGGTGAAGGTTGACGGCCATGTTCTCACTATTTTGTCAGACAGTACCAAAGAAGACGTATGCATGCTTGCGACCAACGTAGATAAGTTCCTAAACTAAGATAACAGATGATTGACTGATTATTTTGTATTCCTCAGATCCGTGTTTTTGCCGATAATGTTGTGGAGAGTTCAGAAGTAACTGCAGGCATTACTAGAATTGGAGATTATGAGTTGCATGATCTTGTACAGCTCGAGTAAGTTCTCAGTTATGTTTGAGAGGTCACTATTTATTTGTTTCAGTTTTTGATTTGTCAATTCTTGATTGCTTATACAAATCATGAACATTATGCAGTAATTTGTCATTTGGCGTAATAATTCGTGTGGAAAATGAAGCATTTCAGGTCAGAAAATAAATTCTGGTGTTGTGGCTTCTTTGTATTTTATTAATTTTTTCTGCCAATTTAGGTGCTTAAAGGAGTCCCAGATAGACCTGAGGTTGTGCTTGTTAAACTGAGGGAAATCAAAAGCAAAATCGAAAGACGGGCCAATGCCCAAGATAGATCACGGAACATAGTTTCTACAAAGGATGTTGTGAGGGTTCTCGAGGGACCATGCAAGGTAAGATCTTTTAGACTGTTCTGATTTGCCTAATTAGTGTGCTTGGTGCATCACTTTCAACATAATTTTTTTTTTCTTAAATATAGGGGAAACAAGGTCCTGTTGAACACATACACAAGGGGATCCTTTTCATTTATGACCGTCATCACCTTGAGCATGCCGGTTTCATTTGTGTGAAAGCTCAGTCTTGCATTGTTGTTGGTGGATCAAATGTATAGTATACTCTATGTTCTCATTGTCAAAGTTTTTAATGCCTTTATACAATGCACAATCTGCAAATTTGAAGTGATACGTCTATTCACTATTATAATTGATTGTTTGATGGTTATGGTGCAGGCTTCTGATTCATTTGATCGATTTTCTGGATTGAGATCTTCAGCTCAGATCAATCAGTCCCCAAGACGACTACCTGGGGGTGGGAGGCCTCCGATTGACTGTAAGTATTTTTAACTATAAAATGAGATATAAAATGCCAGACCTATTAAGCATGTGTCAATTGTCTTGTTGATTGGCTTTATTATGAGATATTTTAGTAGCGCCTATTAACCTGAATTCTAATGCAGTTGGGGGAAGACATAGAGGTGGAAGAGGAAATGATCCTATAGTTGGTAGAGTTATCAAGATCCGCAGAGGTCCTTTGAAAGGATATCGTGGTCGTGTTAAAGAGGTCACAGGTTCACTTGTGCGGGTTGAACTTGATTCACAAATGAAAATTGTTACCGGTAAAATTTTCTTTTTGGATAGTTGGTTTACATTTGTTTTCCTATATCTGCTAAGATTTAGTGTTTTGCAGTTAAGAGAGATGAAATTTCCGACATAGCTGGTACCATTGGAACCCCAGGCCGGTAAGAGAATCTATAATTTTCAAACATCTTTCAATAAATAAGATTTTAGTTACTTAGTTTTTTAATCTGTTTTCTTTTCTTATTCTATTTCTATTTCTTTTTTTTTGGGGACAGTGAAACACCTAGATATGGCTTTGGTAGTGAAACACCTTTGCACCCATCTCGGACTCCACTACATCCTTATCAGACTCCTATGAGAGATCCTGGAGGTTTGTCGAGTATTTTCTTTGCTATTCTTTATAATATCATCTTTGTGGTCTTGACCACCTAATGTAGAATGTGTTCACTAAAAGTTCAATGTCTCTTACCTTTTATTATGTAATCTTCTGCAGCTACACCTATACATGATGGTATGAGAACACCTATGCGTGATCGGGCATGGGCTCCAATGAGTCCTCCAAGGTTTGTTTATTAATGCATCACAAATGCCAAATCTTTCCTTTTTTTTGGATTTGTGCCTTTTAATAATTTTGGTTTTTTTTCATTATTGTATTGACTTTAGCCCTTCATACTTGCATGTCATAAATTTAAGATCTGCAAAATTTATTATGACTGTGTAAACTGAGATCAGGAGCCCAACTGATCTTCGAGATCGTGGTAGTGGATAGATTGCATGATACGCATCTAAAAGATGCAATGTTAGTTATGGGTCGGGTTTGAAGTTTGAACTGATTTTCAGATGTTCTAGCACTTCAACTTGTTTGACTTGTTCATCAATGATCTATAGCATTGGAACGTTTTGGCATGTGTTTAGCATAAAGGAGCTCATTGTACAATGTTGGTTATGGGTTGACTTTGAAGTTTGAACTGATTTTCAGATACTGTTGTACTTCAACTTGTTAGTCTTATTTGTCAATGATCGATAGTCTTTGAATCTTTTTGCATGTGTTAACACTTAACACATAAATGAGCTTGTCGTACCAACTTCACTAGAACAGATGATATAAATGTGTAATATTAAGAGTTTCTTTGGTTTTGTTTATCATTCATCTTGGCCCCACAATACATGTAAAGGTAAATTGCATCCTATTGGACTATGTCTACAAAAAGAGGTGCACTTTGCTTTAGTTTTTTGTGGTTCTTGGGTTCCAAATTACTAGCCTTTGAGACTTTACTTCCAGTGGACCACTGTAATATATTGCTTGTCATTAATCTGTTTTTGAGCCCTAACCCAATGTTAATTGTTTGGCCAGACTTTGTGTTGAGAGTTTTAAAATTCTTAATATTATTGATTTGATGTCAAGAGTACCAAGAATGGGTGAATTTATGCATCAAATAATGTATTGGACTGTGTAGTGAAAGTTCATTTGTTTTGAGAGAGTTGCTCAAAATGGGGCACATGGATAATTGTGGCATCCACTTTGCCATGTTTTCGTACATTCAAGTACTTTGATGATTTCCTAGGCCAATTTGACGGCTGTTGTGTTAAAAGTTTTATAAGCTCAGGCAATTAGTATATTTTTACATGTCCAGCATCATGTGATAAAAGTTACCATTATTATCCTCTTAACAGACATCTCATTCTGAATTATTGATATTAAAAATTTAAGTTCTACCAATGTCACTGCAAGGTACACCAAAAATTTCTTGTGAGCATGTAGTTAGTCTCTTGCTAACTAAGGCTATTATTTCTTGTCTTTGTAAATAATCAGGGACTGGGAGGATGGAAATCCTGCCTCTTGGGGAAGCAGTCCTCAATATCAGGTGTGGCATCTTAGCTAGTTTTGTTTTTATTTCTGGGTGCAATGATGCTTCTTTTGAATGCTACTATTTGAAGGTCATTTGGTTCTATCACTTCACAATATTCTTCTGTCTGAACCTGTTTTTTGTTACTATCTTACTTCAGCCAGGAACTCCTCCTGCCCGACCTTATGAGGCACCTACTCCTGGCTCTGGTTGGGCCAACACACCAGGTGGTAATTATAGCGACTCAGCAACACCAAGGGAAAGTAGTCCGATATATGGTAATAAGGACACATGTCTATTTCTTTGATGTTCTATCATGAGTTTTCAAAGTTCAGATTGTATATTGTTTATCTTTCTCTAGGCAATGCTGCAAGTCCTTATGTGCCGTCAACCCCGGGTGGACAGCCAATGACACCTAGTTCTAATTCGTACCTTCCTGGCACTCCTGGTGGGCAGCCAATGACGCCTGGCAATGTGGGATTGGATGTGATGTCTCCTGCAATAGGTCAGATGCAAATATACTTCTCATGCTGAAGTCATCAATTCTCTTTCAGAAAAAGAAAATGCTTTATTTGAATCACATCATTTCCTTTGTCATGTTCGCACTGTATTATGATGAGATTCTTTGATTTTTGTCCCTTGCTTTCATGCATGTGCCATTTTTGTTATTCAATACTGTAAATGTTTGCAAATCCAATCCTGAAATTATAAATCTGTCTTTTAATGCGATATTAGCCCCACATTAGGGTCGAGGGTGGTTCTTGAGCCTCAATATAGAATTTCAGCTTTTTCCCCTGAATTTCATTATGCGAGATTTATGTTTTCTTGAATGATAGACTTTAGAATTCCAAGTTGAAATTTTAGTGCTAATTTGACTTATTTACTTTGTAATCAAGTCAATTGACACCTAGTGTCCTAATTTGTTCATGTCGCATTACAGTCTTCTCATCATTTGATATCCTTAGCTTTCAACTATTCAGCATGAAGAATTCGATTTTCCATTATCCTTGATGAGAAACTGCCCAGATTCGTAGTATAATACAGCTACACCTGTTTTTTAGGTTTTGAACATAATGGATATGTCATTTTCAATATTTTCTTCGCTCATATGTAGTTATGTTTGTGATTATATTTTTCAAAGTTATTTTATCTTGATATTGAGCCTAAGGCCGCACAGAACAAAGGCATGCTCCGCTGATGGTAATTTATGTATTGCAGGTGGAGAAGGCGAAGGCAATTGGTTTATGCCCGATGTTCTGGTGAACGTTCGACGGGCCGGAGAGGATTACAATGTCGGTGTTGTTAGGGAGGTGCTGATGGTAGGTTCCATTATCCGACGCCATTAACATAGTCCACTATTCATTTTCCTGACTCACAAAAAGGGTCTCGAATTGAAATCATCCCATATTTTGCAGGATGGCTCGTATAAGGTCGCACTTGGATCAACAGGCAATGGCGATATCGTAACAGCTTTACAAACCGAATTGGAAAAAGTAAGACCCAAGAAATCCGACAAGATCAAGATCATGAATGGCTCATTGCGTGGGTATACCGGAAAACTCATCGGTATTGACGGCTCGGATGGAATAGTGAAACTTGACGAGACCTATGAAGTCAAGATATTGGATATGGATATTCTCGCCAAATTAGCGATGCAGTAAAAGGTCAGTCATTTTTTCCAGGATCATCATTTGAGAAGCTTCATCCTCCCACATAATTCATTGTTAAGAGGGAACACTTGACCATGGTGCTGTAAAATGTATATTTAGTCTTTCAGAAAGAGTTTCCTTGTGATGTAGCTTGGTGAGAATAGTAATTTTATCTTTTAATAGCTAAGTGATGGCCATTGGTGATTTGATATTCTTCTTTTCTATATGATTATATATATATAATCATTGATTACCATTATCAATAATTAAATGTAAATTAAGTTATTTTCAACTTCAAATTTAAAATTAAAATATGGCCCTTTTCTTTATCTTCCTATCCATGGAAACACAGACATTTATAAGATTTGCTACTGAATATCACATACACATATTGTATTACTGAAAAATTAATATTTTATCAACAAAATCCAACAGATTGATTTATTATCACAAAAGAAAGAGAGATCAGTTGCATTCTATTCCATACAACAACAAACTTCAAGAAGACCGTTGAAGCTGTAATTCAGAAGCAAGAAAAAAAAAAAAGGGGGAAAAACACAGTATTATCATTCCATCCTTCTATGAATATTTCAATTCTTTTCTTTATAGTATCTATAGACATAAGCTCATCTCAATTTGGTAGTATAAGAACCAAATGCACAACCAAACTGATCGATACAAACATGAATTTTCAACTCACCTACTATTTTCGGTTGTGTGCCGGAGAATTTATTTTTCAAACTCAGCTTCTTGCCTTTTGATGAATTCATATTCTTTGTGTATCAAGACACAGAAGGGGATGAGACTTTTGTTACTTCAGAAGGACATGTCAGTTGTTGGTTCGTGCTCTGAGACCTTCGAGGGGAATCCGAGCTCATCGTTAGAACTTCTTCGGACAACACTAGCTCTTTGCATTAACCGAACTAATGCTTGCACAACTTCAGACATCGGTGGGCGAAATTCTGGCTCCGACTGTATTAAAAAAGAAAAATTTTTCATTCTACAACAATTGTGAACAGTAAACAGAGAGGATTGCTATATGTATATGGAAGAACATACAAAGGATAAACAAAGTGGGGGAAAAAATAATCATACTAATCACTGTCTAAGGAATGAACCCATAAATTGGATGTAACGCATTTCATCAGCTGAAAAATAAATAAATAAATAAATAAACGAAGTAAAGCTGAATAAGAGTTACCTGAACACAAAGAGCTATGATGTCAGCAAACCGTGAAAGTGATTTTGCCGGGTAAATTCCATTTAGAGCTGGATCAACCATTTTAGACAATGAATCAATGTCGTGAAGTTGTGGAGTGGCCCATCTGACCAGTGACTGCTCTGATCTTGGTCTAGAACTGAAAAGAACCAAGACAAAGCCGAAAAAACAAGAAGACGTTTAACTAACGTGATGCATTGACAAAATTAGCAGATAGAACATGATCATTGGAATGCACCTGTCCAATGGTTTCCGACCAGTGAGAAGCTCTAACATAACTACTCCAAAGCTGTAAACATCACTCTTTACAGTGTAGACACCAGACATTGCAAATTCAGGAGCACTGTAACCAAATGAACCGATCATTTGGGTCGAAACCTACAAAAAAAAAAAAAACTAAAACTAAAACATTAACATAAATGTGATGCATGCTATTAGAATACGTGATAGGTATGTTAGGTGTGTCTATGTTAAACAGTATTGTTAGTAAGAAATAATATGTATTGTTGTTAGCATACTATTAGAAATATCAAACTAATTAAGTCTAAATAATCAACAGTTCAACCTTGCATGAGTGTGGAAGCTATTACAGGTGAAAGTGCACGTTTGGTCTTTGAACTGAGAGTAGATTCAGTTTGGTCCTTATTTAAAAATGTTTCAAAATACTTGGAGGAAAATGAATTTTTAATATAGTTTGTAGGCCAAAAGTGCACTTATACATTTTTTTTTATAATAAATTCCTCTCTTCTTTCTGTTTCTACACTTGAAAAAGTAATGTTCCATTGGTTTGCATCCACCATCTTCAACATCTATAAGGAAAGTACAAAATATAAGATGGGGACTTGCCTGTCGCTCTGTATTAGGTGTCAATGCTGCTAGTCCACAATCCGATAAGCGAGGATTAAGCTCTTCATCAAGTAGTATATTTGCCGATTTGAAGTTTCTATGTACAACGGAAGGCAAGCATACTTCATGCAGATACCTGACAGTATAGACATGTATATTGATAAAACAAACAAAAAGACGAATCTTCAGGAGTTTGCAGTTATATCTAAAATTACATGAGATTGGATAAATGCTTACTCTAGAGCTCTAGCAGTGCCAAGTGCGACTCTAACACGTGCATTCCAAGTAAGTACCCTACCGCTATTATTTGCAAAGTGCAACATATCATGCAAGGTCCCATTTCCAATGTACTCATAGACCAAAAGGCGTTGTCCATGTTCTACACAGTAACCGGTGAGTGTTGTGATATTTGGATGTCTAAGTCGAGACATATTTGAAACAGCCTCAAGAAAATTATCTTCCTCTTGCAAGGATACCGCTGCACTGTCGATCTTTTTGATGGCAAATACCTGTAGAATTAGAGAATAGGAGCTCAGAGAAGGTCCAAGTTTAGAGAAATTAGAAGCAACAAGGAAAGATTTTCGGATGACGGTAGGAAACTTGAACAAATTTTTAAGAGTTCACTACCTTCCCGTTGGCGAACTCGGCCTTGTAAACCCGACCAAGGGAGCCTTCTCCAACAAGGTTTTCTTGACTAAAGTTGTTCGTAGCAATTTGAAGAGCAGCAACAGTAAATGAAGTTGCAGTTATAGGAACTTTTGGCCTTCGCACAGAGACATTTTTCCCATAAACCTTTTCAGCCACCACTATGTCAGAAGGTGGTGGTTTTAGGATTGTTCTGGGAGCACTCTTGAGTTTTTGCTCTTGCAACTCCTTGTTGATCCCTAGCAGTTATTCATTATAAAAAAATTTAAGACAAAATGTACAAAATTAGTTGCCACAAGAGTTGCTGCTTGTCCTATAATGATAGATTTGTTAAGGTGATATCATCATTGTTGATGTAAAATTAAACAGAATACACAGGATCTTCCAATCAATTATCAAAGACGAAATTTCAATAGCTAAGGGTCTTATGTAACTTACTATATGAGAAAGTTTCCCAAGAATGGATTCTAGATTAGCACACATAAGGAAAAGAGAGATTTTGTTCATCGTGGTCAGTGTTTCAATCTATGTGTTTTGGAAAATCAGTTTGCTAAGTAATTAAATATGCATGTTTCACATAATGCATTTTACATGTCTATCAAGCCTATTATTGTGATCTTCCCTTGTATGCATGTTGGTCTGTGGAAGTTTCCTGATTCGCACACAAATCGATCACAAACATGAACCAAACTTCTTTTATGAAATGATAATACAAATTCTACTTTAATTTGTGGTTGCAAATATCAAAGAGTGCAAAGACTTTGAAATGTATCAAGTTACGACAAAATGACTGGTAAACTGTTTTATTACAATCTTCATCTTCATGTCACCTTGCTAATAATAGCAGAAAATAACGAAAGAGCAAACTTTGCAAATAATTACCCATGGAGAAGTTAGGAACAACACCCTTATGCCACTTTAGATCATTGATAAGTGTCTAAATGTAAGTATTTATACGTTTTATTTTTGTACTATTTTGCATGTATTTTGATGAGTTGATGCCCGTTTCGCATTTAAATTGGTTTTATTTGTGTTACAGGCCTTGAAGAAGCCAAAATGAGCTCAAGAACGTATTTGGGAAGAAAAGGCTCTAGAAAAGGCTGGGAGCCTTGCGCCTGCAAGGGAGCCCGTATGGATGCCCGAAAAGTGGCTTTTAAAGGAATTAGGGCATTTTCTTTGGAAACCTCTTCTTCTTTTCTTCTTGGGCCGCCGCCCCATCCACGCCGGCGACGTTTTCCGGCGATCCACCATCACAACACATCATCTTTGATTCGGGCCTTAATGACAACCCTACGGGGATTCTTTGTCCAAATCACACCTCCTGTTCGTCCGTCCCTTGAATGCTTATTTGGCGTGTAGTGGTAGCTTTATTCTCTTATTCATAGATTTTAGTAGATGTACTATTCACTCGTATTGTTAGGCTAGGAAATAGATGAAGGGGAAGTAATAGTAGCTCCTTGGCCTCGTGGAATACGACCCCTGTGTCACACACAGGGTATTACTTGATGACCCCGTATACTTGCGAGACGCACATCAATCATTGAGAAAGATTGTTAGAGATAAAAGCTATAAATCCAAGAGTCAGAAGAACAGTTGATGAAATTTGGTAACTAACATCATATTTGCTGGAAACTGAAAAGAATTTAGAAATAAACAGTACCTTTATCAGCTCCATCAGTGAGAACTCCTGAAGAATTCCTTACATTGCTGTGACTATCTTTCCTGCTCTTTAGAAGATTACGCACATAGATAATGATGGCTAATGTTGCACATGTCACGCTAAGTATTGAGCCTAGGACTATGCCAACAATCGAACCTGCTCCTAAACTTCTCCTGCTTCTTTTTTCTTGATCTGAGGGAGAACCTCCACTCTGTGGAGGACTGGAGCTGGGTGATTGGCTTTGATTATGATGCTTATGTGGTCTCTGAGGAGGAGGAGGTGTATATGGAGGCGGTGGTGGAGCAGGACCATTGGAGAAAGAGTTACCATCAACACTGAGTAGATGCAGAAAAACATTATAGTTGTGTATTAGGAATGTAGGACGAAAAAAAGACGGAAATGCAAGAGAAGATCATAACAGTTACTCACGCAAGGTTTGGAATCGATTTGAACTCTTGAGGTATCCAGCCGGTGAAATGGTTATTTGCTATGTTTCTGTCAACATGGGAGCGATCAGGTAACATTCATAAAAACACAAAGCTTTATATGAGATACAGATAAACTTACAAATTGATCAAATCAAGGTTGGTCAGAAGATTCACTTGGCCAGTTAATTGATTGTCTTGCAAATAGCTATAAAAATAACAAATCTTAGTGCCGAAACAGCTGTATACTTGACAACATGTTGGTGAGAGCAGTCAGTTATGAATCACTCACAGGCTAGAAAGGTTTGAGAGGGAGCCCATGGATGGTGGAAGATCACTGGTCAAGCTGTTGAAAGACAAATCTCTGTCACGACAATAAATTGAAGAATTAGAGATAAATAAGGAAAAGCTCACAAGTTAGAAAGATATCAAATTAACAATTTTCTAGGTCTACATGACTAAGAAACTAAGGCAATAGCACAACAAACTAGGACATAATTAGATGGAGTTCTATCAAAAAACAGGCACATTCTTTCCTTCAAGGGAACATAAATTTTCTATAAATATTCAAATATTGAGAGCACTCGATCTCTCCATACCAGTGGTCACAACAAAAAGTGAACCGAAAAAGGAATTTCAATAAAAACAGATAATTAAAGATGTATAATAAATAACATGCAAATTATATCAATCTTACAAGTCTGAGAGGTTCTGAAGATTCAAGAAGAGATCTCCAATTGGTTGCGACAATGAGTTGTGACTTGCATTGCTACAAAAATCAAGAATTTGTGTGTGAAACAGCAATTCAGGAATGGTGCATAGCTACAGGTAATTTTTCACAAAAAGACAACAACTTACAGGTAGATAAGGGAGGTCATAGTTGATATAGAATACGGCAAATTTCCAGTAAAACTGTTGCTTGCAAGGTTCCTGCATAGATAAAGAAGCTCAACAAATGAAATAAAACTTTCATCATCTAAGAATCTCTTTCATCATTTGAGAAAATAGTTGATGTAAAACCTTACAAGTAAGTAAGATTCGGTGGTAGTTGATATGGTATGGCATCATGTATATCGTTGTTGCTTATATCACTAGTAATATGAAAACCAAAATCATAAGAAAACTCAGAGCCATGCATTGTGAAGTAACATGAGGGAGCTTCCTTACAATGTTCTCAAAGAGAAGAGGTCTGAAAGAAGGTAACCGAGAGTACCATTGAGACCCAATCCAGAGACCTGTCTGTTTTGACAACCATAAAATGTGTGATTCTCAAAGCAGATCCTAATTCGAACAATCAAATTAACAAGGTATGAACTACATAGAGGTGACAGCTGAACCATCGCACGAAACCCCCTTCCATGACTCTTCGCAAGGATCTCCACCATCCGATCTCCACCCGGAAAGTTGAGGCGGGTTGTTTAACGAACTATACAGAACCCCAAGTGCTTGTACTGCGAGCCAGCAGCCATTCCATCAGTACCAAACCACACGAACAAATCATCGACACCGACTTGCATGTATCAATGAAACACATTCATATGCATCATCCACCAAGAAAAGAACAAATCTTTCCGACCGTCAATTGGTGATAACATGATAAATCAGAGAAAAAACAGACACAACAACAAATATATACAAGAGGCAATGTTGCAAGGGGCAATAGCTAATCATAATCAAATAATTTCAATAGTATTCCTCAACAAAAGAAAACATAAAGAAATTAAATCAATCAGGAAAATGCAAATGCATCGACTTACATCCCTCTTCTTCAGTTACTCACTTCATCTCAGATCAGCACAAACACAAAAAGAAACCACCAAGAACCAAAACCCCTCAAATGAACACCATCAAATCAGAAACCAAATGCACCCACTCACATCCATCATCCCACAAAACAATGTCACCCACACTAACAAAAGAATCATCACCAGCAATAATCCAAAGTTAAGAAATGAGATCAAATGCCATGGAACACGCAAGCATAAAAAACAAGCAGCCAGAATCCAAGAAAAACTCAAAGAAGAAAAGTAAGATCAAAAGAGAATACCATCAGTGTCATCAGTGACAGCCTCAAGAAGAGGAACAAGGATCACAAGAAGAGCAACAAGGAGGACAGCTCCAAAGGAAGCCATTGCATCCATCCACTAAGGAAAGCCAAGAAGAAGCAAGAAGAAGAAGAAGAAGAAGATCATGTGGTTGTATGGTATGGTCAAGAATGGCGTGTCGGCCAAGGCCTCCTTCTCCCACCTCCTCCCTTCAAAGGAGCAGGTGCTCTCTTTGGGTATGGAAAACATAAAATTAATAATAATAATAATAATAATAATAATAATTTGGGAAAATTATGTTTATATATATTTTGTGTGTGCGTGTTTTATATATATATATATATATATATAATTAATATGATTTTATTTTTAGTTTTGTAATAAATACTAGTGTGTACATTAGTATTTGTTTTTGACATGAATATAAATATAATAATAATAATTATTATTATTATCAACAAAATTTATTTTGATTAGGTATATATATATATATATATATATATATATATATATATATATTAATTGGTTTGTCCTTGCTCTTTTTTTTATTGATTTGGTGAACATGACTTCACATTCAGTTTTTATAAGCTTTCAATAGACAGTACAATTCAGTAACTAATTTAAAATAAAAAAAATTTATTTATTACTTATAAAATTTAATAAAAGTTAATAAAAAAATTTTAACTGATTTTTATCATAAATAATTATTTGTTATTTTTTTCAATGCGTGTGAATAAGAAAAAACCTAGTAATTAATAATAATAATAATTATTATTAGTAATAAATAATAATAATAGCGCATTAAATGGTATTGTACAGATGAGCACCGCTCAAAAATTATTTTGATTAATGCTGCGTTGGAAGTCTTTGAGTTTGGCAAGTGGCAATCTTTGCCAATTTTATTTTATTTTTATATTTTATTATTATTATTTTTTTGAAGAAAACCAATTTCATTTCTATATTATTTATTAATTTATTCATATATCTTTGTTTTAATGGATTTGTCCTTGTTCTCTTTTTCATTTATTTTAGGACATGGTCTGAAGATACCATATAATTTATTAAATAATTTGAATTAAAAATTATAAAAGAGAATTTTTAAGGATATATATATTTTTGGTTTTGAAAAAAAAACCATCATTTATGAGAAAATTTAGGATTAAAATATAAAGGATATATTTTGAGAATATGTGAAGAAAATAAGTATATAATTTATATTTTCTATAATAAATATTATTATTTATAAAACCACTTAAATTTTAAGTTTATGTGTAAAGAAATAATAAAATAATTTTAGCCATGAGATTGGAAAATTAGTATGTGAAATATATATATATTTTTTTTTCATATATATGTTTATATATTTCTTTGCCGCCTTTAATTTTGAGATTTGTTTTTTCACTTTTGTCCTTTTCTTTTGTCCATATTAATTTATGTTTATCCAGCTGGAAAAGGTCGCACCTCAACGTGATCTACACGAGCAAGTGAACGGAGGAATCAAAGCTTATTTTTCAATTACACCCTTCATTTTACGAATATTTATTTATATGAAAGGAAGGGCTAAATGCAAATAAAATAGATCAACTTTAGATTTGATCTATTGTCAAATATCTAGCATCATCTTCAAACTTTTATATAAATTAATACTACATTAAAAGGTTTTCAATATATCTTTTATAAATATGACAGATATCTTGATGAAAACCTACAATTGGGGGGAAAAAAACAATTCTATTATATTGAAAATTGAGTATAATAATTGCGAAAGTAATGATTACTTTTATATAATAAATTTACGAAATAGCTAATTCTAATAGGATGTACTTTATTTTTTTTTAGAAAAAAACATTTCTCTTGATTATTTAATCTTTAAATCTTAATCATAAATCATAAATAATAAATCAAAAATCCCTCTCTAAATTTTAAATCGTAAATCACGGATCTCTTTAGGTATAGGGTTTAGTTTCTCTTCATTATTTAGGGGCGTTTGGTTCGGAAGTGAATTGTCGAAGTGGTGGAAGTCTAGAAGTGGCACTTCGGTAGAAGTGAACAGTTCAGCTGGAACTATCCACTTCAATGTGTTTGGTTCAAGCTGAAAACTGGACTTCAGATACCACTTCCTGTGTTTGGATGGTTGAAGTGGGGATATGATCACCACTTCGGTGAGGGGATAAAGTTGTCATTTCATGTTTTTTATATTTATTTAATTAAATCATATGATTTAATTAAATGATTTAATTACTTTATTACGATGGTAATAAATAATTTATTTATTAAATTAAAAACTTTGCACATCACATAATTAATTTAATACTATGTTATTAAATTAAATTAAATCGGTTAATATATTATGCTTAATTATTAATTAGTGAGAATGGCTATTTAATTATTTTATTACCATGGTAATAATTATTCTATTTATCATTGAAAAATATTGCAAAGTGGGCTGAAGTGGAAGGCTGAAGTGGTGACTTCGGGACTTTTCCAGCTGAAGTCAGACACCGAAGTGACCGAACTCAGAAGTTGTCACATCATCACTTCCGGGTTCAAATCAGTGAAACAAACACACTGAAGTGGGCTGGAAGTGGCCACTTCGGCCATTTCGATGCTCACTTCGGTGAAACAAACGACCCTTAGGGGCCGTTTGGTTCGGAAGTGTATTGCCGAAGTAGTGGAAGTCTGGAAGTAGCACTTCAGGGGAAGTGGGCAGTTCAGCTGGAACTATCCACTTCAGTGTGTTTGGTTCAAGCTGAAAACTGGACTTCGTGTACCACTTCCTGTGTTTGGAAAGTATGAATAGAAATCTGGAAAATCCCACTTCAACCATTTGTTGGTGTTTGGTAACACCGAAGTGGGATATAATCACCACTTCAGTGATGGGGTGAGATTACCCCCTTCAACATTTTAATTTGTAAATAAATGCCCCATTATAATTTAAGAAAATGATTATCATATTTAATTAATTATTTCATTTTTTATTATAAATAATTACTACTACTGAAATATAATTTAATTAATATAAGTATTTACAACTAATTTCCTTAATGTTTTTAAGATTTCCACTACACAATTACAATGTTTGGTTCAGGGTTTAACCGGATTTTTAATAATTTTTAAAAATTAAAATTTGTAAACTATAAAATTATTTAAAAATATAAAAAAATAAACGGATGATAAGAAATAATAAAGTCATGAATGTAAAGTTATATTGCGTCAACTACAAAGATACAACATCACAACAAACAGTTATAAAAATAAAGGGTTTCATAAAAAAAAAAATGTAGAATGCATAATACATAAAAAACAAACGCTTAATTGAAAAAAAAAACAAAGAAATAATTAAAATTGTACTTTTAATATCTTGTTAGTTTTGTTTAACTTTTAATAAATACTTAGCATGTTTATCTTCTAATTATCTTCTAATATCACATTTTTAGCATTAATTAGTGAATTAGCTTGAGTAATTAGACTTCAATTTGAAGCATTGAGAGATGGCGAAGAACATGCTTCAAAGTTTGTACAAAGAAAACCAAGGAGAAAACACCTAGTTCTGAGTGGCATTTTAAAACAAATTAAATATGTAGCTTTTTCATTCATGGAGGAGATGAGATCTTGGACCTATAGCTTTTAGATCACAAACAATGGAGGTCAACTATGACCAAGACAAGGTTCAACATAAGGCCGAAGAATGCGGCTTGAAGAGGTCAATAGAGTTGAATTTACCTTAATTATTTTCCTTCATTTCTTTCTAAAGTCAAAAATGTAAGGTCGTTGTGCTTTATAATAAGAAGAGTGCAAGCATATAGGAAGGAAGAAAAATGGAGGTTCATTTACAAGTATCTTTTCATGTGACTTCATTATTTCCAATGATCCATAACATTGTCTACACTCAAATAGAGATTTACAATAAGTTATTAAGATAGCAAAGAAATGGCAAAAAATTAATCACCTCAGTAATCTTCGATACACGGCTAATCTTAGGAGAAATTTATTGAAACATGATACATAAACCATAGATTTAAAACAAAAATTCCGAATCGGATTCTTCAAGCATCTTGTGTGTGCCTTTGGCCTTTGCTCCTGTCTTGAATTGGTTGCCTTCAATGTACCTGAATCCAACTCCTTCAAGAATTTCTCCTTTAAAATTGTTGAAGCTCAAATACCTGAAGAAGTAATGGAAAAACAAAATGAAAAAATGACCACAATGGAAAAGCTCATGATTTTCCAGAGTGATGGAAATACAAATACTCATAAATGTGTCAGTTTCTTTAGCTCACCAAGTTCGGGAGGTAGGGTATCTTGCAGCCATCTGAGATTCATAATAATCACATGATCACAACCAAACATAGACACAAATCAGCAACTTGAACAAAGGACATGCAATCCATCTACACACACACACACACACACACACACATCAATTTTAGCCACAGACAAGAAAACAACAGCTACTTACAAACATCACAAATGGACAACTAATTCATAGAACAAGCATCCTCTGTTAAAAAGAGAGCAACGGTATACATAATTTAACACAAAAAAGGAGCTTTTTGAGAAATAATATATCAGTCTGTGCCATACCACAATAGGCAGATGCATGTACATATCAGCAGGTAGAAATCCCACCTATGCTTTAATTGCTATTTTTCTTGAAGAATAAGAACAAGCATGAACTTTCCCAGCCGAACCTGCACAAAGCCATAATCTTTAATTGACAAAACAAGCATCCTAACTTTCAAACCAACCTAAGCACAAAGCCATAAGCAATTCTCTTCAAACTTGCACTAGAATCTGCAACTATAATTTGCAACTAAAACACATCAACTAACCTTTATCAACTTATTAATAAACCGAAAGTAAAAAGTTAAGGACGTGCAGCAAATTAGTGAATCATGCTTCTATGGCACGCCAAGCTTAGCAATTCTTCCATATGTACGATGAAAACCTGCCATAAAATTTCATGACATAAACAACAAGACATCATAACATATACTTTCAATTCTCTTACCTCCCGATGGCACGCCAAGCTTAGCTTTTCATCGTCTGCCACGACCGCACTTAACAATCATTAAAACCTGCCATTCAAACGCGTTAAAACCCAAAGCATATAAATACAAAAGATGAGACATTAGGGCCTCGCATAGACTGGTCCATTGCACCCCACATAACTACCATGCATGATCCGCGAATGCTACCGCATCGTCCAAAATACATACATGTCCACTGCGAATACCCGCAACTTAGGAAAAGATAAAAAAAAGTACCAACACAACAGACGAATATGCATAGAACCAGTTCAGTCGATCAAGCTGTTTCACTTTGAGCCATCCATTGGTTAATTGAAACCCCCCCCCCCACCAATGAACCGCATAACCCAGATTTTTCGAAACTCGGGTTTTCTCGCCATGAAACCTCTCGCGTCGCCTTCGCGCTTCTGAAGATAGTCGAAGACATCATGCAACACATGATCGTCAAACCCGTCCAACTCCATCACTTTTGCATACAAGGTCTCGGTCCAGTGACAAGTTGTATTTCTGATTGCAGCGGCCATTTCTCCAACGGCATCGACTAGCTCACTAATCACCACACCGCTCCGAGTGCCCTTACCAGCACGTCGTTGTGTTGGCGTGGATGATGTCGCCCGACTGCTGTCAGCATGTGGAATGGAGTCATTGTCAGCATCTTCCCCACTCTGATGTTCGGTTGGGATGGATTCAACCATATCAACGTCGTCGTCGTTGTCTGATTTCTCCCCTAAATCAGAGAATAGTGATGTCGCGTACTGACCCGTCGCGTGATCTTCGCCACATATAATCCTCAACCCATCGTAGTGCTCGATGGGTCTGTTGATGAAAGGACGGGCAGCAGGGTGTGCCTACACAAAACAACGTTCATACGGAAGTACATATGGAAGAATTGCGAAATTTAAACGTGCATTTCGAACCTCAATGTACGCAATCGCCACTAACGGGTCCAATGTGATGGTCTTCGTGTCCTCGTCCCATCCCGCGCCGCTAAGTTCACGAACCCTCTTTATTTCAATAAATCGGGCCTTCAAGGTGCGGTAGTGGTTCTCAACATTTTCAGGGGTGAAATCCGTACCGAAACGGCTGTTCACGGACACGGCAGCGAACGCGAACGCCGGCCTCTTAAATGACTTGTCGCACTTGAGTCCCTTCTTAGCTTGTTCAACAAGCAAAGGAATGAGAAATGTGTCATACTCGTTCTTCCATCTCTTGTTTGGTGTACCACGTTTGGTGGCGGCAACCTTCGACATTGAACCAGTTCCACGTGCACCGTCGCTAGCATTGCTTGAACCTTCCATTTCTAGGTCTCCAATGAACAACCTTCAATGTTGGATATGTGCCAATGTTTTACATGACGAATTCAGCAATGATATTTGTGCATGAATTAGAAAACTTGTGCGCACCCCTAAAAGCAGTTTCGGAGGTAATGCATGTTTTATAAGATCAAAATAATGCTTCATAAGAACAGAACCGTAAAAGAATAACAAAATGCGACATAAACACATTGCGACAACCATGGCCTGTCATTCAGATTAAGATAACAACTTCAAACTAACAAAAAATTCAAATAAAAACACATACAATGAAAGTGACATGACATCTTGCATAAAGTACTATGCAAGAATTACATGACAGTTCACGGCATATAAAACATAAAAACGAAAAGAAACATGTTCATCAATTGCAAGACACATCACGTGCTCCTGCTGTAATCAGCCCACATGTCGTTTGCAATCGCTTCCCTAATCTCTACCCATTGCCGGTTTTCCCTTTGTTGCTCACGCCGGGACCGGCCCTGTGATAATGTCGATGCCTCCTCCGTGTGCACCGTCACATCATTCAAAATCCGGTCATTCGGATCAACTCCTGCGATGTAATTGTGAATAATGCAACAGACAAGTACTAATCTCACCTGCGTTCTGAATGGGAAGAAAGGGTGTGATGTTAGGATTTTGAACCGGTTTTTCAAAATAGCGAACGCCCGCTCCACCCGCGACCGCAACATAGAGTGCCTAAGATTAAAAAGTTCTTTGGGGTTTGTAGGCGGTCTACCACTATGTTCTTTCAGATGGTATCTAACACCTCTGTAAGGTGCTATGAAACCGGGCATCGTCGTGTACCCAGCGTCCACCAAGTAATATTTCCCTACAGTGTGCAATTACATGTCAACTGTTAAACAATCTAGCATGTTAGGGAATATGTGAAGCATCTAAACCAAACCTTCAAACACTCTAAGACCCTCTGGGGGTGGCCGCGATATTGCATCCCTAAGAACTGTGAAATCATTTGCTGAGCCTTCCCAGCCGGCCATTACATATGTAAATTTCAGGTCCGGATTAACCACAGCAAGAACGTTCTGTGTCGGACCCTTACGACCACGGAAGAGTGGCATATCTTGGGATGGCACCGAAACAGCGACGTGTGTCCCGTCCAACAAACCTACGCAGTCATACATGGTTTGAGAAATGTGTCAATCGTCATTATGTTACGTACAATGAATCCATTTTGAAGTGTCAGTTAGGTGACATGTGCTTTCTTACTTTGAAGTACGGGTACCACTGTGGACTGTTCTCGATGTCAGGGTGACATGTAGTGCTGGGCGGGTGCACAAAATCGTCACGAATTGCGCACAGGGCCCGTAGAACCATATTGAAATAACGGCTGATTGTCTCCCCTGAGCGGAGGAAGTCGACGCGCATTATCCTATTTTTGGTGTTGTGGCCCACCACGTGCAAGAACATTGCAAGTTGCTCCTCCACGGATGTATGCCTGGTGTCTACGAGCAGGTGTTTGTCACGCATAATTGACGCTATGTGCATGAATGGACCGACATCCATCCGAAGGTAACTAACACAGTAGTCCGGCCCACTTCTTAATATGCGCTCCATGTGTTTTTTTCGAGTCAGGTCCCGAAACACTGAAGGCTCCCTAAACCTAGGAAACCTGTCCTCGCCCAGATGCTCGAGCAAGACCGCGACAACGACAACCATGGTCGTGAACGCGGCTGCGAACGGCAACGAGATGGCTCCAGTGGTAGATGGGTCCATCTACGCAGTTATTTTACATACTATGTGAGAATTGTGCAAAACACATTGATAAAAATGGGAGAACTAAGGTAAGACAGTTTGCCAAAACATGTGTCGCATATATTTCACATCATCGGAAGTTGATCTCAGACATTCCTAGTTAGTACAATATGATGACAGTTCATTATCGACTGCAATATTTTCAGCATCAGTAACACTTTCACAAGTCACCGAGAGCAACCACAAACAAATGATGGAATGTCATAAGTAAAAAAAAGAAAAGAATCCGAACGGAGTAAAACCCACATCCAAAAGTAAATATCTGGGCTCAGAACCATCGTTAGGAATATCCGTGTCGCGACATCTGCATCCCTCTCCCAAGTTGCACTCAAGATGGCTGCAACGATTACCCCCCGTGCACACACATACTATAATGGGAAGGACGGGCTGTATGTGGGCAGCGGCTGGGCAGCCGAGCTGCCTCGCCATTGGGCAATATCGAGTGAGGGTGCATAAATATTTTACGCAGTGTTCTGTGGTGATCGAGTAGCCAACACAACAAATGCAACACGCGGACATCATCGCCCAGGGTTAGTGAGGGACAGTCAGGCAGCGGGCAGGCAAAAAAGATGCAGACATTGATTAAAAGTAAAACACATAACAACACCACTAGGAATGACAAGTATGTTCTGAGCATGAAAACTGCATGGTGTGCGCCAGCTGATATTTTAAAAATGACGTATAGAGCAGAACAACATAACATCCGTAAGCAATTCACAACCACGGAAAGGCATACCATAACAAATCTAGAGTTCAAAAATATTACGATGATGGTTATCCAGTAGAAGATGAACAAAATTTGAAATATAATTGTAGAAGATGAACAAATTGGAAGTAAAGTGAAAAAATCACAGCGAGATCTATTTTAATCACCAATGGTACGAGATATACTTTATAAGAAAAATAAGAAAATGAAGAGCAAAACACAGCAACCATTGCAGGGTCAACCTGGTTTAAAAACGAGAGAAACCATAGCAAAACACAGCATTCATAATCACAGTGGGGCATAGCAGTGAAAAGTAGCATTCGAAATCAATTCATATTTAAATAACCCACAAAGGGAAACCATTCCATGTGAGAGATCTATGTCAGTCACCAAATGTGCGTGCAATACTTCATACGGAAAAATAAGAAAGTGGAGAAGAACAAGTCAACAAGCATCAGCAAAAAATAAAAAGCATAAGCACAATGGGGCCTCAAGGAACAAAAAATAGCTTTCTAAAACAATCAGAGGGGGAGATTTTGAATATTGAAAACAGTAGGAAATCTCACGGTAAGCCACAAAAGGAAAACCATTGCATCGGAGAGACATTTTTGGAAAAAATAAACTACTAAATCACAGTCACAGTGGGCCTTGAGTGACAAAAGTAGCATCCAAAATCAATGGGCAGGGGAGCTTTTGGAAAATGAGATCAAAATGAAATCCCAAAACAATAAATAAGAAGGAGATAATATGAAATCCAACAGTGAAGACGCAGATCTTAAAACAAGAAAGTAGCTCTGCAAACAATGATATGTAATGGGAGTACACATTCATCAATTCATAATAAAGTAAACCACAAGAGGAAAACAGTGCATGGGGAAATCTACTTTAATTAATAATAGTGAATGATATACTTCAGATGAAAATAATAAAATAGAGAAGAACAAATCAACAACCATTGCAGGAGGGAACATAGTTTAATCACTGTTAGGTGCTCACAATCACAGTCAGGCCTCACAGAAAAAAAAATATCGTTCGAAATCAATCGGATGGGGAGCTTATCAAAAACAAAGCAAACTGAAATCTCACATCAATAAAAGAGAAGATATAGTAATCCATTGAAAACACACAGTACATGGCAGATGTTCAAGAGGAAAAAATATCCTTCGAAATCAATGGGATCGAGAGCTTATGAAAAAATGAACCAATCTGAAATCTCACACTAATAAATGTAAGGTAGGGAATATGAAAACCCACATAGAGGAGCAAGATTTTTAAAAGGAAAAATACCTATACAAACAATGACAAGAAAAGAGGATTCACAATCATCAATTTAAAACTTACAGTAAATGGCAGACATAAATACATACGCAAGCAATGTTAATAAAAGAGAAGATATAGTCATCAGTTGATAAGTTTCAGTAAACAACAGATATTCAAGAGCAAAATATCACTCGAAATCAAGCGGATGTTTAGCTTTTCAAAAAAATGAATCAATCTGAAATATCACAGTAATAAATGGAATGTAGGGAATATGAAAACCCACAAAGGAGAGGGAGATCTTTAAAAGAAAAAATACATACACAAACTATGAAAAGAAAAGCGTATACATATCCATCAATTTATAACTTAGAGTAAATGGCAGTCCTACAAAAGATAAATACATATGCAAGCAATGTTAATAAAAGAGAAGATATAGTAATCCATTGAAAACACACAGTACATGGCAGATGTTCAAGAGGAAAAATATCCTTCGAAACCAATGGGATCGAGAGCTTATGAAAAAATGAACCAATCTGAAATATCACACTAATAAATGTAAGGTAGGGAATATGAAAACCCACATAGAGGAGCAAGATTTTTAAAAGGAAAAATACCTATACAAACAATGACAAGAAAAGAGGATTCAAAATCATCAATTTAAAACTTACAGTAAATGGCAGACATAAATACATATGCAAGCAATGTTAATAAAAGAGAAGATATAGTCATCAGTTGATAAGTTTCAGTAAACAGCAGATCTTCAAGAGCAAAATATCACTCGAAATCAAGCGGATGTTTAGTTTTTAAAAAAATAGAATCAATCTGAAATGTCACAGTAATAAATGGGATGTAGGGAATATGAAAACCCACATAGAAGAGGGAGATCTTAAAAAGAAAAAATACCTACACAAACTATGACAAGAAAAGCGTATACATATCCATCAATTTATAACTTAGAGTAAATGGCAGACCTACAAAAGATAAAATACATATGCAAGCAATGTTAATAAAAGAGAAGATATAGTAATCCATTGAAAACCCACAGTACATGGCAGATGTTCAAGAGGAAAAAATATCCTTCGAAATCAATGGGATCGAGAGCTTATGAAAAATGAACCAATCTGAAATCTCACAGTAATAAATGGAAGGTAGGGAATATGAAAACCCACATAGAAGAGATAGATTTTTAAAAGGAAAAATACCTATACAAACAATGACAAGAAAAGAGGATTCATAATCATCAAATTTAAACTTACAGTAAATGGCAGACATAAATACATATGCAAGCAATGTTAATAAAAGAGAAGATGTAGTCATCAATTGATAAGTCACAGTAAATGGCAGATATTCAAGAGCAAAAAAAATCACTCGAAAACAATCGGATGTTGAGCTTTTAAAAAAATGAATAAATTTGAAATCTCACAGCAGTAAACTGTTGGGAATATGAAAACCCACGAAGATGAGAGACATCTTTTGGAAAAAATACATACACAAAAACTATGACAAGAGAAGCGGATACATATTGATCGATTTAAAACTTACAGTAAATGGCAGACCTACAAAAGATAAAATACAATTGCAAGCAATGTTAAGAAAAGAGAAGAAATACCTATACAAACAATGATAACGAAAGGGAAGACATATTCATCAATTGATAAGAAAATAAATCACAAAGGGAAACCATTTCATGGGGATATATATTTTAATCACTCAATTAGGCATGATATACTTCCTAAAAAAAATATGAAAACAGGGAAGAACAACTCCACAACCGTTGCATGTGGGAACCTATTTTAATCACCAATAGTAATTGACAATCACACTGGGGCCTCACAGAACAAACATAGCATTGAAAACCACTCTGACGGCGAGATGATGAGAAATGAATACAATATCAAATCTCACGTAATTCCGAAAGAGAGAATATGAAAACCCACAGTGAGGGGACAAATCTTAAAAATGAAAAAAAAACATATGCAAGCAATGACAACAAATAACCTTCAAAAGTTCACAATTGTGAAGAAAAATTTAGTTAACCATAAAGAGTGCATCATCTCCGAAAGATGGAAGAAGTAAACAAAAAATAACAACCCAAAATAAATCAACAGAAAAAGCAAAATTCAGCAAACTCAAACATGGGAAAAATTCACCAAAATTCACATAAGAAAAATAGAAATCGAGACTAATCGAAAGTAGAGAATTTGGGAAAATGAATATAAAGCTGACAACTCACAGCAAATCCGAAGGAGAGAGTCTGAAAATTCACAGGAAAGGGACCGATCTGTAAAGAAAATAAGTATGTCATTAAATTGATAAAAAGAAAACCACAAAGGAACCAAAGACGCATGGAAATTTATTTCTAGGGAATAAAAAACTCACTAAAAACCAGTGGGGAGAAAACTGGTAATAGGGTTTGATCCGTTCATACAACTCACCGAGAACCTGAGAAACGGTGGAAGACGGGTACACAGTCAATAGCGTGAGAAATCCCTGGAAAAAGCATGCCGGTTAATAGATCAATGCAAATGTATAATAAAAATAAAAACAATCTCAGAGAAGAATATGGGACTTGGTTGGAGTATGTACACCCACAGCGAAGTCTGAAAGTCGACCAAGCCGATGTCAGTCGGAACAGCCGGAGACCTTTTCTAGCAGTGTGTAGCGACGCCGGCTTCAGCCGACGGCGAAAGTGCGGTTGTTTTTCTCGGCGACGATGAGGCTTCGATCTAGACGCGAATGAAGAAAACCCTAGAAGGGACGAGAAAGGGGAAAGAAGTGGGGAAGTCTGAAGTTCGGGCGAGGTCACCGTAAGAAGCACGTGATACGCGCGTGCACCGAACTGGGACGCCGAAGTGATGGCTTCGGAGCTTTTCAATCTGAACTCAGACGCCGAAGTCGCGGAAGTGGGAACTTGTCAAATCATCACTTCCGGACCGACTTCGGTGAAACAAACACACCGAAGTGGGCCGGAAGTGGCCACCTCACCCACTTCCGGACCCACTTCAGTGAAACAAACGCCCCTTAGTGTTTAGTTTTCAGAGTTCATGGTTTTTGAATTTTTAGAATAGAATTTTATAGTGTGTGAGTTTAAGATTTAAATCGTTTGATTTTGAAATTTATAAAAAAAGATATCCAAATCATTTGGGAAATTCATTCGATGAACCTACTATATGTATCACTCTAATTGCAATACTATTAATTTGTCAAAATTATTTTATCATAATAAAATAATAAAATATACATATTTAAATAGATCTAATTAAATTTAATTACAAAATCTTATCTACCTATATTCAGTTTGGGCCATATCTAACTTTGATGTTGTGATGTCTGATGAGCAAAATTCTTCACATATGCTCATACTGTGAGAGCAAGCTTCTCTAGTTGGATTAAACAAAATCACGTAACAAACTTATATATATATATATATATATCATTTAAGGAGGGTAATTTTTTGGGTGGGTTACTGAACTTTGGTTGTTTTGAACTTTGGTTACCGAACTTCAATTTATATCTTTTCAATCTATGTAACACCGGAAAACCCACTAGTGACCTCTCAGAGTAACCAAATCAATCTATGGTGACTGAAAAGATACAAATTGAAGTTCGGTAACAAAAGTGAAAAACGACCAAAGTTCAGTAACCCACCCAAAAAATTACTCCATTTAAGGACGTTTCTAGATTTGAAATCTAGAAATGTTTACGGCATAGTGACAAACAATGTCAAACAGAATAGTTTAAACAATAAAAAAAATATATAATACTTTATATAATATTTATATAAATAATAGGCACGTGATCATGATCCAGAGACTCTGAATCAATATTTTTAATAAACACTAATTTACATACTTATCTAGATGACTTATATATATATATATATAATTAAATATTAAGATTTTGAATAATGTGATTATTTAAAAAGCTTGCTAATTAGGGAATCATTGAATTAAATAATTATAATTAGTTGGTAACAAGGATTACTTGTATGCATGTTAAGTTTTCAATATTTTTATTTAGTGGATAAGTTTGGGAGTTCAATATATATATATATATATTTGTGATTATTTAAAGAGCTTGTTAATTAGGAAATCATTGAATAAAATAATTATAATTAGTACTTGAATGCATGTTAAGTTTTCAATATTATTTTTTAGTGAATAAGTTTGGGAGTTCAAACATGACACATGCACGGGAGAGTGGAGAATTCTTGACTCAGTTAATTGAGAACACTATCACAACTTTAAAAAACTGGAAGGTAGATGTGTTGGGGATATTTTCATAACAAGAGAATTTTGGTGGCCTTTATAATTGGTATTCAATGTAGTATATATAATAACTAAGATTGCAGAATTGGTTATTGATGGAGCTTGAGTATCTTGCAACATGTGGTTAATATCCTTTATCACTTTCTTATTTTCTAGAAGACCTACTTATGCTATTCAGGTTCTTGTAGAACATTGGCGATAGAGGATTACACCAAAAGAAAATGAGATTGTAATGAACTTTTTAGTCCCATATCGGATATTTGAGAGTATCCATGTGTATATAAGTGGTAAGCATCTTTTTCTATCATGCCATTGTTTTTGCAATGGACTTTGATTGATTTCAGGCCAATAAGTTTGTTAAACACTAGTTATAAAAATCATTTCCAAACTTGTTGTTAATAAGCTTCAACCACTTCTCCAAAAACTATATTTTTGGCCTTGCAGAGCAGTTTTTTACTCAGTAAAAGCACGAGTGATGATATTGTTGAGAATAATCAGCATTCTTAGATGAAGTTCAATAATTTTTATCAAAACATTTCTTTCTTGGAATTTTTTTATTCATCCACTGAACTTCACATGCAACATACGCACTGAAAACTCAGCTCACTCATCATCTACAACATCGACTAGATACATACCACTTACCGAGATCTCTCACTCAATGCAAACATAGGCTTCCAAACAAAGATAACATGACGCCATTGGACACAATTCTCATGGCACTCAATTATTGGAGATCACACAATTTTACATACTTAATCATCATTAGTTTAAGCCCTTGATTTAATACTAATTTAGCTTAAGGCTACTTTACAATTGAATCAATTATGAATTCTCCCGCCAATTTGAAGCTCTTGCAATTGTTCTGCATTTATGAAACAACATCAATGTTGCACCAGTTTAGCTGTTTTCAAGTAGTACTCGTGGTTGTTCAAGAGTTGGTCCATTCATTGATGAAGATGAAAGGCGCCGGATGTGGTGGATTGATTATGAAAATTAATCTACATAAAGCCTATGATAGAGTTGACTAAGAGTTTTTAATGGGAAACCAAGATGCAAATGCAAACACTGTGAAGAAGAAGAAAAACAAGGGTTACTTCAGGAGTCACCACACAAGGATACAAAAGACAACAACGTTTTGTAATACAGCTACAACAACACAACAATAAGATACTTGGCTTGTATATAGAGCCAATAGAACACAACAAGACAACACACAATTTCACCTGACAAAAGCCTCACACATTAAACACTCATACACACATCATTAATTACTCCTAGTACCAACAACACATAGGATAACACCCTAACTCCAACATACCCCCCTTTACTTAGAGACTCTTCACTCCAAGCATTTCCTTGAAATACTCCAACTTCTTAACTAATAAGGCTTTTGTCAAAACATCAGTCACCTGATCATTTGTATTGCAGTGGAAGAATTTAATAACTTTTGAACTTACCAACCCACGGATAAAATGATACCTGGTATCTATGTGCATAGTTGGCTCATTTTGTTTCTCATTCAGGTCTTCAGGCAACCTTCTCATCCACATTGCCTGGTAAGCAGTCGACGTTGCTGGAACATACTCAGCTTTCGTACACGATAATGCTGTGATATCTTGTTGCTTTGAACACCAAGCAACAGTCACCAAACCAACTTTAAAAACCCCTCCTGTAACGCTCCTCTAGTCATCTATTGAGCCTCCTAATCACTATCTGTATAGTTGCTTAGAATCACCCTATCTGTACACTCATAAACCAGCCCACAGTTCACAGTAGCATCCACATAATGTATTATTCTCTTGACTGCCCCAAAATGGTGCATTAAGGGGTGGTGCATAAATCTCGAAAACATTGCTACGGCATGCATTAGATCCGATCAAGTGTAGGTAAGATACAATAGGATCCCACCCAAACTGCCTGTATAGTCCAGCATTAGCTCCCCCTGAACCATCATTCAAGCTTAATTTTTCACCAACATTCATAGGCCTTGCGCTCAACTTGCATTTTGTCATGCCAAACTTGCATAGGAGATCCTCAGCATATTTTTTCTGGGTTATTGTGACTTTTCCATTGCCTTGCTGCACCTCAAGGCCTAGAAAAACTTAAGTAACCCCAAATCCGACATCTCAAATATTTGCATCATACTTTCCTTGAACTCCTGTAGCATAGTGTGAGAAAAACTCATGTAAATTATATCATCTACATATATGTATAGTAGAAGAACATGAGAGGGAGCTTGACACTTCTTGTACAAGGTTGGTTCATTGGTGTTTTGCTCAAATTTAGAATCAAGGAAACGTTGATTGATCTTGCTATACCTTGCTCGGGGAGCTTTTCGCAGCCCGTACAAGGCCTTGGTTAACCGATAAACTTTCTTCTCTTGACCCTCAATAATGAATCTTGGTGGCTGTGAGACATACACCTCTTCTTGCAACTCCCCGTTTAGGAAAGCCAATTTAACATCGAGATGATAGATAGGCCAACATCAATTACCTCCAATCACAGGCATCATTCTGATAGTCTCCATGCGCGCTACAGGAGCAAAGACTTCAACAAAATCCCTGCCTTCCACTTGCAGGTACCCTTTGGCCACCAACCTGGTTGTTCTCTTGTGCAACTCTCCCTCAACTGTGTATTTAGATTTAAAGACCCATTTAAGGCCTATAGCTTCCTTCCCTTCAGGTAATTCAGTCAAGGTCCAGGTGTGATTTCGGTTGATAGATGCTATTTCTTCTTGCATGGCTATAAACCAATCTGGGCCTTCAGCAACCTCTTCAAAGCTGGACGGGTCTGCAGCATTTAGTGCAAGTGAATAACTATTATATAGATTCGAGATGGTGCAGTACCTCGTAGGTGGATCGTTAATTGATCCTTCATGCAGCGAATCAAGTGTTGACGAGGCCGAATTTGGTGTTGGTGTTGCATTCTCAATTGCAGAAGCGTAGTATGTTGGGCTCCCATAGTATCAACAACCACATATTCAGGTGTAGACATATGTGAAGTGGACCAATCAAATGAAAGCTCTTCAAAGAAATAGATATTCCTGCACACTTTGTCAGTTAAAGGATTAAGTAGTTTATATGCTTTAGCATTGTCATAATAGCCAATTAGGACACACTTCTTAGTCTTCAAATCCAGCTTTCTTATGACGTGTGAATAATTTATCACATGGCCAACGCTGCCAAACACATGTAAATGGTCAACGCTAGGTTTCATACCTTTGAGAGCTTCATACGGGGTCTTACCTTTGACTGCACTGGTAGGCACCCTGTTCAAAAGATATACTGTCGTTGACACTGCTTTAGCCCAAAGAGATATAGGTAGTCTCATTTCCTTCAATATCATAAGCGCCATTTCGACTATCGTTCGGTTCTTTCGCTTCCCGACACCGTTTTGCTGTGGCGTGTAGGAAGCTGTCAACTGAGGGTGAATGCCATTTATCTCACAGAAGTTAGCAAATTCTCCGGAATTGAATTGCTCGCCTCTATCTGTTTACAGTGCTTTAATAGTTGAGTTTAATTGATTTTCTTGAATTAGTTTGAAGCACTTGAATTTGCTTAGAGCTTTTAACTTGGAATGCAAAAAGTATATCAACTAAACCTTGAATAATCATCAGTTAGTAGAAGAAAGTACTTGTTACCTCCAATCGAAGGTGTTTGCATAGGCACGACTAAGTCACCGTGAACCAGCTCTAGCGATACTCTTGCGCACCTCGCTGGACCAGTCAAAAATGACAGTCTTGCCAACTTCCCTGTAGCGCATGATTCACAGGGCTCAAAAGTTGTGATCTTAGGAAGATGTAAGACCATATGGTCGTTGTATAGAAGTTGCATGCTCCTTAAATTTAGATGGTAAAATCTACAGTGCCAGAGTTTCATGTCACTATCTGAGTTGAGGGTAGCATGGGCTACTTCTATTCGTCTAGTATTCAACCGAAACAGCATGTGTGCCGACATACGAGCACACGCTAGCACAATATCAGCTTGACTGTCCTTGATCTTACATGCACCATTAGCAAACTTAACAACATATCCCGATGCCATAAACTGGCTGACACTAAGTAAATTATGGACAAACTATGCCACATACTGAACTTTGTCGAGCTTGGTTAGTCTTCTAGCTTCTGATCGAAACATAACACACCCCACACCGGCAACCTTTAACTCATTTCCATCACCTAATCTGACAGTGTGTTGTGAGGTTTGCTTAAGCGTTTCAAACAAACCTTTATTGCCCTTCATGGGGTTTTAACAACCATTATCGATGAGCCACGTCTCACCATTCACATCTTCACCATGCTATCCGCCCATGAAAAGCATCTCTTCCTCTTTACTCTCTTCGGCTTCTTCTATACAGTTGGCCTCATTGTACCAGCATTGTGCCTTAGTATGACCGTACTTCTTGCACACGAAACACTGAACTCCTGATCACTATGGTCTCGGTCGGAAATCTTGTTGTATGCCTTGGTGACCACCAGCTCTACCAGCTTTACTTCTTTGATAGTCCATAGCTCGACCTCTGCCCCGGCCTCTAAATTGACCATGAACAAGGCTGCCTCATCCACGACCCTTGCTGTAATGAATACTTTTCTCTCCTAACTCATTAGTCAAGGCTTAGAGAGCCATTTCTTGATCTTCAGCGGGCATCATCAACAGAGTCTCATAGCCTTTAAGTGAGCTACTCAACTCTTCAACAGAGAGCTTGCCAAGATCCTTGGCTTCAACTATTGAGTGAACTACATGTTTAAAGCTTGGTGTAAGGCTTCTCAATATTTTACCTATAACTGTGGGTTCAGGTGTAGACTCTCCAAAGGTTCTCAGCTGATATACTGCATCAAGTGCCCTGGTTACATAATCCTGCACCTTCTCATTTTCTTTCATCTTCATAGCTTCCAGCTCTTGATGGAGGGAGTATAGTTTGACAGAGAGAACCTTGGAAATCCCTTCGTATTCTGTGGTTAAGATTTCCCATGCTTGCTTTGCCGTTGTTGCTTTAGTGATTCGGATAAGAATCCTCTCATCTAAACCCTGTTTAATGATATAAAGTGCACATGCATCATGCTCTCTTCTCTTCTCCACAACGTTGGCAGACATTTCTTCTTCACTAAAATCATTCTCCACCATGCTCCAAAGGCCCTTGGACATGAACATGGTTTTCATCTTCAAAGCTCCACAGGTTAAAATTTTCTCCTTTGAAAAGCGGGACACTGGTTTGGTTGTTGCTATTAGTCTCTGCCGTTGATGCACAAGCTCTAATACCACTGAGAAACTAAGATGTAAATGCAAACACTGTGAAGAAGAAGAACAACAAGGGTTACTTCAAGAGTCACCACACAAGGATACAGAAGAGAACAACATTTTGTTATACAACTACAACAACACAACAACAAGATACTTGACTTTTATATGGAGCCAATAAGACACAACAAGACAACACATTATCACATGACAAAAGCCTCATACATTAAACACTCACGTACACATCATTAATTACTCCTAGTACCAACAGCACGTAGGATAACACCCTAACACGACCAGCCATATGTTTGTCTCTCTCTGAGTAAATTCCAACATTTATAACAAATACTTAACCAATTTTAACTATGATAGATGGGTTGGAGATAAAAACTTTTTTTGAATGTGTGATACACCAACAAATGATGAGGCAAGACTAGCTCTTGTAACTAAGTTTCTTGCTAATAAGGGCCATTGGAATTTAGATGCATTGTTAAATTTGATTCCTCTTGAGAAACTATTAGAGATACAACCCTTTGCAGTACTCCTAAAGATGGAGTGTAAGGGGACATTATGATTTGGAAAGGTAACTCAAATGGTTGCTTCATGATAAGCTGAACACATTGGATGTTCAAATGAAGAAACAAATTCCAAGAGATCCTTTATGTCCTAGATGCTTACAAAATATTGAAATGGTTGTTTACTTATTAAAAAATTGTGGTTATGCTAAAGTGTAGAGTTACTAAGCTTTTTTTGGCTTAGGTGAACAGAGTTTTAATTTTCTCCTCCAATTTTGGAGAGTAGTTGGCAATTACAAGTCTCATGTTATTTTAATTTGGTTGTGGAGTTGGGTTATCCACTATGTGTACCCAATGGGTTATATATGTGAAATAGTCAAAAAAGATTAGTCTTTGATTCTCTACATGAAGTGGTCGGTGTTGTTTAGCAGTTGTTGCATTGATGAATGAAAATCACGTTCATGAGATTAGATACACTTTTCTTGAAGGAAATAATTGTGCAGATCTTCTAGCGCATCTTGGTCAAACTTGTCCCCAGGGGTCATTGTGGGAGCTCCATACTCCACCGCCAGATTATGGCAATTATTGGAGATCGATAGGATTGGACAACTTGTCTTGGGAGCATAAATGATGTATTTGCCGGTCTTTTGTACCGAAAAGGGCAAGCCATATCTAATAAAATAAAAGTTTAATTTCGGTTTGAATGAAATCCATTATCAAACTTAAATGTATTATTAGTAGGATAATTTCATTTCTCAAATCAAATTGATTAATTTTTTTTCTACTTTTTCCCATATTTTAAAAAATTGAGTTGCAATTTAAAAAAATTAAGTAGGATTAAGCTTAAATGATTAAATAAAAAATACTCTAACATGTGTGTGGAAAGATAATAACCTCAATAATCATTTATACACATGGTAATCAAATGCATACTTATTAAGTTTAGGATGCCGTCCAAGATAATATATGAGCTCGTTAAATGATGAAATAATGAGCATAATGGATTATCTATTCCTATAATATAAAATCTAATGATATACACAATAATATGAACATGGTAAACTATATTGTTGAGTTATTAATAAATACATATTGATAATAGGAGAGCTAAAATAATCATGAGTTAGTAATGAATGGATTCTCTTTCCAAGTGAAGTGATGGATGAAAAAACTGAGAAAGACTTTGAAGTGATAAATGAAACAGGAAATGAACAAAACATCTATCAGAATTTTACATATTCACATAAAATTCCTGATTGTTTGGATATTCACTTAAAGTCTCTCTTTTTTGGATTTGCTTCCATTTGAGTCCCAGCGTGGGATGACGCCGTTAAAGTCCATATAGAATGACGGTTTTGTCCCTCCACTCACGCACAATGGTTGCATGTGATAGAGTGATACGTTTTTTGAGGTAGTGATGTAAATGCATTTATTACATGTGGTTGTTTTTTATTCCTGAACAAAAGTAGGTGAATGTATTTATTACAGATAGTTTTTTTTTTATTTTCACTTACTAAATGGGAAATCTTCAGTGTAAGTGAAAACAAACAATACTAAATGGAAACTCTTTAGTGTAAGTGGAAATAAACGTTAGTAAACGGGAACTCACCAATGTAAGTGGAAACAAACAATACTAAATGAGAATTCTCTAATATAAGTGGAAACAAAAGTTACTAAATGGAAACAAACATTTACGTATGGATAGTTACCGTTTAAGAATATTTTTTTTCCCACTTACATAGATTGATGATAATATACATCGATTGAGTGATAAGCTCTCCGAAATTGAATCCATGCTTCTGGTATACACAACAAAATGTTTGTTTCCGTTTAGTAACTTTTGTTTCCACATACATTAAAGAGTTCCCTATTAGTATTTTTTGTTTCCACTTATATTAGTGAGTTTCTGTTTACTAACGTTTGTTTCCGCTTACATTGGAGAGTTCCATTTAGTATTGTTTGTTTCCACTTACACTGGAGAGTTACCATTTAATATTATTTGTTTTCACTTACACTGGAGAATTCCCGTTTACTATTGTTTGTTTCCATTGATACTAGAGAGTTCCCGTCTTACATTGGGGAGTTTCCGTTAATTAGTATTGTTTGTTTTCACTTACACTGGAGAGTTCCCGTTTAGTATTGTTTGTTTCTATTTACCCTAAAGAGTTCCCGCTTAGTATTATTTATTTTCACTTACATTGGAGAGTTCTCAATTACTAACGTTTGTTTCCACTTACATTGGAAAGTTCTTGTCTACTAACATTTGTTTTCACTTACATTGGAGAGTTCTCATTTATTAACATTTGTTTCCACAAATATTTGCAACTCGTTCATCAATATAAGGTAAAATAATAAACCTTCTTTTATCACACTCTTAAATGGCAACAAATGCAGTTGGCCTTTGGTAACAACTAGCCAACGGGTGGAAGAGACAAACTTATCCTCTGTTAATGCAAGACATTAAAGAACAATAGAAATCCTAACATATGAAGAAGAAGAAGAAGGGAGGATCTCATTTAAATTACATAAAAAACATGATTGCTAAATCAAAAGCTACCGAAAAGGTTACATTTTTCTCTATTAGCCGTACATTTTTTCAAATTGTAACAAGATAGAGCGGGCCTTTTCCCACCAATGGCAAGGGCAAAGTTGGTATTGTGAAGAAATGGTACCTATAGAGTTAGCTGGAGGGACTAAAAGGGAAGTGAACTAAAAAAAGAAAGACTGGCAGTGAAATTTAAATGTTAGAGGGACTGATCGGGATGTTTTGAAACTTCCATAGACTAATAATTAATTTTCCCTAAATTAAATTATTAATAGACACATTTTTTAAAATAAAATGCAACATTTACTTTTAATAATTCATGTAAATATATGAGACTTGTATAAGATACTTTACCTTCTTTTAATATAATTTGTAAGGCTGCTAACATGCTATTTTCTTGGTTTTCAACAGTCTCTGATAGTCAACATCAGCATCTCTCCGAAGCCTCTGAGAAAATCAAGCGCTCTCTTAATTTTCCAAGCGCAAGAGTTACAGACCAACATGGCATTCATGGTTTAGACTTTGCTTAGGAGCAGTTGCTCCTTTTTTTGACCTGGGCAGGCCCGAGGTACCAGACGGCGTCTTCCGCCTTCCTAGCCTTTTTCTCTTCTTGTTGGTTTTTTCTTTTTTGTACTTCTTCTTTCCCTCATTTCTGGTGAGAGTTATCTTCTTTTATGTCACTTTTCTCTTTTAATAAAGCAGTGGTTTATCCACTTTTATTCAAAAAAAAAAAATTGTATAAGATATACATGTGGATGAGTTGCATGATTGTAAAATAATGAGGCTTGAGTTTTTCCTTACAGTATAAGTTTGTTTTTTGAGAAAAGAATTTTACTACCCCTTTTAGTCATGATTGTGAATGACATCAATGCAATAACAAAAAAAGAAAATAACTAACTAAGCACATTAAAAATAAATAAATAAATAAATAAAATCCAAAAACTATATCAGAGCCCTACTTTTTCTTGAAGGTAAAGAAGCTAAATTTTATCGATCTCTCCGGTTCGATCCTGTATCACTTGAAACAGATCATTAAAAAATATAAATCCAACAAATCCAAACCAAAACTACGAGAGATTGATAGAAAACCATCAAATATATACAATACATACTCTAAATTCAAGGATTTCGCAAGTTCCTCGAGGTTGTGTTGTTGGTTGCTTGAAGATGATGTGAAAAATAGCTAAAATAAAATGAAAATAACCGTATATAATTGAAGAAAATTTGATTCAACCAAGGAAAAAAAACACAATGACCACATAATAAATAAAAACACATAAATTGGAAAATAGAAAAAACCAAAACACAAAAAAAAAAAAACATTGATGAATGGAAATAACACATCGGCTTCAAATAAAAATATGAAAATATTCATACTAAAACCCATCATTTGAATTTGCGTTGAAAAGCACCACTCTTGCTCCTTCCATCTTTGTCATCCTCACCTCTCAACCGACCAAAATTACCCCTGTGAATCAGTTCTTCAAACACATTTTAGCTAGATCCAAAATAAGATGATCCGTCTGCCCAAAAACTCTTTTTTTTTTGTCTTTTGGTTAAATTATCAATCAATATTAAAATAAAAATTTTAAAAAATAACGTGTTATTTTTCAGTTTTGTGAAATAAGGACATAATTTGTTTTAAATTATGTGGTTTCTCCGGCTAACACAAAAGGCGCCAAAGATGTTAATTTTTTCTTCGTTGCTGGGGTAAAATAGTCAATTCATTTAACTGTTTATCCTTTTTTTTTGCTAGTTGAAGAAATTGCATGGTTAAAAAAAATTATGTTCTTATTTCACAAATCCGTAAACCCACGAATTTGGTTTTTAACATTTTCTAAAAAACAATTTTGGTCCTTAAAACAAGGCATGTTTCTTTTTTAACATAATGTGTGTGTATATATATTTTTTTAACATAATATGTATATATATATATATATATATATATATATATATATATATATATATTAGCATCATCATTTAGTAAAAAAAGAAAATATACTCATAAAGAATGCGACATGTCAATTGTAAGATCACCAAGGATAAAATAAAATAAAATAAATAAAATAAACTAGAAAGGTGACCCAAGCTAACGTTGCAAGTTCCTATAAACATATGAATAAATATTTTTTTAATAAAATTGAAGTCACTAATATGGATAGAATCTGATAATATATTAAAGTATATACACATACATAAAGTTTTCACATAAATGTAAATTAAATTTGCTGTTTTTCTTTCTTTTCATCATGAAACTTCAATCGCTCAATCTTTCGGGTAAATTTTTGGGTTGGTCACCAAACTATGGTGGTTTTTCAATTTGGGTACCGAATTTCAATTTGTATCATTTTAGTCACCATAGAACGATTTGCTTAAACCGGGAGTTTTGATGACATGGCAGCCGGAAGGTCCACATATGCATCTTCTGTAATGATGACTAGATTGCCACGTGTGACGTTTTCCACGTAATGTGAGTACCCATCCAACTCAGCAGAGACCTCGTCACGTCGGCCCCGCCCTTTCCCTTTTCCCTTTCCCGGTTCCCTTTCACCCGTCCAGGCGAGACCAAGGGAGAGGGCTGTCATCACCGCCATCGCGTTCTACAGCCGGAGCAGGGAAAGCTGCACCCATCGAAGGTGAAGAAGGAGCGCAGTGGAGGGCTGGTAGGAGGGCAGTGGAGGGCTAGTTGGAGCTCTTGGATTGCTGATTTAAGCTTTTCATTTAATTTCTTTGTTGATATCTATATTTTGGACGAAACACAACACATTTGTAGATTAAATAGAATGCAGAAATGTAATTAACCTTCATTTGAAGCACCTGATATTAGTTTACAAATTACTGCAGATTTTATTAAGACAAACATTAAAATGTAGCAGGACAGGTGACGAAAAAGAGATCCTTAAAATCCTGAATTTCATTACTTATAATTTTTTAAAACAATCTCAGGGAGATTAGTAACAATCTTGCAAAGATTATTTAAACATTATTGTTTGATGGAAGTAGTGCATTCAAACACCATAATCTAACAGAACATCATCTGTGAATACACTTCCTTATGTTTTAATGGTCTTTTGAATACAAGTAAATATTACACAGTGCACATTGCACCTATTCAGGAAAACTCAACTGAAAGATGAATAACAACTGGAAGTAATACATAATGAAAAAGGTCCAGGAGAAACTCAAGATGATGACAACCTCAAATGCTGATCAGGTTAACAAAGCTCTGACACATGACAAATTCACATTGGCATAATATCCAAATGGTGGAAGACAAAAGTAAAAAACTTGAATCTTCTCATCCAACGAAATGAGTTCAGTACATTTCAACCAGTTTAACAACAAGGAAGTAATTGTTTTCCTTCTCATCACATATACCAAAATTGATCAAAAAAATAAACTTCAGCAGTACAAACAAGCCAAAAACAAAATTAAGTAGTTGTCTGGAGCTTTAAGTCACAGAAACACAACAATGGTGCAACCACAAGAACTAAGATTGCCTTCCATATGATCCAAGCGGTGCCACTACCTCCAACACCCGGTGGGAGCCATGCCTTTCTCTTCTTCGCAGCACCACCTACCTTGTTCCTGTCTTCCGCCTCTCCTTGGGTATCTTGTGATTTGTCTCCTTGGATGTCTTGTACTCGAACTGGGGGGGGTCTTGTAGGAAATTGTTTTCTTGCTTGGCTTTTGGATAGGTACTGCCTGCCTCCTCTTCTTACTGGGATTTTTTGTGACCTCAATGTGGCATCCCTCACTTCTTTTGAAGGTGTTGAATGCAATTCAACAACCATGTTTGTATCCAATATCTGGACAGTTTTTCAAAGGATTATTGCTTTTGTTACTAAACTAAAACAGACCAGTGATTAGTTACAATTTAGTTATACCTGTGAGCTTGATGTCAATGGGACATCCCCAGCCGGCATAAGACCCTCATCCCCAGCTGTTGGGCTTGGGATGACTTCAACTGGTACATGAATAACCTGCTTATGAAAATAGGAGTTACTGAACATAATGAAAAATTATAGCCATGTTAATTCACTGCTCACATGTGCCATTGGATCATCTGCAACCTTCTCACCCATACATGAGGAGGTGGCCTCACTATCTCTCCTCATCATATCAGTCTATTGTTAACCAAATTAATAGCAGTTAGGATTAGATGAGATGTAATGTGTGGCATAAAGCAATTAGGATTAATTTGTTGAATACCTCTATGTAGTGTTATTGTAATACTTCAGGGTCAATTTGAGCCATAGGGTTTTCCTCCTGGTCACCACCCTACAAAAAAAAAAACATAGCATTAAATTTGATTGATTCACTACAAAACACAAGGAGAGTATTTAATGTGATCAATTCACTACAAATTGCAGTAGCATAAATCCCTGAACATTGCTGTACTGAGTCACTTACAGCCGTAGTGTTATGCACTGCCTCCATCTGAGATGGTGCTTTTTTGTTGGTCCCCTAAATTTTAAGATTATATTATGTATGACCAGTTTAACTTCAAATAGCAATTGGAAAAAGCATATGACTTACCTGCAATCCATGGTATCGTTTGTTGTGCCCAACTGTCCCACATATGCTGCATGTTATGGTGACACCCTTCCTGCTTACTTTGCCCTTTGTGAATCCAGTGTTTTCCTCATCTGCTTCCCTTCTCCTGAGCAATGGCTTCCTGCCTCTGTTCTTATTTGCAGGCTCTGGTGGTATGATATGTGGTTGATCACTTTTTGGCCAACAATTGCTGTCTTGTGTTGGGCTTAACAGGTGACTATATGTTGTAAGGAAGGTTGATTTTTTGTAGCAATCATCTAAGAAGTCCTCGGGTTTGCATTTGTTATAGTAGAGGGCTGAGATGGCATGACAACATGGAATTCCACTCAGTTGCCACCTCCTACATGTGCATGTCCTCTGTTTGTTGTCCACAATAAATTGCCCACCATGGCCTACAACCTGATACTTTTCACCTCCTGACCATGTTGTCCTACACCCCCAACTTAGTTGCTTACATTTTTCCAACTTACTCAGGATCTTTGGACAATAGTCTGTGGGGCATTTTTCCATGGCATCTCTTTTTCTTTGTATTCTGGTCATCAATTGGGTTCTAATAATTTCATTCATACTGATTATGCCCTTTGTTCTAGCTACCAGTATCTGGCTATTAAAGCATTCACATAGGTTGTTTAGTAGCATGTCACACTTAAATTCAGTTCTAAAATGTGACCTACTCCAGTGTTCAGGGCTAATGTCATTCAAGAATTTGTGTGCCTCTTCAGACATACCCTTAAGGACATCCATGGCTAAGTTGAAGGCAGGAATGTAACTAGATCTTGCACAAGTCCACAACTGGTCCTTAAGGGCTTTCCCTCTGAATTTCTTCCTAAAATTTGTGTGGATGTGTCTCACACAAAACCTATGTTCACTATTAGGGAATAGCTGTTGGACTGCATTCTGTAGGCCCTATTGGGTTAAGTATTTAGGAGACCACCATGACAACCAGTAAAAAAAAAAACAACATTGGCACAGAACAAGGTCAGAACAAAATATATAACTGAGCAATGAAATCATTTAAACAATTAGATAAATGGTAGCCCACTTACTTTTTGCCTATCACTCATGAATGCCCACCCATGTGTGTTATTTATCTGCAAATCCTCATCTAGCAGCTCTAGGAACCACAGCCAGCTCTCACAGTTCTCCTTCTCCACCACAGCCCAAGCTACTGGGTAGATGCAATCATTTGCATCTATTCCCACAGCTGATAGCAACTGCCCTCCATATAGGCCTTTGAGGAAACATCCATCCACAGAAACAATGGGCCTGCAACCAGTTAGAAACCCTGACCTAAGGGGTGATAAGCATACATACATTGATTGGAAGACACCCTCATTGCATTTGAACTTAATTGTTGACCCTGGGTGTGTTCTGATCAACTCCAGCCTATAGTCATACAGTCTTGTCATTTGGGTGTGTTCATCACCATCAATAATCCTGCAAATTATCAGAATTTACTAGTTCAAATTAGGGATTGTTCACAGCAGACAGTTCAAAGTTAGTAATATCCACAACATACCTTGCTGCAATATTTTTTGCCCGCCAAGCCCTCAGTCTACTGATATCAACCTCTTGATTTGTTTTCACAGCCTGTATTATTCCAGCAAGTTTCCAAGAGGGGTCTGCCCTAAATTGTTCAAGGTACTGTTCTGCTATCCACTGAGCACTAACATGTCTTATGTTATGGTCTCTCGTGCACTCATGTTTCAAGTGTCCAGCCTTTATTTGGATGGTTGTCTTGTCCTTGACCATTGGTGAGGCCCACAAGTAAAAGGGACAACCCTTCTTGCAATATGCCTTACACCTCTTCTTGTTGTTGGGTTTGAAATTAATGACACACCTATTTTTAATGGCGTAGTTTCTAATTGCCTCTTTGAATTGTTTAAAAGTTCTAAACTTCATGCCAATTTTGAGTTGGGGGTTCTTCATGTCTGTTTGTTCATTGAACTCAGCATACTTAGGCCTAACGGGGTCTAATTCTTCATCATCTGTTGAGGAACAGGACTGTAACTCATCTGACTTTGCATAATCAGATTCTGCACCACCCCCATCTCCAGACACTGTGTCTAAATCTTTCCTACTCTCGTTCTCCACAATTGGAACATTTACTTGACTACCACTGCCCAGGACTCCTACTCCACCTTCTCCATCACTATTGATGTTGTTGTCTGAGTCATTTAGTCCACTCAGTTCCTCCTCATCTTCAAAGGGTTCTTCTAGATCAACTTCCCCCTCTAAATCTTCTTCTTCTAGATCAACTTCTCCATCACTGTCATGTACCTTGCTCAACCTCACATACACATTTGTTATTCTGCATTCCCCTACAGCCATTGCCATCCCCACTGCATCTAAATCATTTTTAATTTCCACCAACCCAAAATCTCCATGACCAGACTCCTTAAACCAAAAGGAACAATCACCTACATGCAAATGTAGCCCTTTGGCCATGCTTATAAGTTTAATTCTAGACATACAATCTACAGTGCAGTAGTCAATGAATCCTGCAACCCTATATTCACTCCATTTCTCTATTGGTTCAACTCCGTAATATATTTGAATTGTGAAATACTCAGCTGTAGGCACTGAAAAAAAAGTTAAATGTTCTTACTTTTAGATATGCATGGACTCACACTAGTTAAACTAATCATTATAGTCTTTCAGACTAGGAAGTGTGCAGTAAAAAGTTGAGTTTTCACACAATGTTAGTATGAATACATTAAAAATAAAACCCAGCTGACACAAGAGCAGTATGGTTTTTTTTCCTACTAGGAATAACAAGAAGTAGTCCTTACAATTTAGTTGAGTGGTGTTTTTTTCTATGCAAAAGCACAGAGGCAGTTTGACACCAAAAAGCAAACCTCTTCATTCAATCACAGATAGAACAAGGACAGTGTATTCTTCTGGGACACTGTGTTCAACCCTTGTAATTCAAGCATACATACAACAATGAAATTGTACTTGTATAAATAATAGAAAGTTCTTGAAAGTTTGACATGCTCGTGAGGCTGGTGAACATGACTAAGTAATAGAGGGCCAAATAATGCATGTAAAGTTTGAAACCCTAACAAGGTTTTTCCATACTAAATAAGATGCACAAAGAGGAAACATAACAATGTCAATGATGCAGGTGTATGAGTGGTTTATTAGGTTTTAATTTATTTTTGTGTTGAAAACTGTTCTCTCAATGATTTTGAGTATCTTCTCGCTAAATTTGTATTGAGGATGAAGGTGTTCAACTCTAACAGGTATTTACTACTGAGCTTCAAGCATCAAGAGAGTGAGAATTAATTAGTCCATGTTTGTTACTCTAGCTTCCTTATTTTTTAGTTTTGCAATCATCTAATTGCTGTTATTTTTAATTATGCTTTGATTCACAACAGTTGAATTAATCATTGCAATCTTTGTTTAACTTGGGAGACTAAGACGTATAAAATAAATAGTTGATTTCTTACACTATGTTAGTATAATTACATTAAAAATAAAACTCAACTGACACAAGAGCAGTGTGGTTTTTTTTTCATATTGGGAATAATAACAATGAGTAAACTGATCTGCCAAAAGCTTAGTCTACACAGGCAGCTTACTATCAAAAAACAAACCGTTTAATTTAATCTCAGACAGAACAAGGATACTGTAGTTAGGGTTCATGCAAACATAAAAATAAGAACGTTCAATGGGTGACTCCCATGATGACATTACAATAACCACATGAGGACCACATCATTGTTCTTTTTTATATTGTCTTTGTAACATTTGGGACCACTACTGGACCCATACCACCAAAATTACAAATGTAATCACATGAAACATAAGCCACCTCAAAAACCTAAATTTCGTACTGAAAAGCAGAATATTGAATAACTGCACTGAAACCTAAAGAACGAGGGGGAAAAAAAATACTATACCCTGGAACCCTAAATCCCTCTTTTCAACCCATTACCCCTATGCATAGTTCACCTTGACAGAGTGCTATAGTAGTTCATCTTGATAGAGTCATAGAATCGAAGAAACTTACAGAAACTTGGTGCTTCATCTTCCGGTTCTCTTATCCGCCAATTGTCTGCCATTCTAACTAGCCCTCCACTGCCCTCCTACCAGCCCTCCACTGCGCTCCTTCTTCACCTTCGATGGGTGCAGCTTTCCCTGCTCCGGCTGTAGAACGCGATGGCGGTGATGACAGCCCTCTCCCTTGGTCTCGCCTGGACGGGTGAAAGGGAACCGGGAAAGGGAAAAGGGAAAGGGCGGGGCCGACGTGGTGAGGTCTCTGCTGAGTTGGATGGGTACTCACATTACGTGGAAAACGTCACACGTGGCAATCTAGTCATCATTACAGAAGATGCATATGTGGACCTTCCGGCTGCCATGTCATCAAAACTCACCGGGAAACCCAATGGTGACCTCCCGGTGTAAGCAAATCGTTCTATGGTGACTAAAATGATACAAATTGAAATTCGGTACCCAAATTGAAAAACCACCATAGTTTGGTGACCAACCCAAAAATTTACCCAAGGAACTGCAGCTAGTGCTTCTATTGATGATATGTTAAGAAATGCTTATCCATTTAATAATAAAAGTTAAATACTATTTTTATGATATTTTATATATTAATATATAATTAATATGGTGTGATGTGATGTCAGGATATTTTATTCCATATAATGTCATGTGATGTGATTGATGTGGGAGTTGTTTTCGGGGTGATTTAAAAATTTTCATCCATGCATCAATTATGTGATCCAGATGATGTGATGTGATGTGATTTAAATGGTGGGATATTGGTAAGATATTTTCAATAATTGATTAGATATTTAGGGAAAATTAATTATTAATTCCTGTAGGTTTTAAAACATTCTAATCAGTCCCTCTGATATTTAAATTTCACTGTTAGATTTTTTTTTTAAATTACTTTCTTTTTCAGTCCCTCTATCTAACTTTATCAGCATGATTTCTGCATAATATCAACTTTGCCATTGGCTTTGGTAGGAAAACAAATAATACTAAATGGGAACTCTTCAGTGTAAGTGAAAACAAACAACACTAAATGGGAACTGTATGTAAGTGGAAACAAACGTTAGTAAACATGAACTTTCCAATGTAAGCGGAAACAAATGTTAGATTGGAGATTTTCCATTTACTATTGTATGTTTCCACTTACACTGGAGAGTTCTCATTTAGTATTGTATATTTCTGCTTACACTGGAGAGTTTCCGCTTACTATTGGTTGTTTCCGCTTAAATTGGAGAGACTTCGTTTAGTATTGTATGTTTCCGTTTAGTATTGTTTGTTTTCATTTACACTGGAGAGTTCCCGTTCAGTATTGTATGTTTCTACTTACACTGGAGAGTTCCCGTTCAGTATTGGTTGTTTCCGCTTAGATTTTAGAGTTTCCGTTTAGTATTATATGTTTCTGCTTAGATTGGAGAGTTTCCGTTTAATATTATATGTTTCCACTTACATGAGAGAGTTCCCGTTTAGTATTGTATGTTTCCGCTTACACTGGAGAGTTTCTGCTTACTATTGGTTGTTTCCACTTAGATTGGAGAGTTTTTGTTTAGTATTGTATGTTTCCGTGCAACTTCTTCTTTTAAGTTTTATAACTTTTTTATTTTAATTTTTTGGTTAGAATTGAGATTATATGATTAAATAAAACTCCTAAGATATAAATCAGAATAAATAAAATTACGGAATGTGGACTCAGAAAAATGATGCTGATAATGAATCATATGGCTGTTGAGTGGGTTCTTGCTTGAAGTGAGCTAATCTTTGACATATATATTGGATCTTACATCATAGTGAGAGTTCTTAGATTTTTACTATTTCATGCGGATAATTAATGTTGTGCATAGATAAATATGTATATATACATTTAGAGAGAGAGAGAGAGAGAGAGAGAAAGAGAGTAACGACTTAGAGTCCAACCGATGTTTTGACTCAACCAAACCTAGCGGTGGATGATCAAGGATCAAGGGCTCCAATTGAACTGAGATCAATAATAAAAAATATAATCACAATAATATAAAAAATTAACATTTAGCTAAATTTGATATTTGAACCCATGCCATACTCAAACAAATATATACAAATCAAAATAAATAGTAAAAATTACATAGCCAAACGATAACAACAATTACTTAAGCATTCAGATACAAACTATGAGTTGATTTTCACATAACGAATTCATTTGGTTCCTAATTAATCTAACTGATTGGGTCACAAGATCTTGATTGAGTTTTACTAAAAATAGTTCAAAAATTAATGATCAGGCCAGTCTCATGGCAGGTTCTTAGTTTTCAGATGTATGTATATAGGGAGATTTATCATTGTGGAGTTATGGTTTTTCATATATTATCTTGGGCGTATGTACTGGTAGTTTGTCATTACCCCGCACATTAGCTCACCTCATACAGTAAATCCCTTAGGTTGTGTTTAATTGGTAACATGTAAAATGGGCCATGAAAAAAATTTCTGTGGAAAATGAAAAAATAGTCATTTGATTGGCATTATTTTCTAGCTAGAAAATAAAAAAATTTATATGAAAAATTCTTATTTTGTTGTTTGATTGCTCTTTTTTTCACATAGACCCTTACGTTTTTCCTGGAAAACTTTTCCCATGGTGGAGACAGGAGGCTAATAAATAACCTATTTAATTGAAAAATAACCCGTGAAAAATTTTTTGAGAGAAAAAAAAAATCAAACACAGCCTTAGAGATTGTTAAGCCATCGGCAACAATCAACGAATAAAGTTATTGGGAAAAAAACTAGTGGTCATTTCTATTTATTTAGAAGGTGAGAGAAAAAAAAAATCAAACACAGCCTTAGAGATTGTTAAGCCATCGGCAACAATCAACGAATAAAGTTATTGGGGAAAAAACTAGTGGTCATTTCTATTTATTTAGAAGGTGGGGACTAATTCTTTTCCAGCATTAATACTGTGCTATAGATGATGTGATGTGATTAAAATGAGGGAAAATTATTTATAAGTCCCTGGATAGTTTCCATTTCCCTCTGCAGCCCTCTGACTTTTGCACTTCCTTTGCAATCCCTGCTTTTCACACCGTGAGAACCGTGAGTGTACTTTTTTTTAAAATGACAAAAGTGCCCTTGCTTTTCATTCCCGCCCAATCACATCAGCATTCTCTGGAAAGCTCTTCTCCATCATGTTCACTATACTTCATCTTCATCTCCATCTTCATTCTCTTTCTCCTCTTGTTCTTCTCTGTTTTCCCAATGTTCTTTTCGTCCTGCTGAGAGATTAATCCGCAGGTAAGCATTGTCTGCATTTGGTCTCCATCATGTTGGTTTTTTTTATTTTTTTACTCAGAAACCGACGTCTACGCAGGTGTTAGTCACCATGGAGATATTTTGTGGTGTTGCTCGCTTCATAGGCGAAGGACGGCTACTACAATTCACGGTCCTGATAGCCTGGGAGGTTGTTGTCGCAGAGATCTGCAGAAAATGGTTGACAACGACAACAATTTAGTCAGTCTTCAACAGCGGAAGTGTTCTTGCAGAAAATGGGAAACCTATGGGCTCCCATGCAAGCACGCATGTGCGGCGATCATGCAAACATACACGAACGTGCACAGATACATTGTAGATTACTTCACATTGGAATGATACCGCCGTGCGTATTCTGAACCTATATATCCAATCCCCGACACAGACAAACCATCTGACGAGCACCGAGAACTGCGAATCCGGCCACCAATCTCCAGAAAACGGCCCTGCCATCCACGAAGGAAACGAATCGAGTCACAGGGATTAGAAGTCTGCGATTTACATTGTAGTCGGCGCCACAAACCTGACCATAATCGTCGTTTGTGTAACGCGGTCATAGCGGACTGAGTTATCGAAGACCTACTTTTTTTTGTTGATGAAAGTTTTTTTTAAATGTTTTTCACCGCTGCTTTCGTGCGAATGCAACGGATAAAACTATTGTGTAGATTGTACTACTAGCTGTGTATTATCCTTATCTAACCGTGTAAACCTGGTACGTTCTTGTGTAATATACATTATTACCTGTGTAATATATATCTTATCTGTGTAATATACATCTTATCTGTGTAATATACTCTATTATCTATGTAATAAATACTGGTATCTGTGAAGTATACATCATTAACTGTGTAATATATTCATTATATGTGTAATATACGTCATTGTAGGCAGGGCCAAGATGCACACATATGTCAAGACTAATGATATTAAGTAGATTACATGTCCACAAGGGTTACAACATAACTATCCAGTAATTCTATTACATGTGATGTTTGACATGAATTGTTAAATTGTTCAGTTTGTGGGGGGTGGGGGGGGGGTTACTTCGTCCTATGTGCCTTGTCCTTGTTCAATTTCGAGGGCGATGGCCGCTTGCAACCTTGTGGGTTCGTTGTCCATCCGAGTCTGCCCGTCGTCCTCCGTGCCTTGTCATTGTGCATCGTCGTTCTACCCTGACTCAACATCTTTCTGTCCCTTGTCCGTTGTACTGGCCTTCTGGCGAATACCGTCGAGCAATATCCGCGCGACGTATTGAAGACGTAGGAATGAGACTTTCGGCTGGGTGTCTAAGTTGTCGGCGTACCTGGCCAGGAAGGTGGGCGCATTCAGAGAGGTATTGGGGAAGAAGATAGTGCTCATCAAGAATACCACGAGGAGCTTCACGAATGTCTCTGCCGTTGAGGTTATTCTCGACATTTTCACGCCATTTTTTTTAAACTTGAACAAGGGGCAAAAAAGACATTTCCCCTCCCCGTTAGCTTCATTATAATAGCCGTTTTACGTTTTTGGATTTGAAGGGAAATAGATTGAAAAGGAAGGACTAAATAGGAAAGTGAAACATGTCAGGGACCATCGGGGAAACTGCAAACTTGTGGGGGATTTATAAGTAATTACCACTTAAAATGATGGGATATTGATTAGATTATTTTCAATGTAATTAATTAGATATTTAATTAAATTTAATGTTTAGTCTTATCTAATGCATTAATAATCCATTTTTCCCGTTCCCAATATTTATTACTTCCAACCAAACACCTTTTTCATTCCTATTACCATTTCCATTACCATTACCAACTGTTATAGAGAGAGTAATGACTTAGTCTTTGATTTGTGAAAAAAATAAGAGATTAGACAATACAAACACTTTTATCCCTTGTTAAATTTACAAATGTGTTTGGGATTCAACGCAATAATATATTTGAGTACAACACAAATTAAAAAAGGGCTTGCCCCACCAAACCCATGGTACAAATTTTAAATTACGAGATAACACAATCAAAAGTTAAAATTGATATTTCAACCCATGCCATAATCAAATAAATGTATACAAATCAAAATAAAATAGTCAAAAATACATAGTCAAACAACAATGAACAACAATTACTTAAGTATTCGACCTAACCAATTCATTTAGTTCCTAATTTAACTGGTTGGGTCAGAAGATCTTTGTTGAGTTTTGCTAAGAATGGTTTCAAAGATTAATAACCAAACCAGTCTCTTGGCATGCTCTAACCAAAGCCGTTAGTTTTTTTTGTTGTACATATATAATGGGATTTACCATTGTGGAGTTAATTATATTTTTTCATATATCATCTTGGGCGTATGTACGGGTAGATTGTCGTTACTCCGCACATTATAGCTTACCTCATATATTAATTAAATCCCTAAAACGTTGTTAAACCAACGGCTTTAATCGACCAACAAAGTAATCGAGACAAAAACTAGTAATCATTTCTGTTTAGAAGGGGAAGGGGAAGGGTTTTGGGGTGGGTGGTGGGAGGGCAATTACAATCAATCAATATGTCTTGAAAACATAGGCAAAGTTTTAACAATATATATATAAGAAGCAATATGAGCATCATCCTCCCTATCACATTAAGCCATGGTTAGCTCTTGTGTTTTATGGTCAGTGGCCTTGTTCCTTTCTTTATGGTTCACGCACTTTGTCTATCAATGGAAACACCCCAAGTCCAGTGGAAGGCTCCCACCTGGCTCTCTAGGTCTCCCTCTCCTTGGTGAGACAATCTCCTTCGCCTCTCAAAGCACCTCCATGGACATTGTACCCTTTATGAAGTTTAGAATGAAAAGGTTATATAATTTATAACTCTCAACTAATTATTATACTAACTAGATTTTGTCCGAATTGATGAAGTGGTATTGAACTATATATATATTAATTGTCCCTTGTGGTGGGTTGCATGTGGAAATATGCATGATTTGCAGATATGGACCGATCTTTAAGACCAATATTCTGCGGGAGAATATGGTTGTATCTACAGATGTTGATCTCAATAACTTCATATTTCGACAAGAAGGAAGATTGTTTCAGGGTTGGTATCCAGAGAGCTTCCTTAGGATTTTTGGTCCCAGTACTGATACAATATTGCATGGAGTCTTGTACAAGTACCTAAAGAACGTAGCTGTAAGTCAATTTGGTGTTACCTGTCTCAAAGAAAAGTTCCTTCCAGAGATTGAGCAGTTGACAAGTAAGAGATTGCATGACTGGTCTTGCCAGCCTTCCATTGAAGTGAAAGATGGAAGTTCGGCGGTAATCGATATAAATTTCGATATATATATATATATATATATATATATATATATATATATATATATATATATATATATATATATATATATATATATATATATGTATATGTAGTTGGATTTTCTGCATTTTAATTTCTTCTATAATTTATTAAACTCTTTTGTTAATTTGTAGATGATTTTTGATATTACTGCAAAGAAGTTGATTGGTTATGACTCTTGTAAGAGTTCAGACAACCTCAGAGAGAACTCCAATGCATTCTTTGACGGTCTATTTTCCTTTCCAATCAATTTTCCTGGAACATCATACTACAAATGCATGCAGGTGATCTAATTACTTATCTGTTGTCTGTTGCAATGAATGGACTTAATTAATTCTATCTGTTTATCTGACACAAAAATTTCATGCAGGGGAGAAAAAACATGATATCAACGGTGAAAAAGTTGCTGACTGAGAGATGTAGATATCCAAAGGAAGGCCCTGATCATGAAGATTTCTTGGATCAGATTATCAAAGAGTTAAAAAAGGAAGGGACACACTTAACTGAGGATCTTGCTATTGATTTTTTGTTTCTTATACTCTTTGCTAGCTATGAAACTACCTCCTTGTCTATAACAATGGCTGTCAAATTTCTCACTGATCATCCTGAGGTTCTAGCTAAGTTAGAGGTATATATATATATATATAAACGCTAATTAACGGCTGTATATATAATTTGGTGCATCTATATATGTGATTAGAGTTTTAATATATTTGTATTGTATTAATTGATCAGGAAGAGCATAAGAACATCATTAAAAACAGATTGAATCCAAGCTCTGGAATAACATGGGATGAGTACAAGTCCATGGTTTACACTTCTCATGTAAGAAGCTCACAACTTCTGCATTATTTTATTATAACTATTGTACTTTCAGATTTTTCTCTTTGATACAATGGCTTAAAATTTAGGTGATCAGTGAAACATTGAGATTGGCTAACATTGCTCCAATATTATTCAGAAAAACAATGCAGGATTTTAAGACTAAAGGTTCAAATCTTACACTACTCTAGCTTTGTGTTTATACATACATACATACATACATACATACATATATTCTAAATTGTCTCATGACATTATAAGGATATTAATTAATGGTTAATTTTCAGATGGTTATACAATACCAGCAGGATGGATAGTCATGCTGTGCCCTTCTGCAACTCATTTGGATCCTAACATTTATGAAGATCCTTTAGTCTTTGACCCTTCAAGATGGGAGGTTCTCAATTTCCAACTATTATAAATAAATTTAATTATGCTAGAAAATGAAATATATACTTTCAATTAAATTATCGTATATCTCTTCTTATGAAGGAAATTGAAGCAAATTTTGGAGATAATTACTTCTTTGCCTTCGGCAAAGGCCTGAGATTATGCAACGGTGCCGACTTTAGCCGGCTTCAAACCACTGTGTTTCTTCATCACCTTGTCACCAAATACAGGCAAAGTTTATGAAACTCAAAAGAATTTTTACTGAATATATATATATATATACATATATGAACTAATAATTTGAAGTTTAAAAACAAAAAAAAAAACAAAAAGAATTATTGAGTGTGTATTATTTGTCTGTAGGTGGATTGCATTAAAGGGAGGAGATATTGCTAGGATTCCTGGCTTGAAATTTCCAAACGGTTTTCACATCAAACTTTTTGACAAGGAATGAGGAGGGACCTACGTGCATGCACACTATTATTATAATACTCTCTCTCTCTCTCTCTCTCTCCACTGTATATATATATACGTGTGTGGTTAAGTGCTTTAGAAGTTTGGTTTATTCTTAACGAGACTTCTCATAAAATTAAGCGCTCCCTTAATTTCCTAAGCGCAAAAGCCCCAACTCAAGCAGGTGATCCGGACTCAGATTTCGCTCAGGAGTAGGTGCTCCTTCAATTGCTCTGGGCAGGTCTGAGGTACCAGACGATTCTTCCGCCTCCCCAGTCTGTTTTATTTTTTATTTTTCTCAGCTTCTGTTGTACTTTTTTTCTTTCACTTATTTTTGGTGAGAGTTATCTTCCTTTCTCTGTAGTTTCTTCTTTTCAATAAATTTGTGATTTATCCACTTTTATTTCATAAAAAATTACCACGTGTGGTCAATGCATGCACTCGAATCTTACTTCTCTTACAACCTTTATGGTCTTTTAGCTAAACTAGAAATATTATATTTATTTTTATAAAAACATAGTTATCATATATATATATATATATATCTCTTTTATGGTTGTTTATAAGCATGGACGGAACCAAGGGGGGGCTAGCAGGGGCTTCAGCCCCCCACAGCTACCTCCATATATATATATATATATATATATATATATATATATATATATAGATAGATAGATAGATAGATAGAGAGAGAGATAATAAATACTTATATAGAGAGAGAATAAAGAGAGAGAATAAATATATATATATAATATGCCTGCCTGTGTGTTGTTATGGACCTATGGTATAGGATATTGGCAAACAGGCAGTCAACACAGAGATCTAGAGTGAGAAAACTGCAATATATTTCAGAACTTGAATGTAGTGTCACAACATTGCAGGTATATATATATATGTGTGTGTGTATTGATTATTAAGAAAATGTTCATGTTATAATGTGATGTATGTTATATATTTGATTGATTAATAAAGAGTGAGGTATCAACAAATGAAAAATTTTAAGTCGCAAATGATGATATTTTCAACTTCTTGTGATTGTTTTAATTAAATGTCACAATATCTCACTATTTTGTATCGAATACAATTGTTATGTTGACTAAAAAAGTTTTTTGACCTTTTGCCCTCAGCCCCCTATTAATAAGTGCTGGTTCCGTCCCTGTTTATAAGTGAACTTATATATAAGTGATATTGTGGTCTTTTAGCTAAACTAGAAATGTTATATTTATTTTTATAAAAACATAGTCATATATATATAAATATAAAAGTGGGATGATGAGATTTCTCTATTATTATTACTAATTATTTAATATGTTTTATAAAAATTAATTTAAACTAAAATAGTTATTAATTTAATAAAATATTTATTAAATTTAAAAATATTAAATATTTTTAGAAACATATACACAATTAACATTCAATATTAATCACATTTTTGCAAATATATATATATATATAATCACACTCAGCACGCATGCAAGACATAAGATCATTCGAAATACAATATTTATGTTTATAATTACATTACTACATACACAATCACATCTAATATTTATCCAAAATACTAAATTCAACAATCATAGTTAAACATCATCGAAAATTCAATAAATCAAAAATAATGATCAATGATCGTTGATAAAAATGTTTAAAATAATGTTTATATATATATAATTGGCAAAAAACTGCCACCTGCCAAGTTGAGCATCACTTAATCAAATACTTTTTGATAATGATAACATTATTATTATTATTTTTATTATTATTTATATACCTTTGTAATACTTATACTTATGACAAATATTTATAAAAAACTAATCTATAATTTAATCACTCGTAGGTATTATAAAAAATTATATGTATTATATAAAATAATTATCTTTGGCTTTAAGAAATATATGGAGATAAGCAAAATGCCGCATATGTGGGAGTGGAAGTGGGAATTTTCATTTTTGGAGTGAGTTTTAGTAACAGGATGAACGTGTGTCATGAACATGTATAGGTAGAGAATAACTATAAGTTCAATAATACTTATGTCCTCACATTGTGAGAGTTGTGAAATTTGATCTCTGGTCTTCTCTGAAATGAACACTCTCATAAAAAAATCTGATACCAATAAATTAAAAAGATGTTGGTGTTGTCAACTACAATTCAACAAATATTAAAAAAAAACAAATTAAAATTAAGTCAAACTCTTATTTTTTAATTAAATCTATCTCAGAATAAAAACAAATTAAAACTTGTGACATGAAGAAAGAACTTTGAATAACAGACTCTTGGTGGTTATTGTTTTATTCTTTATTTTGGACAAATACTATTGGTACTTATTAAGTCGCTAATTACTCCCAAAGCTGAATAAAGTGATGTTGTTGTTTAATCATTTATTTGGTTGGGGGATTTTAGAGAGGTAGGAAAGTGTGAGAGTGAATCATACTTGTTTGGTTGAGATTATAAGAAGAAGGAGTGGTCCAAATCTCTTATTCCTCACGCCTCTAAATAGGGGTCCTTAATTTGGATGTGTTGGATTATCAAACAATTTTTTATAAGAAAAACTCATATGAATAAACGATTATGTTATTTATTTATTTGAAAAAAGACATCATATCTTTCATAAAAAGCTAACATGCAATTTAATAAAATCATCATTAATAACCTGCAAAAAACATTTAAAAAAATTGAAAAAAAGTAAAAAAAAAAGGTGTCATATAGTTATTGGTTTATTGATAATAATAATAATAATATATATATTTTCTAAATATTGTAAAAAAAAGTTACTTTTTTATAAAAGGCAAATTGATCAAATACGTATTATACTCCTTTTCACTCCTCTTCCTAACCAAACAAAAAAAATAAATTATCCGCCCTCACCCCCACCCCCTTAGAACCAAACCCTCGGAGTTGGGCCAACTTTTTCATTCCTTCCTCAACCACCACCTTTTCCATCTTGTTTTTCCTTTTTTATTTGTTATTCTTGTATTAAGCTCTTTATTTCTAATAAATTGTGATTTATTTATTTTTTATAAAAAAACAATTTTATACAAATATCACAATTTTCTATACCAATACTACTATATATATATATATATATATATAAACAAAAATAAAAATTAGAATTTAAAATACAATCAAACCAAAATAGAAAAAATAATATCTTTTTAAAATGCTAATTATAATTTTAAAAATATATTTTATATACTGCGTGTATACATATGCACACACACTTTTATAACCATTTCTTTAAAAATAAAAGCAAAAAAAGGGTGAAAGATGATTGGCTGAGACCGGCCACAATGACGCGAAAAAAGAAACCCTAATTTTCAGGCCCGTCCAACGCGGCCCATTATCATCTCCTTCATATTCAACGCCTTCTCTGTCTCTCTTTCTCTCTCTCTCTCTCTCTTTCCATTTCGTGATCCGAACGCCTGACGCTTCTCCTGGTACGCGATCCTTGATCTGGAGTCTCGATTTCTTTTCGCATTTTGTTGAGTATTTGTTGATCACGTTTGAGATCTAGATTTGAATTTCTCGCCGTTTTAGGGCTTCTTGTGGAGTCCTGAGTGGTGTTTTGATACTTTTGTTATTTATTTTTTTTTGGGAATTGTTTCTAAGTGTTTGTTTGCTTGATTGGCTATCCTGGTATGTGGTTTTTTTTATCTTGATTTTTAATTTTATTTTTGGAGTATTTGTTGGTTTTGCTTGCTATCCAGATCTGAATTTGTAAGCATGTTAGGGTTTGTGTTGCAATCCTCTTGAATCGAGTGGTTGTGAGCTGGTTATCTTCGATCTGTGGGTTTTTTGGTGTGATATTTGGTTTATCCCCATGTTGATACTGGTTTTTGGAGATGTTTTAGATCTGAAAATTGTTGGGTTGGAGATCACCATTCAAGGTTTTCTGAGATAAGATTTCTCTTGAGATTTGATGTTTGGAGGGAAGATGATTGGATTGCTCGTTGATCAGAAATCAGTGTAAAGAATTACATTTTTTTTTATCTGAGAATGGGTGAAAATATATCTTCCTTGATTTTGTTCGGAAGTCTTGGAAAGTCATTTGTGAAAATTTATGCTAATTTGCAGGTGAATAGGGTCTGAGGTTCTTGATTTAATTTGTGTGATATACATGGGGATGATTTTGTGGTATTTTGATTGCCGATTTTTTGGTTTGCCTTCCATGGGGTTGTTGTTGTGAAAGGAATTTAGCAAATGTTAGCTTATTCTTATACATTTGCAGGCCATTCTGTAGCCTAAACCGGACTTCAATATAATTGATAATGGGTGTTCAGAATCCAAGCTCTGATATATATATATATATATATATATATATATATATATAGATTAATTGCAATATATCTGTTAAAGAACGTAAAGATAGTCATGTGTGGATCACTACACAATTTGCAAGTGATTTGTTTTGGCAGATGAAGTTGTACCTTGAAATTAATATATGCTACTTTTTTGTGTATCCCATGTTTTCTGCCTATCCTAGTAAAACGTTTCTGTCACAAAGAGCCATTCTTTGAGAAGTATTATACCAACCGAATTGATTTCTGCTTGTGTCTCGCAGACAATTATGTAACTTGATTACACCCTGCTATGTTTTGGAAGCAGGAAAATGGCAGGAGGATTTAGAGTTCTTCATCTGGTCAGACCATTTCTGGCATTCTTGCCTGAGGTTCAAAGTGCTGACCGGAAAATTCCTTTCAGAGAGAAGGTGATCTACACTGTGATCTCCCTTTTCATCTTTCTGGTTTGCAGTCAGCTTCCACTGTATGGCATACACTCCACAACTGGTGCAGATCCATTTTACTGGATGCGAGTCATCCTTGCTTCCAACCGTGGAACTGTCATGGAGCTTGGAATCACTCCTATTGTGACATCTGGACTGGTTATGCAACTCTTGGTTGGGTCAAAGATCATTGAAGTTGATAACAGTGTTCGGGAAGATCGTGCTCTTCTGTACGTAATGTTTGATAAAAGTATCTTTTTAATTAAGGTTTAGTTTACTGGATTTTTCATTAATGAACTGGTGTATGCCAATGAGTTCTGATTTTTTGAGATTTTGTTTGATTACAATTCAGCTTTATGACTCTTCGGTGCTTGGATTTTGATTTAATTTGATTTGGCACAACTTGACTTTAAATTTTCCATGTCTATTTTGTTAATGTAAGCAACTATATATAATGCTATGTAAATGTTGTTAAATGTACAATAACTAAATTTTTTGTGGTAATATTTATTAGTTTTCTAGAAAAACACTATGACAACCCTCAGGTTAAAAACTGGATGTTAAGACCTTCTCTGTAAGTTTTTTCTGACTTTAGATGCAATGTTTTTTTGCAGATAATTCACTTATGTTTACAGAAGAGGAGAATTGTATAGGTTCAAATTTAGATATAGGATAGTTGTAATATATGTGAACGGAAGGTCTTCTAATTTGCCTTCTAATGTTTGTCATTTTTAATTTGGGTATGTTATGGAACGTGCCAGTTTGGTTTTGGGCCTAGCATTACCTATGGTACATGACATTCTTTGGTCAACTTTGTATAAGTACATGACATTCTTTGGTCAACTTTGTATAATTTTCTCTATGTTGATCAACTAAAAGATTTCTGTGATTCTTTTCTAAATTGAAGAAATTGCAAAGTACTAATTAGCTTCAGATAATTTTGGATAGAAGGATGAAAATTTTGATTAAGTGTGCGCGCCAAGTATTGGATTCTGTCATTTGGAAATTTTATTCATTTAATTTTTTAAAGAGATCTGTGTCATAAAAATGAAGGCCTCTAATTTTAAAATCAAGTCAGATGGAAGGTGTAAAAGTCTGTTGCATAGATAAGTTAGTAGCCTACTTATTTAGTTTAAGAAAATTTAAGGTGAGAAGGAAAGCTGTTATGAAAAAAGTAAATAAATGTGACTAATAGACGCCCAAGTTTCTTCTCAAGGTATTTATTTTTCTTTTTCTTCTAAGTTTTCGAAATGGTTGTCCAAGAAGTTCCATTATCTTCTATTATTACCAGCAGAATGTGAAGTAAGTTGGAAAGTTAGCCATTGTTTAGTTTATTATACATCTAACCTGTACGAGTTGGTTAGAGATTAGTCCATTTCAATTGATTGTTATGCTCAGCCAATTTGTGCAAAGCGCTGCAATATTATTGTGATCTCAGTATGGATTGTTTGTTAGTTTGGTTATCTCAATCATTTTACCATCCCATGCAGGAATGGTGCACAAAAATTGCTGGGTATCCTCATTGCTATTGGTGAGGCAGTAGCATATGTTTTATCTGGGATGTATGGCAGTGTCAGCCAATTAGGAACCGGAAATGCTATTCTCATAATACTGCAGCTTTTCTTTGCTGGTATCATTGTCATTTGCTTAGATGAACTCCTCCAGAAAGGATATGGTCTTGGGTCTGGTATCTCTTTGTTCATTGCAACCAACATTTGGTAGGCATGTGATATTCTCTTCTATCTTTTACTCGAGTGTAAAATTTTGTTTAGCATCTTGATTTTGATGACCCTGCAGTGAGAATATCATCTGGAAAGCATTTAGCCCAACTACTATTAACAGCGGCCGAGGTGCTGAATTTGAAGGGGCAGTTATTGCTTTGTTCCACCTACTCATAACACGTAGTGACAAGGTCCGAGCTCTTCGCGAAGCATTCTATCGGCAAAATCTCCCAAATGTTACAAATTTGCTTGCAACAGTTCTGGTATTCCTAATTGTTATCTACTTCCAAGGTTTTCGGGTTGTTCTACCTGTGAGGTCAAAGAATGCTCGTGGGCAACAAGGCTCTTACCCTATCAAGTTGTTTTACACATCTAATATGCCCATCATTTTACAGTCTGCACTTGTTTCCAACCTGTATTTCATTTCACAAGTAGGGCTATAATTCTTCTTGATTTAATTTCTAGATGCATCAGCTTGTCTATTTTTGTAAAATATCTAATCATATTTGTGTTGAATCCAGTTGCTGTATAGGAGGTATAGTGGAAATTTTCTTGTGAACCTGCTAGGCAAATGGAAGGAATCTGAGTATTCTGGTGGCCAATTTATTCCAGTTGGTGGAATTGCTTATTACATCACAGCACCTTCAAGGTAGTTAATTGTCTGTACACATTCTACTTTTCTAGATAAATTTTTATGCTTTATTGTTGGAATATTATTCCCCTTCTACTCTTGTCTGGTTGGGATGCCCTTTCCTCTCATTTCTTATGTTTGGGAGTCGCATATTGCAGTTTGGCAGATATGGCTGCAAATCCCTTCCATGCACTTTTCTACATTGTGTTTATGTTGTCTGCTTGTGCACTTTTCTCCAAGACTTGGATAGAAGTGTCTGGATCCTCTGCTAGAGATGTAGCGAAGCAGCTAAAGGTACGTCGTTGCTTGTTTCTTCTACAGTAATTTTTAAGAGAAATTTTGTTTCTGAAAGATTGTTAACATTATATTTACATGCAGTATTGTTGATTTGATTACTGTTGGCAGAGATTCAATCCTTTTAAATTGTTGTGTGTTAGCCTTTGAACAAAGACCTTTGAAAAATATTTTGAGTCTTATGTGGTTTCTTAGGAATCCCATTACATTCTCTTACTTCAAATCTGATTGAAGCGATGGGCTACATTTTTCTTGCTGCTTTTTGAGACCTCGGGCATTAATTTCCAATGCTTTTGTCGTCATTCATTTTGATATGTAGGAACACTGCAAGTACCTACAGAAGTGCGTGTGTAGATTGGGTTTTGAAGCCATAGTTAAAATAGGTTAATTCTTTTGTAGTTTTGGGATAGAATTTCTTGTTATTCTCTAGTTATTGCTTGATTGCTTAGAATTGTTTGGTTTACTATGCATGTAGTTTTGCAGCATATCATTTTGATGGCCTGCCTTCGTCTTAACATTTGCAGCACGGCCTACTGGACTATGCTTACTATTATACATCAAACCTGTTCTGGTCATTTATTTATCAGTAATGTGATGGTATATTACTGCATTGATTTTCTTGACCATTTACTCGAACTATCAAGGTTTGGGAATTTGTACTAACTTAAGTTGATTTCTGTTGACATGTTGCAAATACTTAATATATCCCAAATGATAGGTTTTTCTTATTAAACCAAAAATAATTACCATGAGGAATATGTTGACGGTGTTGCACAGTATTTCAACCTGTCATAAATTTGATAGTTTCCCCTAGTTGTGCAAACCACACAAACAGGTTGTGCCGTAATCATGGACAAATATTTCTTTGGTAGCGCTGCTCACTTCCCCATGCTTGCATGCGTTCTTGTTTCACTCTTCGAGGATAGGCAGTGGTTATCACTTGTTAATTTTTCTTGATAAGGCCCGTCTGTAAATATATATTCATTATTAACATTCTGAATTGGCCCTCTATTCCATAGGAGCAACAAATGGTGATGCCAGGGCACAGAGAATCTAATTTACAGAAGGAGCTGAACCGGTACATTCCAACTGCAGCAGCATTTGGTGGCATGTGCATTGGTGCCCTAACAGTTCTGGCTGATTTCATGGGTGCAATCGGTTCCGGCACCGGAATCCTCCTTGCCGTGACCATCATATATCAGTACTTTGAGACATTTGAGAAGGAGAGAGCCAGTGAACTTGGCTTCTTTGGTCTCTAAAACCACAATAAAAGGGAAGGCTTGAAAATGAAAGAGGAAGGTTCACTCTTAGTTTGCAGTTTAGCTGGGCCAGAAGTTCATTAACATCAGAGGGAGCATGAGAGCTTTTCAAGTAGTTTCATTATTGGCTGGGGATATTTGATGCCTTGAAGTCCTCGTTTTTTTTTTTTTTTTTTTTTTTTTTAATTTTAATTTCAGAGGATAGTTTCCATTTGGAGTCACCCACCTATTTTGTTCTACTTTAATTACTCCCAACATTATACATGGCACTTGTCATGCGTGTAGACCATCTAGTTTTTTGATGACTTGGTATCCGCTTCTATCTCGCTCAATGGGGTTAATATGGTCCTTTGTGCTGGCATTGCTGTGGGTTAATTTTAAGAAGAGATCATCTGGATTCAGTTAGGTAATTAAGCGGTTAGCTTGGTTTTCTGAGATGTATTTTTATAAAATGTTGGCTGGCTTAATTTATGAAAAAAAGGAGTCTTGATGTATATATATATATATAGAAATGGGGCGATTTTCTAATTTTATTTCTTTTTTTATTGATGATTATGTACTAATATTTACCACCATGTAATTTAATGTTCCTCAGAAATTGAGACAAATTCACTTGGGATCTTATTTTATTATCTTTAAAAGAAAAACCTCAATCTAACAAAATTGATGAAATAGCCCGAGCCATCCCAGAGTGGTAATCACCCCGCCAAGCACACCCAACAACTAATTAAATACTAGAAACGAATAAAATAAATACAAAAAATTCACTTTTTTTTTTTTCTCATGCGAAAAGAAGGGAGAGAAGCAGATCGAGAGCATACGGATTACAACAAACACAACAGTCCTCTTCTTAGATAAATAGTACAACAGATATAACATAAAATCCCTTCTCACTTCGGTTTTCCCTACAGAGGACAACTGGGAGGCAGATGAAGCCAGTGACTCACGAAGATTTCCTTTTTTTTTTTTCCTTCTTTTTTTTTTTGTCTTCTTTTTTTAAAATAAAGTTTCAAAGCATCCCCATGCAACTCATGCCCCAGCAACAATAATATTACCAAATTGGTGCACAGTCTGATCTCTGCACTGTACATTACCACATTACCAACCACAACAACAGCAACAACAACAACAATTACTTGAAAGAGCAACACCAGAAGGGCCAAAAATTAAATTAAAAAAAAAAAAAAGACTCACCCCCTCCATCAGAGACATTCTGTTCCAACAAGTTATCTCTTCCGCCTTTTAGGTTCGACCTACACAAATTAAAAACACAGATGCACTGATTAAATTACAAGAACAAAACCAAAGGAGTAAAGTTGAATGCGGGCATAATGTGTACTAAGAGGTTTTCAATATACTCAATTTCTATGTTTCCTTGTACTCCTAACTGGATCTTACAAGTCATATTTACACATTTAAGGATGCTTGTGCATATGGAATGGATATGTGAGTATTGTCTTTTGCAATTTAGCAAGAAGAAAGTCATCAGTTTGAGATCCAATATAGAAAAGCATGCAGTGAGGTTACAGATGACGAATAAATTAATGTAGCAACTTGAGTTGTGGAATATTTAGAGTAATGCCTCTCTGCTCCACATGTAGTAATTAGAGCAAGCTGAACATCAAACAAGCTAACGCACTTGCACCATGATAAATATTAATCAAGGCATGAAAGGAAAAAACAAGTTTAGAAATAAAGAGCACCACCACAAGAATGCATGTACAAACCTGGAAAATCTAGAAAGGGCTTACAACGTATAAAAAGGATAAACTTTACTGAACATACACACAATGAAAAGCGCTGTATATTACCCTCATTTCAGGAGAAAGTAATAAATGAATAAAGAAATATATGCTTTTTCTGCTTGAAAACAGAACCTACAAAACTATGATTTTATCATTTTTATTGGCATTCCCAAAAAAAAAAAAAAATGAACCACCCTACATTTTCTGCTCTAAAACAGGAACCATAACTTCAATGTTACAAAAGATTAGGCCAGAGACACGATTTAAACTAATACAACAATCTAAAACGGCATCAAGTAAAAGTTAAAAAAAAAAAAAGAGATACTATAATGATTGTATCAGATGAGCTCATACGATAATCAACAATTCTATAGGTTTCATTTGTCAAATGCTGTAACCCCAATATCCATCTCACAGCCCTACCTCTTATAAAAAGATTGAATCATGAGTAAAAGAACACAACCAAAACTATATCCAAAGAATGGTGTGAAAGTATCCGCCGCATCTCAACTATGGCAAACCCGTGTTATAAAATTCTATGGAGCATAGCACTGTAAAAAGCTCAAGCTGATAGCATTAAAAACCACTGCAACAAGAAAAAAAATAATTTAAAAAATAACGAAACTCCATATTCAAAATATCATCCTCACCTTGGGCTCAGAAATAGGTGAAACAGGAAATGAGTTCAGTGACCTTTTGGCATCGTCTTCAGATGTACAATCTGAACACAGAAAGTGTTCCAACTTTTTGGCTTGCTCAATAGTCATACCCATACAAGATGGATGGAACCTAATCAATGACAATGATACAGACAGCAACACTAAGTAAGGTAACAAAGATAAAATAAAAGTTCAAATCTTTTTATATTCCAGCTGAGGATAATTTTCCTTGTGCCCTAAGACTAGGAAGTGGAAAATTTAGCTTGTACAAAACCCTCAACAACAAACACAGACAATTATGGATGGCATGCGTAAAGTCATAAAGTTGTTTTCCTAGGCATATATCACTTTCCTATCGAAGTCATTGACGTGAATACAACAGTAAGTAAAACTGGACCATCTACCAGAAAAACCTAATACGCCTCAGCAAACTCCTGAAATAGAATTTTCTAAAACAGTAACATTACCTTTAAGAGAAATATCATGAATCCAGAACTGCACAAATACATACAATTTCATTTACATAGCCAAAATTCAGCAAATATAAATTGTAATCAACATATCCAGAAAGAAGGATGATCAGAAAATAATGACCCCAAGGAGAAGGAGTTAAGCATAAGTTTCCAAAACAATAAACCTTGCAAAGGGAACTAATCCATTCAATTAAAATAAGCACATCACAAAGACATAATTTAACTCCCAAGTTAGTTTACTAAGACAAGCCCATTGTTTTATTGCAAGAACTATAATTTAATTCCCTAACTTGTTTGCTAAAGCAAGCAGCTTATTCTATTACAAGATGATGCTTTGAATAAAGCCAAATGCATTATCACTAAACGGAGAGTAACAAAAGAAAAGAATTGACATTAGGGGAAAAAATCAAAAGTTGAACATCATGGGTGAATAATGGATGTTCCATGTCATGATTTGGTCCCTATAGCATAGTAAGAAGTGTATAAAGAAAAAATAGCTTCAAGGTATACTACAAGCTGTGCCACTATCTATTCCTAACAAACAAATGGTATTTCACCACTTCTCTTATTTTGTATTAATCTCCCTTCACCAAGACAAAAACTAGAAGTAAGACTAAACCTCAGACTTCCCAACTTTACAGTGCCTTGCTTCACCACGCACACCCCAAATAAATAAATAAATTGAATAAAACACATCATTGTAGGTAGTGTTATCATTTTAAAGAACATTAAAGGAAACCAAATGGAAGGTCTAGAAAAGAAATCTGAATTCCATAATTCATGCAAAATAAATGAGGATATCATGCCTGTTACTGAAAAATCTACATAAGATCAATGCAGTTACACCAAGGATATGAAGCACAGACCTGGAAGTTTATCCAAAACCTAAATGAATGCTAAAACTCTAAAGTTGTAAAATCACCAATCCAACTATAGCAACCAGATTCTGATGCTTTTGCAAAAGAAGGCAAGTAATGAGCATACGACAAAATACGAACCAAACATAGAACATAAATAGGAGTTCTAAGATAGTCAATTGGATATTGCCACAACTAAGCAGCAGACAGAGTACAAAGCCATAAGTTAACACAGCAGGGTGATGCAAACAGTTCTGATACTTATTATCAGAAAGAAAACAAATCAGAAAGCACATTGTGATGCTCAACATAAACAGAAATAAACCACAAACATGTCCGATAGTCATTTTTTAGAAAGGAAACAAATCATAACTCACATTGTGATACTCGATACCAACAAAAATAAACTATAAACAGTTATGATAGTCATTATCAGAAAGGAAACAAATTAACATGCACATTGTCATGCTCAATATCGACAAAATAAACAACAAACAGTTTGCATGTAAAAAGAAGATAAATCAAACAACAAATGCGCATTTTTAGAAGCATTACCAGTCCTTGCATCCCTCACACTGAACCATGAGATCATCCGGGTTATAAGGCATCTCACACTTGCAATACCTGCAATTCAAGAGAGAATTCATCAGTCAGACAAACCACCACCAACGCTAACAACCTGCATTCAAGACTAGAAACCGAAAACTCACACAGCAACGCGATCAGGAGTAAACCCTCCAGTGGCAGCCTTGTACTCAAAGCGGCAAAAGTAGTCCTCAGCGCCGACATTCTCCAACTTGGTGTAATTCTTGAAGGAGTGAACAACGCACTTGCCCTCAATGGTGTGCGCGCTCTGGACATCGTAGTGGTCGGAGAGGAATAGCTCCTTAGCACCATGGAACTGCCTCCGTCCGCCGATCGACTCCTCCGGGCGGTAATACCAGCGGACACGCACCTTCACGTTGTTCCGGTGATCAGCCTCGATCTTCTCAACCCGCGCGACGTATGGCTGCTTCTCCGAGTCCGCAGGCCGCATCAGCACGCAGTCCCCGACTACGATTCATCTGACTCAATCAATGGCATGCAGATGGAGAACAACAACAAGAAGAAGACGAAGAAGGAGATCATCAAGGAGGGAGTACCTTTGACGACCTTGTTGGTGCCTTTAATGGTGTAGGAATCGAGGTCCTTCTTCCCGGGTTTGGTTTTCGCCATTAACGACGCTTGCGGCGCTCGATCTGTGCCCTAATTCCGCTCCTGAATTGAAATGAAGGGGGATCGGAGATGGTTTTGGGGATCGAGCTCCGATAATCCTGCGAAAATTTGGGATAGAGTGGCGAAAGGGATCGAAGAGAAGAGATTGGACTTTGCGAAACCCTAGAGAGAGAAAGAGATGCAAAGAGAGAGAGAGAGAGAGATGGATGGGTTTATAATGATGGATGTAAGCCCATGTCGAGCATACATAGGTGTCATCGAAGGGATGAGAATCTTCGGATTTGATGTGATGATGATGATGAAGATCATGACCGTTGGTTTTTGGATATGGGGATGGGGATGATATTGATGATGGGTATGTGAGTATGTATGATGAGATCCTTTCTGGAATCCACTTGGAAAACCGAAACAAAGCTGTTGGTGGTGGGAAACGAAGGGCTATTTTGCAGTAAATTAATATTTAAAAAAATTACATGAAAATATAACTTTTGTTCAAGATTTTTTTTTTTGGATAAATTTGAATAAACCTCAAAAATCCATTAAAAATAGCGAATATATAAAATAGAACTTAAATAACATAACTGAAAAAAATAACCTAACTAAAGAAAAAACATCAAAACAACTTAAAAACACGTGACAAAACACAAAGTGAATATAAAATAAAAAAACACATAATCTTTCCACCAGAAGTAGAAAGTAATGTTGGAGGAGACATAATTATCTAGAGTGAATTAATACCATCATTGAGTGTCAATAGCTTAGCTAGAAGTTGGGGGTTGCTAGAAAGGCCACTGTGAGCGCTAGAAGTGAGCATCAAGGACCCAGCAAAGATAAGACTCTACTTGATTGACAAAATTGAGCTCTTAGATAACACTACCTTTCAAATTTATAAACATGAGTGCTTGGCTTCAAAGGATCTAATTTTGTTAAAATAGTCCAATTTGTGGTCCTGGAAAACCTCAAAGACTATGCCACATGCAACGCAATATTGTTTTAATTAAGAGTTAGTCCAAGAAGAAAGAGTGAGCGTGTTCAAAGTAGTACCTTCATTGAAAATGGTAGTGGTCTTTTTTTTTTAAGGATCTAGAAAGGTCCATAATAAAACCCTCCGTAGCGTTCCAATAAGACGACGGCTTCTTTGGCCTATCGGTCGCACGAGCAGCTGGGAATAGGGTAAGGCCAGGTTGTGGGGAAACAGAAGAATTAGCAGCTTCAAAGGATTTCGAAAGAGCTATGAATTCTTGGTGTATAGCATCTACATCATCATCGGTACCGTACTCTAGCTCGTTCAGGGGTGACTCCTCAACAACTTCAAAGTCTCCTGGAGAAGCTCGGGTATCCTTATGGGTATCACTAGAATCATCATATCCTTGTTGAACACCCCCATCAACAGGATGCCCTATGTCAACTTGTTACAAGTTCAGGTAGTAGCATTGATTTCAAGCAAAGGGGAACCTCATATCCATCCTATTAGAATGAAGTTTGAGGGAGATTTCATTATGATTGCAATATTTCCTCTTCTTTTTTTTGGATTGCATTAGGATCTATTACACTATGAGAGGTAAAACCTTTCGCAATACCTCGGACCATATACCCTAAAATCTTTTGTACACGATTTCCCTATTTTATATATTAACTCGTTGTTTGTTTTTCCAATTATCTATGTGTTCTTCATGCTTATGATTGCTTCTTAATTGCCCAATTTCATACTTGCATAGCATTATTAGGATTGAAAAATCAATCACGTCAGGTGTAGACATAGATGTTAAGGGTCGAGTGCATGCGTATGGTGCAAAACTTTTCAAATTAGCATTAAACCTAATAGTGGATTTCACAAAATGTTAATGCAATCATAGGGCAATTAGCATCATTGCATTGGATAAGGGTTGGTAGCTTGGACTAAAGGAGCTACACTGCATTAGGAAACTCCATGGTCTCAGAATTCTCAACATAAAGTAAATATAGGGAATCGAGTGCAAGTAAAGCTCAAGGGGAATAACATCTGGTGCACTCTCTCATGTCATTGATCCTACCTTGAGTTCGATTTCTTACTTTTCCAATTCTCAATTGCACAATTAGAGTTAGTATCACCCTTTGAATTTATCTACTAGATAACAAAGGACAGTTAGTACTAGAAGTGTCGATCTTTGTGAATTCGACTACCCTACCCCTAAGATATGCTTTAGTATTTTTTCTATGACATGTGCATTTGGGATGTATACACAAGGAGCATATCACCCCGTGGTTCTCTTCCCTCCAATCTTCCTCCCTTTTCTCCAATCAAGTCCTTGAGAATGCGCTCCAGCCTTTCTTGTTTGCATGTCCTGGGACCACATGAGATGCAGGGCCTACAAGAGCTCTTCATCAGCAATTGCTATGTTGTTGAGCTAGCTTGCGCCCTCACTCGGTTTCTTGGCATCTAGGTGATGGCATTGAGGGGGACGTTTAGTTTGGTTGATTTTGGCCTTCACTACAAGGATGGGACTAAAGATTCACCCCTTGAGCTCTGGCCTTCTCCTCCCCTTTCTCCTAGCTTAAAAAGCTTCATGTTAAGCGAATGGTGGTGGTTGATCTTGTAGCCATTTGAATCGAGGAGGGTGAAAGCGTCATCTTAAGTGGATTTGATATGGAGGTAGGTTTTGTTAAACATAGAAGTGTATACGTGTATTAAACATAGAAGTATATATCTATAGATAGAAGGTGATCCCTATTCTTTAGAGATGAGCCTCCTTGATTTACGTGATCCTGCCACGGTTGTAATCTTTCCAATGTACACCATCTATATATATAAGATATCAAGACCCTGAGGGATTATTCTGCGCCAATATCGTAACATGGTGGTAACAGAGCCACGAAATTTTCTCTGAAGATGTCGACCTCGTCATCTTCTTCCTTCTCCACCTCCTCCTCCTCCTCCTCCACCATCTCCAACACAGCCGCGTCATCTACCTTTGCTGCTATTCCAATCCACCACGCAGTTACCATTCGACTGAACAAGACCAATTTTCGTCTATGGCGCGCCCAGCTCCTCCCATACCTGCGGAGTACGAAGCTTATGGGCTTTGTAGATGGATCAGTGCCGGCAGCTCCAAAGTTTGTCGCGTCGTCGTCAGCTGCTGGTGCCAATCTCGTGCCCAATCCGGCATACGACCGGTGGTACGATCACGAGCAACAGGTCTTTAGCGGCCTTCTCTCCTCGATCACCGAGGACATTCTCCAAGATGTCGAGTCGGCAACAACCTCCAAGGAGGCATGGGACACTCTTGAAAGGATGTTCTCGTCTGCTACTCGTGCTCGCGCTGTCCAGATCAGGATCGAATTGGCTACTACCAAGAAACGGGATCTTTCTGCCTCTGACTATTTTCGTCGGATCAAGGGCCTTGCTTCCGCATTGGCTTCTGCGGGTACCCCTCTTCGCGATGATGAAGCCATTGCCTACCTCCTGGCTGGTCTTGGGTCGGACTATGACTCGTTTGTGACATCCATGACCACCAGGAGCGAAGCTCTCACACTTGACGACGTCTTCGCTCATCTCATGTCCTTTGAGGCGCGGCAACTTCAGCATCAGGCCGAGATGCAGCTCAACCTTAGCTCCTTGGCCAACTTTGCAAGGCGCGGTGTTCCGAAACGGAATTATGGACGCGGTCGCTCTCGCGGTCGTGGACAACCAGGCCGATCTCGCGGCCCTCCTAACCCTGTTAGTCGTGATCGCCCTCGTTGTCAGATCTGTGATCGTGATGGGCACATCGCGGTTAAATGCTGGTATCGCATGGACGAGTCCTATCAGGACGAGCATCCCTCTGCTGCCGTGGCTGCTACCTCCTCCTACAAGGTCGATCCAAATTGGTATACTGACACGGGGGCTACGGATCACATCACCAGTGATCTAGATCGCCTTGCTCTGCGTGAGAAGTATCATGGTGGTGAAACTGTTCAAGTTGGCAATGGAGCAGGTTTGCACATTAAGCATATTGGTTCTTGTTCTATTAATACTGCTACTCGTCCACTTGCTTTACAAAATGTTCTTCACGTTCCTCATATTTCGAAACGTCTTCTTTCAGTTCACAAATTGTCCCGTGATAACAACGTATTCTTTGAATTTCATCCCTTTCATTTTCTTATCAAGGATCGGACAACGCGGAGAAAAATCCTGGAAGGAAGGTGTGAGTCCGGTCTTTATCCCATTAAGCCATCCGATGTCGAGTTCCTCAAACAAGCGTTGGTGAGCGTCACTGCACGTCGAGATCAGTGGCATGCTCGGTTTGGTCACCCATCCACCCAAGTCATCCAGTCCATCTTGAATCTTAATAATCTTCCATGTGTCAAGGAGTCGTCTTCCTCAGTTTGTAATGCGTGTCAATTAGCAAAGAGTCATCAGTTGCCTTATAGTCCTTCGATCCATCGGTCTACGTCACCTTTAGAACTTGTTTTCTCTGATGTATGGGGGCCTGCACCTACATCTGTTGGTGGCTATAACTACTATATTAGTTTTATTGATGATTTTAGCAAATTTACCTGGATTTATTTGATGCATGATCGCACTGATGCACAACGCATATTTCTCCAGTTTCAAGCCCATGTAGAACGACTCCTAGACACGACAATCAAATGCGTGCAATCTGATTGGGGTGGGGAGTACCAAAAATTCCACAACCAATTTTTCCGGACTCTTGGTATTGCGCATCGTGTTTCTTGTCCCCACACCCATCAACAAAATGGCTCCGCTGAACGCAAGCATCGCCATATTGTCGAGACTGGCCTTGCTCTACTAGCTCATGCATCTATGCCTATGAAATTTTGGGACGAGGCCTTCTTGACAGCAACATATCTCATTAATCGTCTCCCCACCCGAGTGATTGATAATTCTACTCCTCTAGAGCGCCTTTTCAAAGCACCACCCAATTACTCTATGCTGAAAATATTTGGTTGTGCTTGTTGGCCTCATCTTCGACCGTATAATACACAAAAACTTTCTTTTCGGTCCAAAGCTTGTGTTTTTCTCGGGTATAGTTCTCTTCATAAGGGGTACAAATGTCTTCATATGGATTCCGGACGTGTCTATATCTCGCGTGATGTTATTTTTGATGAATCACTATTTCCTTTCTCCACTAATCCTTCATCTGATGTTGCTAACCTATCTGTCTCGTCACCTTCGTTCCAGGACACTGGCAGTTTTAATTTGAATGTTAACCATATGCATATTTTGTCTCCTGCTAATTCTGTGGATGTAGCTAATCCGGACACAGAACATCTGGTTTGCCTGGCGCAAGAATCACCTTCGGGATCGATGCCAACATTCCCTTCCGCAGGTGCTTCGGATTCGCCATTTTCCTCGCGCGGTGCGCCTCAGCCTCCGGATCCCGCATCCCCTATCGCGCGGACACCGGTTGGCACTGCCGAGCTCTCGCCCACTGGCCTGGCACCTTCTTCTCTTGTTCGGCCTGAGACGGATTCGCCTGCGCACTAGTTTTCTGCCGGCCACTCAGTTGCGAGTGCACCACCTCCTCCCTCCCACCCGTATGGCACACGCCTTCAACACAATATTAGGCGCCCAAAAATTCGTACTGATGGGACGGTCACCTATTCTGCTGTCCGGGCTTCTGCTACAGAACCTTCTTCTCATGTTGATGCTATGGAACATCCCCTCTGGCGTAGTGTGATGAATGGTGAATTTCAGGCTCTTGTCAAGAATAAGACATGGCATCTTTTTCCTCCTCGTGATGGTCTTAATGTCATTGACTGCAAGTGGGTCTTCAAACTCAAGCACAAACCAGATGGATCTATTGACCGGTATAAGGCACGCTTGGTTGCCAAAGGTTTCAAGCATCAGTATGGCGTTGATTATGATGCTACCTTCAGTCCAGTAGTCAAGCTTACCACTATTCGACTATTATTGTCTTTTGCAGTCTCTCGTGGTTGGTCTCTCCTGCTAATTTTGTGGTTTTCTTAGTTGAGTTCTATTGAGAGTAGTTCAAAAATTAATGACCAGGCCAGTCTCATGGCGGATTCTTAGTTTTTAGTTGTTTATAAGGGGATTTATCATTGTGGAGTTATGGTTTTTCATATATCATCTTGGGCGTATATGGCAAATTGTCATTATCCTACATATTAGCTCACCTTATATAGTAAATCCCTAAAAGGTTATTAAGACAATTTAGCTTTATGTCCCTTTGACAACTCCTTTGTGGGACAAAGCTTGTTGCCTTTGTAAAAAAGTAAAAATATTGTTCCCAAGTTGGAAGTAGCAGGGCAATTAACCAAAGTTGAAAAATCTTAGACACCAGCATCAATCAACCAAAAAACTCGATGGGATAAAAACTAGTTGTTATTTTTTATTAGAAGGTTGGTGTGGTGTTTCAGCTTTTCCAAGTATGTGTTATTGTCCAAACTGTCTTAGGATAGTTGTGCCATGAGTTTTGGCGCGTTTTTAGCCGTTTTGGGCTTAAAAAGCAGTTCTCAGAGCAACCACAGTCGTGCTTGTGACTGTGATCTTCACCGTGCACTTCAGGGGATGATTTGGATTTTTTTCCAGCAGCCTGTAAAGTGCAAGGGACAAAGCAAACCTGTACTTCCGACTATGCTTGTGAGTGCATAGGGGTGTTAGGGGCAGAAAAGCCGTGCTTTCTCGCCCCCATCTTCCTATAAAGTACATGGGCATAAGCACCGTGCTTCTTGCCCGTGCTTCGCCATCGAAGTCGTACTTTTCTTGCCTTGTTTTCTGTAAAGTACATGGGGCCGAAGCACAACCATGCTTCGTACCTGTGCTTGTGACTGCACGGGTAGGGGGCTGAAAAGGACGCCTATGTTCAACCCTTGTTAGCCCGGGGTATTTAAAATGTCCTGAACTTGAGCCCTAATTGCCCTATTTCTTTTCTTCTTCTTCTTCTTCTTCTTCTTCCTACCTTTGTTTCCTTTGCTTTGGATGAGAGAGAGTCGCCACTACTTGACCTCCCTCTCTCCTTTGGATAAAGATTTTTGAAGGTAAGATGTCCTTCTTCCTCTTTCGCCTTATTTCATTTTTGTTGGATGAGCATGCTAGCCCTAGGTTTTTTATTGTTGAATCTTGACTTGATGATGTTAATTTCTTGAGTATCTTGTTGGATTTTTTCACTCTTTCTTGTATCATGAAGTGGATGTAAAGATCCATTCCTTTCTACCTTGATGAAATTTGTTTCTCTTGTTCTTGAAATCGGAGCTACTGTAGCACCGAGAAATCCATTGTTAAACCTTTGTATTCTTAGTTGTTTTGAGAGTTGATCTCCATAGAAGTTCTTTGGAACCCTTAGAGGCAAGTTCAGGCCATACCCAAGTCTTGTTAGGGTTTTTGGTTTGTAGCATGAAGAAATTCATACTTGAGTTACTTCTTGTGTTTTCTTTTGGTTTTGAGCTTTTGTGGCTTATGTTGGTATAGGTGGTGAGAGCTCGGCCAGAGACAAGGAGCCTGCGGAGAAGTAGCGCCGTTGAGGAGTTGTTCTCCTAAGTTTGCGAGTGGGCTATGATTGCATAATTCTAGCTTACTACTATCTAAATATATTTATAGTTGATTTAAACGAACTCATTGGTTTTATCATGTTAGAACGATGGTTTAATTGTGTTAGAGGAAATTCTATACTTTCTGTTCTTATAAATGAAACTCTTGTTTAATTTATGTATTAAAAGGAATTTCTATACCCTCTGTTTTACAAGCAAAGCTCTTGATGTTTGATGAAAATACTTTTGGCTACATTGGTATATCGGATAGAATTAAACGGTTGAACTTTTATACATGTTATACCCTTGGTCTGGATTTATATGATAACGATGTATATTGCCAATATGTGGATATTTGTCTTGGATAAGAACTCTGTAAAATGAATTATTTGAACTATCTTGTTGACACACTTCATGATGTTTTGTTGGTGATAGGGTTGGAGCCCACCTACTGCGGTAGACGGTCCACACGGTCCAGCATTTAGAGGTGGCACGTAGAGTCCTGAATGGATGGACATCGAGAGTTCGGAGTAACCATAAGGCCCCGGTGGGTCAATGTCAAAAATATGAGTGCCTTGACGGCTCTGAACATAGCCACGACCACAGCTAGAAATCAGAGAGGTATTTAGACCATGATTCGATAGCTCGAGATGCAAACATGCATCATATTTTGAGAAAATGTATATTTGTGAAAAGAAAAATTGTTTTAATGTTGAACAACATGTTTTGAGACTTGAAAACCTGCATTATATTAGTTATGAGAATTGAGGGTTGAAACCTCTTTTAAGCTAAATGGTTCTTTAATGTTATATATATATATAGCTCTGTTATATCTGTGTTGCTGTAAAAGTTTGGTATTGTGGCTTTATAGAATACTTTGTGTCCTTTAGAATTGTGTTAACCCATTTACTAAGTGACTCTAGTTACTCACCCTCCCCCTCCATTCCAGGCTCTAGCTAGTAGAGGCGTTGCGGCGAACCGGCGTGCTGTGCATTTTTCAATTATTTGTTCTTAATCCTCATTTCATGTATGTTTCTTCTTGAACATATGCATTGTATAAATACATGGATCTACTGGTGTATTTGGCACTCTTATGCATGGTTTATATGCTTATCTACTTTTTTGAAACCTTTGTTGTATTTATGACTAGTATGTTCCTTTAAACCTTATATTCATGTTTTGGTTTAGTCGCTTCTTCTGCGTGATTTCGATACTCTATTTTTGTATACTCTAGACTTGTGTTTCCTATTCAGATCTGTTGTTCTTAAGTTGTGATTAGTCTTGCAGCGACTTGAGAGTTGAGTGACATAGGTGTCCCTCCTTGAGTTGTCGCGGCGGTTGTCGCTTACAGATCCTGCGGAATGGAGCGTGATAGTGGGGGCATGGTAGGAGGGTAATTACAATCAATCAATAATCATTTGACAAAAACTACTAAAAATCAATATTTTTTTGTAAACATAGCCAAAGTTTTAAAAATAAATAAAAACCAATATGAACTTCATCCTCTCTATCACATTAAGCCATACTTATCTCTTGGTTTTGAGAATTGTATAGTCTTCATTTCAAGGAGAGAGGGAAAGAGAGAGAGAGAGTTGGTTTTGAGCCAAACAGGTTGCCATCACGGGCTTTCTACCCAAATGAGGCTTCACCCACGTCAATGTGCAGGTCTACAAATGGTGACAATGCCACTCCCAACATATGAAATTTAGCTAAACTCATGGGCACAACACATGGTATATTATCAAGAAGCCTCTTAACAATCATAGAGGAATGTATAATGGTTCTTCGACAAACGAAAGGGCCAGCGGTCTATCGCATTTCAAAACTCATGACGGTGGTGAGCAATATCCAATCAGGGAGACAACGAGAGCTAGGCTCCACCAACGCATGTTATCGGACTCATGAGAGCCAAGCTCAACCTTTGGTCTTGTGTCCAAAGAGCAAAAATCTCTACTGCGAGAGCCTGGCTAGATCACCGAATGAAAGAGATTATGGTGGTGAGAGCTTGGCTTAAACACCGACGGCCACATTAGCTCGAGCTCTACCATGGGGTTTAACGGAGCTTTTCCTTTATCCCAAGAAGGAAGATGGTCGGAGAGTGTGAAGGAGGCTCCAAATGTCTAGGAGTGGGAACTAAATGATCAGGCGGAGTTGCATTATGGACTAGATGGACTTAGGGAAGCCAGTTGGAGGAAGAGAGAAAGTTGGCCAAAACCAAGTGACTACAAGCACCCATGATAAGCTCGACTTCAAATGGGAGATAACCTATCACCAAAGCAACACCAAGGTGCTGACAAACTCTAATGTAGTCACTTAACTATTTTGGATTGCAATGAGGTCGCCTAGAGACGGTGTCACTTCCAGGATTGAAGCATGGCTCCATTAGTGCAGTGGGAGATTCGTTAACAATATCCAAGTTATCGCAGAAGCATGAGAACCTCTCGTGCTGAGTTCAAGAGTCTAACTCTCCAAACTTATTGAATAAAGGCCGTGCTTGCTATTGAAGTAGAAAGGGCTATCCACCTCGGCCAGGCAAGCCTCCAGCTTGACTTTGAAAGGCACCGCAAACCTACTATGCCCAAATATAGTCACTTTGAGAATTTGAGGCTCAACTATGGAAGTGACTCTTTCAAGAAAAGTGGATTATGACGTTTGTCCTACCACCACTGACGCTGGCGAATATCTTCAAAGATTGACAAAGGGACGATGGCCCTTGGAAAAAGAGGCAGGGCAGTTGTCTACATAGTCGAAGAAGCAGTGGAAGTCTTCGATCATGGGGACAACCTTCTCTTTGTCCTAACTTGCTTTTGACACGAAGACTGCTACCGCTTATAAGCAGGCAAAGGGCATTCTACCACAACATGGCCAGCATAATGGTAACGCTTACAAATTAGCATGTGCCGGCACTCAATTACAGTATGGTCTGACTGGAGACAATGGATGCAAGAAGGCCTCTCTGCCGATGAGCCACACCACTTAAGATTAGGTCATGCACCTTGACAATGACAGGAGAAAGTAGATGTTGTAACAAGGAAGTAGTTTCAGGGGGATGACTGTGTGGCCTTGAGGACTGCACTTACGTCGTTGCACCATCATCCAGCCCTCAAGGTCGAGTGTGGGTAACATCGGCTTATGATAGGTCTAAGGAGGATGAGGAGATGTAACGTGAGCCAAAGGGTTAGCTATCATAGCATAAGATACTCCAAGATGAGAAGTCCCTAGATTAGGGGTCTTATAAGGCTAAGAATCTAGTCTGCCGCAAGCGTCACCGTGACTCCCAGTCACTCCGCCCAAAGAGTGAGTCATCCTCCATCTTTTATTGCAGCATATTTTAAGAAAATTGAAATTGCACCAATAACTTATATATATATAATTTTGAAAAAAATGTATATATTAAATAATTTGTTTTAAAATGGTGGAGACGTAAAAGAAATTTGTTTTAGACTTTTGTTTTATTCATTGAGTTTTTTTTTTAATGACAATTTTGAGGGCATGATCAACTCTTTCGTATAGTAGAGAATTTCAAAATACAAATAATATATGTATAAAGAATTAATCTAGAAGTTTTTGTAATATTAAAAATTCAATAAAAATGTCTAATTAGTATTAACCTAAATAATGAGAATTAATATAATTAATAGTTTTTAGAGATAAAATTTAAGCATAGTATGTAATTAAAAGATTTTATAAATAATATTAAATAACTAGTGTTAAAACTATGTGATAGGAAGAATCTTATCATTTTACTTAGATGGTAATTATACCCCTCAACTTACATCAAACCAAATAAAGAAAAATAAATACAGTATTTCATGTTATAGCAAACCAAACAGCTGTGATGTAAGTTAATTAGATATAATATTTTCACTTATACTGCAATTTTACTTATATGTAAATTCACTCACTGATAACCAAACAACCCCTTAGTGAAAAGCACCAAGTAAAAAGCATGTTTTAAAAGCAAATTCTCTGAATTAAATCAATATTAGAATGTTTCCATCACTAGTTCAGTACATGAATGAAACAAGTTGATTATTCAGTCAAGCTTTACTTTTCTATTGCTCCAGTCCTGCAGTGGTTTTCTGGGTTTCATCAGTACCTCATGCATGCTTAGTTTTGTGCTGGTATCCATTTCCACTTCTATTTCATGCAATTGTTCTTGATTGCTAATGAAGTAATAATATGACCACTTGTATCAAATTAATAGTAATAAAAACATCAATTAATCATCAAATAAACAATTATTGAGATCCATTTGCTTCAATTTCTGCTCATAATCAAGTAGTACAAACTGGGGGAAGAGTTCTTGATCTCTTTCCTTTAATCAATGCTTTTGTATCAGGAAATACACCATTAATCTCCATTAAATCATCAACAACACCATTCTCTGATACATTGATTGGATAGTTAACAATATGTCTTCCTCCCATGTCAATCAATTCATGTCCACTGTAAATTTTCCACATTTCATCACCAATTCTTCGTATTCTCCTCACACAGTCTATGCTCTCTGGTTGCAGAAATACATCCTCAATTTGACCACAATGCTCATACCAAAGTGACATTCTGAAGTCATGAACATCACCATTTCTAGTTTTACCATCACAGAATTTATGTTGGTAGCCTCCGATCACGATTTCGGTGTCCCGTTCTCCGTCCATTGATCGTTGGTTCACGTTTGCTGAGCCGATGACTATGTACTCGTCATCCACTGCCGCAAAATGCACAATCATGTTCCAGAAATGAATTGCAGAAGCCTTGCTTTCCTTGGTAAATATTAAGAATCACGATTAAATGTAAGATACCGTCATAAATAATAACATACCGATCATGAGTTTGGAGTGGACATAGATCATGAACCTCCGGCCTTTTTGAGACTTAGAATAGTTCGTCGAGCGAGGAGGAGATCGAGGAGGAACAAACTCATCACAAGACTCGAATTCTCTATTTGCGAGGCAAAAGAAGTTTAAGTAATCCCTTGGATGAGCTTCAACACCACTCTCTACAATCGCTTCACCGATAACTCTATACATCATCTCCATTGTGAGTCTGGTCCAATGTAGTATATCCTGAACTGTTTCACTCTCGGGCACGCCTTCCGGCCACATTGGTATCATGATATACACCGCGAATCGATCCCGTTCTTTGATCTTTTTTGCCACCTTGAGTGCAATTTCCAAAGGTATCAAGTTCTTGCACCCACTATGCTGATCTTCGCTCCACAAATGACATCCCCCAATGAAGTATTGATTCTCAATGTAGATGAATCGCTTTGCACTTCTTATTGCTTTAACATAAGCATCATGAATGCTTTGTTCTACTGATCTTTGATTGTTTTGTATCTTTATAGAAGATTTATCAATTGATCTAAATACTTGGACATTCCAATTGGAAGAATTATTTAGATGAGTGAAGGATTGCAAGTGTTTGGTGGAATAAAGAAGAGAATTAGGCTCACATTGTTTCTCCCAACATTGCTTGAAGTTTGTTAGAACATCAAGAGCTGCTTCTCCAATTAGAGAAGAATGAACATCATGCCATGGTTCTCTTGGTCCTCCTTTACTCATCACTGCTCCATGAATGCTTGTCTGATAGAAATCACAGCAATGCGACTTTAAGTTCAGCGTTCTAAACAGTGAATGCTCTTCGGTGTCGTACCGGCCATCACAAAGGTCCAACCCTCCAATGAAGCTGATAATGCGTTTACATTTCTCATCCATGTGATCGTCTTTAAAGAAATCTGCGCCAATGTCGGCGGTGACTGTTTTCTGATGATGAGCAAAGACTGTTGGGATTAACTTGTGTTGCACTCTCGGCCGCAATTTACACACAACTTTCGTATTTTTGAAGTAGTTGAAAGCATCTTCGTCGTGTGTTCGCATAACACCTTGATTCTTGAGGATGTTAATGGAGGTTTCATCATCCCATAGCATGATTCTCACTTCTACTCCCTCTTCGGCTTTTCTCTTCAAGAGCTCACCTAATGTAACACCTTGCGCTCGCGCTATTTTCGTATCACAATCTCGAACCTACAAGTAAAACAATCAAACACATGCATGATGTGAGACTAGTACGATTATTATCTCTAATATGCCCTTTTGATACGTAATAGTCGTTTAGCTAAAAAAGAAAAGTTCGATGATGCTCACGAGAATCAATTTAGGATTGAGTGACCATCCGGCGATGTAAACCAAATGCTTAGCTCCATCAATGGCTTTGAAAACATCCTCCCACAGCCTCCTTGGGCGGTAAATTTTCCCGGTGCGAGCACCGATTGGAGGTGAAAATGAACTCCGATGATGTGTATCCTGATACAAAATAACTCGGCAGTTTGATCTCGGTGGAAATGTAGCACCATCGATAAATTCCTTATATTTACTGTCAGATTCTGCAGATTTGAACTTCAAAGACAGTTTGATTTTCACTTGTGTCTTACATTTGCCTTTCTTTGTTAAAAGAGGGAAACAAACATCACTGAGATTTGAGTTTGCAGGTATTATAATGTATCCCAAAACCGAAATTTTCGTCCTGACTGTGAACTCTAAAGTTGCATTTGGATGATGAGCACAAAGAATTCGAAAACTCTGGTTCCAAATTCGATCAATTTCACGGCTCGTCTCAGCTACCTTTGTCTCGCCTAGTTTGATCGTCACGTAGGCCGGATCTTCACCAAGGAATGCAAACTGCATGAAAGACAACATATTGAAGGATAAAAATAGAAAATATGAACTAAATTTATTTTAGAAAGAGCAAACCTCGATAAAAATATTAACTTATTAGAGTTTGTGACCCGAAATCTATATCTGACTCCGACAGGAAAACTCATTGTGCGGCGCCTCATATGTTTAAAGAATTTATATGATTAGATAGCACCTAATCTAAATCCATGCCAACCTTGCTTGTAATCGACTTAAGACATATTTTTAAACATACTTTAGAATTTTATGATCATTATATTTAATTTTCACTATAATAAAATTATCTTCTTCTTCTCTGCATGATTTTTTTAAACCGAATTTTACCATGTTTAGAGTCTCCTAAAATATATAATACTTAAATATGATTTCATCCCTAAAATGTGTAAGTGTATAGGAAAGAATACGTTGCTGCTATAAAAGAAAAGAGAATTCTCACAGTGCTGTTAAAATGCAATTATATTATAAACATATATAAAATAGCGGTTTGAATATATGAGTTTGCTTACATTAAAGGAGCAACTTGAGCTTGGAGGTGTTGCATTGAAAATGGTGGCTTCTATGGTTCCATGGAGGAATTTGAGAATCTGTTTTTTCTCCATCTTTGGTTGCCTCAATGTTTGAACTTCAAAACTCTATATATATATATATATGGACAACAGCATTGAGTAATCTTTGAAATGGGATTTGATAGTCTTATAATCAAAGTTAAAGGTGTGGAGAAAGTCACAGCAATGTTATATAAAGGTTAGTTTTTTTTTTTTTTTTTGCTTAATGTCACGAGCTCATATATAATTAGGGACATGAGCATTTTAATTATTCAATTTGTGGACAGTCATCCGGTGATAAAAGGTTTAGACTGTAAATCCACATCTACGATCGACCGAGAATTCGTTATCATTATTTTGTTCAACCAAAATTAAACTCAGTGCTTTTAAATCTCCACACTAATCTTTTATATAGTATGCCAAACGCTGTTGAAAAATAAATCATTTGGTGCTGGGGGGAAATATCATAGAGGCAAAAAAATTAAGCTTGATAAATTCTCAAACTTTACTTTGAAGTGTTTTGCTTCTTTATTGAATTGTGAAAGCAATGATATCTTCTTTTGTTTTTTTTTTTAACTATTTTTACTTCATGAGTTGCATTGTTTTTGTCTTCATGACACTGTTTTTATCATTCAACAGTGAATGAAAAATAGAAGAAGATTCATTTTTATTTTTTTTAACACAACAAATAACTAAATAAATAAGTTTTTTTCCCAAATCAAGTAGCCATTATTATTAATAACTAAAAAAATTATATTGTTATGTAATAAAAAATTATAAATAAACCTGTCTAATTCATTAAATAATAAATGGAAAAATTATAAAAAAAATTTATTAATATGCTTTACAAGGAAAGTAGAAGGCTCATCATTCATATTTTTTTATGTGAATAAAATGAATAAATAAAGTTAAAATATATCCCTATTGATATTGTTTCTTAAAATTAAGCATTAAAGTTTAAACATATTTATTTAAATAATAAAAAAAAATTTAAATTATTTTGGTATTTGAAAAAAATCAAGAAATAAGATAAAATGTGAAATCTCGTGTTTCAGACCAGAAATTGAATCCCAAGTTGAAATATTTAACATATTTCATATTTGTGTGCATATATCTTGATTTTTGTTTTGGTGCATATTTGTCAAAAAAAAAATTAAAATTAAAATAAATAAATAAATAAAAGGGATAAAAAAATAAGAATAAAAAAAAGAAAAGGGAAACCCTAGGGAGAACGGATGGAAGCCAGAGGAATTTCGGCGGAGGAGGAAACCCTAGTGGACTCCTTCTGCGTGGTGACATCGTCGTCTCGAGAAGAAGCTCGATTCTTCTTGGAATCGCACAATTGGACCCTCGATCAAGCGATCCATTCATTTTACGAAGATCAGCAGGATCCCGGCGACCCCCTTGGCGCGGACGAGGAGGATTACCTTGCCGCCGTCGCCGCTGAAGCCGAGGCGCCGCGTCAGAACCCTTTGCCCACTCCTTCCGCGCCGATCGCCGCCATGAGTGGGAGTTCTAAGGATAAGAAGCCCTCTGGCAGCCGCCCCACCATCCGCACGCTCGCTGATCTGAATCGTCAGCCAGTGCCTGGGTCTGATAGCGATTCCGATGGGCCTCAGGAGTATTATACTGGGGGTGAGAAGAGGTGAGGTTACTTTCTCTCTGGAACCCTAGAATTATCTGTTTTGATTTGATTTTTTTGATCTGAAACCCTAGAATTTGCTCCTGTTGTATGCTTCATCTTGAAACCTTAGATTTAACCCTCGATTTCCTATGGCTTGTTCCCATTTTGTGGTTTGCATATCAAAGTTTCTTTTTTGCCTTTGGATTCGACTTATTTATTCGACGAATTGGGGTAATTGAGGACGATGAGGATCTTCGAGATTTTGTACACAAGTTTTCTATCTTGCTAGTTGAGGGAGGGGATCAAGGAGATTGATTTCTTGTTTTAACTGTAAAAATTGGATGAATTGGATAGTGTTTCTCTTTATTCCATTTAAAACAACATAGTTGCAGAGATTGGGGATGATGAGGATTTGCGGAAATTTTTCCTTAATTTTTTGTGTGTTGCTAGTCGAATGCTTTTGACCAGTTTGTTTGATGGCAGAGACTTGTTCTGTAATTCTATAGATGAGGGATCAAGGAGAATGATTGCTCATTTTAACTATAAAAAATAGAAAATTAGATGGTAAAAATTGGATGAATTGTATAGTATTTCACTTTGAAGAAGTAACATATTTTGTAACTGAAAGAGAAATTATATTTTATCTTTCAATACTGCTACTTGAATCCCAAATTTATGCTTTATTATGTACGTGAGTGATTTTCTTTAAGCTTGTATTTGCTCTGCACTTGTGTATTTCGGCTCGTGTCTGATATGTATTTGAACTATTCTATTGCTTCTTTTTTATTTATATCTTGCAGAAATTTTGCTTCTATTCTGATATATGCACCTAATTGCTCTCTTAGGATCTTTGACCATGATGCTTTCTAGGGATTAAACTACATCTCAAGGATGAGGCTTTGCACAATATAGTTGATGTAATGTGATGTAACTTTGATTAAAATACAATCTTTTTCCATAAGAAAGGAGTTATTGATGAGTGAATCTTTTTTAAGGTATATGGTTGTTCATTGAATGTAGGTATCATGATAGTCATAGATCTATGCCAGCTTAGTATCTTCTTTGTTATTTTAACCACTAGGAAAAAAGTGATGAAAGTCTGGCAACAGTGTCACCTTTCAATCAATATTGAAAGATTAACTTTTGACATCACTAAGTTTGGTTAATTTACGAGTCTTTGTTTTGGAGCTTGTGTTATATTCCTCAATGTTGTCAAGTGCAAGGCGCACTCTAGGTGCTAGGACCCTTATAATGCACAAGGCGCAAGGTGCAAGGGTGAAGTAAGGCGCATATAAATATGTAAAATTATATATAATATATAAACCAAAATGAAAATTGCTTTAAGATCAAATGTCAAATTACTTCTAAGTTCTAACTCCTAATCATCCATTGAATGGATGATATTCAGAAGACCTAATTAAATATGGGTGGTTGGTTAATCAAAGTCCTTGGGAATAGTTGACCCATCAAATTTTAACAATTGAATTTTTTATTAAAACCCTAAAAGCCTAATTAAATATGGGAGGTTCGTTGGCACTTTTTCGAGAAGTTTACTGTTTACTAAAACAACATTAAATACATATTCTTTTTTTATTTTTACCCCAAACATTAATCTAAAAAATATATGAAGTAAACAATCAGCAGTCAATTTCAATTTGGCCCCCTTTTTTAACCCTTTTTCCAAGGCGAAAAAGGTACTATAAGGCATAAAATGGCATGCGCCTCTTTGAAGGCCGTGGATAAGCTTAAGGCGCCTATCCCCTTGACAACATTGATATTCCTTGTTAACAAATTAGTTGAATGGGCTCCTCTATGCACCATCTTTTCCTGCAAAGGTTGAGTGAAGTGTCTACTAAAATACATGACAATTTTCACAAATTTGGAACATATGTCTTATGTTTATGTTTAATGTACATATTGATTTTGGAATGTGAAAGTTTTTTGTGTAAAAGGTTAAAGTTAGGCTTACCGTAACCTGATCATGCTTGAAAGAAAAGTTTTTTATACCACGTGCTGCGGATTGCTGGAGCTGATGGATGTGGCACTACTTTTAGCGGATGTGCAACCAACTACGCTTATTTCCAGGAAAGAATTGCATGATTTTGATGCAATTATGTTACGTTATGAGTTTACTGCCTACTTGCATTCCACATAATATCAATTTTCAGTGCTTTACCCTTACCTTCAGAACTCTTATTTTGGCTAGTGCAACTTTGTTATGTAGATCTTTTTTATCCTATGAAAATTTGTCCTTCCCATCCATTTGTTCAGGAATTGAATGATTCCGGACTTTATCATATTATTGCCATTTAAGTTCCACAGCCTTACCTAGAGTGCGTAGTTGTTAAAAGCATGCTTCAAGCTCAAGGCTCCAACCTAAATGCATTGGAGCCTCAAAGACACAAGACATTTAAAAGGCACCTCAATGCTCACACCTTGCCTTGAGGCTTGAGGTTTTATTTGGGCCTTAGTAAAGGGTAGCCCTTTTTTTTCAGTTTTTAAAAGCTTGATAAATATGAGCCATTAGATGATCATCAAATTAAATCTCAACCTTTAAAAACAAAAGATTTTTTATTCTTTTCAGTTTTTAAGAGCTAGATAAATATGAGCCATTAAATGATTATCAAATTAAATCTCAACCTTTTAAAACAAAAGGGTTATTTATTAATTTTTTGTTTTTAAGGACTAAATTAATACAAGCCAATAGATAATAACAAAGTAAATCTTTAATCGTTGAAAATAAAAGGGTTTCTATTTTTTTAAGATTTTAAAAGCCATATAAACATCAGCCATTAGATGAGGAGGATGAATATGAGAATGAGTGGGAGAATAATGATGAAGAAAATGATGAAGTTATTGAACTTGATTACGATTATTATGATCAGAACTGAGTAGGAATTATGTGAAACATGTTGATATTGATTTGCATGTGGATTTTTGTCGGCTCATTTTGATGCTGGAGCAGATAGTTGTTTTATCCATTGAATGTCAAGATGTGCAAGCATAGTAGTCTCTTGTGAAATTAATACATGATCATTCTCTTTAACCACATCTTTCTTGTACATTCTTGTTATGCTTATGCTGCTAAGCTTCATAGGAGTCCTTTTAAAGCTATGCGTTGTTTAGTTACTCTAGAGTTTCTAGAAAGATTGATTTACTTAGTATGTGCCGTCCGTGCAGTGGAATGCTTGTTCAAGATCCTACCAAGGGAGGTAATCATGATGTGAATTCAATCTTTGATCAAGCTAGGCAGATGGGAGCTACACAGGGACCCTTTGAGCAACATCCATCTTCAAGCTCAAGAAGTTTCACTGGGACTGGTAGGCTGCTATCAGGTGAAACAGTACCATCTGCCCCGCCTCCCCCGGAAAATATCCTTCACAATATCTACTTTTGGACCAATGGATTCAGCGTAAATGACGGCCCACTGAGGAGGTTTGATGACCCTGAGAATGCTGCCTTTTTAGAGGTATTATCGATACGTTCATTGAACTTATGGTTGCAACTGATGGTAATGCATACTGATTCACTTTTCTTGTCATATTAATTTGTAATCACATCAAATTCACGAAAACTTTAACCATAACGTACTTGCTGGACACTTGAATTGATTTTTGAGAATTTGTAAAGTTAGTTCAGCAAATTTGTGATTCTAAACATGTTCCATTCCAGTAGTCATTTATCAATATGATCAGTCTGAAGCAATCCCTTTTTGTTACTCCAAAATTTAATTGTATGGAGAGTAACTGGCTTGATAACTTCTGCAATTCTCTCTGATTCTTTTTGTTATTCTGCATCATTTCCCTTGTAGAGCATCAAAAGATCCGATTGTCCTAAAGAACTTGAGCCAGCAGACAGGAGGTCCAGCGTCCATGTTAATCTTATCAGAAGAGAAGAAAATTATCCTGTGAGTTCAAAACCATGCCTTATTTCTGCACCTCTGTTATTCTGAACTTCTCATCACTGGTATCATCTTATTTTCGTCCCTTCAACCCTTTGTTGCAGGAACCTATTAGACGCCATACTCCATTCCAAGGTGTCGGAAGAACCCTTGGCGCCGGAACATCCACTGATTCTGCTCCGGCATCTGCTTGTACCACCACCAGCGGCTCTGCCTCTCCTCCTGTCGGCCTTTCAGTGGATGAGTCCTTGCCATCTACATCAATACAACTCAGATTGGCAGATGGCACGCGGATGATTGCTCGCTTCAATACTCATCACACAATATCTGATATTCGGGCGTTTATTGATGCATCAAGGCCTGGAGCAACAAGAACCTACCAACTTCAAACTGTCGATTTTCCACCAAAACAACTTACTGACATGACCCAGACAATTGAACAAGCTGGACTTGCCAATTCAGTTATTATCCAGAAGCGTTAGCCTTGTTCATAAGCACAGATACATTATTGATCATGAAACTCATGGCGCCTTTATATTGTTTCTCTGAAAAACTTTATGCAGTTCTTCTCTTGTTCTCATGTTTTGGGAAACTTGAATGTTTTAAAGATGATGAACAGATGTTGCTGAATATTCAATATATGCATCTTCTGATGTGAAAATAAACATTGGTAACTCTGTGATAGTATTATGAATATTATTTTCCATTCAGGTTTCAAATTGTGTTAAAGCACATTATGTTTGGTTTAATTTTAATTCAGTATGAAAAAGAGTTCAGTCAAATTCTTTGAAATTTAATTTATTCTATTCACATGTGCAGTAATTTATTTATTCATTTTGTTTTTCCAGTCAATGATATCAACCGGTTTCCTGCATTCTGACTTTGCTCAGGGAATATGTACAAATTACTTTTTAATCAAATTATTGTTTTACTTTAATTCTTTTGACCCTCAGGGAATTTAATTGGAATCACCATGTCAAGGTGACAATTCTATTTATACAAACTGCTCATTTTTTTCATAAACCACATGTTAGTTTGTTATTTTTCCCCACTTGGATCTACCGTTCCCTTACATTAAAGTTTTCAAAAAATATCACAATAAAACAACAAAATTTTGCATGAGTTTCTCATGCTAAATCATTAGTATATTGTTGGATCCAATAATTGATTCATGAAGTCAAGATAGTCTCAAGACAAACATACCCACCATAATAAGTACTCCTTATAATTTATGTTATCTTTCTTGATGATAGTCAAAAAAATCACATAAAAATAATACACTAGCCATCTCATGATACTCATGTCTTTACTCTTTTAATCAAAGTATATATATATATATATATATATATATATATATATATATATATATATATATATATGCATGTGAAATGAGAACATAGAAGGTAGAGTGTGAAAACCAATGGACAATGTATAGAATAAAAAGTTCTAAAGAGAGGGAGAGAGATGGAGAGGAGGGTCCAGGGAGAGATGTGGAACTTTGAAGAGAGAATTTCAAAGTCCAATCAAATGGCTGAATGTTTAATTTATGAAGTCAAGATAGTTTCAAGACAAACATACCCACCTTAATAAGTACTTTTAATTTATGTTATCTTCTTTGTTGATAGTCAAAAAATCACATGAAAATAACACTAGCCATCTCATGATGCTCCTTTCTTTTGCTCTTTTAATATATATATATATATATATATCTATATATTATGCATGTGAAATGAAATGAGAATGTAAAAGCAAGAGTGTGAAAACCAATGGACAAAGAATGGAGTTAGTTCTGAAGAGAGATGTGGAAGAGAGAATTCCAAAGTCCAATCCAATGGCTGCATGTTTTGCAGGAATGGTAGTACTTTTGCCTCCATGTGAATGAAGGCATTGGATGCCCAAATATCTCCTTTTATTTTTTTCTAATGCTCATCATCATGCTTACAGTGCCCATGCAGTCAGTTCCAGTTGTTCTTCTTGTTTGTTATTGTTGTAGTAGTTGTAGGAGTAGCACCATTATTAATAATTAATAATTAATAATTAACACTTAATAATTAAAAAATTAATAAAGGTAAAGGAAAAAGGATTATATTATTAGTATTATTCTTTATCAAGTGACATGACTGCTCTCTCACTGTCCTCCACACCTATAGAATTGGAACCACACAAGGGAGAGAATTTTCTTTCATCTTCTCTCCATATCTTCTTTCACTTTTATATTTATATTTGCGGTGTATATATATGGCGTAGAAGATAACCACAAACTCAATAATATATGTGCATTCACTTTACACAAATTAAGATTAGAACTCCCTTATTAGTAAAATATACACATTTTATGTAAAATATCTTATATCAATTAATTAGATGATTATTGATTCTTCCAATATATAGAGAAATATATATTTTTTTTCATTTATATTAAAATAAAAGTTATTCTCAAAATAAGAGTTCCGCTGTGTTAGGTGAGTATGGAGGACTCTCCCTAGTTCATATTTTGATATAAATTTAAAGCCTAAAATAAACTTTTTTATGTGTGATTCTTTATTTTTTTTCTCCCCCTTTTTAAAATTTTTTTTGAAATAAAATTTTTGGAATCTTTATTAGGAACAGAGATATAGGCAACTATCCATAATGACAAAAGTAATTAAATAAATAAGTTATAAGTGTCCTGTTTGCATGGATTGAAAGCTTATATCCCTTGTATTATACATACATGTGCTATGAAACCTTGTTTATGATCCCTATTAATTTCGCTTGTTTATGTTCCTTGCATGTGCATTTTGATTTTTATTGCATTACCCTACAAAAATTAAAAATCACCAATACATAATACATTCTTGTAAATACTATATTTATATATAAATATATAAATTAATTTTTTCTTTTAGTTAATATTGAGAAGTTAAAACATTTTGTATAAGTTTATATTTTCGGACATGATTATATAAATAATATTTCTTAGAGAAATACAAATAAAAAACTAACTTATAGAGGGGGGAGGGGGTCTTAATTTCTTCTAGAAAATAACCATCACATATTCCTCAAAACATTAACTTGTTATCTTTTCACTCTCTCAAAACTTTGATGTGAGTGATTGACATATATATATATATAATGTGACGCACACTCTTTTATCTCTAGATAAATAAATAAAATGGAAGTCTTTTGAGTTTACGTTTACGTATGAAGTACGTACATGTACTGAAAGCGTGTTCATGTTACCATAAAGCTCAAAAAAACATAAATAAATAAATAAATATATATATATATATATTATATATATATATATATATACAAACATTAGATTCCTTGGCAATAATGGTGACAGAGGCAATGGACCATTTCTTCATGGGTCCATTGATGAGATGATGAGATGATGAGATGATCATCTTCTTTTCTTTGTTTTCTTTTTGAACACCTTCTCTCTACTCCTTGTCTTTTCTCTCTCTCTCTCTCTCTTTAATTTCTTACAAGGGAGTAATGCTGTAGTTATTGTTATAGTTGTTGTTGTAGTGGTGGTGGTGGTGGTGCATGCACTGGCATGGCCATTGGTTGGTGCTCCTTCTTTACAAAACCATCATGAGGTTTCTGATCTTCTCTCTTTTCTTTGCTGTTGCTCTTTCATCTTGTTTCTCTCCTTCCTGGGATTTATGTCATTCTCCATTTTATTTCCACTAGTGCTTCACAACATATATATATATATATATATATATATATATATATATATATATATATATATCATTTAAGTTTTATTAACAATAACAACAAAAGAGAGAGAGAGAGGGAATGAAGTTAAAAGAGCTAGAAAGAGAAGGAGTTGTAGTAGAAGTAGATGGATAGAGACAGATTGAGACATTCACACTGTCCCCACTTCTTTTGTCAGGCTTTTCCCAAACTGCTATAGGGTTTTGTACAGTATATATATATATATATATATATATATATTGCTTCTACTACTAGTGTTGCTGCTTCTCCATTCATTCAATTTTCATGTATATATATATATATTATATGTGCTCACTTTGATTTTATTAGAGTGCATTGGCAGGGTGGCAAAGTAGGCAAGGTTTTTACTTGTTTGGCTTGTACTTGAGCTAAGTGCTAAATTGAGTGGTTTAAGTTTAGAGTTTGAAGTTTGTTGGAGAAAATTTTGTTTTTAAGTTTAGTTTTAAATTAGATGTTCAAATCTGGCTTGATTTACTTTGAAATTAGAACTTGATTTTTGTTTGTTTGTAATGATGAAAAATATAAATTAATCTTTTAATATAATAATATTATATATTATGAATGTGAAAAAAAAATTTGTCAAAAAAAAAAACATGTATATATATATATATATATGTAAAATATATTTCTATATTTTGAGTGATGGAGTTTCGTGAACAAAATATATATATTATAAGTTTGAAAATCAATCGAGTTCTTGTTTAATTTAATAACTTTTTTGATATTATTTTTGATTTTCATGAAGGCGAACTTGAATTGCTTATATATAAATAATTTGATTAATTGAAAAATTTTAGTCGATATGAATTAAAACTCCAAACACTAACTAAACATACAACAAGCAATTCCTCAAGAGAATTTTAAAGGTTTAGGTGCACCATTAATGTTGCATGAGAACTCTACGTGAAATTGCATTTTTGTATCTGAACTATGCCTTTAAGCATATATAAATTGATTTTTTGGTTAAACTTCATTGAAGATGTGACCATAATTTTTATCTGTTACATTGGTAATAAAAAATATACCAAAAAACTAATTTATTTTTAAAATTGTATTTCATGGTATGATTAAGAAACTTTTGATGCATTTTCATTATTTGTATATACATTGTATATTTTGTTTGTTTGTCCGTACATCTTGTAATATAGTTCAAATTTTGAAACAATTAGTTGTCACATAAATGAAAAAATTGTATAGTGATTAATAAATTTGACGCTTATATATTGGATTTTCTTCTTCCTTTCTTTTTTTTTTTTAAATTCGGATTATCATAAAAAGGAGAGACGAATGGGTCTTATATGTATTTATTACATTTTTTTTATTTTTATATAGATAGATTCTTTTATAATGGGGTCCATTCCAAAAGATAATTTCTATCTAATAAATGATTAATAACATAGTGGTTTTGAGGAATAATCAATGGCCATCGCACTAGATTGTTATTTAAATAGTGAATGAGCAAACTCAATATCAAATTCTTAGGTCGGCAATATTATTAATAGTATTGTGCGTATATTGGTAGGAATATTATAGCACCACTATTTGTTCACAGTTAATTGAGTCTTCTATAAGAGAATGCCATTTTTTTTAGCTTCAGAGGTTATCCGCTTAGAACTATGGCAGAGTTGCTGTTTATGAATGTCAACGTGGTGGACTTGATTTTACCAAAGATAGGAGATTTAGTAGTTTGGGTTAGTTTTTGAAAATCTTTTGGACATACACTTAATATGATTCTAATTGACCTATATGGCGTATAACCAAATTAATAAATCTTTATTTGGTCAATTAAGCCATTGTAACTGGTGCACAACTGTATACGTTTGTCTTTTGACAATCCTCTTATAGGGCGGAGTTTGTTGTTTTTACAAAACATGATTAACATCTATAATTTATTTGTTTGTTGGTGACTCTGAGGATTAAGATATCTCGTTTATAAAAGAGGGGTAGAAGAGAATGACAAAAAAGTAAAAATGTAAAAGTGGAGACTCAAACTATCGTTAATTGGTTGAAACCCTAAATTAATCTAAATCATTGAAATCTATTTTTTATTAATTCGGTTTAGCTTTTGAAAATCTTTTGGCATACACTTGCTACGACTCTAGTTATCCCATCTGCGCAACTATCTATGTTTGTCTTTTGACAATCCTCTTGTAGGGAGTCACTTGTTGTTTTTATAAAAAAAATGATTTAAAGATTAAATTTAATTTTGATGAACATTTATCACATTTTTAATTTGCATGTATTTGGGAAAAATTGCATTTTCATAGCAAAAGATATTTGATTTATATTCATAAATTTGTTGGTCATCACTTTGAGGATTGACATCTCTCTTTTACAAATGAGGTCTAGAAGGGAATGACAAGAAGAAGAAAAAAAAATGTAAACATGGGGACTCAAACTATGATTAATTATTTGATCTATAATTTGTTCAAAAATTAATTTTTTATATTTTAGAACCTATACTACCCAACCCATGGTTGGATAGTGATATCTAATATCTTAACCATTCATTTATTATTATTATTTTATGTGTTACAAGTAAAGTTAAAATTTTATATGTTTGGAGGAATATATCTATAATTCTGAATGAGTAATTGATGTTTATGAGCCACTACATTTGGCCTAATATTCTTCTTAGCATTTGAGTAGGTAAAACATAGTTTGGATTAAGAAAACTTACAATTTGAGCAGATTGTGAATACCCTTAACTGAGTAATGACACATGTTTTCTCTCCACTATTTTAACCATTAAATTATTCCATGTTAACTTTTTTTTCCCCACCATCTTAATGAATAGGAGATGAAGATGAAGATGAATGATTATTATTAATGGTGTTCTAAAATAAACATAAAATACAAGTAGAAAAAGAAAAGCAACTATAACTAGAAACATTTAAAAAAAAGAAAATAAAAGAAAGAATCATGATGTGAGGGAAAAAAAAAATTAAATTAAAACTTCTTTTGATATTAATAAATTAAAATTTTGATTTGAAGTGCATAATGAAAGCATAAACCTACTGTCAGAGTAGTTTGTAAAAATATCTAAAGAACTGTAAATCAATTTTTTTATCAAATTATATTTAGATTAGTTTTGGGGATATTATATAGATATTTGATAGATATGGCATATTAGAAGAATTGGGAGGTTAGACACCTCTACCTAATAATAACCTATTCAATAGCTTGGCTACTTGTCACATAAAATAAAATGTACAGTATCAAATCAAACATGATGTTATAGCTCAGATAGAGATGCCATACAATAAGAATTGAAAGTGAAACCCTATCTATGAACCTATTATCTTTATATATATATATATATATATATATATATATATATATATAAATTGGTACTCTTTTTTGTTTACCATGTGTATGGATATATTTTTGTTACTCCACAAGAGAATATAAAAAACTATTGTTTGATTTTTTTTTTTCCGCTAACTTTGATCTATTATTAGTAAGTCCCTTTGTATAGAGTGGTTTGAATTTCAATTCATGTAAGGTGGGTAAGAGTGAAACATTAACTATTCATTTGTAGTTTCAATATTTTGTAGTGAATTGTGATTCACTTCTCTAGTTAAGTTTTCTTATGAGATCGATATGCATGAAACATTGATTAATTAGACATAGTAATCATAATTGCGAGTAACAAATAAAAAAAATTATAATGATACATATAAAATATCACATGCTTTCAATTACAAATGCAAATTATAAAATTTACATGATGAAAAGGTTGGTAATTAACCCTGGGATGATTCAATGCCTATAGAATTCAAAAGTTTAAATAGTTGAGTTGTTTATGCTTATTTGAATTTTATAGGAAAAAAAAAATTTTCTACTTGTCAGTTTTCAACCACCCAATTACCATCTAAATAGAAAATATTTGAGTTATTTCTCATTGATTTATTTTAAATTATATATTTGTTTTATTTAAATTCTTGTTATGAATAACAAATCTCATCTCTTTTAAATTGTTTTTAGGGATTTTTTTTAGAAATAAAAAGTTTTTTTTTCCTTTTATTGTCAAGTTACAAAAATATTGCATAATTAAACTATTTTATAAAAACTACTATATGAATGAATAACAAAAGAGAGTCATAACCACTTTTCATTCTCTCTCAGTCTGTCTATCCCTGATATGAGTTGTCCACTTTGTAAAAAATATAGATCAAAATAAAAAAGAAAATCTTTTATTTATGAACCTAATTTGACACCAAATCATGGTAGTCAAATTATAGAATATAAATTTTTTTTTTTTTTTTTATCATGAATCATACTACATTTGGAATCTATTTATAATCATCACAAACCTTTTTTTTGCTGTTAAGAGTTATTTGCACATATGTTAGATGTATCTTTAAGCAAAGGTTGCTTTAATATCACACTTTTAATTTTAAGAATAATTAATTACTTACCAAGTAGATTCAACCTTTAGGTCACCATCAGTATTATTTTAGTTTGGTTTATAACCCTAGAATTTAAAAAGATGACAAACAAAAGAAACACTGAAAGTGTTAGTCTGAACCTTTGTTATTTATGATTAAATTTGATTACCTGCAGATTGTAGATTAGTTGCAAAAAGAATTGAAAATTTTAAACCCTAGTACTGAAATACCTTAGTTTATACTCAATGTCCATGGTCTACATAGCTATGCATTGGTAGGAATAAAAGTAATATTGTTTTAGGAATTTGATCACAAGGAAAGATTACTTTCACAATATAATTTCTCCTTTAAATTTGAATAATGTGAGTGTGTGTGTGTGTGTGTGTATATATATATATTTGATAAGAGGATAAAAATAATGGGAGACAAGAAGAAGAGTAGAAAGTTAAAAAGTTAAAAAAAAACCTGAATGTTAAAAGGTTGAAAAGGGTATAACATGTACAAAAAATAAGCACATTAATCCCAAATCAATTTGGATGAATTAATTTATTAATTTTTGTATTTCCAAAAATATTTGATAACTTGTAAATAAAATTACAACCGAAATGTTAATACTGTATTTTAAATTATATCATTATTATTTTAGTTTATCATAAAAAACAATGACATGATTTTTTTATTATTTAATTTGATACAAATTTGGGGTGTAATCACTGTGTAAGGAGATAAAAACAAATGACAAACAAGAATCAACCTGTCCCTAATCTTTTTCCTTTCTAAGTGTAGCAATGAAATGATCATTTTTAACCAAATTAAAATCAAAATCAATATGTATATACACATCACAGAGAGAGGTCAAAAGTAAAAGTCACAAAAACTCAAGGGCTGAATATATGTTGTATATGTATATGTATGACATACCATGTGCATTAATATTGGCAGAGATACATAAAGATAGATGGATAAAGTAGTAGTAAATGGAGGAATATTAGGATAGTCCAGTGAGAGGATGACACATTGACAGATGAAGGAGGGGGAGAGAGAGAGAGAGAGAGAGAGGACTGAGGACAGGTGATGAGGAGGAGGAGAAGGAGCATCAGATGACAGAACCCCACCACCTCACCACCTATGCCTCTATGGTATCAAGGGTGCAAGACCTATACCATTGAGAGGTGCCATCCATCCCATCCCTTCAAACTCCTACTTATATTCTCTCTCTCTCTCTCTTTTTCTCATTCATTCATTCATTCATTCAATTCAATCTTTTTCCCATGTTAGTCTTTTTCTCACTTCTCCTCACTCTCCACTCTCTTTGTGAGAAAAGAAAAACAAAAAACAACATATATATATGAATATAAGTGAAGGGAAAAGGTATAATTGAGTAGAATATGTTGCATAACTTAATTAAATTAATCAGCTTACTACTAAGCATAACATCTCTCTTTTTTCATTCCATCCCATCTCTTCACCTTCCTCACCATATTCTCTTCACGTTCTCTTTAAGAAAAAACCAACTATTATGTATATATATATATATATATATATACATATAAATGAAGAAGCAAGTATGTTGCATAGGGTGTGTCAATTAATTAATATACATAGATGTCTAATTTTGGTTGAGCTTCTCTCTCTCTCTCTCTCTCTCTCTCTCTCTCTCTCTCTCTCTCTCTTTTACTTTGCTGTGTTTTCTTGGCAGGTGTGGCAGTGGCAGTGCATGGATCGAGGGGCGGGAGGGAAAATGAACAAGTAGTATAGCTTGTTCTATCTATCCATCCAAGTATTCTCTCCATATTTTCATTGTTTCCACTTGGTTTTTTGCTTACATTGGGAAGGAAAGCTTCTTGCAGGCATTCTGCCACTTCCCATGCTCCCTTTCTCTCTCTCTCTCTCTCTCTCTCTCTCTCTCTCTCATAATCATCATCCAGAGTTAAAGCAGAAAAGTAGCCACCCTGATTAATACCTTTTGCAGTGTAATCTCAGTTAGCTCCAGTCTGTTTTTCTTTTCTCTCTTTTGCTCTTATGCATGCACAGCATCACTAGTGAGAGATAAGCCATCAATGATCAAACAAACAAACAGTCTACAGTCCCACACTCCCTCCCTCTAGATATAGAGAGAGAGAGAAAGAGCAAGACAAGGATAAATAAAAACACTGTTTGTGTGAACAATAATTTCGTCAAAATCCTTCCTCTCTCTCTCTCTCTCTCTCTCTCTCTCTGCAACACTGCAACATAGTATTTCCTCAACCAGCATGAATCCCGGGTGCCCCATCTAATAACCCCCTCCCTCCTCCTTTCACAAACCCCTCTTCTTCTTCTTCTTCTTCTTCTTCTTCTTCTTCTTCTTCACCAGCGCAACCATGGAAGCAAGGAATGGGAATAATGGTACCACTAGCATGATGGCTTTTGGAGGAGAAGCTCATGGAGGTCTAACCCCTCTCATGATCATGCCTCTCATGGCTGCCACTCAAACCAGCACTAACAACACCACCAACAACAACAACAATAACAACTCCTCCATTAATCCTCTCCTTCTCCCCCCTTCTTCTTCCTCTTCTCCACATCCCAAGCCCCCTACTGATTCTCATCTCCTTGACACCACCAACCTCCTCAAAGCCAAGATCATGTCTCATCCTCAGTACCCTCGTCTTCTCTCTGCCTACGTTAACTGCCACAAGGTCCAATCTAATTTCTTCTTCTCTGGCTACTTTTCTTTTTCTATTGTTTTCTTTTGATTATTTGCCCAAGTGTTGAAGAGTCCTTGTTTGCAAAAGGTGGGAGCACCACCGGAGGTGGTGGCAAGGCTAGAGGAGGCTTGTGCATCTTCTTTGATGGTTGGGCGAGCTTCAAGCTCAACCTTTGTTGGATCAAGTGCTGGTGATGATCCGGGTTTGGACCAGTTCATGGAGGCTTACTGTGAGATGTTAACAAAGTATGAGCAAGAGCTATCAAAACCATTCAAAGAAGCCATGCTGTTTCTCTCTCGTGTGGATGCTCAGTTTAAGTCTCTCTCCCTCTCCTCACCTGCTCCTCACCCTCCTCCTCCTCCACCTCTGAATAATTCCAATAATAATAATCATCATCATCATAATCCTCAAGGTATATATCTCTTCTTTTGCTGAAGATCTTTGCATGCAGATGTGATGGCTTTTTGAGTTTTATATTATATGTTTGGTGGCTCTCCATGCAAGTGAAGTGAAGTGATTTGAGATTTTTATTTAGTTTTCTTGGTTCCTTTTTTTTTTTTTTTTCTTTTTAATTTTTGACTTGCTAACTTGCTTTGTTCCGAGAAGCATGGGAATTCCCCCACAGAGATCTTGGTTCACGTGCTCATTGTTCATCACAGGAAGAGATGAACACTATTATATGTTCAAAGTTTTCTTTTTTCTTTTTTCTTTTTTTTCTTGTTCCTTCTTTCCTTGAGACTTGAGAATTTTATATTGATGATTGGAAAAGATCTATGTTTGGGTGGGAGGTCACTAATGGCTGTTGCCTCTCCTGACCAAACATTCCCTTTGAGCAATAATTAATATTTATTAGTGTGTGTGTGTGTGTGTGTGTGTGTGTGTGTGTGTGTGTTTTAGTTCTATGTTTTTCTTGTTGTTTATGTCCTTTTTATTTCCACGTTTGCTTGTTTGGGATAAAAACAGAAGATCTTAATTTGAAGCTATTTTAGTTCTTCAAAATGTCATCTTTATGAGCATTCAACTTTTCTTTGATGATTCCATAATAACATGATATATTCAAGTACTTGTGCATTTCATATGTACTTCTTTTGTGGATCAACATTCTATTTCTTGAAGTTGTAGTAATCCTTTACAGAGTTATAGGATGAATTGAAGTGTCTTAGTTATTAGTTAAAGGAAGGGCATTTACTGTGGTTTTAGATCTTGATGCTTTCTTTATGTGGACATGTCAATGTTTTACACTTTAAAAGCAAATGCATAAGCTTCTCATTCAACATGCCATGCTAAAATACATTGATTTTTCTCTAGTCATTGGATTGTTGCTAAGTACAACACAGTTTGGATAATTAATCTGCTTGATAACATTAAAATTCTGGTTTTCACTTCTACTTCTCTAATCTAAGTTCTTTGGTCTATAAACTTTGATAAACGATGGAGCTTGGAGAAGTATGAAAAGCTCATTAGGTTATAAAATTTATACTCTCTGAAACAGGCCTTGCTAGATTAACAAGAGAACAACTAGTTTCATAAAAGAGAAAGAAGGTTTGGGCTTTATGTTTGATAATGTCTTGAGTTTTTCGGAAAAATGAGCGTTGTCCTGAAATATTGACTCATTAAAACAATATCGTGGTGATTTGATTTGATAATTCCTTTTCGTCCATGTGACAAGAAACACTTTGACAAATTTTCATTATATATATATATAATCAAATTGCTTAGTTTCTCTGCTTATGGACCATGGAGGCAAATATTATTTTTGTTTTATGAAACCTCATTGTTGTATTCCTTTGACTTTTAATGGATTGATAATGTGATATTATGTAAGTTTCATAGTACTGAGATGAGATATGTTGTTTGGTAGTTGTTAACTAGTATGAAATTATTTGGGAAAAGCCATAAGTTAATTGGTTTAGCTTGGATTCTAGAAAAATTTCTGAGAACTTGATGTTATGTCTACCAAGTACATTGTCAATACGATCAATTAAGACTTGTGATCTACAAAGTATATATTGGAAGTAATGCAGGGAAAAAAAAACAATTGACTAGGAGCATATTAGATGAACTCTGTGAATAGACAATATGAATTATACACTTGGATGGTCATTATTTGTGTATGATTGAGAAAATGCTCTTTTATGTGTATTGCTTTCAATCCATATCATGCAATGCTAGCGTTTCTAAGCAGAAACGAATAACCTTCAGTTGAAGCCCCTTTAAACTTTTAGTATTTTTTTCTGTAAGTTATGTGATGATCGATAGGAGAAAAGAGCCAAATGTTACGGATACCATCTTGCACTGGCTGGAATTGATAAATGTTATTTGGTTCATGCATTAGACCGTAAAACCTAACCAGATATTGAGTTTTGTTTGATTTTAAGCCTTATTGATTATTTGATTGTTCAATGACTAGGTATATGGTGGATGCTTAGTAGTTAAGCAGTGAAGGGGAAGGTTTGATAATGAACTGAATGAGTTTTCATCATGGAACTGATTTACTGGTATTATGTTACGATCGATTAGGGTTTCTTTGTTACTGGTATTATGTTCGTCGATAGGTGATCAATTACTAATGTAGGTGTTTTGCCATTCTGTTCTAATTCTTTATTTTTTCAATCCTAATTCAGTATCATCTTTGAAACTCTTGTTTTGTTTGACAACAAGCTCATGTCTCGCTACTTGTTTCATGACTTGTCGATACAATACGTCCTTCCTTTTTAATTTTTTTTAGTTACTTGGTCCTTCCACTTTCAATTTTATTGAGGTTTTGTGACACTGATGTTCGTCGATACGGTTGCTCAAGGTGTTATCATGTTGATATTTGCCTTTATTTTTTTTTATTCAATTTGAGCTGATAAGATGTATTTCAATGCCTTTTTCCCTGATCTGATCATTGGCAACGGTTTGATGCAGCTTGCGGGGAGCACCCAGACAGAAATGGATCATCAGAAGACGATGTCGATGTGTGTGAGAACTACATCGATCCGCAAGCCGAGGACCGGGAACTTAAAGGCCAGCTCCTTCGCAAGTACAGCGGATACCTCGGCAGCCTAAAACAGGAATTCCTGAAGAAGCGAAAGAAGGGCAAGCTGCCCAAGGAAGCTCGACAACAACTCCTCGATTGGTGGAACAGGCATTACAAATGGCCATATCCTTCGGTATAATATATATATATATAGTTATCATTCCTATTCCGTATATTGCACCGAAGGTATTCCATCGATAATCAAAGCTTATGTTATTGTTTTTTTATGAAAAATGAAAGGAATCACAAAAGCTCGCGCTCGCAGAATCAACTGGACTCGATCAGAAGCAGATAAACAATTGGTTCATCAACCAGCGGAAACGCCACTGGAAGCCGTCCGAGGACATGCAATTCGTCGTGATGGACGCCTCGCACCCGCATTACTACATGGACAGTGGAATCGGCAACCCTTTCGCACTAGACTGCGGTCCGACACTGCTTTGAAGTTTGAAGGGAACTCACTCAGTTCCTCTCTTAATTATATGTTTGCAAGAAAGACAATCTTGGATTTGAACTGAAAAAAACAAAGTGTTTTTGTGAAAAAGCCTAACTAGGGTTAAGTTTGTGATGGCATGCAACAACATGAAGAGATGCATGGTTGCATGCATGTCATTGATACCTTATAATTTATGTTGATGAACTTACTGTGGAGGATGGGAATGCAAAACTGTACTTCAGTTGTGTCATGTTGTGGCCTTATTGAGTGTTTGAAGGAAATGAAGGAATTGAATGGGTCCATGAAAGCACCTTAAAAAAAAAAAAAAAAAAAAAAGTGGTGGTGTCTTGTAGCATGAGGAATGGGGCCAATTTGGATGCCATTTTGATGAAAAAAGGGTCCCATACATATTTATATGTTTAATATGTTCCTCTTCATTGATGAAGATTTGGACAAAGAGGATCACAGCTGGATGGAGATGAACATATATATATATTTATTTTCTTTTTAATTTTTGTTGGTAGAGTGATAAACTTGAAAAGACATGCAATTGTGGGAAGCTGTTTGATTTGAGAAGGAGTCTTGTTTTGTTGTATGAAAAGGAGAAGGATGCTTGTGGTATGTTTTTGATTTTGCTTCATTTGTGGCGGATTTCCTTCTCAATCTATTTGCCCTTTCTTGGGAGAATTCCTTTCAGAAAGTTTCTTGTTTTTCATCCAATCTTATCTGTTGTAAATTTATCAAGTTTTTTGGGAAGTTTTTTTTTCTCTTGATTTTTTTGAATAAAAGTCAAAATAACTCAAAAAAATCTCAAATGTTTTAATTGTGATAGTGATTATTTCGAAGTAATGATGCCTTTAATTTAAGTTTGGTTTTTAATTTGTTTGGTTAGGCACATATATTACAATAACATCAAGCTGAATAATTCATGTAAGTATATGATTAAGTTAATTTTGAGTCCTAGCTAGTAGCTCAATCCAACCAATTTGATTTTATTTATAAATCAAAATCTAATTATTGTTTGTGGAAATGGAAAAAAAGGTAATTTTTTATTTCATTAATTTTAATAGTTTCTATATTAAACTCTACTAACTAGATGCTCAAAAATAAATATATTAATATTATAAAGGTAATTAATAATTCATCCTCAATATATAGGATAAAAAAATGTACATCAGAATACCCACACTTTGATATCTCATTTTCTAATTTCTTCTTTATTTTTATACTTTTAAAATACAAAAATAAAAAGATATTTATAGTCATTCAAAAAATGGACTGACGGACGGGATTAATTCGATCCGACGGTCCAAAATACTCTGATAGATAAAATAGTAAACATTTGACGGTTGCTACAGTAATATATTATTGTAGTATCTTTTTTGCTACAGTAATGTCGACTGTTACAGTAGGCATCCACTATTTACATATTTTACAATAATTAAAGCATTGTGTCTAAGAATTTTTTTAGTTATACTAAAAAGAAAATCCCTATTAAATATTGAAATATTACAGGAGGAATCAAGGGGAAGTTATTTGTACCTAAATGATTTTATACAAATAACTTGACCAACATCATATCATGAATAAATTAATTTCATACCTAACATGCTTCACAATAATCTGTAATACATATATATATATATATATATATATATATATATATATATACAACTAGGATTATAATTTTATAATTTTTGTAGGTACCCTATATGACAAGATATGAATGTCTTGTATCATTAAATAATAACGGTCTATTTTCTTTTACTATATATAAACTCATTGATAATATAATATAGAAATAAAACCTTCCAATTGTTCAATGTCAACATCTTAAACTACAGTAAAATATAAACATGAAATAATTATAAATCAGCTGTTTATATAGAACCACTTTAATTTGTTGGAAGTGTTATTTTTTATTTAAACTGCATTCATTAGTTAATAAATAGCTACAAATTAAGAGAGGAAACAAGAGCACATAAAGACAATAAATAATAAATTACTTTGTCTAATAATAATGAGATAAAAGAAAAATCACCATAATAACAACAATAAATCAAATGCTGATCAGGTGAAGCAAAACTCAAATACAAGCCACTGTCACAACTCTTGATATAGTTAATTTAATTTAATTAATATCAAGATTGGGTGAGACTCTAAGATAATTCATTGAAGGACTAATTATTGAATAAAGGAGTTTATAAATTAAGTACTTTTTGGAGGAAGTTACAAGTGTGATAGTATATATATATATATATATATATATATATATATATATATAACCTCTTATTTTTGTTCTCATTTTTGTTTTATAAAAGATATTGGCTTGAGAAAAATATTAAACAAAGCCATGCTTGGAGATTTTTTCTTTTTTTTTTCTTTCTTTTTTTAGTGAAGTTATAATTTTTTTATGTAATATTTGTTGAATTATTTGGTTATATAAATCATATTTTTCGTTTGAGAAAACCGTAAAAATGATGTGTTTAATTGGATGGATTTGAACTTGCATAATGACTTAATTAAAATTGTGATCGATATTATCGTAATGTCTAGAGAATAAGATTAAAGTTGATTTTTTTAACATTAATCAAATGTCATGAATTAGATGCAATAAATAATATGTTTTAATATTTATAAATCACAAATGCTAAATTCCACACATGATTTGAGTATTAAGGACTTACCATACATGAAAATATCATGAATAAGATGCAATAAATTAAACTAGAATACACTAGTTAACTAATGAAAACCAAATATCCTAAACATAACTAATATGAATAATAGATCATTAGCATGCAATTTATCATTAATTAATTTCTCTTAATTAATTAAGCCCATTTTCACACCTCCATAGGGAAAACAGACAAAGGAAATCTAACAACATGATTCAAACTCCCCACAAGAACAATCTCACCAAAAGCAAACAACTTCAATGGATTTGTGACATTAATTTGAATCTCCAAAACTTGAATCTCTTGAGGGAATATAGTGAACCATCTTGGCATCACATCCACTTGAGTTCCTTGAGGTGCCACAATGGAACACAAGTACTTCTCTGGATACTTAGCCACATTCAACACTTGTCTTTTCACTGATTTGAACTTTGATAATTTTGACAGGGTTATGGATGGCAGGTTCAAGTCTGAAGTTGAAGTTTGATGAGAAGTGTTGCAAGCTTTTCCTGTCACTGATCTTACCTTTGATGGATCAAGGCTTGGCAGAGTGCACAAGAAGTCTATATAGTCTTCAAATGCTGGTTATAATGCATGTGAAAAAAGTTTCAGTTAGTACTAATTAGTTTGTATTTGTTGTGTACTAAGTATGTTTTAATATATATATATATACGATGATCAATTCTCTATGGACGTCCATAGATAAAAACTCTATGAATGTCCATCATTAGCCGTTGGATTTAGATCCAACAGTTAACATTGATGAACAGTAGTTACTACAGTAAATGTACAGTAGTTACTATTTGAAACAATGATGTATAGTAATCAATGTCGGCCGTTGGATCAAGATCCAACGGCTAATGATGGACATCCACAGATTTTTTATCTATGAACGTCCATAGAGGATGTAAATTCTATATATATATAAACCACATTGGGATACAAACGTATATAAATGGTGATTAAACATGAATCCTTACAAATGAGAGAAAAGAAGTGAAATATAAAAATGAGCCAATAAAATAACATTTGTTCTCTTTGCTTTCAGTTTATCATATTTACAACATATAAATAGTTTTAAAATTAAAAAAGAATAAAATGATTATATCTTTATAGCAGATATCAAGTAACATCTGAGATGAAGATGAAAATGAAAAATACTTTCATTTTTAAATTCAAAAAGGTAGATGCACACTAGGAAAGCAGTTTTGGGTAAAAAATTAGTCTTTTTTGTCGTCACTCTCAAAGTCATTGAATTAATATACTAAAGACATTTTGAAGTTAAGTAGTAATAATCAATAAAAAAAACTTGGTTTTAAGGAGTACGTGCAAAGATTAAATATTTTCAATTAGACTGTGTTTGATTGGCAATATGAAAAATGGGTGGAAAAGAAAAATAAATTTTTTTATGAAAATTTTTTTCATGGAAAATGAACAAATAGACGTTTGATTGGCATTATTTTCTAGCTAGAAAATCAAAAAAATTCTATAAAAAATTTTGATTTTGTTTTTTGATTGCTTGTATTTTCATATAACCCCTTTTATTTTCCTTGAAAAATTTTTCCTAAGTTGAGGCTAGAAAAATTTTTCTTTGTTTTGAGAGAAAATAGGGTCACGTGACAACATTCATGAAAATTCATGAAAAATTTGGGCAAACAAACAACTTATTTGGCTGGAAAATGGCCCATGGAAAATTTTTTCATGGAAAATTTGGGCAATCAAACACAACCTTAATTAATGCTCTAACTTCTGAGTATAATATATATAATACATGTGAACTTCAATTTTATTACTAATTAACTTGAAAACAAAACTCATTCAATTTCAAAACCTTTTTTTTCCTTAATTTTCTAACTTTCAAATTAAATCAGTTTTACTTAGAATTAATCATGCATACGTTATATATAGTACTATAATTCAATTAAGTTTGCTGTAGAAAGCAGTATGTATGTACGTACGTATGTATGTATCTAGTGACCATAAGATACAATGACTAGCTAGGATTCAAGGTTTCTCATATTTCTAAATTAAAAACTAGAATCAATGCATCCCCTTGAAATTAAACTTATTTAATTTGAAAATCTTTCTTCTTTTGGTCCCTTTCAAAATCAAGTATATCATGATATATATATATATATATATATATATATATATAAACTTATTTTTAAGTTCATACTTTCACAATACATATTCACTTTTAAAGAGCAACAATATTAATAATAATAATGATAATAATAACAAACATATAAGAAAGAAAATTTGAAGTACCTGATGAGAAGACAAGGCCAGGATCAAGTGCAGCAGTGGGATTAATGAAACCAGCACCATGATCAAAGGGACTAGAAGGATACAATGCATGAGCTTGATCAAGACCATGAGCCTGCATTATAGGCAACCCCTTATTGTTACACTGCAAAGAGCTAGTGCAAATGGCTGAAGCCACCATGGATGGTGACCATGTAGGATGAGCTTTCATTAGCAATGCCGCCACTCCGGCGACATGCGGAGCCGCCATGCTCGTCCCCGATAACAACGCAAAGTTTTCACCGGAAAATATTGGGTCAGATAGTGAACTTGATGGACTCCATGCAGCCCAAATTTGGTGACCTGGTGCAAGAATGTCAGGCTTGAGAACATCTGCAGGGTTGAGCTTAATCTTGTCAAGAATGTCAGGTCCTCTTGATGAAAAGCTGGAGACTGTGGGTGCTGCTTCATGGAATGAAGCAACTCTTCCTTCTTTTATGGACGCTCTTGCTTTGTAATTCTTCACTTTGCCTCTGCTCTTATCTCTTTCAGTGTGACTGTTGTAGTATTCCATAAGAGTCTGCATGCATGCATGAATGCATTCAATGTGTGAGTTAATTTGCTGTTTGTTTTAATTGGTCTTCAAATTATTAAAAAAAAATCTGTTGATTTTGATCCATTTTAATTAATGCATGCCTTGGTCTAACTTGATATTCATATGATTAATTAAATCAAGAATTCACATGCTTCTAATTAACACACAATGTAAAAAGAAGCATATATATATATATATATAAATACATTACCACATGCATGAGTAATTAATACTATTAAAAACTGCATGTGTTTATGATATACATTCTCAAACTCAACATTGAGATCCGTGCTGATCAATATATATTAGTCATTCGATCATGATCTAACCGTTGCTATTCGTTAATATGGTGTAAACTGTTATCGTTAATTACTACGTATGTTTAGGTACTATGAAGAGGTGTTAGGTAGTGTTTAATGTTATCTATATATATATATTTATATATATCAGCAAGTTTATAAGAATAAAATCACTGCTTTATATATATATATATATAGATTTATATATGCATGATGACATCTAAATGATCCATTACAATCAAAAGGAAATTAAGATGATATATATATATGCTTGATAAATATATAATTAATCACCTTAGCATCAGCAATGGAAGGAATCATGATGGCTGGCAAAGAGAAGGGGAGTGGCTGAGCAATGAAGTCACCATAATTAGGGTTTGCAGCAAAGATGAATCCTGCAAAGCTGAGGAGAGTGGAGGTGTTGAGAATGGCAGTGATTGTGGAGGTGCCATTGATGAAACCCTGTGAGAATGTGCAAATGACAATGCTGTTGTTCACCACCATTGGATCAAGTGTTTCTGGATCTTGGCATTCCTCTGCATTATTGGCCACCTTTGATGCATCTTTGGCATCTACTAACTTTAATTTTTTGTTTCCTTTGCCCTGAGTTGGTCCTGCGCCATATTTGTTAATTTCCAAATTTTGGTTTCTAATTCAGCAGATCCTTGTAAATTTTATTTTGTATGATATTGTTTAATTATTATTTTTTTTGCAAAATGAAATTGAGTACATGTATATTTGGTCTTCAAATTATTTCTAAAACAAAATCATTTTTTTTATTTTAAATATGAGTTACTGGAAAAATGAATATTTGAGCATAGTTTAATTAAGAACTAAAATTATATTTTACATGATACATGTAATTTTTATTTTTATATATATATTTTTTTATAAACATCTCTCACCTTTCTTTCTTCTTATATTAAATTTTATAAGTAATATTAAAATAAGAAAGTATGCATGAATTTTTACTCATCAATATTGTCCATGCACGTAATTCATCCACTTCTATATATAAAAAGTCGAAAACCCCTAATCAGTTCCTCTACTTTTCTCACTATATCCTTTTAGTCTCTCTACTCCAATTCAATCCTGAATGTCCTTTACTTTTTAATTTGGGTCAATCAGGTCTAAGCCGAAAACGGCGTCACAAAAAACTATTAAAAATCCACGTGGGACGAAACTAAAAAACTATTAAAGAAAAAATTATGAAAGGAAAGGTGACGAAAAATGAGAGGAAATACCTGATAAGCCCATGCCGGAGAGAAGCGAGCCATTACCCAACACAAGGGTAGAAGTGTAAATTCGACCAGTGGTGCTAGAAGCAGCAGCAAAAGCCCAAGGGCTGAAGGAAACAACAGTGGCTTGTGCAGGGCCCTTGTTCCCTGCAGCTTGCACAACAAACACACCAGACCTCCTCACAAACAACAGCAAGATCTCAAACACACTCATCATTGTTAATGTTTCCTCTTCTTCTCCTCCTGGTTCATCTGGTCCTATTGATAGCACCATTACATCCACTCCATCCTTTGTTGCCTAATCATGCATGTTATCGAAAACTTCTTTGAGTCGATGATATATATATATATATATATATATATCTCATCGACTCAAAGAAGTTTTCGATAACATGATATATATAACATATAATTTGACCTGTGGAGTAACTTATAGTCTTATATTATTTAATTTAGAAATTATATATACACAGACATATTATATCTAATAAGAAATTAATCAAATGCAAGACTATTGTAATCTATATTATCTCTAGTGCAAATTGGATCATCTTTATGGTAAGTTTGTTCCATCAAATGACTTCCTTAACTCAAATTATGACACTTAAAATTAATTACACAAGTAGCCCACCTTGAATTGTGATTGACTACTTCTCCAATTGAAACATTAATAAGTCAAACAACAACCTCATTAATTTATCTTGTCTTTCTACTCACTTGACCTATTCTTGCCTTCTTGGAAGATTAATCAAACATCAAATACCATTCTCTTTAACAATTGATCAACAAACATGTGATTAAATGAATCTAAAAAATAAAATAAAAAAGGAGTTTGAGTGAGTCCTTAACTTGTTCTATTGCATAAGCCACATCTGCCATTGTTCCTCCTGCAGGATATATAGCCTTGTACACTGCAATCCTATAAAAAAAATTAACAAACCAACAAATTAATATATATATATATATATATCGACATTTGGTTTATTCGACGATGTGTGAGTATTATTATTACCGTGCTCGAGGAGCCATTCCACTTGCTAAGCCATAGATGACTCCATTAACAACCACAGGAACTCCCCAATTTCCAGCAGCAATTGAAGCTACATGACTATTGACATGTAAATAATAAAATAAAATATCATTGTTGTCGAATATATATTTACTGAATCGACTTTTTCAAGTAAATTAAATGATGGCTGATCAACCTTCCATGACCAACTTGATCAAATGGTGTCAAATCTGTTGAAGCATTCAAAGGAAGAACAGAAGCGGCGCCGGCAGAAAAGAACCTCGCCGAGACAATCTTACCATTACATGATCCTTGTGGAAAATTTGGACCAACATCACAAGCCCCGGAAAATTGAGGATGATTGCCGTAAGGCTTTGATGGATCATAAGCGAAGCTAGGGTGTCTAGGATTGATTCCGGTATCGATGACTCCGATCACAATGCCTTCTCCGGCGTGTTCTTCTCCACCTTCTTGTGCCCATGCTCCTTTTGGTAGTCCTAAAAAATATGGTGTATATGTAGTCATTAACTTCACACTCCTATCTTTCTCAATCAAAGAAACTCCTTGTGCTCTTCTGAGTTTATCTACCTGTTATTATTGAAGAAAAAATAATTAGAATTATGAAACAAAATAAATGTAGAAATTTCTCACTACTACAAGTAAGACAATATTTTACTAATCAGAATTTCATTTCTAATTAAAGTACAAACAGATATGAATTCCTTTCACTTAGGTACAACGACAGATAGTATTATATATATTGCCTAAATTCAGTTTCACTGTACCTAAATGAATTGCAACGGTATAATTTATACACTATTTAATAATTATTTAGAATTTATAATAATTAAAGATGGAACCTGAGATTGGGTGGTGTGAACAGCAAAGCCATTGATGATGTGGTGGAAGCTGTAGAGTTTAGTGTAAGAGCCAATGTCAAGAGTGCTCTTGAGAAGATGATCATGTGATTCAATCAAGCTCTTCCTATAAATAATGGATGATTCACTACATTGCATGCATGAATTGAATGTCAAAATTAAAGGATATATAAAATGAATAATTACATGTTGATTAGTTTTAAGTTGTAAGGTTTGGTTTACCTTTCAGGGTTAAACTTTTGCTGTGATTTTATCTGTGAATCATGAGGACTTGCTATGTGAAATGCCACTGGTTCTCCTTCAAGCAAGACTAGATATATGGACTTGTTTTGTAGTGTCTTTGTGGTTGAAGTTGTTGCCATTGATGGAGGATTAGAAGATATGAAGAAGATGAGTAGTAGTGAGTAGATACATGATGGAGAAGGAGATAAGTTTGAGTATTTCTTCATTAAAGAAAGCAAGAAAGAAAGCAAGATAGATAGAAAGAAAGAAAGAAAGAAAGAAAGAAAGAAGAAGATTAAGTTTGAGATGGTAAGCATCATAGCATGTGTGGAGCTTGCCATTAACACATGGTGGTTTGCATGAAGAACATTTTGTTAGTAACGTTTGGTTTGTCACTTTCCCATCATCTTTAACTCTCGCTTTCAAATTATCAAACCAAATATGTTATTATTATTATTATTATTATTATTATTATTATTATTATTATGAAAGGGGGATAAATCAAAGTTTGTTTAGTTTATTTATATCAAGTTTTTTATATGGTGTGTTAAGCTTGATGAACAGCTGGATTCGAACTCCAGCTTGTATAAATAAAAGACACAAGTGTTGTAGAACTCAGCTTCTTATGTATATTGTCTCTAATACGTGATTTATTCATATTTATTAATATAAAAATATTAATTAAAAGATATAATAAATATCTATACAAAAAAGAAATAAGTAAGTGATATCTATACAAAAACATGAACTAAGAAGCTAAGATGAACATGGATAGATAGACAGATGGGCGGAGAGATTAGGGCAATAATGTCCTCATGGAGATAGAGTTAGTAGTTTAAAATTACTTATTGATTTTTAAATTATTTTCAATTATAATTAGTTTAATATTTGAAATATCTCATTATATTGTATGTGATTTTTATAAGGGTATTTTAGTAATTACAAAGGTTTACAGTGATGTAAGCAATTATCTCATATACATTTATCTGAGTGTGATAGTGGAGAAGGGGGCTTTGGGTAAAAGTCAAAAACAGAAAGTGACTTATTTATATAATTTTTTAATCTGAAGAGGGTTTTCACGTAAAGGAGTGGCTGATATGCATTCATTCATTGTACACGGTTGGATAAAAATGAAATCTTATATAATGTTAATTTATATTTACAAATAATAAAATTGATATAAAAGTTTTCCTAACTAAAATTTCTCTTCCTCTTGTTATTATGCCAGGTAAATATGGTAGATATGTTTATTATGTTTTATACTGATATTTTTTATTTTATCTCAGATTTAATTTTAGTTTTTTGTAGGTATTTTTGTATTGATCTAATTTCCTATTTTTTTATTTAAAAATTGTGGTCTCAAAATGGTAGGTTTGTGGATATATTCTTGAAATTGTTTCTAAGATATTACTTAATTTACATTAGTTTTAATTTTTCGAATTTAAAAATATTTTGTGTACGTTCAAATTATTTAATAATAAAAAAAAGTTTTTTACATAATTTATAAAATATTAACAAGCTATAAAAAAAATCAGTCTTAAGAAAATTAAAAAAAATTCAATATATATATATATATATATATTAAAAAGTAAAAAAATAAATGATTTTTTAAAATTTTAAAATAAATTAAAAAGTAAAAAAGAAAAGGGCTTTGCAACTAGGTACGGTAAATTAAAAGGCCCTGAGAAAAAATGGTAAATTACGGCGTTTTGGATAAAATAAATTAGTGACAAATATGGATAAAGAGGAGGGGGGTTTGAGTAAAAACCCCCAAACCTTGGACGCAATACACAAATGGCAGCAGAGAAGACTCTACCAAACGAGCATTGAATCGTTGAAAACGCGCGGTGCCCGTGCCCGACCACCGTCGAACTCTCTCTCTCTCTCTCTCTCTCGCGCGCGCGCGCTGCGCGTCTAGCACGCGTATTTCTCGCCCTTTCTCTGCGACCATCCGTCGAACACCTCGCCTGCAATCGCTCTCCCCCCTTGTCCTCCTCCCCCATTGATCCCCTTGCTTTGATCTCTATCTTCGGATTACCCAGCTCCATGGTGGAATTCGAGCTTTGGAGCATGTGATTGAGGGAGATCTTGAGGGGATTGGGAGGGTTTAGGGTTTGGAGATATGATCAAACAGTTGCTAGGTAAGCTACCGCGGAAACCCTCGTCCAAGTCCTCGTCGGCGGACGGTGGTACCACACAAGCCGACGGCATCGTGTACGCCGCTGCAGCGGCGGGTTCTGTGAATCGAGGTGGTAGGGCTGCGCTGGCGAAGCACGCCGGTGTGAGCGGGACGCTGCCGGCGTACGAGTTGCTGCCTAGCTTCCGTGACGTGCCGAGCTCGGAGAAGCCGGCGTTGTTCCTTAAGAAGCTTGGGATGTGTTGTGTGGTGTTCGATTTCAGTGACCCGGCGAGGGATATTAGGGAGAAGGAGGTGAAGCGGCAGACGCTGCTTGAGCTTGTGGACTATGTGTCCACGGTGAATGGGAAGTTCAACGAGGCGGCGATGCAGGAGGTGACGAGGATGGCAGCGGCGAACCTTTTCCGGACGTTCCCGTCTTCCCGCAGCGAGAGCAAGCCGCCGGAATCGTTCGATGCTGAGGAGGAGGAGCCAGCGATGGAGCCGGCGTGGCCGCACCTTCAGGTTGTGTACGAGTTTTTGCTGAGATTTATCGCGTCCGGGGAGACTGATGCGAAGATCGCCAAGAGGTACTTTGATCACTCGTTTGTGCTTCGATTGCTGGATCTCTTTGATTCGGAGGACCAGCGCGAGAGGGAGTACTTGAAGACGATTCTCCATCGTGTCTATGGGAAGTTTATGGTTCACAGGCCATTCATTCGGAAGGCAATCAATAATATATTCTATAGGTTCATCTTTGAGACTGAGAAGCACAATGGGATTGGGGAGCTATTGGAGATCCTTGGAAGCATTATCAATGGGTTTGCTCTGCCATTGAAGGAGGAGCATAAGCTCTTTCTTGTAAGAGCTTTAATTCCTCTGCACAAGCCCAAGGGTGCAGCTGCGTACCATCAGCAGCTCGCCTATTGCATCACACAGTTTGTGGAGAAGGATTGCAAGCTTGCGGATATTGTGATCAGGGGCCTCTTGAAGTACTGGCCTATCACTAACAGCTCCAAGGAAGTGCTTTTCATCAGTGAGCTTGAGGAGATTTTGGAGGTAACTCAGGTGGCGGAGTTCCAGAAGTGCATGGTGCCTTTGTTCCAACAAATTGGTCGCTGCCTCAATAGCTCTCACTTTCAGGTAACCCTCTTTGTGTGGTTCATAGTTTCTTTGCTGGCATTTGGTTGGTTTTGTTGATTTCCTGCTTGTTGACACCTATTCGTGCTTTGTTAAACTAAGTTGGTTTCTGATGCATGATGTGCTGATATTGTATCCACCTTGAATTAATGGTTTCTAAGAAATGTTGTTGTCTATGTGATGATTTGAAACAGTATCTCAATTTGTGTTGTGTTTAGAGAATGTTGTAGTCTAATTTGTTGATAAAGAATTGGGACATGATGGTATATTATCTGCCCGGTGGAATTTGATCCCATCTTTGATTTGCTATAATGGATGATGGATGCCAAAATCAATTGACTTTGTTTTGTTTGCGAAGATTGTTTTTATCCATCCATGCACTTGGGTTAGTGCTTGCTGATTGAGTTGGTTGTTTGGATTCTTTAGAAAGCGAAGCACATAACTGAAATGACCATGCATTGGTCAGTTGTTCTAACGAATTTCTTAGTTGAAACTAATTATCAACAATCAAATGTCAATCATATTTAGTTGCATTGTCTGCCTGCTTTATGTTTCTGTATGGACACGCGTAATCATGCAGCAGAATCATGTTTTAAGTGGAGCTTGTTTCACTAGAGGTATATGCTGTATACCTTTTAATCTCCTTATTTTTATTTTTGTCTTCTGATATAGCTGTGTCGCAAGAAAGACTAAGTATGGGCTTTAGTGCCTGTAGAAGGCTTAAATTTCCATTAGTTTGACTCCGCATAAGAAAGATGAAAATTTTACACCTCAGTTGCATGGTAGAACTCGTGATTGGATCAGCAACATATGTTCTTTTATCTGTGGAGTTAGCTGCCTCCTTGAAATTTTTGGTCTCACTTACTTGCTTGCACCTGCCTCTTGATCTGATTACTTAGTTCGACGCATCTATATGTGTATATTGTCTCATCTCATATAGTAGATGATATTACAATTACTTTTAAAACATAGCTCAAAGCATTTTTCCATGGTTCAGCTTTATAATTTTGGTTCTTGAATATTTCCCATTTTACAGTTCATTTATTTTGTTTGAGTCAAATTCTTTTTTGTCTTTTTGAAGAACAATGAACCTTTTTTTATTCCATGTTTTATACATTTATCCCTGATCAGTGTAGAATGGGATCATGTGACCTTATTGCTACCTTTTTTTCTCTGTCGTGCATAAAGTGACTCCCTATGCTTCAGGTTCATGAGTTATGATGTGATGTATAACTTTTAATATTTGGGATTTTTTTTTTTACTTCGGGATAATGCTTGGTTTGACACATTCCCCATCAGAACAATGATAAAAAAGATTGCTTATCTTGTCAAGGAAAAGTTTGTTAATGAACTTGTTGAAACTTACCAATATGTAGATCAAATGCAAATTAAGCTTCTTCTCGCAACTCTAGAGATCATATGATTAGTGATGGATATGAGGGCTACTGAAGGACTTGTGATTGACAGTGAGAACAAGGAGATTATCAAAGTTATATTGTAAGGATGGCCAGTTGGGGTTTGAGAAAAGATGGAGTGTTTTGAGAATTGGTGGGTTTTGGGCCAAAATAAGAAGGCTAGCAGAGCAACCTTTAATCATGAGAAACATGGTTGGAATTTTGGCATCACTTTTTGGAATCTACCAAACTTCGCATCTCATCAGATATCTCATAATGGAAATACTAAGATTACAGCAGGCAAAGAATCTCAGGTTCCCCTAACAAGCAACTGGTGGAAATTCTAAAAATACATATCAATAACGCCCCAAGAAATTAATTTATTACTCAGTACCTCAAAGTCAATATTTAAGGGCATTACCTTATATAAATCTTACAACCACTGTTTTCTGTCCTGTATATAATTCTTGAACTTAACGATTAAGGTTTGCCATGATAAATTGTTAAAAAAATGATACCTTTAGACAAAAGAGTTATAAACACCGATTGTGTGAGGTTAGTTCTTGATGGTTATATTAATAGTAATACTTGGCATCAGTGCTACAATTTAGGAAAAAGTATGTATTTAGTGAACTTCCAATGGCCCACAATTTGCGAAATTATTGGTTTTGTTTTTTATTTTTGAACTTTGTCTTAATTTTGGTAATTTTAAGCATGGACATATCATATGAGTGTATCAATTCCCATTAATCTCTGCTGTTCAGTTAATTGCTATGGCATGATTTATTTTGAGAGGAATTATAAGCTTGGAACCAGCATTTTCGGAGGATAAGATGTTCTCTACTCTGGAAAGTGATTATTGGGAAAATGCAAGCCTTTTTACTTTTACTTTTATTTTACTGTCTAATAACAAAGTCAGAACTCAGTGTAAACAATTTTGATGAAGCCATCATGCTATCTATCTTCAGCCTTCCCTTGGATTACATGTGGAAAAATAACCTATATCCTCAATAACTCTGTATTAGATTGTTCTTGTGCCCAGGGGTTCCTTTTTACCTCGCTGGTTGCTTATGATAATAGATTCTAGAGTTGAATGTTTCTTTGATCATTATGACCTTGGTTGTGGAGGTAGAATTTTCAAGTATGTGCTTGAATATAAGTAATTCTAGGAAACTTGATGTAAGTACTTTCACATTTTATGCATAAGTAGTAATATCTTGTGCAGAATTATCTAATCAAAGACAACAAAGTGATATATAATTGACAGGCTGTAGCTCGGCATTTAGGTAGCTTATTAAAATTATTGATACTTTCTGTGCAAAAGAACATGGATTGTTACGGCTGGTTTAGAAATTCATTAATAAGTTAGTCAGGAAACAATAATTGTGGTTACATTTGCTTCCCCACTTTTGTGTTTCTCAAAAATTGGTATCTAGTTAATATTTGAGATTTATTTTTTTTTCTTTAATATCTTCCTCATCCTTGTTTTTGTTCAGTCCCTGTTGGTTTCTGAATGTAGATGAGACATCTGTATTGTTAAAGTTTCTTTAATGTATTGCTGATTTGTTATTATTTCTTCTGTGTTGTTTTTGTATGCACAATTGTGCATTAATTTTATCTTTCTTTTGAACATAATATGCATTTGTGGCTGATATGACATTTTGTTTTCTCTTGTGGGCTATATGTATGATGCAATTGCATTTGAATTTTTTTTTTTTGCCATCTGTTCAAATGAGCATTATTAGTATTTCTTTAGTGTAATCAGTGGATCCTCATATAACCATTATTCATACAACATATTCAATTTGTGCTCCTGATGCTTTATATGCAATTGTAATTCTTTTTAGTTAATCTTGATGATGCACTTCTTTCTGTATATATTGTCATCAATAGCATAATTTAATGACATTGTATTAGCATCTAGATAAAAAAGGATCTTTTTAGCGGGAAACACAGGTTGATTAGGTTAGTAAAAACTCCTTCCCTGAGACAGTGAAATGACAAACGATGGAGATACATCTGGGAAGAAAAAAAGAAAAAGAGTTTTACATTTATTTCCCTAGTTGCTAATTCTTGATGATTGATGTTTGTTTATGTTTTTTAATGACTTAGTTGCTGGGATACTTTTCCCAATTGCTCCAAACTGAGAGTATGCTCTTTGATGCATATATTCCAGGTAGCAGAACGGGCATTATTTCTGTGGAACAATGATCATGTGCGAAATTTGATAACCCAAAACCGGAAGGTCATTTTACCGATCATCTTCCCAGCTCTAGAGAAGAACACACAAGAGCACTGGAACCAGGCAGTCCAAAGCCTAACTTTGAATGTGAGGAAGCTCTTTTTGGATGCTGACCAAGAACTTTTTGAGGAATGCTTAACAAAATTCCAAGAAAACAAGGCCAAGGAAAGAGAGTTGCAAGATAAGCGGGAATTAATTTGGAAACGCTTAGAAGAAATTGCAGCATCCAAAGCTGTCAGCAACGAAGCCGTGCTTGTCTCTCGGGTCAGATCCTCCCTTACCATTCCCAGCACTAGTCCACGATCTCCTGTCAGCACCTGAAAGGAAAGAAAGATAGCATGCAGAAAAGTTGTGCTACTGAATCCAGGTTAGTTGCTGCTCCTTGTAAGGTTAAAAATGCCTCTATTTTTAGCAGACATTCATGGTTTGAAGGATGTGGCATTTTGAGGCTTCTCTGGTTAGAAGTCATTTTTGGGCTTTATCGTCTTCTTTTAAGCATGAAAGAATGTATGTTTGTGTATAATCAGTATTTGTTGGGGATAGAATTTCTTGCTGATTTCTCTCATTGTGTTTTTAATTGTTATTCCATCCTTTTTCTGGTGCTCATTGTTTTTTCTCTTTGTTAGTGGATGAAACTCTCTTTCTTGACATTATACCTTTATTTCGTTTAGTTTTACGGTATTTCCGGTTTTTCGACAGTGTATATGTGTACAGATTTAGAGATATTTCATGATCTTTTGTTCTATGAGCCTCTCATTTAACCTGAGAAATCATTTGCAACTTTGTATAGATTTCAAGAATTGATATACATTTCAGTGTTTATCTATTTTAGATGATTTATGCTGCAGGTTTCATTCTCATTTATTTAAAGTGTTCTTTTAAAATTTGTTTATTTATTCATTGAAAAGGTGAAGGGATATATTTCCTTCTGAGATGCCTAGAATTTTTTTTTTTTTTTGTTTTCCTCCAAGTTTCTCTTGTTGCTCTTTGCTTAGGGAAAGGGGAAAATTGAATGATTTCGTTATTATTAATTTTTCCATATTTTATATATTTTATATTATTTATTATATTTGGTGATATATATATATATATATATGATGAGATTGTATATTAATTAAAGGTTTAAAAAAAAATCATTATTCTGACAAGTAAAATAAAATTGAAGAGGAGATGAGCAGGGATGCTTCTGAAGGGGTTATCAGTAATTTAGCTATTTTTCTATTTTTTCAAGTGAAAAGGGGTATATTTTGCTATTGTGTTTTGTCACGGAAAACAAGGGTGACCTTGAATTTATTTCGAATTTGAAACATATTGAAAACAATAATGGTAATGGATTACAAGTTTTAGATGCTGGTGCGCAGTCCAAAGTATTTGTTCATAGCTGAGGGCTCGTGGGGTTGGTAATCAATTCTCAATTTATGTTGATTTTGATGATATATATAACACTTATTGCTTTTGTATAAATAAAACTCTAGTTATTCATTCATATTTATTTTGTGAAAATTCTTATGTGAAAACCAAGTTATTCATTTTCCATAAAACCTTGTTTGATTGTATGGCAAGAGATTGAAATAAAAGTTGTAATTTAGGATCAAAATAACTAATCACTATTTTAATTGAGATTTCACACACACACTAGGCTTTGGAAGTTCTTTTTTTTTTGGGTCATTTTTTGGATCAATTAATTTGCATCATTATATGGACGCCAAAAAAAAAGAAAGAAATTTCACCATTTAAATACATTTTATCTTATTATAATTAAAAAACAAAGAAAAAATGAAAACCGTAACTCAACCAATGGTAAACCATTTGCAAGATGCACAATTTGGCTTCTGAATTCCTTCGAAATTTCTAAGAAAATGTTATTTATTAAATAGTTTCTAGAATATTCAAACAAATAAATGATTTGAGAATTAAAAATTGATTTGCTAGCTTGGAGTAGTAGTATTCTCACCTTAGAAAGCTTGGCAGCCAAAAAGTGCACTCAGCTGTCTGTTTCGACTTTGTGTGTTCTAGTAGGTGGCAATTGAGTAAGTAAATCACCTATGCCTCTTTTGTCCCACAATTGACCGTATTTAAAATTTTTTCACTCACTTTTAGGCTGCGTAGCGCCACCCAAACTTGATAGAGTTGTGGAGCTCATGGAGAACACGCCTCCTCGAGGTGCAAGATGGGCTAGCCCGGCCTAGCACGGTTCGACTTGCAACTGTGCCAGGCCGGCACGGCCCAGTCTTCAGGGGGGTCGGCCCAGCCTGAAGCACGGCCCAGGCCAGCCGGCCCACCTTTTTTATTTTAAAATATAAATTATCTAAATTCTTTAAAAATATTATAAACTTTGTAAAAAATACTTTAAAAATACTAAAAATTAAGAAAATGTTTTTTTTTTTTAAATCTAAATATATTAAATTTACATGAATACAATTATAGAAGGAAAGATAATTTTTTCAAATTTAACATAATATTAGAAAATAAAATTACAAAGAAAAAATAAAGATTAGAACAAGAATGAACATGTAGAGATTGATAACTAAGCGAGCTTGGAGTCTTCAATGCTTGAGAGATTAGAACAAGAATGAGTAATTTGGTGTGGAGATATATGTAATTGTTTGTGGGTATTTATAAGTTTTTTTAATGTTTCTAATTCCCAAAATACCCTTGTAAACTAGCCGTTTATTGTTGTTGAAAATGGTGAAAAAGTAATTATATTTTAAAGTCTAAAATAACCTTAAAAACTAGCTGTTTTATAGTTGTTAAAGGGGCTACAAATGCCATTTTCTAATATTTAAATTAATTGGGGGAAAAAACCTGCTGGGCCGTGTCGGGCCACCCCGCAACGGCTACTTGTTGCGGGCCGTGACGGGCTGGCCCGCGTGCTCGGGCCAGTACAGCCCATGGTGGGCCTGGCACTGCCCAAGGATGTGGGCCGTGCCAGCCTGGCCCGACACTGTAGCTGGCCGGGCACGGCCCAGCTTACACCTCTAACGCCTCCCCACCACCCAATTTAGGGACGTTGGGGATCTAATTGTTGGAGCTGTAGACTGGAATATTTGGTTGGAGCGAAATGCTCGTATTTGTAATGAAAAATTTTCTTCACATTCATCTATCATCTCCAAAGTTATTTATATTTTTCTTTCATTAACTAATGTGGCTCCAAACTCCAATAAAGGAGAAGTTAGCATATCCTGCAACCATAGTTAAACAGAGTCCGAAGTTGTTAGGACCCCAACAGCTTACAGTGACTATCTCTGTCATTTCTCTATTGTCTCGATTCAATTTGGTTTTTGTTTTCGATAGTTATCTCAAGTTGTTAAATGTATTTTTTTTCTTATTTTAGCATCCCTCTTGTAGTTTTTTATGTAATTGGTCTTACATCCATTACTAGTCGATAGTCATATTAGTTATGCTTCGATTCAGATTTTCAGTCTACGATTATTTAGGTTGATTTTTCATCGTAGTTATTCTGGTACTTTCAATGTACTTTTTTTAATATATTTATGGTTTATCATCTTCTTCTTTTTTTTTTTGTTTTAAAAAAAATTGTATGGTTGATGTTTCATTAATTTTGGTTTTTTGTAGAAACATATTCACATTTATAAGAAAAAGGACCTAACGAATAAATAGGAAAACACCCAGGGACTTTTAAGCAATTTAACCCCCTTTTATTTCTTTCTTTCGAATTAGATCTCCATAAGACTATTTTTCTCACTTTCTTCTCTCGCTCGCTTGCTCATCGATGGCGATCTCTCGGTCTCCGGCGATCCTCCTATGGATTGGCATCGTTCTCGTGCTCCTCTTCATCTCGGGGGAATGTTTCTACCTTCCCGGCGTCGCTCCCGCGGACTTCAGAAAGGTCGGCCGCTTTGTTTATTCTACTTTTCGATCCGATTGCATCTATCCTTCCGATTGCTTCCCGGCTTCTATGGATTGTCATGAATCTCATCGTTTGTCGATAATATTTGTACATGAATGGTTTTTTTTGGTGTATCTTGTTGAGTGTTGATTAGGGTTTTCTTGAGTTTCTATTTCTAGGTTTATTCGATTGTGCGAAAGATTGGATTTGAATGGATCTCTGTGGATTAGTTTATGAAACTTGAGGGCGCTGTTATCCTTCTGGGTTGTTTGGTTCATAGTTTTCTGTGGAAATTTCAGTCATAATACTTACCATTTCTTGTTCGGTCGAAGTCATTATTGATGCGTAATTATGTATATTATGCGTTTTTTACTAATCAAAATTAAAGATTGGACCTTGAAGATTTTTGGCTTAAAGTATTATGCTAGTTTGGATTGTTTATTTTGTGGAAGTTGATGTACATACTATTGATTATATTTGTGTGGCTTATTGTCAAACATATCGGCCAGCTCAACCCAAATTAAGGTATATGTTTAATTGGAATAATGTCGAACTAGTTATTTTTCTCATATGTGGGCTCCTTTCTGCTTTGTATGCACCAAATTTTATGTTTTTCTAATTTTTCAATATTAGGTAGATGCTTAAAGATGCTATCTTTCAAATTAATGTTATTGATCATGAAAATATGTGTGTGTGTGTGTGTGTGTTTGCGCGTGATCTTGAGTTCTTTTAATCTATTGATCATATTGATCAGATTGTGAGTAACTTACATGTAAATAGGCTCTTTCTTAACTTTGTTTGTTTAAAAAAAGTAATTCTAAAATGAAGGGTGATTTATGATTTGTTAACTCAACGGAACTAACTGTTTGCACTGGACAACTTCAGTTTGAATTGCAGAATAAGGGCTGTTTTTTTTATTTATGTTTTGTCGCTTTGTCATAATTTTGAGAATCTACGAAAATAAAGTGGAAATGTGGATGATGACAATATTTTGAGTGAATGACAAAAAATGAGATAAGTTAAAAATGAACTTTTATACATGTAGAAAGATTATATGGAGCTGCTGTTATTCTAGATTGTGGATGCAACCAAAAAGAGGTCTCTGATTCATAGAGAAATCACTTCTCCTAACATTAGTAGCTCTTATCATTTGAGAGTTCAGATCTGTGTTACCCTTTGTCTGATATTTTAGTTTGAATTCCAGGTCCTTGGATCACAGCTAAGAATGTTTCTCCTGACATAGTAACTGCCAATTCATGCAATCATTAATTCTGATGATGCACAAAGTACTACTTTATTATGTTCCTTTCTTTATCTCTTTCCCTAAGCTTATTTGGTTGCATGCACGACTTGGTTGCTTATTAATCTTTTTCATCATCTTCTTCTTCTTCTCCTTATTTTCAGTGAAGTACCTTATTTTTGTTGTAAAATCTCTGTTGACCAAAGTTCTGCTTGCAGAAAGATCCGCTTCATGTGAAAGTGAACAAACTAACTTCTACAAAGACTCAGCTGCCATATTCCTACTACTCTCTTCCCTATTGTAAGCCTGACACCATAGTTGACAGTGCAGAAAATCTAGGGGAAGTTCTTCGCGGTGATCGTATTGAAAACTCCCCTTATGTGGTGAGAAGCTCTTTCTCCTGTGGATGTAATTTTTGCATGTTTTTTCTATATTACTGGTTCTTGTTGATCTTATTTTTGAGAAACAATGTCTTGTAGTTTGAGATGAGAGAGCCACAGATGTGTAGTATTGTTTGCAAGATAACACTCAATGACAAAGAAGTTAAGGAACTTGTGGAAAAGATAGATGATGAATATCGGGTGAATATGTAAGTCACCCAGGACTGGAATCTATATTTTAAATAGTTATTCTATAAATTTTTTTTTATTTATTAAGAATTCATTATGTGTCACAGGATTTTGGACAATCTCCCACTTGTTGTACCTGCACAAAGGGTGAATCAGGATTCAACTATTATTTATCAGCTTGGTTTTTTTGTTGGTTTCAAACTGTCCTTTACTGGGGTAACTGATGACACATTAGGATCACTATGCAGTTTATGTTTTTAAGTGGCTGAGGTTTTGTTGAGTACTTATTTGTGCACAACTTCTTTTGCAGAGCAAGGATTACAAATATTTTATCAACAACCATTTGTCATTTACAGTGAAGTACCACAAGGATGAAGAAATGGATCTTGCAAGAATTGTAGGCTTTGAAGTGAAACCATTTAGGTATATCTTAATTTTATTGCTAAATGGTTGCGAATTTACTACTTTGAAAATTTTCATTTGTACAGATTTTTTTTCTTCATTTCAATTATCTTTCATTTTTTATGGGCTATGGAAATCACTGTGTTTGATGTTGTAACTTCTCCATTTTGCAGTGTTAAGCATGGCTTTGAAGACCAGTGGAGTGGTAATACAACTAGATTGACCACATGTGATCCTCATGCAAAGCAGACAGTTGTAAATTCTAACAACCCTCAAGAGATTGAAGCAAATAAGGACATCATATTCACCTACGATGTTGAGTTTAAGGTAAGGTTACGAAGCTCGGGGATCTTTTTTGTAACTTAATTTGGCAATTATTCCTTGACCGAATCAAGTGTTTATAACTGCGAGTTCTTTATAGAAACGTCTATGGTAGTCTACTTATGGTTTTGGTTGTATTCTCACTTGCAGGATAGTGATGTGAAGTGGGCATCTCGCTGGGATACCTATCTTCTGATGGCTGATGATCAAATTCACTGGTTTTCCATAGTTAATTCTTTGATGATTGTTCTATTCCTCTCGGGTATGGTAGCCATGATAATGCTGCGGACACTATACAGAGATATCTCCAGATACAATCAGCTGGAAACCCAAGAAGAAGCCCAGGAAGAAAGCGGATGGAAACTGGTTCATGCAGATGTGTTTAGACCTCCGACTAATTCAGATTTGTTGTGTGTGTATGTTGGAACAGGTGTTCAGTTCTTTGGGATGCTGCTTGTGACCATGATTTTTGCTGTCCTTGGTTTCCTTTCACCATCAAACAGGGGAGGATTGATGACTGCCATGCTTTTTCTATGGGTCTTCATGGGCATACTTGCTGGTTACTCTTCTGCCCGACTTTACAAAATGTTCAAGGGCACGGAGTGGAAGAAGATTACGCTGAAGACGGCTTTTATGTTTCCCGGAATTGTTTTTGTCGTCTTCTTCATCTTAAATGCGCTTATTTGGGGTGAGAAGTCTTCTGGTGCTGTGCCCTTCACTACCATGTTTGCACTCGTTTTGCTTTGGTTTGGTATTTCAGTGCCTCTGGTATTTGTTGGTAGCTATATGGGATTCAAGAAACCAGCTATTGAGGATCCTGTGAGGACAAACAAAATCCCGAGGCAGATACCTGAGCAGGCCTGGTACATGAACCCAATCTTCTCAATATTGATCGGAGGCATCCTTCCTTTTGGAGCTGTATTTATTGAGCTCTTTTTCATTCTTACATCGATTTGGCTGAACCAGTTCTACTACATTTTTGGGTTCCTCTTCCTTGTGTTTCTGATCCTTATCATCACCTGTGCTGAGATCACAATCGTGCTGTGTTACTTCCAGTTGTGCAGCGAAGATTACTTGTGGTGGTGGCGGTCCTATCTCACCTCAGGATCATCAGCGCTCTATCTCTTTCTCTATGCCGTATTCTATTTCTTCACGAAACTAGACATCACAAAGCCAGTATCTGGTGTTTTCTACTTTGGCTACATGCTTATTGCTTCATATGCGTTCTTTGTACTAACAGGCACCATCGGTTTCTATGCATGCTTCTGGTTCACACGGTTGATCTATTCATCAGTGAAGATTGACTGATTGCAAAAAATGCAACTGATGGTTTTTTTTTACAAACACCAAGCTATTATCACAGAAGATCGCCGTTGTACTTGAACACCAAGGCCATGTATCTGGCTTCAGTTTTGGATTCAATGTTTGATTTAGGTGTGACTGCAGTATTGAAATCAATTCTGTTCTAGGAACAAATTCAGGGACTATGATATTTCCTTAACTCTTTACCTCTCAATTTCAACTAGTTTTGTACAAGGATGCTTAAAATCTAGTATACCGTTATCCAAAAAGGGTGAATGCATTTGCAAAGCACCTCAAGACACTCTTTGAGATGTATATGTTTCTGGTTGTGAAATGTAGTAGATGTAAGCTTGTAATGGACAGTGCTAGTATATAGCCATTAATCTCAATCATACTTCTCTTATTGTTGTCAGATCTATATTTTGGTAAATCTGGTACTGAAGTTTGATCTTGTTATTTCTTTTTACTCCATTTTGTTTCCTAATGCCGTTTGAATGTTATCTGATTTCTGGTGTGTAGGGTCTTGAGTAGACAGGAGACTGAAAAGGATGTCAAGAAGGGAGCAGACAATGAATCAGGTACTTTAGGAATTGTTGCTACCCAAGCATTCTTCTCACTTTTGTCCCCCCATATAATTCCCAGGTCTTCTTTTGAACATTTGCATTTGTTTTTTTTAATCTTTTTGGTGGATTGGAGAATGTATGACTGGATGGTATTCTTTGAACATGTGTTGTTCCTGGGGATTGCTGATTGAGATATGGGCACAAGATAACCATGGTTTTTTTTTAAAATTATTTTTTCTCTTGTTTTTCTTTGGAGATTCCCTCAGTTTCTCTTAGGTAGCGTTTGGTTAGACGTAATTGTAAATGCAGAGGATTTTCAATTACAATGTAATTGAAAGTACATGAATTTGGAAGTACAGTAATTGTAAAATCTGGTGTTTGGTTATATGTAACTGGAATTACTGCACTGCAGAATTTGGTGTTTGGTTTGATGTATTTAAGAAATGTGGTCACTTAGGGTGTGATTACCCCAAACACCTTTATAAATACCCATTTTTTTGGAATGAAGATTATTTTTTAATGTAATTATTATATTAATCAATTTAAATAATAAACTCTTTATTATTGTTATATTATTATCATTTTTAATTGTTAGTTATATTGATGTAATTGTTATTAAGTTTTAATTGGTTAAAAAAGTTTTGTTAATAAATCTATTTTTAATGATGATTTGTCTAATAATGTTTTATTAATTTGTGGGCATGAAAATAACCCTAAAAAGCAAAACTATTTTCATTAAATAGCTTACTTAATATTTTTCAAATAATATTAAAATTTTTGTTAAACACATTGTATTATATAAATTTATTAATATTAAATTACCTTATTTAAGATTTTCATGGATTTGCTACAGTGAAGTAGTTGGTTTTACGCCCAAATCGGGCGTAAAACCAATTACATCCAAATTCTCACTATGTGTAAACTCAATTACATCCAACATTTGCAAATACACTCAAACAAACACCAGATTTGCTACAGTGAAGTAATTACAATTACAGGTAAAAGCAAATACACCCAAACAAACACACTCTTACCCTTTTCTTTTCTTCACTTTCACTTTAACTGCTATTTTTTTTATGGATTAATTCATTATATAAATTTTAATTATCACCTATCAATGTATGCCAAATTTTTAGTTATTATTGTTTAAATCAAGACTATTGCCTACCGTAGGGTCACTTTTTTAATGTAATTATGGATCTATTAACTATAGTGGAGAAGTACCACTTCTTTATTTTTGGGTGGTTTTTATGAAATTTTTTTTATTATGTACTTTTTTATGTGTTTGTATAGGAAAAAAATAAAATGAAATTTATAAAGGAAAGTACCACTAGTCTGATTTCTAGAATTTTTTTTACTGAATTCAGGATATAATATAAAATGAGAGACATAATAGAGATGAAATTGCTTTGATGAATTCTTCTATAATAATAATAATATTATTATTATTATAATTATTTAACATGCATGGTTGATCAACTGAGTACTTTGACCAACAAATTTTGAAAATTTCTAGTCTCCATTCTTGGTCAGATTAAAAAATTGATTGAAAGTTTAAAACCGAACACCACCAATATAATAAAAAAAAAATTACTGATGATATTAACATTGTGAGTCAAACTCTGTATATATTAAATTATTAAGTAAACACATCTTAACCTACGTTGTTATTTTTCCTTATTTTGTAGAACATAATCACCTATTAAACTTATTATTCCCAAACCTTGAAAAGCTGCAGACTAATAAACAATGAATTATTGACCATCTTTTTACTAAACAATTCCCTCAAATTTCCAAAAGATCAAACAAAACTCCAACCCTCCACATCTTCACATTCACATGCAACCACACGCCATCCCATCCGTCCGTCCGTCCATCCATCCATCCATCCATCCATCCAGCCGTCCATCCATCACATCTTTTCAGGTGTAAATTTTGGCCTTTCTTCAAATCCATCTCATCATGTGAATCATAATTAATTATATAAATATATTTAACTTTTTTTCTATTTTTAAAAATAATTCACCATGCAGAAGGAATATCATGGCATCATCAACGTGAGAAAAACAAATACATATTAAAAATAAATAAACATTTTCTTTTTTACATATTTCACAAAACCAAAAGGGCCTTAAATAGGGGGCATAATTTTCAATGATTATTTAAAATAATTAAAGAAACAAAAAGATAAAAATAAAACACATGTCTATCACGTGCAGTGCACGTGATCTAATGGGTCCCACCATGCATGCTAATCCTCCCGCCTTGGCCAACGCACGGCGTGCCAGTCACGACACAACACGCCTTCTCTTTGGTCGCCTTCAAAAAGCTTTTCACTTTACACCTCCAAAACCTCCAAAATTACATTTATTTGCAATCATATAAAGTTTTTTTTCCGGGGGACATAATTGGATAAAAATAAATCACCTCTTTTCCATTATTTATCTCCATTCCAAAAAATCATTTATAAAGGAGGAGATTAAAATAATCATTAATTTTTTTTTAATATTATTGAAATAAATGATAAATTATTCCTGACTTCATACAATTATTTTAAATTATGGATTTTTAAAATTATAAGGATCACAATGGTTCCCACTCAAGGCATTATTTTATTATTCACTTGATCGAATCAAACTCTTCAAAAGCGAACTTAAAAAAAAAAAAAGGGTTTAACTTTAAAGCATGTCTCCACTCAAAACATGACTATGAGAATGAATGCCTTTATCTTTATCACTCTACTTTATTCTGTCCTCCTCCTCAAAAGTCCTCCCCTTTGAATTTCCCTTTTTTCTAAATATATATATATACTTAAGATTTCTGCAGTGAACTGTATATAATTAACTGATTATCTTTTGATTTATTAGGCTGTGTTTGATTGACAACATAAAAAATAGATGAAAAAAAATATTTTTTTCATGGAAAATGAATAAATAGACGTTTGATTGGCATTATTTTCTAGCAAGAAAATCAAAAATTTTTTACGAAAAATTCTGATTTTGTTGTTTGATTGCTTGTATTTTCATATAATCCATTCTATTTTCTCTGAAAAATTATTCATATGGTCGAGGTTGGAAAAATTTTCTTTTATTTTAAAGGAAAATAGGGTCACGTGATAATATCCATGAAAAATTTGACCAAACAAACAACGTATTTGGCTGGAAAATGATCTATAGAAAATTTTTCCATGAAAAATTTGAAGAATCAAACACAGCCTAGTATTAAAAATTTTGTATAAGATATTTATCCCGATAAAAAAAATAGTTTTGAATATCAAATCATGCAGATAGAGAATACAAATTTGTAAATCTCAGTTATTTTTGTATGTGTCTGATTTGTCAATATTTATAAAAAAAAATATACGATGAAAAAATAAAAAAAAATTAGACAAAGTGATAAAAGTTGAAGCCGTTTAACAAATAATTTTGAGTTCTAATCATTTTGTAGATAAAAAACATATGTCAGGAGAAATCTATGTTTTCGTCAAGCTTTTATGTCACTCCGTGTAATAACCACAAATATATGATATTTTTTTATATAATTATTATATAAAATTAAACTAATAATCTAAAATAAAAAATTACCTTCCTGATAGATGTAAATTAAGTTTTTATAGGGATATACATGTAAAAAAGTATTTATTATTTATAAATAAAATAATAAATAATTTTTAAAGGGGGGAAAAAAGTTTCCAACTGTGAACCAGCTTTTCCCTCCATCTTTCTCCCTCCTCTCAACCCCACCACTTCCATTTTGTTTTTTATCATCACCTCCACCTCCACTTCCGCCATGACTTCCCTCCTTTCTCTCTCTTCTCCCTCTCCTCATCCTCCCCTAAACCCTAACCCTAATTTTCGCACCATCTCAAAGTTCTCTTTTTGATCCTTCTTCTTCTTCTTCTTCTTCTTCTTCACTCTCCCACTATCTCACAAAACCCTAACCCTAGTCCCAATGCCTTCAAGGCCACTATCACCATCATCTCCCAGAGCTCACAAGGCGCATGCTCTCCTCCTCGCCGGCGCCGTCGCTGGGGTCATCCTTCTTGTTGTTGTCCTAGTACTTATCATGCTCCTCTACTTCTACTTCTCAATCTACCGCCGATCTCCAACGCTTCCTCTTTCGTCCCCAAGCCCGCTCCCTCTTCGCCGCTTCCGCCACCGTGATCTCCGCCGAGCTACTGCCTCCTTTCACCACTCCCGGCGCGTCGGCCGCGGTTCCACCGCCACTGTCCTCCGCGCTGCCCTCCTCCCCACCGCCGCCGTCAAGCTCTTCGACCCCATCCCCGTCTCTGAAACTACCTTCTTGAACGAGTTCCACACCCTTGCTGCCATCCCCCACTCCCCTTTCATCGTCTCTCTCCTTGGTTACTGCCTCAATCGCCGGTGCCGAGCTCTCGTCTTCGAGTTCATGCCCAACGGCAGCCTCCAAGACGCCCTCTTCAATCCCTCTGACGCCCTCACCTGGGACCGCCGCTTCCAGATCATCCTCGACGTCGCTCAAGCTCTCGCCTTTCTCCATCTCGAGTGCGACCCGCCGGTCGTTCATGGTGACATCAAGCCCAGCAATGTCCTCCTCGGCGCCGATTTCAGTGCAAAGATCTCTGATTTCGGTTTGGCGAGGTTCAAAACGGAAGGGGATGTCGGCGTTGACATGTTCAGCCAGGAGCTGTGGAAAAGCCAGGAGCTTGCTAGCCCGGAAGCTGACTTTGCCTTCGCCCCACCTCCCAAGAAGGTCGCCACTGGCGTTGCTAGAGCCAATGACAAGGGAAAGGAGCCTGCTTTGGCGCCGGCGCCGGCAACGGCAACGGCGGCGGTTGTTCCTTGTAATGAAGAGTCTGTTAACTTGGAACATTCAAATGGTGAATGGGGGAACGATTGGTGGTGGAAACAGGATGGCAGTGGGGAGCTCAGTAGCAAGGAATATGTCCATGAGTGGATTGGCAGTCAGATTTGTGCAGGTTGGGAGGATGAAGAAAACGGGGAGCAGAAGAGCTCACCATTGAATAGCCGAGGTGAAGCATTCTTCAATAACTGCGAGGCGAAGCACGAGAAAAAGCTCAGTAACGGTGGTGTTGATAAGAAGACCAAGAAGGTCAGGGAATGGTGGAAGGAAGAGTATTTTGCGGAGATAAGCAGGAAAGGGAAGCATGATGAAGGTTTCGGTTTTGGATTGAGATCAATGCGGTGGTTCCGGAATGCTAGTTGTCAGGGAGGCGGTGGCGCAGAGAGTAGTTGTTCGGGCAATGGTAATGGATATGTGAAGAACATGGAGGTGAGCTTCAGGAATGGATGGAAGAGGAAGCGGAGCCGATCGGCAGGGAGTGAGTTGTTCAGTGGAGAGATGTTCAGCAGAGAGCTTAGTAGCACAACAAGCATGCGAGGAACTGTTTGTTATATTGCTCCCGAGAGTGGGAATTCGATGGAGAAGGGAGATGTATATAGCTTTGGAGTGTTGATTTTAGTTATCTTATCTGGGAGGCGGCCGCTGCATGTGTTGTCTTCTCCGATGAAGCTTGAGAAAGCTAATCTTGTAAGCTGGTGTCGTCATCTAGCTCAGAGTGGGAATGTGCTTGATTTGGTTGATGAGAGATTGAAGGATTTGTACGATAAAGAGCAGGCGAGTTTGTGCATTAATCTCGCGCTGCTATGCTTGCAAAGATCACCGGAATCACGGCCGGACAGCGGTGACATTGTGAGGATTTTGAAAGGGGAGATGGATGTTGAGTTCTCTCCTTCACCAAAGTTGAATAGCAGGTCGAGGAGAAGAACTCCTACCAGATAATGTGAGTGTGTTCTTGGTTTCTTAAGAGTTTATATTAGATACAAATTGCTTCATGAATTGAAGTTAAAGATGGATTTCCAATTGAGATATGTTGTTGTAGATCCTAGTATTTGTGTAAATATGAGTTGATTATGTGAATCAAGGGATCTGATTGTTTATCCCTTGAAATTATTTCCAAAGATGATAACAATGTTAGTTTTCATTAGATGTATATACTAATCTTGTTAGCTAAAAGCCACACTGGTGGGGACTAGAGAATGGGTTGGCCTTAGCATCATGATCTTCCTATTTATAATTTTCAATCAAATTCATACTTTTTTATAAGATTTCTTTTTCATGTGGGGCTCATGATTCAAATTATTTGTCAAATGGATGAATGGCATAAAGAGGAAGAGAATGTGGAAGAATTCTCGTCCTTTAAGTGCAACATGTCACACCCAACAGTGCATGGCTCTCTGTACAAAGTCATGCTCCTCTTCTTCAACATCAACTTGATAATTTAAGAAAAGAAGTAAATGTTTCCATGATTAATTAATTACTTTACCAAGTATGACATGTTATGATAAGTCTGAGAACCCAGTATTTAAATATTATGTTACATCAATGTCTGGATTAGGTTATATCCTAGAAGGAACATTTTATATTAGCTTTTTTTTTAATTCTTTTTTAATTCTTAATTAATGTTATAAACTTCTAATTATTCTCATATCAAATCATGTATGACTCTTTTGATTGTTCAGTTTGATCTTCCATTTATGATTTATTAACATTTCTGAAAAATTATGGAACTTTGATTGCTGAACTGACCTGAGTGTGAACAAGAGGCAGGACATTGAAAACTCCGTGGAGGATAATTCAACCCATTGCTTTCCCTTGTCTGTTTCTCATCACTCTATGTTATTCTCTATCTATTGAACCATGTCAACATGCAGCAGGCCAGAAAGACAATATTTTCTGAACATGCCGTGCCATGAATCGAGGATTGATTGCAGATGATATTATCCAATCATATAGTCCATGCAGCCATTGGAACTAATTGTTCACATTAATCTTCTCTTTTAAGCTATAAATTCACCAAATGAAACCTCCTTGAACCATGGTTGTGTTAAACATGGCCTTTGTCTGGTTTTCTGCATTCCTGCTAACTTTCAGTGTTGTTCTTGGAGTGAGGGATGTCGGCTTCCAGCGCTCTAGACCTGTCGGAGTTGTTAATGGTTCATGCAAAACCATGGTGGAGATTTATGGTTATCCTTGTGAAGAGCACACTGTAATCTTAGCTTCAATGTCTCAGCACCATCATGCATTTATCTTTACTTCATCACCGTCTGAAGTCTCATTTGCAGGTGACTACTGAAGATGGTTATATCCTGAGCGTTCAGAGAATACCAAATGGTCATTCAAATAATGCATACACGCGAGCAAATAAGATTCCGGTTTTGCTTCAACATGGACTTCTGATGGTATGTTTGATCTGTAAACTATGCTCAAGAGTGGTTGCCGTTTGAAAATTTCGATCGTCAATTCTGCTGCTTTTGTAGGATGGGATCACTTGGATTCTAAATCCACCCAGTGAATCACTAGGATTCATCCTAGCAGACAACGGATATGATGTTTGGATTGCTAATGCTCGTGGAACTAAGTATAGTAGTGGTCACACTTCTCTCCAGCCAAACGATTCGGTATACTTCTCTTGCCTTTTCCTCATTTACCATGCAAAACTAATCTCACTTTTTAATTCAAATGCGATAAAAAATTGCAGGCATATTGGGATTGGTCTTGGGATGAACTCACTGCCTATGATCTTCCTGCCACTGTAAAGTATATCTTCACTAAGACAGCCCAACAGAAGCTTCACTATGTTGGGCATTCTTTGGTAAGTTGCATCAGCAACGATACTCTAGTGTTTGAGGTATCCAATGAAGATTACATTTGAAATTTTGTCGATAGGGAACACTGATCGCCCTCGCCTCATTCTGTGAAAATGAGCTAACGAACATGTTCCGATCAGCAGCCCTGCTCAGCCCCATCGCTTATGTAGATCAGGTGGCATCAGTTCTTGTCCAAGCTGCAGCAAGGACATTCATAGCAGAGGTACACTAAATTACACAAAGCTTAGTATTTGTTTACCGATTTTGTTATTGAATTGTGGTTTCCTTTGCTTGTTTATAGGCTTATTACTGGTTGGGTCTTCATGAATTCAATCCAAATGAGTAAGTAAAAGAGTAATGCACTAATTCACAGCTATTTCTGCCAACAAATGAAAGAATGAAAACCTGTTAAACTTTTTCATGCAGGGCAGCAGTACAGAACTTGCTTAAAAATCTCTGCGAGCAACCCGGTGTCAATTGCTACGACTTAATGTCTGCGATCACAGGTTCTACCGTGTCACTCTTAATTCCTAATTATCGACATTGCTTAAAATATGCTGACAATTTCTGTTTAGGCAAGAATTGCTGCCTCAATGCTTCAACCGTTGCGCTGTACCAAGAACATGAACCTCAACCAACTGCAACAAAGAACATGATTCACCTTGCTCAGAGTGAGTATACTTGATTTTCCAAAAACCGATGAAAACTCGCATGATATATTCTGACACTGGAATTGCAGTGATTAGGAAGGGAACGATAACAAAGTTTGATTACGGCAACACAGATGAGAACATGAAGCATTATGGACAACAAACTCCACCTGCTTACAACATGGCTTCGATTCCGAAAAACTTTCCGATGTTCATTGCTTACGGAGGCAAAGATGAGCTCTCTGATGTTGAAGATGTTGAACACCTGCTAAAAATACTGAAATCTCACAATGCTGAGATTCTTTACCAGGAAAACTATGCTCATTCTGACTTTCAAATGGCTGTGAATGCTAAGGAAGTCATCTATGTGCCTCTCATGGCTTTCTTTAAGCTTCATTAACATGTGTGAAAAATGTTTCTGAATTAAGATTCAGAGAATTAATTATTGCAATTGGAAATAACAGACGGAAGTATTCAGTGCATTTGGATTTGGCTGTAAATTAAAATTCAGTTTTTAACATTAAAATTGAATCTGGAGATGAATTAGTTCTGGTTTTAAGTGAATTTAGTATTTATATAAATATATGCTGGAAATCATATTTATATATTCATATAAATATATAGCTTTCTCATTTTTCATGATTTGCTTCAAAAATGAACTCCTCCGCACAAAGTGGGGTATCATGTGTCAAGAACTTCCGGGGAATGAGTGGCCACGTGTTTTGTAATAACATGTTCAAAAAAAAAAATGTAAGATATGCTTATTTAGAACACTTGTTTTAATTGATTACAATGGAAAACTAATTGTCTATTTATAGCCCTTAATCTCTCAAATTAACAGTTGAGATGCATTTGATAATTATTTCATATAATTTCACACAACTCCCTCATTATCTATAAAATTACAAAAAGCCATAAGTTTTTTTTTAAGAAGACTCCCCATTTTTTATGATTTCTTATAATCATTTTATATTCTTAGTTTACAAAATATCGTATTTTATAATTTTTACCGTGAGTGAAGTAGCCCATTCAGGCAATTCATCAAACACTTGGCGAACAATCAGAAATCGAGCACCATGTCCAAGTCCACGTCCATGGACATGTCCATGTAGGGTATGCGAGGGTTGACGACGCGCACTCTTGGAACTCTATCTGTGAAGTAGCCCATTCAGGCAATTCGTCGAACACTTGGCGAACAAGCAGAAATCGAGCACCATGTCCAAGTCCACGTCCATGGACATGTAGGATATGCACTCACTGGAAGCCAATTTGATTTCCTCTCCATCTCTCTTTCTCTCTTTCTCCGAGGATCTAGTATAAGAACAACTAGAATTGGAATTGGAAGGGAGTTGGTGTTGTTTGTAGACATGGCGGCAACCTTTGCTACGTCTTTCTTTGCTGCTCCCTCTGCGGCGGAATGGAAGGTTAGGGGCAGCAATCCAAGAAGGGTTTCGTCGTCCAGATCGAGCTCTTTTCTCTCTAATTCCATCTCTTTGGAGCCTCAAAGTCGGTTGCTTTCCAGGTGAGCGGTGTGGAGAGTTTTGTTGATTAGTTTTTTGCAATACATCATCTGATTTTTGAGTTTCTTTGTAATGTTTTTTTTTTTTTTTTTTTTTTTTGGGATTAGGGTTTTTTGCTGTTTGGTGATTTCGTCTGATTTGGTAGTTTATGGATGAACAATGACTTGGCCCTAATTTGGAATCAAGAGTAATTTCGAAACAACAATTAGCGAAGTGAAAGCTTAAGTTTATATTTGATTTTAAGTCTTTTAAAAATAAAAATAAAAAAAATAAAAAATTGTTGTTCTAAGGTTTTATTCTGCATTGTAGTGACTGAAACCGAAAATGGATTTTGGGCAATAGCTAATGTACAATTAGGCAACTGAAGGATTTGGATTTTTGGTTTTTCAAGTTTTTGTTGTCTTAGGCTTTTCGTTTGTGCTGTAGTGTTCAGTAGTTTTGTCTAATTTGTTACGTTATGTATGAACAACAACTGAGCCCAAAACTGGATTTGGAGTGATATGTAAAGAATAAGTAGCCAAGTGAAAGCTGAACCTTTCATTGAGATTCTGACAGTTTTGAGGAATTTATCAAATTCCATGACACTGCCACCTTCTATCTGGTTGCTTTGTTGGCGAGCTTTGTGGCTTATTTTTCTTTGTTTTGTGTTCATTGATTACACATTCTATTCCCCTTTTTTAATTTTAAGTTTCTTTAATTTCTCTATAATGTATCGTTTGTCCTGAGCTTTTATATTGTGTTGTACCCATTCAGTGATTTCTTCCAAATTGATGATTTATGGGTGAATAAGAACCAAATCTTAAATGAGATTAGGAAAAACATCCCAATAACAAACAACCAAGTGAAAACGTAAACTTTGATTGAGATTTCATCAGCTTTGAGAGATATATTTAAGTACAGAGCAGTGTGTTGCAATTCAAATACTTGCATGGTTTTTTATTCTGCAATGATGAAAATTGATATTTGAATTTGGCATTGACGTTATCGTAACTTTTCTATTTGATATTATTCTCTCTTTTCACATTTTTACTTTTATGGTCTATATAGAAAGTCATTGCAAGTAAAAGCCACTACCTTGCAAGAGAAAGATGAAAAGGTGGTTGTGGAAGATTCTTTTCCTGCAAAGACCTCTTCTATTGATCAGGAAGAAGCAATTGATTCTGGTGTATCAACAAGCACGCCAAGCAGGGTGGAGAGTTGGATTATTAAGTTTGAACAGACATTAAATATTGCTTTAACTGTATGTTCTTGCATAAGAATTCATCCATAATTTACTTTATAACCGAGTCCGAATTCATTGCTTGATCATGTGTTTTTTAACTCCTGATCAAGTTCGAAGGCTTTTCCAGTCTTTGGCTTTTCCTTTAATTGCTAACCAATTTTCAAGAATAATATCCTTCCAGGAGTCAGTGATAAAAATACTGGATGCATTCTACCATGACCGACATTATGCAAGATTTTTTGTGTTGGAAACAATAGCTAGAGTACCCTACTTCTGTGAGTAAACCTCTTCTCTTTGTGCATATAAGATGTTCATATCTTTGGCTTTTTTATAAAATAGACTTATTGATACAGATTATCTTATGCATTCCGTTTTCTTTAATACTAAAGTTTGCATTTTATGTTCTCCTAAATCTGTTCTCTTGAAGCCTTCATATCTGTTCTGCACATGTATGAGAGTTTTGGTTGGTGGAGAAAAGCTGATTATCTTAAAGTGCATTTTGCCGAGAGTTGGAATGAGTTGCATCATCTGCTTATCATGGAGGTATATTTTTGTCTGCTTTAAATGCAATTTAGAAATTTTTAGTGTTGAAGGCCAGGTGTCATTTAGTAAGTTGTTTCTTATTATGCATTCCTTGCCCTCACCTCTCTGAATCCAGATGGCTTGAAATCTGTCTTCTTTTCTTTCTGTCTTCATTTTCAGTGACTTCATGCTCTCTTTCTCTTTGATATTGTTCTGTCATTTGTTATTACTGAAGTTTCCTGATTCTTTTGATAAAAGGATCTGTATATACAATTTAAAATGTTTGAGTCTGACATAAGGACACAAATTTTTTAATTCACCTGGAAAAAATTCTGTTTATCACCGAGAAATGGGCGTATGCAAAAGAGCTGCAATTATTTTTCAAGACCTGTAAGATCTGTATAACAAATCAATAGTTTGTAACATTCATTATCCATTTGCCAGTTTACCTTTCTCATGTCTCTCTCAACCATTGCTGCGGTAATCTCTGTTTCCTGAAGCTACAAGGGCACCGATTTCTATTAATAATTCCGAGGATTCCAACCCACTCAAAATCTTTTCTCTTTAAATTAATAATGTCTTCAAGTATATCTGCCTCATAAGTTACTGAATGTTGAGGTTGAACCTCATATTTTACTTTTCCTTTTCTTGTTTACAGGAACTTGGGGGAAATTCTTTTTGGTTGGATCGCTTCCTTGCACAGCACATTGCTGTCTTTTACTACTTCATGACAGTCTTCATGTATCTGCTGAGCCCAAGAATGGCTTGTGAGTAATTTAATAGTCTGATGTTTTTTTGCCATCTATTTTCTCTCCATAAAATAGCTATTTTCTACTTTGTTGGATGTGAGCACTAAGTGTGGTCCTAGTAGTTAGGGATGTAAATCACCACTGGCCTTAAAGATATGGTTCAAGCTCAGGATTTTAGGCCAGGGAATGTCGTAGTATGAGTGCTCTCCGACATCTTAGTAGTAATTCATTCTTTACAAATTTTCATGCCGGTGGCTTAATAATAATAAATACTCTTATTTAATGTGGTTGAGTGACAGATGCATGTTTCATAAGATCAGATGTTCACTTCATTTTTTCATGATGCTGGTTGGTTTATTTGCAGATCATTTTTCTGAATGTGTCGAAAGGCATGCATACTCAACTTATGACAAGTTCTTAAAACTGAAGGAAGGTGAGTGTTTATATTTGTTGATCGAATGCTTACCAATTCATTCCTTCAGTATTCCGTGTGTGTAATTTATCCTAATGATGCAGGTGAAATTTCATTTCCATGCTTCACCTATTTTTTTAAAATTAATTACTCAATATATGAATGGCTTTATATTCTCGTGTTACTTGGTTGGAAATTAACCTGCTGAAAAGAAGATGCATGAAATAACCCACATAAAATTATAATATGTGAGATTATCATTTTCAAATAACCCTCACTCGTCTCTTTTGTGCAAGTCGATACCTTCATAGTGCAATAGCTAGGGTTTCACAACTTTTTTTCCCTCCATGCAAAAAGATAATGATAGGTTAATATAACTATTGGCGACACATGCTAAATTTATTACTGTATTTTATGATTTGGTTATAATATAAGATTCCATTTATTGTTGTGTAAAGCGTGGTTAAGGTTGTTCATGCGCTTTATTGTGCCAAACACAGGCTTGAATTAGATGAATTATTATGTTGCTGGCAGTTGAAATTCATCTTTTCAAGTATAAAATTTTAAGATGCATTCTTAATACTCACTCCAGATTTATAATGAATTCTCTTTCAAATTCCTTTATTTGGTTTATTTTCCAATTTCATCTGTGCAGAAGAGTTGAAAAAATTACCCGCTCCGGAGGTTGCTATCAAGTACTACATGAGTGAAGATATGTATCTTTTTGGTATGCGCTCTTAACTTCGACGCAAGTGCTCAGTTGACTTCTTCTCATATGCAGCATTTATATTGATGTATATTTCCAGATGAATTTCAAACATCAAGAGCACCATGCACTCGGAGGCCGAAAATAGGTAGACTGTCCAATCACATCCTTCATTTGATTGAATGCCAAAGTCTTGTTTGCCTTTGTCATTGTTTTAATCCAAGTGAAACTCTTGTTCTTTCATCAAACCAACTGCAACTTGTTGTCCATTAGTACAACACTAGCTCATGCATTCAATATCACTCTTTATTAATTGCCGTGGTTGTGTTCCATTTCAAGCTCTTCCAAATAAGACTTGAATGTATATGTATATATATGTATATATATTTTGCTTCTCTTTCTTCCTTTTGACATTTTGTGATATTTCATGGCTAATTTTTATTTTGTCCAAGCTAGAAAATCTGTATGATGTGTTTGTCAACATCCGGGACGATGAAGCAGAGCACTGCAAAACAATGAAGGCCTGCCAAACGCATGGAAACCTTCGTTCTCCTCACTCGAACATTGACATGAGCACAAACTCTGATGAGGATGAACCGGAGTCGGAATGTTCGACTTCGGAAGCTGATTGTGAAGGTATAATAGAGTGTGTGAAGAAATCACTGACCCCTCCCAATTGAAAACTCATCACTTAAACATGTGTAAGCCGTTGTATACAAATAATGTTCAGTTTGAAAGTCCCAGGCAAATAATGACAGAATGAAAAGAATGTGTCACTGATGTCCAAAATGCAAGGAATAATAGCTATCTTAGTGACAACAGCTTGGTGGATTAGTCAATGGATATATATATATATATATATATATATACACACCTACATGAACAAGTACTTGTTGACATTTTCTTTTTTGGGGTGGTTGGGATCAGATGGTATTATAGTCCGGTTGTGGCCGGCGTTGGAGTTGGGTGCACGTCGCCAGGGCATATGGATAAATGAAACAAACCGTAATATGCCATTCTCCATTGAGAGGGTAGTGGTTTGTTTATATTTATCAGAGAAATATCAACAATATATATAATAACAAAATATTTTGTAAATAATCTCAATATATATATATATATATAGATATAATTCACGTGATAGGGGACATACCTAAAAATAGGATACAAATACAACTAGATAGAAAATCCAGTGTGAAAAGATGATGAATTTGTTGGCAGTTTCAATATAATTGAAGTCTCCATTTTTGTTTTGGGAAAAAACTAAAAAAGGGTTTTCACACACAATAATATATAGTAGAATTGGGCAATGTTTTTTTATTTATTTTGAGAAATAAACCATTTTCAATAGATCTATCTTCAACCTTAGCGAATGTAAATCTTATTTGAAAAGGTTATTTTTTTATATAAAATTATATATATAACAAATCATTTAGATAAATACACATTTTATTGTTTACAAAGAATTTTGATTGAAAGTTATTAAATCATAATCAAGTACCTATTATTTATATGAATATTGTATAAAATACTATATATTTTTTTACGGTTTGCATTGTTCAATATTGTTTGACACTATTTTCACTATATCTAAATGAATTACAACCGTCAGATGTAAATCCAATAATTATTATAATTATTCATAAATTAAATCTAGAAATATCGTTAAATGATTATATATATATATATTGCAGGTCAAAATCAAATTTAATTTTTTTTTAAAATATATAATTTTTTTCTTTTTCTCTATGCTCTCACGTGAAAAAAATAGTGGCAGGCAAAGAAATTTTCCACTCTTTAAAAACAAATAATATTAGTAATAAGTTCAATATTTTATATTCTTATCTTTAAATAATTTATGAGGGGAAAAAACTCAACCATTTAACGTCTGATTGGAGATAGTCAATTTAATTTGTTTACAATTTTAAATATGGGTACAGGCCATAAACACACAACAATAATTACTCACAGATATATTTTAGTCATTTATTCCTTGTTAGTTGCTAGGCGTAAAGTCAGGAACTCAGCAGAACTTTAAAATAACATTAAGAAGCAGAGTCCAGAGTCCAATCATGCACCACCAGCCTTGACCCAAATTATAAATTACAAAAGGACCAGTTCGTTCCCCCAAATAACTAAAGGAATAAATAAGTAAACAAGAGTTGTTGCAAGGTTCAAAATTATTTTAATAATCAGCCAAGCATAGCAGAGGTAAGTCCTGACTCGTTCTGCCAATCTCTAAAAACAAACCAGAAATACACCACATTTGCACATGTGGCCTTTACAAACTCTCTTACTCAATCCATCCAATTTTATATGTAAACAAGGAATATCCTGGTATATCTATACCTAATTAATTAAGACCAAATAAGACATAATATATATATATATATATATATATATGACAATAAATTATCTAGATAAGAATATAAAATAATGTCCATCAAAAAAATATCGATTAAGAGTTATCAAATCATGATCACATGTTGTTATTTACTGTTTACACCGTTGATATTGTTTGACACTATTTATCACTATGTCTAAATAAATTATAGTCGTTTGATGTAATTCTAATGATAATTATAAATATTTCTAAATTTTAAATTCACATATATCCCGAATAATATATATATATATATATATTACCCATTTCTTTAAAACAACCCGAGTTCTAACTGAGTATAAAGCAAAATAGTACTGCTAGGAGCCCTATAAAAATAGATTTCTCTAACCGGTGTTTTTTTTACTAACATAAAAATTCAAACTCAAAACCTGCTCAAGTGACCCAACTTTCTCTTTTTTAGACTCTTTCAGAACAACTATGTTGATAATATTTGGTTTATGAAATATTTTTTAATTACGTGTATGCCTCAATATAGTTAGAATTTTTTCTTAACAATTTTCAAATTTTTAAGCGCTAAAACTATTAAAAAAGAATTAAAATCTCAAACCCAAATAAACAAAATTTAAAAAAAAAACAAGTAATTCGCAAACATGCCCTTCACAAACTGAAAATTCACATAAAAAAGGTCCATATAAACCCAGTGCTCCATCATCATACAGCATCAAATTCTCATAGAAAATAAGAAGAAAATTAAAAGAAGAAAAAAAACCTGGAAATTCCCTAGAAAATGTCGAGGATCTCAGCAATGACGCGGTTGCAGAGAGGGCACGACCCCCGATTCAACCACAAATCGCGGCAGCAAACCCTACAAAATGTATGTCCACAAGGGATGAACGCCGCCCCCTTCCGCCGCCCCATGCACACACAGCACGCCTCCCCCGCCTCCACCGCCTTCGCTTCGTCCTCCTCCTCCTCCGCCTCCTCGCCCTCCTCCAATAGCCTCATCAACGAAACCCTCAACGGCGTGCTCGCTCCCTCCTCCCCCCACTCCCCTCTGTACTGTCTCTCCGCCGCCAACGCCGCCGCAAGATTCATCTCCTCCGCCGGCTCCCGATCCTCCACCTCCGCGATCACTTCTCCTCCTCCGACCTCGTTTTCTCGCTCCATCACCATCCGATCGGCCTCCGATCGTAACCCCCATGGCCCGGAGCAACACCCCATCACACCCTTCAACCCTAACCTCTCCTTCAAGCTCCTCCACTTGCAGCTCCCCCTTCCCATTCTTCTCTCTGTCTCTATCTCTTCAATCACTCCTCGCTCCTCCATTCCCCATGAATCTACACTCTCTACATAGAAAAACCATGGATTAAGAGCTGTATCTCCGATCGAACTAGAAATGCATTGAGGAATTGAAGTAGGGTTTCAAATCAATACCTGGAATTGGGGATCACTGTTTGGAATTGAACGAGAACGCGAGGACGGAGAGAGAGAGAGAGAGAGAGAGAGAGAGAGAGAGAGAGGAAGCGAGGCCGAGTTTGTTCGCGGGGACAGTGAGGATCTGTGTGGATTAAATATAAATATTTAGTTTTCGCTTACACCCTCATAAAACACCATAATTATATAGTTGCATATATTAGACTTCTTACATTATGTCATTTTAGAAATATAAAATTATAAATTATTATATATGTGATACTTAAGGATAGGTTCTACCCTAAATTATTAAATTATTTTATAAAGATATGGTTTTTGTCTTTTTTTATTCAAATATTTAAAAATATTTATTCTTTTAGGAATTAATTAAAAATGATTATAATTATAGGATAAGATATGTGTAAAATGTGTAAAATATATAATTTATATTGTTAACTCTAAAATATTGAATAACTATATTACAATATACTAATATAAGATATATTTTGCACTAATAACGAATCTAAAGTTTTTTTAATATATACTTTACCAGAATATGTTTATTTCATTTTTTTTAATAAATGTGTACAAGCCACGGGCTGTGAGAGCAAGTTAATGTTCGATATCTTATTTAGGAAGAAAATAAATTATCATATATATATATATATATATATATATATATATATATATATATATATATGATAGATGTAAGAAAATGATAAAAGTAAAAGCAGGCCGAAGTCTTATAACACTTTATTTTAAGATTACGTTTGGTCGGATGTAATTCCAAAGTGTAACTAAAAATACTTTACTTTTTAAAATTCAGTGAAACCAAATCCAGTATTTGGTTATATATATTTGAAAATACTGTATTATAAAATTTAATATTATTTTAATAATTTTAAGTATAATTAGTTAAACTATTAAATTCACATTTATTAGTATGTTTATGAAAATTTTATTATATTTTAAAATTTTGAATTTGATTATTTACTGATCATTAACTATTAATTTTTTTATTAAATTAATAATTAAATTTATTATTATAATTTATAAGTTTCCCATCTCTATTAATTTTTTTTAATTTGTTAAACATATGTCACATGTTATGTATGTAAAGAAGCAAAAAAACAATGAATTTGATTTTACAGTAAAATTGATTATAAAACCAAATTTTTTATCAAATATAATCTGAGTTACATAAGTTTTTAAAATCTTGTGAAATAAATACTGAATTTTTAAAACCGAGGAACGTTGCATGTAACTCCAAGCAAACATTACCTATATATATACACACATACAAAACCTGCTATTAATATAATAGGATTTTATAAAACTATAGGGGGCTTTGTGAGAAAAGGGTGGGGCCCTCGGAATTTAACATTATTAAAGATGGCGCCGAGGCGCCGGAGGGCCACTACAAAGTCAAAGTGCGTGGGAGACCGCTGCCACGTGGACAACGTCAATGCATGGAAAAAAGGATGGATGCGTCCAAATATGATAGTTCCAACGGGTCGGATCTCTATTTCTAGACCCGATATATGTCTCTAAAACAAGAACTTATGCTCAATTTCAATTTCACAAAAAAAAAAGTGCATTATCAATAACAGGGAAGATTCTGTTATTTTTTATTTATATATTTATACCATTAATTTTTTTTAAATCTTGGTTATGTATGTATTTATTTATTTGTAATGTTCCCATTCATTCATAAGGAATAAGGTGCGTTTGGTGGAAAGGAGAGGAATGAAAGAGTAATGAAAATGAGAAGGATTGGAAAAAGCATGGGAATGAAAACTATGTTTGGTTGAAATGATTGGAGAAGTAATTTATTGGGAATGAGAAAAGTGGAAAAAAAAAATATGATAAAATGACTATTATGCCTTTTATGTAAATAAATATTATTATATATATATATAATAATGAGATTTGTCAATTATATTTTTAAAAATATTTAAATATTAAAATAAATTAATAGTTATAAATATATATTCTATCAAATCTAAAAAAATATTATTTTTTATTATTATAATTAATTATTTGAATTAAATATTGTGCTTAAATTATTAAGTATTATTAAAATTATCTATTTACTTATTATTTGAATTAGATTATTATTTTTAATTATTAGTTAATGTAATTCAATTATTAGTTATCATTATTTTCAATTTAAATATTTTCATTATTTATTTAATTATTATGTAAATTAATTATAATTTAAATTATGAAATCAGATTATTTGAATTAAATTATTATTTTAATTATTAGTTATTATTATTTTTAATTTAATTATTTTCATTATTTATTTAATTATTATGTTAATTAATTATTATTTAAATTATTAAATAAGATGGGTATAATTGGTATTTCACCCCAATAGTGAGGAGGAATGAGCAATCCTCGCATTTTTGAGAGAATTGCTCCCTCCTCTCTCACTCCGCCTTCACTCCTTACTCTCACCCACTCCTCTCTCACTCCCATTACTCCACATCCAAACAAGGTAATGCCCAATGTAAGTAATGACTCTCATTCCATTCCATTCCATTATTTGCAACCAAACACCACCTAAGGGCTTGTTTGGATGAGGGTTTTGGGGGGTTTTTGGGGGTAGGATTACTAAGTAACCCATGTTTGGCTCCATGGTTTTTTGAGGGTAGGATATTTGGGGGTTAAATGGAGGGTTGGAAAACCCTCCAAAACCCCCATTTTTCAACCCTCCAAATTGGGGGGTTTTGGAGGGTTGAAAAAAATCTTTGACCAAAATACCCCTGCTCAATTTATATTATTACAAACATGTCCCTTAGCATAAATTAGATTATGTTGAATATTTTCTTTGACCAAAATACCCTTTTTGAATTTATATTATTACAAACATGTCTTTTAGCATAAATTAGCATAAATAGTATTATATAGGTAAAATTAGCACAAAATACAATTTATAGTTTCAATGGCATTTTAGTAATATTCACATATAACCTTACCTTCTATTACCTTCCTCCCAAACACTACAAGGTATAATAACCTCCATTTACCTTACCTTCAATCCAAACAAGGTATAACTTAAAACCTCCTTCTACTTTACTTTACCTTACTTTACCCTACTTTACCTTACTTTACAAAACCCTCCTTCACTCCATCCAAACAAGGCCTAAGAGTCGGCAGCTTTTAACCATTTATAAACAAGCAAAATTAAGATAAATGCACGCATTGGTATACACATAAGACAAGAAGTATAAACAAAAGAAGCTACCGCGTTCTGGTTCTGGATTTGAAAGTTTTTCTTTAATTTAAATCAATTAATTAATCCTTGAAGGGCCCCTGAAAATGTTTAAAATTTTGGCATTTCCTGAGCCAATGACGAGTGCAACTGAAGATATTTGTTTATTGGCTAAAAGTAAGAGTGACTAAGAAATTAAAGGTGTGGTTTGATGCACCAGATCAGACATTCACAGTGCAAATTCAAACAAACAAAATAAACAACAAGATGATGTTTCAAGCATGCATGACAATCAAATGCCGGCAAAAGTATCTGTTTCCTCTTGAAATAAATTGGTGCAATTTTGTCCAAGAAAAATAATTTAAGAAAAAAGGCTTACATTTTCATCTGCATTTTATTTGACATGTCGACATTTGAGCATCCTGCCATTGCCCATATTATATCGATCTGCAGACAATAAGACCATGGGAGGAGGGAGACAGAAATGGCAAAAAAGCAGAAAAATCTTTCCATGAAATCGATCAAAAATTGAGATTTGAGGGGTATCTATCAATTGATGTGATCTTGTGGAGGCTCTGAAGAAGGCTCAGTGTGCGTCGGAGAAGTTTTCGCAGAGTGATCACCATCCACAGTGTTGTCGACGTCCTGAGTTCCGTTACTAGTTCCAGATTGTTGGTCATTAAACCTTGAGGCTCTGGATGGCAGAGTTTCCACTGATGACCATGAAGCTTGTGGATTCCTTTCGTTATTAAACCCAGTAGTATATGCAGGAAGGCCGTAGTTATAGTATCCCATGAAGGGGTGATCGTATTTGCAAGCCGAACCATACTTGCAGCTTCCGTATGTATTGTAAAATGTGCAGGCAGCCATACCCTTTTAACCAAATAAGAGAAAGCCATCAGATAGTTATTGAATATCAGGGATGTAATAGAGAAAAATAAATATGAAAAGTACTAGGATTTACTGGTCTAAGAGGGAGCCCATGGGGTCCCAGAGTGTAATTTACTAGTGAGATGTTTCTTTCTTTTGGGTGATTATACTTGCAAGATGTCCCGTATTTACAGCTTCCAGTTTTCATGTAATATTGGCATTCAGGTTGATCAGGTCGTTCAGGGAAATGCATTAGGTTGCTTGAACCTGGCTGTGTGTGTTGCTTGGAGTTTGAGTTATGAAGTCCAAGAACATCAGTAGATGGTGCATGCCCTGCATTGCCCTGGATAATAAGTAATGAAGTGAGGCTTACTTGATAACACATGAAAAGAGATTCCAGTACACTTTGTCACGCACACATGAAAAGAGATTCCAGTACACTTTGTCACGCATGGCGTGACAGGTCCAAGTCCGTGACAACATGCACTTAGAAGATACTGACAGATGTTACTACAACAACAGCATGATTTGAACATGCAGCGGTGCACTACAAGTTCAAATAGCATATTTGATACATATTATAATCTAGAGAGTATGTTTGTTATGATGCTCATTAAAGGGAAGCATCTGAGCAGTGGAGGCTTGCCAACCCATCAATAACACTTCAAAGTGTCGAAAGACTCAAAACATCTTCCCATTTTAACTAAATAGAAAATGTTTACCAATGCATAGAATACATTATCGTGGTTTTATTCAACTCAGTTAAATGTCCAAAAGGATTATTCCAAAATATGGATAGCTTCTAAAATAGCTGCATGTAATTCTACAATGTGTGGGCATGCCTTATGTCAAGATTGTCTAATGTTAAGTTGGATATTCCCGTATACTCAAACAATAAATGCGTAGATGGTGTCCTGGTAACACTGCTTAGTAAATGTAACAACTGAAAGTTTCAGAGTTCCAAAAATAAATGAAATCATCAATAGAGCGTAGTTCAAACAATTCTATATTTAATACCTTTTTGATGAGTCCTTATTTGTTAAATATTTCCAGATTTGTGTTATCTTTTGTGTGTGTCTCGCATCTCTTGATACAGTAACAATGGATATGATATCAATTGTGTTAAAAGCTCAGCATCTCATGTTTCCTCCAGTTACAGAGATGTTCAACAAACTGACATCACCACTAATCTACAAGAATGTTTGTGCCAACAAATTCTACAATCCCATATGATGATGGCAACAAGATGGGATAATCAACTAATGGTTGACATTAATAATGCAAATAAAAGGATAGGTCCGCTCTCCTCATCTCATATAGAAAACAAGTATATAGTCACCAAAAACATGTCAAGCCATCAAATATGTCCCAAAAGTAGTGTCAAAATTAATCAGTTATGATTAATAAAAGCATTACAATAGCAATGCACACAGCACACACAGCTAATCATGATAAAGAGAACTGCAAAATTATGCCAAAAAGAAGGCCTAAGGAGCGTCTGCTAATCAGATAATATCCTGGCAGGTAACCTATTATTCAAAATAAATTATTTGACTGGCACTATCTCGGAAATTCTTACAACGTACATTGTTGTATGGTTCTAACATTTTTTACACATTTAGAACGTATCTCAATATATAAAGTCATCATGCCAATTAATAAATGAAAAGTTATATTTTTAAATTCAAATTGTAGATGCATGAGAAAAAGAAGATGTTGATATTCAATTTAATATTGAGATATTTATACAAATATACTAAAATGAAATATAAACTGGAGATGTAACTAAACAACTACCGCAAAGAACATAGGCCCTGCAGGCTAAACATTTCTGAGATCATTCTGTCTCATGTATAGCGAACAAAATGTTGTAGCATATATCAAACATGGTAAGTACTGATTTAGAAAATCAAAGAAATTTAACAGCATTAACCATAGCACGTTACCTAGATTCAATTCAAGAAATCAGATTGATAAACTTCCAAGGAAACTGAAATAATAATCACTTTTTTAAAATTCCTATTTGGGTCATGGGGATTAATTGCTAACCACATATGTGCTCCAACCATGTTGCAGAGGAATAGTGCCTTGGGAGGGTGGAATTGCAACATGCATGTATGCAGGGAGGCCTTGGACCTGGTTAGATATATAAGGTGACCTTGATAAAGTCCATGCTGAAAGTCCACTTAATAATGGTAGACTTGTTGGAGTTGCCACAGATGATCCTGTGAATCCATAGGACGAGGATCCAGTTGTGGGATAGATGGCTCCAAGGGGAGCAGCAGGTTGGGGATGATGAAATTTGCAAGCTATTCCAAACTTGCAAGACCCAGTTCTCATGTAATATGGACATGATTTTTCATCCTGACAAACACAATGCAGATTTTTATGAGACAATCCTATTATCCTCTCCAAACTGAGAGCATTGATTTGTAAGGATAAGTAAACAAGACCATGAGATTGAAATTATAGTAAAAACAAGTGGTACAGGCACCTGACGCATTGGAAGGCCATAAATATTCAGCAACAGTGGCCGAGAATCATGCTTATCTCGCGGATGATGATATTTACATGTTGGTCCATATTTGCAAGTACCAGTCTTAAGGAAATACTGCAACAATGGCATGAGAGCAAATCAGAGTTTACTTATTCTGGTAAGCTTCCCAGAGAAAAAAATTCATTCTAGATGAAGTCAGTATGAAGCATGTATATTCTTACTATTATATTACATCAAGTAGTAGCAACCCCAGACCTGAAATGGATGTTTCAAGTATAGGAAAATAAAAGGTTTAAGTGAAATAAGGCCATTGGAGGCACTTATAAGATGAATTAGCTAGTTTACAACCTAAATGAGTACAATAAGAAATGGCACATTCAGAAATGGTTGTCCTAATCCAAAATGGTATTAGAATAAGAAGACATTGGAGACTACTCTATGGAGAGAAGGATATTGATGTACTAGAATGTCAAGGATAGTACTAACAATTTTATTAGTGGTCAAAGAAGCATGAGAAGCAACTCAAACTTTTAACGAGCTAATAATTCCATTTCAGAAGTACAAAATTCAATTCATCACTGCAAATTCATCCATGTATAACTACCATAACTCGTTCTAGTTGAACTTCTATAAAAGTGTATATCTCCAAAGGTGTCAAGATACCGCAATAAAGGTCAGAAACTAATTAACTCTACCGTAAACAAGAAAAAGGCCATTCACTCAAATCTATGGAAAGGAATTGTTTACATTTAATACGATTCTTATATGATGTCCTGGATTTTTCCTTCCTTTCAAGAACCAATAGTGTGATACACTTAGTAGGCCTTCATTAGCAATACTTACAATCTTCAGAAAAATCTCTCATCACAATCAAATTAATGCATCTCAAGCTCATGTAATTCTTGAAAAATGGAACACAAGGACATCCCAAAAAAAAGCAAAACAAAATAACCAGGATATAGGGGAAAATATTTACCTGACAATCCGGCTGACCAGTTCTCTCCGGAAGCTCACCGGTGTACTGAGATCCCTGTGAAAACCAAGACATCTCTTTTATCAACAGTGCAACAACATTAACCAAATGCTTTTCATCAAACTTCCCAAATGCACAACGGATTCCAAAAACTAGCAACGAAGCTCACCAGGCCAATGTGAGTAGGATGATTATACCGGCAATTATTCCCATATCCACAGATGCCGGTCCTCAGATAGTACATGCAGTCCGGCTCGCCGGGGCGATCAGGGTATGGATTCCCATGCGCATCATCAACGCCATCCTGATTCTCCCCCAAATTCAACCTCCTCATCGCCTCTGCACACCAAACCCATCAAATCCTACAAACATCAAACAAATCAAAAACCAAAACCCGATCCAATCACAACCAGTACCCTCCACGGCATCCGGCGATGACGCTGCATTGTCCGGCATCGAATCGGGGCAAAACCGGATCGAAATCGAGGGAAAAAAACCAGCAGAAACCTCGATCGGAGCAAGAAACCTGAGGAAATCGATGGATTTCGGTGAGAAAAAAATTGGGGGAAATTTCGTGAGAAAAAGGGGGTCTTGATTTTTTTCCTTTTTTTTTTCTCTCCGTTCAAACGAGGAGGAAAAGGGATTGAATAAAGACGGGAAGGGGCTTGTGGGCTTTCGAGGATTATAATTATAAAACAAGACGAGAATGTGTCATTTTGATGAATTTCAGGGGGTTTTGTGAAAAGAAACGAGGGATGTGCCGCCGTAATCGCGCGCGAAAGCGAGCCCGAGGTGGCGCGAGCGTGACGTCATAAGGTGGGAGTCATGGGCCGTGGGCCCCACGGGCTCATGAAGCCCACGCGGTCACCCGATTCGCCACCTTTTCCGCAGTAGTGGGCCCCCTTAGGCGGTGGTGGGGGCCCACGTTTCGTGGGGCTGGTATCTGTACGAACAAGGCCTGATTATTCTCATCGACGGTGGATTTGTTCCTGGTGTTCTTCTGATCTGATCCTGGCCGTTGGTTTTGATGATGTTACTCTTCTCCATATTTTTTTGCGCAAATAAACCCATTTGGTTTGTTTCATTTATTTAATTATAATGACATTCTCACCAGCGGAGGATGTGGTCGCGATGTTCTTCTGGGGTGATCTTGACCGTTAGTTTAGATGATGGTACCTTTTTCTTCTTTTGCATCTATCCCCCCTCGAGTTATTTTAATTATTTTATTATAATGACACCCTCATTGTTTCTTTGGGTTGATCTTGACCGTTGGTTTCGATGATGGTACTTTGGATTTATTTATTTAGTTATAATGATATTCTCATCAGCGGTGGATTGGGTGGCGATGTTCCGCTGCGGTGATCTTGGCCGTTGGTTTTGATGATGGTTTTTTTTAAATGCCCCCTTTATTTTATTTTATTTATTTTTCAAATTCGGACATTTTTGTTTGAGCTGCCTCGTCGTCACCGATGGATTGAATGGCACTTGATCTGGGCCGTATGCTTTGATGACACTGTCTCTTATTTTCTTTTTTTTTTATATTTTTTAAATACCCCCTTAGTTCAGTTCTTATTTATATATCTTTTTACAAATTTTAATTTTAATATTCTCATCACTTATGGAATGGCTTCGGATGTTCTTAGTCTTCGATCTCAACCGTTCATTTGATGACGCGGTTTTGTTTTCACGAATACGCCCTTGATTTTCTCATTATTTACAAATAGTTAAATATTAATTTTTTTCGTTTAGAGAGTTTATTTTTCTTATCATAACCACCGGTGAATTCTCTAACGATGATCCGCACGTTCGATCTCGACCGTCCATTTGATGACCGATTTCTTTTTTCTTTTATGAATATCCGCTTGATTTATAACCTATTTATTTACAAATTGCATATCTTTTTAATTTTTAGATATATTAACTTTTAACATAGTCACCTCCGGTAGATTCCCTCCGGATGCGTCTCCCATTCAATCGAGGTCGTTCATTTGGTGAAGTCTTTCTTTTTGGTAAATACACCCTTGTCTTTTCCTCTATTTATAACTATCTGATTTTTTTTTTATATTATAAATTTCAGATATTTTCGTTGTATGCACTTTTCAGATGAGATTTCATGCTTGGCGTGACTTAAGTGCTAAAGGGTTCTTTTTACAACAATCTCCTTGATTTATTCACTATTTAAAAACTCCTACAAATTTTAATTATAGAAATTCTTTTCTTTTTTTTTTACTAACTGAATTTTAATAGAAATATGATTTTTTTTTTTAAGGATTGTTTTGTCAAATAACAACAAAAAAAAGAAACTTGGTGAATATTTAGTGTAAGTTATAAATGGGAAAAAGATGAAGGGGGTATATGTAAAAGAGGTCAGGCATTAATAACGATGTCACATGTTGGGGTTTAGTCTCACATGTGGGGCCACGAACTTTGTACGTATTGGGGTGCATTTAAACATGGGCCCCACCCAACACTCACTAGTGTTGTACTATAAGATTAAAAACAAAATAATTAAAATGAAAATAAGACAAAAATAAATAAATAAATAATAAAAAAAGGCAATGAAAAAGTGGAACTGATTGGTTTTGACCACCATTAACTGATAACTCCCACCCACTCTAATGTCACATCATTAATTATCTTTTGATTTTTATTTCAATTCTATTTATTTATTTATAATTTAAATGGTTTTTTAAGGTAAAATATCTTAAATAGCCATTCTATTTAATTGCGCTTTTATTTTTTTTATTTAGTTAAATCAAATATACTTAGAGCTCTTTGACTCGGAAAAAATTATACAAAGTGGTGAAACCCTAAAAGTGTCACTTCTGAAGTGTATAATTCAGTTAGAGGTGCAGACTTCTATGTCACGAAAGGGATATAAAAACTCCAGTGCGGGTGCTTCAGTTCAGAGACCGAAATCCCACTTCGAACATGTGACTGCACGTGACAAAAGTGGAAAACCGAACTGCCGCTTCCGAGTTTTTAAAATGTAAGTCATAAGTTGAACTCAGTCATCTCCATAGTTGTCACATCATATCACTTCGGTTCTCATTTTGGTGAACCAAAGAGATAAAAATGATATCGAAGTAACAAATTCCATCACTTTGGGCCCAATTCTATGAAACAAAGAGTCTCTAATTAACCCAAGTTACTTTTGTATCTGTTTTTTTCAACTGATGTGATTTTTTAGCTATTATAATATAATTTAAAAAATAAAAAATTACTTGATGATGAGAAAACCCCTTTATCAGATTTATGAGAATTTTTTATTTTTTAAATCGTATTATAATTTTTATATAGTTTATTTAAGAAAACTTTATCTGTCTATTTTTATTAAAAAAAATTTAATAATATATAAAATTTCTTTTTTTTTTTACTGTTTTATTACAGAAAAAAACTTATATTTTTTACTGTATTAAAATTATTTTTTAATTCAACTTCGAAAATTCATGACAATAATGTATGTTTTTGATAAAAAGTAATTACATATTTATATGTAAAAAAATAAAAAAAAATTCAAAATTGTAGTTTTCATATTTGCGAAATAAGGGCCATTTTTTATTTTTAAACTACATGATTTTTAAGGGCAAAAAAAAAAAAACACTTCATGGTTTAATCATGTTTTAATTAGCAAGTGCAAACTTGTTCATTGATTTAGAAACTGTTGTTAGTTATAACTTAGCATGACATTGAACAATTTCAAAGGTTGTTTTTAAAGTTAATCTAATTTTGAATAATATATATATATATATATATATATATATATTATTATTATTATTTTTTTTTTTTTTTTTTTTTTTGAGATAGGGTGACGACCGCCAACTCTCAGGGGCGTACGCGTGGTGGGAGGATTGCCTACAACGTCCTCACCCTCTTGGAACGGGGGAGAGCGGTTCGGGGGGATTGAACTCGCGTCTCTTCCCACGAGGGGACCCGAGGTACAACTGGGCTACAAGCCCTTTGGTAATAATATAATTATTTACCAAGGATTTTTTTTGCCACATGGATAGATTTTTAAATGAATCAATAAATTTACCTTATCAAATAAAATATTAAAGAATTACAGAATTTCTTTTTCTCTGACAATATTCGACAAATAGCACGTAGCCAAGTCCCCTTTCATATGGTTGCGAATTTTTTTTTATTATCTTGAAAGAAATAGATGGGTTCAATGGTGATTTTCAAGGTAAAAATAGCGGTCTATTAATTAAAATTTAATTTAATTGGAAAATTATTTTCCATTATTACATAAATATTTTTGTAAGTACTGAGGTTGTTATGCAATTATTTTCCATTTAATGTGTCCCATGGTATATGGATGTTCATACCTTAAAAATGCATGTCTTTTTCAAATACCAAACAAATATTAATATTAATAAATACATAGTTCCCAAATATATATATATATATATATATATAAATTAGTTCATAAATAAAAGTGATTTGAATTAAAAAGAAGATGATCAATAGTTTATAAAAAATGCATTTTCTATAAATATATATAATTTTACTTGTAAGAATTAATAAGATTAAATTCTGTAATAAATTTGAATATGGACTATGAGCATTAAAAATAATTTCTATAAGATTTTTTAGATGTTATTCTAATTATTAACTTAAATATAATCAAATTACCAATGACATCTTTGCTTATTGTTAACGAGTCTTTTATATAGAGTGTTTGTTATTTGAAAAATCTGTGCTCGAACCCTAAAACCCATGGAGCATTGGTGTTTTGTTGGGTTTATTGTTACACTGTACTCTTATATGCATACCTAATTTCTCATAAATAAAAAAATGTTATCGCTTATACGTAAAAAGAATACAAATTAACAGAGTATGGAAAGGTACTTCACTTCAGAGGCTGAACTCCTACTTCGGACACGTGACTGCATGTGACGGAAGTGGGAAACCGAACTATCACTTCAGAATTTTTAAAACGGAAGTTGTAGGTCGAACTCAACCATCTCCGTAATTATCACATCATCATCTCAGTTCCTACTTCCATGAATCAAACAGATGGAAGTGGTACTGAAATCACGGATTCCATCACTTTGGCTGCCACTTCTATGAAACAAACACGTTATTAGCTAACTCAGGTTATTTTTGTCTTTTTTTTTTACTGATGTGATTTTTTTAGCTATTATAATATAATTTAAAAAAATAAAAAATTACTTCTTGATGAGTAAACCCCCTTATCAGATTTATCAGAATTTTTTTATTTTTTAAATCATATTATAATTTTTATATAGTTTATTTAAGAAAACTTTATTTGTCTATTTTTATTAATTTTTTTAATAATATATAAATTTTCATTTTTTTTACTGTATTAAAATTATTTTTTAATTCAACTTCAAAAATTCAAATTACTTGAAAATAATGTATGTTTTTTATAAAATTAAGTACATATTTATATGTAAAAAAATAAAAAAAATTTCAAAATTGTAGTTTTCATATTTTGGAATTAAGGGCCATTTTTTATTTTTAAACTACATGATTTTTAAGGGCAAAAAAAAAAAACACTTAATGGTTTAATCATGTTTTAATTAGCAAGTGCAAACTTGTCCATTGATTTAGAAACTTTTGTGATAGTTATAACTTAGCATGACATTGAACAATTTCAAAGGTTGTTTTTCAAGTTAATCTAATTTTGAATAATATAATTATTTACCAAGGGTTTTTTTTGTCACATGGATAGATTTTTAAATGAATCGATAAATTTAACTTATCAAGCAAAACAATTAAAGAATTACAGAATCTCTTTTTCTCATACAATATTCGACAATTAGCACGTAGGCAAGTCCCCTTTCATACGGTTACTATTTTTTTTTTATTATTATTTTGAAAGAAATAGATGGGTTCAATGGTGATTTTTAAGGTAAAAATAGCAGTTTATTAATTAAAATTTAATTTATTGGGAAATTATTTTTCATTATTAAATAAAATATTTTTGTAAATACTGAGGCTGTTATGCAATTAGTTGAACAGCATTCAATGTTGCTTAATGTGTCCCATGGTATATGGATGTTCATACCTTAAAAGATGCATGTCTTTTTCAAATACCAAACAAATATTAATATTAATAAATACATAGTTCCCAAATATATATATACATATTTAAAGTAGTTTATAAATAAAAGTGGTTTGAATTAAAAAGAAGTTGATCAATAGTACCATTGTTTCCCAAAAACAAATCAGTTGATTTTTAACATTTGCAAAAATATGCATTTTTTTTTATAAAATATGTATAATTTTACTTGTAAGAATTAATAAGATTAAATTCTGTAATAAATTTGAACATGGACTGTGAGCATTCAAAATAATTTCTATAAGGTTTTTGAGATGTTATTCTAATTATTAACTTAAATATAATCAAATTTCCAATGACCTCTTTTACCTATTGTTATCACCGGAAAACCCATGGAATATTGATGTTTTGCTATGTTTATTGTTACACTCTGTTTTTATATACATACTTAATTTTTTATTTATAAAACGATATAATCTCTTATAAGTAAAAAAAAAACATAAATTAACTGACATATATTAATGAGAAAAAATAATAATTTTGTGAAATAAAATAAATAATGAAACATATTATAATCAAGAAACCTAGTAAAGCCGGATATGAAATAAGGAAAGAAGAACTAATAAGTGAATTGAAGAAGTGAATAATAAAAGTTTTGTTTAGGGTGTTTAGAAAGGGGACAAAGACAATTTGATAAAAACAAAGAAAAGTTGTTGTAAAGAAAAACAATTTTTTTTTTTTAATGTTTTGTTCTGAGTCTTGTGTGCTCAGACTTCCCTGTCTGAAAACATTCAACCAAACCATTTTGTTGACTATGATTTCCACTAGTGTGCTTCACCATTATTCCATATGGCAATGTGCCATTTATTATTATTATTATTATTATTATTATTATTATTTTCATCTGGGTAATATGCAGATTTAAAATGCAGAGATGTTAAAATAATTATTAGATTTACATCCAACGATTTACAAACAACAGTAGATAGTCACTTAATAATGATCTAACATTCTTAATCAATAGTTTTAACAAACTGTAATCTACGTACTAATCATTATTATTATTATTTGTTAAAAAAAAACATGAAGCTTCTTTCCTCGGTATGAAAGCTTCAAACAATCTTCTATTTTTTTGTATTTTCAATCTATTCTTAAAAATTTGATTTCTAATTTAATAGGGTTTTAATGGGGGTGGATTTTAATATATTATTAAAATTATATCATAATAAGGAAAAATCTATTTAGGAAAGAAAAGGAAATTAAGTTTCATGAATTGATATATAATTTTATCACAGTATTATTATGGTGATAAACCAAACGTATTTATATTATTTATTAATAATAATAACTATTATAAATATAGAGAGACACAAGAAGAATAAATATATATGTGAAAATACAAATCAATAAACAAAATTAATTTAATAAATATATTTTCACTGAGAAAGATATTATTAATTTGAAATAATAATAACTATTAAGAATCAAAACCTATAAGCAGCGTATAAAAGAGGACAATATATTTAATTATAAACATTAAAAAAACAAGGAAAAAGGAAGTCAAGAGAAATATCATAAACTTTGAAACTTGAACGCAATGGTGGTAACCAAATGATGGTTGATGGTTTTGGCCTTTATTTTTTGGCTTGCCATTGATTTGACCACACAATTCTTGTTCCTTGACTTGTTTTTCAAAACAAGTGAATCAAATCATCAATTCATTCAGTGGGCACTGAATCCACTTGGAATAAAATTATAAGAAGTCATTGTTTCACATTTATTTAATTTAATTAGTACATAAAATTATATATTTGCAAGAGTTTTTTTTTTTTTTTTTTAGAAATTGCCAAAAAAACCTTCTAAGTTGGCAAAATAGCCAAAAACACCTCTTTAATTTGGCAATCCCTAAAAACACATTCCTTTTAAACATAATGTTTTCTAACCCCCTAAAGCATATAATGATGGTTAATAAAGTTATTTTTGAATTTTATGGACAAAATTGCCCATTGCATGGGAAGTCGTGGCATTCCAACATCTTCCTTGTCATCGGCGTCGCCAACGGCGACATCCCCTCCCTCGCCGCCGACCCCGCCGCGGCCTCCTAATGGGCGGCCTCCAACGTACTCACTTACTTCCCAGCCTCTTCCATCTCCGTCGTCTCCGTGGGCAACGAGGTCCTCAGCTCCGGCGATTCCTCCCTCACTTCCCAACTCCTCCCGGCGATACAAAACCTTCACTCAGCCCTCTCCACCGCCGCCCCATTTGTTAAGATCTCCACCGTCCACACTGTAAGGGTTGATGACCTTATACTTGGTCAGCGGGCATATATTATCACATAGACCAAGCCACGAGGGCGCACAGCTGCGTGGATTTGGTAGCGCGCGCAGGTGGCGCGGCGCTTATGTTGTGTCCGGACTAAGGGCGGGTGAAATACCCCGCATGATCATGGACCGAGGCCGTGAGGCGCGCGCGCGCTGGACCGTGGGCGTGCGCGTGGCCGGTGAGCGAGTGGGGCAGGCGCGCCCCTTTACCAAGAGTCAAGTGTCGCAGGGCTTCATCATGTAGAGTGTTGGATCTCTAGCAAGTCTAGGCGGGGCGGGACACTTGATCAGGCCGGTTGACCGAGAGCTGATTCCGGATCTGACAAGGCATTGCACAGGCGTATGCAAGTAGGCACGTGGCCGGGAGCGTTGCCGAGCCAGGGGCGAGGATGGCACGCGGTATTACCGCGCGTGACCGATACTGCTACGCGCTGTGACCAAGGGTGGCTGGTTAAAGCTACAGTCGAGTCAGAGGACACTGCAAGCTAAGTGAAGTCAGGGTATTCACGCCAGGCCGGTATTGGGCATGGGGCTCAATCAACCTTGGATTTGGGGTAGCTCTTGTAATAGGGTCAAATGTGTCTTTGGGAGAAGACAAGGCCACTTGGTGTTGGTTTTGGCCATGGTTGTAAACATTTCTCAATCTAAGAGAGTTTTATGTTTTTCTCTCTCAAAATGGGTTTTCTTTGTGTCGTGTTTCTCGTTCCGACGTGTATTCCGGATTTGCTCGTTTCTTCTTATTTCCGCTATACTTTGTAATGCAAACAGGATTAACGTACTGTTCTTGCAAGGAAAGGCTGACCTGTCGCTATGGTGCATGTCAGGTGCCGCACGGCCAAAGCTGATCGGTTAGGGCTGTGACACACACCATGGTGGTGCTCGCCCAATCCGATCCCCCATCCACCGGCGCCTTCCACTCCGATCTTGTCCCCGTCCTCAAAGGAGTCCTAGGGTTTCCAAAATCAACAACATGAACATGGTCGATGCCAGGTCGACGCCGTGCGGACGGCACTGGATGCCATCGGATTCCCCGCGATGGAGATTGTGGTGGCGGAGACCGGTTGGCCATACAAAGGCGATGACGGAGAGGTTGGAGAGAGCGTTGACAATGCCAAGGCTTTCACCAGTGGGCTAGTAGCACATCTGAGATCCATGGCCGGAACGCCGATGATGTTAGGTCGTCCCGTGGAGACATACCTCTTCGCCCTCTACGACGAGGATCTCAAGCTAGAGCCGACCTCGGAACGCTCATTCGGCCTCTTCAAGCCAGATCTCGGTCTCTATTTAACAAGTGATATTTCTTTGTTTAAAAACGTATGTCTCCGTTTAAATATTGCGATTTCTGTTTAACAAACTCGGCTCTATTTAATAAGTGATATCTCTCTGTTTAAGAATTGAGATTTCTGTTTAAAAACTTATATTTCCTCTTAAATATTACGGTTTCTGTTTAACAAGCGATATCTCTCTGTTTAAGAATTGAATTAAAATGGTCACAAAAAAACACTTGAAACCTCACACCTTAAAAATCTAATTGGATCAAAGAATGTGATCAGGTCCTAATGACATCATGATCATCTTGGTCAACTCAAATACATTAATAACGATTCACTTTACATGCAAAGGGAGAAGAGTTTCATTTAATGTGATCAGGTCCCAATGACATCATGATCATCTTGGTCAACTCAAACACATTAATGACGATTCACTTTACATGCAAAGGGAGAAAAGTTTCATTTAATGACACTTTAAAGCTTCACATTCTTTAAAGACCCTCATCATTGAATTAAGGTTTCTATTTAAAAACGTATGTCTCCGTTTAAATATTGCGGTTTCTGTTTAAGAAACGCGGTCTCTGTTTAACGAGTGATATCTCTCTGTTTAAGAATTGAGGTTTCCGTTTAAAAACTTATATTTTCGCTTAAATATTGCGGTTTCTATTTAAATATTTCCACTCAAACACATTAATGACGATTCACTTAACATGCAAAGGGAGAAGAGCTTCATTTAATGTGATTAAGTCCCAATGATATCATGATCATCTTGGTTAACTCAAACACATTAATGACGATTCACTTAACATGCAAAGGGAGAAGAGCTTCATTTAATGTGATTAAGTCCCAATGACATCATGATCATCATGGTTAACTCAAACACATTAATGACGATTCACTTTACATGCAAAGGGAGAAGAGCTTCATTTAATGCCACTTTAAAGCTTCACAGTTTTTAAAGACCCTCATCATTGAATTAAGGTTTCTATTTAAAAATGTATGCATCCGTTTAAATATTGCGGTTTCTGTTTAACAAGTGATATCTCTCTGTTTAAGAATTGAGGTTTCCGTTTAAAATGTTATATTTCCGCTTAAATATTGCGGTTTCTGTTTAAATACATCCGCTCAAACACATTAATGACGATTCACTTAACATGCAAAGGGAGAAGAGCTTCATTTAATGTGATTAAGTCCCAATGACATCATGATCATCATGGTTAACTGAAACACATTAATGACGATTCACTTTACATGCAAAGGGAGAAGAGCTTCATTTAATGCCACTTTAAAGCTTCACATTTTTTAAAGACCCTCATCATTGAATTAAGGTTTCTATTTAAAAACGTATGTCTCCTTTTAAATATTGCGGTTTCTGTTTAAAAAATGCGGTTTCTGTTTAACAAGTAATATCTCTCTGTTTAAGAATTGAGGTTTCCGTTTAAAAACTTATATTTCCGCTTAAATATTGCGGTTTCTGTTTAAATATTTCCGCTCAAACACATTAATGATGATTCACTTTACATGTAAAGGGAGAAAAACTTCATTTAATGCCACTTTAAAGCTTCACATTCTTCAAAGACCCTCACCATCTCCCATGCAATGCCATATCATGCAATGTATACATGCAAACAAACAACATCATGGCAAGCTTTGTCCTCCTTGTAACAATGGTTGCTTCTCTCCTCTTTCATGGATGAGGCATGTGGCCTCGATCTCAACTCCTGGGGTGACCCCCCAGAACCATCCCTGGCTGATCCGGTGGAAGCCTTAGCCACAACCCCTTCAGATTTGGAAGAAGCTGATTGTGCTGATGCCGGTGATGATGCCCTCGATGATGCCGGAGGTGAGCGGAAGAGTGCTGAAATTGATGGTCAACAGGAAGATGGGGGTGATATGAAGATGGAGATGGCAGAAGAGAGAAATTTGGAGTGCGGTGAAGTGGTGACCGGAGTTCGTGCCGGCAGTGAAGAGGTTGGTGATGTTAATTGGTTGGAAAAAGATGAATCTTGTGATGACGTGGAGATCGTAGTTGATGTTCGTGGTGGTGAGGTTGGGAGTGCTGCTGGGAAAGTTGTTTATGGGTTGGAGATCAGTGATCAGGTTAAGAAAATTGAGGAAGGAAAGGGTCGAGGGTTTCTGTTTAAAAAAGTATGTCTCCGTTTAAATATTGTGGTTTCTGTTTAAGAAACTCAGTCTCTATTTAACAAGTGATATATCTATGTTTAAGAATTGAGGGTTATGTTTAAAAAAGTATGTCTCTGTTTAAATATTGCGGTTTTTGTTTAAGAAACTCGGTCACTGTTTAACAAGTGATATCTCTATGTTTAAGAATTGAGGGTTCTTTTTAAAAACTTATATTTCTGCTTAAAAATTTGTGAATACTACTAAATGTGTTGTTATTGTCACAGGCATGTGATTATGACGGTAAACCTAGTTAATGGCGATGCTACTTAACACCGGTAGTGTAGACCTTGACTGAATTCCAACGACAACATCATTTGATAGGGTTTTTGTAATTTCCTGATCGCAAAGACACATATAAACAACCAAGAACAAAAAGTTTTTGGGAAATCAGAATTTTATTAGGGTTTGGAAGAACAGTATATGATATACTGTACAGCTCTGCGAAGCGCAACATAGTCGACTCGCCACAGATTGAAGACTTGATTCAAGGCATCTTAGACAGTTTTGTTTTGTTTTACATTTTCGTATGTGTACACGATCGAAATAGTTTTTCGAATATTACGATTTGTTTAATGTTTATAATGTACGTTTACCTTTCATTTGATATGGTTGTAGTTTTACAAATGAAATTTTCTTTTAAAAAATGAGTTTTAGTTTAAAAAAGTATGTCTCCGTTTAAATATTGCAGTTTCTGTTTAAGAAACTCGATCTCTGTTTAACAAGTGATATCTCTTTTTTAAGAATTGAGGTTTCCGTTTAAAAATTTATCTTTCTGCTTAAAACTTTGTGAATACGGCTGAATTTATTTTAGATTTTTAGATAAACATCAAAATTTTAATTCTATTTTATTTAAAATTTTTTAAAATTTAATAAATGTTATTATATAATAAGATTTTGATCATTGATACATTACTATCAAATATTCTAAGAACATGAATTTAACATCCATTTCAATTGATTGCATATATATAGATATATGGATCATGTGAAAGAATATTAATTCTCAAGAATGGATTTAGCTTGTTGTTTTTTTGGGTATTAAGATGTTTAGGTTATTCCATGGTTAACTAGTGTGATCAAAATTTTAAACAGAAACAAAATAATTTAAACGGAAAAGACTGTTTTAAATGAAACTTGATTGAGTTAAACAGAGACTGGGATAATTAAACAATAACGCAACAAAAAAAATGCACACTCGTATGCATAAAAGGTCAGACATGATGTGATTGGGCGGTATTTTTCCCGCCATTTGCAAGGGCAAAAATGGAATTTCATAACATTGACCCACTTGAAGTGACTGATAGGGGGTGAAAAGGAATGTAAACTATAAAAGAAGGGCTGTCCGGGATGTGCAAAAATTGGATGGGGTTTTTAGGAAGTTTTGAAATTACCGATGGGTGAACAGTAATTTTCCTTTTTTTTTATAACATACCCATTATATATATATATATATATATACACACACACACAACAAACACAATCTAGTCAAGTGCATGTGCACAGCTTAAAATTGATATTTTAGTGTGTGCTTTGAAATTTAGCTTAAAGATAATGTTAATCATGTGGAATGCTTTGAAATTAATTATCAAAATAACAAAAGCAACCTAACTTTATTCTATTATTTCTACAAAATAATATTACTTTAACTTTTGATTTATTGTTATAAATATAATAAACTAAATTTTGTTTTTTGAAAAAAAAATGATAAACATCCCTCATTTAAGAAAAGTCAGAGAAACTTAATAAATATATGTGTTCTCTTCTTATGTTTGATCTCCAATTCTCTTTGAAATGAACTGATGCGTGGTAACGCGACAAAAAGGAAAGGAACCACCATCGATCGAAGTCCACGAATGGATACAGGATCTAGCAACTTACCACCCCTCTGGATCTACCCAAAGGGATACAGGTGAGAGGGTTCTCTCCTCACTGGCTTGCAAAACCTAAAAGAAAAAAACCATGAAAAGAGGGGCATCCTCCTTTTCTCCAGCCAAACAATACTGTTTTTTTTTTTTGCATCTAGGTCAAGTATTAAAACCCTTGGAACACCCCTCAAAGCATAGGAAAACTAAAAAATAAACAAAAGTATTAAGCTAATACACATTTAGGAGATAATTAAAACCCTTGGCCTTGATTGCTTTGCTCCGCATCATAAACACCCAGCGCAAAAACTTAGTAACAATAAATCACAATATTAATTTTTAAAAAACAATATATGCATGACACGGAGGAGTGAGGATGCATGTTTAAGATATTAATATCAAAATGGTCTTCGGGTCAATTGACACTCAGCGAGGTGAAGATGCACGTCTAAGAAGTGTGAGCACGAACTGTGAGTGATCTCAACACCCATATGTGTAAAAGCCCCACAGATCGTAACCGAGGCATAAACATGCCCCTCATTTGGGGCATCATTTATCTTGGCAAAAAAAAAACTATGAAATCGTAAATCGGTTAGAATGCTCAGTGGTTAACAAATCATTTTATATTTTGTTGATTGCTAATAAAGTGAAAGTTTAAGAGATAGTAATGCACTTAGCATTAAAAATTAAAAATACATGATTTGTGTGAAATAATAAGTAAACATTACACATTTTCATTATTTATAATGAATACTTTTTATATTATCATTTTAATTATGAGGAAAATGAATGAGGAATTTCCTTGGATGTGTCTTAAATTTCCTTGACTTTTAATCTGAACCAGTACCTTTTGAGGGGCTAAAAATGTTGTTAGGTCACATCAATACACCAAACTCTGTGGATTTTGACCAAAATGGCCATATAATAAAAAGGTCACTCAAGGATCATTTACACTTTAAAGACTTTAATTGGGTAGTCTCCAATTGAAAATTAAATAAGTAAATAAATAAAAAACATTAACTCAAACACAGACAAAAAGACCAAACAATAACAGTAATAATAACAGCAACAAAACATGTATTCCAATTGTTTTGTGAATGACATTATATATGGACTAAATAATATGAAGATGATTATTAAAAATATTGCAAAACAAATACTAATCCCTTCATCCCAGTTTCATGAAAAAAATAAAATGATTAAAATAAAAATTTTCATGAATATTTAAAATTTTTTTTTATTTTATTCAAAAATTTCTCTCTATCCCCGAAAATTGTGCATTTAAAGTGATACTAGATGTATTCAAACAGATCAGTAAAACTTAATTTAAAAATTAACACTTAAATTAATTATATGAATAAATAATTGAAGATATAAAAAAATTTTAGAAATAAAATACCGAGAGAGTATTACACTAGTACCACATCAACAACAAATTATTTATTAATGATTGGATTGAACTCAAGAAAACAATCCACGATTAAGAAGCCTATTTGATAAATCTAATTTCTATAAATAATATTACTTGCATAAAACATGAACTACTTAATAATAAATTAGTTGTCAATATAAATATTCTCCAATATAGAAGTAAAAAATATTATTCCTCTAAGAACGGAGGTCAAATTAGCCGAATCAAATAAATACTTTGCCGTGTTATATTTAGAGTAAATTTTTGGTAGTGTCTAAACTTCTATTTGAATCAAAATAGTTATTAAAATTCAACTCTGTTTCACTAAGTAATCACCAAAGAGATTCCAATATATTTTTTGTGATGTGAATGTTAAAAATTCTCTGTTCATAGATGATATGAAATTACTAGTTAAATGGATAGCGTGCCATGTATATATTGATATAGAATTTTTAACATTCACACTATAAAAAATAATCTAATCTTTTAAATGACAACCAGGTAAAACAAAATTGAAATCAGGTGGTACTCATTTTTTATTCAAATTGAAGTTAGAACTCTAAAATGAAAAAAAAAAAAACATGGGCTGGTGCCATGCCAACAAATTTACCCCGCATATTTACTTCTAATCAAAATTTTTAAGTAAATCACTAAGTTCAACATTCTCCTGCTCACTTTCGCATTCCAACTAGCACCAAAAACAGAAAACCAAGACTCAGGCTTCAAATATAGTTATCTAACTAATCCCTTTGAATTCAAAAAATTCATCAAGAATCTAACAGGTTCTTCAGATACACTTCTTTTCACAGCATAAAAAGGATCAGTGAAAATTCATGCTCAAAAACCTGTGAGGACCAAAAGAACAAATATAGTTCGACAAATTCGAAGCAGCATAATAGTAATTTAAGTATAAAGACATTAACACGGCACTTGAGGTTTGTAACATACTATGCATTTCACTGATGAATTATCATTGCCTTACAGATGATATACGAAATGCCTAAGGCTGAACGAGTGTTGGAAAAATGCGGCATTGAATATGAATCTATGATCGTCTGCTTCGGCATGGTTCTTAGGAAAGAATAGAACCCCTTCCTGCAAACTAGAGATTTATTTTCATTACATATGCCAGGGAAATGATGTTTTTTGTAGAAAAATAAGAATGCATAAGAAACAAGCCATGACATTCAAGAAAAAAGTGAATATTGTGCACAACATTGTTAAGTTTTAAGTGAAATAGATGAATGAACATAGTCAAAGTTCGTATTTTTCTAATTGACTGCAGCAAAGTGTGTTACACTTGAAAAACAATGCCTAATTGTTCATTTCTCATTGTCAATAACCTAAATAACTAAGTTCAAAGTTATAACAATTTGATAATGTAAAAACAAAACCGAAGGATCTAATTTCACACAACTTGCTTAAAGCCAGGTAAGCCCTCTGACCATTCTAAAATAACCAGTAGCATGAATCAAGAAATGAGTGCAACCTAAAACTTGATTAAAACCTTCTTCATTGTCTCATCATATCAAACACCAATTGATTGTTTGATGAATGGGCAGCACTCTGGGGAGATCACAATTACCATATGACAGATTTCAGGATATATTCACTCCCATAAGGATCTCTGAACTCAATTTTTTAACATCCTCAAGTGAGCAAAGGCAAAAAGGGGAAAAAGAAAAGAAAAAGAAAAAGTATATATCAAAGAAAAAGAGTTCCATAATTTCATAAGTTCTACCTAATGGTCTGCCTGAAATCTCCAAGTCTGCATGTAATTGGGTCTTAACTTGGTATTAAAATGGGATTATTCCCAGTTAATAATTGATAACCAAAAACCAAAACCCATGAGTAACCACAGTAGGAATAACCCCGTTAAGAGGTATTAAGAAGGTTAACCCCAGTGCTAGTTGATACACATGACTAGTTTATTATCGTGTTGGGTGTATTTGACAAACTTAGAGCAAAATAACAATTTATTCACATTCGATAAAATTCCATCTATTAAACCCTAATCAACACTCTCCTCTTTAAAACATTCATGTTTAACGCAAATCACCTTCCCCTCAATTTGGATACATGTACCAACCTTCACTTGACAAATCATGTCTGCTATCCATATCCACCATTGATATTTTGGTGAGGTTACTTTCTTTCTTGTCTTTTTTTACCTAATGAAATATAAGTATTTTAGTGATATTCTGAGGTTTTTTCAGCAAATAGAAAGAATTAGATCTAAATCTCAATAAACACATAAGGCACAGCGTTATAAGCCAAAAAAAAAAAAAAGACTTTATATGGATAGCTTTTTTAACACTTGAAAGGGTGAACAACTAAAGCATAGCACACATCATTCTTGTTAATCTCTCATCCACCCAAACAACACCACTCTTGAAGAAAGGCATGGGCAATGAATTATTTTCTAAAGGAACTTAAAAGAAAGCTCCATGGACACTAGGATTCACTCAATCAAGAAAGGGATTGACATGGACAACAAAAGTGTGAGCAATGGTGGTAGCACCACTCAGCATGAAGATGATGTGCAATTAAATTATTTTCTAAATAGTATGAATCCAAAATCATTGCCTGCAGGTCCAAATAAAGAATTATATGAACAAGCATAATAATAGTGTTCGTGGAACCAAGCTCTTTTCTAATAAGTTTGGTTCCAATTGATTGGGAATCAGATTAGCCTAGATCAAATCAGACCAATAGTTTCCTCAACCAAGACATAATAACTTTGTGCCTAGTGGATGTGGATTACTAATACCCTTGATTTTACAGATACAAGAGCATAAAAATTCTTGCCAATTTCTACTCTCGCGCCAGTATTCACTATTTCCTATCAAAGAAACAAAACACATATGCTAACTTACATGTCATAACTTTTACCTTATTAAATTTTAGCCTAATCAAAGGTAGGAGAAGGTCTCTCAATGACTTTAGAAATATCAACTTTGGCATCTATCCCCAAACTACCCTTCACAGCAATCACCTTCATAACTCACATTTTTTCCCTGTACCAGGCAATTCAGGGGGCTAGGACATGAGATTCAGGAGGTAGCACCTATGAAAAGGATTGTTAAGTACAAATAGGATTGAAACAGAAGATATTATATGAAGTTCATCTTCTCTTTCTAATATTAAAATTCTTTTTTCGATTTTTTTTTCTTGCTTTGCCAAATCTCCTCTCCTAGTGATTCTTTTTTTCCCAAACAAATTACAAAATCTTAGTTATGAGCATCCACGTCTACATTTATCAAAATGACTCCCAACATCAGCACATAATATCCCACACATCAGAGCTAAAGACATGTAGACATGTAGGCTGAAATTATTAGAGAAATCTGACCATTTCTAATCTACGACTATCTTTCCAGCTTTTCACCTTGTTAAAGTCCAGCTACAGTTCATGCAAGATGAACCATCAAGAACATGATTTGGATTCACAGAAATTTTCCAAAGAATAAATAGTTGGCGCACAAACAGAGTTTCTGAAGTAAACTGATTCAAAACAATAAGTTAATTCATGCAAGTAAAACTTTTATAGGATTTACCATGAGGAAGGATCTATCTCAACAACTAAACAGCACAAAACACACTCCATTACAATTATCTGATGTTCACATATAACATGGCTGAGGGTTTAAGACCTAATATAAGTGGTGACTACTACTGAAATTACCAAACAAGGTTTTGATTGGAAACAGAAATGCATACACTCAGATAACAAAAATCATCATTTTCGTCAGGAAAAGTTAAGTTGTCCTCATGGTCTAACACAAAATTTAGATTAACCAGTCAAAAAGTACCCACCTGGCACATCAGAGTACTAACCTTCTCATTGGGGGAAACAGGTCATGACTGCAGCTGCCAGAGTTCAAGCTACAACAATAGATAGAACTTTCTAAAGGCAAGCCATTTGATCAATAGAAAATCATTCCCAAGTGCACATATATCATAAATGTGCACATCCTCCAACCCGAAGTTTGTAGAACCAGTGTTAGAATCAACTTCCCACCACAAGCTTAGTTTCAAGATTGGAATCTGTTTCAGAAGAATCCATTTTTAGATTCACAACACGAGCTTCATTGTTTTCCATGCCTGTTAAATTGGATGAATGGTTTTTAAGAACCACAGAGATGTCGACTTCAGAAGCCCCAGCTAGCTTAAATCTTTCAACTGCTGCATCAAGAGTCTTCTTCCAATCTCCACACCCCAGCTTAAATTCAACCTGTGAGCGCTCAAAGAGCATGTTACCCCAAAACAGATGTATCTGAGATCTCATCACAGCAGCCTGCTCAGCTGCCTCTTCTGGTGATACTTCTTCCTGAACATCCACGCCCACTGCATGCTTTCTCCTTTTCTTAAGCAATTCATCCATTTTGCTTGTGCCAGGGCTTTTAAGCTCTGCAGTCCTCTGCGCTTCTACTTTCTCCCACATCTCAGTAGCAGCCTTCATCTTTTCCTCCGCCCTGTCAAAAAGCTGAATTGTTCCTGAAGAATCCCACGTTGTAAAGTCAACCTTACTAGCCAAGGCAAAGGACCACTGCAACTTTGCAGATTCAAAATGTTGCTGCCCTAATGCAAGTAAACCCTCGTAAAAATCCGGCTTGATCTGAAGTGCTTCTTCATACTTCTGTCCTGCAAGCTCATACCTTTCTCGCACCCAATCATATGCGCTGCGGAGCTGAGCTGCAATGGCATCTTTAGAGGTAGACTCATCCAAAGGGATCCGTTTCCTCGCTGAGCACATGTGTACATTTCCCCAGTTGAAGAAAGCCAGTGCTGCAACCTCCTGGAATTTAGCAGCTGCCATCTCAAAAAGAGCCTGGGCATCTTCACTGGTGACCGTCTCCTCAAGAGCCTCTGCACACAGCTCCATCCCCAGCTCATGCAAGTCCAAGTGCGCATCCGGGTCAATGCCAACCTGAGTGCGGAACAACTGAGCAAACTCAAACAACCAATCATCAATCTCAACTTCTTTGCACTCCGCATGATTGCACTCCTTCTTCCCAATTTTTTCCTTCACAACTTCTCCCTCCATCCCTTTCTTAACACTATCAACATCACCAACTTCCAGTGCTTTAGCATCCTCTAAAGGCGAATTTGATGATTTATCATCCACCTTAATCAAGCCCTCGTCCTCCACCTGCTTCTCCTCTTCTTCAGGCACTGCAGGTTCCTGCTCAGGACTCACCTCAACAATGTGCAGCCTTAACACCTGGAGCACATTACTCTCATCCACTTCAGCTCCAGAAGCACCGTTCGCTCCTCCTCCAGCTCCAGGACCCATCCTATCAACAGATGATTCAGCTAATCTGAGCTCTGCAGTGCTGGTAATAGTGACAAGATCACCATCATTATCTTTGTACTTAATCAAAACATGCTTGGATGCTGGAAACCTAGTCATCACGATCTCTCTCAACGCCCGGAACCCGCAGTTCATCGGCATCTGAGCAAGCCTTATATCATGATCATAAACAAGCTTGAGAGGCCGCCATCTGGTGATAGGAGACAAACGCAAACTAGATGACGAACTCTTCCCAATCACAGGAGCAGCTTGGGGTTGCGGTGGAACCGATGGAGGGGGTGGTTTCGGAGCAGCTTGGGGTTGGGGAGGTCGGCGCTCGGGCCCATTAGGGAGAGGTTTCGAAAGCGTGGGCGTGGCAGTGGGAGTAGGAGTGGAAGTGAGAGAGGGAGAGGGTTTCTTGGGAGCGGAGCGGGTGGGAAGACAAGGGCCAAGGCCGGCGATGGGGGAGCCGACGGCGGAGGCGCCCAGGGCGGCAGGGGAGGGGTGACCAAGAGAATCGTCAGGGCGGGGGGAGAGGGCGGAGCGGATGCGACGGGTGAGGTCGAGAGCGTCGGAATGGGAAGGATCAGATGCGAGGAGGGCTTGGAGGTCCTGAAGGGCGAGGTCGTAGCGGCCGAGAGCCTCCAGAGCGCGGGCGCGGCGGAGGAGAGCACGGGGGAAGCGAGGCTGGGCCTGGAGAGCGAGGGAGCACTCGGCGGCGACCGCATCGTGGTCGACGGGGCGCATTTGCATGAGGCACGCAGCGCGGTTGCTATGGAAGACAGCGCGCTCGGGGTGGGATCTGGGAAGGAGCTTGAGGCCGAGCTCGTAGTGGTGGAGGGCACCGGCGTAGTCCTTGGATTGGAACCGGCGGTTGCCCTCTTCCTTGAGCTCGAGGGCGCGCTTCATGAAGATGGAGGGATCGGTGTCGGGGACACCATTGGATGAAAGAGAAGGAGAGGGATCGGCGGCGGCGGAGGCGGCGGCGGAGGCGGAGGAAGAATTGGAGAGTTTCTTCTTCTTGGCGCCGGATTTCCCCATCGGAGGAGGAGGCGGCGGAGGAGGACGAGGAGAAAGGCGATTGAGATTCTAGAGTTTTCTCTCTGGTTTGAAAGGGTGGCGAAGATGGCGTCATTTTATCCGCCAAATGTTAGGCCGGAGAACGAACCGGGTCGGTTCGGTTCGGTTAATTGATAAGGGAGTGAACCGAGACATTTGGGGTTGAGCTAAGATTTTTACTTGCCACCCCTGAAAAAAAGCAATATTATTTTCGGCTCCTTATTATTGAAATATTTTTTTATAGCTTTTGTTCGGAGGATTTTGGAATTACATGTAATTTAAATTTTTGGGTTTTTTGAAAATTCAGTGTTTGGTTCACATGATTATAAAAGCCAATATAATTTAGATTACATCCAGTAAAAGAATTGGTTTTACGTCCAAATCATTTTGCTTTTTCACAAGTAACTTCCATGTGATTTAGCCCAATTAAAAACAAATAAATATTATCAAACAATTATTATTAGTAGAAAACTTATAAATTCTATTAATAAGTTTAATAATTCATTTAATAATATAATTAATAGTTAAATTATTGGTGCATATTTAAAACTATTAAATAACATGTTAAAAATGAATCAAAATCTTATAAATGTTATTTTTGTGAGATTAATAATTAAATTCAAAATTTTAATAAATTTACTAATGAATTTAAATGTAATAGTTAAAGTAAAGTAATTGGTATACATATAAAATTATTAAAATAGTATTAAATTATTTAATACAGTATTTTCAAATACATCCAACCAAACACTAGATTTTAGTTTGTATTAAAATTTTAATTGGTATCCACTGCATTTTGTTTGTCATTATAAACCAACTTTTAATGTTTTTAAACTGAAATAAAAGAAACCCAAATTTCCCTAATGTTTTACTTTGGCTAAAGATATAAATATAAAAAAGTTATATCTCTATGAACAAAATAAAAAAATATGATAAATGGTTTGGTTGCCATGTCAACTTCTCAACAACAACGTGATTGGATTTGATTGAACATTTTGGCACAATTTAGAAACTAAACTACATAAAGGTAGAATATTCTAATTGGTCCCTTTATTTGTCACAATCTGTCCTTTTAGTCTTTTTACTTTAATTTGGTCCCGATTAGTCCCTCTACTGTCAATTTGAGGCAAACTAAGTCCAACAACTGATCGATGTTAGTTTGTCCGTCTGGGTTTGCTAACGTGATTTTATAATGGATGGACTAATCGGGGCCAAATTAAAGTAAAGAGAGTAAAATGGCATATTGTGACAAATAAAGGGAATTCTACCAATCCATTATAAAGCCACATCAGCAAACTCAGACGGACAACCTAACGTCGGTTAGCTGTTGGACTTGATTTGCCTCAAATTGACAGTAGAGGGACTAATCAGGGCCAAATTAAAGTAAAAAGACTAAAAGGGCAGATTGTGACAAATAAAGGGACTAATTAGGGTATTCTACCTATCAAAAATGCACTGAGACTTTCATTTTTTGTAATTTCTATGGAATTTTATTTTATTGGTTTTATCATTTGTTTTATTTACATTTTTTTAATTTAAAATCAATTTGTTTACTTATAATATATCCCATTTTATGATTTTTTTACAACGCTCTTTAAGTAATTATGTGCTATTTATAATTTTTTTTGTTTTAGATCTAATAATTTTTTAAGAGTTAAAGAATCCAGACCAGTTTCAACAAAATCCGGATAGGTCTATAAAAAAGTAAATTATATATATATATTTTTTGTATACAGAAATATTTAAGAACAAAATCATATTTACTTAAATAAATCACTGACATTTACATCAACTCCAGATAGTCTATTATTTATTTTTTTATTATTATAAAAAGCTGAAGATTCTTGTTAAAAAATAGATTATATAACAGTAAAATAAATTATTTATTTTTATTTTAAAATTTTAAATAAAATATCTCTATAAGTTAAGGACTAAAGTGAATATATTTATACATTTCAGTGTTCAAGGACGGAAACGAAAACTAACTATAATTGAGGAACAATTATGAATATTTAGTAATAAAATATATAACGGGGTGTTAAGTATAAAAGTTAAGCCCGCCGATCGGGCCAGCGTACCGTCTGGTTGCTTTCACTCCGATGAATTCTCCAACGCTGCTTCTTCTTCTTTTGTAGAAGCGATTGAGGATCCCTGCCGACGAGATGGCCTCTTCGGATGCCGGCGACGAGGGCGGAGGAGGTGGAGGTGGAGCTCAGGTGGTGCCGATCCATGATGAAGCACCTGCCGATGAGATCTCTCCTTTACTTGCTGACGCCAGCGACCGGCCTCCCCGCAAGATGAGCATATTCTCCGTCTCCTATCCCAACAAGAAGAGACCCCCTAAGGTTCGTTTATGCCTTCGTTTTTCTTGTTAATCTTGTGGATGGATAGCTTAACCCTGAGGATCGATGGATCTCATTCATGGTTGTTTTTTTTAGGGTTTTGTGGTTGGTTGGTTTTGGTTAGGGTTTTTACTTGGAATGATTAAAGGACATTGCGCGATTTTGTTTTACATTTTTCATTCTTTTTGGAGGATTTCGCGAGGTCTTTTTGTCTCCTTAAGGCTTGCTAGATTTGTTTCAATTGGAGTGACGATATTCCATTCTGATTCTTTTATTTATTTATTTATTTATTTATTTATCTTTTTTTTGTTTTGTTTTGTTTTGCTAAAGGAGTGGGCAAACCTTCTGAAAACAACCACAAAAATAAATTAAAATAAAGGCCACTCTGATTATCAGCCATCGGGCCAACTCCATCCGTCTGTGAAAGAGGTTAACTCCTGGCTTCAGACGCCCGTAGTTTGCAAGAGATTCAGCCAACTGGTGGTGATCACGGGGTATGTATTCTAGGGACACCATTGGATGATACTTGAAGCACTCCTTAATAGAGGCCATTTCAGCTGTATATTGCCAATCACTCCTTAAACAAATCCACCACCATCAGACTGTCACAGAGCGCAGTCAGTTAGTGTTCCTTCCGTGCTCCATGGCTATCTTGAGAGCTGCCAATTCTGCTTGTAAACTAGTGCTTAGCATTTCAGATGCTTTTCCTGCCAAAACAACAATATTATTATTCTTAACTATTGCAAAACCCAAGACACAATTAGAGCTATTGTCAATCCACGAAGCATCATAAAAGGTAGAGAAACTATTTTGCTCATGAGTAAAGGACACTTCCTTGTTACGAATTCTTTTCCTCCTACTAAAATCAGTCACCAGCTGGAATGCTTTTTGGAACACATGGTGAAAAACTTGGTAGCTGTCGTTGAAGACTAGATCACACCTAGCCTTCCAGTTGGACCAGGTAGCGGCGGCAATTAGAGCTTTTAATTTCTAGGTGCTCATCCTAGTTCTCCATCTCTTGATCATCCATTCACTGCTTGAGAAATCAGCAATCTCTAGAAGATTCACACTTGCACAATAACTAACAGCAAGCCAAATATCTGCTTTTTGTACACCTGTAGGCCACCGAAGGGACAAGCCATGCTGGGATCAAAATTTAGGCTATAGCAATAAGCGAATGTAGGAGTCCTACAATGAAATAACCTCCACATGAAAACTTTCACATGTGGAGATGCTGGCAACCTCCATAGAATATACCAGCCCTTCCAAAGATTAAAATCAAAGAAATCCTCATAAGTTAAAAAGTTATAAACAACAGTAGAGATTCTACTAGCAGACGAATTGGGTAACTAGACCCAGTGGTTAGAGCAATTAGAGTTAATAGTTAACCAATTAAGTTTGCTCCAATCCAGGTGATCACCGAATACATTTGTTGGAAAATCTCCATCTACTCTATGCTCTTGAATGAAATCATAAATATTCTAAGACTACATCGGCAAATCCATATTGATATATGCAGGCTTGTAAGCTAAAGGAATGTCAAAAAATAAAGGGTCTTCCACAAATCACAAATCACAAATCACAGTGATTTGGGTTACACACATTAGTCCATAAATTTTGCCTGATTTTTTCAGCTGTTTTCAGGAGCATTTTGTAAAATCATGAAGCTTGATTAGGACTAGAGTTGGCCCAAATGTTGAAGTTGCCATATTTGAGATTAAGAATGTGGATCCAATGTCTGCCCTCATATGTCAAAATTGCAGAGAGATTTTTTGACGTCAAAGCTGTTGTAGCATTGCTTAGATTCTTGACTTTAAGAACACCCTTCCCCTCCCCCCCTCTCTCTCCAAGTTTTTAAAAGTGTAGTAGTGTTATAATCAATGGAGTCAAAGCCACTTCGATCACTACCCTTGCCCCACAAAAAGTTTCTCACAAGTTGGGAGATCTTATCAAAGATTGAATCATGTATGGGATAGCAGGAAAGTAGGTAGTTTGGAATGGAGACCACAACTTTTAAGTAAGATTACTTTGCCACAAGTAGAAAGAGCATTCGTATTCCAAGAATTGATAATATTAACAACTTTCTCAACCAAGAATTGCCATTGATTAATTGAGAGTATTTTAAGGAAAATTGGAGCACCAAGATACCTGGAAGGAATCTTTTCAGAATCCTTGTTTAGGATTGTTTGCAATGCAGAAGCAATCTTGGCATTACACCAACTAGGCAGAAAAAATTGGATTTAAGACAATTAGCTTTTTGACCTGTGAAGTTCTTATAGATATCAAGACAAAGTTTACAAGTGCGAGTAGTCGTAGTGGCCTTGGTAATAATAATGAGATCGTTAGCAAACATGAGGTAATTAAAGTCTTTGTTCAATCTTATATCAAATCCTAGCACCATTCCACGAGTGAGAGCATGATCTAGGATAGCTGAGAGATTTTGGGAAGCCACAAGGAAAAGGAAGGGAGAAATCAGATCACCTTGTCTAATGACCTGTAGCTATTTATCCAAGAAGAAGGTTTCCCATTGATGAGAAAGGAAAATATGGCATACGTGATGCAAGAATTGATGCAAGAAATCCATCTTGGAGGGAAATTCATAAGGTGAAAGGTGGCAAGAATGACGTTCCACTTCAGAGCATCATATGCCTTTTCTTTATTTACCTTAAGAAGCATCTTGGGGATTTTTGGAGTCAAACTCTAGGAATGAACAATTTCTTGGATAATGATAATATTGTTAAAGCTAAGATCGACCAACTATGAACCCATTTTGTTCAAAACCAACCATCTTATGGATCATCCTTTTGAAACGGTTGGTAAGGATATTCGAAATGTTCTTATAACAAAGGTTGCAGAGGGAGATGGGCCTAAAATCCTTAAAAACTCTTTGGGTTATCATTCTTAAGTATAAGCACAATATAAGTTCTACCCCAAGAATTCAGTGGAGTTGTTGTTTGGAAGAAGTAAGAGATAGCATTAAAGAGGGATTAACCTCCCAATAGAAGAGATAAAAATCAGAGGGCAGGCCATTCGGAGCTTTTATCCTTAGCCATGGATTTGATGGTGAGAAAAATTTCACTAAAGGTGTCAGATTTGATAAAAAATTTTTGATCGTCTTCATTGAGTCTATTAAGATCGTGTGGGAGAGTATGAAGCAGACATCCACTGACAAATTGGAAGAGGAAGCTTAAAGGTTTGGAATATAAATCCTTGAAATAATTACTAATACCTGAAAAATCAGAATAGGTAGTCCCACACTCATCAGTGATAGAGGAGATTTTATTTCTATGACTCCTAATTGTGGCATAATTATGGAAAAAAGACAGTTTTGAAATCCCATTATTGAGCCACATGAGTCTTGCCCTTTGAGCCCATCTAATAGAATTTTGCTTAAGAAAGCCGAATGTCTATTAACAAGCACTCTAAATGCAAGATTATTAGAGGCAGGGATGTGAGTAGAAATATCAAACATTTCAAAAGCTCTAATGTCCCGTTTAGTGTTAAGGATTTCAGCATCCAGGAAGGTTAAACCCTGACACCTCTAACAAAGGAAAAAAAATTTTGGCACGAGAAATAAAGTGGGACAGGGCATGCATGGGAGAAGTTTTTGGACTGAGATTCCAGGCATAGTTTACTAAAAGGTGACAACCCTTATATTCTAACCAAAAGTTATCAAAACAAAACACCTTGTTCTTATGAAAAACTCTAAACTTATAAGAGAAAAAGAAAGGAAAATGATCGGAAGAAATTCGAGGCAGATGCTGATTACTATAGAAATTAAAATTAGAAGTCCACAGGGTATTAGCGAGAAATCTCTCTAATAAAACTAAGATCGAAAATTAGAAGCTCCCCTTCTTTTGTTCATTGTGGGAGAGAATAGCATTAAAATCTCCCCCAAGAAGCTAAGGGAGGTCCAAACTAGACAAAGAAGAAAGAGCATTCCAAACAATTTTTAGAACCATGATAGACTGAGCATTATAAATAACTGATAAAATGCATTCTTTAGGCTTAATAGTGGAAATAACCAAATGCAAAATAATACGAGATGGGCAAGAGGAGTGATGTTACTGATATGGGGTTATCATAAAACAACTATGACTCCCGATAAGCTGTTCGCTAGAATGGAAACCCAATCCTATCTCCGGGTAAATTTCATACAAAAACGGTAGGATCGATCTTTATCTGCTCGGGTCTCCACCAAACAAACAATTGTAGGGTTTAATTTCCTTAACGGATTCCTTATGCGATTTATGGTTTTGTAGTTTGAGACTTCCCTGTCATTCTAACGGAGAATATTAAGCTTTTCCACAGACGAACGAAGTAGCAGAGAGAACAAACTCAGGGACTGACAAGATCCTTCCTTCCTTTATTGGAGCTTGATTTGGCCTTCAAGGTTCTTTTTTGGGCTAAAGCTTCCATTTTAACTTTATTTTGGCATAGATCTAGTGCCATCTCATCGTCTACCTCCCCTTATTTTGTTTGGACTTCCAGGCCCTCTTCTTTCATACTATCATCATGGTGTCTTGTATCAGTAGGGGGGTTTAGAGCCATCATCACTTGCCCAACGAGAGAGAGATGTCATTCTTTTTCTATGCTTTTGATCCCTTGGAGCTGCATTTGAAGGAATGTGGGAAGCTTGATTGTCGGTTAGGGAGGTAATCAATAAAGGCTTAGTTGAGGGAAGGCAAAGAGTTGGCCCCACATTAGTTACAGGATTAGTAGTGACTCCTTGGGAAACGTGTGGAGTCAGAGAAATGGGAAGTATCTTTTTATCCCTGGGAGGCTCAATGGTTGAAATCAAGGCATTTTCATTAGGATCAGGGATAAGTTTTTGCCTGTTGGGATCAGGGAGATTTGAGCTAGAAGAAAGATCTCCCATCCAAAGGTATGCCCCTAAATTTGAGGAAGATATGAAAAGGACTACTTGTCTTGGGATTGGTTTTGATTCTCAGGATCACTTTTCTCTTGGCATTTTGATTCTTGATCATGAGGCAATGATGTAGCATTCCACGGATGCATCGATTGGTTAGCACGTGACGAAGCAACGGTGTCAACAAAATCCACATGTTGTAGTTTTGCTTGGCATGCTCGCTAAGTGTCCCCTCTTGGATAAATGTTGTCACAATGGCAATGTGATGTCATGGAGCCCCTTCGTCTACCACCATGGCCCCGGCCTCGCCGGCGTTGCACCACCATCTAAGATTCCATATTCATCAACAAATGCCTCCAAGTTGCCACTGTTGTCATGGTTTGGTTCCCCATTGTTATGTTCCATTTCACCATAGTTCATGGTGTGCAGATCATTAGGATGGCCATTCAAAGCCATTTCTTTATAAGCTATTTTCCCATTCACTGTTATTGAACTCAGATTTGCAATTCGCCTCATCTCACCACATTTGAAGCAAAAGGCCGGTAATTTCTCATATAAAACTGCTACCTATAACTCAACCATCCTTCGGACCAATCCAAAAACCGCATTTCAAAGGTTTTGATAGATCAATTTCTATGCATATACAAGCAAACTTTGCTCAAGTGACATTAAATGTATGATCGTCAATCTTGAGAAGGCGCCCAAATTAATTATTGATGTGCTCTAAGGCCTCACCTTCCCAGAACTCTATGGGAAGGTGATGTAGCTGTAACCGGACCAAGTTGCAGTTGTATCCAATTTCTCGAGAATCGGCTAGAAGTTTTCCCGGTAAGGAATGAGTTAAAGAACTCTTCCGGTGACTGCCCATGGACCATCCCAAAGATGGTTGTTTGCCATTTCTGATGATTGGCATTTGTTATAGTAAAAGTTGTTTGCCATATCGGCAACAAAGAACTTGCCTTGATCACTCTAGAGTTTGGCTAGTGCTTCCCTAACTTGATAGCGGAAGGACCTTACCTAGGAACTTTCCATAGATCACATTTTGCATTCTTTGCAAAGTTTGGAATTGGAAATCTTTGTCGAAAGAGACAACATTCTTCACAGAACTATTGAGTTTCTGGATGGTCGCTCATTGAAGGATTGGGTCAGGTTCAAGTGCTTGAGTTTGAGATTGGCTACCAACAACTTTGGCCCAAGATTTGGTCCCAGGATCAAGAGCCTTAGATGGCTGCTCCCTGAAAGGAAAGAGAGCGACATTCGAAGAGCTTGAATGCAGAGGACTCAGGTCTCCTAAAGTTTGAGCTCGTAAAGAGAGCTTTAATAGAGGAGAGAAAACTGTAAGGCCATTCTGATTTTTTTGGTGGCAGGTTCATTTTCTCTACTTGAAACATACCGTTCAAGGGACACTTAATTATAGTATAAAGTAGGCTCTTCTAGGGGAGATGTAGGATGGTGTCATGGCTTGTGGCTTTGTGATGGCACATTGTTGATTGCGAAGTGGCATTAGTGCTGTTTGCTCTGCAGTTCGCTGGCATGCTTGTGTGTAGGGCTAAGCTCTTGGGGAGGTTTTTGGCAGAATAATAAGCATTTTCTGCTTGTAAGTAGTTTGTCAATAGTTCAGGTTACAAAAGGCCAAATCTGTCAAAAATAAAAGAAGTCTTATGTTAGATTTGCTTGGTTGATGAGCATTGTTTTAAAGCTTTGTGAAATGCCAAATCAGCAAAATTACTCATTGAACTTTTTTTTCCTCTTTAGAAAAGTTGAAGCCACGGACTTGGCTTTCTTGTTTTTAGTTAGGTATATTTTAATTTTGTCATGGTGCTTGATTTCTGAGGTTTAGCCACTTCACCTTTTAGCTTTGTCTTGCTTTCCTCTCTTTTTTTTTTTATGATTTACTTCTAATGCAAATGTCTGGAATTGTGTAACTGTTCTTAAGGGATTTTTCCTTATATCTAATCATGATTTATGATATCAACGGACTAACTTATTACTAACATATGAGATAGGTTAGTGTTTAGAGGAGCTTCTTGGCATATAGAGCACGATGTATCTGACATGATCAGTTAACATCAAAATTTAACCATCATAATTACCAAAGCAACTCTCAGATGATAAAATGTAATCTACAAACATCAATTGTTGAATTCCTTATTGGTATGGAAAAATTGATAAAGTGCTACATATTCAATGGATAAAATTTTAATGTGGCTAGAGAGTTTTGTTGGTGAATGTATTACTATGGTCATTTGCTTCTTGGTTTTTTCTTTTTGTAGGTGTGTAGGTGTAGATCATTGCTTCCTCACACACACACATGCACACGCACACACAAAGTACACACATGCACATATTTGACAAATTTTACAGCAGGAGGCTCTCTAAGCATAGGAAGATATTACTTGTTTGTATCAGTTTTCTGACTTTTGTTTATTATTTTGTGAATTTAAATATATTTCTACTCATCGTTTTTCCAGGAACCCATTCAGAGAGCAGCTGATATGGAGATCGACTTAATTAGTCATATTTTGTGGGTTTGGAATGGGTCAAGATATTCAGGCGTGTTATGCATGGTGTCCGCTTCTACCATTTATTTGATTATGGAAACTTTGATGGATATTTTTCCTGGTAAGAATGTGTTTTCATCACTGGTTTTTTGGTTTTTTGGTTTTTTTAATTACGTTTTTAACTCCGAAAGGGCATGACGTGATTTAGACATTGATGACGGACAAATTGTGTAAATATGTATCATATGGTGCATATTGGATCTCTTTTAAATATTCTTAACAATCTTTGCATGTGAGTGGGAGTCCAAAGTTTTAAAAAGCTTTTTAAGATATATAATATGTTCATATATTTAATCATGGAAGACCCTTGATAGAATGGGTGAATGCTTAATCAGTATAACATTTATACACTAGTTCATGTTGTGATAATTTTATTGCGTTCACCACTATAACATTTTATTGCCTTACTAGTTTATATTCTTGTAATCTGTCAAAATGACATAAAGGAGTGGAGTTTCTACTGTGTTTAATCAGCTAGATACATCAGCTATAAAAAAGAATGGTAATAATATTGCGGCAGAGCTTATGCTATCTTTGTGGGGGTTATATACTGTTCATTCCCTTGCCTTACTTCCATATGTCTAATTAGCAATTTGTGTACCAGTCCAAATGGAAAAGTTCAGAGTTCGCTTGGGGTAGGCACTAAAGTGAAAGCGTGTATATAAAATGTTCTTCAGTAATTGCTTATTATATCTAAGATAACCACAAAGAACTTCCAGTGGATAGTATCATATGTGTCAAGCAATCATTTTTCTTAGATGATCTCGTTTTATATAGATGTGAAGTTTCTTATTGAGGCCTTTGACCTGCTTTTTTTCTCTTTTTTTATGTCCTGGGCAGGTTATTCTGTCCCATTACTTCAAACTGTTCTCATGAGATGTACAACAATCTTGATTATATCCCTCGTGTGGTTGAGGAGGACCGAGCAACCAATTATTGTACCAAAACACATAAGAACTCTACTGTTTGTGAGATCTCTGTTTGGTTTCATCTCATTGATGACTTTTATCTATAGGTAAGCAATACATTTTCTGATATTTACTGACCCATAATATGATAAAATTGATTATGTTCAATTGTACTGATTGTTAAGCGTATAGGTCTAATTTTATTTGCTAAGAAGGAGGGGAAGTAATTTTTATTAATTATGGTTCTTTCAAACTTATATGTGTACAGGGAACAATTGAAGTGTTTGCAGGGAATGCCTAGACGAGTATTACTTATGGCTTTTAATTTTGATTTTTAATGGTGTTCTAGCTTTCAAGTTCATTGTTTTTTGCCTCTTTCTTGAGAACCTTAAATAACTTTCTTTTGGTTTTATTTCATTTCCTGGTTGGCAGAAGAACCAGCTTTTGTATAGGGATCATAAACTTTGTTCATTGAAATAGCTATAATTGAATAATAAACTTCACATCGTCGTGAACAAGTAGGCCAGGTATTCTTTATTGCACTGTTTCTTTGCTTTGTCCTGGAAGTATGAGGTTTGCTTTGAGGTGAAGTCATGAGGTATCAAATGCGTTTTTGATGCCATTTAGTTTGTCTTAGCTTTTGGATAGATATTGGATTATCAGGCAAGCTACTTTCTACCAAAGAGGCTTTTTAGGCCTATTGACATGGGTGCTAGATGGCTGTCCAGGAGACTAGTTGTAATGGTTCCCAATTTTGAGCTCGTTGAAGGCGACAAGAATGTTACCTTTGCCTTGCAATTTTTATAGTTGCAGTTTGCTGAAGATATGATTAGAATTTTTGTATGTTTCAAGAGAAGTAAATTACTTTGTTTACTAGCTGCTACTTACCTACTTTTTGATATATAACTGTCTGTTTCTACAGTATTGAAATCTTACAAGTCAAGCTTGAAAATTTGGATGATAAATGGTCAAACTAGATTGCCTATGGCATTTTATAGATGTTCACAAGAGCTACATCTTTAAGAGTAAGATCTCCGCATTTTGGTATTTAGCTTCCCAATTAATGACTTTAGCCAGCTAATTGTGATAAATTGATAGGGTATCTTGTAATGACCATATCTTTTATTCTGCATGGGCTCTGTTGTGCTTTATTCGCTTTTCTTTAGGCTGCAGACATTAGTCACTGTTTTTTAGTCTTTATAAAGATCTTCTTGTTTTCATCTGTTACTGATTATCAAGTCTTTGATGGCCATGGTTCCTTTGCTTTTTCAGTGTTCATAATTTACTGCAGTCACAGGCTGTTGTGTTAAATTTTACAACTCCACTTATAGCTTCTATGGGAGCAAGAATCATTTTGCAGGAAAAGCTGACTATTTCCGATGCTGTAGGTATGATTACGAAAGAATATTTTAATTTTTATGTTGCTATTTGATTTTGTTGTGCCATGTTTATAATAAATGGTTGCAGAAAATCAGTTATTGATGGTTATTCCTTTGCTACTGCTTGGATTTATTAAAAAAAAAAGCCTTCAGCGTAGTGGATATATCGCATAGCGTATGGGGCATGATATACTCTTATGGAAGATTTAGTTTTAAGCTTTTAGCGTGTGGTTTGAATTTTGTTAACAATAAGGCTGCGTTTGGATGGGGGTAATGGTTCCCCCCATTACCCCCTGATTCCCATGGTAGTGTTTGGATAATTTTTAAAATTGGTAACCATTACCCTGGGGGGGTCACCATTGACCCCCCAAGGGTAATAAACCATTCCCCCCAAATTGGGGGGAATGGTCCATTACCCCATAGGAGTTACTATTTTGCCACTGTAAACATTACAAAAGAATATAGTCATGATTAATTTGTGATTAATTAAAATAATGAAAGTAATAGTTATTTGGAGCTAATTTTTATTTAAATATTAATCGATAATAATAAAATCCAAATTCTTTAATTGCATTGATTTAATAGTTCTTCGAAGTTAATTTTTAATTAAACAATAATAAATAATAATAAAAGACGTATTCACATTTTTTCTTTATTTTATAAAGTATATGAAGTAAATATTATTTGTAATTAATTAAAATATTATAAGTACTTATTGAAATTAGCAATTATCTAAAAGTAATTTTTAATTAAACATTAGTCAATAATAATAATATAAATATTTATGTTTTCATTATTTTATAAATAATAATCATTTGAAATAAATATCATTAATCAGTAATAATAAAATAAATATTTTCGTTTTCATTATGGAATAAATATTAATTGTTTCAAATAAATATAGTTTGTGATTAATTAAAAAATTATTAGTACATAATATTAACTTAATCTTTATTTGAAGTTAATTTTTAATTAAACAATAATCAACAATGAGGAAATAACTATTCACATTTTTAATTATTTTATATATTTTAATTATTTCAAATATATATTATTTGTAATTATTTCAAATATATATTATTTTTAATAAAACAATAATAAAAAATAATAAAATAACTATTAATATTTATGTTTTCATTATTATAAGAATAAATACTATTTCTTATACAAAGGTAAAAGGGTAATCTTAACACAACTCCATCTTTTACTTTTCCTATTCCCAATGAATTACCCATCCAACCAAACACCTTTTTCATTACCATCCACTACCCATTTCTTTCCCCCCTTATTCATTACTTCATTCCCCTCATTCCATTACCCCCATCCAAACGCACCCTAACGTTAGGAACGAAGGTAAAATAAGTGTGCATGATGACATTAAAATAGTGTGTTAAACTGATTAATCTCATTCACCTAGTCCTCAGAGCTATTTGCTTCAGGGTAAAGAGTTGGTTGGTACCATACTTGTGTTTTAACGAGTTTTATGCTATATTTGATTATTTTTTTTTATTTGGATACCTTATGAGAAAGAATAAGTTAATGTCATCTGGAGTTATTTCCAGTTTTTTTACGGGCTTTAAAAAGTCACAGCTGATCGTATTTTACATATTGAAGTTCTTGAGTTAATATGATTGATAGCCAGTTGATTTAAATGTGTTCATGCTTCTGTTAACTGTTATTCTAAATTTGGCATCTAAGCTCTAGTGAAGCAAGATCCTATATACCTAGTGTGTGTTTGGTTGGGGATTGGGAAAATGAGGCTCAGGATTTGGGGGTTTGAAATTGTTTTGGGCAAAGCTTTTATTTGAAGTTGACCAAACTCTGATTTTACTAATTTTAATCAAATAAAAATTTTAATGTTTTAAAAAATTACTTTTCTAATTAATATTTAGATGCTTGTTATGAAATTTTTTTAATTATTAAATGTTTTTATTTAAATAATTAAATCTTATAAAAAAAGTTCAGTGGATAACCTTGTGGCATTTGGTGGGAGTGGGATAACCCTAGATAACTGGGGATCCCTCTCAACCAAACCCATTTAGAGAACTGCATGGAGAAGTACCTTAGGAACTGAATGTGCCATAATGTGCTCTCTGCTAGTCATTATTGTATCAGGTTTTTTAACCAAGAAAAATAATTTCTATATTCTGTTCTTGTGTCTGCAATTTCATCTCCTGATGTTTCTGTTATCGTTAAAACTTAAAACCTAAGAATATTCTCTGAATGACATGACTGTTGATAGATCTGTTAAGGTTGGCATTATAACTTCTGTGATATTGCTTACCCTAGTTTAACTTCCTTCTCTTTTTGCATTTTTGTATTTTTCTAAGCAACTTTCGTTTTAGTGATAGCATTTCTTGTATTTTAATTTGAGCTTACCAAATATATCTTCATTCAAATTGAAGTAGCTAATAACCAAAGATGAAAGTTATAAGGTGACTATTATTAGTTTATAATTAATTAGGGTCAATTCCTTTGGATGGTCTATGGTAGCATTAAAGGTGGCCCTTAAAAATCTGTTTGCAAGGTACATGCCTTTGACTAAAGGACCTACTTTGAACTTGTGCACATTATCTTTTAAACTTGAGCAAAACTGTAGTTTCCATTTATTCTTAATAGCAAAATCCTTCTTCTAATCCAAGTGTTTTGACTTTCACCTTTTAACTTGTTTACCCTGACATATTCTTATAATTTTTGTTGTATGTTATTATCCTTCGGCACTTTGTTGCCACCAATTGGGATTTCATACAAACAATATATAATTGGTTTATTGATTGCTTTGAATTTTCAAACAATGGAAATCGACAAACCTCCTATGTTGAATTTTATTCATCAGGCCTACCATCAATGGTACAAGACTTTGAATTTGGCATTGGTCTGTTTATTCTCATTTTAACTGTGAATTAACTTTGTAGTGGCTTTTATAAGCACAAACAACTTTTTATGAATTGTTATTTTATCCGTGCTGGCAGTAAACTTTGCCATATTTCATCAATGTATCAGGTCTCACTTGTAGTTTCATTGGTCTTCTGTTCATCTTCCAACCTGTACTGATTACAAGAGGTATCTTTTCCTTGTTCTTCCCCTGTATCAATGAATTTTTCCATCCTTGATATTGTTGATCACTTCTAACTTACTGTAGGATTCTGTGTTCACCATCTAAAATTTTGATTATGTGATGAAGTTACTACGTGTTCTTTTTAAGCAACACTTGTATTTTGGATCAATTTAAAGATCTCTTTACATTTGTTTAAACTGTCATGAATTATTTATATTTTCAGCTTTGCACATTGCATGTGATCGTGGCGCCTTACTGACAGTTGACATTCATTAGAAGGCATAAATTGATGCATGAAGCTGCAAAATCTAAATCCTTATTTTAGTTGTGCGGCCTTCAGTTGAGTTTTCTAAGTACATTAGGTATTCTGTTAGCTCCTGTCTTCTTTAGTCATGCATGGTGCATCACAAATTTGTTTTTTTTTTAAATGTTGAAAAACTAAAAATAGATATTGTCATCTAGCTATGCATTCTCCAAACATTGAAGAAAAAGACATTTCAGTAGAAAATAGTCTTTCACCTGTTAAAGAGCCCATTAAGCCCATTACTATTCACTCTCTTGTATATATATATACACTTGTATCAAATGTGATATAATATACAGATCATTCATCTTTTCATCTCCTTTATTCTTTCTACACTTCTAACATGGTATCAGAGCGGGTTTTGAAATCCTAACTCAAATCCTCCGTCGTCATTGCCGGTGATCGTCTCCGGGCATCTTCCAACCTTTGTCGTCATCCCCGGTGATCGTCTTCGGCCAAATTTTTTTTTTCTTTCTTTCTTTTCTCCTTGTCTATCATCTTTCCGGACACAGCTTCATCTTCTCCGGCCATCTTCATCAAATCTCACTCAACCTTCATATTCTCACCATCGTGAAGACAAACACAAAACGACAATCAACAGTACCGACACACAGTGAAAGTCTACAGTGCCGACACACAGTAAAAGTCTACAGTGCCGGTGCACAGTAAAAGTCTGCAGTGCCGGTGCACCAAAAAAAAACATGCCGAATCCAGTTCAATCTTCCGATCCGGTTCTTGGCAGTGGTGCTCTACTTCACACGGATATAAAACTCAATGGCCACAATTATCGTGAATGGCAATTTTCAGTACGCATGCTTTTGCGATCAGTTGGTCTTGCTTCTCATCTCATTGATGATCCACCTGATGAGGCGACAACTGACAACTGACAACTGCAGCAGCAGTTGTCAAGGCTTGGCAAGTTGCTGATGATCGTGTTATGGGTATTTTGTGTATGAGCACTGATGTTTCCATCAAGATGAGCTTTGTCGATCATTTATCAGCCAAAGAAATATGGGACTATCTTCAACAGCGGTACCTACACACAAGTGAAGCACTCAGGTTCTCTCTGCTACAAAATCTGCATAGTCTTCAACAACAAGATCTCTAAGTGGAGGAATTCTACACGGTCTTCACTCGTGTATCTGGTCAGTTGGATGCTATGGTGCCAAAGGGATGTTCCACTTGCAAGAATTGTGCGGCAAAGGAGAAACATGAGCAGCAGAACCTCATGTTCCAGTTTGTGATGCACCTTCGCTCTGAGTTTAAGCCAGTACGCGTTCAGCTTCTTGGGCGTACTCCACTCCCTACCTTTGCTGAAGCATTTGCAGCTTTGATTGCTGAGGAGACACGTCTTCATGCTCTTATTACGACATCGGTGATCTCACACATTGCTTTAGCGGCTCCTCATCGGACTGGAGGGATCAAGGCTTCTTCTGTAGACGCTATTGTCTGCACTCACTGTAAGAAGACAGGCCATCGTATTCAGAACTGCTTCAAGTTACACCCTGAGCAGCTTGCTGAGTTTCGGGTCAGACACTCCTCTGGATCTCGTCGAGGAGTTGCTACTGGCACTTCTTCTTCTGATCCTCTTGTTCGTGCATCTGGATCCGCTGCCTCAATGTCTGCATCAGGTACCACTACTTCTTCTTGGATTTTAGACTCGGGGGCTTCATTTCACATGACCTCCGATGGTTCTCAGCTTTCATCCTGCAAACCTGCTCCTGATGGTACGAATATTCAGACTGTCGATGGAACTTCTTGTTCTGTCACACATCAAGGGACTCTTACTACTTGTCGATTTACTGTTCCTGATGTGTCTCTCGTTCCTCAGCTATCTATGAATCTTATGTCTGTGGCCAACTCACCGACCTTCACTGTTTTGTTGGGTTTGATGATTCCTCTTGCTATGTGCAGGATCGTCGGACCAAAGCTGTGATTGGTATTCATCGCCGTAGTGGTTCTCGCGGCCTCTACATTCTAGATCGTCTTTCTCTTCCTTCCACTACGTCCACGCTCTCCACCATTCCTCTTTCTACGCCCCATGTTTAAGGGTCTGCTTTTCCTGCCTCTACTATTTTTCCACAGTGGCATTATCGTCTGGGTCATCTATGTGGTTCACGTTCGTCTTCCTTAGTTCATCAAGGTGTTTTGGGTCGTGTCTCTATTAATGATGGTTTTCATTGGTCAAGTTGTAAGCTAGGCAAGCAGCTACAGCTTCCCTATCCTTCCAGTATTTCTAAGTCTTGTCGTCGGTTTGATTTAGTGCATTCTGATGTTTGGGGTCCTGCGCCCTCTACTTCCAAGGGTGGTCATAAATATTATGTCATTTTCATTGATGATTACTCTAGACATACATGGGTCTATTTCATGAAACATTGATCTCAGTTGTTATCTATCTATCAGTCATTTGCTAACATGGTTCGTACTCAGTTTTCTACTGCTATTCGTGTTTTTCGTTCTGATTCTGGGGGAGAGTATCTATTCACTGTTTTTCGTCAATTCCTCTCATCTGATGGTACTCTTCCTCAACTTTCTTGTCCTGGTGCTCATAAGCAAAATCGAATCGCTGAACGTAAGCATCGTCACATAATTGAGACTGCTCGGACTCTTTTGATTTCGTCTTTTGTTCCTGCTCATTTCTGGGCTGAGGCAGTTTCCACGGCTGTTTATCTCATCAACATGCAACCCTCATCTTCTCTTGAGGGTAAATGTCCTGGAGAAATCTTATTCGGTTTTCCTCCTCGATATAATCATCTTCGAGTCTTTGGATGTGTCTGTTATGTCTTACTTGCACCTCATGAACGCACAAAGGTAACGCCCCAGTCGACTGAGTGTGTTTTTCTTGGGTATAGTCTTGAGCATAAAGGCTATCGGTGCTATGATCCTTCTACACGTCGCATTCGCATATCTCGTGATGTGACTTTTGACGAGAGTCGTCCTTATTTCTATTCTCCTGCTACTCAACCCACCTTTTTCTCTCCTTCCACAGAGTCCATATCTTTTCTTCATCTTCCTTCTATTCCTCCTGTAGAATTAGGTTCTACCATAGAGTCTTCTGTTATTCCTCATTCTCTTCCACCTTCAGCTCATTCTTCTGTTATTCCTCCACCCTCAGCTTCTGACACGTATCCTTTTCACTATCATCGTCGGCCCAAAGTTTCTAATGATCCCAAGCTCTCCATTTCTCCTCATTCCGATGCTCCGGCCAGTACCACTAATCCAGCATCCGATAGTCTGTTACCTGCCTCCATGTCTCGGTATGACCTTCATGATCGTACTACTATCTCTGCGCCTGACAGATATGGTTTTTCTAATGCTGGTGCTGTTTATGAGCCCAACACTTATCAGGAGGCAGCTAGTATCCCTGAGTGGCAGTTGGCTATGTCTGAGGAGCTTTCAGCTTTGGAGAAGACAGGCACTTGGGATCTTGTTCCTCTACCTGCTCAGGCCATTCCTATTACATGCAAGTGGGTGTATAAGGTCAAGACAAAGTCTGATGGTTCAGTGGAGCGCTATAAGGCGCGTCTTGTGGCTCGTGGTTTTCAACAGGCACTTGGTCGTGATTATGATGAGGCATTTGATCATGTAGCTCATCTGACTACAGTTCGTACTCTGATTGCTGTGGCTGCTATTCGCTGTTGGGCTATCTCTCAAATGGATGTAAAGAATGCTTTTCTCCACGGTGATCTACATGAGGAAGTATATATGCATCCACCCCCTGGTATTGAGACATCTGAAGGCTATGTTTGTCGTCTTCATCGTGCTCTCTATGGTCTCAAGCAAGCTCCACGTGCTTGGTTTGAGCGATTTAGTTTTGTGGTGCGTAACGCTGGTTTTTCACAAAGTGATCATGATCCTGCATTATTCATCCATACTTCTCAGCATGGTCGCACCTTGCTTCTGCTTTATGTGGATGATATGTTGATTACTGGTGATGATATAGAGTATATTGCTTTTGTGAAGAAACGTCTCAGCGAACAGTTTATGATGTCTGATTTAGGACCTCTCAGCTATTTTCTAGGGATCGAGGTGACTTCCACAGATGATGGTTACTGTCACAGCCCTAACCGATCAGCTTTGGCCGTGCGGCACTTGACATGCACCATAGCGACAGGTCAGCCTTTCCTTGCAAGAACAGTACGTTAATCCTGTTTGCATTACAAAGTATAGCGGAAATAAGAAGAAGCGAGCAAATCCGGAATACACGTCGGAACGAGAAACACGACACAAAGAAACCCATTTTGAGAGAGAAAAACATAAAACTCTCTTAGATTGAGAAATGTTTACAACCATGGCCAAAACCAACACCAAGTGGCCTTGTCTTCTCCCAAAGACACATTTGACCCTATTACAAGAGCTACCCCAAATCCAAGGTTGATTGAGCCCCATGCCCAATACCGGCCTGGCGTGAATACCCTGACTTCACTTAGCTTGCAGTGTCCTCTGACTCGACTGTAGCTTTAACCAGCCACCCTTGGTCACAGCGCGTAGCAGTACCGGTCACGCGCGGTAATACCGCGTGCCATCCTCGCCCCCTGGCTCGGCAACGCTCCCGGCCACGTGCCTACTTGCATACGCCTGTGCAAAACCTTGTCAGATCCGGAATCAGCTCTCGGTCAACCGGCCTGATCAAGTGCCCCGCCCCGCCTAGACTTGCTAGAGATCCAACACTCTACATGATGAAGTCCTGCGACACTTGACTCTTGGTAAAGGGGCGCGCCTGCCCCACTCGCTCACCGGCCACGCGCACGCCCACGGTCCGGCGCGCGCGCGCGCTCACGGCCTCGGTCCATGATCATGCGGGGTATTTCACCCGCCCTTGGTCCGGACACAACATAAGCGCCGCGCCACTGCGCGCGCTACCAAATCCACGCAGTGTGCGCCTCGTGGCTTGGTCTATGTGATCTTGTATGCCCGTGACCAAGTATAAGGTCATCAACCCTTACAAACCACCCCCACTAGTTGAACCCGACGTCCTCGTCGGTCTCGAACTCAAGAAGTCTTCCACCAACTCCTCGAACCGCCAAAGAGTAGTATCACGCTCCCGGCTTGCCTCGACACGGGCAAGTCCTTCCATTGGACAAGGAAGAACACCCTGCGGTTCTTCTTGCTTTGGCCTTCTACTCTTCGGTCTAGGATCCGCTCGGCCACTTTCTTTGAATTCCTTGCGAATAGTCGGCGGAGCCCGACTCTTCTTCGCCCTTGATGGATCCGTGGGGTCCTCGTGGCATGGCTTCGGGAAACTCACATGAAAAGTTGGATGGAGTTTCGGCCGATCGGGGAGATCCAAACGATATGCCACGTTGCCCGGCCCATTTGGACAATAACAAAAGGCCCATCATACCTCGCGATTAAGCCTTTGTGTACATCCCTCCGATGTAACTTCTTCCACACCCTGTGGAGTGAGCTTCAACCAAACCTTGTCCCCTACTTGGAACTCCAAAGGACGTCTCCCTTGATCTGCATACTTCTTCATTCGGCGAGCCGCCTTGGCGAGGCTATCCCGAGCACTCTCCATCATCTCTTGCCGATCAATAGCGAAATGGTACGCGGCGCAGACATTTTCCCCCGTCCTCCTCTTCGCCACCTCTGAAGGAGTAATAGGTTGGTATCCGTATGCAAGCTCAAACGGACTCTTCTCCGTTGATGAAGACCGATGAAGATTGTAGCTAAAGCTGCGCCACATCAAGCGGACTTAGCCAATTCTTCGCGAAGCCGAAACATAGTGTCGGAGATACTCTTCCAACAGAGCATTGATCCTCTCCGTCCTGTCCATCCGTTTGCGGATGATTCGCCGTTGAAAACTTCAACTCGTGCCCAATAACTCGAACAACGCCGCCCGTAACCGCCCCAAGAAAGCGAGCATCTCGATCGCTTATGATGTCTTCCGGTACCCCAAAGTGCTTCACCACATGCTTCAGAAGCAGCTCGGCGGCCACTTCGCCGAACACACTACCGGTGCGGGTATGAATACCGCATACTTTGTGAATCGGTCCACGACCACCATCACTTTGTCGACATCCCTTCCACCTTAGAAAATCCGGAGATAAAGTCCATGGAAATCGACGCCCATGGCCTTTCCGGAATACTCAACGTTTGGAGAAGCCCGGCCCTCCGTCTTCTTTCCGACTTGTCTTGTTGGCACACGAAACACGTCTTCACATATGCTTCAATGTCTTCGCCCATATCCGGCCAATAATAGTGTCTTGTGAGCAAGGCCTTCATTCGCTCACGACCGGGATGTCCCGCCCATGGAACATCATGATGCTCCCTAAGGAGCTCCCGCCGAATCTTCCCTCCTTTCGGCACATAGAGTCTGTCGCCTTTGGCGTAGAGAAGCCCATTCTCCACCCCAGGTACTTGCGCACGACTCCGTCTTGGACCTCTTCGATCGCCTTCAAATACCGATCGTCCGTCTTTGCTATCTCCTCGATACGACTTTGCAAGTCATTCTCCACTTGTGCCGGCGCAGCCACGTATTCAACCATCCGCTTGCGACTCAACGCATCCGCCACCCGGTTGTGTCTCCCCGGTTTGTCTTTGCCATTCAAAGTCATATTCCTGCAAGAACTCTTGCCAACGAGCTTGTCTAGCCGACGCCTTCTTTTGAGTAGCAAAGAATGTATTGGCAATATTATCTGTTTTGACAAGGAACTTAGTGCCCGGAAGGTACACTCTCCATACCGTAAACAATGAACAACGGCGAGCATCTCCCGCTCATGCGCCGAATAGCGGCTGCTCCGCGTCTTTCGGCTTCCAACTCTCGAACGCCACCGGATGCCCGTTCGAACAAGGACACCGCCAACGGCCTTGTCGGACGCATCGGTGTGGACCTCGAAAGGTTCTTCGAAGTTGGGCAATGCTAAGACTCGGTTCACTTGCAATGGCACTCTTGATCTTGTCAAATGCGGCTGTTGCCTCTCAATTGGCCCCACGGTGGTCCTTCTTCAACAAATCGGTGAGCGGCACGACCTTCCTTGAATATCCCTCGATAAATCGGCGGTAGTAGTTGGCTAAGCCGAGGAAAGATCGTAACTCCGGTACCTTGGACGGTGCGAGCCCGGTCCAAAATCGCCGCCACCTTAGCCCGATCCATTCGGACTTCACCCCGAGAAATGACGTGCCCAAGGAACTTGATTTCCTGCGAGCGAAATGACACTTCTCCGACTTCACATATAGCCGATGCTCCCTCAATCTTGATAGTACCGCTTCGGATGAACAAGGTGATCCTCCATGGATTCACTATAAATGACAACATCATCCAAGTACACCACTACAAACTCATCGATGTAATCCGAAAACACCCGATTCATTAAGTGGCGGAAAGTTGCCGGAGCATTAGTCAAGCCAAATGGCATTACAAGGAATTCAAACGAACCATAGCGTGTCACACACGCCGTTTTGGACTCGTCTCCCTCTCGCAATCCCGACTTGCCGGTACCCCGAGCGTAGATCCGGCTTGGAAAAATATGTTGCCTTCGCCAAGCGATCGAACAAGTCCTGTATAAGAGGAATTGGGTACTTGTTCTTAACCGTGATCTTGTTCAAAGCTCCGGTAGTCCACGCACGAAGAGCGCCATCCCGCCGCTTTCTCGGAACGATGCACGGTGCGCCGTACGGTGCCTTTGACGGCTGGATGAAGCCACTATCAAGAAGCTCGGTCGGTTGTCTCCTAAGTTCCGCCAACTCCAACGGAGACATACGATAGGGAGCCGGGCGGGGTTTGCGGCCGGCATTAACTCGATCGGTGATCTATTGCCCGCCGGGGTGGGAGTTCACAGGGTAGTTCCGGCGGCATCACGTCTTGAAACTCCGTCAAGACTTCAGCCACTGCTGAGGGTAGATCACTCACCAGATCATCCTGCATTTCCAGTAGAGCAGCAACATAAGTAGGCTCTCCATGTTTGAGCCCTTGCACTACCTGGTGCGCAGAAAGCAACGGTCCCTTCCCTTTCTTCTCCTTTGCAGCCACTCCCGCTACAAAGCATGGGTTCTTCTCATCCATAATAAGAAGACCACCCAAATGTGGAACAACGGCGGCCTTCACAGACTTGAGGAACTCCATCCCCAGTATCAGCTCAAAATCATCTAATGTGACCGCCAACAGATCAATCTTCCCTTGCCATCCGCCCATTTGAACGGTTACGCCAGAGATCTTCCCAGTCACCGCCAGTGCCTGAGAGTTGACTGCTTTCACTCGGCTCGTGTGCGTCCCTACGCTCAGTCCCAACCGAGTGGCCACATCCTTCCTGATGAATGTGTGAGTTGCGCCTGTGTCCACCATCCCTGTTATGGCCTTTCCATTCAGGGTCAGCTCCACATAGATAAGAGAGTTTACCGCCCCGTCGCCCTTGACAGTCTTCAAAGCACCCAACAGTTGTAAAGGACTCACTCTTGCTGGGTCCTCCGAATCACTTTCTGGTTCATTTCTAAACGCGGCCAACTTCTCGCGCTTAGGGCAATCCTTTGCCATGTGTGGTCCTTTGCAAATGAAACATCCACTCATCTTGCCGGATCCACTTGCTTGCTTTCCCATCGTCCCCGGGGTCCATTTCCATCCGGCTCGGCCGTTGGGCTTCCTCCTCTGGAACCCATCTCCGGCCCTTCTCTCGCCCGGCTTCTTGTCTTTGGATTTGAACTTCGTCTTCTCACCCTCTCCACCGGGTAAGGTTCGCAAGTCCACCAGGTGCTTCGCCTGCTATGATCGCGGAGGTGAGGTCCTTCGCGCCCGTCTCCGTACCTCGATCCTGGGCCCAACTCGGGAGTCCCGTGAGGAAGTTAAACAACTTGTCCTCTTCGGACATGTCCCACGATATCCGGCATCGGTGATGAAAACTCCTTCACGTACTCTCGGACGGTGCACATCCGCCGTAGCTTCTTCGATTAGTGCGAGCTACCCAAGCAGCGGTGTTGCCGGGCAAGAATTGCTCCCGCAATTCCTTCTTCAACTCGACCCACGAGTTCGAACTTGTCCGACCCGCCCGAGCGTCTTCCCCGCCGACGAGTTCGCCACCACGGCTTCGCATCGCCGCAAGGTACATCCCGACCAACGGGACTTGCTCATGGCCCGGTACCCTTGCAGCCTTGAAGTACCGATCAATGTCCCAAAGAAAGTTCTCCAGGTGTCTTGGCGCTCCGTGCGCCATCAAATGAGGAAGGTTCGGGGACCTTCACTCTCGTGGGCGCCTCCCACGAGACCGGTGAAGCGCTAGCTTCCTTGAGTTGGCCGACCTCGGCCTCCGGCGATCGTACCTTCGTCTTCAAGATCTCAATGGTCGTCGGGCTCTCGCGGTATCCGACCGCAATATCTTCGACCATCTTCGCCGGGTTCACGACTTGATCATCGACACTCCCGACGACGTTCTCCAAGCGCTCCGCTTGTCTCCTCAAGGCGATCCAAACGATCCTTCTTGCTAGTCGCCATCTCCACCGTCTTCACTGTGTGTCTTCTCGCGCTTCGCTTCACGCCACGAACTCGTGGCTCGATACCAACCGTCCACGGCCCCTAACCGATCGGCTTTGGCCGTGCGGCACCTGACATGCACCATAGCGACGAGTCGGCCTTTCCTTGCAAGAACAAAGACGTTAATCCTGTTTGCATTACAAAGTATAGCGGAAATAAGAAGAAGCGAGCAAATCCGGAATACACGTCGGAACGAGAAACACGACACAAAGAAACTCATTTTGAGAGAGAAAAACATAAAACTCTCTTAGATTGAGAAATGTTTACAACCATGGCCAAAACCAACACCAAGTGGCCTTGTCTTCTCCCAAAGACACATTTGACCCTATTACAAGAGCTACCCCAAATCCAAGGTTGATTGAGCCCCATGCCCAATACCGGCCTGGCGTGAATACCCTGACTTCACTTAGCTTGCAGTGTCCTCTGACTCGACTGTAGCTTTAACCAGCCACCCTTGGTCACAGCGCGTAGCAGTACCGGTCACGCGCGGTAATACCGCGTGCCATCCTCGCCCCCTGGCTCGGCAACGCTCCCGGCCACGTGCCTACTTGCATACGCCTGTGCAAAACCTTGTCAGATCTGGAATCAGCTCTCGGTCAACCGGCCTGATCAAGTGCCCCGCCCCGCCTAGACTTGCTAGAGATCCAACACTCTACATGATGAAGTCCTGCGACACTTGACTCTTGGTAAAGGGGCGCGCCTGCCCCACTCGCTCACCGGCCACGCGCACGCCCACGGTCCAGCGCGCGCGCGCCTCACGGCCTCGGTCCATGATCATGCGGGGTATTTCACCCGCCCTTGGTCCGGACACAACATAAGCGCCGCGCCACCTGCGCGCGCTACCAAATCCACGCAGCTGTGCGCCCTCGTGGCTTGGTCTATGTGATACTGTATGCCCGCTGACCAAGTATAAGGTCATCAACCCTTACAGTTACTATATTTCTCAGCATCGATATATTCAGGATCTCATTGTACGCTCTGGCATTACTGATTCACGGACTGCAGCTACACCTATGGAGCTGCATGTTCAGCTTCGCCCCACTGATGGCACATTGTTAGATGATCCTTCTCGCTATCATCATCTTGTGGGCAGTCTTGTCTATCTTACAGTTACCAGGCCTGATATTGCTCATGCTGTTCATGTGTTGAGCCAATTTGTTAGTGCTCCTACTTCAGTTCACTATGGCCATTTACTTCGTGTGTTGCGTTATCTGAGAGGGACAGCATCTCGACGTTTATTCTATGCTCATTCCAGTCCGCTTCAGCTTCACGCTTACTCGGATTCCACCTGGGCAAGTGACAGTGTTGATCGCCAGTCCATCACTGGTTATTGCATATTTCTTGGTACTTCTCTCATTGCATGGAAATCTAAGAAACAAACTGCGGTGTCACGTTCTAGCACTGAGGCGGAACTTCGAGCTCTTGCTACTACCACATCTGAAATTGTATGGCTTCGTTGGTTGCTGGCTGAATTTGGTGTTTCATGTAATACTCCTACACCTCTTCTCTGTGACAACACAGGTGCTATACAGATTGCCAACAACCCCGTGAAACATGAATTGACCAAGCATATTGGTGTGGATGCATCTTTCACACGCTCACATTGTCAGCAGTCGACCATTGTTCTTCAGTATGTGCCGTCTGAGTCTCAAGTTGCTGATTTCTTCACCAAAGCGCAGACTCGAGAACAACATCGGTTTCATCTTCTCAAACTCAATGTCTCAGATCCTCCTGATCCACCTTGAGTTTGAATGGGGGTGTTAAAGAGACCATTAAGCCCATTACTATTCACCCTTTTGTATATATATATACACTTGTATCAAATGTGATATAATATACAGATCATTCATCTTTTCATCTCCTTTATTCTTTCTACACTTCTAACATCACCCACATCACGTATGTGATGAGACACCCATTGTGTTAGGAGCAGTTAGCCATACCTAATCATGTGATGCCTGTTTGATTGTTGTCATAAGGGAAATTCTAATATAGGCTTAGTCTCGTATATTTATCTCGGGGGCACATTGTCGGATGGAAGATTGTGAGTTTTCCTTTCCACACGTGTATTGGGATATATTTTTAAAATGTATCCTTCCCTAATTCTTTCATGAGCATGTGTGCTATAAAAAAAATTATAAAGGTCTTGATGACCAACAATAATTCTCATAATTTATACATATAAATGAAATTTTTTTCGGGATATATGCACATAAAAGCCCAAAGCAGTGCTTGCTATCTACATCCCTCATCCGCTTAGAGAATCTATGAATAAATCCTAGGTGTGGTCTATCATACTGCACCTCGTATAGAATTTTCGCTATCATTGAACTAGTAGTAAGTTAAAGTATTAAATAACTAATAGATTAAAAATATGACATTATAAACAAATAGGTGTATTTTTCCGTTCTGGAGGTTGTAAGGCCCCTGCCACCCCCTGATGAATCCAGTCTAAAGGTTTAAGGTTTGAGTAATGCTATACAAGACGAAAAGATAGCACGAATTCATCACACAACTCATGTGGAACTCATATTCTCTCTCCTAGTCAGCATAAGTTTGAAGAGAAAGAAAAGAGAAAAGGAGATACGAAGGGTCGGCTTCTTCGTTTCACAAGAGAGGGACTAGAAAGGAAGGGGGAGGCGGAATCGCCACTTATCAAGCTCATCGAGCCCCTCCTCGCCGGCAAGTTGATCATCATCACCAACATCTCTAATGACCACTTTCATTGGATGGATCTTGATCGCATGCGCTCGCACCTCGTCGCACGCCTCCTCAGTCGGCACCGTGAACCGGAAACTCATCGGACTTGCATGAACCACCACCTTATCACCCGATCCCAACAGAAGCTCTAGCACCTTACTGAAGATATGCAGAAGCCGTTGGAGCTTCTTCTGCTGCCAAGCGCTGCAGATTCCACCACTGGCGACCACTGGCAAGCTCCTCCTCTTCGGCGCCGGGTGCACCCTCATTCCTTCGTCCAAAACCCTAGAGATCTTACCCTAAAATTCACCAAAAAAGGAACCCTAACCCTAAAGCTCCAAATCGAAGAGGAGAGAATTTGAACGTCTTCATAAACAAACTTGAGTGTCTTCAGCAGCAATGATCATCCATCATAGAGGTGAAGGAGGCAAAGGAGGGATACCTGGAGGGAGTTCACGACACCATAGTAAGGGCTGACGATCTCTTGCATCAAGAGAGCTCGCGTGAGGATGTGGCTGGGGAGCGCGCGTGCCCTCTTCCTTGACCCTGACCTCTTTCCACATCTCCTCCAGCGCATCTTCGTCGGCGATTGTACTGTTGCTTAGGATGAATCCCGCCGGCAAAACACTCTGATCAATGAAACAAAGAAGCCGACCCTTCGTATTCTTTTTCTCCTTTCTTTCTCTTCAAACTTATGCTGACTAGGAGAGAGAATATGAGTTCCACGTGAGTTGTGTGATGAATTCGTGCTATCTTTTCGTCTTGTATAGCATTACTCTTAAGGTTTTGGTTGCGTGTTAGACTTGTGCATTCTTAGTGTGCCGTTAATTCTACTTTCTTCCAGTTTCTACTTGTGAAAGCAATCACCTTTTGCAAATATGTGACCTTGAACATCATGTAGATGTAGATGCTTCTCATTCATACCTTTGTTTGTTTCACATAGCCAATTTATTAGCCTATTCTTATTGCTTTTTTTTCTCCTAAATTTGTAATCTATCAATGATTAAGTTGAAATCAGTAGAAATCAGTATTTGTTTACTCTAATATTATATTTGAGTCATTTGCATAAGAAATTAATGTTTTATTGTATGTCTATGTCTTTTTGCTAGTTTGGCTAAGCCTTTTTACTTTGAGAAATAATATATGCTTCTTCTTCTCCTTTGCAAGTGCTGATCTTGGTTTAATATTCATTTTAAATCTTGTTTATCCTAGAAATTCTGTATGCAGTTGATGAACCAATAAATACTAATGCTGCTAAAGGAAGGGGTCTTATTTATCCGCTATTAGTTGGAATAGTTTCATCGATAGCTGGTGGAATTAGTTACTGCCTCATTCGAGCTGGGGCGAAGGCTTCTGATCAGCCTCTGTAAGCAACTTAAATCCTAAAACTTTTACTGGTTTGAAATATTGCTAGAAATTCTCTAACCTGAATCCTTGATACAAGGAGCAATAGCAATTTTATCTTTCTTGCTACAGAACTTTGAAAGTACAAAATTAGTATGTTGCTTGGAGTTGATTTTCTAGATGTGATTGGTTCTCCAAAATGCTGTTTCTGTAGATTTAATGTCCTAAATTGATGTATATGGACGGTGGATGCAAAAGGATTGATGTAATATTCTCATGACATATGTTCCATTCATTTTTAAAACTGGTTGATTTTTTTCATGCCTCAATACATCTTTGTGGTATTTATGTTATTCCTTTGTTTTTATTAAATTTTTCAACTGCTTCATAAGTCTTTTATTGCTTCAGTTTCTCTGCAGCATATTTGAAAATTTTACTTTCCTAGGACGAAGTAAGTGTTCAGCATAGACTTTTACTAAAACAATTTATTGTTATTGTTAGCAGTGCCAAGTAATATATTATGATGACTAATGCTACTTAAAATCTTGATTGGGCCAAGTAATTTATAGTGCTGTCTTACTGATGTTCTAGGTATACAGTGCTTTCATTTGGGATTCTTGCTACTCCTCTCTCAGCAATATTTACTTTCACCTGGCAGGTATCCTCTCAAGCTCTCTACCACCAATACTCTCCTAGTGCTTAAAGTTACAATAGTTTGACTCAGGAAATCAGTTTTATGCTACTAGAGGCCTTGTGTTATAGGTATACAATAGTTATTGGGCCATCTGGAATGTTTCTACTTAGGTCTTCACATCCCATCACTGATTGAACAATACGGCACCAAATCTAATTTTTATGGGTTGAATTTCAATAGTCCCTACTCTTTCCTATAAGGTAAGCCTTTGGTGCCCCGCCCTTCAGTGATGCCATTCAGTACTTATGCAGGTTAGCCTCAAGTTCAGCAGCCCCTCATGCTATGCACTGCTGTATTAAGCATTTATACCTGCCACCTCACAACAAAACAGCTGTTTTTCATATCTCTGTAGCTAGTGATCTTACCATGATAGAAAGGCAATCATATGAGGAATCAAAATGCGTTACTTGCGTAGCTGTTCTTCACTTTTTCTGATACTAGTTATTTTAAAATTCGCATCGATGATTCATTTTAATGATTTGGTTACCAATTGCGCTAACTATTCTTGAACAGTGTAAAGATTCTTCATGCATGCTTTTTCCCTCCCTAATGATTTTGCCACCTTTGCAGGAGTTTGTACTACCTAATTTTTTCACTTTTCTCCTAATGATTGTCCTAAGCATATTGGCATTTTTTGCAGAGGTATTCTTATATTCTCATAATTGTACGCTTTATTGCTCACCAATACTTTTTGTTGGCGATATCTGATCACATGTAGATTTATTTTGTAGTTAATAGTATTTCGTTTCTTCTCTGTTCTAACTACTTTAGCTATCCAATCTGATGGTGCCCATCTGTTCACAGCTTTCCTTAGCACGGGGACTTCAACTTTTGAAAGTCTGCAAATCAACTAATATTCTGTATATAAAGGTATTTCCCCTTTCTTTTTCAGAAAAGCCCAAACTGATTACAAGTGCTGATATACACAACCTACCCAATTTTATGAATATTACAAAACTTTCGTTACAATAAAAATTTCACTCGTTTTCTATCTTTCCTTCTGATTACTTTTTACCTGGTGATTATATCATGTATTCTCAGGTTCTCATATCACAATTCTGCGGCATGGCATTCTCAGGAGTGACACCCTCGTTCAATCGACTTATTGGCTGCTTTCTTATTTTTGTATCCGTATGTAGCACTCTGTATACTGGACGCGAAAAAGACGGCGGTTGATCCCGGCCTTTCCCTTGGTAAATCCTCTAACAGCTTCTCTTTTGCCTTATTTAGCCACTCAATATCTCAAATTCATATTCTTCCAATCAGCGAGGAAATAATGTTGGAGTATTTCTTGTGAAATGTGCAATTTCAAACTGATTCTGTTTTTTTTTTTTTTTTTTCGGTATAACAGAATCAATAAATTGCTAGCACACCAATTATTGTTCCCAGAAAAATCAATCTTTCAATCAATCCTTCAACGGGGGGTAGAAGTGACACATTATTATGTATGGGTAAATGTTGTGGCACATCAGGTACAGTATTTGCATGCTCAAAGGTCTTGTAAATAGTTTGTGCAACATGCTTTCCAATCTTGTGTACTTCTGTCACCAACTAGACTGAAAAGGATCAAAGGTTGTCTGGCCAAAAAAGACTGCTAGTTGCACAACTAGAGGCTGACAGCGCCTCACCTTTTTTTTTTTAACTAGACAACCACTTCAACTCGACTATATCCTCTTTCACTCATTTGGCCTTTCATAGTTCTTTCAATCCTGCATCAGTTTCACCCTTGTTGAAACTTAAGAGGCCTTCTTTTTTACCCTTTTAAAAAGTGCCATTTTGCCGAACTTGATTGAGCCGAAATAATCATACAAATGTGATTCATTAAGCTCAGCTATTTTTTTTATTGTTATTATTTAAACAAGTTTGATTAAGCAAGCCAAAACTTGTGAGCAAACTTTTCAAGTGGTAGACAACGATCTTTTGGTCTATTGGTATTGAGTGTTTTTAGCAGGGGTTTGTGTTTTGTTAAAAAGATTGTTTTAAATTTTAATTCACATAGAGAGAACATTAGTGTGTTAATGCATTAATTTCACATATATGCGAGTTTTAACATGTGATTTGTTCATATTTCAATCGAAGAAAATTTCAAAAGATAGAGTTGGACCCGGGAAAAGGAAAACCGAAAATGACATACAATTAAAAAAGGTAATTAAAAATCATTTTCCACTCCCGAAGAAGAAGAAGAAGAATAATAATATGTGAATAAATACGAATGATTAAAACTTGCAAGAGGTGTGGGGCCTCATCTAAACTTTAGAAAATGAAAGGAGAGACTTAAATAAGATTAGAAAAGCAAAAGACACCACTACCCTTGAAACCCATCCTCCATTGACTCCCTGCCCTCTTTATTAAATACAAATTCCCATTACCTCTCCTCCCAATTCTGCCAGACCTCTTCCATCCAATTTCCAATAATGGCAAAAGGGAATCCCTCTGCAACTCTCCACCATTTAGGCGCTAGCCCTGTGCACTAGTACCCAGCATCTAAGGCCAATAGAATGGGCATCCACTTCCTTCTCTCTTTAACTCATTTTGGGAGGTGCAAACCTTTGAAGATCTATGGAATAATAGATAACTATTCATAGATATAATTCTATATTCATATATTATTTCCATCCTTATTCTTTTCTTTTTAACACCCCGAGGTGTCTTCCTTCCAGACATCATCAATGACGATAATGTTCCCATTTAAAGTCATCCACCACACCACCCTTTACTTCTTTATTTATGTCATATTTAGTTCCATTTATTTTACATGTATTTGCCTTGCTATTATCAAGCATCTAACAACCTTAAGTCAGGGATTACGCAATAGGTTTATACTTTTTTTTTTTTTTCTTCTTTTTTATTTTTTGGTAAACGCGTAGAATGTATACTTCCAACTCCCATTGTCTGAAAGTATCAATAAGTCCCCATACTTTTTTGAAGTCTCTAAAACACCAAAGAAACTCATGCTTTTAGTGTTGAGGTCATGCTGGAACATGAAAATCACACTCTCCTCTCCATCATCAACAAATAATGATACACTAATAACGGATATGTTATATGTATACGTTAACGCTAAATTAAAATAAACAGAACAGGGACTTTTCAGTCACGAGAAAAAAAAACTCAGGGACTTATGGATAATTTCAAATTCTTTAACATCTTTCTCTATATCTCTCACAGTGTCTCTCTTACATCTGTTTCTATATATTGAGGTCTATCTTAAAGAGCCTTGGTATCAATCCCAAGAGCATAAAGCAAGAAGGGCTTTTGTCCTTGCTCTCTTTCTCTCTCTTCATCTCCATTTCCCTTCAAAGAAGGAGGAGAAGAAGAAGAAGAAGAAGAAGAAGAAGAAGAAGATGATGGAAGAGAAGAAAGATGCTGTTAATGGTGACCATAAAAAGAGGGTGAAAACCTCCTCATGTTCATCAATATTTACAATCTTCATGCATGCAGACCTTGCAGACAAATGGTTAATGGCTTTTGGCTTCCTTGGTGCTCTTGTTGATGGCCTCTCTACTCCTGTCATGCTTCTCATCACCAGCAAAATCATGAACAACTTGGGTGACACCCTTTCCTCTTTTTCTCTCTTCTCTCATCACATCAATCAGGTATCTATATATCTTTACATATACAAATAATCTCTCTCTCTCTATATACACATCTTCTTCTAATTGATAAACTTTTTCAGAACTCTCTCCACCTTGTCTACTTGGCTTGCGCTTCCTTTGTAGCCTCTTTTTTAGGTATATGCATATATATATATATATATATATATATATATATATTTCTCTCTCTCAATATAAATATATATAGTTGATGTTTTTTCTTGTGTAAATTGAATGGGGGCACTGTATATTCATGCAGAGGGGTATTGTTGGACAAGAACAGCAGAGAGACAAGCATCAAGAATGAGAACCAAGTACTTAAAAGCAGTTCTAAGACAAGATGTGGAGTACTTTGATCTCAAGGTGGCATCAACTAGTGAAGTTATCACCAGTGTCTCTAGTGACAGTCTCATCATCCAAGATGTTATCAGTGAGAAGGTGACTAGTCCCACATACACACATACATAGATACATACATACATGCATACATACATACATATATACAAACATTCACATTCATGCATGTGCATCTATTCACTCACTCACTTACTCACTCACTCATCATCTTGTGATTATATTTTCTAGGTACCTAACTTCATCATGAACTCATCCACTTTCATTGGAAGCTACATAATAGGCTTCTTCCTCATGTGGAGACTAGCACTAGTTGCACTCCCAACTGTAATTCTTCTTATCATTCCTGGAATCATGTATGGGAGGATACTAATGGGACTTGCAAGGAAGATGAGGGATGAGTATGATAAGGCCGGAAAGGTGGCAGAGCAAGCCATTTCATCTCTTCGGACTGTGTATTCTTTCGTCGGTGAACAGAAAACAATGACCGACTTCTCCGCCGCACTCGACAGCTCCGTCAAGCTCGGTCTCCGGCAAGCACTCACTAAAGGTTTGGCCATTGGCAGCAATGGTGTCACCTTTGCTATATGGGCATTCCTTGTTTGGTATGGTAGCAAGCTTGTTATCTACCATGCTGCTCAAGGTGGTACTGTGTTTGCTGTTGGTGCTGCCATTGTCGTCGGTGGCCTGTAATTACTCATATGATTTCTCTTTCTTTCTTTCTTTCTTTCTTTCTTTCTTTCTTTCTTTCTTTCTTTCTTTATTGTTATTATTATTATTTGATAATATTTAATTTAGTGCGCATAATTATATCCATATATGTATTTGATGATATTTATTTATTTATTTATTTTTTAATGTTTAGTGCGCTCGGAGCGGGATTGTCCAATGTGAAGTACTTTTCGGAGGGGATTTGCGCTGGGGAAAGAATAATGGAGGTGATGAAAAGAGTACCAAAAATAGACATTGATACAAAAGAAGGTGAGATATTAGAGAATGTGCATGGAGAGGTGGAGTTCAGAGGGGTTCACTTCGCCTACCCATCCCGGCCGGAGAACTTGATATTGAATGAGTTTTGCTTGAAGGTGCCGGCCGGGATGACGGTGGCCCTCGTCGGAGGTAGTGGCTCCGGGAAGTCCACAGTGATTGCACTGTTGGAAAGGTTTTATGATCCATGGCAAGGAGAAGTTCTATTGGATGGGGTGAATATTAGGAAGTTGAAGCTCAAGTGGTTGAGGTCCCAAATGGGCTTAGTGAGTCAAGAGCCAGCTCTGTTTGCAACTTCAATAAAGGAGAACATATTGTTTGGCAAAGAGGATGCATCAATGGATGAAGTTGTGGCTGCTGCCAAGGCTTCCAATGCTCATAACTTCATCTCTCAATTGCCTCAGGGCTATGACACTCAGGTTTGCTGATATCTTTTTCTCTTTTTAAATTTATTATTATTTTTTTAATTTATATTTTTCCTTTAGGTTTAATTGATTCATAAATCAACTTGAAGGGTATGATTGTAAGTTTACATTTCTTTAGGGAATCACATAATTTGTTATTGATTTATTATTAAATTTTTAGATTTATTTAAAATGTTGTTAGGAAAAAAAAATATATATAATTTATAGTGGAATGCTCCTCATAATGGAGTTGTTTGGACATGCCCAATTTGGGGATGGGGGTCCTGCACAAGAAGGGGTCAATCATTTGATTGTGAGTGTCACTTGGGTTAGTTGCTTTGTTATCCTCATGAACATCCCCATCTTGTCCCTATCATCCACATATCCTTACACACCCTAAAGAAAAAATTGTTATTATTGTTATTTATATTATTTACTAAGAGCTTTATAATTGATTGTGTAGATAGTGAAAAGTCTAACTTGATTCATATTTTTATTAATTTGTTCCATTTAGTAAAAACAAACAATTATGAAAACTTAGGGGGAAAACAAACTAATATACTTATATGCACCACATCATCAATTGGATTCTATAATATTTACAGTAATTAGTGCTATTCGAAACAATTTCCCTGTGATAAAAATACATACAAAGGAAGTGAAATCTATCATAATAATAAGGTCATGGTATTTTGTTTTGAATTAGTTTAAAATTTGTGATACTTTACAAACAAATAAGTTAAGTAAAAAAAAAAAAAAAAAACTTTTTTGAACAAATAAATATAACATGATTAGTTGAAATATTTAAATTTATGATAGTCAATATAAATGAAACAATTAAAGAAGCGAAATAATTAATAATATAGCAATAGTAATCTAACTACGAAAAGTGTTGTTATGGAATATTCAAAAGATGAGTCTAAATTTTACTGAATATAATGATGATAATAACGAGTTTTCGGTTATAAATTTAGATTTATAATCTGAATCTCATATTATCATGTGTGAATGCACAGATTGGATATTCAACGTCTAGTCTGTGCGCATGGTCTGAGTCCTATTTGGCCAAAAAAAAGAAAAATTGAGGAACTACCATGTTATATATATATATATATATATATATATATATATATATATATCATGAAAGGGGGAATCACTGTTCTTTATTCTTGATTTTGATGTTTCATAACCTGTCAGTTCTTCACCAAACCCATTTCCTCCCCCCTTTTTTTTTTTAAAAAAAAAAGTATCATACTTCAATGATCCTAGTTTTGCACTTTTGTATCCTCTATATCTCAATAGGTCACTGCCTATATATATATATATATTTCACACAAATTTTATGTGAGGTAATGTTTAAAAATTTGGATAAAAATATAAATTATATGTGAATGATAGTTTGATTTATTGACAGTGTCTATTATATAAGGGTTTGTATCCGGTTGGTGTAGGTAAAGGGTATAGGTATTGTGAAATTTAACTGTTTTTGACATATAATTGAATTTTTTAAATCATGATAATTTATAATATAATTATAATTACTTTATCAATAAAAGAGTAATAACTCTTGATTTATTCATATTTACTTAAAAGTTAATTAATTATAATATTCTATCAACACATATATATTTTTTTAAATTTAGAATTAATTGTTAATAATTTATCAAAATTATAAATTATTTTTTTAAATTAGAGTGCAGTTTTTATAATTTTTGGTCATTAATTAATTTGTTTGTAATTTTTAAGGTAACTTAATTATTCCTCTCATAGGGGAAATCCTATCCTATTTTCCATCCCTAAACAAATAGGGTCTCAGGAGAAGGGTACTTCATATTATTTTTATGTTAAAAAGGGACAGATAAGAGCTTGTTAGTTGAATAAAGTAACCTTTAGAGATATAGAAATAGATATACATAGATTTAGAGAGAGAAAAGGTGGTGCATCTATGTTTTTAATACAACATATGTTAGTGGATGAAAGAAAGTCTATATAATATGTATTTTATCAAAAAAATAATAATAATAAATTTTCAAAGTAACCATTGATAGTTTTGGTTTTTTGATGTAAAGACCGAATTTTTCTAAAATAGTGATTAATATAAATAGTGATTTTTTTATTTTATTTGGAGGTATTTAATATCATTATAATAACTTAAAATTTTTATATTTATTTTCATTGATGAATAGATATCAGGGTTAGTAACTTTCATAATTTTTTAAAATCTAAATATTAATTTTAGCAAAGTGACTCACTATATAGGGATAAAATAAAGATTAACTTATTTATAAAATTGAAAAATAGAAAAATAAAGATTAACTTATTAATTTTAGCAAAGTGACTACTCAATTTCTTTTTCTTTTTTTTTTTAAATTAATTAATTTATTTATTTTATGGAGAAAGAGTTTCTATAACATCCATTGATGTTGGCTTGCATTATTATATATATATGTATTGTCAAAGCTACCTGAAAAACATGATTGATTAGAGTAAACAAAGGCCAATGGTGCCTTCACCTTCACCCTTCCTCCTCTTCTTGTCCCTTTACAAAGTGGGCATTAAACATTCATTAAAGCATTTAATGTATCCATAGATGAAATACAACTTTATTAATTTGATTGATGTTGCTTGAGTACACATCCAATTGGAAATTCATTGTCCTTCATGAAATGCATTGTTTTGTCTTCTTTTGATGACCATCTTAGTTAGAGTGTATATATATATACATGTTGGCTTATTTTTATCTTTATTCTACTAATAAATTTAAAAATAATGTCTCATTTATTAATAGTTAAAAAGGATATGATAGTCAAGTTTGCTCATTTGTATATTTTAAGTTTTTGACTTTGGTAAAGATATTTGTGTTTATATATTTTCACTTAAGTTTTCTTTTAAAACTTTAGTCTTTTAAGATTTTTTCCCGATTTTTATCATTTTAGTCATTTAAGACTTATATAGTCTTATCTTTAATAAATTAAGAGTTGTTTAGTAATGTAATTTAGCTTATAAAATCTAAATTTTTTTTAAAAAAATTTAATTTAATATTTATCAGTCATCTTTTGATTATTATTTATTGTTTGGAGCGTGAAAATTTAAAGCTTATTCTCTAAATTAAGATTTATTAGTTTCAAATATAATGACCAAAATTGGTTTTTGATTTTGATACCAATGGTTTTTTGGTTTATTGGTATCGAGTCTTTGTGAGGGCTTTCGTTCCAGGAAGGATCCGTGATCGAATTCCACGGCTCTCACAAAATGAGAGCATAGGTATTGTTAAATTTGCGGTTGTCCTCTACATCTCTGATACGCGTTTGTCGCATTTCATCAAAAAAATTAGAAAAATTTGTTCTTGATTTCTTCTTCCCTACCTACCTCGTAGGTAGGAGAAAGAGGAGTGCAAATGTCCGGAGGTCAGAAACAAAGAATAGCGATAGCAAGAGCAATACTCAAGTCTCCGAAAATCCTCCTCCTCGATGAAGCCACAAGTGCGCTAGATTCTGAATCGGAAAGAATAGTACAAGAAGCACTAGACAAGGCTTCGCTCGGCAGAACTACCATCGTCATCGCTCATCGTCTTTCCACCATTTGCAACGCGGATCTTATCGCGGTTGTTCAAGCCGGTCACATTATAGAGACCGGCTCTCACGACGAGCTCATCCAAAATTTCAATGGTTTATATTCGTCCTTGATCCGCCTTCAACAATCCTCGCAAACAAAGGTTAATGATCAATTAGATTTCGATCCCGCCTTATCCTCATACATGGCAAACAACCAAAGTGGCACAAATAGCATGAGCCGGAGATTCTCCATTGCGAGCCGTTCAAGCTCGGCAAGGTCTATGGGTAGTAACAAAGACGAAGAAGGCGATGAAAAGCCGGAGATGAACCTCTCGGTCCCATCTTTTCGACGACTATTGCTTATGAATTCACCTGAATGGAAACAAGCAACACTCGGTAGCATTAGTGCAATTTTATTTGGTGGAATTCAACCTCTCTATGCTTATGCAATGGGAAGTATGATATCAGTATACTTCCTCAAGGATCACACAGAGATCAAGGACAAAACAAGGATGTACTCATTGATATTCCTCTCATTGTCTTTGCTATCCTTGTTGCTCAATGTAGGGCAACACTATAATTTTGGCGCTATGGGTGAGTACCTCACAAACAGAGTGAGAGAGAGGATGTTGTCAAAAATGCTCACATTTGAAGTTGGTTGGTTTGATAGAGATGAGAATTCCACCGGTGCAATTTGCTCTCGGCTTGCCAAAGATGCCAATGTGGTTAGTCAGACTCTCTCTTTTTTTTTTTCTTTTTTTTTTTTCCTTCCTTTATTTTAAGTATTAATATTTCATAAATAATTTATTTATATTCACTTGTGATCACATTCATATTGATTTTGATACTATGCAGAATATATAGTGGCTTGTAAAATTGAATTTTGAAGGAGTTTGTCACATCAATTAATAATGTAATGTAGGTAGATGGCTAGCTAACCACTTAGTGAAAATAGTAACTTATTGTGCTAAAGCTTTTCCTTATAAAGTAAAAGCAGACATAAAAAATGAGGGAAAAGTATATATTATTAGTGCAACAAGAACTTGATCCTACCAAATATATAGTGCGCTTTTGTTGATGAACTCATGAACTCCATATGCACCATATTCCATTGAAGAAGATCTTTTAGATAGGAATCATATTCTATTCTCAATAGTTCATTCATATTACTTTCCCCATGCTCCTGCTCAACATGGAATATATGGAATATATGGAACTTTTGTTTTGTTTAATTTCTTGTGATCTTAATTTTTCCTTTTCTTTTTTGTGTTCTATCTACCAAATCGTTTTCTTTAATGGAGGATAAAGGAAAAGCTAAACCACAATTAGAATTTTCTTTATAATTCCTAGAAATTTTCTTTTCTTGGTGTTGAGCAGTGTATAGCTATAATTTGTCCAACAAAATCATCAATTTGTTTACCATTTCATTAGAAAAATGCAAGACTTTAATTATTCCATAGAAAGTTATACTTAGCGTTGCATCTAAAATTAAAGCTCTTTTAAAACAAATATACAGATTTCCACAATCAAGCCATGAACCAAAGACTTGACTAAGAAAAGAAAAAAAAAAAATGAAAAAAAGCTCTTTTTAGTTTGTCTTCTAGCGTCTAGCTTTTCAAAAGCTTTTCCAAGAGGAGAATTGTCACATATATTCATCTTACAAAATCAAAAGATCCTGCCAAGAATATTCAAATAAATTTAATTGAGAAAGAAAGTATTATTTTTATCTTCGCATAAATGTTAACTACTACCTTAATCACATACTTTTGTTTAGAATCCAGCAATATAATATACTGATCGAGTTACTTGGTATAAATACTTTTTTTACGTTGGATGTGCATGTGCTCATGAAAAAACACCATCTTGTTCTATTTTTTTTTTAAAAACAAACATAAGCTCAATGTTTTGGGGCTGATGTTTTTCAGGTAAGATCACTAGTGGGAGATAGAATGGCACTCTTGATTCAAACCTTCTCTGCAGTGATCATTGCATGCACAATGGGACTTGTAATTGCATGGAGGTTAGCACTGGTCATGATCGCCGTCCAACCGATCATCATCATTTGCTTCTATGCTCGCCGAGTTCTTCTTAAAAGTATGTCCGGTAAATCCATGAAATCTCAAACTGAAAGCAGTAAGCTCGCCGCCGAGGCGGTAACTAACCTCCGCACGGTCACGGCTTTCTCTTCACAAGATCGAATTCTTCACCTCTTCGAGCTCGCTCAACAAGGGCCTCGCCGGGAGAGTGTTAAGCAATCATGGTATGCCGGAATTGGCCTTGGTTCTTCTCAGAGTCTCATGACTTGCACTTGGGCTCTTGACTTTTGGTATGGAGGGAAACTTGTCTCTCATGGATATATCACTGCTAAGGCTTTACTTCAAACCTTCATGATTCTTGTTAGCACTGGTAGAGTTATTGCAGATGCTGGTAGTATGACGAGTGATCTTGCTAAAGGTGGTGATGCCGTCGGTTCGGTGTTTGCCGTATTGGATAGGTACACGCGTATCGAGCCAGAGGACCAGGATGGGCAGATGCCGGAGAAGATCACCGGAAGTGTGGATATTCGAGGTGTTGATTTCGCTTATCCGGCTAGACCTGATGTTATTATTTTCAAGAATTTCTCACTGAGCATTCAAGCCGGAAAGTCTACCGCGCTTGTCGGACAGAGCGGGTCGGGGAAGTCTACCATAATCGGACTTATTGAGAGGTTCTATGATCCTTTGAAAGGAAGCATCAAAATAGATGGGATGGATATAAAGACATACCATCTTCGAGCACTGAGGCAACACATTGCGCTCGTGGGACAAGAGCCGACATTGTTTGCGGGGACTATCAAAGAGAATATTAAGTACGGGGCCGAGGAGGCGACCGATGTGGAAGTCGAGGCGGCTGCAAGAGTTGCCAATGCACATGACTTTGTAAGTTGTCTGAAGGATGGATATGAGACATCATGCGGCGATAGAGGTGTGCAATTGTCTGGTGGACAGAAACAACGGATTGCGATTGCGAGAGCTGTGTTGAAGAACCCGGCTATCTTATTGCTTGATGAAGCAACAAGCGCATTAGATAGTCAATCGGAGAAAGTGGTGCAAGAGGCACTGGAGAGAGTGATGGTTGGGAGGACAAGTGTGGTGGTGGCACACAGGCTATGCACAATACAAAATTGTGATCTTATTGCGGTGCTTCAGAAAGGAATGGTTGTAGAGAAGGGTAGTCATGCTTCTCTTCTTGCCAAGGGTCCCTCTGGGTCTTATTTTTCTCTTGTCAGCCTCCAAAATGGATCAAAGAGAGCACAATGAAGAAGATTGTGGTTTTATATATATTGTTTGGTTATCTTGGTAGTATATTTCAGATGTTAAAATTATGTATTGAGTTGGTTGAATGTTTGTTGCTTTTAGTAGCCAAGAGATGGCAAGAACTTTTTAAAAAAAAAAAAAAAGGGAAGGTATCAATGGAGAATGGTATTTGTTACATGTTTCAGAAATAGTTATATGAAATTTTAGTGCACTCATAAGTAAGCACACAACATTTATCAAACAATACAAAACAGAGTCATGCATGATATTTGACTTGGAGCAAATTATAGAAAACAGAACCAATGCAAGCATCATAATTGATGATGGATCGCCACGAGGGTATGTTCGCTTCAAGAGGGGATTGTGTTGGGGTGACCCCTTATCACCCTTGCTTTTCTCCCTGGCAGCAGATACACTAAAAGTGTCATGTTCTCTCATGAATTTTGTCACAAGGCCCATATCCAAACCCGGCGCATGACAAACGACTGCAGCCCCACAGGGTCTGAACCCAGTGGACACGCAAGGCTTCAGGGTTTGTTTCAAAATAGAAATACAATCAACTACAAAGAAACATAAAAGAAAATTGGTACAGAAATACAGTACAGTCTTAAAGATATAGGAATCCGACATACAAATACAGGTTTTTAAATAGTCCAAACTTAACGACAAAAACAAAAGACAACTACTTATAGCTTGCTAGGGACCTCGCTGATCTACTACTTCTGATCTGAAAAAGATCTAAAAACAACTACATGAGTTTACTGGCCCAATAAATAATCCACTGAGAAAGTAAAATACGAATAAAAATCCTAAACAACTAATACATATCAAATAAGGGTTATAAAATTTTCATAAAAGATTATTTTCAAATAAGTTATTTCCCAAAATTATAAAGCTTGAAAATAAAGAAATAATAAGGAATTTTCAGGGCAAAATTAAAATTGCATCTTCAAATTCACTATGGATAGCATAAGTTATTTATTTATTCTTGGTGACCCGAGACTGAATATTAGATGGACGCTATTTTTTCACCGACGTATCGGTGCAAAACTACAGTTTTATTTTTTGATAAGTGCCTGCATGTACATATTATTTGAGATGTTTTTCCATGCATGAGCATCACATTTTTCAGGTTATATTTCTCATTTCGTGTGTTTTTGTGTTCTTTCGTGCAATTAGGGTTGTGAAGAAGGTTTATGCGAAGAAAAGCAAGATTAGGTCATAATGGTGCCATGTGGAGCTCTTTTGTGCAAATACAAAGTTCAAGACACAAATCGGGTTCAAACGAGGGGGTATGTGCCAACTTCTAAAGGCTTCAAGACAATTCTTGTAGAAGGACACGAAGGCAGTCATGCTCGCTCGTTCGGATTTGTTCAAAGATTTCAAAAGCTCTCCAAGGGTTTTTCCTCATCAAGAAATGCCATATGACCTTTCACATGGGCGTGTGTCCGTCCGTGTGACCTCAGGAGAAGAAACGGGCGAAATCGGGGACCAATAAGCAAGTTTCCACAAGGCTGAAATTCCACATGGGCGTGTGGAATTTCCACACGGCCGTGTGGCTCATCCACACGCCCGTGTGGATCCTCGAGATGGCCAATTATAAAGCCGTTCTGAAGCGTTATAAAGGGGAACTTTTTCCTAACTTTGGGAGGACGTTCGGCTAGGGTTTGAGAGGGTTTTTGCTGCGTTTTGGGGGCGTTTCTTCACCGATTTCAACACCGATTCCTTCCAAGGAGAGCTATTGGGGGAGCCTTCGACGACTTCGATTCGGCAAGGTGTGCCCCAGGCTTGGAGGAAGGATCCGTGGAGAAGAAGAAACAGCCCTCATAGGCCATCAACACGAAGCTTAAGGGGGTTTTCTTTATGGATTTCTTGCACTTATCTTCATTTATTTTGATGAACTTGTATTGCTCCATGGAGGGCTAAACCCCTAGTGGGTACTTGGACTTGTAAACCCTAGGTTTTCTATGTTTCATTGACTTTAATGCTTTTATTCAATTTGAGTTTAAATTTGAGTTTCAATCTTGTGTGCTTAATTGTTTCTCCCTTAGAGTGACACTAGGGTTGAGGGCTAATCCAATCATCCTTTTGACGAGTGACCATCACCATTAGGATTAGATTAACCAAGATTGAAGAGGGTCGAGAGGGTGAGTTGAGAGGTAGCGACACGTCCCCTTTCCCCTCCGGTGTGGTTTTCCCTACCTTCTTATTCCAAGTATTACCTTCGATCTCAAAGAGAGTTAGGCGTTGAGAGAGGCCTTTCCGCCGGGACTTATTTGTGATTAGGGATCTTTCGCCTGGACCAAAGGGATTGATCTATAGTTGGGAATAGGGTTCACCGCTTGGAATCCCTATAGCGTAGCGCAGTCATACGTGGTGTGAGGTGTCGAGAGTCTTCTCTCCGCCGGGACCTCGTAGGGGACTAGTCAAGGTTGACCTTAGATTTGGGATCTTGTATCCTTGGTTTCCACGACTCTTGAAATCTCTATTGAGTAAAAGTATTTGAAGTCTTGCACTTGAAACAAGGAACCTAGGGGGAGCAGTGTCCGAGTACCCCATTCTTATCTCGATCTTTTCCTACACTCTAGCTTTTACTTTCAGTTCTTAATTTCTGTTTTAAATTACTTTTTAATCTCATCAAAAATTGGTTTTCTTTGGCTACCTAGCGAAGTGTTTTTGTTTCTATCGTCTACTCCCTGTGGATTCGACTACCCACCCGTTGGGTACTTTATTACTTCGACACCCGTGCACTTGCGGAACACACACGCAAGGGTGTGTCATTTTTTCAAGAATTTTTGTCAACAAGGTCAGTGTTTAACCCCAATGACAGGGTTGTAAATAGTTCATTTGGAGATCAGAACACGCAAATACAAAACTATTTGCATAGAAACAAGTTCAGAAATTCTCAATTTTCCCCAAGTTCACATATACTGAGAAATATTGATAAATTTCAATATCCCACATTAGGAAAAATAAATAGATAAATAGAATTTGATTAAGTAGTTGAATAAATAAAACATTAAATTATTCATAAATATCAATCATTCTCCCATAATAAAATAAAACAAGTATATAAATAATAAAATTAATTACCCAATACGATGTAATCAAAAGCAACTACACATTTATACATAAACTAGTAATTAGATATAGAAATAATTAAAAGATTAACATAAAAATATTTTCTGAAAATAAGGAGCTAAATAATAATAAAATAGTATACAAAAAATATCAGTAGATTACTTATCTTTAAATTGTCCCAAACCTAATACTCACGCTCAGCTCAGAGATTAGGTTCACCTTTATAGGAGAGAACCTATAATAAACAATAAAAAAAAAATAACTTTCTAACTCAAAATTTCATGCTCTAACTAACCCTAGTTCTTAAGCCTCGAAGTGGGTTTGTTTTCAGAGAACCAAAATACTGGCCTATCTAACTTTTAAAACCATACTAAAAAATAATGATGAACACTTATGCAAAAGTCATTTTACAGTAATAAATCATCTAAACGTGTGTGTGTGTATCAAATGCAAAGCACATAGATGTATATGTATAAATACATATACCAAACTATATTTATTTTGTACACATATATTTATATATAAAAGTCAGTGGATAAAAAAATCAGCGTATACATAGATATACACATATAACAACAACCCAAGGTTTAGAAACAAGAATTTGAAGATCAGAAAGCTTCAAATACATGAATGCCTACAAGATCTCTTGTACAAGAATAACAATATAACATGCATGCAAGAATAATTGTACGAGAATAGACACAAACAAACTTCAAACAAAAACAATGGCCACAAGGGTTTTAAGCTCCATTGCAACCCAAACATGCTAGGTATTTACCCCATCTAAGACAAGGCTGCCAACTACACAAGAATCACAACAATACACGCCAAAAAAGAATGACACTACACACCTTGAGGTTTTCGGTGATTTAAAAGCAAGTACCCCAACACCACTTCGCCGCCGGATTATTGGTCCCTTGACACCGGACGCTGGCCAACCCTTCTCTTCATTCTTTCATTCCCTTAAGAATAAGAGGAAAGGGATCCACACTCCCTTGGTGAGATTAGGCCTTGAAGCTCATCTCTCCTTTGACATCAAGCTGGCCAAGCACCACACCAAGATAAAAATTAAAAAATAATAATAAAATATTTTATTATTTATTATATTTTATGTAATGTAAATTTTTTTAAATTAAAATCTTAATTTTGTTGTAAAAATTAAAAAAAATAAAAAATATATAAAATATATAAAATAAATTATAAAAAAATAATAATAAAATATGTATAAAAATATACCAGAAAAAAATTCCCGAAGTCAAAGAGTGAAGTGAGAGATTTTGGAAGTAGCCACTTTCCTTCTTCAGTTTCTACTTCGGTAAACCAAACAAATGGAAGTATCACATCAGCTTTCACTTCAGTCACTTCGATCTTCACTTCAACGAATCAAACACGCTCTTTAATATTTTTTCCGAGGGACCTTGCGGTATTCCTTTAATTTATCTGTAATTTGTACGGTTTATCTGGTTGGTTGAGTTAGCCCTTCTTTGAGGTCTTGCATTCAAAGGTGGGGCCCACTTTCGATATGTATGCAACCGATTTGCAGGCATCCCTGACTAGTTTCAGGGGTGACAAGGCAATAGCAATTCACTGTGGCAACTTGTCAACCATTGTCTTAAAAAATTTGTGTTTTCTATAGTGAGCAGAACCATACACATAAAAACACTTCACTATTTTGTTGGAGACTTGGTAGCTAAAGGAAGCATTAACGTAGTATATTGCACCACAAATAAGTAACTCTTAGATATGTTCATTAAGCCACTGATCCTAAGACTTTTTAAGCTATCAGCTTAAATTCATCTTTTGATTGTTAGTTTCTATTATGATAATATTGTTAGTGGTTCTATTTGCCTTCATCTTCTCATATCAGTTATTTTGAGTTGTATTTAAAAGTTATCAGTTAGTTATTTAACAATGAGTATATATAATTTAACATTTTTGATCTTTGCCTACAACCAGCTGTTCATCAAAATTCCTCCAAGAAGGGGCTTTGCCTCTCTGATCTGTAACTTTAATAAGTGAGAAGACTGTTCTACTATACTCAATGAAATTGTTGTCTTTTCTAGTTTAGATTAAAGGAGTTTGAGATCAATTCAGAAGAGTTACTTAGAGAGGACTCATGATGAATAGGATTGTGCTCTCAAATTTGGCATGGCCTTGCATTTCTACATATTAATTTATTGTGCAAGATCTTGAATGTTGGTAGCACCATAATCAAGTTGTTAGTGATAGATATAATGGTTTGTTCATAATGACAACTAATATTAGAGGGTGTACATGAATGCTTAAAGAAAAAAAAAATAGAGAACAAACAATGTTAACAAGAAGAAAAACCAATACCAAACAATACCAACGTGACCAAGATAATATTTCAAGATATATCACCCATATAATAAAGTAGTTATTATAGTATTTTATTCCCATCTCAACAAAACGTTGAAAGTTTGAAATTTTTTTTATGGTCACAATTCTCCCTCTTAACCAAAAAAAAATATATATATATATATATAAAAATTCTATACACGGAACAAACCATTATATTAAACAGTACAACAACAACAACGACCAGAAAATTATTCATTTTTATTTAGATTTTTATAACATAAAACATATATATATATATATATAATATTTAAATTAATATTTAATATTTTGGAGTCAAGTGGGATGGAGAGAATATTTCCTTGCCCTGACTCTTGAAAAAAATCTCCGACCCTCCCCTCACAGAGTGGAAAATCCGGTTTTCCGTGGGAGTCGGGCTCATTAACATGCCTAAACAATATTTAATACAAACCAATAGCTCAAAAAAAAAAAAAAAAAAAAAAAACCAGAAGTTGTTTGAATAGTACTACCCAACGATTTGTACATGAAAAAAAGGTCAACGTCCCAATACCTAACTAATGATACGCAAGGGAGCGTGAAGCCATAGCCTAACCTAATATAATATTTATATTTTATAAGAAATAGAAGGACACTTACAAACCCAGCCAGGGTTTTGAATATATGTATTGAGACAATGTGACAAGCCACCCTACTCACACAAATCCACATGCTGAATTCTCAACAGATATAAATTAAAACAATCAAAACACAATGTCCGAAATTTTTTTTTTTCACTATCATAGATCAAACCCTGGACGTTAAAAAATCCATTTAAAACACTTTTTGCAGTAGAGCTAAAAATAATATTGGATTTAATACTTTAAAACCAAAATTTGGAAAGTTATATTTTTCATATCAGATATCATTAATATACCTTTTCTTGCTTCGTCCGAATATATACACAGAAATTTTGTAAATCAAACATCCAATAATATATCTTGCAAAAATAGCTTTTGGGATCATTCCAGAAGCAATTAATATCCCTATCATAATCAGGTGGCAGTGGACTTTACCCTCTCTGAAGTGAGCACATGAGGAATGCTAATTACTTAAAAATGGCACTCTCATTGTCCAACAACCAAAGCCCACAAACTAATTTAAGTCATGGGAAGAGCCAACTCATTCATTCTCATTCTTCTCCTAATACCAATAATAACAAGAAGAAGATGGCGAAGGAAAAGGAGATGGAGAAGACAGTTGAAAATAAGAAGAAAAGTTCAGACAGTTTCTTTAAATCCATATTGGCAATTTTCAGGCATGCAGACATTATAGACAGATGGTTGATGGCCTTCGGGTTAATCGGAGCCGTCGGGGATGGCCTCACGTCGCCGGCCATGTTTTTCCTCACAAGCAAGATCATGAATAACATTGGTGATGCCAACTCCTCACTCTCTCTTTTCATCCACAAGATTAATGAGGTCAGAGATCTTTTAAACATAGACGAGTTTCTTGTGTGTGTGTGTGTGTGTATATATATATATATATATATATATATGCTGTTAGGGAGAAACAGGACGATCAGAGTCACCAAACGGGGTATTACATATGTTCTATCTCTCTCATTGAATTGGTTTGTATTGTTGTAGAACTCATTGGATTTGCTGTTCTTGGCTTGTGGAGCATTTGTGGTCTCCTTTTTAGGTATAATCAAAACTGTTTTATTTATTTTGTGCCATCTCAATGAGTTTTGAATTGACACTTCTGCAAACAGAAGGGTATTGTTGGACAAGAACGGCGGAGAGACAAGCGTCGGCAATAAGAGTCAAGTACCTTAAAGCAGTGCTTCGACAAGATATCGAATACTTTGATCTCAAAGTGGCCTCTACAAGCGAGATCATCAACAACATCTCCACTGACAGCCTTGTCATCCAAGATGTTATCAGCGAAAAGGTTCGCAAATCATTCATGAATAAATAAATAACGTATTTTATTTGTGAGCACATGAAATATATATTAATCTTACATCTAAACTATATACATGCATATATACATGCATAGGTGCCTAACTTCATAATGAATTTCATCATGTTCATCGGAAATTATGCGATCGGTTTCATCCTTATGTGGAGACTAGCGATAGTTGCACTTCCTACGGTGATTCTACTCATCATCCCCGGCATAATGTGTGGGAGAATTCTCATGAGCATTGCTAGGGAGATGCGAGAGGAATACAGTAAGGCCACATGTGTTGTTGAGCAAGCGGTATCGTCTGTGAGGACCGTTTACTCTTTTGTTGGTGAAAGGAAAACTATGGAAAAGTTTTCCGCCGCACTTGATGGCTCGGTGAAGCTTGGCCTTCGTCAAGGACTCATGAAGGGATTGGCCATTGGTAGCAATGGTGTCACCTTCGCCATTTGGTCTTTCCTCTCTTGGTATGGAAGCAAGATTGTCATGCATCATGGTGGCCATGGAGGCACTGTTTTTGCTGTTGGAGCTGGAGTCATCTTTGGTGGCATGTAAGTGCTATGTGAATTTTGTTGTGTTTGTAGGTAGTATGATGTGTGTGTGTGTGTGTGTGTTTTTTAAATAAAAAATTGCTAAAAATGTTTTTTTTTTTAAAAAAAATTTAATTAAGTTATATTTTAGTTTTTTGCTTTTATTTTTTTTTTTTTTTTTTTGTTGGTGAGTGTTTGTTTGTTTATATTTTAATAAAAGTAAAAGAAGGGAGCAAGTTCACCCACTAGCTGATGCTGAGACTCCAACATGATAACAAGGGGGTTGAGGTGTCCCCTTCTTCATATATAATGGAGGTGGTCTTATATGAGGAAGATGGGAATAATTTTATAATTTTAATTTTGTTTGGATTAGAAAACAAAAATTTTGAAAATGAAAAATGCTTGATAGATTTGAAGAACTTTATGGGGGCATTCGAAGAGTTTGTGATCCACGGTTACTAAATGATTCATAAATTTTATAATTTATCTCGAGAAGAATTAAAAAAAAATCATAAATTAGTAGTTTTTTTACCTATTGATATTAGATTTTTTTATGTAAGATGTTTGTTTCGAAAAATTTTAAAATTGAACTCTCAAAACCCACATAAAATAATAGTATAAATAGTTATTAAACTTGTTTTATATTTATGCATGTTTCTCGTTTTGTTTAAATAGAGATATATTTATAGCCTATTTCTTTTTAAAAAAAAAAATCTATAAAGAACCCTACCTCAAATAAGAATTGTCCAAGGGCTAATAGGGGATTACATCAAACCCTAACATGGGAGCCCTGTGGATTCCATCTGTTCTTGTCTTTAAATATATGATTATATAACCAACAACCGCATCACGCAATACGATTTAGTCAATTGTCTTTTTTTTATTTTTTTTTTATAATATTCTCTTCCGGGATCTCCTAACTCATCAATGTTCTCAGATGGCAAGTAAATTTAAAAGGTTAGGTTCACGTTCAATCCAAATTTATTTGAAACAAACATATTGAAATAATTTACTCCAAAATTAATAATTCATAATAAGAAATAGTATGATATGTACATTAAATGAGCAAAACATCTATTTTGATAAGCCGTTGGTAGCCGTAGAAAGTATTGTATTTTTTCTCTCCAAAGTTACATAATAGAGAGTATTTATTATTAATGCAGCTTGATTTCTGAAAATTTTATAAGCGTCCACATGATTAGACTTTCATCGTCCCATATGACGTCTGACTGGAATGGTTGATAAGCCATTATAACTAGTGCATTATCATACCTATTTCTCGTTTGATTAGCTTTAATAGGGTGCCGCGGCCTTTGGCAGGAAAAAAAACCTTTTTACAAAAATAAGTATTAAATTTATTGTTAGAGTTTGCCACTGTAATTATGTTTCATCCTATTTTAAACATTAATAGTATGATTTATGTGATTTTTCAAATTTTGCAAATTTTTTTGATGCTGTCAGGGCTTTACTCATTCCGTATGGATATTTTTAAAAAACTTAGGCAATTACACTTTACCCATATAAAAGACTTAGGGCTATGGTTGGATTCAGAGACTGAATCCAAAATCAATCTGATTTATAATTGATTTATTTTGAATCTATTTAAACATATTTGAAGTAGCTATTATATATAAATAATCTTAATACACTGAGCATCACATTCTAGTTACTTTTCAAAATAGTTAAATTATCTTATCCATTTTAACATGTTTACTCACTATTTACTAAGACTAACTACTATATATTGGGTCCGGTGTGCAAAATTATAATCGTTGATATAAGATTTTTGGATTTAGGTTTCTAGTTTTCAGTGCTTTATATATTAGTTCACCTTATATGATAAATTATTATAAATCATTAAGTCACTATAATTAGTGTATTTTTTATTTATTTGATATTTTTCAAAAAAATGTTTGTTGCGTGTTTATCTTAAGAAGAAAAAAAAAGGTTAAATAATAATATGTATCCTGCAGGGCCTTGGGCTCAGGTTTATCTTGCTTGAAGTACATTTCGGAAGCGATTTCCGCTGGAGAAAGAATAATGGAGGTGGTGGACAGAGTACCCAAAATTGACATTGATAAAAAAGAAGGTGAGATATTAGAGAATGTGCATGGAGAGGTGGAGTTCAAAGGGGTTCACTTTTCCTACCCATCCAGGAGGGAGAACTTGATACTGAATGAGTTTAGCTTGAAGGTGCCGGCCGGGATGACGGTGGCCCTCGTCGGAGGTAGCGGCTCCGGGAAGTCTACAGTGATTGCACTGATGGAAAGGTTTTATGATCCATTGCAAGGAGAAGTTCTTTTGGATGGGGTGAACATTAGGAAGTTGAAGCTCAAGTGGTTGAGGTCCCAAATGGGTTTAGTGAGTCAAGAGCCAGCTCTGTTTGCAACTTCAATAAAGGAAAACATATTGTTTGGCAAAGAGGATGCATCAATGGATGAAGTTGTGGCTGCTGCCAAGGCTTCCAATGCTCATAACTTCATCTCTCACTTGCCTCAGGGCTATGACACTCAGGTGAGTTGCCTGAATTAACTTCATAAATTGATTATGATTGTTGTTTATTCCAATCTTTGACTTAGAAGTTCAGAGGAAAATTGACAAACTTACTAATCTATTTGGTGCTGCTCTATCTATATTTTTCTCCTAATATATATATATATATATATATATATATATATATATATATATATATATATATATATATATATACAGATATGTTAAAAACCTCAATACATGTAGGTAGGAGAAAGAGGAGTTCAAATGTCAGGAGGGCAGAAACAAAGAATAGCCATTGCAAGAGCACTACTCAAGTCCCCTAAGATCCTCCTCCTTGATGAAGCCACAAGTGCACTAGACTCTGAATCAGAGAGGATAGTCCAAGAAGCTCTAGACAGTGCCTCACTTGGTCGAACATCGATAGTTATTGCTCATCGTCTTTCCACCATTCACAATGCAGATCTAATTACCGTCATTCAAGCCGGCAAAGTAATGGAGACCGGTACTCATGCTGAGCTCATTCAAGATGAAAATGGTTTATATTCAACACTAGTCCACCTCCAACAATCATCTAAGACAACAGAAATGATGGAAGAATATTTCAGTCCCTCTCCATCAACCGATTTGCGCATGAGCAACAATAATGAAGAACGTCGGAATAGTCAAATCATGAGCAGGATAAGCTCCGCAAAGTCCTTGGAGAGCAGTGAGCCACAAGAAGACCAACAAGAGAAGCCAAAGATGAAACCACCGGTACCATCATTCCGGCGGCTATTGCTTCTGAACACACCGGAATGGAAGCAAGCAATAATAGCCAGCATAAGTGCTACCGTCTTCGGAGGAGTTCAACCTGCCTATGCATATGCAATAGGGAGTGTGATATCAGTATACTTTCTCAAAGATCACAAGGAGATGAGCGACAAAATAAGGATGTATTCATTGCTATTCCTCTCATTGTCTTTTGTTTCCTTGTTCCTCAATATAGTGCAACACTATAATTTTGGTGCAATGGGTGAGTACCTCACAAAGAGAGTGAGGGAGACCATGTTGGCCAAGATGCTCACTTTTGAAGTTGGTTGGTTTGATCGAGATGATAACTCCACCGGTGCTATTTGCACCCGTCTTGCCAAAGATGCCAATGCGGTACGTATATTTGCCAAAGATGCCAATGCGGTGTTTTTAAATTGCAATTGAACACAAAACATGCATAAGGATGATTATTAATTTGCAGGTGAGATCATTGGTAGGGGATAGAATGGCGCTGTTGGTCCAAACCTTCTCTGCAGTTACCATTGCATGCACACTGGGGCTGGTCATTGCATGGAGGTTGGCACTGGTTATGATTGCCGTGCAACCTCTCATCATCATATGTTTCTATGCACGTAAAATGTTGCTCAAGAACATGACCGGCAAGGCCATCAAAGCTCAGTCGGAGAGCAGCAAACTTGCCGTGGAGGCAGTTTCCAACCTCCGTACCATCACCGCTTTCTCTTCTCAAGACCGCATTCTTCGGCTTTTTGAACTTGCTCAAGAAGGACCGAGGAGGGAGAGTGTGAGGCAATCATGGTATGCCGGCATTGGTCTTGGTTCGTCGCAGAGTCTAATGACTTGCACTTGGGCCCTCGACTTCTGGTACGGCGGGAAACTCGTCTCTCATGGATATATCACTTCTAAACAGCTATTCCAAACCTTCATGATTCTTGTTAGCACTGGTCGTGTCATCGCCGATGCTGGTACCATGACCACTGATCTCGCCAAGGGTGGTGATGCCGTTAGCTCCGTGTTTGATGTGCTGGACCGAAACTCACTGATTGAACCTGAGGACGCCGACGGCCATCGACCAGAGAAACTCAATGGAATTGTGGATATTTGTGATGTCGACTTCGCTTATCCAGCTCGTCCCGACATTATCATATTCAGAAACTTCTCTTTGAGCATCGAAGCGGGGAAGTCGACTGCGCTTGTCGGGCAAAGCGGGTCGGGGAAGTCTACGATAATTGGGCTTATTGAGAGATTCTATGATCCACTGAAAGGATCCATAAAAATTGATGGAAAGGACATAAGAACGTTCCATCTCCGAGAGTTGAGGAAACACATTGCATTGGTGGGGCAAGAGCCTGCCTTGTTCAATGATACTATTAAGGGAAACATCAAATACGGGTCCGAGGAGGCTACAGAGGCAGAAGTGGAGGACGCCGCCAGAGTGGCCAATGCACATGACTTCATTAGTTGCCTCCAAGATGGATATCAGACATTATGTGGGGATAAAGGTGCGCAATTATCAGGTGGACAAAAACAACGCATTGCTATTGCAAGAGCGGTACTAAAGAACCCAACTATATTACTGCTAGATGAGGCAACCAGTGCATTAGATAGTCAGTCAGAGAAAATGGTGCAAGAGGCGCTTGAGAGAGTGATGGTTGGCAGGACAAGTGTGGTGGTGGCGCATAGACTGAGTACAATACAAGATTGTGATCTTATTGCGGTGCTTGAAAAAGGGATGGTTGTGGAGAAGGGTAGCCATGCTTCTCTTATTGCTAAAGGTCCCTCTGGTACTTACTTCTCTCTTGTTAGCCTCCAACAGGGGTCTAAGAGGAACACATAGTGAAGAGGATTGTTATTTCTTTGGCTGATGAAGGTTCTTTATATTGTTAGCAAGGCCTCTTTTATAATTATATATAATGTATATATGTTGAGTGAGTGTGTCTTGATTTTTATGGGTTGACCTGATTGCATTATTAAATTGATTTGAAATTATATATTTCGGGTTTTTATCATTTTGTTTTCTTAATATATTAAGGTTTATGTGCTTTTTTTTTTTTATAGTGTTTGTTTTTTTTCCTCTGTATTGCACTAATTAATTAGAAATTGCTCGGTAACAGCTTGATAATGTTTTTGCAATTGACTTACTTAGAGATGGTTATAATGAAGTTCAACTGAAAAGTTTAGCGCAACATGAATTTCAGTCTCTGACAAGTTCAAAATGCTTGAATCTTTCAGTGGAACCATTCGAAAAAGACGTCGTTTTCATTGAAGAAGCCCAAATCTATAGTTTTCCCATAGTGATTGGTATCTATTGTTACCTTTTTTTTTTTTGGACAAAGTTGATAAACCATAATTATTAATAAATCTGAGAAATACAACCAACATGTACTGAAGAGACTAGATAGAAAAACAATATCAACTTCAACAAGGGCCCACTAGATGTTGGGGGAAAGGAACAACCCTCATGTCAACTCACTTAAGAGAAATATGGGGAGAGAAAATCTCAATCCCAAGATGCTCTATTTGTAGGTGGCCTTCTGTCTCCCATCAATTGTTGTATGTCTATGCATGATTGACCTCTCGATCATTACTCATTTACATCAAACATTAAACTCCGAGCTCTTGCTACAATAAAGTTCAAGACAATAGAAAGATCCAATTGAATTGAAAATAAGAAGATGCAATATATACATCTATGAAAGATTAGAAGTCCACAACCAATATCTCAAATAATAAAACCCTAGGCTCAATCCATGCCTAACCACTAAAGAGCTAGTTCTCCATCAATGAAGAATAATCATATAACCCAAGAGAAATAAGAAGAATAATAGAAATCGCTGAAACTCCCTTAAACTTCTTGACCATGGATTGATGATGAATCACCACAAATCTTCCACAAATGCTACAGAGAATGCTCCTCAATTACCTTCTTAATACTTTAGACCCTTAATGAAGTTCTAAAAATAGCTGGAGTAGAACCCTAGAATCCTTTTCTACCCTTCTATATGCTCCACCGTTAAAAGATGCCCTCAAAACCCATAGTAAAGTCTTTTATATATAACCCTTATGGGTAACTTATGGAGTTAAAAACAAGGCCGTAATTAAGAACCAGGAGATAAAAGATTGTGTGCCTTACGGGTATCTTATGGTAGTAATTTTTGCTTGTAAGGTCATCTGTTTTGGTGTTATAGTCTATCTTAAAACGGAAAATGCTAGATCATAAGTTTCTCTGTTTGGTGCTTGTGACCACCATCCTTACGGGCATAAGTCTTGCCATGCTTCTCTAGCTGAACCTGCGTAAGCCTTGCCTGTAAGCCTTCCTGTCTAGCCATTATGCTCTTGCTTACAAGGATAAGACTGTCCAGCAAGCTCTTATGTTTGTTACTTATGATCGTACCTAGTGGTTGTAAAGGGGCCATAAGGTGTCCTAGCTAGCATGTTCTCCTATTTTATTATCGAGAGAGCTCTTTCTCGACTAATTTATTCCACATTTAGCTCTCTCTCTCTCTCTCTCTTGTTAGTTATGCTCTGTCCATGCCCTAAAATCAATAAAACCACAAATTAAGACCGTTTTCCACAAATGATCTAATAAATGCCAAATAAGTGTTATAAATAGTATGAAAGATGTGCATTCATGCACTTATCAACTACAATTAAAAAAAGGAGAAATAACACAAACTCATCTGGGGGTACAAAAAAAGTAGCCCACTAGGATGGAGGCTGACAAACAACAAAAACAAAAGGGAAAGACTAAGACTCAAATACAAGGAAAAAACAAGAACAAAAAGGCATACCGACAATGAATAAAAAAAATTGAGACGCCCCTGGCCTCCCAAGGGAAGAACATGCCAATCCGCAGGGCATCAATTAGACTATTTTTATCACATGATCACAGGATAAAAAGTGGTTCTCTAGGAACTCTAAGCTATGTTTAGCTGTTGTAGCCCTGTTTGACTTTCTTTCCATCTATGTGCTTGGGTGACTGAGAACGTGAGAAAGTGTCCTTCTTCGTTGACCTTGGCTTGGCTATGTATCCAACCTACTCTGACTTCTTGAAGATGATTTTTTTTGTCTTTTGCTTTTTTCTAACTCTAGGATTGGTTGTCGAAGATACTTTGTTAGTCTGCTCAGTTTCCCTAATGGAGTCTAGAAATACACATTTGATATTCTCTTCAAAGTTTATTTCTAAGTCCTCAAATGCTTGTCTGTCATCGTTAAAAGGATTTGATAATAGTTGTGTTCTTGGATAGTAACATCTTCCTCTTGGGGTTCAATGAAGTCATCATCCAGATTTTTCCTCCAAGACCTCTTCACCTTTCCAATTGTTTAAAGGATCTACTGGATCAATTGCGTCATGGGTTTGCTGTTGGAGCTAATCCAAAAAACTGGCTTGACTTTTGGGGATGAGAAACAATACTTCGCTTGTAAACTGCCATGTGTGCCTAGTTATGATTTTATAGATAAGGTAGTGGGGGTTTATTGGCATCAAATATATATCTTCAGTAGTTAATTTGGGTTAGTATATAGGTCGGAGTTCAACAGATCTTGATTTGAAAAGTAATCAGGCAAATGTGCATCAATCCCAACCAAGATAGACTCTCAAAGGACCCTGGCCCACTCGAAGTGCTTTTGAATGAAATTACTTTGAAATTCCAATTTTCACTTCGTATGAGATTAGGGATATTTTCTTTGAGAGAAGAATTACCTATCTCTTAAACTTTTGTTGATCCTAGTTGAGTTCACATTCTGTAATATGGTGGTACGGCAATCTGTACCAGCACTGTATGGGACTAGCTATTACTCACCTTGAGAAAGGGGGTAACATAATTTAGGAACTCTCTTGGTCTAATTTGGGTTCAACAATCTAGTGCAATATTATCCTGAACCTAAACATAACCCTAGGACGTAGTCTACACCCAGAACACCCCTTTTGTGATTGATTGCATTCCCTCAGTCTTCATCACTTTATTTTCATTCTCACTTTACCTTTCTCATCATTAAACTCTTGAGTATGTAGTTTAGCTGATAGGATGACAATTTGTACTAGTACTTCGTAGTTCATCGTGGATTGACAACCCTGCTTTTTAGCCCACTGCATTACTTGATCAACACATGCACTTGCCTCAAATGATTAATTTCCCAATCATAATCATGCATTTAGATATGCAATTGGGTGTTTTGTATTAGCAATTGCAAGCATGAAGCAACATATGAGATCCACAAAAAAACTCAAAAGGCATATAATATAAAGGAAATCCAATATACATAGTCTTGAAGTTCATGGTTTGAGGCACCAAATGATGCTTTAGCCTCTCATATTAAAAAAAAAAAAAAAAAAAATCCAAATATAGTCTAACAAATAAAAACAAGATTGAAATCATTGTAAAACTTCCTCAAGCTTCTCTCAATGGATGGTGATGGAGACTCCAGTATTGGAAAAGACAAAGCTATCAATCTTGAACACTAGGGATGAAAGAGTAGCATTTACTCGTCTTTGGATGCCTTGCTTCCCACTCCTATCTAAACCCTAGATGTCAATGAAACCCTCGCCAAAAGTCCCCTTCAAACCTTAGCCTTCAAACTTTTAATTCTAGATAAAAAGGCATGCGTGACAGTCCTTAAAGTGTGTTTGGATAGTGCCCTTGCTCTGCACAAGGAGACCATGCTTTGGTCGTGCTCTCATTCCTGTAATTTGTATGCCCTAAGCATGCTTGTGCTTGGGTCATGCACTTATCTAGGATGTTGACTTTCTGCGTTTTTCACTCTGATTTGCTCTAATTTCATTCTTTCATCCCAAAACCTGTTTGTTTACACTTTAAAGCATAAAATACACCATAGTACTAAAATAGATAAGTTCAAGCAAGAAGATAAGGGAAGTGCATGTGTGTTGCCCTGTAGAAATTATGTATATCATGCACTCATCAACAATACCTCCAACAAAGTGTAAAAATACAGAAACTCATGCTAAAAGAAGAGCTAACCACACAAGTTAATTTATAGGTTACAAAATGCGTATTTTATATCTAGCTCTTGTTGCTGAAGATAAATAAATGACCTCTGATATTTATAGTAAATCTGGAGACATATATGCCTACTTGACCATTTATTATAATTTTTATTTATATTTTTGAAATTTGGTATTCCTCTAGTTATAGTATTTTTATCTGATAGTTATACTTGGAACTATAACTTGGATGGATTGTTTTACTTTGTATTTTGTTTAAGTTCTACTAAACCCTTGTTTTAGTCATGATTATTTTGGTTATTTGAAGTGTAGCATTATAAATTTTGTTGATCTCAGATTTTTTTTTTTTTTTAAATTACTTACTGGGCTATCAAGCTCATATTGTTTTGACTCTTTTTTAAATCATGAGTAATAGACTAGCAAGCTTTTTTGCAAGCTGTCAGTGGATGGTATTTTTTTATTGAAGTATTTAAGTTGTATTGTTTGTCGAGATCCTAATTTATGTATTTTGGATTTTCTGTATTTATGAACTATGCAGCACTCATGAAGTTAGTATATATGTGATTTTGTTAGTTTGCTATATTTTTTGTATTAACATGGGTTTTGAAAGCTTGCAGGCAGATGGGTTCAGATTTTTAATTAGGGCCTGTAGCATTTTATGAATGCGCTAGGTTCGGCTTGATTAGGTTTGGGGCATGCATGACAATTTGGGATTGAAAATAAAACAAGTCATACAACCGGCCTACAGCTGGGTATATCAACAAATTTCCTCAGTTTGGTAAGACATGGGAGAATTTTTGTAGGAAAGTGGTCATTAGATAAACCTAATAATACTTTTGAAAATCACAGATATGTATACAAAGTAGTAATCATTAAAAATATTGCAAACATTTTCTTTTATTGATTCCATTTCATTGATTATGCTTAATTTCATTTGTTTTTCTTATTTTATAATAATTTATGTCCAGATTTTTTTTTATAAATATTTTATGTCTTTTTCTCAAAGTAGACCTTTTGTAAAAGCAACTAGACTTGAATTTTAATCAAAACTTCTTTGTTTTGGAGGGTTTTAGGGGGATATCCTTCAATTAATTTATCTTTTCTTAAATACATCAGCTTTATGCATGCATGCTGCAGTTTTAAGCGCCGATCATTCAATCCCAAGCCCTGAGAGAATATCTGAAGCTTAATTTCCATATATGGTTTATTTGATTAATTAACTTTCATATGCAAGGGTTCAAGGAAAAAAACAAAGGACAGACATGCCCTTTTTTTCCAGGTCTTATTTATAAATATTATACCAAATCAGATTTTCAATATAATATATATATATAACAATTTTGGTAAAAAAGTTCATAACTAAGCTGCATTTGGTTCCACTATTATTTTGGTGTGAAACATTCTTAAGATCTTCAGTTCAAATTTCACTAGATACAATAAATAAGAATGGGTTGGTTGTGAGTTCAGATACACTGGTCAAACATTTACATTGGTTGCAAATGTCAAGAAAAAAAAAAAAAAAAAAAAAAATATATATATATATATATATATATATATATATATATATATATATATATTTTGTATCATCGAGGTAATTACTGGCCAAATAATATCTAAATACATAATTTAAAAATAAATTGTGCAAATCTATCACATAATATGAAAGTGACGCAGAAGAGAGGCTCCTCAAATTAAGATAATATAAAGATATGCCGGGATATTTAATAGCGTAAGTATACCTACCCACTACCGTTACATAATCAAGCAAAACAGTGAATGGCAATCACTTAAAGTGAGCTCCACTCTCTATCATGCAATTCCACTTCATATCTTTATATAAAGATGATATAAAAGGGATATTTAATTTTTATACGATTCTCTAGATCTTTGGCAAATAAAGCATGTTAGTTAGCCATACTATGAGAGCCATCTCTCTCAATGGTTTTCATTCTTAAAATATCTTCACTACCTACACTTACATGATCAAGGAGGAGGAGAAGGAGGTGGGGTAAAAAGGAGTTGAAATTATGAAGAAAAAGGGGAGTTCCTTTTCCTCTATTTCCACAATATTCAAGCATGCAAATACTACAGATCAGTGGTTGATGGCTTTCGGGTTCATCGGCGCTGTCGGTGATGGCCTTTCCGGGCCGATGATGGTTTACATCACAAGCAAGCTTATGAACAACTTGGGTGACGACATCTCTTCCTCGGACTCACTTTTCAATCACAAGATGAATGAGGTGAGAGATTTCTAAATTTTGTGTACGTAATTACAAGTTCTTGGATGGAGATTGAGTGTATTATTACTCTCTAATTAATTAACCATAGCTGTAATGAATAGTAGTGAAATTAACTCTTATGCGGAAAGTCAAGAGTTATGATTTACTGAGTGTTAAAAAGTAAATAAATAAATAAAAATAGGAGGAATAAAAAGCAGAAGTGAACTTAGAAGAGCAGGGAGAATGGGCAACAATGGATCGATAAGAGGAAGAAGAACAGTATTCATAAAGATACATTTGGGTAACTTGGATATATTTGCCATATGATGTTCAAGAGTTATATTTATTTTAAAAAACAAAAATCATTTATTCAAAGAAGAAAGGGTCTTTGAGCTATTTAACAAAATTGAGAATTTTTTTTTTCTTTTTGTGAATTTTCTAAGAGTTCTAGTTAATTGTTTTTTTTATATCACATCGGCTTAATTATATACACTCATGCAGAACTCATTGCACATGCTGTTCCTTGCTGGTGGGTCATTCGTTGCAGCTTTTTTAGGTAATCATTTTTCATTTTTTTTTCTGGACAAATATAAAGTTAATATCTCAATTCTCAATTCATATGCGACCAATAAACTAAGAAACTGTTGATCATTTTCACTCTTTTACTATATAAGCTTTCCTTTTGATTTATTGAATGAATTTATTTTGACTTGAATAGAAGGGTTTTGTTGGACAAGAACAGCGGAAAGACAAGCATCAACAATGAGAGTCAAGCACCTCAAAGCAATGCTAAGACAAGATGTGGAACACTTTGATCTCAAACTAGCCTCCACGAGTGAGATCATCGATAACATTTCAAGTGATAGTCTCATCATCCAAGATGTCATCAGTGAAAAGGTTCAAAAACATTCCATGCATTTTATTTTTTTATTTTTAATAAAGTAGACAAGCAAGTATTTTCTCTATTTCTTCTTCTCAAACACATTATCAATCCATATAGGTACCAAATTTCATAATGAATTTCTCCACATTTGTGGGAAGTTATGCAATTGGTTTCACCCTTATGTGGAGACTAGCAATAGTTGCACTTCCTTCGGTGTTTCTCCTCATCATCCCCGGTATAATGTGTGGGAGGATTCTCATGAGCATTGCTAGGGAGATGCGAGAGGAATACAGTAAGGCCACATGTGTTGTTGAGCAAGCGGTATCGTCTGTGAGGACCGTTTACTCTTTTGTTGGTGAAGGGAAAACTATGGAAAAGTTCTCCGCCGCACTTGATGGCTTGGTGAAGCTTGGCCTGTTTCATGGACTCATTAAAGGTTTGGCCATTGGTAGTACTGGTGTAACCTTCGCCATTTGGTCTTTTGTCTCTTGGTATGGTAGCAAGTTTGTCATGCATGATGGTGGCCTTGGAGGCAGCGTCTTTGCCACTGGAACCGGAATAATCTATGGTGGCATGTAAGTATTGTTTATATATGTTTTTGTTCTACATTATGATTATATATAATATAAGTATAAAATCTTATTCTCATAATCATTAATTAATAATAAACTATAATATTTGATTCCAAGGCAATACTATAATATTTGTTTCTAATGCTTATTCTCTTTCTACTTTCTGACGAAACAATATTCTGCGAGTCATAATAAATCGAAACTCTAATATATATATTCTCAATTATTCTCAGCTTTCGAATGTTCTTTCATTGCTATTCTAACTCCGTAATATCTTCATAAATCAATTCAATAAATCAGATTTCATTATATAGGCAAATCTAAATTCATATGAAAAATTTACAGGAGTCTGATGAGCACTAGAGAGGTTTTTGTCAAATATCAGCATAATTTGATTAGTGCTTCTATTATGAATGCTTTTATGGTGGTCTCCAGCTCTAGTAGGTTTTTTATCTTTGTCATTATTATGGAGTACATTTTTTGTGTTTTTTAGTTCCATGCATAGTAGATTTTTTTTTTCTCCTGTTTTCTTCTATTTTTCTAGACCTGACTATTTATTTATTTAATATATATGATTTATTCATTTTTTTAAAACATTATAATAATTAAAATAAATAATTAAGATGACAAAATAAAAGCAAGCATATATATATATATATGACCGGTAGGAGCTGAATTATTTCACTTCTCTTAGTTTCATTTGTAGTGATCAATAATACATGCACAACTTAAAAAAAAATATAGTCAACGGTTTTTGAGTCAATTGGCACTTGGGTCCCTAATGAGTACGCCTCGCAAGTGGCGAGAGTTCGAATACTTTCGGTGAGCATGCATGTCTGAGAGCTGTGAGCACGAACTGTGGGTGGTCCCAGCGCCCACGTGTGCGCTGGCCCCACAGACCGCAGTCGAGGCATGTGCACGCCCCTGTCTTAGTTTAGCAGGCCCATTAAAGGTTTCGTTCCTCTTGACAAAAAACTTTAAAAAAAAACATAATTAATTGTGGCTCAAATAAATCACAACATGTATTATGCAGGGCACTGGGCACATGCCTATCTGGTTTGAAGTCCTTTTCGGAGGCCATTGCAGCTGGAGAAAGAATATTGGAAATGGTAAAGAGGATACCGAAGATCGACATCGATAAAACAGAAGGCGAGATATTGGACAATGTGGACGGAGAGGTGGAGTTCAAAGGAGTTCACTTTGCCTACCCATCCCGGCCGGAGAATCCAATACTGAATGAGTTTAACTTGAAGGTGCCGGCCGGGATGACGGTGGCCCTCGTCGGAGGTAGCGGCTCCGGGAAGTCTACAGTGATTGCACTGATGGAAAGGTTTTATGATCCATTGCAAGGAGAAGTTCTATTGGATGGGGTGAACATTAGGAAGTTGAAGCTCAAGTGGTTGAGGTCCCAAATGGGCTTAGTGAGTCAAGAGCCAGCTCTGTTTGCAACTTCAATAAAGGAAAACATATTGTTTGGCAAAGAGGATGCATCAATGGATGAAGTTGTGGCTGCTGCCAAGGCTTCCAATGCTCATAACTTCATCTCTCACTTGCCTCAGGGCTATGACACTCAGGTGAGTGAATTCTCTAATTAATTGATCTCAAAGATAGATTATGGTTGTTGTCCATTATCTGAATATATTCTGTGTGTAAATCATCTTTGGCACTGATTTGCTGGGTCAGGTGGATTCAAGGTCATATAGCATTAGCCTTTAAAATGGTCCACAAAGAATCAGTCATGTTTTTAAATAAAGTGGACTAAAATATGTGGATTCTTAGTATTTTGCCCACTTTTTTTTTTCTTTTATGTTTGGCATGATTATAATTATGTCAAATACAGTGAGTACAATTTTTTTATTATTTTTTTCACAATAATTATAATCAAGATTTGTACTGTTACCATCTGTTTAATTTATATTTTTAATAACTAATTTTTTTAAAAAAATCAATAAACCACGATCTATTAAAGGCAAAACATAGAAAGACAACCACACAAAAAAACCAAAAAACACAACCATTTTTTGATAAAAATTCTAGTTTATTTACTTACATCCCATTTCTATTTTTCCTCTGTTTTCTTCTTAGCTCAAGCATGCCATCTTATGTGCATGTAGGCAGGAGAAAGGGGAGTTCAAATGTCTGGAGGTCAAAAACAAAGAATAGCCATTGCAAGAGCATTACTCAAGTCCCCCAAGATCCTCCTCCTTGATGAAGCCACAAGTGCATTAGACACTGAATCAGAAAGGATTGTCCAAAGAGCTCTAGAGAAGGCCTCACTTCGTCGAACAACTATAGTTATTGCGCATCGTCTTTCCACGGTTCGCAATGCCGATCTAATTACTGTCATTCAAGCTGGTAAAGTAATGGAGATTGGTACTCATGCTGAGCTCATTCAAGATGAAAATGGTTTATACTCAACACTAGTTCACCTTCAGCAGTCAAATACAACAATTGAAATGGTGGAAGTCAATCCCTCTGCATCAATGAATACATGCCTAAGCAATATTAATGGAGACAAGAATACTCAAAATATGAGCCTAATAAGTTTTGCAAAGTCTTCAGATAGCAATCAGCCACAACAAGAAAACCAACAAGAGAAGCCAGAGATGAAACCACCGGCCCCGTCATTCCAGCGGCTGTTGCTTATGAACACACCGGAATGGAAGCAAGCGATAATCGGTAGCATAAGCGCAACTTTCTTCGGTGCAGTTCAACCCATCTATGCCTATGTTCTAGCGGGTGTGATATCAGTATACTTTCTCAAAGATCACAAGGAGATGAGTGACAATATAAGGATGTACTCATTGATATTCCTCTTCTTATCTGTTCTTTCCTTGTTCCTCAACGTTGTGCAGCACTATAATTTGGCTGCAATGGGTGAGTACCTCACAAAGAGAGTGAGGCAGGTCATGTTGTCCAAAATACTCACATTTGAAGTTGGATGGTTTGATCAAGATCAGAACTCATCTGGTGCTCTCTGCTCTCGTCTTTCCCAGGATGCTAATGCAGTCAGTGTTCCTTCTTTATTCCCTCAATTGTTAAAAGTTTTTATGAAATTACGTCAAAGAAACCATTATTGACCATCAAATAATCATTACATGGTTTGCAGGTTAGATCACTGGTTGGAGATAGAATGGCACTGCTGATCCAAACCTTCTCTGCAGTTGCCACTGCATGCACACTGGGTCTGGTCATTGCATGGAGGTTGGCATTGGTGATGATAGCCGTGCAACCTCTCATCATCATGTGCTTCTATGCGCGTAAAATGCTGCTCAAGAACATGACCGGCAAGGCCATCGAAGCTCAGTCTGAGAGTAGTAAGCTGGCCGCTGAAGCAGTCGGCAACATTCGGACTGTCACCGCCTTTTGTTCACAAGACAGAATTCTTCGCCTTTTCGAGAAAGCTCAAGAGGGGCCTCTGAGAGAGAGTGTGACTCAGTCATGGTATGCCGGTTTCGGCCTCGGTGCTTCCCGGAGCCTTGTGATAGGCACTTGCGCACTTGACTTTTGGTACGGTGGAAAGCTCGTCTCCGGTGGATGTATCACTTCTAAGGCATTATTAGAAACCTTCATGGTTCTTGTTAGCACCGGCCGTGTAATTGCCGATGCCGGTAGCATGACTACTGACATTGCCAAGGGCAGTGATGCCGTTGGCTCGGTATTCGCGGTGTTGGACCGACACTCAAAGATTGAACCTGAGGACCCGGATGGTTATCGACCAAGGGAGCTCTTTGGAAATGTGGACATTTGTTGTGTCGACTTTGCTTACCCAGCTCGTCCTCATATTATCATCTTCAAGAACTTATCATTGAGCATTGAAGCGGGGAAGTCAACGGCACTTGTCGGACAAAGTGGCTCAGGAAAATCTACCATAATTGGATTGATCGAAAGATTCTACGATCCTTTGAGAGGAATGATAAAAATAGACGGAAAGGACTTAAAGACATACTGTCTCCGCTCGCTGAGGCAACACATTGCGCTTGTAGGACAAGAACCAACATTGTTTGCGGGGACTATCAAGGAGAACATTAAGTATGGCACCGAGGAGGCTACACAAGTAGAGGTGGAGACGGCGGCAAGAGTAGCCAATGCGCATGATTTTATAAGCTGCCTGGAGGATGGATATGAGACATCTTGTGGAGACAGAGGTGTGCAATTATCTGGTGGGCAGAAACAACGAATTGCAATTGCAAGGGCGATTCTTCGGAAGCCGACTATATTGCTGCTCGATGAGGCAACAAGCGCATTGGATAGTCATTCAGAGAAAATAGTGCAAGAGGCACTTGAGAAGATGATGGCAGGGAGGACAAGTGTGGTGGTGGCGCATAGACTAAGCACTATAAAAGATTGTGATCTTATTGTGGTGCTTGAGAAAGGCATGGTTGTGGAGAAGGGCAGTCATGCTTCACTTCTTGCCAGTGGTCCCTCTGGTTGTTACTTTTCTCTTGTTAGCCTCCAACAGGGATATAAAAACATGCAGTGAAGAATATGGGGAATTGAATTTGTTGCTAAATAGTCACTCTGCACCTTTTAACTTTTTCATGTCTATATAGATAGTTTTAATACATGACAAAACCATGAGCTTCGGTTTGAGACTTATTAGCAAATGGAGTACTCCGTTGGATCATTGCAGTAATATCCGAAAACGATGATGATACATTCTCCAAAATATGGGGGTCATGTGCCAAGCAACAATGTCAAGATATATGAAGATTTATACTTCAACTTTTTCATAGAAAATTTTTCAAACCGCAATGATTGATGGCATTATGCATAATGCTTCTTGGTTCATGTTTGATTTTAAATCTGAATAAAGTTAAATTACGTCCCGTTATTGATGTTTCTTTTGGTAGAATTCCTCACTCGTATGCATGAAGTCATAATTATGATGATGTTTTTTTTTCTTTTCTTTTTACATTTTATGATGAAAGCGACACGCACTACCCTATAATTAAGAGGTTGTCAAAAAGACAAACAGATACAATAGTGCATCCGTTATTTTATATAATGACTCTCCAAGATGATATATCAGGGATCATAATCCCACAATAATAAATCCCCTTTACTTCGCAATAGGTTGCGGTTTGAAAAACTCATAGACTATCTAGGTTAGGAGCTGGACTACAATAGATTGTACAAGATTCGATTGATCGGGCTAACTACAATCACTAGGCTTGGCTCCCTTCCTACTGGCAGTGAACAATGGAGTGGCTGGCATAAAGTGTGCATCCTCAAGGTGGCCCCTCGGGTGAAAGTTTTTATTTTGGAAAATGGTTCATGGTGGTCTTCCACCAAGAGCCTATCTCCATAGTCATAATATTGGTCCCTATACTCCATGAAATTTTTATGGTTTAGAACCAGAAACAACCAATCACCTTTTATGGTCTTGCAGCAAGGTGTTTGGTTGCTGGCATGAGGTTTTTAATACACTGGGTCTCAACTAGAGTAAGTTGGTTGATCTTCCTTCTAAGAATTGGATGACAAGAATATCCCAGGTTCGGGCTGGGGATCATATGGCCAAAGCCTGGGTTGCATATTGTGCCTGGCCTCTGTGGAAGCTTTAAATGCAACTATATATTTCCCAGGGTTCATCCTGATTTCCCTAGTATTCTTTCAAGAGGTTGAGAACTAGCTACAGAGTACGCAGATGAATCTCAGAAAAAAACTCAGGGAACTCATGAGTGGAGGCTGAACAAAGCTTACAACTACCTCTCAAGCATATACTTCATCCGAAGCCTCCTATAATAAAAAGAAACATTAATCAATGGTTCCCACTTGAAGTGTCTACTGATTATAGTTACAAATTCCTGACTTCACAAGAGGAACATATCAACCATATCTTCATCCCAAAATCAGGTTTAGAGACCTCCTGAGAAAATTCATGCAGACTGTAACCCGAAAGAAAAGGCTAACCTTTCGCACAGCGACCAAGCTATTTTTAGGACTCAATCACAGCAAGAACCATGTCACATGCAGCCACCTAAAAACAGCAGATTGGAGAAGAATATCAACATCTTCAAAAGAGGAGATGTTTAACAGACATGCAAAAACATAAAGAAATGGGTAACGAGCATTTTGCATTGACTATGAAGCCTTTTTCCGAGCACGATCACGCCAAGAACCTTGTTGCATGGCAATCACCTATAAACAACAGCAGTGAGAATATCAACATCTTCAAATAGGAGAAATTCAATAGACATGAAGGTACATAAAGAATTCAAGGAGTCATGCCTTTTCGCTTAGAAGAGGATTTTGTGGTTCCTCACTTTCAGCTTCTTTTGGTTCATTATCCTGAATAGATGCAGGTTCTGAAGTCAATGGCAAGGCTCTTGGTGTTCCAAACATTGCTTGATCATGGGCAGCCTTAACATCGGCCTCACGCTTTGCCTATATATTAGATTATAGGATGCTGGTTATGGACACAATCACAGATCTTTTCATATTTTTATATTTTGAACAGGTAGCACTGGTATAGTATATGAGCATTTCCAAAAAACAAAGATATACACATACCTCAACCGCAGCAAATCGGAAGCTTTGCCCAATACCCTTGACTACTGAGGCATCATCTTCAGCAACTACAAGTCAGGAGAAAACTAAGATATAGGTAACGATACAACAATTGCAATCATGATAGGGAAGTTCAAAAACATCACACAAATGTCTTGTGGGAGGTGCAAAAAAAATTTTAAACATTAAAAGAAGAACCAGAGAAAAGAAAAGCTCTTATAGAACACTGGAAGCATAAATCATCCATTAAAAATGGATTTGCAAAGAGAATCAAGGTGATAATATATCAGCAATAGTGGCAAGATCAAGATAGACTAAAGCATTGAAATCACAGTTCATTTGTTTGCTGCAAAAGAGGCAGCCCTGTATTAATTAGGCACAAATTTCACTCATCAACTTTCATTAAGAGGCATATCACTGAAACATGATGAATGTAGGACAACAACAAATTAAGATGGCAGACAGCTGCATAATTAATTGCAGCTAAATGCTACCATAAAATTAAAAATATATAACCAGCAAACCTGAAAAAAATAACTCACCTTCAATTTCGTTATCATCAAGCGGAGCATCCTTATTGAAATCAAATCGTTCCCATCCTGTGCCCTTAGACATGTCATTAGCAGCTGCAAGAAATTTTCGTTATACAACATTAACCAGTGCTCCAGACATTACCATCGAAAGATAAATTTTTTCACAGAAGCCATATATGTTTCATACTGCAAGTCAGGATGAGAAAAAATCTATTTTGACTTGGTAAACAAGTAAATGCAAACTAATTCTAAGTGAGTACGATTAATTATTTTCCTCACTGTGACAAAAAATAATTGAGTTATTTAAAAGTAGAGGATACGTCTATGTCCCTTCTTCTAAAGGACTAAAGTTTTGCAAGTCAGTTCTCCAAACAAAATTCCCTAGCATATATAATCAATCATACAGATATCCCAGAGAAATTGATATTGTAGAATTCCTAATAAATTATTCAATTTTTTTTTTTTTTGGAAGAGATATATCATTCCAGCAGAAAAATCTGAGTTTATATACCAATGTAAAAGATGTAAAGGAGAGTCATTTTAAAAACACCAAAGTTAAGTTTTTTATTCAAACACACATATGTCTAGAAATACATATAACTCCTATTACATTCTAGAATGATAAAAGTAAGGCCTGTAGACATTCCTCCGCCATTCTAATGCAGCATTTTCCAAATCAATATCGGAAGTGCCCAAAATTATGACTTTCAAGTACCAAACAAGACTGAAGCTCTCCACTGTTAAATATTGTTATTGTGAAGAATTATAATATGATATCACAAGTAATGATATCATAGCTACAAAGGCAGTCGCTATTCCAGGATTAATTAAAGTACAGAGATAGTTAGACTAGTTATACATAAAAGTCCAAGGGAATTGCCACACAAATGAAAAAAATAAGTTGACAACAAGACTACATACACACATGCTACTAATGTGATACAGTATGACTCTAAACCATAAACTTTGTACAGGGCTACACAAGATACCTTGCTATCCTGTAAAGCTAAGTGACACCAAACCTCTTCTAATTGATGACAAACAGTTGATTTCATTTATTTTGTGATATCAACATACAAACCATCAGATGTTAAAGGAATCGCACTGAATTTTTCTTTTAACACCAATATGATCCAGAAAGATCAAAGACGTGGTATTCCTCAACATATAGTAAATCTTTCAAATTGGTCTATATCATCCAAGGCTAACACTTGACAGAAGTCATTGTCTATTAACTAATGTCTAAAACACAGAGGGCAATAAAAGGAGAGAACTTCAGCAATAGGCTAATGATATCAGCACCATATAACCACTGAAAACACAAAACCATGCCTTTCGCAAAGATGTTTCGTCAAATTTCACTCTAATCTGAAGAATAAATATTGAAACAAGCAGAAAACAGTAATTCACAAACGCAAGAAAGAAAGAGGTACATGAGCAATGTGACAGAATGCTATAAAAACTACAACAAATACCAGTTTGCGAAAGCTGAAGCTTCATCCTCTCTTTAACTCTCTCAGCCGGCGTCTGTAATCAATCAATAAGAACAATTAGATATAGAAATATAGCTCTCTCAGGATAGATGAAACACTGACCATCTGAGCATAACCCTCGATGAGCTCAGAGTAATCAACGCCGTCATTCTTGCTCTTCGAGCTCTCACGTTTCGAGCTTCTCCTACTCCTCTCCCAATCCCGATTCCCGCCACGATGAGGACTCCTCCGAGGGGAACGACTCCGGCTCCGTCTGCTCCTCCGGCGCCGATCGCCTCTACCTTCATCTCCCGAATCACTTCGAGACCTTCTCCTTCTCTCCCTATCATGCCTCTCCCTCCCTCCTCTCTCCCTACTGGACGAACGCCCGCGCGACCCACGCGAACGGCGATCGTCTCTGCCCCTACTACGAGGGGATGGAGAACGATCCCGGCTCTTCTTGAGCTTGCTCTGGATGCTCTCAAGCGCTACCTTCTTATCGACCTCCGCTTCCTTTCCGGGACTGGAAGCACGAACAAAATTGGAGAAGGGAGAGCTGATGCCGGCTTTGGAGGAGAAGGGATCGGAGGAGCGCTGGGAGGAGAAGCCGAGGCCTTGCTTGAACCTTGCGGCACCCTCGCCCTTGCGGGAGAGCTCATCGTAGTACGCTGCGGCCTTCTCTTCCTCCATTGCTGCCTTCTCAAGAAAGCTTATCGAGGAGAAGGACAGATTGGATGATCGGGATGGCTATCGGATCTAGTATCGCATTTGCATCCGTTTTGGATCTTATCCGGGTCGGGTCTAAATTTATAGGGTGGATCCGATAAACTCATGAAGGCTGTTAGCGGATTCGGGTGTTGAGTTTGTTGGCGAATATCCGGGTCGGATCTAAATTTTCTTATAGTTGGAAACATATATAATTTCTGGATTATATTTTTAGGGATTTTTGTCCATACAACACAATCACAATTGTCTGCTTGACCTCGGAAAAGAAAATAATGTTAAATTATATTTTTTAATTTCAGAAATTCTTTTTTTTTTTCTGCAACAGAATTTTAATATTTTTTACACTTATATTTATAAATATTTTTAATTGGAGATTTTGTTTTGCAACTCTTAATTTATACTAATTTTTTTATTTCTTCATCAATTTGAGAAGATATATTTGATTTTTTATCAAAAAAGAATTTAATACTCCTTAATAAATTAATAATATTTAATTTTATAGAAATTTATATATTTGTTAAAACCATTAAATTTATTAAATAATGAAATAATGTTGTTAAATAAATATATTTATTATAAAATATATAATGTGAATAATTGAAATGATGGAATTATTACTAACGAACACTGGGCCTATTGATATTAGGTCCCTTGTCAAAATGTCCATTTTGGAAAAGATCATAAATTGAATTCCAAACCTGCACAAAGTGAAAAGCATAAATGTTATTGAGCATGCAATTGCACTCCACACCTATGCATGTTCTTATTACGCACTTGTCATATTTCATCAAAAATAAATAAATGAAATTATTATAGGTATCATATTATAGTATAACCATTATAAGAGAGAATCTAAAAAAAATAAGAGTTTAAGATTGAAAGAATTAGTATGAATGAGTTGTTTCTCATTAGGGTAAACCACCCAATAAATAGAAGAAGATAGTATACAAATATGTATGTATGAACAATAGTATGTACATGTGTAAATATACTCTAACAAAGATGTACAACTTCACATTCTTAAATTGTCCTAAACTTGGATGATATTCACTTTACCTTTAAGGTAATTTTAACGTTTTTATGATTTTATACTAAAAAAAAACAGACAATAACCAAAACGTGTGCAAGGTTTACAACATAATAGCACTGCTTCATTGGTAAATAATAGGGTAATCTTCACTGATGAAGTACAAAGTATACAGTATATGGATCCTTAGATATAAATATTTATCAAAAAAAGATACATTACTCAGGAAATGACAAATGTACCAGATATAAAATTCACCACCCATTTTCCTACAATAACAACAACAACAATAATAATAATAATCACAATATAAATGCTTTCAATATGAATGAGAAAATGTTGGTAATTCCAGAAAATGAGACCGTTATTAGCGAGCAAAACTAGAATGCAGCTCACAGCTTACAAGCTTTGTTATCAGCACATGTTTCACCCTGTACCAAAAAGTACAAAAGACATTATGAAATATATTTTGAAAATGGTGAAATATATAATAAATTTAACGGTAATAATATGGTCAAGAGAAAACATTAAGATAGATAAAATCTTTTAGTGGTTTATCCATCTTTTCAAATAAATAAATAAATAAATAAATAAATAAATCTCTTATTAAGATAATACAAGCATTTATTTCCACAGATAAAATCATGTTCAATAGAGGTGAAATAACAAAATTATAAACAAGTAGGCTGGCCTCGTCAAATCAACCCTGTTTTCAGATTTCTAAACAGTTTAATAAACAGATTGGGTTCTGACAAAAAAATAAATAGATCAGATCATAATCTGGCTTCATCTAACCCATTTTGGCACACTTTTCATCCAAATGAGCAATGTGCAATGCTTTCATAGGGAAAATCAGAGACATGCACAGTATACCCTCATTTTGTGTGAGCTTTGGAGTTCGATTTTAGATCTTATGTGAAACGAACATAAGAGGTTGTTGGCTCGAACAAGGTTTATAAGCTTAACATCCCAAAAGGCATTTGCCACTTGAAAATACTTTCTAGAGTAAATATCATTGGTCAATAAAAGCAGCAGAGTCTAGTAATCCAGGTTTTTTTTTTTTAGAACTCAAGAAGGATTTACTTTTTAAACTGAAGATCATTTCCTGCTGTCTACAAAAGGGGAGCCACAAACAAGTCCAATTTTTTGTGTGACCAAGAGCTACGATCATTCATAACTATTTTTCTGCCAAGAATACTAATTAGGGGCCATGATGGTAAATTTTCTAAAAATAAAAATTTCAACCAAATTTCCATGACATATCTATTAGGATTAGTTTTTGAAGCATTGCGGTATAAAAATAATATGAGTAAACAATTAAGTCATTTACCAGTTTTCCTTTGCGAGACTTCAAAACTTCCTCTAGTGAAGGCCGGCCTATCAGGAAAAAAAAGAAGTTAGCAGGTTGGTGAAATAATCTGTGAAGTCTTACATTATAAATATGGACAAAAACTGAACAAATTAACTAATCAATAAAGAATCAAGCCAAGATAAGATATTGATACTTGATAGTGGCTATAAAAACTCAGCCAAACTCAGGCTGGCGCACAGTAAATAAAGTGTTCAACCCCCAAGAAACAAACAAAACACACAACCAGACGCACAAGAGAAAGACTGAGTGTTCTAGCATTGAGAAAAAGAAGTATCTTTAAAATGGGAAGATAGCAAGCAGGGAGAAATAACATCAACCCAAAAAGATTTTGGAAGACTCACCTAAAGATGGCATTTCTTGTGTTCAATAGATAAGTTTGATGAATAATGCCAAGTGAATCATTTAATAAGATAAAAAAGCATAATCGGAATGAAAGAATACCAAAACCAAATTGTGCTTTTATTTCTGTATGAAAACATTTAAATGCACCCTGAACTTCACCAAGATCTTTAAAAAGATAGACCAAATTCAAATGGCAATGTAAAGTTTTAGTAAACAGCTGACATATTTAATGTATAAAAAGAATGCAAATGAGAATAAGAAAGTATCTAGTATGAATAATTCAATTCCACGCCAAGACAAAGGAAGCAGAATCATAGCAACAGAGACTAGAGGAACATAGGGAAACGCACATAAGCATAGACAAATCGATTAGATTACATTTCTTTTGAAGTAGCTCTTGTAACCTTTAATAGGGACTGAAGGCATCATGAGGAAGAAAGTTGGATGATTAACTAAAGTGAAGGTATGGTAGGATTAAGAATGAGATAATGGCTTATCATATTCTGCAGACAAAGTAGTAAGAGCAAAGATACCACATGAATCATTGATAACCTGATTAGCCCTCTTGGGTTTACCTAACATGCCCCAAGACTTTCATAGGTGTGATTGGTAATCCTAAAATGTATATCCTGTCAGGAAGGGCAATCTCATCCATGACCATCATCATGACCATGGTCACAATTACTAATAGAGGAAGAGGGACTACGAAACCAATGAAGGGTCAGCTACTGTAGAAACTCTAAGACATGAGAAAATGCTAGTTATTTAAGAGGAAAAATTAAATAATCACAAGAACATGTTGGACTTTAATGGGATAGATGTCTCTGCAATATACCAGTAGTGTGAAGGTTAATGTTGGGAAAGCTAGGTTATGTATGGTTGTGGCATTAGGATAGTAGGTTAAGGTTTGAATGGAAATCACTTTATTGGAAAATACTGTACAGAATTAGCCAAACTCTGACTAAATTAATACTAATCACAATAAAGACTTTAACGTTAAAATTTACTTTAATATTAATTATTAAAGATATTTATTTAAATAATTAAATCTTGTAAAAAAGGTTGGTAGCATAACCCACGGTGTTATCCTACAGCCAAACAGAGATTATCAAAGGTCAACGGCTGATGCACTGACATAATAATGACCGTCCTATCAGATGATGAACAAGCAGCCACACACTTCATAAACCCTAGAGGCATTGTTGTCTTAAGAAAACATCTATTGTAAAGTATGCCGACTATTTCTATCAGAAGACAACAACATAACATTAAAGTATGTGGGAATCAAGATGGGATGAAAAAAATAATCACACCATAATTGGCACAAGGCCAAGCTATTAAGGATGAGTACAGTGGGACAATGATAAGGATCACTACCATCAAAAAGTGTCACAAGCCTTGATTATATTATGCCTACTGTAAGGGTTGATGACCTTACACTTAATCAGCGAGCGTACATTTTAACATAGGCCAAGCCACGAGGACGCATAGCTGCATGGATTGGGCAGCGCGCGGTTAGCGCGATGCGTGTGTTGTGTCATGACCAAGGGCGGACGGAATATCCCGCACGATCATGTGTTGAGACCGTGAGTCGCATGCGCGCTGGACCGTGGACGTGCACGTGACTGATGAGCACGTGGGGTAGGCGCGCACATCCCAAGAGTCAAGTGTTGCAGACTTAGATTATTTAGAGTGTGGATCTTTAGCAAGTCTAGGCGGGACGGGACACTTGATCAGGCCGGGAGACCATATGCTGATTCCGGATTTGACAAAGCTTTACGCAGGCGTATGCAAGTGGGCACGCGGTCGGGAGCGTGGCCGAGCCAGGGCCGAGGATGGCACACGGTATTACCGTGCGCAACCGGTACTGCTGCGCGCTGTAACTAAGGGTGGTTAGTTAAAGCTAACGTCAGAGGACACTGCAAGCTAAGTGAAGTCCGGGATTTCACGCCAGACCTGTATTGGGCATGGGGCTCAATTAACCTTGGGGAATTGGGGTAGCTCTTGTAATAGGGTCTAAAGTGTCTTTGAGAAGAAACAATGCCTCTTGGTGATGGTTTTTGCCATGGTTGTAAACATTTCTCAATCTAAAAGAGTTTATGTTTTCGGCCATGTGTCGTGTTTCTCGTACTGTGAATGTTTTCCGGTTTTGCTCGCTTCCTTTATTTCGCTGTACTTGTGATGCAAACAGAAGTTCACTATCTGTTCTTGCAAGAAAGGCTGACCTATCGCTATGGTGCATGTCAGGTGCCGCACGGCCGGAGGTGATCGGTTGAGGACATGACAGCTGGTATTAGAGCTCAAGTTGTGGCTTGCGGAGCCAAGGTGTGGCTTGAAGCGAAGCGCGAGAAGATGTACAAGTGAAGACGGTGAGAATGACAACTAGTAAGAAGGATCGTTTTGATCGTCTTGAGGAGACAGCTGAGCGGATGGAGAACGTCATCGGGAGTGTTGACGATCAGCTTGAGAAACTGTCGAAGATGGCGGAAGATCTTGTGGGTGGATTAAGAGAAAGTCAATTGACTGTTAAAGTCTAGAAGACGAACGTACAGTCACAAGAGACCGAAGTCGCCCAACTCAAGAAAGCTAGCGTCTCACCAGTTGCGTGGGAGGCGCCCACGCGACTGAAGGTCCCTTAATCTTTCTCATTTGATGGCGCACGGAGTGCCAAGACACTGGAGAACTTTCTTTGGGACATGGATCAGTACTTCAAAGCTGCAAGGATACCGGGTCATAAACAAGTTCCGTTGGTGGGTATGTATCTTACTGGCGATGCGAAGATATGGTGGCGCACTCGAAGCAAAAAGATGCTTGAGCGGGTTGGACAACTTCGAACTCATGGGTTGAGTTGAAGAAAGAGTTGCGGGAGCAATTCTTGCCTGGGAACACTGCTTGGGTAGCTTGTTCTAACTTGAAGAAGCTACAGCAGACAAACACGGTTCGTGAGTACGTGAAGAAGTTTTCATCCCTGGTGCTGGATATTAGAGACATATCCAAGGAGGACAACTGTTCAACTTCCTCACGGGACTATAAAGTTAGGCCCAAATCGAAATAAGGAGGCAAGGCGCGAAGGATCTCGTCTCCGCGATCATCGCAGCAGAAGCACTGGTGCACTTGCGGACCTTACCTGGAGGAGATGATGAAAAGTCGAAGTCTAGACCAAAGGATAAGAAGCCGGTGGAGAGAAAGGCCGGAGATGGGTTCCAGAGGAGGAAACCCAACAGCCAGGCCAAATGGAACAGATCCAAGACTGATGGGAAAACAGCAAGTGGTTCAGGCAGTAGGGCAGGTGGATGCTTTATCTGCAACGGGCCACATTTGGCGAAGGATTGCCCTAAACGCGAGAAGTTGGCCGCGTTTATGATTGCCCTAAACGCGAGAAGTTGTCCCGGACTTCCACTTAGCTTGTGGTGCCATCTGACGTTGCTATAGCTTTAGCCAGCCACCCTTGGTCACAGCACGCAGCAGTACCGGTCACGCACTGTAATACCACGTGCCATCCTCGCCCCTGGCTTGGCCATACTCCCGCACACGTGCCTACTTGCATATGCCTGCGTAATCCCTCTACAAATCCGGAATCAACATCTGGGTCTCTCGATATGATCAAGTGTCTCACCCCGCCTAGACTTGCTAGAGATCCACTCTCTAAAATAATCTAAGTCCACAACACTGGGCGCACCTGCCCCACGAGCTCATCGGCCACGCGCACGCCCACGGTCCAGTGCGCACGCCTCAAGGTCTGAGCACATGATCGTGCGGGATATTTCGCCCGCTTTTCGTCACGACACAACACATGTCTCGCGCTACCCAATCCACGAGACTGTGTGCCTTCGTGTCTTGACTTATGTTAAGTTGTTCTTCTAATGACCAAGTGTAAAGACACCAACCCTTACAGTAGCTAAGGGACTAAAAGAAGCCTTTGCAATTGATGGGGGTTTAGGATGGATCCTCCTCATGTGTCATAGCTCCATTGCACAACAAATCCTTAATTGCATTTGGAAGATAAGGGGCACCACAAAGTCCCATAAATAAAGGAATCATTGATCAAAATAGAAAGACATGTATCATGGATAATAAAAAAATTTGTGGGGTGGCTATGCAAACAAATATGTTTTAATACTATGTACATCAAAATAGATTTCACACTCATAACCCATTAAAATTGATTAATACAAAAGCTAAAAGAAATATAATATAATATAATATAATATAATATAATATAATATAATATCAAACTTAAACATGCATAAGCTGATTTTTTTTGTTTTGAAAAGGGTTTTAAATTTTCATTTTTATATCTAATGAATATAGATTTCAGATATAATCTTAACGACGAAATAAAAAATTTAAAACCCCTATATTGTTTATGGGAGTAAGAAACATTTTCATAAAACAAATTTTCACAGCCATGTAAAAAAAAATAAGAACCATATTTTATAGAAATAGTTTTAGAAAATAGACAAATAAGAACTACTGGTAACATAAAAAATAAAAATAAATAAAAAGAAGTTTCTATAAAGCCAAATATTAAACTTCACAACTTTTCTCATTTTCATCAAACACACGATTCAAGGAAACAATAGATACAAATAATCCAAATGGGCTTAAAGAAATTATGCTTCACAATTTTTAGTCGATCAACAACTAGTGTGATGATGATACTCTTTTAAAAAAAAATTGAAATAAGCTGCAATTAAAAGAAATTAGGCCCTGTAGTAAAGGTTTTGTCTACTATGCTGCTATAGGTGAAAGAATTGAAACTAACTCCTTATGCTCTTTGTGGTCAGCGAAATTTTGAAGTATGCATGATGTGCTAATTTGTGAAATTGAACATAACAAGTCATGTATCAAAATATAAATTTTAAGCACTAAATGAAGAAAGATGCACAATTCAAAGCGGACAACCCCCAAAGATGCACCATGACAAGCTCTGTCGCTACTGAAGCGTTATTAAGACATTTGAATCATTATGGCACAACTGTTCAATCCTAAATAAAACTTGAAAAAAACATCTGAAACTCAAAAATAGAAATATATGAAAATAACATGTTTATATCCATATAAGTTGAATATATGGACTCACCTGTAATTTGTAGACGATATTTTGCCCAAATCCTATAGATGACACTTGCAATTGTCTTAATCTGGCACGCAAACAAAACCCGATTTGGTTATATTTACCATTGAGGGCATTTCCCCATACAAATAAATGTTCATCTTGACTAAAATTTCATATAACAAAAGGCTAGAAAACATAGCACATTTCACATGTATGCTAAAAGCACCATATGTATTAGTTGATAATAAAAATATTAAGACCTATAAAAATCAGAATGATATAAGTATCAAAACATAATATTTATGATTTATGTAGCAAAAATAAGCCATTTAATTTATGGAACAATAACTTACTATTGCAACTATGCTTTTGAAATCTATAGACAATTTATCATGGGTATGTTCCATCCCAAATCTTCAACAACTGCATAATGCATTGCTAAAGTAAACCAATACCAAGCTATATGAAATTATGTTTCTTTTTCTCAAGGACAGTTCTTAGAATTATAACATATTTTAAACTTCCACGCCAAGGTGAGATCAATTCATGATCATACTTATCTATATGTATGACCATATGCATTCATTAAAGTAGTAAATAATCCCAAATAATTTAAATTTGAATAACTACGAGTCTTGATTTCTCATCCGACCAGCTTAAACTTTTAAGTTAAATTGAGCCCGAATAATATGTTTGGTTGCAATCAACTTGGAATCAAAGCCACATACTGCAACAAAAGATGAAAACCTAGCAAAACCACACGAATTATTCCTAGAAAAGGAAGTGAGAAACCCTAATTCCTTCCAAATCCCACCATCACCATCATCCCATCTCCTTCATGTAAAAACTGCAAATTTTATCAATCCCATATTATAGCCTTAAGGGCCTGTTTGGTACTCTCAAATTCCATAGGAATGGTGTCCATTCCTATGGAATTTAACATTACATAGGAACTTGTAATAATAGGTGTTTGGACATATCAAATACAGTAAAAAATTACTATGGAATCTATGGATTCCATAGGAATTTTTCAAAGAGGTAGATACCAAAATATTTTTTCCCTATGTTTTTTGGGCACTTAACCATTAAATTTTCTTTTTTCTTTCCCTACTCTTCCCAAACTTTGTCAATATTTAGAAAATATAATTACAATTACAATTATAATTATTATATTAATAGTAATTACATAATAATAATCATTATTATTATTAGTAATTACGTAATAATTGTTATTATGGTTGTCATTAAGTTATTAATGTTTATAAATATAATTATAATTATAATTATCATATTAATATTAATTATATAATAATAATAGTAATTACCTAATAATTGTTATTATCGTTAACATTAAGTTATCAATGTTTACAATTATAATTACAATTATAATTATAATATTAACATTAATTATATAATAATAATTATTATTATTATAGTTATAATAGTAATTACGTAATAGTTATTATTATCGTTGTCATTAAATTATTCATGTTTAAAAATATAATTACAATTATAATTATAATATTAATATTAATTATATAATAATAATTATTATTATATTTATAATAGTAATTACGTAATAATTGTTATTATCATTGTCATTAAGTTATTAATGTTTAAAAATATAATTACAATTACAATTACAATTATAATATTAATATTAATTATATAATAATAATTATTATTATATTTATATAATTGCGTAATAATTGTTATTATCATTGTCATTAAGTTATTGATGTTTAAAAATATAATTACAATTACAATTATAATTATAATATTAATATTAATTATATAATAATAATTATTGTTATATTTATAATAGTAATTGTGTAATAATTGTTATTATAATTGTCATTAAGTTATTAATGTTTAAAAATATAATTACAATTAAAATTAAAATTATAATATTAATATTAATTATATAATAATTATAATTATTATATTTATAATAGTAATTAAGTAATAATTGTTATTATATTTGTCATTAAGTTAACGGCTAGTTTTTCAAAAACTCCAATGGCTATTTTTTAAAAAAGCTATACATGCTAATTCTCTTTTCAAATAAAATTCCTAGGGGAAAACTTTTCATATGAAAAATTTATTGTGTATCCAAACAGGCCCTAAATCTTAGAGATAAGTCACTTGTGACCAATAGCTGTGGAAAGATATTTGGAGTTATAATCTTTTTAAAGACGGACAAAATGACTACTGAATTTTCAGATATTCTTGGCAATCTGCCATTTGAAATCAAAGAAAAAATTCTAGAGCGTTTGCCAATAAAAGATGTGAGTCTTTTATCCACCAAGCGGAGATACTATGGGTTTCACTACCAAACTTAATTTTGATGATGAAAACTTTATAACTGGCGATTATAATATGTTTTCTGAATTTGTTGATCAATTTCTCTCATTACAGAATGATCTGATACTCAGTTTTATTTTATGATAGAATGTCAATCATCTACAACCATTGATAGGTTATGGTATCAAGGAAAGAACTCCAAAACTTCAAACTTGTATCAAGACCATTAGACTACTAAATGACTGTTGAATGTTCAAATCTTCTTAACAATCTGTCATCTGAAATCAAAGAAAAAAATTCTAAAGTGTTTGCCAATAAAAGATGCTGTGCGCCTTTTATCCACCAAGTGGAGATATGTATGGGCTTCACTACTAAACTTCATTTCGATGATGAGAACTTTATAACTAATGATTTTAATAATCTTTCCGAATTTGTTAATCAATCTCTAATTACGCAATGGTCTAATACTCAGTTCCATCTTATGATAGAATTTCAATCATTTACAATCATTGATGGGTGGATTCTTGTGGTATCAAGAAAGGAACTTCAAAACTTTAGACTTGTAACACGACATGGACAATAAAATGACTACTGAATGTTCAGATATTATTAGCAATTTGTTGTCTGAATTCAAAGAAAAAAATTCTAGAGTGTTTACCAGTAAAAGATGTTGTAAAAGAACTAGCCTTTTATCCACCAAGTGGAGATATGTATAGGCTTCACCACCAAACTTGATTTCGATGATGACAACTTTATAACTGATGATTTTGTTGATCAATCTCTAATTACACAATGTTCTAATACTTAGTGCCATCTTATGATAGAATTTCAATAATTTACAACCATTGATAGGTGGATTCATGTGATACCAAGAAAGGAACTCCACAACTTTGGACTTGTATCACGACCGTTGACGACAAAATGACTACTTAATATTCAGGTATTATTAGCAATCTGTCATCTAAAATCAAAGAAAAACTTCTAGAGTTTTTCCCAATAAAAGATAGTCTTTTATCCACCAAGTGGAGATATGCATAGGCTTCACTACCCAACTTGATTTCGATGATGAAAACTTTATAACTGATGATTTGATATGTTTTTTAAATTTGTTGATCAATCTCTTATAACACAACGGTTTGATACTCAGTTCCATCTAATAATAAAAATTTCAATCATCTACAACCATTGATATGTTTTTTAAATTTGTTGATCAATCTCTTATAACACAACGGTTTGATACTCAGTTCCATCTAATAATAGAATTTCAATCATCTACAACCATTGATAGGTGGATTCTTGTGGTATGATCCTCAGCTCCATCTTATGATCAAATTTCAATCATCTACAACCACTGATAGGTGAATTCTTGTAGTATCAAAAAAGGAACTCCAAAATTTCAGACTTGTATCACGACCATTGAACAACATATAGCCATAAGTTGAGGCATCTTTTGGTTGGTCAATTGCACAATCATCTACCACGTAACTTCAAGTTCTTGGCAAGTTAAAAACCCTTAAACTTTACGAAATTATAGTTTCTAACGGCGATTTAAGTTATTTGGTATCAAGCGGCACTCGGTTTTCAACTTCAACCCTAATAATTAATATGTTGGGTTTGTATCTTAGTATCAGAGATTGTTTTGTTTGGTAGGTTTACAACATGACTAAGTAAAATAGACTACCATATATCAAGGTGACTTGTAAGCAATACTTCCACAATGGGTAATTTTGAAAATATAAATTTGCATATATAAGCCTAGGTTTCTCATTCTATTAGCATGAGTTTTTTGTTAAATCGGACCCAAATAATATGTTTGGCTTGCATCTATATTTACATAAATACAACACAAAAAACTTTGTCAGCATTGAATGAAAGTTTCTTTGTCTTATACAAACGAAATCTATATATACCACTGTTTATGGATGTAAAATATCATTTAGTTTAATGCTCTGCTTACTTAATTACATCATAATAGCATATGCCTCTAAACTATCAATACTATTACGAAATTTTCAAAACACAATATTAATTATTGCTGGGGCATTTTGCCCTTTTAGCAGCTTAAGTTCAGTGCACATCTCTTTATACCAGTGGTGACCAAGCTAAACTTGAAATATTATGTTACCAATATAATGTTTTTGCAATAATGGAGTTGTACAAGGAGTCTGTAAGTTGCACATACTTTATTAATTTGTCGTTGCAAGGAAGAAAGAAATATATAAGCTACAGAAAACAATATATGGCTCGATAAATTTTGGAAAGTGATCATGTTTTTGTTGACAACAATTGATCCCGCTGATTTTGTTCAATAACAATATTCATGCAACAAGAAAATTTATCAATGGCCCAAAAAACAAATAATTATTGGAACCACCAGCACCAAAAAGTATTCCACTGAGGTTGTTAGAATTGCAACAAGAAGCTTTATCGAGCCATAGATTGTTTTTTGAATTCAAACGTCAGAATTGCAAAATATAGGAGTTTGTCACATTGGGGAAGGTATTCCCCTCAGGTTGTCAGAATAATTTCATGAATTCTAAAACATGCTATACTAAGTATAAATTCATGAAATATCAACAAAAGAAAATTATGATACGAAAGGATGCATAATAGTTCAAGGTTTTGGGGTAGTTACAATTTACAAGAAACCAAGAAATCATGAAATCAAGAAACTATATGTTGACATAAAGGTTTCGAATTTCGTCATCAGAATTCTGCTATTCACAAGTCCAAGAAAAACCGCTTTTCTACAAAACCATAACTTCAAGGCTCAAAATCTATGTGCAAAAGACGCTATTTTTAATCTAATTGTATGCAAATATCATTAACATTTACAATCATTTATTTGAAAAGGGGCAACTTTCATCATAAGAAAAGTTGATGCATGCTAAAGAAAAAATGCTCATTGCATGCCATAAAATGAACACAACTATGAATTGAAAAGCGTCATTTTAGGCAACTAAAATAATTAAACCAAGAGAAGGCGACTTACAGGCTCATATTTTGAAACAGAATATACCCATCCAAGGCCAACTTCCTCGTACAATCTCCTAAATGCCTGCATTTTTTTCCTCTCATCGGATTAAATTGAAGAAAATTGCATTTCTTCAAATGTGCCATTGGTAACTAACTTAAATATGTGTGTATATATAAGAAAATTTTATTATGTCATGCAAGTATTAAATTGTGTAGATTCTAGGTATTGCAAACAAATAGACAATCTAGAAGCATCAGAGCATGCTTCTAGCCATCTAATGGCATCACCAAGCACCAACATGCTTGTAGTTAGTCCCTGTTAAGCTATTGTGCTTCTTTCATATGAGACTGCTAAAGGTTGCCCTAACATGTTTGATATTCTTGAAACTCCAAATGTTGTTGGAGCCTTCTTATTTTGCCCCTTAACATGCATTATTAGAACTAACTTTGAGACATCTTGTCAAAATTTATAATCCCCCTTTCCAGCAAACTCTAAATGTGCCCTATGTCCATGATTCTAATAGGGGCAGCCTATTACATTACACTGTGTACTCGCTGTCTAAAATATGTTAATTAGCAATTAATAATATAAGTAATGTCTTCGCATGAGTTGTTTAAGATGGTAGTCTCTGTGTCCCCATCTTCTATGGGCAATGTCGTTCTTAATCCCCTTTAACTTTTTTTATTTTGCCCATGCATATACAATCAAATCACCATTCTAGATGATAATAGAGAGTATGCGACCTAAAATAGAAATTTAAACTTAATTGAGGATGTACTTTTTATAAGATCAAATACAAGAAAGACATAAATAATTTTGAAGATGGAAGGCATTATATCATACTTCAACATCTCTAACCACGGTTCCATCCGCGAGGATTGCATGAATTCTTCCCATAGCCTACAAAAAGGCATATAAGAATAATGAGCAAAGCAGACTATCATAGCTCTAAACTTCCAAAAGCACGCCTTGAAACAATTTAAGCAAACTACTTGGTGACTGTTGCTACTTCGATTGCCACATTAATTAATGATCTTAGTCAAGAAAAAAAATAAAGAGAACATGTACGACATCAATCCGACAAATTCTCAGTAGTAAGAAACCCAACTAGGAATAACAGCATACATAGATGATACAACCTTGTAAATGATGGCAAAATACCATTTAATAGATTGTGCAACCCCACATAAATCTAGTGCCTCCATCTATGTGATCATCTCAAATATACGGATTGTGATTTCAGCATTCATCCTACTGAAAATAGAATTCAACAATAGTATTGATGCTTAACATGAATGTAGAACTGCATAGGAATGTTGTTTGAGTTAAAATGAGATAGCAATTATTCCACACCTTTCATTATCACTTTGTTAAACCAAAGTAGGTTATATCAGAGTTAAAGGTCAGCAATTTTTTATCTTCCTATCAAAACCTACAGCTCCGTAACTCTCAACATTCTCTTGAATTTAAGTTATATCAAGTTCCAACTATAAAATAAATATCAGATCACAAATATTATAAAGACTACATACAGTTTCATAGTCAAGGCCCTGATTCTCCTTTGGAGAGTAATCATTTGAGCTTATGTCAACAAACTTGATAGCCCCATATGCTCCATTCCTCTCTTTAAGCATGTTTACCTGAAAAAGTCGACATGTAGATTGTTACATGGGCCAAATGCCAAAAAAATCAAGTGCATCATTAATCACAAAAAAATTAAAAGAACAAATTAAGCTTAAAACATTCCAGAAAGACCTGCAAAGTTGTTGCCATCAATTGCTAAAAATTCATCTTCTTGACAATTAAATAATCTATTATTTTATCAATGCACTAGCCATGAAAATCAATTGATAACCACAACAAGCATAGAACAAATCTTGATCCAATGATGGCTTTAAAACTTCTAATATGACCAATTTTCATGCTTCAAGAAAACCCTCGGCAGTAAAATATTAGCTACATTACATGCAAAATGACACCCATGATATAATAATCCATAAATGCTAGTTGATAAAAAACCAATACATCTGGATTGTGATCATGTTTGTCTGTAACGGTTTATGCAATTTTATAAAAACATGATACCACGAGCGCACATCAGGCTCTCAATAGTACCACTAGTTGTATTCTATACTAATTTGTACTTTGAAACTGTAAATCTTGGTGCTTAACCTAATCAAAAGTCAGGCATCATTACATCACTTTACGCCATGTTACACCTACATGGCTCAGTGATAAAACCAAAATATCTTTTAGCTAAGTAGATGTTGAATATGAAGTTATATTGTTTTAAACACCATCAACATTTCTTACAGAATGCCCATGAAGGAAAACGAATCAATTAACACATCTCAGAAGGACCTTCATACAAACAAGGCACAAGAAAGGGAATTTCCTAAACTGCATAATGAATACTGCACCCAAACAAATTTTCATACACTCACCTCACGCATACAGAGTGGGCATTCACCATCATAAAGCATTTTAATCTTCCATGTTTCTGAAGAATGGAATTCATCTTTTGATTCAATTAAGGGTTCCACCTTGGTCTGTGAATGTACACTGCAAACCCGAAAGCTGAGAGCTATTGAAGATAAGTGAGAAAAATGGATCGCATCTAAACAGCTAAGCACATATATCCAGCAGAAAAGCAACTTAAATAACAGGCTTTCTTCATTGAGGTAATGAAATCCAGAGGTAGAAAAACTAGTCTAAAAAAAGAGCTCAAAGAAAGGGAGAATCAAGAGAAAGCAAACAAGAATTACTCTTTCAAAGCAAAAAATAATTAATTACTCTCATAACATATCATGAGAGTAAAATTCCTTAATTGGGGAAATGAAGCAGAGAGGTACTCAAATCCGTCAAAAAACAGGTATAAAAGGGAACAACTGTACAAGCAAACAGGTATAGAACAGAGTTCTATGTTGAGATAACGAACTTACACCAAAAATAAAAAAAAAAAGGACACACAGACAACAAGCAAAATATAACCAGATGTTGTTCAAGATCAAAGACAACGAAGACACTTATAAAACCCATTGATCATAGCTCTGTAAGAACACAAGCACAAAGACTGCAAATCAAGAAACACGAGAAAGGGAAGATGAAATTCAAAAAAATAAGACTTAACCCTTTATATTAAACAGCTAAGCACGTATATCTAGTAGAAAACCAAGTTAAAAAAAAACACACACTTTCTTCATTGAGGTAATGAAATCCAGACGTAGAAGAACTAGTATTAAAAAACAAGTGCTTAAAGAAAGGGAGAATTAAGAGAAAGCAAACAAAATTAGTCCTTCAAAGCAAAAAATAATTAATTATTCTCATATCATAGCATGAGAGTAAAATTCCATAATTGGGATAATGAAGTGCAGAGGGAATCAAATCCGTAAAAAAGCAGGTATAAAAGAGAACAAGCAAACAGGAATAGAACAGAATTCCTTTCTTGGGATAAAGAAATTAAAAAGAAAACAAATGCAACAAGAACAAAAAAAAATCAGAACAGGTGAACAAGAACACACAGACAACAAGCAAAATATTACTAGATGTTGTTCGAGATCAAAATAATTAGGGTTTGCAAAGAAGACAAATAAAACCCATTAATCATAGCTCTGTAAGAACACACGCACAAAGACTGCAAATCAAGACACACGAGAAAGGGAAGATGAAGATGAATAAAACAAGAATTAATCCTTCAATATCAAAACAATTAGGGTTCAATCTCATAACATAGCATGAGATAAAAAAACCAAATCGAGACAGAGAGAAAGAGGTTACCACGAGGCGGATGACGAGCAAAGAAAGGAAGAATTCCGAGAGCTGGTGCAGCAATCGAAGAAGAGGAAGCACGGAAAGCAGAACGAAGAGGAAGGCGAAGGAGAGCATGCCCGGAAGCCATCGCCGACGGTGACACGAGCTTTCACGGCTTCTTCTCCCCATAATATAACGGCTCTTTCTAACGGAGCGTGCTCCTTTAATAGCCACGAATAACAACGGTCTTAAAAGCTTTAAGATTTGTGTTCCTTGTGAGACATTCATCCACCGTCTATTTTGTCTCGAGATCGATGTTTGTTTTATTTTTATTTGTTTACAAAATTGCCACGGATTATAACTTTTGGATTCGTGTTCCCGCCAGATATCTCGTTCACCGTCTATCTTGCTCCGAGATTAGTGTTAATCTTTTTAAAAAAACTTTTACCAAATAGCCATGAATGATGGAGGAAGAAAATTTTAGAGCCGCGCGCTCCTAGTGAGATCAATGCTTTAAATAAATCTACATGTTAATTTTACTCTTTAATTAAATCATTTTGGTCTCTAAGTTATATAAATATATCTATTTTCGATCAAAATAACTTTTTCCTTTTAATTTAAAGACAATGTAAATTTGAGGATTTTTGCTGGAGCAATTAAGGACATAATTTTATGTTATTAATTTCTTTTTTTCGAACTAACATAAAAGGTAGAATATAAATGCTGTTGCCAAAAAGGCACCGCAGTGGCAAAGTCTTTGTTCAGAGATTGATGTGCTTTATTTTTTTTAACCAAATATTTTATTAGATCTTCATTTGCATCATTGCATGTCCCGTAGAAAATTTCAATAACCCATTTAACAAAAAAAATATTTTTAATTACGAAATAGCCAATAAACCTCTGCAAGGTAAAATTCAAAAAAACAAAATCTAATAATCAGAAATCCATTTGATCAATAAAGGAAAAAAAATCTGACTTCACATATGAGGGTGTTTGATACAAAGTATACATATCATGGCAAAAACCATCAGGAACATCAAACATGACAAAACCTCATCTGGTCAATAGAGAAAATTTTCTTATTATGACAGGCGTTTGATACAAAGTATATATATCATCACCATAAGAAACATCAACATGAGAAAACCTCATTTGACTGAAATTAATGGAAGGTTCCTTCCCTCTCAATGAAGGTGGGGGAGGAATTCAGAAAAGGCCAACAAGAATTACAACAATAGGCCTCCAGCATCATACGAACGTATGCACAAAAGAAAAATTTTTGTACGTCTTATTTTGCTCAAATGTGGGAATTATGTTTCATGGAAAGATTTTGCTTCATGGAAGGACAGCCTTCAACTCCTTCCTATCTGGACCGAAGGCCTGCAGGAGGAGAATAATTTCAGTTCAATCACTAACATCAAATAGCCATAAGATGCAAATAATTCAACCAAACTTGACCTGAGCAATTGAGTAAAAGCATCACATTGCAATGAAAATACATATGAACCATTGATTTATATTTCACTAGCACATGATCAAATCAATCCAGTTTAGGTTAGAATTTTCAGCATGGACTCCGGGTCTCTTTGCCTTGGCATAGGACTTGAGAGAGCATTTCATGCATGTCAACAATGAAGCATTTTGAACTGACTCTGAGGAATAGGAAAAATTCAACGTAAGTCATTTACCTCCACACCGAGGCCTTTAACATACACGTGGCTGAACAGCTCAGAAGGATCAGGCAAAGAGTCCTCCTGGAAAAATATAAAAAAAAAGGGATAAGAACGGTGGCAGGACCTGATAATATATGAAAAATCACATCCAATTTATTTAATACATATGCAATTGAATTTGAAAGATAGTGTAAGTTCTCAATTTAGTCATTACCTTGGCCTGAGTGATGGCATCATCCACTGCCTTCCTGATTTCCTTCTCCATATCCTGAAAACAAGTTTGAACAGCAGAAATTAAAAACCAAAATATTTTTTAGTTCTGGCCTTAAAGGCATATGAAAGGTATAAATATTCTTTGGGAGCTCTTCAAGTTCAACTGAAGATGGATGCTACTCAAATTATAAGTTCTCAGGAAAAAAAAATCGAAGAGTTTAAATGAATACCTTAAGCTCTGATGCAGTAGCTAGGTCATGGGACAATAACAATTTTCTAATTCTTTCAATTGGATCACGCTCCTGCAGATGATAACATACGGAAAGTAAGATCAGTGGCTGGAAAGTAGCAGTCTACCAACAAATAAAACCACTTAAAACCAACTGACTGACCTGTCTCACACCACTTATTTCATCACGGGTGCGGTAGGTGCTCCCAGGATCTGACATGGAGTGACCGTGGTACCTGTAAGTGTCCATTTCAAGAATCTGTAGAGCAAAATCAAAAGAACAGAAGCAAACCCAAAGTTAATTCACTTACCAAACATTTGACATTCACAAACAATTAGAAAAACAATCAGTTAATGAATGCCAGGAATAACAAGCACATGGTTAAATACCACAACATTTAGTTTCTTAATTTTATGTTACCAATTTGTGGTTTATTGACTAATAACTAAGCCTGACATTGTTGCCAAATCATCAGAATTGCCAAAAGACAATAGTTGTCAAAAACTTGACCAGCATCTCTAATGCATGAAACATTCATAATAAAGGAGAAAATACCAATACAAGGAAAATAGAAAGACAAAAGAAAGGTTGAATAAGTACTAACAATGGGTCCATTTTTAAGAGCATGTTCTTTAGCAAATTTGCATGCTTGCTTCACCGCTAAAGCATCCATTCCATCAACCTGCTCAAAAGAAGAAAAAGGGCTCAAGATGAAGATCAACATATTAATTTAATATTCTTGGTGAAGGCAATCACATGATATATGAGTACCTGAACTACGATAGTGCCAGTTAATTACAGTATTATAAAGTTGGAAAACATTCTTACCGACTACATGATAGTTTTTTATAAGAAGAAAATGAAAGCAAACGCATGAAAGTTCAAATACCAACTTTCTTTTCTGCATTTTATCTAGCAGCCATGCTTAAACACATAAAATGCTTTTTCCACTTGCAATCATCTAGATCTTTATATACATTACGGTCATTGCCATACTTGTCCTTCTATGTTCACACTAGAGATATCTATAGAACACTCATTCTTTCGAATATGTTCTTTGTTATGCTTTTGCTAGAGCTATCTACATAACACATACACGTACTAAAACACATGATCTTGTTATTAAAAAAAAGATGCAATTCACGATTATAGAAAGACACATGAGACACAGACAAGTAAATGTTCTCGTGCAAAAGTCATACCTACATGTGTAAAAGAACAAAAGAGGAAAAAGAAGATACAAGGCTAGAGATTAGAAGAAATAACAACAATTGAATGCGACAGTAGTGAGGAATACTAGAGATTACTAGCTTAGCTAAAGTTAGTGGAAAGGAAAGCCAAAGGATTTTTTGTGCATTGGCACATGCCAGCTTTTAGAAGCATGGTACCAAAATTTTGTTTATAGCCATGCATCAAATGATAAATCTCATAAATTCAGCCTACAAACTAAATCGTTTGTGTAACTATCAATTAGTACGACTTGAAAGTGCACCCACAAAATCCATCTTCTAGTAATCAAAGAAAATTTCCAGAGTACGATATAAGACTAAACATATCTTAACCAAGGGCACCACTAGCTGCAAATACCTTCATAAGTCATATCTAAAACAGCATGATTCAAAGTTGCATTCTGATACTGTAATCTTTTGAGAAGATTGACTGCTAGATGATGGGATAAGAGAGAAATTAAGATACTCAGAAGTTATATATGGTTGAGTTTTTTATTTTCACGCACTTGAGATTTTTCTAGCACTCCACCCTTGCCCTTGCAGCAAGCATGTGGAACTTAAGGGCTACCATGGCAATTGCTTCACATGAGAAACTGATTTTACGTTAATTATTCTTGATACGGGTTACCTAAACATAAACACTTTTTTGTTGGACTTGTAATGATAACCATTAATGAAAACATTCTCATTTGTCAAAACTAGTATGCATAGGCTATAAGCCAAGCCGCACTACTCTTTCTTTACCTCTTTATTGTAAAAAATATTTTCCTATAATCACAACATCCATTAGAATAATAACTACAGAGTACAATATGCTTGCCGCAAAACAGGTTTAAGCGATAAGATAAGCTTCACTTTAACAATCATTAATGCGCCTTCCCCCCCCCCCACACACACCAGTTAAATCAAAGGAAGTTATCATCTTTACCTTAAGACCAGGAACATAGTCACCTCGCTTGTAATATGCTGGGCTCTTGGCCGCCCTCCATTCTGCAGTCCCCATTCCATCTGCAGATACAACAACATGGCGATCAGAGAGCCATAACATTGTAGATAAGCTTGAACTCATATGAAAACAGATAAAGAAAAGAATAAAAACTTGTATCAATCTATCTTCTTTCATTTACTAATCCATTCAAATTCTTTCAGTAAATCAAACATAAGAAATTGATTTCCTTCTTTTTCTCTTCTGATTTCAGTCCAAAGGAAGCCTAATAGAAAAAACGATCACTCACAATGATTGTTCTCGCAAACCAAGATGGCCGGCAAGTCCATTAGCGCAGCCATGTTAAGAGCCTCAAAGAGTTGCCCTTGATTTGCAGCCCCATCTCCATACATAGTGAACGTGACAGACCCATCCTTGGAGTACTTCTGGCCAAACGCGATGCCACACCCCAGAGGGACCTGGGCCCCAACGATACCATGCCCGCCATAGAACTGCGACTCCTTCTTGTAGAAATGCATCGACCCGCCCTTGCCCTTGGAGCAACCACCGCGGCGGCCCATGAGCTCCGCGAAACTCTCAAAGAGAGATCCACCGCGAGCGAGAAAGATGCAATGATCACGGTAAGCGGTGATGATGGCGTCCCTGCGGGTGATGGCGGCCTCCATGCCGACGGAGACGGCTTCCTGGCCATCGTAGAGATGGCAAAACCCACGGATAAGCTTGGATTTGTAGAGAGAGTCAGCAGCGATCTCCATGCGGCGCATCATGGACATATCTCGGAAGAAACCGAGGAGTTCCTTGGGGTTCGTCTCAACGGCACGCGACGGGGGATCGCACTGGTGCGCGGTGAAGGGAACACTGGTCTCGACGGTGAGGACATCGGACGAGGAGAAGAGGCGGGGGGCGGCCAGGAGGGAGGGGCGGAGGAGAAGGCGCGAGAGGGATGAAGGCGACGTGCTCGATGAAAGGCGGCTGAGAGCCATGGTTGGAGCTCTGGATCGGAGAATGGGGAGGAAGGGTAGGTCTGGAGAAACGGAGGAAAAGTAGTTCTTTTCCACATTTAGAGATATATATATATATATATTATATATATAGGGTTAATTTTTTGGGGAGAGTCCCCAATAAAAAACTAAATTTCAAAATCTCATTGCCTGCTTTTGAATGGACTCTTCTAAACTTCAGCTTTTGTGGGAGTGTTTGGTTTTTGGTTTGGAATAAAAAAGAACAAACAAAATTGAAAATGATTACTGCCGCTGCCGGTATGTTTGATTTTTCCTTTTTTTCATAATACTCTTCAATAATAAATTAATCCCAACATGTTACTGCAACCGAAATAAATGTTTTAATAACGTTGTCAAATTTACTGTCCAACCTGTTAAAAAATATTTTTTTCAAATAAATAAATTTTTAAAAATTATAAAAATAAAAAACTTAAAAAAATACAAAATTACATATTGCAAAAGTTATATTGTCTATATAAATTCACAAAGTTTTAATTCTAATGATTTAATTTTAATGATTTAATTTTAATCAATATTTTTTTGTTTTTAAACAAGGTTTAAATATTTAATTTTAAAATAAATAAACCGGTCACCGGTTGAACCCGTCTGATTCAGTTTTTAAATCATTGACTGAAATAAAATTTTAGACTTGTTTTACAATATAAAAAAAATTTCATGAATTGTAGCTATTTCTCCTATCAAATTGAGAGATGGATGATGAATTTTCTCTCAAATATTGATTAAAGCGAGGGTTTTATTCACTTTACAAAAAATTAAATTTTAAGTTTTCTTTTTTATTAGTAACTTTTCATTGATAAATTAATAATGATGCTTGATTGTGGACAATTCTTTGGGGAAAATTTAGATAGATTTAAAAAAATAAAATTTTTTAAATCAATTATTTTGATAATGTAAGCTTACGTATTTATATATTTAATTAAAATGATTGAAACCTAATAAAAGGTACTTTATTTTAGTGGTTAACTAGTTAATTTGTTTGTTAAGTGAAAAACCAACATTTTATAAATCTTATTTTTTTTTTCCTTTTTTTTTTTTTTTTTTATAAATATGGGCAAATCATGGGATTTGCACCCTCACCCTGAAGAGGGTCATTCTTGCTTGTACTTGGAGCATTACACAAGGGTAGCCCTACATCTTAACTCATAACTGACTCTAGTTAACAAAAAAAAAATATATCTTTTAGTTTTTTTTTTTTTCATGAATTCTCTTCTACTTCATTATTGGCCTCCTCTCATTGCTTTGGTTTGCAGCCAATGATGTGCTAGCACTTCCTTGTCTCCAGGACTTGCTATCTTTCCCCTCATTCATAGATTCTTCCTTAATCATGACCTTTGCAAGCTACAGCGTGCTAGTTGGGTGCATGGCTTTGCTTATGGCACAATGAATTGTGTTATATATATATATATATATATATATATATATATATATATATATATATATTGCAATGTGCAAGTGTTTATCATGTTTTGTTGAAGTCTATATAAATATGATTTTTTTATAATTTTAGATATACAATTTTATTCATTGATGAGATTAGTTCTTAAATATCTTTCCTTTTTCTAATCCTGCTCGCTATTCAAAGAGGAAGAGAAGATTAGTTTTGGATTGTGGTTTGTGATCTAGAGCGTTAGTCTTTTGTTCGACGCTAGAAAATCACGAATAATTTAAAAAATAGATTTGAAGCATTTAATAGTAACTTTTCTTACCTCTATTTAAATAAAAATATGGTGTTCATCAAATCATCTGGTTGATGTCACACAACTTTATTTTGCTTTCACATGCATCTAATTGTTGTATATATATTGCGAGATTTTGTAACAGTGGTATTAGAGCCAAAGTACTTGATTTAATGAACACTAGATCCTATCATATGATTCCATTAGTGTTTACCCCTAACATGAGGCTTTCTAGGTGATTGTCCAGATTCATCTAAAATGGCAATGGAAAGATATCCAAGAACATGAGTGACACCCAATAAGCCACGTGGTCCATGCCATAGCCTAACTGAATAAAAATAAATAGATCATTATGCATCTCTTTTGATTATGAATATCACACATGTATAAGTATCTCAATCGAGTGAGAGCCATAAAGAATGTCATACTCACTAAACTCGATCTTATGTAATAAACTGTATTAGAATAAGATTACTAAACTACTCTCTGTATTCAACATGAATAGTTTGACTGCGTTGGCCAAAGTCCTTTAATCTCACGTACTCATGATTGCATAAGATACTTACTCATTTACTTTCAAAAGAATGAATCTCTTCTTGGTGATCACCTACAATTATTACTAGTAAGATATAACCACACTTTAAGATTGGTCATACCAAAGAGTAAAGTGAACCTAACTTCTCTAGTAATAGACTAGACTTCAGAAGCACATTATGATCATAATACCTCAAGTCAAAGGTCCACTCATATAATCATAATCAACAATCCTAATCAATAATAATCAAAGAGTAAAACTTGTATAATTAAGGTGGCGTTTTGGTTGGATGTAATTCTAAATACAGTAGATTTCTAATTACAGTGTAACAGTAAATCCATGAATTTGAAAATACAGTGCAGTCAAATCTAGTGTTTGGTTGGATGTAACTAGAACTATTGTATTATAAGATTTTATGTTTAGTTTGATGTATTTTAGAGGTGCATAATTATAGTTGACTAGGAGGCCTTTGTCAAGGCCCTCTTCTTCTAAAACCTTCTTTAAAAAGAACAACATACAATTAGTGCTGAAGAAATTTGTCGGTCATGCTTTGGTTAATATTTTTAAATTCTGAAAAGGTGAATTGTAGAAACTTTTTAACCTGTAAAGTGTTATGGTTAATGGGATGCAACCCCGGCATCCAAACAATTCTATATAATTTGTTCAATATTAAATTTTTATATTGTTGAACTTATAATTTTTTTTTATAATTTTAAATCTGCTAGTATGTTACTAACTAGTTGGTTATTTGTCATATTCATTTCTTACTTATTATTATTTAACTGTTTATTGATCAGATTCCTATCTTGTTAGTTTGGTTAATTCATATTTATTATTTAGTTGGTTAAATTCTTTCCATACTAATTTGATTAGAGCTGCTAAAGAATCATCTTAACCATCAAGCGGACAAAAAAATATTGAAGAGAGAAAACATTAATAAGAGAGGAAAAAATTTAAATACAAAAAAAAAGAATCAAACACAAGGAAAACATTAATAAAAAGATGAACATTAAAAAAATAAAAAAGAAACAAGAAAAAATGAGAAAGATGAGAGAAAAAAACAACATGAGAATTTAAAAGTGTTTTTTTAATATTATAGAAATAAAAAAAACCGCTGCAATAATATTCGTAAAACACTTAAGTCCCACATAAAAAATCAAAGGTTTAGAAAAAAAATAATTAGATGTTATCAAAAACTTAATAAAACACATGAGGACTTTTTTCACTATATCAAAATGTAAGAATCTTTGGTAATTTTTCTGATAATAATAGTAATTGTTATTATTATTATTATTATTATTATTATAATTATTAAAGATTTTAGTGGGATATCTATGTGATCTGGGCGCTTTTGCATCAAGATTCGGATTATGTACAGGATCCGAGCGCGCAGTGGGCATGCAACGGCTCCAAAGGGCATTTTCGGAATCCCATGTCAACATTTTTGAAAAACGAGGACCGAGAGGGAGAACCATCTCTCCAAGTGCTTGTAGTTTCCCAAAAGCTTTTTCTCCATCGCTGCGAAACCCTAGCGAGAGATCGAAGGACATGCAAGATATCTTCGGATCAGTCCGCAGATCCCTCGTTTTTCGGCCGAGCTTCGACGGGGGCGGGAGTGGTAGCTCTGGCGGCATTGGTGAGAAGATCGGATCTTGTCTCCGGAAATCGAGGGTGGGTTTTGGTTTAGGGTTAGGGTTTCTCCCAAAAATCCCGTCTGGCTCTATGCCTCCGGCGAAGGATGATGGCCCTCCGATCAGGTGGAGGAAGGGAGAACTCATTGGATGTGGTGCCTTTGGGCAAGTCTACATGGGTATGAATCTTGATTCCGGAGAGCTCCTTGCGGTCAAGCAGGTTGTGGATCTTGAATTTTCACTGGATTTAGGTTTTCCATTGCTAGTTGTGGAACTTGATGATCTTTTGTTTGATTTGATGTGCAGGTTTTGATTGGGACGAACAGTGCCCGAGAGAAAGCGCAAGTATGGAATTTCATTTTATTTGGAAACTTTTATCATTTATATTTTGTTTTTTATTTGCATTTCAATCTGCTTATTTATATTTTCATTCATTATATTGGATTGTTGACAATTGTTATTTGGTTGTAGGCTCATATAAAGGAACTGGAGGAAGAAGTCAAGCTTCTCAAGAACCTCACCCATCCTAACATTGTTGTGAGTGTTCTCTGTTTTGATTGTTCGATTATCATTATTTGGAAGGATTAATCTGTAAACTCTGATTGTAATAGCAAGTTCATGTTTTGTGGAATTTCTTATAGAGGTACTTAGGGACTGCTAGAGAGGAAGCGACCTTGAATATCTTGTTGGAATTTGTCCCAGGCGGATCTATATCCTCGTTGCTTGGAAAATTTGGGTCTTTCCCTGAAGCTGTAAGTAAATATGTTCTTCAAACTTCTGTGAATTTTCATAGAACATGCTGATGTTTTCTGCTCGATTTGGTTTTTGGGAAAAGGTTATAAGAATGTATACCAAGCAATTGTTGCAAGGGCTGGAGTATCTTCATCAGAATGGTATCATACACAGAGATATAAAGGTGTTCTGCATTTCATTTGTTATGGCCTAATTGTTTTTAAAGTTTTTGTCTCAAATATAAATTTTTTGAATCTTGTTTTCAGGGGGCAAACATTTTAGTTGATAACAAAGGTTGTATCAAGCTTGCAGATTTTGGTGCATCGAAGCAAGTTGTGAAGCTGGTATGGCTAGAAAACAACTTTTGATATCTTTAATTAAGATTGTTTTCTTTTCTGAATTATTATTCACTATGAACTCTATCAGGCAACTATGACAGCTGCCAAGTCAATGAAAGGCACTCCCTACTGGATGGCTCCAGAAGTGATTCTTCAGACAGGGCATAGCTTGTGAGGGCCAAAACTATCATTTGCCTTGTCTATTCATTTTTTTTCTTAATTTAGAAATGTTGCATTCTTCTTTACTTTTCCCCACTTGCCGTCATGTCTGTTTTGTGGTTTCATTATATGTGGCATGCGAAATTGCACATGGGGGTAGATGCTGATTGAATTGGATACCTTTGCATTGAAATATCCAACTTTTGTTGTATTTTGCACACATTATTGATCCTTGCTTGACGCAAGATAATCTGATTAATACATAATAAATTTGAAATGTTAGTAATTGGTGAAATTCCTCCTTCCTTGCATATTTTCTTCTACTGCAAATATCCCCTGCATGTATGTTATTAGGGGAACTTTTCTGTAAACAGTTTCTTGAAGAGTTTATGACGATTTATGATTTTTCTGAGTTCAATAATTTTGCCATTCCTAATTCAACAAAGTTTCCAGTTCCTGAAAGCAGTTTCTTGAAGAGTTTATGATGATTTATTATTTTTCTGAGTTCAATCATTTTGCCATTCCTAATTCAATAAAGTCTCCAGTTCGGCTGACATATGGAGTGTTGGATGCACTGTTATTGAGATGGCCACAGGAAAGCCTCCATGGAGCCAGCAGTATCAGGAGGTATATGACTATGCTCTGGTTTTCTTCACCACAATATTTTGCCAGAGTTTCAGGCTGTTTGCACTAAATAACTTTACTGCCTTTTTGTTTCTTGTTACATTTAAATGCAACACAGGTTGCTGCACTTTTTCACATTGGAACAACAAAGTCACACCCTCCAATTCCGGAGCATCTTTCTTTAGAAGCTAAGGATTTTCTGTTGAAATGCTTGCAGAAGTATGTGCCCATTTGTTCTTTTTTGTTAATTTAGTTTTCTGGGGGTTGATAAAATGTGCGCGCCAGCTCTCGACATGCTTGCATAATGTTTTGGGGGTTGTTTTAAGCATAGCCTTTCAATTCTCACAGATAATCTGTTTTTGTTCATGTTCAGTTGTCTCCTACTCCACTGTAGTATATTGATCATATCTGATTTGTCTGATATGTTGCTCTAGCAGATTTTTTTTCTTTTTCTAAGCATACCTACTGTAGACAATGATTTTATTTGCCAATTTCATGATAAATTTATGTAGCTTTCTTTTAGAAGGTAGTTTAGGAAACTTGTCTTGAGTGTGTTTCTATTTCTTAGTTTCTTCCTGAATGACTTTGTAGCTGATAATTTGTGTTTAATCAGGATCATCATTACATTTTTTTGTTTTTTGAGGTTTAACTATATTAACAATGTGTAACCATTTATTGTCATGATTGAAATTAAAGCATGCAACTAGATTCTACCATATCTTTGTAAGATTCAGTTGAGCTTTCAGTTTATGTGGACCAATTTGACAGAAACATATGCAAACTAACCAAACTAGTTACTTCTTATCTTTGCGTCTTGCAAGCAACAGTTAAATACGGGTTTAGGTATTTCACTTGTTATGCTTTTTGTATGGCTTCTAGTGAATGACTATCACATTATTGCAGGGAACCAAACTTGAGGCCGAGTGCATCTGATTTGCTAAAGGTGAGTTTGCCATGTCATAGTCAAACAAAATCATATGTTACAATATCAGTGGACTTGCCCCAGTTCAATTCTATTGAAGCGGATTATTTTACATGATTGTTAATAATCCATTTGATATTACTATGCAGCATCCTTTCGTAGCTGGGGAATATCAGGATTGCCATCCAATTTACCAGTCCTCAGTTGTGGTCAGTCTAATCCTTTCTAGGTTCTTTCCACCTTATGGTTGACATATTTTATGTTTTTGTTCTCACTCTAATGGATATGTGCCAACTTCAGGAACCACCCAAAAGTATGATGTCTACCAGATCATGCACAAAAGAGTCGTAAGAAGTGTTAATGTTATGTGTTGTTTAATACATCTATTAATTTTTACAGTGATTCAAAGGCTTTTTTGAATTGCAGATGTAATCCAGTGGCAAGTTGTGGAACTACTTTTGGAGGCTTGAATAACATTGATCAATATACTGGAAGCTGTTTGATGTACTCTGAGAGCAATTCAAGAACAACACCTATATGGGAGATGCGAGCCAGTGATGACATGTGCCAACTTGATGACAAAGATGGATTTCCAACTTCTGTCAAGGTGATATTCTTATTTCCCTGGTACTACAGAACCAATGCTGAACTGTTTGCATAATTGCCTCTCAATAATCTGCAGAGCTTCTATAGTTATTTATTTGTGAATGCCTCATTGTTTTCAGAGTTTTAATCCCATGTCGGAGCCCTTGGATGATTGGCCTTACAAATATGATATAAGCCCAGAACAAAAAACACAATCGGAAGAATTTAGTAACTCAACTAATAATGCAACAAAAATTGTCAAAGAAGCGGACACTGACTTCACATTTCCTTGTGAGGCATCATGTGAAGATAGTGATGAAGTCACAGAGACAAAAATTAGAGCGTTTCTTGATGAAAAGGTTTGTAATTATCAACTCTGCATCTTTAATTGGTCATATTGTATAATACTGGAATTGGGCATTAGTGATTATTACATAATCCTTTTATGTCCATATGCTGATTAATTATCACGTTTGCAATGTTTAGGCCCTAGATCTAAAGAAGCTACAGACACCATTATATGAGGAGTTCTTTAATTCTTTAAATACTAATGCACCTACTGAAGATACATCAGAGGAAAATATCACGAAAAATGCAGAAGTGACTCCGAAGAATTTTTCATCACCCAACCAGATGGTTACAGAGGCATCAGTGACAGAGGTGGATACTTTGCATAACATGAGTCCTGGGAATAGAAACGCTAGAGTTTCAAACAATGCTGTGGAGATTAGTCGAACCCTGAGAGAAATACCTCGTCGAGATGCTCGGAGAGAACACAGCAGCATAAGGTTTGTCAGCAGACAAATGCATGTTATTATTATTTTTTTTTTAAGCATAAGCCTGATTAAGTGCAAGAATACATTAGGGCTTTGTTTGGAAATGTAGTAAACAATTCCTTTTTTTTTTGTCTGTTTCGGTCATTGAGCTTGTACAAAATGTGTGCTTTGAGCAGCTCAAGCTTTTCAGATAGGCGACAAAAGTGGAAGGAAGAGCTGGATCAAGAGCTCGAGAGGGAAAGAGGTTATTCATGATTTAACTTAGTGATCTTACTTTGTTCACAGATTTCTCATTTTTAACATCTTACTTTGTTTACAGAAATGATGCGTCAGGCTGGTGTTGGTATAAAAACATCTCCTAAGGACAAAGTTCTAAACCGAAAGAGAGACCGTCCGCCATTTGCAGCATCCCCGAGCAAATGAAAGACTGTACATGAAAGCTGGCTCCTCTTAATGCCCTCAGTGGAATGTGATTATTATTAATAAAGCATCAAGTTTTTGGTTTCTGTTTTCTCAGCTGGTGAAAGAAATCATTTTTTATTGTGCTTCTTCCTTATCAATAAGAGGAAGTGAAGATGCCTAACTTTGTGCTAAAGTACAACACAGAGCAGCACCCAAGGTTTTGTTGTGTTGGGTATAACAACAGCATAAGAAAGTGATTCAAATCGTAATTTCAGGTAGAATGTTGTCGGGGAAATAGCGCCAACTTCTCTAGGGTTTTGAAATTGTGTTTGTAAATTGTAGCTCCATGGCATTTTGTTCAAAAAGGCCAACAGGATCATTTTGTAGCATGAATTATCCTCCCAGTGTGTAACTTTATTTTGTGATTGCACGCACCAGAACATTAATCATGGCATGCACTCGAGAACTATGAATTTCAGGCATCTTTTGTTCTTAGATTAGTGTCGAGTCTCCCATTGAGTATGGGCCCGTTTGGTTTGGAAATGGTTTTCAAAGTGATAAAATCTTAGAAGTGGTCACTTCAATGGAAGTGTGTAGTTTATTTGGAAGTGCAGACTTCTGTGTGTTTGGGTGTTGTTGAAAGTGTCATGTCAGTGACCACTTCCAGTGTTTGGTTGGTTGAAGTTAAAATTTGGAAGTTGTCACTTCGGTATTTTTGTGATTATTAAATTTTAAATTTTTGTTATGAGTGTTTATTTATTTATTTTTTCATCATTATGTAAAATTTCGTTAAATTTTTTACGAAATTAAAATTTTTAATTTTGTGACTAAGTTCTAGTTTTCCATAACCAGTATAATGTCCATCTTTAAGATCAAAATTTAGTACAATTTTGTTTAAAATCTATTTATTTATTTTTCTATTAATGTGAGTTACATTTTGATTAATTCCGTTTAATAAATTTGTAATTACGTGTATATGGGTTTTTATAATAAATTTTCGTGTGATTTTTTGTTGGGATATAAACGGCATAATAATATTTTTTTAATATTAATTATATATATGTATATTAATAAATTAGCTAGAACAATTTAAGATTGGGTCTGTTGAAAAATAGATTTACTATGAATTTTAATTTATTTTGATGTGAACTTTATGTTAATTTTGTTTTGATAGAAAACTATATTAATTATATATATATGTATATACTAATTTTTTTTATTGAAGGATGACTTCAGTTAAAAGGGAAAAGAAGGGCTGAAGTCTGCACTTCGGCATTTTTTTAGCTGAAACGGGATGAGAAAGTGGGGCTAGGTTGGAGGTGTCTAATCATCCACTTTGGCCCCAAAATCGATTAAACAAACACAAGGAAGTGGGCTGGAAGTCTCCATTTCATGCACTTCAACCCAGAATGAAGTGAAACAAACAACCCCTATGAATCATTTGCCGCTGAAGTCGGTCAATGCACAAATAAGAAACTATCTTTAAAAAATTATAAAAGTATATCTGTTTACATATGAAGTATTGTAATATACAAAGAACACACACGAAATGTGGCAAGTGAGTGTCAAATGTGTATTAAAAATGTGTACAAATATAAAGCAAGAAATTATGCTATCATCTTGTGTGAGTTTTGAAAATCAATTTTCGGTCCTCTTTGAAATAAATACTTTACGCAAAAATTCAGTAACAATAATCAAACCATTGGTAAAATAATATATTTTCAAAAATAATTAAAGATGACACAAAAGACCTGCAAATTCAAAATAATAATAATAATATTTAAAAAATCATGAGAGTATCTTCTCATTGCTCCTTTTATTACAGTTTTTTAAAATAATTCAACTGTTATTTGCTGGTTTTGCAATAGGCAACTGCCTCCCAAGCAAAATTACAAAATGAAGTTACTTGCATTGATGGTATCATAAGGTCAGTGCAGGACGAAATTTCCTGAACGTTTCTGACCTATTGATTCTATACAAACTGCTTTGCCATATACATTTGAAACTTGTACCAAAACTGTGAAGCAACAAACATCAAAAGACGCATATTTACACCAATAAAAAAGCAGGCGGTGTTTGTTGTGCTACCCAATCAGACACAGGCATATATGCAAAACAATTACCGATATTTTATTCAAAATACCTTAATACTTAAAACCTATATTCCTTCAACCATAACTCTATTTCTCGCGCACCCTTCTCTTTTTCAAAGCAACTATTCTCTTTATAGAGAATCTCCATTGTAACACTGATATCAATGTTTTCCATCCCACATACGCCTTACCTCGAGGAGTTGACCGGGACCTAGCAAGGAAACTGGTGACTGCAGTTCCCAGGTCAGTTGGAGAATCTGCAACAAAGCCCTGAGAAAGCAATGATATTTCCGGATCCAGGTATTGCAATGATTCTTCTGTGAAGTAAGCTTGGCTACCACACTCATCAAATAGTACGGAATTGGAAATCCTTTGTATTTCTCTGCTTGCATTCGTATAGACATCGCTGCTAAGAAGGCTATGATTATCAGTGTCAAATTTAAAACCCATACTTCCCACAGATGGCAAGACGAAGGCATCCAGTTCCCTTGTACCACCAATGGTCTCTGATGATGAGACGCTGGAGTTCAGTAGATTATAGGTGTCTGCTCTCACTGAGAAATTGTTGAAAATGTCTGATGAGGCTTGAGAGCCCATGGGAAACAAATGAGGCGGCACATTAGAAGAAGTACCAACATAAGTTCCCATGTCAAAGGCTAATACATCATTCCAGTGTTCAAAGGCAGCTTTGACAAGGAGAAGCGCATCTGCCTAAGCACCAAAGGAAAGGGAAAAAGGGTATATTCTAGTCATAAAGGAAAAGAAGATAATGGCAAATGAAGAGATCAAGACTAGTAAAATCTCTACCTTCTGTTCATCCGAAAGACTGTTCGCTGAAATATATTGCTTTTCAGATTGGATCCCAAGGACTTGACCCACAACGTTAAATACAACTCCGTTTTTACTTTGACCATTAGCATAGTACAAATGAATCTGGCTACCAAGTGTGCAGGTGCGGGCATGATCCACAGTGACTTCCCACATCTTAGCTGACATGCCACTGCCTAATATCTGCATAGCTTGTGCAAATAAGAAGCTGGTTATCGCAATACAGCACAAAGTTGTCTTAATTAAAGGATTTTATTTTGCAGGCATCTTTTGATTGCAGGTCACATCAAATTCCTAAGTAATAGGTGCTATGTGGCAGATCAGAACATCCATGTCCAAAGAAAATGGCATTCAAAACAAGTGGCTTACGATCTACATTGCATAAGACAAACCAGATGCTTAGTCAAAAGGTGTTTAATAACCTTCTTAAGTGAGGATAGATTCTAATCTGAAGTTATCCACATTCCAAGTTTTTGTGAGTGTTCTACTGTTTCATGAGAAATAACTTAAAGCCAAAGAAAAGATTGATGGTCATTTAGGTTATATGAGTGCAAAACAATTCTCTCTCAATGTAGTCATGAGCTGGGAAAATTAAATTTGTGAATGTAACTTTGCAGTGTGTTTGTGCACATAAATCTAATATGGTTTGTTAACTCAAGCGAAATATACCAGAAATTTGATAAATATAGAGGATTAGACAGACAAGCAAGAAGCAGTTGAAAAGAGATGAGTTCATACATTTCGGAGCCTTGCAGGGTCAGTATACAGCAGAGTTAAAAAATCTTTCACAGTGTTGATATTCTCATTGCTCAGACGCTTATGAAAGGCGCCATCTTTACCAATCTTCTCTAGGCGCCAGACTTCATCCATCAGGGCTGGGGGATAGTGCTTCTTATATACTGCCAAATAACATACAGAATTGAGACTTACATGATACACCATTGATAAAAAGAAACGCTCCAAATCTAAAATTCTAAAATAAACTTCTACAAAATCAACCAAATCAATTGAAATATATTTTATTTTATAGCAAAGATCAATATTATCCTGCATTCTTGCAATCATGTTCATAATACCCACAATAAATTATAAAATTTAAAACTTTAAACTTCAATTAATTCATGATAAGGAAGACATCTATTAGATGCACGTCTTTGCTAGCAAATAAAAAATAAAACTCTAAGTCTGCAAGAGACTCATGTGGGCACACCAAGACATCAGTATGTATTTATATGCACAGGCAGAGGTAGAAATATAATATTATATACATAACTGAATATGAACATAAAGAATGACAATATTGGTTGTGATGGTGAAGTTATAAAGTGAATGTCAACATTTGTAGAAGTACAGATAAAATATTAAATAAAAAAAAGAAACCCATCACAAACTCTAGCTTAAGGTAAGATCAACTGACAGTGTTAAGTCAGCAGCCAGAATGATGTCATATCATAAACTTCAGAATTGCCAGATAATGGAATGTTGATATAGCATAATTCTCTAAAAGGCGACATCTGATAAGTATTTACTATATTAAACAACAAGGTATGTGTGAGATTCCGCATAGTTATTAAAAAGATTAATCATCTAAAGTGCATATTACTTCATATGCTATTACGGAAAAACAAAACCATGTGGAGTGATGGCATGACAGTGTGTGTGCAATTTCTTTAATGTGCATATATTTAGCAATCAAAAACTGGGAAAAAGATCTGCTCACAAACTTGGAACACTCACATTCTCCACGATGATCCTTAACCATGAATGGCTCAGTCTTGGCTTCCTTTATTCTCGTTCCATCATAACAACCATCCACAACACTTGCCCCAAGCCTAAATTTCCGACTTCTTGTCCAACTAGAGTTATCTGTAAATGAAAGCTCACCCAACACTCCAATTCCCTCTGTTAGTTCTAGACATACATCTCCTGTAAGAAGTGAGCGCTTTCCTTCCCTTTCTCTGACAATATTATTTCTGAAATCCTCATATGTCCAGTTGTCTTCTTCATCACCTTCAAAGTCTCCCTCCAAAACTACTATTTCAACTTTCAATGAGGACTCAGGACCAGACATGACAACCTGCCCAGTCAAGCCATCAACTAAAGCTATGGTTACAACATTGCAATCCTCCCCTTCAATTTTTGATCCGGTAAATATTGGAAGAGAGAGCTTGTTCATGAACTGTAGTTGAAGGCTTCCAGAAGCAGAAGGGTACACCTGTTTTCCACACTGTCTGGATGATCACAAAGCGACCAGTCAGTGTGATATCTCAGTGCTTGAAATTATGAGGTAACGTTGTAAAGAGTAATAATTTAAAAATAATATCAGTTACAAAAATGTATAGCAAGCAGAATTCATTACCTTTTTATGCAAGACAAATGTTTTGCCAATGCTAATTCAACCTCTTCTTTCACCTAATAATGCATGCAACAGAAACAGAGTTTACTTATTAAAGGCATAAACAGTAACTGTGACAGAGCCAAAACAAATACCTACTGATTTGCTCGCATGAGATAGAAATATTTCATTTATATAAAAAATAAAATTGAAAACAAATACTTTACATCTTTCTAGATTTCTTCTGTGGTAATTCCATAACACAGATTATGGCATTTTGTTTTAGCACATATGCAATAAAACATATATATTTTCATTTAACTTCATTGCATTGCTCATTTTATTTAGAATTTGGATCCAATATTAGAAATCCATATTAGTGGAATGACTCATTGCACCTGCTCAATATTGGGACTATAACCTCTTAAAGAAACAACAGGCAATGTACAAAAAGAAAATAAAGAACAAGAAAAGAGAGAGAGAGAGAGAGAGGAAAACAAAAAGAATTTAACAGTCACTATAATCTTGATTGAATGTTTCATCCTATACTGTTTCAACCCTACAACAAAATTCATCTTTAATGTTACTTCAATCATATTAAAAATCTCAATTTCAATTGACCACACTTTCAACATTTCTCAACATTTTTCTCCTAGCATCCTGTTTTGGATCAAATTCCTGAATTCTCTTCTATGCAAGATGATTATTCAAACAAGTATCAAACAGTATAGTTTTATTAGAGTAATAAATTATTCCATAAACAAAAGTCCTCCGTTTCTCACTATCTCCAAAATCTTCCAATCCTCAGCCAGTGGTTCCCTTACTCATCATATCATTGCAGTCAAAAGCATTATTTATTCACATAGTCCAATAATCAAAAGCACCATCATCGGTTTTGCACTTGATCTATATAAGGAACAAGCAAACGCAAAGAATATGGCAAGGAGCTTCAAATTCAAAGAAAAAAAACATGAAAAAGAAAAAAAAAACAATCAATCTATCTAGTTCGCAATTTAGAGTCAGATCAATCGCAATAAAAACATTCCTAAAACCTTGAGAGTCGCGACCAAGGATCCAAACATCACAACCATACGATCATCAAGAAATTGAAACGAATTCAACAAACTCACCACTCTTCTCACCAAGGGCTCGAGAGCAGCAAGGAGCTTCTGAAGCGCGTCCATCTTCAACGCCTCGACCACCACCCTGAATCCACCAATCCAAAACCAATGAAACCCCTGAAACCATAGAATCAAAACCACTAGATGAAGCACAAACCCATGGAGAGCAGGAACTCTAGGCCTCTTCTTCTCATCGGGGGCGCCGCCATCGCCGCCCTCCTCGGGTTGCCGCTTCTGCGACATCTCTCCGGCGGTGAGCTTCGTTTTTTGTTCTCTCTATTTTCTTCTTTATTTTCCACAAATTTTCTCGATCTCTTCGATCTTTTCTTATATTTCTTTATGGTGTTTGAGAGCGGCGTACGAGAAGAGAAGTGTGAAACGCGTTGCAACCGTAGATTCTACGGGTGGATTTTGCATGTGCAGTAGACACGAATCGTGAAGCAGGACGTGGCATGTGATAAGTATGGGTCGGACTAGAACTCTCCGCAGAGGCTCACAGTCAATCCCGATGTCTTATTATAGATGGGCGGACGGGAAAGTTTGGCAGGGGATTGGGTCCGGCTTAACGGGCTTTGAAGCCCAAGACTCAATTTGATCGCCGGCCCAATTGTTTTGGGCAATTTGCGTATATAACCCTTAAAATTTTTAATTACAAATATGCCCTCAGAAACCTCAAATTCAACCATGCTATATTAACAATTATGTAACATTAAAATTTATAGTCATTATTAATAAATACACATAATGACCAATGAAGGCCTTTTGCTCTGAGATTTGAGATATTTTGGATAACCCAAACATATATATATATATTTAAAAATACTTGTAATTTTTTGTGGAGGCATTTATCTTTAAAAATAAATATTTTTATAATCACCCATACATACATAAGCATTCGATATTGTGCATGGTAGATAAACTTGGGTATGTGTGCAGTTTTGATTCCATAATACAAAAGTGAAAATTGCTTACATAATTGTAAAAGTAGATTGTTATCATTAATTGTAATATTTGATCATAAAAAATCATTTTTTTTATGTATCGTTAGAGCTAAATTGATTTTATAATTTTTTTGGTTAATTTATAAATTTTTGGTTTGTCAACAAAGCATTTAAAAATAAAAATTATTTATAAAAGCACATAAATAAATATCATTTTTTTTACAAAGGCGACCCTATATAGATATAAACGTTTCACAAAATTGGGCACTTGGGCCCTGAGTAGGCGACGAGGCCTGGCCCAGAAAGCAAAAGGGTGGGGTCCAAAAAAACGCGTTTTTTTTCTGGACATGGCCCACAGATGACCCGGTGGGTTTGTCCGGGCCGATTCCGGGCCGGGCCAAAGACTGCCCGTGCCCCACTCCTACTACGAGTCTATGAGCGTCTATATCAACGCGCAATTCCTGGCGTGGTCTCTGAGCAACTCTCCAGTGCCATTATACGGATCCCGTGCGCGACACTGGACAGCAAATTCTTTCATGGAGTCCACGTGTCCCCATCTTTCGTACCCTCTCTGTACCCAGTTCTCCTAACGGGGAATGCCAAAACTCTTGCCGGACACGTGGCCCAGTCATGGACCACGTTTTCCTCTGGTGCTCTACCTCGTTTCCCTCCACGTTGCCCTAAAAAAATCCAAAGATGACGACAACGTGTCGGATTAGTTTATTATTATTATTATTATTATTATTATTCAAACTTTAGTGGGGCCTACAACAGGCTGAACATGATTTTCTTTTTTAATTTGTGTGTTTCTTCAAGAATATTTGATGTTATTAATGTTGGCGGGTTTATTAAGTCGGCTATCTTCTTATTTTAATTATTTTTTTTATGGTTTATTTAGGTTCTTAAAATAGCATTGGTCAACACGTGCGACGGATTTAGAGTGGCGGCTCTGAACTTCGGGGGGATTTATCAGAATTATATAAAATTTTTAATTGTTTTAATTTAAAAGTAATTAGAAATATTTCCCCTGATTTATATAAAAAATTATTTTTGAAAGTTTGGTTTTCATTTTTTTCTTTCCTATTTTTTAATTTCATTTGTATGACTTTGTTTCACTCATTTATTTCTCGAATCTTCGCGGTTAAATCTGACTATCTTTAGTTTTTTTTTGTGGTAAATCAGTGTTGAGTCTTCATTCATTTCTTGTTTCTATATATTTTTTTTTAGTTTTTTCATGGTTTGTTATACTAATTTTTATTTATTTATTTATTTGGTTGATGTAAGAAAGTAAATGGGTAGACATATAATATTGATTATAAATATGTAAAAAAAATTATTTTTAAAGTATTGATAATAAAATGATGCATTGTTTCTAAACTATGAAAGCACACAGAAAGCAATACTAAATTTGTAAGATATCACTTTTATATGGAAGGGCATTTAATGTGTTTTCGTTTCATTATATTTTTTTTTACTTTTTATATTTAATATTAGTATGCCCTCCCTTGTTATGGAATGATTATTGAGCGCGATGGGGGAAATAGACTATAAATTACTTTTATCTAAAGGGAGTAAAATTCAGCCAATGGTGTGAATTTTATTGCTCAAGAATGGTGCTGACATAGAAAATGCTTCATAAGAATTTTGCGGACAAGACCATTTCTAAAGGAGGAATATGTGATTATCTGCTATCATGTCTCCCATGCAACCCTCCATGTAATCCATGCAATCATGAGTTTTGGTTGACCATTATGTTAATGGAGTCAAGTTATTACCCACAACTTCATATTACTGGTATTTGCATATTAGTAGTGTTTGTTTTGTTTTGTTTTGTTTTTTTTTTTCAAGAGAAGCGAAATTCGTAATGGGTCCACTAAATTAAGATAGAAAAATGCGCATGCCTCGACTACGGCATGTGAGGCCCGCACACATGTAGGCGCTGTGACCACCCACAGTTTGCGCTCACAGTTATCAAACGTGTACCTTCACCTCATGAATTCAAACTCTCGTCACTTGCGAAGAGTTCTCATGGAAAACCCAAGTACCAATTGATTCAAAGACCATTAACAGTAGTGTTTGTTGATAAGACCATGTTGTTAGTAAACCGTGATTATTTTTAGGTTTTTTTTGAAAACTTTATTAAGAGTTATCTTTTGTCGGCGAATCAGTTCTCTCTCAAGTTATTTTTTTTTATTGTATATCAGTTCAGAGAGACAGAGAGAACATTCTCTAATTTTGTATCATGACGAACATTCTTTCTAATGGACATTGATAATTAACAATTAACAACTAAATAAATTTTCTCAGTGAAAGTGTGTTCATTAATCTGGTATTATACATATGTTAGTATTTCATGTACATACTTGAACACTGTTATCTTTTTGTTTATGAAATCCACTTAGCTGTTTACTTTATCTAACTAAAATCAAGTTGCTAATGGGCTCAAATATTTTTGTGGTATTAATCTCTTCAAACAATAGAATCACAATTTGCCTAATCTCCAATTGAACATGTTGTTGTGCAAAGATTTCAAGACCACTATGTCTAGTTACAACAAAAAAAGTCTACTGCACTCTTGGTATAGATATGATGGATATTGCCTTTCTTTTTTAAAATTATAGTTGTTGTTTACCATTCATAAAGTGTATTACTTATTGGTAATGCTATATTTACCCAAACATAACTTGTTTTGGACAATGCTCACTTGTTAGCCTTCATTGTGCATGAAGATATGATAACTCATATTGAAAACCTCAAACTTAAAAACCAAAGATGAAGCAAAAAAACAAAGGAGAATTTTAGGGGTAAATTTTATGGGGGGTAACATACTATGGCCAATTTTTTTTTTTTTTTTTGAGCATCGAATTTCAATTTGTATCATTTTGGTCATGCAATTTCAATTTGTGTTTAATGTGAGGATACTAATGAAATTTCAGGGAGAATTTGATGACATATACACTCGATTTGTCATGTTAACATCAGTTTAGAGTACTATTTGCAAACTTGGACATGACATGTAATTAAGAGTATGGTTTAAAAGGGCAAATGTGCCATATGATATGTCAATAAGAGTGATCACATGCTATTCTTTAATATGTGTAATGTCCATATATGCAGATGAGACAGTAAACTGCTATTGGCATGGCAAATTTGGCATACATATTATCAAATTCTTCACAAAATCTCTTAGGGTGTGTTTGTTTGGGTGTATTTGCTTTTACATGTAATTGTAATTACTTCACTGTAGCAAATCTGGTGTTTGTTTGAGTGTATTTGCAAATGTTGAATGTAATTGAGTTTACACATAGTGAGAATTTGGATGTAATTGGTTTTACGCCCGATTTGGGCGTAAAACCAACTACTTCACTGTAGCAAATACATGAAAATCTTAAATAAGGTAATTTAATATTAATAAATTTATATAATACAATGTATTTAACAAAAAATTTAATATTATTTGAATATATTAACTAAGCTATTTAATGAAAATAGTTTTGTTTTTTAGGGTTATTTTCATGCACACAAATTAATAAAACATTATTAGACAAATCATCATTAAAAATAGATTTATTAACAAAACTTTTTTAACCAATTAAAATTTAATAACAATTACATCAATATAACTAACAATTAAAAATGATAATAATATAACAATAATAAAGAGTTTATTATTTAAATTGATTAATATAATAATTACATTAAAAAATAATCTCCATTAAAAAAAAAAGTAAAAACAAAAAAAATGGGTATTTATAAAGGTGTTTGGGGTAATCACACCCTAAGTGGCCACATTTCTTAAATACATCAAACCAAACACCAAATTCTGCAGTACAGTAATTCCAGTTACATATAACCAAACATCAGATTTTGTAATTACTGTACTTCCAAATTCATATACTTTCAATTACATTGTAATTGAAAATCCTCTGCATTTACAATTACGTCTAACCAAACGCTACCTTAGATACTCTTTCGATGACTACAAGTTAAAGTTGGGTGTCCAAAATAATACAAATTAAAATTTGATACTTAAAATGAAAAATAGTCCTAGTGCGATACACACTCAAAATATTATCCATAAATATAGCTTAGACATATATTCGTAAAGAGGTGTGCATAAAATATGGAAAATGTAAAAGTAGTATTTAGTAGTAATAAGAAAGTAAATAATAGTGAATAAAGAATAAATGCATGGAATTAAGTAAATAAAGAATAAACTGTTGTTACTTTTACCTTTTTACTCACGAGAAGTGATATTTGGAGAACAAGTTAATTCTGTGACACAGGTGCATTTGTTATTCTCAAGAATAATAAACTTTTTATTTGAACATTATATACAATTTTTTAAATTAAGAGAATAATATCAGTAAATATACATCCAGCAAATACTAATAACAAGGGGTTAGAAGGTATATTAGGCACCGTTTCAGAAATAACAAAAATGTCAAGGGTTTAATTGAAATTTAGCCATCAGTTCAAAACCCTAATTGGAAGTGTTTCTCGGGAAAAGCCTGGGAGGGTGACGATGGCGAGGATCGGCGACGTGGTGTTCAAGACGTTTACCGCCGGTGCCGGAGTTTGCACCCTATATCTCCTCACCGTCTTCTCCTACAACGTTTACCAAGGTCTCTCATGGCACAGCGCTCAATCTGTAAGCCCCTCCCCCTCGCTGTTTGCTTTGATTCCATTTTTTTCTCTCTGTCCAGTGATTCATGTAGAATTGATCAATTTTATTGCTATATTTGTGAATTTATGGTTCTGATTTAGGATTTTGGAGCCAATTTGAATGTGAAGCCCTCTAAATTGACGCCTATTTTGATGGATTCGATCTTGGTTAGGGGCTTATGCGTTTGTGGAATTGATATCTGATTCAGGGCTTGGTTGGTTGTTTTGTTTTGGCTATTTTTTTTAATGGAGAAAAATCTATTATTCTTCTGCAATTTAACTAATTCATTAAATTTTTAATGGCAATTTGATTATGCAAACAAGGAAACGAATGGAGATTGATTGAGAGAAAGATAGTTTCTGGTGGTTTTTTAGTATCAATGTGTTTAGTTTGCAGAATGAAACTGGGTTTCAATTTATCTGAACAAAATAGGTAATAAAATGAAGTAAAACCCTCGAGATAACAAGACTAATTACCAATTGATGTCAAGATCACTCACATAGTCTGGATTGATATCCTACGGTACCAATTAGAGTTTCTACACTTGAAATTGGGGATATATAACAACAATTTGGTTAATTGAATTCCTTTATTTGTTCTATAAATGTCTGGAATTGGTTCTCTTTTTCCAAAATTGGTTTTCTATCTACCTCTGCAATTCTATGCCTTGCCTTAGTTTTAATTTAATCACAAAAGATTTCCATTTATAATAATGGGTATTAAGTGAAAATGTGGCATTGGTTTTTTAGTTGGTGATGTATTTCTGTTTCTCTTATGTTATGCTCAACAGTTTACGAAAGTAGATAATTGAGCTCTTGTGAATTCAGCTGATGAAAACAGCTGAATACAAATATCGTAATTTGAAAATATCAGCTTAACTATAAGCGATGATGGACTTAGATATGGTATGAGGGCACATAAGTCTTTAACTTGTGAGCTCATGGAAGTTTCACTAAGTTATTATGCTATTGTGAACATTTGTTGATCTTGTTGAATCGTAAATTATGTGAAGATCATTCTTAGTTGTTTAGGATTGGTAGCTTTAAGTACGACAACAAAGAAAATGGTGTATTTTGAAGTTTGAGTGGTTCTCAACTTATCGGTACACTCCTATATGTTGCTTTATGTCATCTTGTTTGAAAAAGCATGAGAACTTATAGTTTAGGACAAGCATTTAAATTGTTTGAATTCTTGTCTATTGTTTTGTGTTATATTTATGTGAATTGACAAAGCTTCTAGTTATAAGTCTTTATTGTTATGATTAGGGTGGTAAGTATTATTTTTGTATCCAAGGGTTTTGGTTAGTGGTGTATCTTAGGGTCTGCTTGGTTGGAGGTACATGGAGGTGAGGTAAGGTAAGGTTTTTAAAAACCCATGTTTGGTTGGAGGTAGATGGAGGTAAGATAAAGGTTTAGGGGGTAGATAGAGGTTTTAAAATCTTCATTTAACTATCATTTCTCAACCCTCCAAAATGGTGGGTTGGGGAGGTTTTGGGAGAATTTATGTTTTTTGTGAACCAAAATACCCCTGTACTTTATAAAAATTTCAGGGTTTTATAATAATCATAATAATGTTTATTTTATCATAAGTTATTTTATTTTATTTGGTTTAAAAAATATCAAGCATTTATTAGTTGATAGTTAATATTGTCAAACTATATAATAATATTAATTAATCTAGTAATGATATTAATTAAATAATTTCATTCTACAAAATGAAATCTTACAATAATCAAAGGAGAGATTTATGTAAACAATGGAGAGAATTATGTAAGTTTCATGTAATTTAGTAAACAAAGTTATAACTTTGTCTTTTATCCTAAGGGTAATTTAGTAATATTACTATATAACCTTACCTCTAATTATCTTCAAACCAAACACAACAAGGTTTTAAAACCTTCATTTACCTTACCTTGCCCCAAGCAAGGAAGGGTTTAAAACTTCTTTTTACCTTCCATTACTGTACTTTACCTTATTTTATAAAATCTTCTTATACCTCCATCCAAGCAAAGCCTTTAGGTGCAAGCCGTATGATTTTCGATATCATCTATGATGCTTTAGTCTATGATTGACATGTGGATCTCAAGATAGTGTAGGCGGATGAAAACCGGTTCATTTCTCCTTTTGTCTAGAAAGAAGTTCAACTCTAAGAATATATGATGGTTTTGGATTCTGTTGTAGTTTCTGATGAAATTTTCTATAAGTTTTGGTTATTTATTACAGCACCAATATCTTGATGTTGATTGCTTTGTGATCGTTAGAAGTTAGCATATCCTTTGTTTCATCATCCTATTTTAGAAAATCAGGATCTTTATAATTTTTGGTTTGTCTTTTAGGTAGTCAATATTTAATGGAGTTTATGATAAACACAAGCTCATGTTTATTTAGTATTTAATGATTAATTTAAGTTAAAATGGGATTATTTTTTAATATAGTTATTGTATAAGTACTTTAAGTCTTAGTAGGACTTGATTTATGTGGTCTATGACTCAATATATGACACCCTCCATACTAACTTTGTATGTGACAAGTTGTGGCAGTCTGGTGAGCCTACTGTTATGTGTGGTATATATTCATCAATCCATTAGGCTGTGGGAAGTTTGTTCTTCTTAGTGCTTGTCTCATTATTAATATATTAGTGTGTGAGTAATAAAGTTATTTGTTGCCTCCCATTCTTTTTGCTTCTAACATTCTTCTAGTTTCATCCATTAGAACATGGAATATAATCTCTAGATACAGTATCTTAATCATTATATTGTTTTTTATATTATTTTGAATGTCCATTAGTTTATAAAGAGCATTGGTTTGGAAAGCTTTGATCCTGTTGGGGCTGGATTTGAGGTTTTTGTATGCAGTTTTATATTTTCATGTAACTTTGTAACTCAAGCTTATGTGTGAGTTCGACTTTCTTGAACCAAATGCAAAAAATTAGCTCGTTTAATTCTTATTATTTAACATCCTGTATTTATGGTTCATTTCGTCTCTGCTGATAATTCAAACTGTTTGGTATATATGCATGCCATCTATCAATCACAATTTTTTAGTTTCCTGAAACTCATGATTTAGAATATATGATAAGATGGCCATACCTATTGTTTTCAATGCATCAATGAGCTTATTCTGCAATATTTTTGGTATTGGAATAACCATTATGTTTAATTTTATTGTGATGCTTCTTTTATTAAAATCAATATTTTCCACAGAAAATCGAGAAAAAAGAATCAACAGAATGAGAAGAAGAAAGAACTTGCAATGCATCAGCAGAATGAGAAATTGTTTGTTAGGATTATATTTCTCGATTGGCTTGGTCACCTAAGGTGACCTGTTGCCAGGTTTCCCAGTGGAGCTCATCCTCCAAAAATACTTGCTCTATCACAGAAGTATGCTTCATTTTAGGCATTTTGGCATATAACTGGAAATAGAATCCTAAATGTTTCACTTGTCTGCTTGAACCTGTTTATGCAACAACAGCGACCTACTAAGGTGATAGGGACTATGTTTCCATCGTTATATTTTCTGTACAAGTGATGAATAATTTTTTGTTTGTATTTTGAATTTTTTAACTGTCCAATTTAAGACATGTTTAGCTATAGCTATTGTTATCTGGAAGCTTCTTTATTCTGAATCCTACTGCGTAAGTAGGATTTCAGTATGTTCACTGTGGACAAATTATTATTTCCAAGCACCCATATTCACAAAAGAATGCATAAAACTCTCAAGATTATGCATTAGTAGTGTATTACTTATTAACCCAATTGTCTTGTTTCACATGTTTGGAGTTGTTTGGCAAACTGTGCTAACTGGGGAAAAAAATACCTAGATCTATTTTTTGCATTTGCGATGAACTCCCCTCGTCTCTATCAGCATATATTGTGAACAGTAGTACCACCATTGTAGGCATCTTATTCTATCGGTTAAATCAAAGCAATCTCTAATTATTATGTCGACTTTGGTGGAGTTATGATGCCATTGGAGAAGTTTAAATGCTAAACTACGTCAGGAATGGCCGGCAGGATGTCTCAACACCCTGGAGGCATTTGGATGCACGGGGTAGACCACCTACTCTGAAGTATGCCAGTATCCGTCCACATTACTATTTGCTTATTCATGCAAACTGACTTTGAAGAAATGCCTGCTCTCTTTTCCATTTTTTTTTCTTCTGTTTGTCTGATCTGTGAATGTGAAATTCGTTCTTTGTAGTTATATTTGATATACTAGATTCTAAACATGTGATAGGCACAATAAGAATTTATGCTTTTCCACTATTATTGGGCTGTTCCAAGTGATTCCCTTCACTTGATAGGAATGAATTTTTTTTTTTGGGAAAGTGTTATGTTGATTGGCCATGCTTTTCAAAAATGTGAAAAGAATGATGTTGTTCCCTGAATTAAAGACCACAACTTTTGTTCAGAGGATGTGGTTGGTGGAATTTTGGTTTTATTGGCATGCATCATGCATTTATTCTGCCAGTGATCCAGGAAAATTTCCCTCTGCAATGGTAGTTGTTTTCAGTCATAGTTTTTTTTTTTTTTGAGGAAAAGAACCCTAAGAAGGGCTAATTTATTAAAAGAACAACCAAATACAAGACAAGAACAGAAAAAGAACAACAAACCAACAAAACAAATAAAACATTAATGGACCAAAAAACCAGAACTGGAGAAAGACTTCATGATCCACCTTGGGAGATCTCTGCCATGGTGAAAGAGACACAAACAATGTAAATTAAGACCATGAGCAGCTAGGGACATTGCAGGTTTATTCCAAATCCTAGGAATACATAAAATACTCGGATTCCCACCAGTGAACAGCAAATGTAAAGAATGAAATAAAGCTTCCTGAGTGCTTCCATTTTCATTAACCTGGTTCTGTTTAATGGTATTGACCAGCTCCAAGTTATCGAGAATTATATGATCAACATGTGTACCAGTATAATGCACGATCTGTAGAGCAGAGATGAGCGCTTTCAAATCAGCATCGAAGATCGACTCAGCTGGGTTGAAGTAGCAACCTGCAAAAATAACACAAGAATTAGAGTTGGAAACAAAAAAACCAACCCCACTCACCTCTCGATCAGGATTCCACGCTTTGGCAACAAATAGCAAAGATTGCCCATTTGAGAAATTGTTCAGCAAGAGTCTGTGGCCAAACTGGTCACCCTTTTGCTGAAAGAACTCCTGTGCATAAGTGAGAGCCCTGTATATAAAGGATTGCCAACAGGGTTGCTGATTCCTAAAGATGATGTCACATCTAGTTTTCCACAGGAACCAGGCCGTTGTAGCAATAAGAGCTTTAGCAAAATGTGAATAATAAGAATTAACCAACCAATCACCAGTGCAGAACCCCCCAGGAAAATAGACATTTCTATTCAAAATGTTGCCAATTTGGTTCCAAACCAACTTAGCTTTCACACATGAAGCAAGCAAATGTTCAGCAGTTTCATTCTCCAAGTCACAGAAAACACATTTGTTATGAGGACCCAACTTCAAGTAGTGTAAAAAATCAGAAGTAGAAAGCCTGCCATTAAAAACCAGCCACATAAAGTATTTAACTCTTGGCCCGGCCTGGAGATTCCAAAGATTTTTCCAACCATGCCAAGAGTCACTCAAACTCAGGTCATGATTAAGAAACTGATAAACCATAGAAGGGATCCTATTGCTTTTAGACTTTGGGCTCCAAATCCAGTGATTATGTTCACTGTTATTGAGATGGCCTAGTCTACTAAGAAAAAGATTGAAACTATCACCAAACAGCATTTGCAATTTATTCAAGTCCCACATATTATCACAACTGATATCAGAGATTAGCATGGACTCAAGATTCAAGTTGACATTGATAAAAGTGGGGTAGAATGCTAAAGGAATATCAGAACACCATGGGTCAAATAAGAATGAGGTCATGTTGGCATTAATTGAAGTAAGTCGACAGAAAGGTTTGATTCTGTCAGCAGTTAAACAAATGCCTCTAAAAAAATTCGAACAGTGATTTGGGGCAGAGTTTTTCCAGAAATTATGATTACCATACTTGAGATATAGGATTGAAGACCAAATAGCATCATACTTATTTAAGAATTTGAAAAGGTTTTTAGCCATCAAAGAATGCTTCAAAATTTTAAGGTTTTTGATATTAATACCCCCCTCAGTATTATGTGCATTAACTCTAGACCAAGCCACAGCATGAATGCCCTTTCCATTGCCACCTTTGTCCCAGAAAAAAGATCTCACAGCTTTAGTTATCTCCTGAAGGACAGAATCATGAATTGAGTAGACAGAAAGATAATATATAGGCTGACTGAGAATAGAGGAATTGATAAGCACTGCTTTGGCAGCCATAGAAAGTTTAGAATGCCTCCAGATAGAACACATTCTTTTGATTTTATCAAGCATAGGAGAAAAAACAGCCCTAGCTAATCTCTTAGGAGTAATATGAATTCCTAAATAAGAGAAAGGAAAGGTTGCTGTTTTGAAGTTCAGGATGGAGGAGATGCTATTGGAAACTCTTTTATTGAACCAAGAAGGAAAGTAGATCGCAGATTTGCTAACATTAGGCTTTTGGCCTGTGAGGGAACCATAAATATGCATGCAAAGATTGATGCTTCTAGCAATCCTTCTAGAAGCATGAGTGATAAGAATTAAATCATCAGCATACATTAAATGGTTGAAATTATAAGACAAACGGTTATCAAAACCCGGAATCATATTATGCCTAAGACCAAAATTCAGAAGAGTGGTCAGAATTTGAGAAACCAGAATAAATAAGTAAGAAGAAATAGGATCTCCCTGTCTAATTCCTCTAGAGGAATAGAACCAAGATGTTGGTTGACCATTAATAAGAATTGAGAATGAACTAGAGGAAATGCATGCTTTAATCCAAGAGATCCAAACTTGTGGGAAATTCATCTTGGATAAGGTGGCAAGAATTGCATTCCAGCTTAAAGAATCATAAGCTTTTTCAATATCGATTTTAACTAACATCCTAGAGGGGCCATTAATATCATGTTCCAAAGAATGGGTAACTTCTTGAATGGCAATAATATTATCGAAAGGACATCTACCAGAGATAAAACCAGCCTGCTCAATGCCAACCAGTCGAGGAAGAACAAGCTTGAGGCGATTAGCAAGAATTTTGGAAATAATTTTAAAACAGACATTACAAAGAGAAATCGGACGAAAATCCGAAATGAAAACTGGATTATCTTTTTTGGGAATCAAGGCAATGTAAGTCCTGCCCCAAGCAGTAGGTAAAACAGAATTTAAAAAGAAATACTGGATTGCAGAAACAAGTTGATCTCCAACTATAGGCCAGAAAAAACGATACAATTCAGCATTGAATCCATCCGGGCCAGGGCTTTTGCCTAAAGGGAGATCGAGCATTGTAAGATAGATTTCCTCTCGAGAAACATCACGAGTTAGAGAAATGCCATCTAAATCATTAAGACGAGGTAAATCAATCGGTAAAGCATTAAGAATGTAATCAAAATCATCATCAAAAGGTTTACGCCAAAGATTAGAAAAATAGCTAGCAAAGGCTTCCCGAATGCAATCAGGGTCTTGGATCAGAGTTCCATTTCCATCAGTGATTTGAGAAATAGAATTAAAATGCTTACGAATACGATAAATATTATGAAAAAATTTAGTATTCCTATCACCATCAGAAATCCAAGATAGGCGAGCACGTTGAGCCCATTTGATGGAATTCTGACGCTGAAGGTTTGTCAAATTACAATAAAGGCTAGAAAAAAAATCAGGGGAAACATCAGAAAAATCCTCAGAAATTTCAAGAGAAGCAATACGAGATTCAAGATTACAAATCTCAATTTCTAAATTATTCAAACCAGAGGAGCGCCAAGCATTTAAAAAATGACGGGTTCTAGAAAGAAGATGGGTAAAAACATTCAAAGGATTGCCATGAGGAATGAAATCCCAAGCCGATCGAACGACTTCATGACAATGCAAGTAGTCAAGCCAAAAATTCTCAAACCGAAAACATCTTTTATGAAAGCCAGGATTATTATGAACACTCAAAAGAAGTGGGGCATGATCAGAATGGATACGAGGTAAATGGCACAGAGAATAAGACGCAAAAGCCGAAATCCAGCTAAGATTCACAAGGCAACGATCAAGTCTTGCCCAGCGGCGAGCAGGACCTCTTTGATTATTACACCAAGTAAATCTCGGCCCGGTAAAATGCAAATCAAGCAGTTGATTATCATCAATAAACTCAATAAAAAACTTGGATTTACGAGCATAATAAGAAAAAGGACCACCTTTGTTCTCATCACGAGTAGTTATAGAATTAAAATCACCAGTGATGAGCCAAGGGAGATTAAGAGAAGAAAGGTTGGATAATTCATTCCACAGACGGCATTGAGCGGAAATCCGAGAAGAGTTATAAATGACAGAAATAATCCAGTTTTTAAAATTAGCAGTAGAGACTATTAGATGCAACGCCCTACGAGAGACAGTGATAGGGGTGACCTGGCCGATGGAGTAATGCCAAGCAATAAGAATACCGCCAGAAAATCCATCCGCTAAAATCGCAGCCCATCTCCATCTGCTAGGAAGCTTTGCACAGAATTTATCAATCCTCTCCATATTCGCTCGGGTTTCTACCAAGCAAAGAATGAACGGCTTGTACTTTTTAAGAAGATTGTGAATGCGCGCAATGGTGTCTCGCGAGGAGACCCCCCTACAATTCCAACAAAGCATCTTCAGATGAGTCATAAAAACAACTTATATATAAAAGAACAAGAAAAGAAACTCCCTGATAGAAGAAATAATAGAGAAGAGAAGCCTCAAGAGGAGAAGACTCAATCATTATGCTTTCCTCGCTCAATTCTCCCTTTTTTAGAGGAAGAAGTTGACGCTTGCGAATTTTTCCGTATAAGTGCCTCCCTTCGGGCTTCCTCTTGATAATGATCAAGTGTCATCAAGTCATCAGGCTCTTCACTATCTGACATTTGGCTATCTTCATCGGCTGATGAGGGTATCCCAGAATCATCATCTGGATTCAACTGCGACTTTTTTAAAACAGCGTTAACTTTATCGACAACCATCAAATGAGAGTTTAAAGCATTCTCATCTCCTGAATTGATAAGAATGCCGTTTGAAGTATGAAGAACGGGAGGAGGGGATGACGCTCGATGAAAGACTGGAGCTTTCCCTTTTCCCTTAGGAACGATCGCAAGAGATAATGATTCAACCGGTTGCGTGTGATCAACGACAACCATAGAGCCGTTGGATTGCCTTGGCTTTGGAGAGGATATGTCATTAGAGCGATCAACGGTTGGATTCTTGGACTTGGGATTTTCGCCCTGAGAGGTCATATCGTCATTAGAGAAACCAGCATGCGTGGCTCGGGAAGCTGAGAGACCACCCCTACCTCTGATGGACCTACCGCCACGTGGAAGGGGAATGATCGCTGTGTTACTGTGGGTCCTTTGAGTTCTCGTGGCTGCTGCGTCAGCGGTCACGTGACCACCCTGATGGGTGGAGGTGCGACCACCGCCGCGGCCTCGCCGACGTTGAACGAGCATGAACGACCCGAATTCCTGTTCAACAGGTGGCTGGTTGTGCTGCGAAAATTCCGGACTACGATCAACAGTCTTACCACCTACATTCTGAGTCCCCGTACTTTGATTCAAACTCACCACCGGCTCACGGTTTGCACCAGAGGACGGAAAAGTTTGAACGTTTCCGGTTACTCTCGAATGAGGGCAAGAGTTCGATCCATGTCCGACCACACCACAATTATAGCAAAAAGTAGGGAGACGCTCATATTGAACAACAACAAACACCTTATGGGTTGAATCTCCCAGCCAGAAGCCTTTGTTCAACGGTTGGGAAAGATCGATCTCGAGACAAACACGAGCAAACTTAGTTCTTGCAAGTGATTCTGTTAGCTCATCGACTTTAAGTAGTCTTCCCATATGGACGGTAATAGTTTCTAAAGAATCCCCATCCCAAAACTCAACTTGTAGGTTATGCAGTTGAACCCAGATAGCGGCCGTGGATAGCTTGGCAAAGGAAGGTTCAAAAAACGGAGACCACGGCGTGAGTTGAAGAACTAACCCATTAATCGTCCATGGTCCTTCCATAAGGAGGCTTTGCATCACCTCTTCAGACTCACAACGGACAAGGAGGAAACCATTTGGAAGATCAGAGATTTGGATGTTACCCATTCCAGACCACTTACCTAGCAAGCTACTCTTAACTTGCTCGAATGGAGGCGGTTTGCCGAAGAACTTCCCGTATAAAGAGTGCTGGAATCGCATCTGGGCCCGAATCAAAAGGTCTTCATGCAAGCGAACAAACTTGGAAGTGGATTCCTTCAATTTGGAGAGGAGTTGTGGATTATGCAACGGTGAGTGATCTGTGTGCCGGGCAAGGTTTGAAGCTACTTGCGCCCAAGATTGAGGCGGAGGTTGAGGGGTTGGGGTGGGTTGCCCCCCACTTGCCATGGCAAGCGGAGGAAGGCAGAGTGTAATCGAAGGAACAGAGGAAAAAAGGAAACCCTAGCAGAGAGTTAGAATCACAGTCATAGTTTTGGAACGTATGAGTTTTATATTACAAAGTTAAGTTTTGTAGATAATGGACGAACCAGATAAATAGAAATTAGAGAATGTTAGAGCCTTTTCTTTTGTGCTTTTTTACTGCGTTATGATTGTGGAAATTGTGGTTGAACTGACAATAATTATGCATTTATTCTCCTAATGATCCCTCTGCATTGGCTGTTGTTTTCATTTATAGTTCTAAATATAAACCAATCAGGAGAAAAGTCAGTAAAAACTGAATGTGCTGTATTGTGTTGGGATAATATATCAATGCAGGGGAAAGGAGTTATATGAGTTTATTATGGAAGTGCAAATAAATTGCATTAAGATGACAGGCCTTTTATCATTAACAGGGTTATAACATATATCACTTAACAATTTTTTATAAATATTTTATAAGTGGGAAAAAGTTAGAATATTTATGTAAGAAACAAAAAGAATGACATAAAAAAAAAAATGAAATTCAAACTCTGATGTAAAATAATTTGATGTGAAGTGTGTAAATATGTGTGATGTATGCTCATGTATATCCTTTCTATTAAAACGCACTTTTGTTTTTTTTTAAAAAAGAAAATGACAACTGTTTTACCGCATGGCACATGGCTATTATGGGTCCGTTTGTTTCAAGGAAGTGAGGCCTGAAGTCACCGAGGTGGGGAGTTCCGGTGCACTTCGGGCTGTTTGGTTCGCCGAAGTCAGTCCCGAAGTGGTGATGGGACAAGTTCCCCACCCTCCCACTTCCGTGATGGACTTCAGCGAGAAAAGAGCCGAAGCCACGACTTCACCGTCTGACTTCGGCTCACGCGTTTTGCACGTGCATCTTCACGGAAGTGGGCACGGGTTTTCAATCACCGCCCACGACTTCACCCCCTTCTCTGCTCACTCATCCATCTAGGGTTTCCTCTCACCGCCATCTTTCCCGAAGCCTCGCCGTCGTGATCTCCCCTCCGAGACCCCGACCCGCATAGTCCCGGCCTTCTATCTTCTTGATCTTTCCTTTACAGGTGTTCTTCCATGGAGAAAACAATCATTACAAAGCTACGATTTCACTGACCGCCCGAGAAGGTTGGTTAACACACCTTGTTCTTCATCGATCTACATCTCCAACTGGTTCATTTTTTTTGTTACGTTATTTCATCTCCACATACTTTACCAGCATTTTCGTAGTTCACTCCTTACTTTCCCCAAATCTTTGCGCAGGTTCTCCCCTTGATTTGTTGATCTGGGATTTTGCCATCTCGTTTTTGTTGTTTTTGGTGAGTCATGCAAATTCATTAAGGTTTGCATTTGGTGCCTTACATGCTTACAGAGGTGACGAAATTCGCCAGTTTTTCTTATTTTATTTTGCAGATGTCTTCCCGTCTTCACTTATATCAACCCGTCGGCTCCCTCCTCCTTTTTTTTGTAAGTTTGTACATTTTCGTTGATGATTGATCTATATTCTCTGTAGATCTTGCACAATTTCTTGCTTCGTTTTTTATTGCAACCTTAGTTTATCTCGCACATACGTTGCTGGGTTTTATTCCTACTATTACGATTGAATTTGTGAGTTACTTGCTCACGGATGGGATGAAAATTGACATCTTCTGCTACTTTATTTTGCAGATTTGTTCCTGTCGGCTCTCCGATCATCCTGTGGGCTCCCCCTCCATAGTCTTTTGTGAGTTTTTACTTTTTCGTTGATGGTTGTTTTCAATCGTGTATGTATATCACCAAAACTATATCATGTCTTCAATCGTGGCTTTTTTTTTTAAATTAATGCTTCCCTTAACAATCCTGATTTATGCTTTTTTCCTTCTTTATGTCACAATGGTTTATTTTTTCCTGCCTTTCTCACTGCTTGATTGCTTCACAACTGTCCACTTGAGCATGCCATGGACCCTATTTTTCATTTACTTAACTAACACTATTTCATGTCTCCACAAGCAACAGTGTTTTTTAAATTAATGATTCTCTTAACAATCCTGTCAAGTTGTCGTGATTGCCAAATGAGTTAATTTGTTTTCCCATACCTGTTTTTAATGAATCTGATTTTGGGTTTTCTTTTTTCTGCCACATTGATTTATTTTTGCTGCCTTGTCCACTGCTTCATTGGTTCACTTCTATCCACTTGAGCATGTTAATAATCACTATCTTGTATGTATATAACCAATACTATATCATGTCTTCAGTTGTGGCTTTTTTCTAAATTAATGCTTCCCTTAACAATCCTGTAGAGTTCTCATGATCACTAGAGGAATTAATTTCTGTGATCATACTTTGTTTCCTGGCCTTTTTAATGAAACTGATTTATGTTTTTTCTTAAATCTGGCACATTAGCTTATTTTTACTGCCTTGTCCACTGCTTCATTGATTCCCATCTGTCGACTTGAGCATGGCATGAACCCCATTCTGTATGTATATAACCAGGACCTATCTCATGTTAGTTGGTCTTTGCTTTTTTTTTTTTAAATTAATGCCTCTCTTAATAATCCTGTGGATTTGTCATGATTGCTGGATGAATTAATTTGTGTGAGCATACTTGATGTTGTGTCTACTGGCTTTTTATTGCAAGATCCTGATTTCTGCTTTTTTTCCTTCTTTATATTACAATGGTTTATTTTTGCTGGCTTTCTCACTGTTTGATTGCTTCACAACTGTCCACTTGAGCATGCCATGTATCCTATTTTTATGTTTGCTTAACTAACACTATTTCATGTCTCCACAAGCAGCAGTGTTTTTTAAATTAATGATTCTCTTAACAATCCTGTCAAGTTGGCATGATTGCCAAATGAGTTAATTTGTTTTTTTGTAAGTTTTTAATGAATCTGATTTCGGGTTTTCTTTTTTCTGTCACATTGATTTATTTTTGCTGCCTTGTCCACTGCTACATTGGTTCACTTCTATCCACTTGAGCATGTTAATAATCACTATCTTGTATGTATATAACCAATACTATCTCATGTCTTCAGTTGTGGCTTTTTTCTAAATTAATGCTTCCCTTAACAATCCTGTAGAGTTCTCATGATCACTAGAGGAATTAATTTCTGTGAGCAAACTTGTTACTGTGTTTCCTGGTTTTTTTTCATGAAACTGATTTCTGATTTTTCTTTTTTTCTGACACATTGGCTTATTTTTGCTGCCTTGTCCACTCCTTCATTGGTTCACTTCTATCCATTGAGCATGTGTTTTTTGTGAATTTGATTGTTGACCTGATTTTACAATTCTTCTTGCTGACTTGTGGTCGGATTTCACTTTTTATTTATTAAAGAAAGATCACAATTTCTTAACCCGTATTTTGCATGTGCGTTTTGGGCAATGATGATGTCTACAAATCTATCTATGTTTTCACAAAATCCAGTGTGGGTTTATAAGATCCGTTATGAATAACCTTGGCGAGGCGGCTTGGAAGGCCTATCCCGTGTCACCTACAACCCCCGCCTACCAATTAATATGCTTACCGACATCCCTTTGCCCACCGACTTCAGGAGCATTTCCTTGTAAATGGGGTCGTAGGTTTAACTATGCTTGATTTATGTTTTTCAATCATGTATTGTGTCTGTTTGTTTTAACTATGCTTGTATGCTTGTTTGTTGGTTCCACTGATTGACTCCATGCATGTATATGGACGGCGTTGTAGCGATCGCGCATGCATTTGTGGACTGCGATGTTGCTTTATGTTTCCGGGTGGTTCTAGTTAGTTTAAGGGGCATGTGGTTGTGTTGTTACTTGGAGTTGGCTCTGGTGTTAACTTCATTGCAGGTTATGCTGTTTCATTGCAGGTTAGGGCTGGCGATGGTGTTGGGTCAAGAGTAATTCATTTGTGTTTGTTATGTTTGTTCAAAGTAAAGGTGTTTGTTATGTTTGAAATTTCTTATTTGCTTTTACAGATATCTGGTAATGAAATTGGTCATCTTCTGGTGGGATGCATGTGTTGTCTCAACTTCATTTCCAATGACAGGATGGATCTGATGAAGCCAGGATGCTATTTCTCCAGCTTCCGGTATCCCTTCCACAGGAGAAGAAATCTGCCTGTCAGAAAGATGGTCGTGGTTGGAGTTGCTGTATTTTGTCTGTTACTGGCTGATTTTTATAGCTAACTAGTGCTGATGATAGTAATGTTGGTGGTTATGCATTTGTAAATCTTCTTATAACAATAGTAAATGCGTCAGTTCTTGAAATTGAGTGTTATTTCTATTGTTGCAATGAAAGTATGATGGTTCTCAGAAGCCCACTGATGACTTCCATAAATGATGTGAACTGTTAAAAAAAAAATATCTATGTATGTCTCCGAGTTTGATTCTGAGTGCGGGTTGAATTGTCCTAATGATTTAGCCAGACTTGGGTTTTGTTTGCTATTTGGAATCGGGCAAGTGTTTCTCTGTTACCAGTTAACAAGAAAAGTGAAAGCTTTGTTGAAACATCAGGTGTATAAACAAATGTTATAATTGTGATAATTCTGCAGAATTTCAAATATTGAAAATCATGGACATATTACACTCATAGCTGATGTCCTTAAACATTGTTTTTCTCTTCATAAAACTTGTGCATACATGGTGATCTATTTAATTGATCCTTAGGTGTCTCCAGGTGTAGATTAAAACTTTAAATGATTTAAAAATTTATAATTTCGATGGACTAACAAAACTAACATGATTAAAAACATTCAATTTTAATTAATGCTTTATTATATTTAAAATGTGAAATGTATCATTGTTGTATCAAGTATCCTTTTTTGTTAGAGAAACCTTTATTTTATAAGTTTTTGTTGTGTGATGTGTGGTTGTATCTTTGTATTATAATTTGAAAATTTTCGTTGGGAGCAAAGTTCACACAATTTAACTTTCCAATACATGATTTTTTTGTAATTTGTTATTATGTAATTTATTTTAAAAATTATTCTATAATTTTATATGCTTCGAATTTTATTTTTTGAAAAATTAAAGTACGGCTACACCAGTCGGTTGAACATCTAACATTGCAATTCATTTGAGAAAGTCACAAAAAATGAAGCGAATTAGTTACAAATACGTATTTCAATTAACCGACAATTCGTTATTTACTGCAAGGGGGTAACCTCACCCTATTACCCGAAGTGGTGATTATATCCCCATTTCAGTGTTACCAAACACCAAAAAGTAATGAAGTGGGATTTTCCAGATTACTATTCCTACTTTCCAAATACAGGAAGTGGTTCCAGAAATACAACCAAACACACTGAAGTGGACACTTCCAGCTGAACTTCTCACTTTCACCGAAGTGACACTTCCAGACTTCCATCACTTCGGCATTTCACTTCTGAACCAAACGGACCCTTTATATGTGTTTATACACACACACACACTAGAGCAAATCAATTGTCGGCCTTTTATCTTTCAATTTTTTTGTCAAAAGCACTTTTATAATAAATGATTAACAACAAATATAAAGCACTTCACAAACATACATAGTAACACAGCCACATTTATATATATAAAACAATAAAAAAAATGAAAAAGGGGTGGAAAATTAGGGCTTGGATCCGAGAGAAAACACACGGCTTGGAGGTGGAGGAATGCACCTGGAGATCTCCGCACGAACGCTGGCATTCGATTTGTTCCTTTCTCTGAATCTCTTGATGTAATCCTCCGCCCTCCAATCCACCCCATCCCCGTCCTCTCCTGGCGGCAGCGGCGGCTCCATAACGTAAGATGATTTCGGATTGATCTCTGGCTCCACCGATCTCTTGCTCATCAGCGCTTCATCGGGGCTCATCAACGACGTTGCCGCTGCCGCTGCCGTCGGAGAGCGAGCGGTTCTCGTGCGGACGCTGCCGCGATCTCCGATGATTCCGAGAGTGAGGCTGGCGATGCAGAGGGATGACACTCTTACGATGTTCATGGCGATCTTGCTTGAATTCTCGCATAGCGATGTGGCCTTGCGCCTGTTGTTGTTGTTGTTGTTGCTCTTCGTCGCCATGGTTTCTCTCGCTTGAGCTCTCACCAGTTCAAACCTTCAAACAGTGCTGCCTTGCCCGTTGCCTTGCGTTCTAAGTTAATATATATATATATATATATTCCCACCATTTGGTTACGTTTGATTAAAAATTTAGAGCTATTTATACAGTTGAATATAAAGGCAAACAGTGTGGAAAAAATTATTTTATATTTTATACAGTATTTATATAAGTAATAATTACAGATCCAACAATCAATAATATTAATCTACGTGCTTATTTAGATGATATATATACATACATCTTACTTTAACAAGGAAATTATAGCTTTTTTAATAAAAAAGCTTATAGTTCAGAAATACTTATTTTATGTGAAAAACAAAAATTTTATATGAAAAACAAAAATAAAATATTCAAAAATTTTGAATTCAAGACTCATTAAAAGTAAAAATAAGTTGATTGTGAATGCAGACTCCTATCTCATATATCCCTCATTTTTCATTTCTAGAGGGCAAATCAACTCTCGATCTTTACGATTGATATAGCACTTGTAGTTTTTGTAAAAAAAAAAATCTCATAAGTTTTAATTAAAAAAAAAATTCGTTAGCATGTAAAGTAAGGTGTAGTTTTTCTTTTCTATAAAAAGAATCATGTCAAAAATCAGATGGCAACTAATCTCTCTTAGAAATAAATCACCCTCTTGGCCAAGTCACTGTAAAGTATCATATTTGAGATAACTAAAAAATTCTATAAAAAGAATGATGTAAATTTTTTTGCATATGACCCTCATTTTTTAAATTTAATGGGTCAACTTGCGAAGCAAACAATATATATATATATATATAATCAATAATTTTTAAATTTTTTGTGGGGGTCATTTACCCCACAAAATTATACATAGCGCCGCTCCCGCATAAGAGTCCAATAGGAAACAAAAAAGAGAAAGAACTGTGTTTCCTTCTCCAGACAATTAAACCTTCAATTCCAAACTAAGAATTCAGAATAGGAAAGCTTCCTATGGCTTTCCAGAATCTACAAAATATTCATAGGCATTACCAATTTACACAAGCTGAAAGACATCAAGATAAAATCCATAATTTAAAACATATTGGAGGAAAGAGATGAGCCACTCAGGATGATTAATGTTATTCTCTCAGTGATCAATCAGCCGCACTCCAGCATTGGGCAGTCCAGAACATTTGGTAATCTCAAGGTAGAGAGATCAGAGATCATTGAAACACTCCACCAATTTTCATATTTTTGACTTCGATGTTTCTTAATTGCCACTGACAAGTTAGCCAAGTTGGGGAAGCCAAAAAGGCAGGACTTGCAATAAACAAGATGCAAAAATATAGATAGGTGTAAAAAAGACGCAGAAGCGATGCACATTGGATGCTTACAACCAAACAAGACATGGATCCTTAAGTTCTCAAGGTCTAATGGAGAGGATAACACACAAAAGACTTTCAGCAGTCAACGGCCTTTGGGTCAGTTGGCATTTGGGTCCTCCGTGAGGACGCTTCGCAAGTGGCGAGAGTTCGAATCCTCGGGGTGAGGGTGCATGTCTGAGAATTGTGAGTACGAACTGTGGGTGGTACCAGCGCCCATGTGTGCGCGGCCCCACAGGCCGCAGTCGAGGCATGCGCACGCCCCTGTCTTAGTTTAGCGGGCCCATTAGGGGTTTCGTTTTTCTTGACAAAAAAAAAAAACTTTCAGTAAGCTTGTTCACACCTTGTTGTTGGCCATGTCCTTCAGATTTAGCCATACACTGGGGTTATGTAATTTTGTCGGCTTTATCAAAGAACTCGTCGATTTCAAGGTAAGTGAGTTGTTTTCAAGTGTCATCTCTCTCTGATCATAAATCCTCTTAAGTTATTGAGATATTGCAACTTACTTGTTCTTGTGGGAGGTAATAATTCAAAGGAGTGTCTTTGAGGTGGATCCTTCATTGAATTGTATTTGCTTAGTTATACTTCTAGAAAGAATGCGCACACATTCACTGCCTCCCACGATCCTGTTGAATAGCAAATAGTCATTTTTTATTATTATAGACCGATATTTCAGTATACATGAATCAAAAAAATCAAAATGATCAGATTGAGTATAAAGGTTCTGTAAAGACATTATTTTGCAAAAGAAAAAAGAAAAAAGAAAAAAGAAAAAAAAACACAGCAGTGTCAGAGAGTAGAATATATAGGAAGAAAGGTTCTCATCATGCTTGACCGTATTTTTTGATATGCATTTTAATCATTGAAAGAAATTTTGCAAATTATTCAGAAAAAAAATAGGCAAAGAAGGAAATAAATCAAGACCTTCAAACTTCTCTTGCAGTACTCTTGATGCATCTTTTCGTTGTTAAAGGTCAAAAGCAGAGGTTAATGATGAATTCTGGTAAGCTGCAACAAGCACAATAAGAGTTTCAGTTCTAAGTCACAAACAAAATTTAAGAGAACAAGAAGAAAAAGAAGAAATAGCTCAAAACATACAGCATTTCAATCCCTTTGTTTTTATATCTTTAATTGCTCATGCCTGCCTTGCAAGATTACAGATCACTCTCAAACAATTTTGCGGTTAATTCATCAAGTCATGCCATGCAAATATGTAAACCCATCTTTTGTCAGCCCTCCTGTAAAAACCAATAACAAACCTCAGTTGAATAAGAATTTGATATGCTTGCAAGTTTTCATGTTCTCACATCCAAGAACCCTTCCACATATGAATCTTTCATTGTTGAGCTAAGAGTCCAGGCTTCAAGATTGGTTCATTATTTCATTGATTCTGAAGGAGTTGGAAGAGTGTGACTAGAGAAAGTTTGAGAATGAATCCATTTCATCAGATTGAATCGTAGTCAATGGATTACGCCATTGCTTGCCTGTCATATCCACATAGAACCTATTCAATGTTAATAGTGTGATATTTTGGTACACATGAATCAAAAGCAGAATTATTACATACACTTTAGAGGTTCTGTTGCATTTACTTTCACTGAGAAAATCAACTCTGCCTTGAGAGCTTCAAGCAGAATTAGAGATATGCATCTTAGAATGCTCCATTGTAATTTCAGACATTCTACTGGAAAATTTCCCATTGCCAAATATCTGCATATATTGATATATATAGCTCAGAAGAAATTCTCACATATAGTGCAGAAAACTAAGTCAAAAGGGAAACCAATTATCAAACAAGTGTCATGCTACTCTATCAGTCTCCAAAATTCATGGTATAAATTAATTAAATGGTAAAAAAGTACAAGGAGACCATCGAGTTTCAAGCTCAACTCACATTGAAAATTAAAGAAAGTGCATTGAAGAAAAAAACCCAGAAGCAAAGCATTACAGCATGCCTCTCTGTCCTCTTGCAGGAACGGATATAGAATCCATGATCCACACAAACCATCATCTCAGATTGAAACCATGTAACTTCAACTCTCAAACTAGTGTGCATGCCAGTCCTAATAATAAAACATGCTTAGCTACCATTCCTCCTGTGAAAATTAATTCATTGAATGCATATATATCACAACTCTAAAGATAGAACTTGCTAGTAATGAGCTTAATCCCAAATCATAAAGTAGATGCATAAATAAATAAAAGCAGATTGAAGAATATATGTATAAACACACACACACACGCACGTGAGATTAGAGATGCAATGAGGCATTGGAATCGTGCATGTCCACAATTCGTCCTAGTCTTCATCTGCATAAGACACCACAAGAGGTAAACTTCATAATTATTGTAAGCAATAAAGGTGCTTAATTTCAAGTTACAGAACGCAGAGGAGAGATTTCATGAGTCATATATGTACCAGTTGATGTATCTTCAACAAGGTTGGTTTGGTAGGAATATGGTTCCTTAGTATACTTCAGGTGCATTCCTCCCTTTGCATAGGCTTCCAAGGAGGGTACTTGCTGGAGGAAAACCCAATAGGGACGGCCTTTCAAACATCCCTTCAATGCTTGCGCACTACACCATATACACAAGTGGAATTGATTGTCATGTGGGGCTTTTCGCGTTGTTGGAGGAAAGAAATGAGCCACTCAGGTAGACTGTTGTTTCTTCTATCACTCATTGTCAACCACTGCAGAGACTCAAGCTTCTGAACACACTCCAGCATTGGGCAATCTTTGACTTTCAATTCTCTCAAGTCTCAAGACAGGGAGATCAGAGACTCTTGAAAGAGTGTGGGCTCCATTAATTACCGAGAATAGTAAATGTTTAAGCTTGGGGAAGGCACTTTCTGCAGGTTCTCCATCATTACCCAGAAATTCAAGGCCAATTGACACTAATGCGGATCTTCAGATAGTTGAGCTGGGGAAGTTGGCCATGTTTGGGGAGCTGAGGACAGTTGCAGCAATCAATAAGGTGGAAATCAGTTAATTCAAGAAGAGTAGCACTGATGCAAGAGGATGCCATCCACTTTGGATATCGAGCTCCAAAAGAATTGCCAATCTGCAGAATAGTAAGGCCTGGTGAAGGGGATGGCTCATCAAGGACTTGCACAATCTTGTCCATCTCTTGCTGTTGAATATGTCCACCAGTGTTAGGTGTGCATCCAAGACTTAATTTTCTGAGGCGAGGCTTATTTGAGAGCGTTGAAACACTTTCTCCCCCTGCTTTCTCCAAGTTCTCAATTGCAAGGTGACCGAGATTCAGTATCTGAAGCTCTTCTAGTTCACATGCCTCTCCTTCATCAATACCATTGTCTCCAATGACGAATCCTAACAAATAATTAAGATGTTCCAACTTGCCTATTCCCTTGGGCACATAATTCAAAGGAGTATCCTTGAGAATGAGATGCCTTAGAAATGGCTTAAGATATATTTTGTCAACTAAACATGATGAATGAACTGTGTGACAGCTCTTGTATGCCTTGACTTGAAAGCAATTAACTAATCATTCGACTTGTATATCATTGAACTATAATGTGTCATATCATATACTATATCAAGAATTTCTTCTTGATTGATCAAGCATTGGTGGGGGCACAAGTGGGTTATTTTCAATAAACTCAAGAATTTATGGATAAAATTTACATTATTTGGATATATCTGGGTAAATTATGATGATTGATTGTTTGCATCATTTGGTTCTAGAACTTCTTGACTAGGCTTTGCATACGATAGTTTTTTATCTGATAGAGTGAAAAAGCCATAAATTAATCCTCCATGGTGTTGAAAGTGAGCCAATGCTTGGACGTTCACTCGGAAGGAAAATGAAGTACCACTCTTTAAGATTTTTTTTTTTTTGATAATAGGCAATAAGTGTCACCCACTCAAGGATTTGTCAAGAGACATGCGGATACAGAAGTAACTAGTGATAAGCTTAATTCCAAATCATCAAATAGATAGATAGATAAATAAATAAATCAAAATAGATTGAAAAAAGGATAAAACAATGTCAAATTAGAAATCCAATGCACCATACCAGTCATGCATGCCCACATGCATCTCATTATACTTCAAGCATTCATCCTAGTCCTCATCTGCATAAGCCACCATAAGAGGTAAACATAATAATAATTCTCGTAAAAAGAGGCAGGCAATTACAAGTGATAAAACACAGAGGAGAGGTTTCATAAGTAGTCATATGCATACCAGTTGATGTCTTCAACAAGGTTGGTTTGGTAGGAAAATGGTTCCTTGGTGTACTTCAAATACATACTTTTGCCCTCTGCATAGGCTTCCAAGCGGGGTACTTGCTCAAGGAAAACCCAATAGGAATGCCCTTTCAAACAGCTTTTCAATAACTGGGTACTGCACTCCAAATGCAACTGGAATTGACTGTCATGAGGCTTTTCATGTTGCTGTAGGAAAGAAATGAGCCACTTAGGGAGAATCTTGCTCTCTTCATCAACTATTATCAATTCATGTAAAGACTCAAGCTTCTCAACACACTCCAACAATGGGCAATCAGTGACGTCTAATATTATCAAGGCAGGGAGATGAGAGATTCTTGAAAGACAAAGAGCTCCTTTAATTTGCAATTGTTGAACGCTAGCTTCATTCAGGCCACTTGGAAGAGCTTTAAGCTTGGGGCAGTTTGTAATGGCAAGTCCCCTGAGATGGGGAAAGAGCAAAAGCTTGCTAGATTTACGCTCATTGTCTTCATCTCCACTGATCATTGACCATTCCTCCAAATTAGTCATGTTCAAGAGTAATAAATATTCAAGCTTAGGGAAGGCACTTGGCGAGAGTTCTCCATTGCCGACAAAATCAGGGCCAATTGATACTACTGCAGTTGCTCTGTCTATCTTCAGATAGTTAAGCTGGGGCAGTTGGCCAAGCTGAGGAAGTTGAGGGCAGTTGCAGCAATTAATAAGTTGTACAATTGTTAGTTCAGGAAGAGCAGAATTGATGGAAGAGGATGCCAGCCACTTTGGATACTGACCACCAAAAAAATGTCCAATTATTAGTTTCTCAAGACCTGGCGGAGGGCATAGCTCATCAAAGACTTGTACAATCTTGTCCATCTCTTGTTGCTGATTTTGTCCACCACTGTCGGGCGTGCAACAAAGCAATATACTTTTGAGGTGAGGCTTATTTAAGAGCACTGAAGTGCTTTTTCTTGCTTTCTCTAACTTGTCTATACCAAGATGATTGAGATTTTTAAGCATTTGCAGTTCTTCCAGGTTGCAACCCTTTCCTTCATCACCACCAATGCCTTCAACAATAAATCCTGTCACATAATTAAGATGTTCCAACTTGCCCTATTCCCTTTGGCACATAATTCACAGGAGTGTCTGTGAGATTGAACCTCCTCAATTGCATAACCTAGTTATGCTTCTCGGAATGATGTGCAAAGACCTACAATCACCAAGTAACAAGAATTGCAAGTTAATCAGATTTCCCAAAGAATTCGGTAGCTTGCATATTCTTGTATGCTCTAGATCTAGAAGCCTTAAGTGTACTAAATCTCCAATATTGTTAGGGATATTCTCAATTCTATCTCCATTGAGGGCCAGTATACGCAAATGTTTTAAGCATCCAATCTTTCGCATGTCCAAACTTGGAGGGGTAAATAGTTTCAAATTTCTAGGGCAATCAAGATGTGAAATGGTGACACTCTTCTTGTTACTTGAAATTAACAAACGACATAATTTTATCATGGAACCATTGCCTTGTGTTGCTTGAGGATCTCCTATAAAACTTTCACCACCTATCAAATATGTAGCAAGAGCTCACAACAAATCATGCATTGTGCATCTTGACATATCAACATAACGAGGGACAGGTTGTAAAAAGCTCCTCCTAACTAGATCCATGTAATAGCTTTTCACAACATCCTCCATTGATACACTTCCATTTGCTTCTATGAAACCTTCTGCAATCCACTTACAAACAAGATCTTCACAAGACAATATACAATCACGAGGGCAGAAACAACAATAGAGAAAACAATGTTTAAGTGCTGAAGGTAAGGCTTCATAGCTCAAGTATAGTGCTCCTTGGAGCTCTTCCGGAAGTCCTGTAATAGACCAAGCATTACTATTAAGTACATTCTCCCATTCTCTCTTATTTTCGCCTTTTGTTATAAGAACACCAGCAATGGCCTTTATTTCTAGGGGAAGACCATCACATTTCTCAACAATTTGCATCCCAATGTCCTCCATTCTGTCAATCTCTCTCTGATCATTATTTGTGAAAACTTTCTTGCATGGCAATTCCCAACCAAAATTCAAAGGTAGTTTGCTGACACTATGGATATGAGTTGCCCCCATTTTTATAGCAATATTTGTGTCTCTCGTGGTGACCAAGACCCTGCATTTTGTCGTTGTCCTTTCAACTGGATTTTTAATTAAATTAATCCATACATTTGCATCCCAAACATCATCCAAAACCAGAAATAAGCTCTTCCCATGCAAAACATCACAAAGTATTTTTTGTAACTCTGCAATTGTTGTTGACTGACTCTCCATAACTAGTCCCGTATTTCTTATGAGTTCTTTCAGTAAGTAGATCCTTGATTTGTAAAAGTTTGAAACACAAATCCATGAATGAAACACAAAATCATCATTTATCTTGAAATCATTATATATCAATTGTGCTAGTGTAGTTTTGCCTATGCCACCCATACCGACAATGGCAAAAAGGCGGCATTTTTGCTCATGCTGAGAGACTAATAATTCAACAAGACTCTTAGTAGCATCTCTAATATCCCAACCCACAATGTCAGATTCTGGTAGGAAGGAACTCTGGCGATAAGAAGCTTCATTCATGACATATGCATCATCATTTGATTTTGAAGAAGTAGTTATGAAATGAAACTTATCCTTATCCTCAGATATCTCAGTTAATCTATCATTCAGACTTTTAATTTTATCAGCAATCTCATAGCGAAATGGCATCCTGCGCACACAAGAAAGCAGAGAAAAGTTACAGCAGCATACCCATTTTGTTGAGGCAGCAGTAGCACTTGACTGATGAGCTTGAGAATGATGATGATCACCATCTTGCGAGAGCCCTGCGCCTTGTATCACGCAAAGATCAATGATATCATCGGCATCATACATCAAATATTTCATCTCATCCACCCATCCTTTCACAGTCTCATCTTGGATCCTCCTCTTCTCGGCATCCTTGAGCACACTTGCAATCCTCTCCATTCTTCGCTGAAGCTTTTGGAACTCATCCTTCACTCCTAACACCGTGATGGCCTTCTCTTCAATGACATTAGCCAGCCTCAACACCAGCTTCCCGGCAAATGCATCCACTATCATCGCCATGACCTTCTTCTTCTTCTTGCCAAAGAGCAGCTTTCCAATGATCACTCAGAAGTTACTAATTAGAGTACTCCCATTTGGGGTAAATTTTTGGGTGCGTCACCGAAGTTTAGCCGTTTTTCACTTTGGGTACCGTACTTTAATTTGTATTATTTCAATCACCAGAGATTGATTTGTTTACTCAGAGAGGTCACTGGTGCATTTTCCGGCATTCTTTGACCACGTGACCGCCGGAATCTTCATGTCAATGCCAATTGGAAAGTTTCCAACACTGCCACGTTGGATGTTTTCCACATCAGCCTTCATTTCTCCAAATAAGCATGCCAGGTCATCTTTCTTCTAGGTTTCCCCTTGCCCCTTGCTTCCCTTCATCCTTTCCAATGATGGTGAAACCAAGAGAGAGGCCAGATGAAAGGTATCATCATCGCTGCCGTGATCTGAAGTAAGATCCTCGAAAGCTTCAGGGCTTGAGGGGTCGAAGATGTTTGCGGTGCGCAGTCGAAGGCTGGGATTTGATTGTTGTTTTTTTCTTTTGAGAAACTATTAAACTTTCAAAATGTAGAAATTAAATTGAGTGTAGAGGGTGGGGGTAAAAATGTTCTGCTTGTACTGTTGTAAATTTTTTTTTTTGTTCAATTTCTGTTTTATGTGATGCAAATGAAAACAATTGCTTCCATTCAACAAACTAGTTCAAAATGAACTGAATCCATTTTGTTTAATGAGAAGGATCAGGTTTTTTTTTCTCTTCCACCATTTGCATATGATGGCAATGTGAATTAATCATATGTCACACCTTTGCTGATAAACTTGATCAGCATCTGAGTTTTTCTTTTTTGTGGGATAAAGAAGTTCATCCCTGAAGTTCTGAGTATTTTCATGAACATTTTCATAAGCAGTTACTTCCAATTCTTGTACATTTTTCAATCCAAGGGAAAGCTAAAGAAGGATGACATGGCATGCTTATTTGGAGAAATGAAGGTTGACGTGGATAGCATCCAACTTGGCAGTATTGGAAGCTTTCCAATCGGCACTGACGTGGAGATTCCGGCGGCCACGTAATCAAAGAACACCAGAAAATGCACCAGTGACCTCCCGGAGTAAATAAATCAATCTATAGTGATTGAAATGATACAAATTAAAGTACGGTACCAAAAGTGAAAAAGGGCCAAACTTCGGTGACCGACGTAAAAATTTACCCCTCCCATTTGCACAACCCCAAAGAAACAAACAACTTGTGTGACTGTCCATGCCTAGCAAATTTTCTCTTAAATTTATTATTAAAACTATTTATTTTATCCACATAGCTAATATAGTCAATGAATTGCAAGTCACTTCTTAGACACTTATTAAGACATACTCCATAGAATATTATTTTTACAAGAAAACATGGTGGAGTGAGATGTATGCCACTTCTTGGATAGCTTAAAAGTACTAAATAAAAAAAAGACATTCAACTTGTAAATCATTGTCCTCCTTGATGGGACCAATAAGGAGATCAACTTATTAAACATATTACCACTTGGCATGTAATTAAGCCACCTAAATTATTTTCCCTACAAAAGCTTGATTAATTTAGTGTTGCGTCTCAGATACAATCTCAATTCTTAACTAAAGAAAAAGATTCAAGGCCCGTTTAGCTCCCGGACTGGGAATAGAAAGAAGTGAGAGGGTAATGGAAATGCGGGGGAGTGGAGGAGGATTGGGAATGAAGGATGTGTTTGGTTGATAAGGTATGAGAGAGTAGTTCCTTGGGAATGGGAAAAGTAAAAGATGAAAATTTGGTAAAGTGACTTTTATAACCTTTATAGGAATAAATAACATTATATATAAAATAAGATATTAAAGTGAAATTACAACTATTTTTAAGTAATAAAATATTTCAAATATTGTCTTATGTTCATTATCCTAGTTAAACATTTTAATTAAATATTCCACTTTATCAATTATTTATTATTAAAATTGAAAAAATATCACTTTAATTATTATTTATAATAAAATTTATTTATTTATTTTATTGTTATTTGAATCAATTATTAGTTAGTATTATTTCACTTTAGTTATTAATTATATGATTTTTTATTAAAATTTATGATTAATAATGCTCACATATAAGAAATGTAAACAAGAGCAAAAACGTCATATACTGAGCATTGCTTCACCAATCCTCCCATTTTGTGGATGAGTGTCATTCTCCGCACAAAACCCCTCAATCCTTACTTATTCCTCCTCTACTCCCATTACTCCACATCCAAACATAGTTTTGCACTACGTAAGGAATGATTCCCATTCCATTACTGACAAACAAATGCCCCCTCAATGAGTATCCCGGTCAAGATTGGTAGTTGGAGGGAAATTTTTTCCTATGATAATTTAAAGAAAGACGTGTATGGTTTTGTGTGAGGTCATTGACCAGGCAAAGGCACAAAGATAATTTAAAGAAAGCGTTCATATTAATTGAAGCTCAATTATGAGTTAAGTGTCAGGGTAAAATATCTTATTAATGGGCCAGACTCACTTGCTCAATTATTTCTGTCCTTTATATTTTATATTTATATTTTCTGTTTTTAGAAAAATGAATTAACGACTGATTTATTAAAAAAAAACAATACAATCGAAGACATTTGATTAATTATTTCTTTGGTTTTTTTCTTTGACGAGGTGGATAAATCACGTTTATTGAAAAACTCAAAGATCAGAAAAGTAATTAAGTATAGAAAATCAGAATCAAACCACTAGAAGTTGATCAAACAAGAAAAGGACAATAACAAAAAACAAGATAAAAATAAAACCAAACCTTCTTAATGAAAAGGAACCATTTGTTGACCCTCAAAACACAGTGATTGCTAAGCAAACTACCCTATCATGGTTATTGAACTCCGGTTTTTTTTAACTATGTTGGCTGTTTCTCTAGTTTTTGAGGTTCAAGCATGGAACAAAGATCTACTTATTTCTTTCTAGCTACACATTTGAAAGAATAACTTTGGTTAAACAATCCCAAGTTCCCTTAGCAACCCCTCTTAGCTAAGGCCTCCACAAGTCCCGCAAATCTTTGAGGGCATTAACAAAGATGATTGAAAATGAAATAAATTTCTTCTCTTTGTCTATTGATGTTTGTTTTTTTTATTTTTTAACCAAAAGAGGGAGAAGAAAATTTAGGTCAGGCTTGTTTCACAAATTTTTAAGTTTAACATATTTTGCAATTTCTTGATCAAGAGAGTAAACTTAAAAAAAAAGATAGCAAAGATTCATCGAAAGAACACATGAAAAAACAAAATAAAAGCAAAAAAAAAAATAGAGATCTAGGCGCTGATCTAGTATCAAAGCATTAGAAGCAAGGAACCTTAATTACCCTCAGCTTCACCAATCTCCTTTCTCTGCGCATTCAGCAGTTACCCAACCGACCCATATGTTTGTGAATATATATATATATATGGGTCGGTTGGGTAACTGCTGAATTGGATGATGAGGATGAAGGTGATGGTGACAGAGATGAGAAGGCAACGGGGTCTCCGAGCTGCCGCGCCATAGTTGATGTGCAAGGAATTGAAAATGGCGAAAGGGAGGAGAAGGTAAAGGTGGTGATTAAGAAACCCTACCACTCTAATATTGAAGATCATCATCGACTGACTGCCTTCATTGATGAATCACAGAGCATTGAGAAGAATCATCGGCTCAATTAGCAAAGAAGAAGAAGAAGATGCAGAAGAACAAAAAAACAAAAACCTTGTTAGCCAAGTTATATTGGGTTGTGACACGCATAAACTTTGATAGCCAAGAAACATGAAGAATGATGAGAAGGATGCCTATGCAAAGGAAAGATGGATCAAAACTGCAAGCAATATAACAAACAACAATTGAAAGTATGCAATCCAAGATGGGTAGAATTTAAGACAAAGTCTAACACTTAAGCATAACATCAATGGCTCGGTAAAGATCTGAGTTACGACATGCATTTTCCGACCAATGCTTAAAAAAACATGGGAAACTTTCGGCTTAACAGAATATACTTTAAATTTTAGAAGTAACAAAGTTAAAGCATCCAAAGCTACACACCTGCAATCGATTCTCCTTAGTTGTGATTCCTCAAGAACTTCTCAACCTTGCCACCAATGCCACCAAGCTATAATATTAGAGGGGAGAAGCTAGCTTTTGGTTGCCTATTGAGGCCTAATGCAGTAGGATTGGGGTCGGCATATTGGCAAAATCTCGCAGTTTCATTGCAAACTCCACCCAAGATCGAAGTAAGGGAAAAAGAAAAAAGTCATGGTTATTTCAATCTCACAGGAAAAGATAAAGACGAATCAAAAGAAAATCATGGTTGTTGAGATCAAGGTAAGAATGACCTATTTTTTGAAAAAAAATAAAAAAATCAACGGCCAAGGTTTGCTAAAAGTGGGGTCCATGTCTAAAACTTTTCAAATGAATTCACAGAAAACTATGTCTATATAACATAATGCTTGCAAATAAATATAGATATACCAAAACGGTACCTTAACCGGCATTAAGGGCATGTTTGGATTGCAGAATAAAAATAAGCAAAAAGGAAAAATGGGAGTGAAAATAGAAGGAAAAGGGATGATAATAAAGAAGTGTTTGGTTGAAAGAAATGACAATTATAATAGTAAAAAAAAGAAATATAATAAAATTTCAATTATGCCTTCTTATATAAATAGAATGATATCGTACAAAATAATAGTTTATATTTAATAATAAATAATTAACATGATTTATTATTAAATATTTACTATATATTTAATTATTTATTTTAATTTATTAAAAATTAAATATTTCAATTAATTAATATAATTTAACAAAGCAACAGAAAAAAATTTAGACTTTTTTATGATTGAAGAGTATAAATATAAAGATCATTTCTATATTAGAGAAAACCAATACTCCAATTTTGACAGAAATGTAAATCACTTACATGCAATAATCTTATTACCATGAAAACATACTATTCATACATTTCCTCGTTACCAAACAGGGGTTAAAGATTCATAGGTGGAAGTGATTCCCATTAACAACATATCAATCCATGATCCAAATGAGCCCTAAAGGTCTTGCCGACTGAAGTATTTTGTTGACAGCTTATGCATACCAAGCATGAATGATTAATCCATTGTTGTTGACAAATAAAGACTGCAAACGTTGTGTTTCTTATATTGACAGAAAAATGAAACACAGTTGTTGAAGTAATTAGTTCACTGGATTTTGTATCAATGTCTTGCAAACTAACTAGAATTCGCACAAAACTAGCAAGGAAATAAGCTGTGCCACTGTTTCAACCATATTTGTTAATTTAAGCATCGAGTATGAAAAACAATGCCAAATAAATTTGTATACATGACTTGTGCGAAGATAAAAAGTACTTAATTGCTTGAGCTAGTTCCAGGAATATACACTTTTATGTATACCCTAGGTTGGAAAAACAGTTGTGTTAATAATAAAGACGCTAGCTTTAAATATAAAATACGAAAATAAGGTATGTTAACAAGTATCTTATCTCATTTTGACATTGGAGAAATAATATTTGAATAGAAAAACCTACCTCCACAACAGAAATGGAAGGAAAATACATTAGATAATTTAGAATGTCTCATAAACTCTTGATGCAAATTGCTGACTTGCTTTAATAAACATATATCACTATATGCAAATAAATATTCTTCTGCTTGACATAGGACATGCATGATAATTAAAAGAATATATAAGATCCGGTGTGCCTAGAACTTATTTACATCTTCAATATAGTTGCACATGGCATTAGTCCTCATTCTTTGACATGCATGTATGAATACACATAATGTTAACTTTACCCATAAATTTTTATTCATCCATGTATGAATGCATTAGCCCTCATTTTTTGGCATGGATACATTCAGCATCCATTGGTGGCAACCTTATACATAGATGGTCCTTACTGTAAGGGTTGATGACCTTACACTTGGTCAGCGGGCATACAGTATCACATAGACCAAGCCACGAGGGCGCACAGCTGCGTGGATTTGGTAGCGCGCGCAGGTGGCGCGGCGCTTGTGTTGTGTCGGGACCAAGGACGGGTGAAATACCCCGCATGATCATGGGCTGAGACCGTGAGACGCGCGCGCGCGCTGGACCGTGGGCGTGCGCGTGGCCGATGAGCAAGTGGGGCAGGCGCGCCCCTTTACCAAGAGTCAAGTGTCGCAGGACTTCATCATGTAGAGTGTTGGATCTCTAGCAAGTCTAGGCGGGGCGGGACACTTGATCAGGCCGGTTGACCGAGAGCTGATTCCGGATCTGACAAGGTTTTGCACAGGCGTATGCAAGTAGGCACGTGGCCGGGAGCGTTGCCGAGCCAGGGGCGAGGATGGCACGCGGTATTACCGCGCGTGACCGGTACTGCTACGCGCTGTGACCAAGGGTGGCTGGTTAAAGCTACAGTCGAGTCAGAGGACACTGCAAGCTAAGTGAAGTCAGGGTATTCACGCCAGGCCGGTATTGGGCATGGGGCTCAATCAACCTTGGATTTGGGGTAGCTCTTGTAATAGGGTCAAATGTGTCTTTGGGAGAAGACAAGGCCACTTGGTGTTGGTTTTGGCCATGGTTGTAAACATTTCTCAATCTAAGAGAGTTTTATGTTTTTCTCTCTCAAAATGGGTTTCTTTGTGTCGTGTTTATCGTTCCGACGTGTATTACGGATTTGCTCGCTTCATCTTATTTCCGCTATACTTTGTAATGCAAACAGGATTAGCGTACTGTTCTTGCAAGGGAAGGCTGACCTGTCGCTATGGTGCATGTCAGGTGCCGCACGGCCGCAGCTGATCGGTTGGGGCTGTGACAGTTGGTATCAGAGCTACGAGTTCGTGGCGTGAAGCGAAGCGCGAGAAGACACACAGGTGAAGACGGTGGAGATGGCGACTAGCAAGAAGGATCGTTTGGATCGCCTTGAGGAGACAGCAGAGCGCTTGGAGAACGTCGTCGGGAGTGTCGATGATCAGCTCGAGAACCTGTCGAAGATGGTAGAAGACCTTGCGATGGGATATCGCGAGAGCCAGAAAACTGTTGAAGTCCTGAAGACGAAGGTGCAGTTTCTGGAGGCAGAAATCGGCCAACTCAAGGAAGCTAGCGCTTCACCGGTCTCGTGGGAGGCGCCCACGAGAGTGAAGGTCCCCGAACCTTCCCCATTTGATGGCGCAAGGAGTGCCAAGACGCTGGAGAACTTTCTTTGGGATGTGGATCAGTACTTTAAGGCTGCAAGGGTGCCGGGCCATGAGCAAGTCCCGTTGGTCGGGATGTACCTTACTGGCGATGCGAAGCTATGGTGGCGAACTCGTCAGCAGGAGGACGCTCAGGCGGGTCGGACAAGTTCGAACTCGTGGGTCGAGTTGAAGAAGGAATTGCGGGAGCAATTCTTGCCCGGCAACATTGCTTGGGTAGCTCGCACAAATGCGAAGGAGCTACGGCGAGCATGTGCACTTGTCCGAGAGTACGTGAAGGAGTTTTCATCACCGATGCTTGGATATCGGGGACATGTCCGAGGAGGATAAGTTATTTAACTTCCTTACGGGACTCCGAGTTGGGCCCGGATCGAGGTACGGAGACGGGCGCGAAGGACCCGACCTCCGCGATCATTGCTGAAGCACCTTGGTGGACTTGCAAACCTTACCCGGTGGAGAGGGTGAGAAGGCGAAGTTCAGATCCAAAAACAAGAAGCCAGTTGAGAGAGGGACCGGAGATGGGTTCCTAAGGTGGAAGCCCACCGGTCAGGCCAGATGGAATAGACCCAGAGATAATGGAAGAGCAGCGAGTGGTTCAGGCAAGATGAGTGGATGTTTCATCTGCAAAGGACCACATATGGCAAAGGATTGCCCTAAGCGTGAGAAGTTGGTCGCGTTTAGAGATGAGTCAGAAAGCGATTCAGAGGACCCGGCAAGGATGAGTCCTTTACAACTGTTGGGTGCCTAGAAGACTGTCAAGAGTGACAGGGCGGTGGATTCTCTGATCTATGTGGAGCTGACCTTGAATGGAAGGGCCATACAAGGGAGGGTGGATACAGACGCAACTCACACTTTCATCAAGGAGGATGTGGCGACTCGGTGGGGACTGAGCGTAGGGACGCACACGAGCCGAGCGGAAGCAAGTTAACTCTCAGGCACATGCGGTGACTGGGAAGATTGATCTGCTGGCGGTCACATCAGATGATTTCGAGTTGTTACTGGGGATAGAGTTCCTCAAGTCTGTGAAGGCCGCTGTTGTTCCACATTTGGGTGGTCTTCTTATGGATGAGAAGAACCCATGCTTTGTAGCGGGAGTGGCTGCAAAAGGAGAAGAAAGGGAAGAAACCGACGCTTTCTGCGCACCAGAGGGTGCAAGGGCTGGGTTATGGAGAACTCAGTTATGTTGCTGCTGTATTGGAAGTGCAGGATGATCTGGTGAGTGGTCTACCTTCAGCTGTGGCTGAAGTCTTGACGGAGTTTCAAGACGTGGTGCCGCCGGAACTACCCCATGAACTCCCACCCCGGCGGGCAGTAGATCACCAGATTGACCGGGCGACGAACCCCTGCCCGGGCTCCCTATGTCACACTTGGAGTTGACAGAGTTGAGGATATGACTCACAAAGCTTGATAATGGCTTCATTTAGTCAGAGGGCATGCGCTGGTGTTGTTCCAGAAGAAGCGGGAGTGCTCTCTTCGACTGTGCGCGGACCACCAAGCGTTGAACCAAACACGGTGTTTGTGGTGAATCCTATGGTGGATCACATCGTTCACTTGAAGCAGGGATTATCAAGATGGAGGGAGTGACAACTGTTGTGAAGTTGGAGAAATATCATTTCTCGGGGTGAAGTCCGTATGGTCGGGCTAAGGTGGCGGTGGTTTTGGACTGGCCTGCACCGTCCAAAGAAGGTCGTGCCGTTCACCGAGTTGTTGAAGAAGGACCAGCCGCGGGGCCGGACCGAGAGGCAACAGACTCTATGTGCCGAAAGGAGGGAAGATTCGGCAGGAGCTCTTGAGAGAGCACCATGATGTTCCATGGGCGGGACATCCCGGTCGTGAGCGAATGAAGACCTTGCTCACAAGACATTGTTATGGGCCGGATAGGGGCGAAGACTTTGAAGCATATGTGAAGACGCGTTTCGTGTGCCAACAAGACAAGTCGGAAAGAAGACGGGAGGCCTGTCTTCTCCAGCCGTTGAGTGTTCCGGAAAAGTCATTTTTCTCCGGATTTTCCTAAGGTGGAAGAGATGTCAACAGTGATGGTGGTCATGGACCGATTCACAAGGTATGCGGTATTCATACTCGCACCGGTAGTGTGTTCAGCAGAGGTGGCTGAGCTGTTCCTGAAGCATGCGGTGAATCACTTTGGGGTACCGGGAGACATCATAAGCGATCGAGGTGTTCGCTTTACTGGGCGGTTCTGGACGGCGTTGTTCGAGTTGTTGGGCACAGAGTTGAAGTTTTCAACAGCGAATCATCCGTGGACGGATGGGCAGACGGAGAGGATCAATACTCTGTTGGATGAGTATCTCCGACACTATGTTTCAGCTTCGCGGAAGAATTAGCTAAGTCTGCTTGATGTGGCACAGTTTAGCTACTTTATCGGTCTTCATCAACGGAGAGGAATCCGTTTGAGCTTGTGTATGGATACCAACCTATTACTCCTTCAAAGGTGGCGAAGAGGAGGACAGGAGGAGAATGTCCTGCCGTGTATCATTTTGCTATTGATCGGCAAGAGATGATGGAGAGTGCTCGGGATAGCCTCGCAAGGCGGCTCGCCAGGATGAAGAAGTATGCAGATCAAGGGAGACGTCCTTTGGAGTTCCAAGTAGGGGACAAGGTTTGGTTGAAGCTCACTCCACAGGTGTGGAAGAAGTTACATCAGGAGGATGTACACAAAGGCTGAATCATGTGGTATGATGGGCCTTTCGTTATTGTCCAGCGGCTGGACAACCCCACGGATTCATCGAAGGCGAAGAAGAGTCGGGCTCCGCCGACTATTCGCGAGGAGTTCAGCAGGGTGGCTGAGCGGATCCTAGACCGAAGAGTATAAGGCCAAAGCAAGAAGAACCGCAGGGTGTTCTTCCTTGTCCAATGGAAGGACTTGCCTATGTCAGAGGCAAACTGGGGGCGCGATACTACTCTTTGGCAGTTCAAGGAGTTGGTGGAAGACTTCTTGAGTTCGAGACCGACGAGGACGTCGGGTTCAACTAGTGGGGGTGGTTTGTAAGGGTTGATGACCTTACACTTGGTCAGCGGGCATACAGTATCACATAGACCAAGCCACGAGGGCGCACAGCTGCGTGGATTTGGTAGCGCGCGCAGGTGGCGCGGCGCTTGTGTTGTGTCGGGACCAAGGACGGGTGAAATACCCCGCATGATCATGGGCTGAGACCGTGAGACGCGCGCGCGCGCTGGACCGTGGGCGTGCGCGTGGCCGATGAGCAAGTGGGGCAGGCGCGCCCCTTTACCAAGAGTCAAGTGTCGCAGGACTTCATCATGTAGAGTGTTGGATCTCTAGCAAGTCTAGGCGGGGCGGGACACTTGATCAGGCCGGTTGACCGAGAGCTGATTCCGGATCTGACAAGGTTTTGCACAGGCGTATGCAAGTAGGCACGTGGCCGGGAGCGTTGCCGAGCCAGGGGCGAGGATGGCACGCGGTATTACCGCGCGTGACCGGTACTGCTACGCGCTGTGACCAAGGGTGGCTGGTTAAAGCTACAGTCGAGTCAGAGGACACTGCAAGCTAAGTGAAGTCATGGTATTCACGCCAGGCCGGTATTGGGCATGGGGCTCAATCAACCTTGGATTTGGGGTAGCTCTTGTAATAGGGTCAAATGTGTCTTTGGGAGAAAACAAGGCCACTTGGTGTTGGTTTTGGCCATGGTTGTAAACATTTCTCAATCTAAGAGAGTTTTATGTTTTTCTCTCTCAAAATGGGTTTCTTTGTGTCGTGTTTATCGTTCCGACGTGTATTCCGGATTTGCTCGCTTCATCTTATTTCCGCTATACTTTGTAATGCAAACAGGATTAACGTACTGTTCTTGCAAGGGAAGGCTGACCTGTCGCTATGGTGCATGTCAGGTGCCGCACGGCCGCAGCTGATCGGTTGGGGCTGTGACACTTACCATGTTGAGAGCACCACCAACACACTAAAACCAAAGAATTAGCCCTCATTTTTTGGCATGGATACATTCAGTATCCATTGGTGGCAACCTTATAAATAGATGGTCCTTACCATGTTGAGAGCACCACCAACACACTAAAACCAAAGAACGTATATTTAAGTGTTAAGAGTATTTGGGTGTATTTAAGATTTTGGGTTGAGAAGCATTTGAGTGTCATTACTACTTATAATTTTATCACCAACACCACCAATACTCAAATGCCTTCCTCAACCCAAAACCCAAGATACATCTGACACTTTAAAACATACTCTTTAGCTTTAATATGTTAGTGATGCTCTCATCATGGCCAAAGGCCATTTATTAATAAGATTGCAACTAACGTAGCAACCATGGATATTGAATGTGTTTATTTCAAAGAATGAGGGTTAATGCAATTATACATGCATGTCAAAGAACAAGAGCTAAAGTTAAATTACACGTATTCATACATGCATGTCAAAAGATGACGGTTAATACTATGAGTAGGCATGTTAAAGGTGTAAATAAATTCCAAGGAGACTTAACAAGCTTCATCTTTCTAGAAAAAGCACCATATTTCAATCAAATGTTTAACTCTAAAGTCTAGATCATGAAGTCTACTCAACAAAGAGCTTAAGAAAAGCTTTAAAATATAGGAAAAAGGTAACTGAAGACAAGAAAGGCATAAGGAAATGTTGAAGTCCTGATTTCTATGAGAATTACACACACTATAAAGTAAATACCATGTAGAATAATGAGCATGGTCAATGAAACATGAATAAAGATATCCCCATTAACCAATAAGCACTAGTCTCCACTTTAAGATTTAAAGAAAAAAAATAAAACAAATGAATAAATAAAATGATAAGATTTCAAAAAGCAATTGTGTGTCCTGTAAATGTCAATGCTATAATGCAATGTACAATTCTAAGAAAACCTTGATTTTGAAGTCTTAACTAATAGTAAAAGTAGTAAAAGGCACCTATAAACATCATCAACAAACACTCTAAACTCTAAAGAGATGAATTTATACTTCAAGCATAACATGAAAAACAAAATTGAAATCCAAACAACTCCATCACACAAGGATGATGATCCTAATTCCATAATAGTTTGCCACAAAATCCTTCTTTGATATATTCTATTTTCCACGCAACAAGGACTATGTATTTTTAATAACTTGCAAGATGGGTGAAATAAAAAAAAATAGGAGGGTTTGATCAAGAGAGTAAACTAAAAAAGAAATCAAAGAATCATCAAAACCCACACGAAAAAACAAAATAAATGCAGAAAAGAAAAAAAAAAAACACAGAACCAGGCTCAGATCCAGCATCAAAGCAACAGAAGTAAGGAACCCCAATCACCTCCATCTTCACCAATCTCCCCTCTATGCACATTCATCCCAAACAAGCAATCCGTGGCTGCAGCGGTTACCCAACCAACCCAGGTCGCGTGTTCGTTTCAAAGAGGTCCCGAGATCAAACCCCAACCCCACACAACATGTGTCGAGAGGGTTTGTCGCCTCTTTGACAAAAATAAATAAATAAATAAACAGAGAGAAAGAAAGAGAGCGATAATGTCGATGATAATGAAGACGGTGGTGGTGAAGGAGATGAGAAGGCAACGGGCCATCCGAGCTGCCGCGCCATAGTTGATGTGCAAGGGAGAGGGAGGAGAAGTAAGAGGTGGTGATTAAGAAACCCTACTACTCCAATAACGAAGATCATCATCGCCTGACTGCGTTCATTCAGGAATCACGGAGCCTTAAAAAGAATCATCGGCTCAATTAGCGAAGAAGAAGAAGAAGAGCAAGAGGGCTTGCTTGGGAGGAGGTTTTTGTAGTAGGGTTATGGGTAACCCATTTTTAGTATTCATGTTAAAATGAAAAGTTAAGGTATTTGTTGATTAAATTGGGTTAAACGAAGGTTTTTCAATGGGGTCCCTTTTTTAACCCTCCGTTAAATATTTGTTTTTGATCAAAATATTTTTTTTGAATTTAAAAAATTACATACATATCGCTATATTTTGGAATAATATGTATAGTTTTATTTTAAAATAAAATAGTAAAATATTGTAAATTGTCGAATAAAAACATTTAATTTACAAAAATAATATTATATGTATAAAATTAGCATCAAATACAATTTATAGTTTCAAGGAATTTTAGTAATATTCATATAAAACTTTACTTTCCATTAGCTTCAATCAAAACACTACAAAGTTTGATAATCTCTATTTATCTTACTTTCCAAATAGGATATAACTTAAAACCTTCTTTTAACGAGAAATGGTAAATGAATATATATATATATATATATATATACCACTTTTTAAGGAGGAGGAGAATTTCCTTAATCTACACTTCTAGAGTCAATGAAATACCTTAGAAGAGGAGCCCTAGGATACTTATAAATTATATCTAAGTGGTTCTGTACTAACATAAGGACCGTAATCTTCATAAATATTTCTTATTTCTGATAATATATCATATAATAATTCTAATTGAGGTATTAGAGACATATTATTATTAAAATAATATTCATAATATTTAATAAATATATATTTCTTACGTATTCATATACTTGTCTTATCATGCTAAAATTGAAATATGCTGAAAATATCTATGAATTTAAAAGGATACAATATAAATTTAAACATATTGAATATAATATATATTCCATGGATTATTGCCGTGGCTCAACCAAAGGGAATTACTAAATTTAAATACTGAGTTTAAAATAAATATATATTCCATGGGTTCTCGCCGTAGCCTAACCCAAGGGAATTAATAATAACTGAAACTATTATACTTGTCACAAATATAAACTTATTGGCTATAGAGATTATAAATGCTGAAATTAAATTTACTACTACGATTACTGAAATTAAATTAACAACAAGAACTAAGGAAACTAACTTTAAGGTTTTATCTATAGCAAGAGATATCATGATAAAAAATTCCTTACTCAGTACTCAGGAATGCATTAGAGGCCAGATCCTTGTCTTTCTTTCTTTTCACTAAAATACCTTGCTCTCAAATTTTTCGGTCTGCAACTCTTAATCCAGGATTTACAAGAAATAGAAATAGAATTCTACTAAGGCATATATATCAAGAGGCATCATACCTACGCTACTATTTTCCCCTTACAGCATCCACTTGCTTCAACGGGTACTTTCTTCGCCGGTCCTTTAGCCTTTGGTAGATATGCCCTAAGTAGCTCTTTTTCTAAATATTCAATCCGGTCAATCGTTGATCAGCTTACTTCACTCAGAGCACCCTTTCTTTCTTCCCTACACAAGGATCTTTCCTACTAAGCTTTCCCTTTCCCTTTCAGGAAGAAGGTCTAAGCTACCATAATAAGATTATCTGCTATGAATCTATATGAAAACTACTATTCTTTATTCAAAGAAGAAACTCACTTAAACAAAACACTCAGAAGATTACAAGCACACTCAAGCTCTCAGACTCTTCACACTTCACTTCTCTTAAAGACTTACAAGGCATACCATACATATTTCTTACAACACTCTTATACCATACAAATGCAAGCCTGGGATTCTTTATGTGTAGGTCCCTCAAATTTTGTGAGACAGAAGCTTATGTTGTCTTGGGCAATATTTGAGGTGGCCAGGTCCTCTAAAGTAGTTATCACTTTCCTCATTTCTTTTTCTTTTTCTGAATAAACTATCCCCATGATCAGACTTTTTACTGGGGTTAATTTTTCAGGAAATTTTTCATAAGTTTTTTCTTTTTCCTTATATTCTTTCTCCCATTCTTTTTTCATTGTTTCATTTTTTTCTTTTATTTTCTCCATTTCTTTTTTCATTTTTTCCATTTTTTGCTGAATATCCCTTACCTCTCCTGAGAGTATCTGGTTTGTCTGTTGCAATTCCAAAAATGCATCCAGGGATTTTGGTCTAAGGTTGGGATCATTTAACTGGATTTTTCAAGTTTTTAGTATGGAGGTAATGACACAGTTGTGTAAGAATTTTGGGGAAAGAAGGATTTCGGTTATTTGCCCAAATATTATCAATGAGATTTCTTTCTTGGGAATCTAACACCAGGGTTAAGGGGAGATTAAAAGAAAAAGGGGAACCCATGGGGTATACTGGAAGTTTTGTGTATGGATGTCTTGGATTGGCTTGTTGATGTACGTATTTAGCTCGCTTCTCCATCTACAAGATTACCAAGTTGTTAATTTAAGGAGGTTTTTCTAAAACTTGCTCTAAAAAAATAAATCTAGATAATTTATCTGCTAATTCATTTTCTTTACCTTTAATGTGTTCAAATAATATTTTATAATTACCATTTAGTATCCTATCTTTAAATGCCAACCATCTTCTTTGACTTATTCTTTTCTTTGTTTTTATTTTCAAAAAACTTTATTATTGCTTCACGATCTGTTCTTACTAAAATTTCTTTTTTATTGATTAAAAATAACCTAAAACTATCTAAAGCATATCCGATGACTAATATCTCTTGGTCTATGCTACTTGTTTATATTTTCTTCTTTGTACTTACCACTACTATACCTACAAATTACTTCTTCATTTTTAGAAGAATATTTATTTGGTTTTGATTTAAGGATGGCTCCCCATCCTAATTCGCAACCATCTGTTTCTACGATTAAATAATCACTGTCTAAAGGTAATTTTAGGTCTGGTAAATTTTTTACCATTTCTTTTATCTTATCTATTTGTTTATGATCTTCTATATTAAACTTTTTTACTCCTGTTAAGGATGTTTTACTATAAAGGGGTCCTATTAGTTTTCCTAAATTTTTTATAAAAGGTCTTGCATAATTTAATAATCCTAAGAATTGTTGAAGCTCTTTAACATTTGTTATATGAGGAGTTTCTAAAATTTTCTTTGTTATATGAGTCTGTAGTTTTATTTTTCCATTTCCTATTTCTACTCCTAGGAATTCTATATTTTTTCTAAAGAATTGGGCCTTCTTACTACTAATTACTATTCCATTTTTTAAGAATTCACTTAGGATTAATTTAAGATGGCTAATATGTTCTTGTCTATTTTTACTATGCACTAGAATATCATCTATATAGATGCAAATAAATTCTCTATACTTTCCAAAAATATCATTCATTTTTCTTTGAAATATACTAGGTGCATTTTTTAAACCAAAGGGCATTACTAACCATTCAAAATGTCCTAAAGGGCAGGTAAATGCAGTCCATTCTATGCTTGCTGCATCCATTTTAATTTGCCAAAATCCTGATTTACAATCAAATTTACTAAATATTTTACTTTCTTGTATACTATTTATTAGTTCTGATTTGTCTGGTATATTATAGGCATCATCTATTGTGTTATCATTTAATCTTCTATAATCTATCACCATTTTACTTTTACCTCTAGTTTGTTCACTATGTTTGTTTACTATAAATGCTGGACTTCTATGTCTACTTGTACTTCTCCTAATTACCTTAAGTTTTAATAATTCATCTATATGCATTTCATATTCTTTAATATTTTCATTTGTAGATTCTATTTTCTTGTTTTGTATTCGAAATTCGGGATCTTTAACTTTAATTGTACACAATAATTTATTTCTTTCCCAATGTTTAGTAGGATTTTCTCCAATAATTTCTTCTTTTTCTAATTGGCTTATTATGTCATCTATTTCTAGGTTTCCTGAAGATATGAGATTATAAATATAATTTGGGTCTACCAACTGAGTATTATTTGGTTCTGATATCATGGTTTCAAATAATAACGAATCTCTAAATTCTTCTATTGAAGGTTTACAAGAACAAGATTTTTGTTGTTTAACTCCACCATGCTTCTCTCGCAACTCTGATGTATAGGTAATAAAAGGAGTGTTGGTAAAGAATATTTCTTGGGGAGTGATTGTACATCCAGAAAAGGATTGAAAGATAAGGTTTAATCCTATAATAAACTGAGTTTTTCTTAGCTTAAAATCTCTAAGACTTATTATTCTTTTTATTGAGATATAATTGGTATAGGTAGATGTAGAAGTAATGAAACTCATTTTGCAAGGAGCTAATTGTTCGGTATATGTGAAAAGGTTTCCGTCCATTTGTTCAGCCTTAAATTGTTTATCTAAAGGAATACTGTGTATATGTTGTGATGGAACTAATTTTTTATCTAAAATTGTATTTGTGCATCCTGTATCTATTAATCCATCAACTTCTAATATCCATTCTGAAATTTGTATTTTACATGGTATTCTAAGACTTGTTATTAGTTGAGGTTTATTTTCTATTGCTAAATTTTCTTGTAAAGGTTCTTCACTTATTAGGTCATGATTTAGATATTTTTCTTCTAGTTCTAATGAATTTTCAGGTTTGTTTTTCTCGTTCTTCTTATTATCCAAGTTTTCATATATTTTCTTATATATATTTCTTACTTCTAATGGTATTCCTGGATGATTAAGAATTATATTCCTATCTAGTTCCATTTTCAAAGTTTTTTATTCTCTCAGTAAGTAGTTGGATCAAATTTTCTAAATATAATATTCTTAATTCGAGAGTTTCATATCTATTTATTCTATTTATTTCAGGCATTGAGGAGGACTCTGAAGGAAGCTGGTTATTGTCTATTAAGCAAAATCTGCAAGATTCACTTAGACATTCATTACATCTAAATCTCAGTTTTAAGGCAGGAAAATGTCCGCATGTGAAACAAGGCTTATCACTACTACCACTATTACTAATCCAGTTATGGACACAATTTTTATTCATTTAATAATTCTTGAAAATTTTCTAATTCAAAATTATCAAGTTCTGCTTCTGTGTATAAAAAGCTTAGATAGTCCTTTGGGCTGTCTATTTTTAATTTTCTCTTATATTTTCTTATACATTCTAAATCATCTCCTAATCTATCTAAAATTATTCCCCTGAATATTTGTATGTCATCATGTTTTTTGATGATATCCTTGAATTTTAAAATCATATATTCTAAAAGTTCTAATTCTGTGCTACTTTCTTGTAGATTATCTATATTCATCTTATTATATTTTCCTCTTCTATAGGATGGGCTTTTTCTTCTCATAATTGATTTAACATAAATTCTAATTTATCAAGTTGATCTATATCGGTCTCATTCCAATCTTTATATTTTTTATTGGATTCTAATATTTCGCCTAAAACCTCATTGTCATCTGAATCGCTTTCATCTTTTTCTATACTGTTGGGATCTATGTAGCTAATTATGCTATATATACTTTCTGTATCACTTACATATTCGTCTATATGTAATAGATCTTCATTTACACAGTCTATTAGTATAGATTCTTTATTATGATAATTATTCCTTTTTATACAGTCTCTTACTAAATGGTTATTACTACCACAAGCAAAGCAACTTAATTTATTTTTGTATTCTCTATTTTTATCGAATTTCCTAACATGTTTTTCTCTATTTAAATACGGTTTCCTAGAGCTGCTTTTCTTTAAATAGTATTTTTTTCTTTTTAAAGAATTTTCTAGGTTTTTTCTTATGATCTATTTTTTCATATCTTTGGGGAGTATATATGTTTCTACAGAAGCTATATTCTCCTTTTCCTTTGAATTGTTTTGCTATTTGTATCTCAGTGCATTTTTCTACTAATTTTTCTATTATAAATTTCACTCTAGTGGACACATTATCTAACTGAGGCATTATTTGTAACTCTTTATATTTTTTATGAATTATATTTCCTAAAGGATCGGGGAGTTTCATAAATAACTTATCTCCTATAGTTTTGTCATAAAAACATCCAGATATGCAACTATAGTACATGAAATCTAATAAAAAAGGTTTTATATATGTCCAATTTTTTATTTGTATTTGTTCTAATTTTCTGATTGCTTCTACTTGCTGTCTTCCAAAATTTGCATTAGGTGAATCTCCTAACAAAAGTAGTCTAATTTTATTTACAAAGTTATAAGGATTTTCTCCTAATTCTAAATCTCTAGCAAAATCTTAAGGAAAGTTTACCTTGTATGATTCCCATATTGCTCTTGCTGTTTCTCCTAGGAATTTTTCTAAGTAGCTATACATTTCTACAGGGGTTTTATTATGATCTAGTTCATCATATTTTCTACATACTAGTTGACTCCATATTTCTATTAAAGTAGTCCATTTTTGAGGATCATGAGCTGTTAAGTTGAGAATTCTTCCTTCATCTATTAAAAGTTTTTTATCTACCGTTTCTAAATCTATCCTTTTTCCTTTTGGTCTGTTTTTATCTTGGATATCATATTCTGTATTATATTCATTATAAGGGGTTCTACTAGGTTGTCCACTTGTTGCTGATACTGATGTCCCAAATAAAGGATTACTATTACTAGATTGTGCTGGATTTGTTGTACTAGATTCCATCAATTCTGTATGAAAATTTTCATATTTTACTACTAGTTCATTATTATTATTATAACTCAGTCTATCTGTTTCTAGCAAATGTCCTTTGCTTATCATTTCTATTTCTAACCTAAGGATTTCTTCTTCACTAAGGTCTATATTTTTTCCTATTATGACAGTTCCTTCTTCTTTTCTATCCATCTATATTATCAAATTCTAATTCTAGAGCTGATTCTTTGTCATCATTTGTTATTTCTTTATAATCACTAAATCTTATATTATAATTGTCTTTTTTGTCTTTATAAATAAAGGAGGTACTTGGCACTATCATTTTTTCTTTTCTTAGACTTTTACTTATGTTCCAATCTAATCCATCATACTTTGTTGGGTCAGCAGCCATAGGCTGAATCATTTTTATTCCTTTGCTACCCATTGTGCTAATTATTCCCTTAATATCTAATTTATATTTGGTTGTACTATTGTCTGTCAATTTTCCTATAAATCCAATATTGACTAATAAATTACTATGTTTCTTTAGGTCTTCATATCCTCTAGCTTGGATACCTATTTGGATTAAATCTAAGTCCTTAGTGCTAATCGTAAAATTTGGATTACAATAAAAGATTCCTGAATTATTACACATATTTACCTCAATTGCAGATATCAAAGCATTCTTCACATTTGTTTGCCATCCTTTATCAAGTATTACCATTAACACCTTTCCTGCTATTTCTTTTCTTATTAATCCTTTAATTCCTATTATGATTAATCCTAAATGTAAGAGTTTTTTACCTGATTCTCTAATTTTCCTCATACTTTCTTTACTTATTATTGGCAGACTCACTTCCTCATCTGTGACTAATATCTCTTCTTCTCTATTAACTCTTATTAATTGTGAATTAAAAGTGAAATTTCCCGTTTGATAAAGTATCTTAGGATTCAATAATTCTATTTGGTGATTATTATATATTTCTAGATCCCTATCTATATCTATTATTTCTTCTAGTGTTGTACTTAAGCTATTATTTCTGCCAAGAATTTTGCTCATTAATGATTGCTTGTTAATTATTGCTTTTTCTTTACTCATTTTCTTCCAAATAAAAGGCTTGCACATTCTTTTTTCTTTATTGTTTTATTATCTTTTTCTCCTAATTTTAGATTATTAATATGGATAATTAAAGAATCTAGTGTGTTATCATTTGTATTTTCTTCTTCTAGAATTTTTAATCTATGTTCTATCTGCTCTATTTTGTCTATGATTTGTACTAATAGATTAATTATTGTATTATTTTGTTTAATTTGTTCTTGGTCTGCCAATCCTGAAGCTAAATAGTTACTATACCCTTTACTTCCAGTAGACTGATATATTTTTGTTTCTTCTACTGCTTTTAAATAAGAATTCATTCCACTAGTCATTATGTTGATATTAATTTTTCTAAAATGGTTAATATTTCAGCTATTTTTCCTTGGTTTTTTATTATGGTTCCTAATTCTTTAATTATTTTAATATTATTATTTTTCATTATGTCATTATTTTGAAGCCTAATATATTGTAAATTATTTTGTATTTCTTCTAATATTTTATTCTTTTTTACCATATTATCATATATCTTTGAATTTATATTATAAATATGGTTATCGAATTTTTCTAAGTTTTTTCCTAAAGATATTATTATATCTGTTATACTATTTAATTGCGGATTATTACTATGGAGATTATGTTTATATGTTTTATCTGAATAACATGTAATTTCAAATTCTTTTTCTATAACTTTATGTTTTTCTAAAGTTATCGCTAAATCTAGGTATTCTATGTTATATCTCATTGTATTTTGTAATTAAATCTTGAGCCCAATTGTTTAATCTCTGAAAATGTCTATAATAGGATTCTGGATCATATTCTTCCCAAGTTATTTCAAAAGGTTGTTCTATTATTCTATTGTCTCTTATAGATACGTTTAATATTTGTACCTTTTTATCTCTTTGTTTTTCTAATTTTGTTTTTATCCTTATATATGTTTTAATTTCTTCTAACCATTCTAATATTTTGTCAGTTTTAGAGTTTTCTAATTTTGGATCTATGATGGTCATCATTATTAAGTCTATTTCTTCTACTGTTTTTGCTAGTAAGAATATCATTTTTTAACTAAAACAACAATTTATATTACTATATTTTTCTATTAAATCTTGTTTTTTATTTTCTAAAAATCCCATTCTAGTGAGATGTTCTTGTAGGAAATAATGTTTTCTTAATACCCAAGTCTTATGTTGTCTAACATTTCCTTTTTTATCAGTAGTGTATTTTATAAAAGGGATTAAATCTGTTGATTGAGATATATACAAATATTTTATATTTAAATATTCTTCTACAAGTTTTTTATCAGTAGTGTATTTAAATATGAAAAGTAGCTCTAGGAAACCGTCTTTAAATAGAGAAAAACATGTTAGGAAATTCGATAAAAATAGAGAATACAAAAATAAATTAAGTTGCTTTGCTTGTGGTAGTAATAACCATTTAGTAAGAGACTGTATAAAAAGGAATAATTATCATAATAAAGAATCTATACTAATAGACTGTGTAAATGAAGATCTATTACATATAGACGAATATGTAAGTGATACAGAAAGTATATATAGCATAATTAGCTACATAGATCCCAACAGTATAGAAAAAGATGAAAGCGATTCAGATGACAATGAGTTTTTAGGCGAAATATTAGAATCCAATAAAAAATATAAAGATTGGAATGAGACCGATATAGATCAACTTGATAAATTAGAATTTATGTTAAATCAATTATGAGAAGAAAAAGCCCATCCTATAGAAGAGGAAAATATAATAAGATGAATATAGATAATCTACAAGAAAGTAGCACAGAATTAGAACTTTTAGAATATATGATTTTAAAATTCAAGAATATCATCAAAAAACATGATGACATACAAATATTCAGAGGAATAATTTTAGATAGATTAGGAGATGATTTAGAATGTATAAGAAAATATAAGAGAAAATTAAAAATAGACAGCCCAAAGGACTATCTAAGCTTTTTATACACAGAAGCAGAACTTCATAATTTTGAATTAGAAAATTTTCAAGAATTATTAAATGAATAAAAATTGTGTCCATAACTGGATTAGTAATAGTGGTAGTAGTGATAAGCCTTGTTTCACATGCGGACATTTTCCTGCCTTAAAACTGAGATTTAGATGTAATGAATGTCTAAGTGAATCTTGCAGATTTTGCTTAATAGACAATAACCAGCTTCCTTCAGAGTCCTCCTCAATGCCTGAAATAAATAGAATAAATAGATATGAAACTCTCGAATTAAGAATATTATATTTAGAAAATTTGATCCAACTACTTACTGAGAGAATAAAAAACTTTGAAAATGGAACTAGATAGGAATATAATTCTTAATCATCCAGGAATACCATTAGAAGTAAGAAATATATATAAGAAAATATATGAAAACTTGGATAATAAGAAGAACGAGAAAAACAAACCTGAAAATTCATTAGAACTAGAAGAAAAATATCTAAATCATGACCTAATAAGTGAAGAACCTTTACAAGAAAATTTAGCAATAGAAAATAAACCTCAACTAATAACAAGTCTTAGAATACCATGTAAAATACAAATTTCAGAATGGATATTAGAAGTTGATGGATTAATAGATACAGGATGCACAAATACAATTTTAGATAAAAAATTAGTTCCATCACAACATATACACAGTATTCCTTTAGATAAACAATTTAAAAGGTTGAACAAATGGACGGAAACCTTTTCACATATACCGAACAATTAGCTCCTTGCAAAATGAGTTTCATTACTTCTACATCTACCTATACCAATTATATCTCAATAAAAAGAATAATAAGTCTTAGAGATTTTAAGCTAAGAAAAACTCAGTTTATTATAGGATTAAACCTTATCTTTCAATCCTTTTCTGGATGTACAATCACTCCCCAAGGAATATTCTTTACCAACACTCCTTTTATTACCTATACATCAGAGTTGCGAGAGAAACATGGTGGAGTTAAACAACAAAAATCTTGTTCTTGTAAACCTTCAATAGAAGAATTTAGAGATTCGTTATTATTTGAAACCATGATATCAGAACCAAATAATACTCAGTTGGTAGACCCAAATTATATTTATAATCTCATATCTTCAGGAAACCTAGAAATAGATGACATAATAAGCCAATTAGAAAAAGAAGAAATTATTGGAGAAAATCCTACTAAACATTGGGAAAGAAATAAATTATTGTGTACAATTAAAGTTAAAGATCCCGAATTTCGAATACAAAACAAGAAAATAGAATCTACAAATGAAAATATTAAAGAATATGAAATGCATATAGATGAATTATTAAAACTTAAGGTAATTAGGAGAAGTACAAGTAGACATAGAAGTCCAGCATTTATAGTAAACAAACATAGTGAACAAACTAGAGGTAAAAGTAAAATGGTGATAGATTATAGAAGATTAAATGATAACACAATAGATGATGCCTATAATATACCAGACAAATCAGAACTAATAAATAGTATACAAGAAAGTAAAATATTTAGTAAATTTGATTGTAAATCGGGATTTTGGCAAATTAAAATGGATGCAAAGCAAGCATAGAATGGACTGCATTTACCGCCCTTTAGGACATTTTGAATGGTTAGTAATGCCCTTTGGTTTAAAAAATGCACCTAGTATATTTCAAAGAAAAATGAATGATATTTTTGGAAAGTATAGAGAATTTATTTGCATCTATATAGATGATATTCTAGTGCATAGTAAAAATAGACAAGAACATATTAGCCATCTTAAATTAATCCTAAGTGAATTCTTAAAAAATGGAATAGTAATTAGTAGTAAGAAGGCCCAATTCTTTAGAAAAAATATAGAATTCCTAGGAGTAGAAATAGGAAATGGAAAAATAAAACTACAGACTCATATAACAAAGAAAATTTTAGAAACTCCTCATATAACAAATGTTAAAGAGCTTCAACAATTCTTAGGATTATTAAATTATGCAAGACCTTTTATAAAAAATTTAGGAAAACTAATAGGACCCCTTTATAGTAAAACATCCTTAACAGGAGTAAAAAAGTTTAATATAGAAGATCATAAACAAATAGATAAGATAAAAGAAATGGTAAAAAATTTACCAGACCTAAAATTACCTTTAGACAGTGATTATTTAATCGTAGAAACAGATGGTTGCGAATTAGGATGGGGAGCCATCCTTAAATCAAAACCAAATAAATATTCTTCTAAAAATGAAGAAGTAATTTGTAGGTATAGTAGTGGTAAGTACAAAGAAGAAAATATAAACAGTAGCATAGACCAAGAGATATTAGCTGTCGGATATGCTTTAGATAGTTTTAGGTTATTTTTAATCAATAAAAAAGAAATTTTAGTAAGAACAGACTGTGAAGCAATAATAAAGTTTTTTGAAAATAAAAACAGCAAAAGAATAAGTCAAAGAAGATGGTTGGCATTTAAAGATAGGATACTAAATGGTAATTATAAAATATTATTTGAACACATTAAAGGTAAAGAAAATGAATTAGCAGATAAATTATCTAGATTTATTTTTTTAGAGCAAGTTTTAGAAAAACCTCCTTAAATTAACAACTTGGTAATCTTGTAGATGGAGAAGCAGGCTAAATCTGTACATCAGCAAGCCAATCCAGTACATCCATACACAAAACTTCCAGTATACCCCATGGGTTCCCCTTTTTCTTTTAATCTCCCCTTAACCCTGGTGTTAGATTCCCAAGAAAGAAATCTCATTGATAATATTTGGGCAAATAACCGAAATCCTTCTTTCCCCAAAATTCTTACACAACTGTGTTATTACCTCCATACTAAAAACTTGAAAAATCCAGTTAAATGATCCCAACCTTAGACCAAAATCCCTGGATGCATTTTTGGAATTGCAACAGACAAACCAGATACTCTCAGGAGAGGTAAGGGATATTCAGCAAAAAATGGAAAAAATGAAAAAAGAAATGGAGAAAATAAAAGAAGAAAATGAAACAATGAAAAAAGAATGGGAGAAAGAATATAAGGAAAAAGAAAAAACTTATGAAAAATTTCCTGAAAAATTAACCCCAGTAAAAAGTCTGATCATGGGGATAGTTTATTCAGAAAAATAAAAAGAAATGAGGAAAGTGATAACTACTTTAGAGGACCTGGCCACCTCAAATATTGCCCAAGACAACATAAGCTTCTGTCTCACAAAATTTGAGGGACCTACACATAAAGAATCCCAGGCTTGCATTTGCAAGGAAGGACTCTCTTTTTTGCAATCAACCATCTACTTAGATGATTTGAAGGAATACAAGAAGAATAATGTGACAATTACACCCAAGCTATTATATGAATTTGGATTACTAAGAAAAATAATCATCACGGACCAGAGCCAAATAAGATACATACAGGAACTGCCATGGAAGCTTACCCATATGATAAAAAAATTAATGGAGTTTCATGAAAAATATTATGTAGTCCTTGAATTTGCGAGTGTTCCTCCATCCTTCTCAGGGTATCCTGCTCCTGTCCAACAGTACATAAAAATAGACCTTTATAGGTATGGCAAGCCTAGATTATTCAAATGGGAAAAAGAGCTAATGTCACATCACATCCAGCTAGATATTGGAGAAAGGATAAAAAGATGGAGAGCCTATTCTATGGGAGCTGCACCTAAAAAATTTATAGGCTGTTATCTTGCAGGAGAAGACAGAAATTTAAAAATCGTCTCTCAATGCATCAACCGGCAGTACAAGTCTCCTATGCAAGGAATAATAGTTACTAATCCAGAACTGACAGAACATCTAAAGATAACTCAAGCAGTCTGGTTGGAACGCCCCTTTGGGGACAACCGCACACAGGAAGAATTTTATGATTTCAGGGGACTAGACGATGATGCATTCGACGACATCGGGGAGGAGAATCTTATGAATGCCATGGAAGGATAAAGATATTAAGGAGATGATAATTTTTCCGTCTTTAGTCACTACTCTTGAAAAAAGAGAAAAACTGTACTGAAAATATTATCATTTCAAAAATATCCTTAAAAAGTAAGGGCATTATGGTAATCTACCTAGATCGAACTCTCTATATAAGAGTGTTGTAAGAAATATGTATGGTATGCCTTGTAAGTCTTTAAGAGAAGTGAAGTGTGAAGAGTCTGAGAGCTTGAGTGTGCTTGTAATCTTCTGAGTGTTTTGTTTAAGTGAGTTTCTTCTTTGAATAAAGAATAGTAGTTTTCATATAGATTCATAGCAGATAATCTTATTATGGTAGCTTAGACCTTCTTCCTGAAAGGGAAAAGGAAAGCTTAGTAGGAAAGATCCTTGTGTAGGGAAGAAAGAAAGGGTGCTCTGAGTGAAGTAAGCTGATCAACGATTGACCGGATTGAATATTTAGAAAAAGAGCTACTTAGGGCATATCTACCAAAGGCTAAAGGACCGGCGAAGAAAGTACCCGTTGAAGCAAGTGGATGCTGTAAGGGGAAAATAGTAGCGTAGGTATGATGCCTCTTGATATATATGCCTTAGTAGAATTCTATTTCTATTTCTTGTAAATCCTGGATTAAGAGTTGCAGACCGAAAAATTTGAGAGCAAGGTATTTTAGTGAAAAGAAAGAAAAACAAGGATCTGGCCTCTAATGCATTCCTGGGTACTGAGTAAGGAATTTTTTATCATGATATCTCTTGCTATAGATAAAACCTTAAAGTTAGTTTCCTTAGTTCTTGTTGTTAATTTAATTTCAGTAATCGTAGTAGTAAATTTAATTTCAGCATTTATAATCTCTATAGCCAATAAGTTTATATTTGTGACAAGTATAATAGTTTCAGTTATTATTAATTCCCTTGGGTTAGGCTACGGCGAGAACCCATGGAATATATATTTATTTTAAATTCAGTATTTAAATTTAGTAATTCCCTTGGGTTGAGCCACGGCAATAATCCATGGAATATATATTATATTCAATATGTTTAAATTTATATTGTATCCTTTTAAATTCATAGATATTTTCAGCATATTTAATTGTCAGCATATTTCAATTTTAGCATAATGATAAGACAAGTATATGAATACGTAAGAAATATATATTTAATTAAATATTATGAATATTATTTTAATAATAATATGTCTCTAATACCTCAATTAGAATTATTATATGATATATTATCAGAAATAAGAAATATTTATGAAGATTACGGTCCTTATGTTAGTACATAACCACTTAGATATAATTTATAAATATCCTAATACTCCTCTTCTAATGTATTTCATTGACTCTAGAAGTGTAGATTAAAGAAATTCTCCTCCTCCTTAAAAAAGTGGTATATATATATATATAACACCACCACAATGGTCAACTTGATCCCTCCAAATATATAATTGAAGTGCAAATATATTGGCGAATAAATAATATAGAAAATTTTCAAAAAAAAAAACTTTGTGGTTTGAAAGATCCGTGAAATAAAAACAGAGGAATTTCTCTAACTAACAAAAACAAATAGTTAATTTAAATTAAATATTTAATATTTTTGGGCCGGAGCCAAGGTGAGGGCGAGGAGAATATTCTCCAACCCGAGCCCCGACCTCCAAAAAATATTTTCGACCTTGGGCCCGCCAAGGTGGGGAATCGGGTTCTCCGTCTGAACTAGGGTTCATTAGTATCCCTATTTGAAAAGTTTCTAAAAGCAAACTATGGTAGGTTTGTAAATTAAAAAATATTTTTTTTAATTATAATGTAAAGGCTCCATTTTTTTAATTAAAGATTCTTGAAAAAAAATTCAAATGTTTAGACCGTTGCATCCATCCGCCAATTAGTTTTTTTTATTTTAAATTTTTTATTTTTATAAATATAGCCACATTTTCAAACTAAAACCCACATTCTTCTCCACTTTTTCATCTTTAAATTTTCTATTCTATTATAAATAAAAATTTTCATCAAACCCTGAATTTTTTAATAATTTTCAAAATTTTCAAAATTTTTCATATTTTTCTTTCCACCTAATATATAAAAATTCTCAAAATTCTCAAAATTATTGAAACTTATAAAATTTTTCCTATTTTTATCCAAATGAGTCCCACATTATGGTATAATTATCATGTGATATAGTTTAATGAGTAAGAGATTAATTAATTGATGATATGTTAAAAACATCAAACTCTATGATTGAATAACCATTAAAAATATCTTAATTATCAAGTGATTGTGTGAATCTGTTTTATTGGGAATGTATAATTTATATTAAGAATTTAGATTTTTGATTTTTTTTTTTAATTATTTGCTTAGTCATAATCATGAAGAAATTTTTTTTTTAAGCAAATATTTGATGTCATGTAATTGGAGAAACTCTATATTATGGTGATGAATAGAAATGTCAATCTCATTTAACATGGTTGAAGATTTTATTTTTTATATATATAGAAAAAGTGAATAAACCAAGAATATATAAAAAGATAAAAGTTGTGAATGATCACAAGATTGCAAATCTAACTATAACAAGTGATTAAGGGAAGAATTGCAAAAATAAGAAGAAAAAAACACACATAAGATCACCCAACATAGAGTGGGAATGATAATGGCAAGCTCAGTAAACTAGGTTTACGATGTGTTTATGGTCACACCTAAATTAGAGGAAGAGCTAAAAAATTCAAGGCTTTAAATGATAGTGAATCTAATGGCTTACAGCTTGTATTTTGCTCCTTTTATTTATTTATTTATTTTTTCATATCTAAAATTGTGAATTACTTTGAAAGTGACTTATAGTGAATTTCAAAAGGGCCAATTGAATAAATCATTGAGAATGTAGTTGTTTGACTCTAACCAAATATTTCAAAGATGACCCTAATGTGAATTTCATACGTACCCTTGATATCACAAGGTAGTTTTCCAAATAACTAAGCATCGAATGAAAGTGGATATTTGCCAAGCCTAAAATGGTTTCATATTATGAAAACCAAAAAAACATGGTGGAAACAAAAAACAAGCAATTACCCATTTTCTCAACTGTGTGATAGATATAATTTATGATAGACATAAAACAGATCTTGCTAGCAATTCTCTGGCACTTTTTATCCCCTGTTATTATTTATATTTCATAGGTACTTTTGATATCGCAAGATAGTTTTCCAAATGACCAAGCATCAAATTGAAAGTAGATATTTGCTAAGCCTAAAATGGTTTCATATTATGAAAACCAAAAAACATGGTAAAAACAATAAACAAGCAGTCACCTATTTTCTCAATTATGAGATAGACATAACTTACGACAGAGACAACATATCTTGCTAGCAATCCTCTAGTATTTTTTTTTGTCCCCTGTTATTATCTATATTTAGAGAAAATTCATCCCGCCCTCTAACAGTTGTTAGGTTACCAATTAGGGTTGCTGATGTGGCATTAAATAATATAAAAATAGTACAAAAAATTTTATTATAATATTATTAAAACATCAAAAACATCTAAAAAAATTAAAATGTTACTAAAAATTTCAAAAATATTTAACATAAGATAATAATTTAATAAGTAATTATTTAAAATGAGTAATATCTATATTTATATTTATTTATTTATTTGATTAAATAATTTCTCTAATTACACAACAATGTGTTACATACCACAGAGAATTTATATTCTAATGTATCTTATTAATTTCGTAGCTATCCATCATAAATTAAAATATAAATTTCATTGTGTGTAACCTATTGTTGTGTAATCAAAAAAATTATTTAATAAAATAAATCAATATAAATGTAAACATAAAAATTACTCATTTTAAATTATCATTTATTAAATTATTTTTTTATTTAAATATTTTGAAATTTTGAATAACATTATAATCATTTTTTATTTTTTTAGAATTTTCAATAATATTATAATAATAATTTATAATATTTTAATATTATTTAATGCCACATTAGCAGCTCTAACAAAAAAGAATAACATGGGAGCGAACTTTTCTTAAACTTAAATAATAGAGGGACTAAATTGGGTATTATAAGTCACTCGATTAAACCTTCTAATTTTTTAATTGAGAGGAAAAAATAACTGGTAAAGGTCTCCTTCAACCATAATTCCAGTTCTCTTATTGTCTACAAGATATTTAAATTTCATAATTAATAAAATTTTGAATAAGATAATTGGGTTTTATTTTTTAAAAAAATTGTTGTAATTGCTGATTTATTAACCCAAAAAAATGACATCCGAGAGTTTCAAGAAGACAGCGGTTATCTATTAATGTGATTTTTTTTTTTATTGAAAACAATTCTCAATTAACATATCCAAATATAAACAACTAATTAATCAATTTAAAAATATTTTAAAAAATCTTTCTACGAAAATTAAAAAATCCACATTATTTCACAAGCCAATCAAAACTAAGTCCATAGATATACTTTCAAAATGTCTGATATAGTTGCAATTGCGCTTCAAAAAAAATACTCTTGTTTCATCCACTTTCAAAAATAGATGCAAGAAACACATAAATAAATAAATAAATAAATAAATATTAGACAAAGAGCAAGACAAACAATAGGTTTAAATATTACCGTAACTGGTGTACCACCGCACCTATCTGTCATTTTGATAACTATTTTATGAGGCCGCCGTCTTTGTGCTCTTTATCAAAAAAAAAAAAAAAAAAAAAAAAAAAAAAAAATTGAAAATTCACGTTGTGTGACAGGATTTTTGCTTATTCGCAGGAAGTTTCAATTGACAAACATTCCTGTAATTGTTGTGTGCTCTTCCTAAAATCACATGTATAACTTCTTGCTTGACAATCCACATAGTCTAACAATTTCACTGCAGCTCAAAGACAAGATAAAGATAAACACGATAATTATTTACTGAAAAATAGCAAACAAAACAAGATAAAAGTTCTATAATTATTTCAATACTGCAATTCAATCCTCTGTTCATCGGCTTGGATCGTAAACATAGGAAATGCGCCATCAATTACATAGTTGCACACATACTCTCCATGCTCTTATATTACAGTTAAAATACTACACATATTTTTTTCATTGATAGCACCAACACTGGATGCAAAGGGACTCAGTTGGAAAACTCAGCTGTGTCAGCAAAACGCAGCTTGAAGCTTTTTGGATAGAACCAGGAGATCAAAGAGAAAGAACAGATCAGTAGGGAGCTAGCACAGCATGACTGCTCCTAGTTCCTCCCCTAGGACCCAGAGCTTTGCATGTTTTTTTTTTCCCTTTGTTATCTTCATGTTGTTCCTCTTATCGGTGTTTCTTGTTTTTACACCAGTGATATTGTAGTCATTTTCCAGTCTTCACTCCTAAAGGGCTGCATTTGGTGTTGCTCTTGTTTTATTGTATATGTTTTTTCAATGACCTTCAAGCTCAACTCACAATGTAAATATGAATTCCTCACACCAATATCTTGCCCTAATGGAAATGACTTGATGAAAAGTCACATACTTGGCATACAAATATGTTATGGCTCTTTTCTTCTGTGAAAAACAAATTGTATATATAACATGTCATGAGCTTAATTACAAATCAGAAAATAGATTAAATAAATAACACAAACAGACTAAATACTTACAAGATTAAAGATGCGATGAGTCGTATATATCAAGTCATACCCATATATCCATATTTCATTCTTTTGGTGATGTAATTGTAATTGAAGGTTTCATCCTCTAATGTCTGTTTTTTTTTTTTTTTTTGCCACCTAAAGACATACATATCACTAAAAATCAGACTTATCAGATATATATCATATAAAGGCAGTGTAGTCACATAACTTTAGAAAATAAAACAAAGTAATTTGAACCATCAAATTATTATACATTTGAGTCATGATCCAGTCACATACTAATTTGTCTCTGACAATCATATCACAATTCATTTTAAAGATATGTAGAACCAGCAAACTACCTTGTGATGAGTTTACTTTCTTGTAATAAAATACTTAAAGACAAATTGAATACATAACCTGTCTCATTCTTCAACAATCTATGCCTAATTCAAATAAAAGATTAATCCTCAACTGCCTAAAGCATTAATAAGACACAGAATTACTATATTTCGCATAGACAGATAGGTACTAATTGTTACAGATCGACTTATATAGGGATATCATGAGTAACTAACACATACCTTTCATGTCTTCAACAAAATATTGGTTTCATAGGAATCTGGTTTTTGGTGCACTTCAGACTCATGCTTCTGTTCTCTGTATAGGCAGCAAGGCTGGGTACTTGCTGGAGTAACAACCAGCGATTGGAGAATATGCTTGAGCACTACACTGCACTCCAAATGCAAGAAGAAGTGATCTTCATGATGCTTTTCTCGCTATTAATGAATATGCTTACCCTCCATTTCTCCTGTAACAATTAATACAGTGAACACACGTATGTATCACAGTTATAAAGACAGAACTAGCTAGTGATGAGTTTAATTCCAAATCATCAAATTAATAGATACATCAATAAATAAATCGAAACACATTGAAGTAAAAGTAAAAAAAAAAAAAAAAAAAAACAAGCAAGGTTAGAGATGCAATGAACCATACCAGTCATGGGCATCCACATCTCATTAAACTTCAATCCTAACCCTCATCTGCATAAGACGACCATTAAAAGGTGAACATCAAAATTCTCGTAAACAATAAAGGCAGTTAAAAGCTACAAAAAACATATAGGAGAGGTTTCATGAGTCATATACATACTAGTTGCATCTTCATGAATGTTGGTTTGGTAGGAATATGGTTCCTTGGTATACTTCAAGTACATGCGTCCATCCTCTGCGTAGGCTTCCAAGCGAGGTACTTGCTGGAGGAAAACCCAGTAGGGACGTCCTTTCAAGCATCCCTTCAATGCTTGTGCACTGCACCTCAAATCCAAGTGGAATTGATCGTCGGGTGGAGTTTCACGTTGTTGGAGGAAAGAAATGAACCACTCAGGAAGACTCTCGTCCTCCTCCTCAATCATCAACAATCTCTGCAGAGACTCAAGCTTCTCAACAACCTCCAGAATTAGGCAATCACTGACTAGCAGTTTTCTCAAAGCAGGGAAATGAGAGACTCTCAAAACACTATGAGCTTCTTCAATTTTCAATTCTTGGAAGCTAGCCTGATTCAAACCTCTTGGAAGTGCTCTAAGATTGGGACATTTTCTAATTGAAATAGAAATGAGATGAGGGAAGAGCAATGGCTTGCTAGATTCAAGCTCGTCGTCTTCCTCTTCACGGATCAGTGACCAATGCTTCCAGTTAGTCATGTTTCTGAACTTTAAGTATTCAAGCTTGGGGAACGCAATTTTTGCAGGTTCTCCATTATTACCGAGAAACTCAGGGCCGATCGATACTACTGCAGTTGCTCCCTTTATACTTAGATATTTGAGCTGGGGCAGTTGGCCAAGCTGGGGAAGCTGAGGGCAGTTGCGGCAATCAAAAAGATGCAAATAAGTTAGTTCATGAAGAGTAGCATTGATGGAAGAGGTTATCATCCACTTTGGATATTGAGCCCCAAAATAATTTCCAATCAATAGCTCCACAAGGCCTGGCGGAGGGGAAAGCTCGTCAAAGACTTGCACAATCTTGTCCATCTCTTGCTGTTGAATATGTCCACCAGTGTTAGGTGTGCAACTAAGCATTAAGTTTCTGAGGTGAGGCTTATTTGAGAACATTGAAACACTTTCCCCTCTTGCTTTCTCCAAGTTCTTTATTCCAAGGTAACTGAGATTTTTTAGCACCTGAAGCTCTTCTAGCTCACATCCCTCTCCTTCAATGCCATCGTCTCCAATGGCCAATCCTGATAAATAATTAAGATGTAACAAGCTGCCTATTCCCTTCGGCACATAATTCAAAGGACTATTTTCAAGAATGAGCTGCCTAAGATTGGATAGCTTAGTTATACTTATAGGAAGGTTGTGCAAAGATTTACAATCATGAAGCAACAAGAACTGCAAGTTAATGAGGTTTCCCAAAGAATCTGGTAGATTGCATATCCTTGTACCACCTAGATTAAGAAGCCTCAAGTGCAGTAAATCCCCAATACTATCAGGGATATTCTCAATCTCATCACTATTAAGTATCAATAGACGCAAACGCTTAAGACTTCCGATCACTTGTGTGTTCAAAATTCGAGGGGTCCATATCGACAGTGTTCTTGGAGGGGTCCATATCGATAGTCTTCGAAGGCAATCAAGATGTTGAATAGTCATACTTTCCTTTGTACTTGACACAGTCAAACGCCTTACTCTTTTAACTGAATCAATGCATTGTGCGTCTTGCGGATCTCCTACAAAGCTTTCATCACCTGCTAAAGATTGAGCAAGACCCCGTAATAAATCATGCATTGTGCATACAGACATATCAATATATTCCGGATGAGGTTGTAAGAAACTCCTCCTAATTAGTTCCATGAAATAATCTTCAGCAACATCCTCCATAGATGCATTTCCACTTGGTTTTATAAACCCTTCTGCAATCCACTCAGGAACAAGTTCTTCAAGTTGAAGTGCATAATTATGAGGCTTAAGAGAACAATAGAGAAAACAATGTTTGATAGCAGAAGGTAAAGCTTCATAGCTTAAATATAATGCCCCTCGGAAATCTTCTGGGAGTCCGGTAATAGTCCATGCATCACTGTTAAGGACATTCTCCCATTCTCTCTTATTTCGGTCTTTAGTCATAAGAACACCGGCTATAACTTTTATTGCGACTGGAAGACCATCGCATTTCTCAACAATTTGCAACCCAATATCCTTCATTCTTTGCATATCACTCACATCATTGTCTGTGAAAACTTTCTTACAAAGTAATTCCCAACCAAAGTTCAAAGACAATTTATTAACACTATGGATATGAATCGCCCCCATTCTCATAGTGGTATTTCTATCTCTTGTGGTAACCAAGACTCTACATTTTGTTGTTGTTATTTGTATCGGATTTTTTATTAAATCAATCCACACATCCGCATCCCAAACATCATCCAAAACCAAGAACAAGCTCTTCCCTTGCAGAACATTTGAAAGTATTTTTTGCAACTCTGCGAGTGTTGTTGACTCTCCATAATCATGCCCAATATTTCTTATGATTTCTTTCAGCAAGTCAATCTTTGACGTTGAAGATTTTGAAACCCAAATCCATGAATGTAGAACAAAATTATCATTTATCTTTGAATGATTATATATTTGTTGTGCAAGTGTGGTTTTGCCTATACCCCCCATGCCGACAATGGCAAAAAGGCGGCATTTCTGTTCATGAGAAGAGACCAATAATTCAACAAGACTCTTGGTTGCATCTCTAATATCCCATCCCACAATGTCAGGTTCAGGTAAGGAGGAACTTTGCTTGGAAGAAGGCTCATTCATAACATATGCATCATCATTTGATTTTGAAGAAGTACTTATGAAATTGAATTTGTCCTTATCCTCAGATATCTCAGTTAATCTATCATTCAGACTTTTAATTTTATCTGCAATCTCATAGCGAAATGGCACACTGCGCACACAAGAGAATAGAGGAAAGTTCCAGCAGCGTACCCGTGTCGTGGAAGTAGCACTTGACTGATGAGCCTGAGAATGATGATGATCACCATCTTGTTTCAAGAGCCCAGTGCCTTGAATCATGCAAAGATCAATGATATCATCAGCATCGTACATCAAATCTTTCAGCTCATCGACCCATCCTTTGACAGTCTCGTCTTGGATCCTCCTCTTCTCGGCATCCTTGAGCACACGTGCAATCCTCTCCATCCTTCTCCGGAGCTTTTGGAGCTCATCCTTGACTCCTAACACCATGATGGCCTTCTCTTCAATGACATTTCCAAGCCTCTCCACCAGCTTTCCTGCAAACGCATCCACAATCATCGCCATGATCACTCACAAGTCAATGCACAACTATGACGATGAACCTGCAGGTTATATATGTTCAGGAGATCTGATGATTAGAATGCCACCACTTGCACACCACCAAAGAAATAAACAAGTTGTGCGTGCTCAATGAAATTCAGGTCACTTTGAAAGTTAAATTAAATTTATCATTAATTCAACTTGCACATACTTAAAGACTTGCCACTTCTAAAAAAACAAAAATCATTCTCACTTGTAAATCATGGAACAATGCATTATGTTTTATATTCCAGTAGTTATACCTTACTAAATGATCACATGGCTTAAGATACATTTTGTCAAAGCATGAGCTGTGTGGTAGCTCTTGCATACCTGGAAAGTAATTAAAAAAAAAAAAAAAAAACATTCAACTAGTCTATCGTTGGACATTCAGTAATGTATCATATTATATTGCATCAAGAATTTCTTCTTGGTTGATCAAGCATCCACGAGGGGCACACTTTGGTTTTATTTTCAAGAAACTCAAGAATTTTTGGATAAATTTTTTGTTATCTAGATATGTCTTTGTAGAGTATGATGAATGATTGTTTGCATCATGTAGTTCTAAATTTTCTTGACTAATGTTTCTACGATTTGTATGTCACTAATTTCATTTAATAAAGTGGGCAAGTCATGAATTCCCAACCGTATTGAAAGTGAGTCGATTTCTTAAATATTTGAGTTACGGAACCTTGTCGAGAAAGGCTTCTCTTTGACAAACGATCATCAATGGTTGAGGGCCAACCACCGCAAGTGAGATGCAAAAGCTCTATTTCTCATCCAGCAGGCCGTGCATGCGACTCTGATCTCTTAGATCGCCAGAGCCAAGCCGGCCAAACACGCCTAGACTATATTACAGACGGGATTTCAGGGAACACCTTAAGTAATCAAGGTGAGCTGCAAACATTCAATCAGAAGTTTGAGACCATGGTCATGAGAGGAAGAGTATATCTCCCTCAGCCACGGAAGTAGTGAAACATCTTCGTACTTATGGCGAGGAAGTCACAGATCGCACGGTGGTGGCCAAGATTAAATCTAAGAAGTCTCACCAACCAAGTTCGTTAACAAGGTGATAGCCATTGAAAGAGGCAAAGGACATAGCAAAGCTGACTACTATTGAACAGCTGTGTGGTTCAATGCGAGCTTATGAAACTCGCACAAATCAAGCAGAAGTGAAGCCAGGAGAGGCAAAGGCTAGCTTCATTTTCATCAGGTTGAATTGTTGCCCAGGAAATGTGCCATCAATTACAGAGTTGCATACATATCATATTCACACCAGGTGACCCTGTTGTTCAATATCAAATAGACATTTCATCGTTAACATGCAGGTGATCGATATTTCCATCGGCACACATGTGAATAAAAAGGATACCAAGAAAATGTCATATATTATTGTTCAGAAAAGTAAGTCATGACGGAAAATGAACTGTTATATTAAAGATGTGACATGCTATTCTACCAATCTCCAAATTAAATTCATGGTGTAAAGTACTTAAGCCGTAACAAGCACAATGAGAGCATCGAGTTTCAAGCTCAACTCACACTGTAAATACGAATCCCCCATGCCAATATCTTGCAGGACATGACTTGATAATAAAGTCACATATCTTGCATATAAACATGTTTATTCATCTTCCTTCATGGGAAAACCATTTGTACAGTGAACACACATACATGTATACCTGAAGATACAACTATAACAAGTGATGAACTAGCTAGTGATGAGTCATATATATCAAGACATACCAGACTTATGTAATATGTATCATATAAATGTATTGTAGAGATATAACTTTAGAAAACAAAACACAGAGAGATAACTCAAACATTACTGTAGGAAAGAACACAGCACTCCCACGCATTAAAGCTTCATCAAAGACTTGAATAATATTCAAAGAGAGAGCTCCTCATGTTGCATGCTCCACTCTATTTTCTGACATGAATAGTAATTCATCCGGGGAGAAAAAATCCTCCTACGCATTAATTGTTCAGAAGAATAAGCAAAGAAGAGAAGTGATTCACCTCCAGGAATAAATAGAGTTTCAGCATACCTCACAGAGAAAAGTAAAAAAAAAAAAAAAAAAAAAAACACGAAAGCCATGTCCTGCTCCAATGGACATGAATTCCTCCACTATAACCATCATCTCGAAGTTGAAAGTCGAGTCATAATAGAGTCACATATTTGCCTTGAGAGCTATGTTTAGAAACCATTCCTCCTGTGAAGACCAAAGCAGCAAACCGATACATATCACAATTCTGAAGATATAACAAGTTTATAGTGTTGGGCTTAACTTTAGAGATGTAATGAGGCATACATACCAATCAGTATACTTGTCTGCATATCTCATTCAGCTACTTCAAGTTTATTTCATCTCAAGATGAAATACGAAGTAATTTGAACCATCAAATTATTATACATTTGAGTAATGATCAAGTCACAGTCCAAACGCAAGAAGAAGAATCTTCATAAGGCTTTTCACACCATTTCATCTGTGACAATTAATACAGCGAAGCACACATATGTATCACAGTTCTAAAGACGGAATAAGTTGCTGATGAGTTTAATTCCAAATCATCAAATAGATACATCAATAACTAAATGAGTCACTCAGGGAGACTCATGTTCTCTTCATCAATTATCTTCAAACTCTGCAAAGACTCAAGCAGAGTAGCATACATCGAGAGAAAGATCCATGCTCCATCATATGTACATTAATCATTGAAAGAATTTTTTGCCAATTATTCAGAAAAAATAATCCGTGAAGGGCATCAATTCAAGAACTGACATGAAAGACACCTCAAACTTCTCATGCAGTTCTCTTGAGGCATCTTTTTGTTGTTTACGGTAGAAAGCAGAGGACAATGGTTAATTCTAGAAAGCTGTAACAAATACAAGGAGAGTTTCAGTTCAAGTCACAAAAAAAATTAAAGAGAAAAAGGAGAAAGAGAAAGAGCTCAGAACATACAAAATTTTGATCCTTTCGTTATATATTTTCTCGCTTATGCCTGTCATACAAGATAAGGGATCACTCTCAAACAATTTTGCAGTTCACTCGCCAATGCGTTGCCGTGCAAATATGTTTACACATTTTTCCCTCTGAAAATTAATAACAAACCTCAGTCTCTGGCAAGTTTTCATGTTCTCACAACTAACTCTTCCACAAAGGAATTCAGGCTTCAAGGTTGGTTCATTATTTCATTGATTCTGACGGAGATGGAAGAATGTGAATGGATGGAATTTGAGAATGAATCAATTTCATTAGACTGAATTGTAGCCGATGCATCACCCCCATCATTGCTTGCCTGTCATATTAGCAGGAAACCCTGTTCAATGTTAATAGTGATATTTTAGGACACATGAATCAAAAGGAGAATTATTAGATAAACTTTAGAGGTTCTGCTGCATTTACTTTCACCAGAGAAAATGGACTCCCCATTGAGAGCTTCAAGCAGAATTAAAGACATGCGTCTCAGCATGCTCAATTGTATTTTTCAGACATTCTACTGGAAAATGGAAAATATCCCATTTCCAAATATCAGCATATGTGTATATATATATATATATATATGAGAGAGAGAGAGAGAGAGAGAGAGAGAGAGAGTTTCAAGCCCAACTCACATAGAAAATCAAAGAAAGCATAATGAAGAAAAGAAACTACAAAAGCAAAGCATGGCAGCAAGCCTTGCCTTGCAGCAATGGATATGGAATCCATGATCCACATAAACCATCATCTCAGATTGAAACCATATAACTTGAACTCTCAAACTAGTGTGCAGGCCAGTCATCATATTACATATTCTCATTGTAAACATGTTTACCCACCTTCCCTCCCGTGAAGATTACTTTATTGAATGTATGTATGTATATCACAACTCTAAAGACAGAACTTGCTAGCAATGAGCTTAATTCAATATCATAAAGTAGATACATAAATAAATATAAGCAGGTTGAAGAATATATATACAAAATTAGAGATGCAATGAGCCATACCAGTCATGCATGTCGACATCTCGTCAAACTGACAAGCTTTCATTCAAGTCTTCATCTGCATGAGCCATCACAAGAGGTAAACATTATAATTCTTGTAAAGAATATAGGTACTCAAATTACAAGTAAGAAAACATAGAGGAGAGCTCTCACGCATGAGTCATATACATAGCAGTTGATGTATCTTCAACATTGTTGGTTTGGTACAAATGTGGGTCCTTTGTATACTTCAAGTATGTGCTTTGACCCTTTGCATAGGCTTCCAAGCGGGGTAGTTGCTGTTGGAAAACCCAACAGGGACGCCCTTTCAAACATCCCTTCAATGCTTGTGCACTACACCTTATATACAAGTGGAATTGATCATCATGTGGCTTTTCGCGTTGTTGGAGGAAAGAAATGAGCCACTCAGGTAGATTCTTGTTGTCAAGCTCTGCAAAGACTCAAGCTTCTCAACACACTCCAGAATTGGGCAATCAATGACTTGCAATTCTCTCAAGGCAGGGAGATCAGAGACTCTTAAAAGACTGTGAGCTCCTTCAATTACCAATTCTCGGATGCTAGAAAGATTCAAGCCTCTTGGAAGTGCTCTAAGCTTGGGCCATTTTCTAATTGAAATAGAAATGAGATGAGGGAAGAGCAATGGCTTGCTAGATTCAAGCTCATTGTCTGCCTCATCACTGATCAGTGACCATTGCTCCCAGTTAGTCATGTTTTTGAATTTTAAGTATTCAAGCTTGGGGGAGGTGCTTTTTGCAGGTTCTCCATTATTACCAAGAAACTCAATGCCAATCGATACTATTGCAGTTGCGCCCTTTATATTTAGATAGTCAAGCTGAGGCAGCTGCCCGAGTTGGGGAAGCTGAGCGCAGTTGCCGCAATCAATAAGATGCAAACCAGTTAGCTCAGAAAAAATAGCATTGATGGAACAGGTTGTGATCCACTTTGGATATCGAGCCCCAAAAAAGTTGTCAATCATCAGAGTAGTGAGGCCTGGCGAAGGCCATAGCTCATCAAGCACTTGCACAATCTTGTCCATCTCTTGCTGTTGAATTTATTCACTAGTGTCAGGTGTGCAACCAAGAATTAAGTTTCGGAGGAGAGGCTTATTTGAGAATGTTGAAACACTTTCGCCTCTTGCTTTCTCCAAGTTCATTATTTCCAGGTAACTGAGATTTTTCAACATATGAAGCTCTTCTAGTTCATATCCCTCTCCTTCATCAATACTATTGTCTCCAATGACGAATCCTGACAAATAATTAAGGCGTTCCAACTAGCCTATTCCCTTGTGCATATGAGTGAGAGAAGTATATTGGAGATTGAGCTGCCTTAGTTTGCATAATTTAGTTATGCTTCTAGGAAGGTTGCGCAAAGATTCACAATCACTAAGCGACAAGAATTGTAAGTTAATGAGGTTTCCCAAAGAATCTGGCAGTTTGCATATTCTTGTCTCATTTAGATTAAAAAGCCTTAGGTGTACTAAATCACCAATACTATCAGGGATATTCTCAATCTTGTCACCATTAAGGATCAACAGACGCAAACGCTTGAGACTTCCAATCACTTGTGTGTTTAAATTTGTAGGGGTTGATAATGATACTCTTCTAAGGCAATCAAGATGTTCAACAGATATGTTTTCCCTTTCACTTGACACTGTCAAACGCTTTACTGTTTTTACTGAATCAGTGCTTTCTGCGTCTTGTGGATCTCCTACAAAGTTTTCATCACCTACTAAAGATTGAGCAAGATCCCGCAATAAATCATGCATTGTGCATACCGACATATCGACATACCGTGGAAGAGGTTGTAAAAAACTCCTAATTAATTCCATGTAATAGTCTTTAACAACATCCTCCATAGATGCATTCCCATTTGGTTTTATAAACCCTTCTGCAATCCATTCAGGAACAAGTTGATTGATATCAAAGTCATCACCATGAAGTTTAAGAGAACAATAAAGGAAGCATTGTTTAAGAGCAGAAGGCAAAGCTTCATAACTCAAATATAATGCTCCTCGGAGCTCTTCTTGAATTCCAGTCATAGTCCATGCATCGCTGTTAAGAACTTTCTCCCATTCTCCCTTATTTCGGTCCTTTGTTATAAGAACACCGGTGATAACTTTGATCGCGACTGCAAGACCTCGCATTTCTCAACGTTTGCATCCCAACATCCTTCATTCTTTGCATATCACTCACATCATTTTCTGTGAAAACTTTCTTACAGAGTAATTCCCAACCAAAGTCCAAAGACTATTTATTAACATTGTGGATATGAATTGCCCCCATTCTCATTGCAGTATTTTTGTCCCTTGTGGTAACCAAGACACTACATTTTGTTGTTATTTGTATCGGATCTTTAATCAAATCAATCCACACATCCGCATCCCAAACATCATCCAAAACCAAGAACAAGCTCTTCCCTTGCAGAACATTACAAAATACTTTTTGTAACTCTGTGATTGTTGTTGACTCTCCATAATCATGCCCAATATTTCTTATGATTTCTTTCAGCACGTCAATCTTTGATGTCGAAGATTTTGAAACCCAGATCCATGAATGTAACACAAAATCATCATTTATCTTTGAATCATTATGTACTTGTTGTGCAAGTGTGGTTTTGCCTATACCCTCCATTCCAACAATGGCAAAAAGGCAGCATTTCTGTTGATGAGAGACCAATAATTCAACAAGACTCTTAGTTGCATCTCTAATATCCCATCCCACAATGTCAGGTTCAGGTAAGGAGGAACTTTGCCTGGAAGAAAGCTCATTCATAACATATGCATCATTGTTAGATCCAGAAGAAGTACTTATGAAATTAAACTTGTCCTTATCCTCAGATATCTCAGTTAATTTATCATTCAGACTCTTAATTTGATCAGCAATCACATAGCGAAATAGCGCACTGCACACACAAGAAAGCAGAGAAAAGTTACCGGCAGCATACCCATTTTGTTGAGGCAGCAGTAGCACTTGACTGATGAGCCTGAGAATGATGATGATCACCGAGAGCCCTGCGCCTTGTATGATGCAAAGATCAATGATATCATCGGCATCGTATATCAAATTTTTCAGCTCATCGAACCATCCTTTCACAGCCTCATCTTGGATCCTCCTCTTCTCGGCATCCTTGAGCACACGTGCAATCCTCTCCATTCTTCGCTGAAGCTTTTGGAGCTCATCCTTCACTCCTAACACCATGATGGCCTTCTCTTCAATGACATCAGCCAGCCTCACCTAGGGATGTCAATGAACTCCAGCCCCGACGGGGAACCCGATTCCCCGCCCCGTATATGTAACTTTCTCACCCAAACCTGCTAGAATTCGCACGAAACTAACAAGTAAGATAAAATTGTGCCTTTTTTCTCAATCATATTTGTTATATTAGGCATTGAGTATGAAAAAATATTACCGACTTGATTTGTATACATGCATGCGTAAATTTGAAAAACAAACTTGCTTGAGATTCAATCATGTCAAGTCAATTGACCAATAGATGTCCATACATGCTTGTTCCAAAATTTTATATTTACATATACAATTGGAGTTAAGAAAACATTTGAGTCAATTATATACCCAAACAATTGCATTAAATGTTACCTTTAACAATACAATTTAACTTAAAACAAATGATGAAAAATGAATGAAAACAAATCCATGACGTATGGCTATATCACATTTAGCAATTCTATAAAAAATATGTCGAAAGAAAAGCCTACCTCCACAATAGTAATTGAAGGAAAAATACAACATGCCATTTGGAATGTATCATAAACTCTTAATGAAAACTCCTTACTTGCTTTTAATAAACATATTCATTATATGCAAATAAATATTCTTCCAAATGGCATAGGACATGCACAGCAATTAACAGATTATAAGATATGAATCCTTCTGAAAAACCAAGCATGTTTCAATCAAATGTTTAACTTTATATTCAACAAAGAGCTTAAAAAAGACTTCAGTATAAAAACAACTTAAAAAATTAATTAAAACTAAGGGAAGCATTAAAAACTCCAAAAGATAACAGATGTGGTTAAAGTCCTTGTTGCAAGAGGAATAGAGAAATTAATAAAGTAAACTACTAAGTAGAACAATAAGCATGGCCAATCAAACAGGAATAAGGATCTCTAGCTTAACCAATAGGCACTGCTTTCACTTCATAATTAACAGAATAAAAAAATAAAATAAAATAACGAGATTTCAAAATTCACCTGTGTCCGCTGTAAATATCAGGAAGGAGAAAGAGACAAGCCAAGCTGGGCCCGCTGCCCCCGCCCCATCTCGCCTGGGCACTGGCTAGCCTGGGGAAGGCCGCCTGGCAGGCGCACACAACCTGCCTGGCACGCATTCTAAAATTCAATGCACACATCCGATAAAACCTTGATTCTCAAGTATTAAATGCACAATACGCATGATTCCATGGAGAAGCAGCTCAAGAACATAATACAAACATAGTTAACAACGAGCGATATAAAAAAACCGGCAGGTTTGATTAAGGGACAAAATTAAATAAGAAATCAAAGAATCATTAAAAACAACCACATGAAAAAAATATCTAGACACAAGTAAAGAACAAGGCTCAGATCCGGAATCAAAGATCAGATGTAAGGAACCCTAATCACCCGCCAACTCCACCCATCTCCACTCTGCACATTCATCCCCGAACAAATAATCCATGGCTGCAGCGGTTACCCAACCAAAACATATGTTTTGTGTATTTGTATGTATGTGTGTGTGTGTATATATAGATAGAGAAAGTTAAAAAGGAAAAAAGAGAGCCATCATGGTGATGATGACGAAGATGGTGCTGAAGGAGATGAGAAGCCATAGGGCATCCGAGCTGCCGCGCCATAGTTGATATGCAAAGGATTGGAATGGCAAGAGGGAAGAGAAACCAGACGAGGTGATTAAGAAACCCTACACCAATGATGAAGATCATCATTGCCTGCCTACCGTCATTATCGGCTCAATTAGGAAAAAACAACAACAAAATTAAGAACCCTAGAAAATCCCAAAGAAAGCCAGCCAAAGGAATAGTGCTAATATTTATAGAGCAAGCGATGAGAATTGCCTCATCTTTGATCTTTCCATAGTCTTCCAATTCTTTAGTGTATATTGAATTATCTAAAATGTCTTTTAAATTTTTAATTAACAAATTGTGTTACGAGAAGCGTGTCAACAACAAGATAGGTCCAAAAAAAAAAATATTTTTTTTAAATATAACTATTTCCTTAAGGGAAATTTTGTCTATTTACATACAATTCATATCATACCAAGTTATTATTTGATCCATTTCATATGTAAAATAAGATAATAAAATGTTATCCCATAACTTATCTAGTGTGCATTAAACACAAGATAAAATATGAGATTATTATACCTATATCCTTTCCTAATCTGATCCAGTCTCCATATCCTATCCGTCTTTATCCTATCATATTCACCACAAATAAAACACGCTTCTTGTCTTTATCACATTAATTATAGGGAAGGCATGGTCAAGAAAAAAAAACCAGCCAAACTCTGACCCACCCGCACTATATCGAGCCCTTTAGCGGGTTAAGATTTCCTCAACACATGACCTAGCGGGCCACCAGGTCTCCCGAGTTGAAAATTTTTTATTTTAAAATTTAAAAGAGGATGAACATTTAAAAACCCCACCCTCCTGTCCAAATTCAAAGTCCTGTTTTATAATAAACAATTGCTAAAATCCAATACAAAAAACCTATAATACACAGCCATAAGAGCTTGGCCTGGTGCGTCCAAACCCAATGGTGCAGCTTAAATGATTAAAAAAAAATAATTTTCAATTTTTCTCAATCTATATATACCCATCCTCATGCTATTATACATCTACATCAATTTCTCCCAAAGCTTTTTCCTCTCTATGTCCAGCACTCCTAACTTCTTCTAAGCATCAGATTTTCTCTTTGATCTCAAACTCAAAGCTCTCTATCTCATCAATCTCCAATTAATAAGGTTAGTTCTAAATTTACATTAGTTATTTGCTTGCTTAATTTTATGTTTTGCTATTAATTGTTATTATTGTTTATAAAACTATTATTTGTTATATAATTCTATTAGTAACATAGTCAATTATTTTAATTGTAACTAATTAATTTAGTATTAGTTTATTTTAGTTGTTTATTATTTTCACTTTACCTATAATTCCTGATCATTGTTTAATTTTTTCCTTTTAATTTTACATTTAGGGGACTCTGATTCACTCTCACATCCATGTAAGCAACTTAATTCGATAAATAAAAATGAATTAAGTCCAAGCCCTTCATTTCTTTTAAGTTATTTTGAATTATTTTGAGTTGACTTAAGGGGCCGTTTGGGTCCCGGATTGGGAATGAAAAGGAGTGAGGGAGTAATGGAAATAAAGGAAGTGGAGGAGGATTGAGAATGAAAGATGTGTTTGGTTGGTAAGGTATGAGAGGGTAGTTTCTTGGGAATGGGAAAAGTAAAAGAAAAAAATGAAGTAACTTGACTTTTATACCCTTGAAACAAGTAAATAATATTTTATATAAAATAAAATGTTAAGTTAAATAACGACTATTTTTAATTATAAAATATTTTGAATATAATTATTTTTAATTTATAATTAAATATTTGAATTAAATATTCACTTTTAATTATTATTTATTATTAAAAATATCTATTTAATTATTATTTGATTTATATTATTATTTTAATTATTATTTATTATTATTTGAATAAAATTATTATTTTAAATGTCAATTGTTATTATTTTACTTTAATTATTATTTATTATTAAAATTATCGATTTAATTATTATTTGATTTATATTATTATTTTAAGTATTAATTATTATTATTTGAATAAAATTATTATTTTAATTGTTAGTTATTATTATTTTATTTTAATTATTATTTATTATTAAAATTATCTATTTAATTATTATTTGAGTTATATTATTATTTGAATAAAATTATTATTTTAATTGTTAATTGTTATTATTTTACTTTAATTATTATTTATTAATAAAATTATCGATTTAATTATTATTTTAATTATTAATTATTATTATTTGAATAAAATTATTATTTTAATTGTTAGTTGTTATTATTTTATTTTAATTATTATTTATTATTAAAATTATCGATTTAATTATTATTTGATTTATATTATTATTTTAATTATTAATTATTAATATTTGAATAAAATTGTTATTTTAATTGTTAGTTATTATTATCTATTTAATTATTATTTAATATTAAAATTATATATTTAATTATTATGTTAATTAATTATAGTTTACTTATTAAATAAGGGGCAAATTTGTAATTCACCCTCAAGGAATGGAGGAGGAATGAGTAATCCTCCCAAAATTGGGAGGAAAATTGGGAGGATTGCCACTCCCCACTCAATCCCCCCTCATCCCCCTCCCAAGCCTCTCTCACTCCATTGATGACTATCCAAACAAAGGAGTGGAATGGGAGAGTAGTGACTCCCATTCCACTCCTTACAAACAAACACCCCCTAAATTCTTTTAATTAGTTATGCATCAATTTTTTTATTTTTTTAATTAAAAAAACTTTTTTTATGGTTTCTTTTTCTTTATTTGTTTTTAAGAACACTACACCAATAAAACATAAATTAGTTAATTTGAGTATTTGTTTGATTCTTGGGTCACTTGGATTCAATCTCAGCCCGCTACATTTATTCTACCAATTCTAACTACATTCATTCTACCATTTTAGTTTAACGATATTCCCACCGGAGATGGCGGGCCAGGTGCGGTTAACCAGCCCATGCCCCCTCTAATTACAATATCTTTGTATGTAAACACAGATCATCACTTAAGTAGTGCAACAATTTTCGTTTCCAAAGAAATCAATTTTTTGCCAAAAAAACAAAATCATAAGAAAGGTAAAGTCCAAAGTTGAGGCAAATTCAATGAACAAAAACCGTGAGAAAAGTGACAATAGACTGATGAAGAAAATAGGCGCTTGTTAAATATATATATTATGAAAGAACTTTACATCAATAAAAAACAAGTTTGGAAAACAAGAGATGACTTGGTTTTCTTACTCAAATAAACTAAAACAACACTATCTGTCTTAAGTCTGAACATGGTTTTAGTTAATATAAAAAAGAAAACAATTAACGCACACTGCCTTAACTACCCTGGTCAAAGGCTTGGTCTGAACAGCATATAGAAATGATGATGAGGCAACCAGCTCTGTAATAGCATTATAAAACAACTTTAACTTAGTTTACACCTTTTTCAAATAACTTCAGATAAAACATTTATATAACATAATTTCTGCAAATAAATATATATATATATATATAGAGAGAGAGAGAGAGAGACAATACCAAAACAGTACCTGAATTGGCATGAACATTCTTGCCAACCAAAGTCTTTAGTCAACAGTTTATGCATACCAAGTATGAACGAGCCATCCATTGCTGTTGACAAATAAAGGCTGCGCATGTTATGTTTCTTATATTGACAGCAAAATGATGAAACTCATAGTTGTTGAAGTAACTAGTTCACTAAACTTATTTATTTTTTATATTCCCCCCCAAACTAACTAGAATATGGACAAAACTAACAAGGAAGATAAATTTGTGCCACTGTTTAAACCATATTTGTTAATTTAAGCATCGAGTATGAAAAACAAAGCCAAATTAATTCATATACATAAATCATGTAAATATAAAAAGTACTAAATTGCTTAAGATTGTTCCAGGAATTATATACTTTTATGTAGGTTACGAAAACACTTGAGTTAATAATGAAGAAGCTAGTTTTCAATATATAATACGAAAATTAAGTCTGTCACCAAGTATAATATCTCATTTTGCCACTGGAGAAACAATATTCTGATTGACATAGCACATGCATGGTAATTAAAAAAATACATAAGATCTGGTGTGCCTAGAATCTATTTACACTTCTAACATACCTACACATAGCTTTAGTCCTCATTCTTTGACATGCATGTATGAATACATATATATGTAACTTTAGCCGTTAATTCTTTCTCATGCATGTATGAATGTATTAGCCCTCATTTTATATAGCATGCATACATTTAATATCCATTAGATGCAACCATGTTAAGAGAACCACCAACACACTAAAGCCAGAGTGTTTTAAAGTGTTTAGAGTCTTTGGGTATATTGGGCTTTTAGGTTGAGAGGTATTTGAGTGTTATTTCTACTTGTAAAATCAACATCAGCACCACCAACACTCAAATGCCTCTCTCAACCCAAAACCTCAAATGCTTCAAGCGCTTTAACTCTTTGGCTTTGATGTGTTGGTGGTGCTCTTAGCATGGCCAAAGGCCATCAAATTCTAAAGTTGCAACCAATATAGCAACCAAAAGATATCAAATGTATGTATCTCAAATAATAAGACTTAATGCATTTATAAATACATTTCAAAGAATCAGGGCTAAAGTCAAACTACATGTGCTTGTACATCCATGTCAAGAAACGAAGATTAAGCCTATGTGTAAGCATCTTTAAAATGTAAGTAAATTCATGGCACACCTAACAAGATTCATTTTTCTAGAAACAGCAACCAAATTTCAATCAAATGGTTAACTCCAAATTCTAAGTCATGAAGTCTATTCAACAAAGAGCTTAAGAAAAGCTTTTAAAAAACTTCGATTCTCAAGTGTCAATCGCATAGTAAACATGATTCGATGGAGAAGCAGTTCAAGAACATAATATAAACGAAATTAAAGGCACCTACTAACATTATCAACATAACAATCAAAACAATAAAATTATTCTACACATATAAGATGAAGAACATAATTAAAATCCTAAAAACGCCATTACAGGAAGATGACAATCCTAATTTCATAATAGTTTGCCATGAAATCCCTCTGATATATTATATTACCCACATAACGAAAACTATCTCTTTTTTTTTTAATTTGCAAGATAAGCAAACTCAAAAAGTAGGAGAGATTGATCAAAAGAGTAAACTAAAAAATATATATCAAAGTATCATCGAAAGAACACATGAAAAAACAAAATAAAAGCAGAAAAAATAGAGATCCAGGCTCAGATCCGGTATCAAAGCATTAGATGTAAGGAACCTTAATCAACCCCAGCTTCACCAATCTCCTCTCTCTGCGCATTCATCCCCAAACAAACATTCCATGGCTGCAGCGGTTACCCAACCGACCCATATGTTTGTGAGAATATGTATATATATATATATATGGAGAGAGAGAGAGAGAGAGAGAGAGAGAGAGCAAAGATGGCGATGATGAGGATGAAAGTGATGGAAAAGGAGACGAGAAGGCAATGAGGCATCCGAGCTGCCGCGCCATAGTTGATGTGCAAAGGATTGAAATGGCGAGAGGAGGAGAATGAAGAGGGGGTGATTGAGAAACCCTACTACTCCAATGATGAAGATCATCATCACCCGCCTGCCTTCATCGACGAATCATGGAACATTGAGAAGAATCATCGGCTCAATGGGGAAGAACCAGAACCCTAGAAAATAAAAACCCTAGAAACTGAGCCTCATACTTAAACTAATGAGATTAGTGAATGTTCGCTTTGGGTGGGAGGTGCTATTTATCGATAGCATATTGTTTGATTTTTTATTTTATTTTATTTTATTTTATTTTATTTATATCACAATATTAGGATGGAGAAATGACATTGGGGAAAAAAATAATATATTAAATAAAAAATTAAAATTAAAATAGTAACATTTAAAAAATACAACGTGATACATATCAAGAATAAGAAAAATAAAAATACAGAGAAAATAAATTAAATTATTGTTAAAAATTTATTTTAATTGCGTTGATGTTTAATGTTTGAGTTTCTAAGAGCAAACTATAATGGGTTTGGAAATTAAAATTTTTTTTTTTAATTCAAATGTAATGGGCCCCATTTTTTAATTAAAGATTTTTAAAAAGAAAATCCAATGTTTGGACCGTTGCATCCATCCAACGGTTAGTTTTTTATTTTAAACTTTTTTATCTCTATAAATATATCCACATTTTCAAACAACACCCATATAATATCCTTTCCCATTTGTTCCTTCCAAGCTCCGAATTTTTTAAATAATTTTTAAAATGTTTATACTTTTATTTTTCACTAAATATACAATATTTTTAATATTCTCAAAATTCACAAAATTATTCAAACTCATAAATTTTTTTTTATTTTTATCCAAATGAATCCTATATTATAGTATAATTATAATGGGATATAGTTTAACAGATAAAAATTTAATAAATTAATGAGATGGTATAAGCATCCAAGTTTATGATTGAATAACTATTAAAAATGCTTTAACCTTGGCTTGATTGTGTGAATATGTTTTATTGGGATTGCATAATTTATGCTGAGAATTTAGAATTTTGATGTTTTTTTTTTTAATCATTTGCTGAGTCAGAAGATTTTTTATCTTTTCAAGCAAATATTTAATGTCATGTAATTGGAGAAACTCTATGGGGCTGTTTGGTTAGCTGTAAGTAGCTGTAAGTAGCTGTGATGTAAGTGATTTTACATGTAAGTGACTATTTGGTTTGATGTAAAAGTTCCACTTACATGTAAGTGGACTTACATCTCACCCACTTTTACAGCATTTCAACTTACATCAAAATTTCCTGTAAGTTGAAATACAGTAAAGTAAGTGGTATCCACTCACCACCATTTTATCTTAAAAATATTTTTAAATAATCAAATTCAAAGAAATATTCAATTTAAAATATTTAATTTTTTAAAAAAAATTATTATCATTAAAATACTTTAAATAATAAATTAAGTAATTAATTAATATGAAAAGTATTAAATAATTAGAACTAATATTAACATAATCAGTAGTATTAACATGATTACAAAAATAGTTATTTATGTTTTATTTAATATATTATTATATTTTAAAATACCAATTCTTATTTAATTTATATAGAAAAAAATATTTTTATAGCATATAATTGAATTACATTACATTTTTTAAATTTAATAAACCCCCACTAAATTAATCAATTTTTTAAATTAGTATTAATCCTGAATAATGAGAGTTAATATAATTAATAGCTTTTAAGAATAAAATTTAAGCATAGTATATAATTAAAAGATTTTATAAATAATATTAAATAACTAGTATTAACAATATGTGATAGAGGTAATCTTACCATTTTATTTGCATGGTAATCATACTCCTCAACTTACATCAAACCAAACAAAGAAAAAGCAAATGCAGCATTTCAAATTATAACAAACCAAACAACTGTGATGTAAGTTAAAATACAGTATTTTCACTTACACTGTAATTTGATTTACATGTAAAATCATTTACAGACAACCAAACAGCCCCTATATTATGGTGATGAATAGAAATGACAACCTCATTTAACATGGTTGAAGATTTTATTTTATATATATATAGAAAAAATGAATAAGCCAAGAATATATAAAGGTAAAATTTGTAAATAATTACGAGATTACAAATCTAACTATAACGAGTGATTAAGGGAAGAGTTACAAAAATAAGAATAAAACACACATAAGATCACCCATCATAAAGACAAACTCAGTTAACTAGGTTTATGATGTGTTTATGATCACACCTAAATTAGAGGAAGAGCTAAGAAATTCAAGGCTTTAAATGATAGTCGATATAATGGCTTACCGCTTGTATTTTTCTCTTTTTTCTTTTCATATTTAGAATTGTGAATCACGTTGAAAGTGACTTGTAGTTAATCTTAATGAGAATCAAGAGGGCAGTTTAAATAAATCATTGAAAATGTAGTTGTTTTACTCTAGCCAAATATTTCAAAAAATGGCCCTAATATGAATTCCACAGGTAACTTTAATATCACAAGGTTGTTTTCCCAATAACCAAACATCGAATTGAAAGTAGATACTTGTCAAGCCTGGATATATGACAAAAATTGTTTCATATTATGAAAACCAAAAAAATATGGTAAAAACAAGAAAGAAACAGTTGGCCATTTTCTCAACTATGCGATGGACATAATTTGCAGTATGCAAGTCATTACAACCATGCTAAGCAAGTTTGTCCAAAACTATGATTTTATTGTCCCAAACCAACCAATTAAAGATTAAGAAATAGTAAAAACCATAAATGGGCATAGAGTCTTGTAGAAATTTGACCCAAAAAAACATCTAATAACACAATCTTCAAAATAACAATAAAGAAGACCTAACAAAAATTATGTAATTGTTACCATGGGCCTATGTTTTGGAGTCAATCATGTTGAGAAAAAAAAGGTTGGGACTGACCCAATGACTGTAACAAGGCTAGAGGGTTAGGGGCCGTTTGGTTCGGAAGTGAATTACTGAAGTGTGGAAGTCTAGAAGTGGCACTTCGGTGGAAGTGAACAGTTCAGCTGGAACTATCCACTTCAGTGTGTTTGGTTCAAGCTGAAAACTGGACTTCAGAGACCACTTCCTGTGTTTGGATGGTTGAAGTAGGTATATGAAAAATCCCACTTCATCACTTTTTGGTGTTTGGTAACACCGAAGTGGGAATATGATCACCACTTCGGTGAGGGGATAAAGTTACCCCTTCATGCTTTTTACACTTGTTTAATTACATCATATGATTTAATTAAATAATTTAATTACTTTATTACGATGGTAATAAATAATTTATTTATTAAATTAAAAACTTTGTATACCACATAATTAATTTTATACCATGCTATTAAATTAAATTAAATCGGTTAATATATTATGCTTAATTATTAATTAGTGAGAGTAGTGATTTAATTATTTAATTACCATGGTAACAATTATTTTATTTATCATTGAAAAATATTGCAAAGTGGGCGAAGTGGGAGGCTAAAGTCGTGGCTTCGGGATTTTTCCAGCTGAAGTCAGACATCGAAGTGGTCGAACTCAGAAGTTGTCACATCATCACTTCCGGGTCCAAATCAGTGAAACAAACACACCGAAATATGCTGGAAGTCGCCACCTCGGCCACTTCGGTGTCCACTTCGATGAAACAAATGGCCCCTTAGATTGTATGAAGAAAGGGAGTAGGAAGAGGAGGCGAGCAAAGAAAAAATGACTCATTGATCAAAGAATTTTGGATTGGGATTAAACTTTGTTTTCTTTTTGCTTTTTAATTTTATGCTGAAAAATAAAGTGCGCAATTGGCTTATATCAACAGTGCATCAATCGAAAGAAGGAATACAAGAAAACCATTACAACATTATGTAATCATTGAGCTTTCTTCTTTTTTTTTTTTTCATTGAGTATATTATGATATAAATGTTTTTAGATATTTTTCTTATATGTTTATCAGAATATATTTGTGCATAAACTTTTGGTCCTTCAACAAGATCAGAGAAAGGGATAAGATGACATTAGAAGGAATTCTGTGTCACTAAAACCACTCAAACAAAAGTATGGGCAAGTGGTAGTTGTCTAAAGATTATTAAAATACTTTGTTAATGTTAAGACTCTATAGTTAGCATCATTTAACACGTAGCATGATGACATAGCAACCATGGTAATATGGCAATAAATGATATGGAGATATGAAGACATTTTTGGAAGAGCTATTTTTTACAAGCTAATCAGCTTGGAGGATCTCTCTTGAAATACAAACAATGACAATGTGGAGAAAAATCTAAGTAGTGATAGAATCTATCTTTGGCAAGTAAATCAATCATAGACTAAGGATTCAGGTGGGGTGAAGAATCCCCGTTGCTCGCGAGGACTAGCCCGATTGAATGGGGATTCCCCGAAATAGCTCCCCCATGGGGTGGGGAATGGGGGAAGACCTCTCCCGACTAGAGGAGTGGGGCAGGGACGGGGAGAGTATTCCCCACCTTGCGGGGATCCCCGCCCTGCTCCCTATGAGGATTTCCAGACTTTTTAAATAATAATAATAATATATATATATTGCAAATACCTCGTATGATTAATTTTATTTATTAAAGATTCAATATTAGATTCACGAGGTAAATATAGTTTTCATATAATTTTATTTTTCACTTTGATATTTTTTATAATTTTATTTTATAGTTACAATTTTGTTTCTTATTAAAGGCGGATATCATATCAAAATGCTAGCAGTAGTGAATTCCACTCTAAATATTTTGAAAAATAAAAAAAATTAATGAAAATATAAAATTATTGTATTAGTTTTTGTATTATGAATTTTATTAATGAATTTATACTTTTAATTTACTTTCAAACTTTATGTTATTTGTAATAATTAGTTTTTTCATCATACATTATATTATATTTTTTGAAAAATATTTTGTATATTTTTCTATTTCATATATAATGCATATATAAATATGTTATATAAAAAAAATTTTGATGGGGCGGGGATTCCCCAACCCCGCAGGGGAGTGAGTGGAGGGAATTTCTCCTCCTCGGAGAATTTTGACACAAGGAATCTATTTGAAGACACAATTTTATATGAAGAAGATTGAAACTTAAGCTTGGATGAAAGAATATCAAGTTGGGAAGATTGTGAAGAACTAAACTTGGATGGATGAAGATCAAGTTTAGTAACAAAAAGAATGACTTGGATGAATGCAAATCAAGTTTAATAATAAGAAGATTGAGGAATCAAACTTAGATGAATAAAAATCAAGTTCGAAGATTAAAAATACCAAACTTTTATGAATGAAGATCAAGTTTGGAAAAAAGATTTGAAAATCTTTAAAAACTATCGTTGGTGAGATAGAAACGCACCATTAAGGGTGCTACACTTGAAGAGAGTGTTGCTGATATGACGTGAGAAAACAAGCTAGTTATTGACAGGTTGAGATCAGAAAGATTCACCTGTATTGACTCGGGTTGGATAACTTGGACGGTTGAAGGTATTGCAAGGTTGCCTCTCAACGGGAGTCAGAACTTAGTCATGATTAGCAGCCGGCCCATGTTGCAAGCTCAATCACAAGTGAAGGTGCAACGCTCAAGTGTGGAAGGTGTCCAAGTTAAAAAGCCGCCGAGATTCTAGAAAAAGATTGCTTTATATTGGGTCATGAAGATGTATATATAAGATACTATGCTTTGCAATTGAGGATGAGCCACATGAGTGAGAGATCCTAATATGTGGGTGAGTGAGTAACTGTGTTGTACTCATGTTATTTTCCCTCGTTTAGTAGATGATATCTCCGGATTTAGGCTCTCAGATATAGACAAGTGGTGCGATGAACTGAGTTACTAATTCATGTGCCTCCTTTCTCTTAATTGTTTGATTTGTTCTATGAGTGTTTGCATGAAAATTAAGTGAATATTATCCCATAACCCCAATGGAACTAATATATGCTATTCAAATTACATGGATTTTATCATAAATATATTAAACATATGATATAGATTTACAATTATATTTTAGATATCTGGTTAGGTTTTTTTCAATTTGTTTTTATTATATTTTTATAGAAATTTATTAAAATTTATAAACAATTAGTCTTGATATTAAGATTTCATGAAAATAATCTTCTCACAATAAATAGTTTTTTTTATTGATTCATATTACTTTTCATATGCCTAAATTTTCTTTTCCAAGAAACAAATAACTGTTTTGTTAATTATATCCTTGCAAATTCCCCTGAAGAGGACAATCAAAAGAATCGATTTGATTTTTTATGCCGAATTTGGATCTCCCACAAGAGAATATTTTCCAAATATCTATTCTCGTATACTTCGAGAGAACCCCTTAGTTTCGTTACTAATTGAATCCCTCAATGATATATTTATAAGTGTAATATTTTGTTTTGTATCATATTTTCAAATAACACTAGTAAAAAAAAATTAAGTTTCAATTTTCTTTGATTGGTGAGCAGTGGTGTCGAACGGGTCATACTTGGTCTATGTACAGTGCTACAGTATTGTGCCCTAGTCAAGCACATCACAGACATCAGAGCCGTACTAGGCAGGGGTTTGCCGACCAGCGGGTTTGTTTGTATATTTTCAGTTTGTTTATTCAATATAACTTTTACTTTTATGTTTTTAGATTTTTTTTTTTCTAAATTTTAGTAATTTTTGAGTGTTTTTTTTTTATATTTTTGAGTTTAAAACAAAACATAAATAAAATATAATCGTGTTATGCGAGTGTTGGCCCTACTTTGGTGGTAGGTGGACCATGTGCTTGCTTGGGCTGCAATGGGCCGGGCCATGCCAACCTAATTGACACCACTAGATATAAGTAATGATGGGAAAGGCAAAGTGTTGATTGAAACTATGCCCCTAAGGGTGCGTTTGGATGGGGGTAATGGTTCCCCTTTGATTCCCACACCAATGTTTAGCTGGGTTTTTTAGGAAGTAATCATTACCCTACGGGGGTCACCATTGACCTTCCAAGGGTAATGAGCCATTCCCCCCAAATTGTGGGGAATGAACCATTCCCCCATAGTAAAGATCTTTTATGCCCTTGTGAATCACAAAAAAAACACTATATGAAATTAATAGTTATTTAAAATTAATTTTAAATAAACATTAATCAATATTTATATCTTCATTATTTATAAATAATAATTTTTTAAAATAAAATATCATTTATAATTAATTAAAATTTGAAGTACGGAATGAAATTAGCAGTTATTTAAAATTAATTTTTAATTGAATATTAATCAATAATAATAAAATAAATTTTATTTTTTCATTATTTTATAAATAATAATTATTTCAAATAAATATTATTTAAAATTAATTAAAAATTATAAGTACGGACTAAAATTAGTAATTATTTAGAATTACGTTTTAATTAAACATTAGTCAATAATAATAAAATAAATATTTATGCCTTCATTATTTTATAAATAATAATTATATGAAATAAATATCATTTATAATTAATTAAAAATTAATTTTAAATTAAACATTAATCAATAATAAAAAAATAAATATTTGTGTTTTCATTATTTTATAAATATTAACCATTTCAAATAAATATCATTTGTGATTAATTAAAAAAATTATAAATACGTAATAAAATTTAATAGTTATTTGAAGTTAATTTTTAATTATACAATAATCAATAATAATAAAATAACTATTTGTGTTTTCATTATTTATAAATATTAATTATTTCAAATAAATACTGTTTGCAATTAATTAAAAATTATAAGTACGGAATAAAATTTAATAGTTATTTGAAGTTAATTTTTAATTAAACATCAATCAATAATAATAAAATAACTATTTACGTTTTCGTTATTTTATAAATATTAATTATTACAAATAAATATTACTTGTAATTAATTAAAATTATAAGTACGGAATGAAATTAATAGTTCTTTAAAATTAATTTTTAATTAAAAATTAATCAATAATAATAAAATATATAATTATGTTTCCATTTTTATATAAATAATAATTATTAGAAATAAATATCATTTCTTTATATAAAGGGTAAAACTGTAATATTAACATAACTCCATTTTTTATTTTTTCCATTCCCAATGAATTATCCCTCCAACCAAACATCTTTTTCATTACAATCCCTTACACATTCCTTTCCCCCCTTCTTCATTACTTCATTCCCCCTCATTCCATTACGGTAATCCAAACGCACCCTAATACTGTATTGGTATTATAGTAGCATTATTTATTACTGCTCTTAGGCCCAAGTGCTATTCATAATGAGTTATTTGAGAATGATGTTGTATCCGTTCCCTCCAGGATTGCATTGTAGAGGATTTATCATCTCGATTTGATTTTTAAAAATTCTTTTAGATGTGGCATTCATCACACTGTATGACATGTGGCTAGGTTAATAACTTCCTACACTATCAATAAACTAATATAATTGATTTAACACTATAATTAATGAAACGAGAATCACCGCGTTTTGTCTTTAAAAAAAATTACTTGAAAGATGTTATTACAATGAGGAGGGTGGTGGTGATTGATGGTCTTTCTTTTTTCTATACTTGCTCATGGTCCCCAAATTCCTTATGATGTATTGTGCTTGTCATAAATGATGGATCAACAGCTCTAACAACACTGCAGGTTCCGCAAACTGTTTGATTTTCCATTAATTTAAAAATATTAATTAATATATTTATTATTAGGATTAATTAACTTCTACTTTTTTGAATTAATTGGAAATAATCTAAATTAAGTGGTGCTTAAAGTGGAGTTTGATATATATATATATATATAATATATCCTTCTCTTGCTTAAAAATATTCAGGTTAAAATCTTCAAGAAATATTAACATTTATTAATATTAAAACGTAGATGAAAAAAATATATAAAGAGCAAATATATATACTCTCAAAGCTCTATGGTACATATAATTAGTGGTACCGTGTTTGATTACCCTTTTTTTTCTTTGGAAAAATTTCCCACGGGTTATTTTCCAGCTAAACAGCCGGTTTATTTGCCAAAATTTTTCGTTGAAAATTTTTCCACAAACTCTATCACGTGACCCTATTTTTCCTCAAATCAGTGTAAAATTTTTTCTGTCTCTGCCTTAGGAAAAATTTTCTAGGGAAAACGTAAGGGCTATGTGAAAAAAAAAACAATCAAACAACAAAATAAGAATTTTTCATAGAAATTTTTTTATTTTCTAGCTAGAAAATAATGGCAATCAAACAATTATTTTTTTATTTTTCACTTTTCTTTTTCACTCATTTTCCATGTTACCAATCAAACACAGTGTCTTTTAGGGGAGGAGAAAATGGGTGTAAAATCAAATCGAACCTAGTGTTAAAAACTTAATATTTTGAAAGATCAGATTTTCTGTACATCCCAAATTAATCCAAGATGAGGGCAGGGTAATTTTTTGGGTGGGTTACTAAACTTTGGTCGTTTTTCACTTTGGTTACCGAACTTCAATTTATATCTTTTCAGTCACCATAGATTGATTTGGTTACTCTCGTAGGTCATTGGTGGGTTTTTCGGTGTTATTTGTCCACATGGCCACCAAAAACTCCACGTCACTGCCTATTTCAAAGGTGACAACACAACCACGTAGGATACTTGCCACGTCTCTTTTGAAATAGGTAGACGTGGCAAGTATTCTACGTGGCTGACTTGGAGGAATGATCAGCTGACGTGGCAAGTATTCTACGTGGCTGTGTTGTCACCTTTGAAATAAGGAGTGACGTGGAGTTTCCGGCGGCCACGTGGACAAATAACACCGAAAAACCCATCAGTGACTTCCTGAAGTAACCAAATCAATCTATGGTAACTGAAAAGATACAAATTGAACTTCCGTAACCAAAGTGAAAAACGACCAAAGTTCGGTAACCCACTCAAAAAATTACCCGACGAGGGCATGTGAGGCATTAAATCCATGCATGCCCTTTAAGCACATGCACTCGTTGTTCTTGCAAAAAAACAAAAATTACAAATACTTTTTTATAATTAAGAAATTTAAATATTTGTTTAGAAAGTATCGTTTTCTCAAATTTTTTTAACAGATTTTACAAAAGAGAACCAATGGATTATACTGAATTTTTTAACTAAATAAAATTTTGATAAATAAAATCAGAAGAATATTTAAAAATGTTGATAATTAGACGTGGTTATCAGAAAAATCACCCCCTAATTTAAGCCAATTAGAAGGTTGATCTTCTTCAAAAGTAGTAATCACCAATTAGTCAAGTTAATATATGGTGACAATGGTTGGTGATGTTATGAAAAATGGTAGGTTTCGGTTGCTCGCCAATTCTTAACTTATCTAATCAAACACATTATTAACTTAAAGTTCTATGTCTATTTTTTGTTGGTGGATTCGTAATATGTGACATGAGATATAAAATTAATCTTTGATAATTGTTTCCATTGGTTTCTTTTAATTCTAATTAAAAAATCACTCTTTTTTTTTTATCTATTATGTATTGCTCAAGACTCAAAAAGAAATAAATTAGAAGTTTTTGTATCTATCATCAAGCGAAATTTTAACTTTATTAACATTCTTTTTTCCTTATTTAGTCGTATTGTAAATGCACTTATAAACTTAGTTGACGGAACTCGTTTTTTTCACTTTTTATTAAGCTGCTTCGGGTGTTTTTTTAAATTATTTTCTTAATCACTCACAATTAAATCTAGTAATTTGTACGTATTTTTCGTTTTTCTTTTAATATAATATTCGTCATTTATTTATTTATTTAACTATTTATTTAAAGTAATCTTCTCATTAACATACAATTAACCTTTAATTTATCTTTCTTACTTATTAATATACATAACAAAACTCATGGAGACGTGCCTTCAACTAAAGACCAAGTATTAAATCATTGAAATCCAACTTGAAACACTTGAATAGTTGAATTGGATCAATGAATTTTATTTTATTTTTTTATTTTAAGAAATAAAATATTAATCAATCCAAATCCCTATGATTTCTTAAATTCTTGAAAGAGACATCTTACCTATAAAAAAAAAGTTTAATTTTATGTTGAGGTCCAAGGCACCAACTTTTATGTGTCCTTTTGGTCAATTAATTAGTGAGTGTTTTCTCCATTGAATTTAAGGCAAACCAGTGACATGATATAATGAATGATATCAAGGACAAATTTTGAATTAGCACTCAAACAAATTATCTTAAGTAATTAATTATTTAAGTTGCATTAACTTTAATTTGAATTCATTTGTATTTTAAGGGGATGATATGATGAAATTTAAAAAAAAGCCAACAATAATAAGAAAACAAAATATAATAAAACATTAACAATCAAATATATGTAGAAAATAAAAAATAGAAAAAAACCATTGGAAAACAATGATTCTATTATCTTTATAAATTTAGTATATTAGTGGCACTTCAGCGTTTTTAACATTATTTTTATTATAATAAAACTCCAAAAATATGTTTAAATAGGTCATAAGTTGATTACAAGTCAAGTTGACCTAAATTCAATTTGAATTATGGTCTAACTTCTCCGCTCTTTAGGTGCAACATGATTGTTTATATTCTCTGAACAAATCCAAACTGCGGGGAATTAATCCATCCACCCCTAACGACATCGATATAATAACAAAGGAATAGAGTCACGCTGGGATTTTTTAGCGTCAGGTAATATAAAATATCGCTTATAAACCCTAACAAAAATAATTAAGTAAATTTTACAATTTTGTTATAAAAAAGATTTATTCATCATAAGAGAAAGAGAGAAAAAAGAAGAAATGAAGCTTCAATCCCCTTCTTAAAAGGTACAATAATGAGCTTGTTCTTTGGATAAAGCAAACTTGGTGAGTGATTAAACTAATGCACATTAATTTTATCTAATAAGAGACCAAATCTTGTTTAAGAGCAATAAAAAGGCATATCCTTTGAAGATTTAAGATGATTAACCAAATGACATTGATTGGTTGATCTCTATAAAAAGAAAAATGGTCTAAAACTAAAAAAGCACAAAAGCAAAAGGACATAGGCAAGACATGTGTTCATCTTCTTATAGCTCACTAGGGAAACCTCCAATGCTTGTGCCTTCAATCATGCTTACCTACTTTTCTACTAAAAATTAAAAATAAATAAATAAATAAATAAATATAAAAAATCATGGTCACCAACCTTCACCACAAACACTAGGGGGATCTATTAAAAGTTTAGGGTTGGTAGTTAGATAAAGATATATTTCAAAAAATGTAAATTTGGAAGTGGTATTTTTAACTTGTCTTTTGTAAGGGCTTGTTTGGATGGGCTTTTAAAAAAAATGATTTTTTTAAGTTTTTTAGAAGCACTTTTTTTAAAAAGTGCTTTCAAAGTAAGTTAAGTGCTTTTTTTTGAAACATTTTCTTAGAAGTGCTTTTCTAAGAAGCACCTATGAGACAGCTTCTGAAAAAAGCTGAATTTTAGTTTTTTTTTACAACTTCTGCTTCTGCCCAAAAACCCAAACAAACATGTTTTTTAAAACCCAGAAGTGCTTAACTTATAAAAAAACACATCTGGGCTTAAAAAAAGGCCATCCAAACACCCCCTAAATCTATGCAACAAGTAAATTTGTTTGTGATATTTTTTATATTTTTTTACTAAAATTTATATATGTATATATATAATGATTTTTGAGTAAATTTAAAGCAAAGGAACAATGGTGGTTCCTTGCATGTGCCTATCACTCCATAGCTTCATCCCCTTGATGGTTTTTTTTTTAATTTTTTGAATTTTTTGAATTTTTGTTAGCAAGTAATTATGAATTTATAAAATAATTTCATATAATACGAGTATAACATGGATTGAGACAATGCAATCTTCTCGAGTTTTTGAGAGAACTTAAAAAAAAATTGAAAACCATTACTTTATGTATTTGTATAAATATGAAAGTAGTTTCTTCTTTTTTTTCTTCTTGAATTACATGGTAAAAATATTTGCTTTTATTCATAAATGTGCTCATTTAAATCTTTCTGAAAATTTGTATAATTAAAATTTAAAATAGTTTACTAATTACATTAATTTTCATTTCGGCAGTAATTGTGTGTGATTTTTCATATATATATATATATATAACACCAAATAAACTAATATGGGTTTCTTGTTTGGCATGCGGATAATGAGGGTTCAAATTCTCATTGGAAAAAATAACAAGGGTGATATTATACCTCCACTTACTTGCACCCATACGGTGAGAGCACATTTTGAGGCAATAACTTACTCGCACACTCCTCTTGACAGGCGCCTTCGAGGTAAATAACTCAACATACTCTTTTTGATAGACTATTTCGAGACATATAATTCACGTGTGTTAGAGATACTAACATATGCTTCACACTTTTATCAATATAACACCATTGATTTAAAAAGGGGACCGGATCGGTCGGTTCAACCGGTGAACTGATTGAACCGAACCGGTTTATTTATTTTAAAATTAAACATTTAAACCCGGTTTAAAAACAAAAAAAAACATTGATTAAAATTAAATCATTAAAGTTAAACAAACCTAAAAAAAAAAACATGATTATTTTATTTAATTCTTTTATTTTTGAATATTTGTTGTATGGTTGTATCCTTGTATATTTATACTTTAAAAAATACAATTTTATGTAGAATTGACACTTTGTGACCTTATAAAAAAAAATATAACTTTGCAATATGTAATTTTGCATTTTTTTAATTTTCCTTATTTTTTTAAATTATTTTTTTACTTATTTTTTATTTTTTGTAATTTTTAAAATTTTATTTATTTTAAAAAATATTAAATGCTATTGAACCGGCCGGTTCAACCTATTCAACCTATTGGACCGTGAACCGATTGTCTAACCGGGTGGTCAGGTCATTAAAACATTGAATAACACCAAACAAAGTTGACAAAAAGTCAATTAACAACATATTCAATGGAAAAAAAAAAACCCAATTAAATAAACACTGTCATCCATCACCAATTAAAAAGCCCAATTAGATGACGGAGCTGATTTACCAAATCCCTCTCATAATTTATCTTACTTGACCACATGATAGTCTTATTTAATTATTTTAATTAATTAATTAATTATTTATTATTAATATTAAATTTAAAAAATTCATCTTCTCTCTCTATAACAAAACTTTGGATACTCCAAGAGAACTGTTCTAGCCAATTAAAAGGGCATATGACCAAATAAATGCTCACACACACATATGCCCTGTTTCAAAGCTCTTCTTATCTCAAAAACTCAATGACAGACAATACCAAAACATGGCACTAAACCAAGGAGCCAGCTGCATGTGATAACCTCATGAGTCCTCACTTCCCTTCCAACCTCCCCCACCAAAAGGGTAAAACATAACTAACCCCTCACACTCATGATTAAGTGCTCTGTTCCTTTGTCCACTTTGCTTCAGAAACAGAGCAACTAAAACAGGGGAATATGCAGGGGAGCAGTAGAAGAAGATCTGTAACAAGGAATGGAGGAGTTGCCTCTGGCTCTGTTTGGGAAACAAGAATGAAGATGGATCAAGTGAAAGGTGGCATCAAAGTCTACCATGGAGATAATGGCAAGGATAATGGAGAAGAAGAAGGGATGAGAGTTAATCGAAGACTTGTTCGAAACCAGAGTGATCCTTCTTCAATGGTGAATAGGAAGAGGAGGAGTTGGAGACAACTAGGGGCGCATGAGAGTGGTGGTTCTGATGCAATTGAACTCAAGAGGTCAATCTCTGAATTATCTAAAGAGAAAGAAAGTGTGAGTGTTGAGGAGGAGGAGGAGGAGGAGAAGGAGGTTGAGATTGATAAAGAGATGGATCTAGTTGTTGTTGTTGTTGATGAGGGAAAGAGTGAAGCAGAGGAGAAGGTTGATCAAGTCTTTGAAACTCCGGCACCAGCACCGGAGAAGATCGAACCTGAGAATATCGATCTTCGAGCAATGCACCCTGATCCAGTGAAGCCGCCATCTCCAGTGAGCCATGCCAAGATCAACGAGGCGTTTGAGGCTGAAGAAGAGGAAGTGGATTATCAATGTGGGACTAAATTTGGAGATCATAACAGAGTGCAGAGCATTGGTATGTTATTCAAGTCTAGTTGTTCTTTTTTTTTCATGTTTATTGATTTTAATGGATGAATTGTTGATGATTAGTTGATCTAGTGATGTGGAGAGATATATCGAAATCCGCTTTCGTATTCGGTTTCGGATCTTTCTTTCTTCTCTCTACTTCTTATGCTAAGGATCTTGAGTTCAGGTGAAGTGAAATTCCCTCCCCTATTTCTCTCTGATTCTCAATAATTTGATCACTTCTTCTTCTTCTTCAGGTACTAACACAATTGTGATATCTGCAGTTTAATCTCAGCAGTTTCATATCTTGGACTTGTTTATCTTGCACTAATCTTTGTCTACAAATCAATTCTCCAAAGGTGCTTCACAAACATCAAAACACAATCATGAAATCATTAAATCAAAAACATTGGAATAGTTTTACAAAATTTTCCTTTCTTTTGTTTTTCATTATGAACAGAGGTGCAGGAATGGAGTACTATGATGAAATGGTGGTGATTGGAGAAGAAGAGGCAATATGGATTGTGAGATTTCTACTACCATACATTAATGAGATCTTGTTAAATATCAAAGCTCTCTTCTCTGGTGACCCTGCAACAACAATGAAGGTGAAAAATTTTCAATTCCAAACTTTCTTTTTTTTTTTTTTTTTTTTGAAGAAAAAAAGGAACAGAAAGAAAAGAAAACACTTGTTCACCCTTTTTTGTTTTTTATGAACAATTGCAGTTGGCAGTGGCATTGTTTGTTATGGCAAGATGTGGGAGCTCCATAACAATTTGGACACTATCCAAACTATGTAAGTGAAACAGTAACTCAACATGCAGTGAAAGCTATTTAGGATTAGATCCAAATGCAAGAATGGTTAAAACAAAAGACATTGTTTTTGTGATTGTTTGACAGTGTTCTTTGGAGTTTTCACCATCCCCAAGCTTTGTTCTTCTTCTTCCTTTCAGTTGGCAAGATATGGTGAGTCTTTATTATGATGTTTCCTTATCTTTTCTGCTTTTATTGAATCATATGTGTTCTTAGAAAAGTAGTGTGTCCAAAGTGACTGTTCTTGCTTGTGTTTTTACTAGGGAACTTCACCTTTTTTTTTTTTTCAATCCACTTTAAATATAAATATGGTTCATTTGATATATATGAAAGCTTTCGGAGCAACCGTCAGATCATCATCTAACGGTTACTATTGATGTTCTCTTCTTTCTTTTTTTTTATGCAGTAAAATATATAACACTTAGATCTAAAATAGTAGGTACTCATGAGAGCAAAAAGTTACACAATAGCTGTCAAATTTGATCTAACGGCTATTGTGTAAACGTCGTAGATTTTAAATATTATATATATATATGTTTGATGTGTCAATTGTTATTGAAATTTGATTAAGAACCACTCTAACAAAGACGAACTAATTTCATGTTATCATTATTGGATAGTGATGGTTTGCAAACCTAGATATTGAAGGCCACCAATTTGACTGATAATAATAGCTCACAATCATTGTCAATATGACATCAATATTGTCATTGATAATTTAAAGAATGTATGAGATTTAAATTAAATTACATTAAATTTTAATTTTGTTTTTTTTTTTAAATTGAAAGGTAAATTTTGGCTTGAAAGAGTCAAAGATGGATGGGATTCATGCACTCACAAAAAAGCAGTCGCCGGAGCCATTTTCACTGTCCTTTGGAACTTATCTTCTACCGTAGCTCGAATATGGGGAAGTATGCAACTAAAATTAACCAACATATATTTTTTTTTTATTACTTTATTGTTTAAATATTAATGATAAATTGAACTTTTTAACTTGTTTTTGTTTTAGTTTTCATGCTTTTGGTGGCAATGAAATTCTACCAACAACAATGCATGGTAGCACAAGAGTGGAATGTGGAGGAGGTGGAGGAGGTGGTACAACAAGACGGAGAAGATTCTAAAGCTGTTAATGGGCCTGTGATGGGCCCACGTTTGGGCTCAGGCCCAAGAACCTGCCGACAAAAAGGTGGGCCCCTAGGAGAGAGAAAGTTGAAAAAGTGGACCTAGAGAGAAGGTCCAAAAGGATAAGAAGGCCATGATAAAAAAAAAAGGGCAAAAGAGGACAGCATAGCAAAATTGCATAGATTGATTCCCCTCTCTCTCTCTCTCTCTCTCTCTCTCTCTTTTTAATTTTTGTTTTGTTTTATTATTTTGCATGTGAGTCTTCTTTGTCCTCCTTTGCAAGCCAATAGTATAAGTTGGAGTCATATGCTTTCTTCTCTTTTTTAGTGTATAGTAGTATCATGGAAGCTTTTGGTTTTTCATATTATATATATATAAATGTTCCTATTTGTTCCTTTCTCTTTATAATGCCCTCTGGTACAATGGAAGTTTCCTTGTTTTTCAAGTGGACTTGGTTGGGTTGGAACATTTTGTAGGTTTGAGTGAGAGTATTGAGGGCTTTAAGGATCACTTTGTTTATCAAGGTGCTAATTAGGGCCATGCTAAGTGAAGGGATTCATGACCCATTGGTCATCTTGGATTAGGCATGCATGTTAATTTTTCATTAAGAGCTCCTTGATTTATTGGTATTAAGTTATTTATGTAAGGAGTTTGTTTTGAAGAGAACCCGAGATTGAACTCTAAAGCCCACACAAGATAAGTGCATAAGTATATTAAGATAACGTAATAACTCTAAGTTTGTGCATGTTTTTGACTTCATGAGAAGAGAGAGAATTTAGGCTGTATTTGATTGGCAACATGAAAAATGGGTGGAAAAGAAAATTTTTTCTCAATGGAAAAATTTTCCATGGAAAATGAAAAATAGCCGTTTGATTGGCATTATTTTCTAGCTAGAAAATCAAAATTTTTCCTTATAAAATGAAAAAATTAGCCCTCCCATGTTATTTTTTCACATAACCCCTTATATTTTCCATGGAAAACTTTTCCCATTGTAGAGGTAGAAAAGTTTTTTTTTGTTTTGATGGAAAATAAGGTCATGTGACAACATAAGAGGAAACATTTTCCATGGAAAATTTTGGCAAACAAACAGTCTATTTAGCTGGAAAATGATCCGTGAAAAATTTTTCCAAGGGAAAAAAGTGCAGTCAAACACAGCCTTATTGCCTATTTGTTATAAAAACAAATAGAGAAAATTGAGTATATACCCCTCAAAAATTCTATAATTGCATATTTACCCTAAGGAAAAACATAATTGTGTATATACCCCTGAAAAATATAAATAATTACGGATATGCCCCTACCGTTAGATTCTCTTAACTGAAGTTAATTAACTTTATTAATTATAGTTATAATCTTAATTAAGATATATAAAATGTCTAAAATAACCTTCTATAACTTTACCAAGAGGTATTCATAAATGGTTATTTTATAATAAAAAAACTTTTCAAGGGTATATATGCAAAGGGTATAACGGTCATTTTATATATCTGCTGTTGGTTAAGGGATGATTTTTTAACTAATTTGAACCCCATGGGTATATACATAATTATATGTATTATTTAGGGATATGTATGCAATTATTTTTTATTCAGGGGTAAATATGCAATTTCAGAATTATTCAGGGGTACACCTGCAAAAAATCCAAACAAATATAATTGGAATGTTTAATTTATTTAATTTAATGTATATATACATGAATAAATTTGAAATTGTATACGTATATATATAGACTAAAACTATTTTTGTTAAATTGTTTTTAAATTATATATTTGAAAAGTATTTATTTAACATGCATCTTTTAAAATCTTGAAGTTATATAAGTGGCAACATTAATGTACCTCCACGGTAAGGTATTGGAATCCCATGCAGGTGGTGGAATTTTCAAATTCCATCCCAGTCGTGGTGAATAGTGAATACTACATTTTATTAAAAATAAAAATAAATAAATGGTATAAGTTTATACACATAATACATAATAAATTTATGATAAAATATTTTATTAAATAATTTTTACATAAAAGTATGTGAAACGATCTATAGACACACACATATATATATCCAAAATTTTGAGATATTTTTCCTATTAAAATTTATAATATATATAAAAGTGATATTGGCTTGAAATACATTATTATTTTAAGACGTTGTTTAAAACATCTTCCAAATTTAGTTATATATTATTTATTTTTAAAAGTATTGGGAATTTGTGAGATTTTTGAATTTGAAGTAAAATTAAAAAAATGGCTTCTGCCATGCCCTGTGATTGATGGTCCCTTTGGTGTAAGCGGGCCGTGCCGGCCCGGCATGGGCACATTGACAGTCTTTTTCTTCATTGTTTTGAAAAGTTTTTCTTTTTTAATTATGATCAAAATGACTTTTTAATAAATATTGAGTAAAATAAAATAATCATATATATATATATATAGTTATTATATTTTAACACAATGAAAATTCACAAACATTTTAAAGAATATATTCAAAATATAAACAAAAACTGTTAAAACTTTTATGAAGGTTATTATAGTATTTTATATATATATATATATATATATATATATATATATATGACAAGCATCTAATGTTTAAAGTTAAATAAACTAATTTTATTATAATTTTTAAAATAAAATATAGATGAATATATCACAATGATGGTTGATGAAACTATTGTCACTAATTGTTTTAATTATTTACTATTATTTTTTACAAAGATTACAAACGCACGTTAGTATATTTATTCTGTGTGAGATGATACCTTGAACGGCCACTCAATTAATAGGTGTACTTGGAGTATGGGTTGAGGGGACGATGCGATATCACTAATTTTTTGGACTAATTTATTTTTATAATACCAATTTTTTATAACGATATCACCTTTGAGTTAATTCCTCTAACGAAAATTTGAACACTCATCATTCCACATATTGTGTAAAGAACTCTAGTTAATTAGTGCCGTAAACAACTGGCATCAAGTGGTTTTAGACTTATCAGGTCCAAAAAAGCATAGGTTTATTTTTAAAAATAATTCATTTAAAAAATATACCTTTAAAAATAACTACTTCTTTTAAAAAAAAATAGAAAGAGAAAAGAACTAAATGAATTATACATAATATTAATTTTCAAAGTGTCACTTGAAACTATCTTAATCGTATTTCCTACCACATTTGATAAATCGGTGTAAATTTATTTTATCGAATAAATAATAGTTTATTCAATTTATTAAAAAAAACTAAAATTAAAAAAAAAATTATCAGTACTATATTTTAAGAGAAAATATTTATAAATTATAAATATTTATGAATAATAAAAGTAAAACAAAAATCAACGTGTGTATCACGGCCTTGTTCCTATCTAGACAAAGCCAAGTCATAGTCGGTGGTGTGACTTATTTTATGGTTTCTTTGTTCATGTTTTTTTAATATATATATATATATATATATATATATTAAATTAGAAAATTATTACGCTTAAAATAAAAACAATGCTTAACATGACAACACCCTGTGAATCATCAATTAATTAAATCTAAATAAAAAATATAAAAAGAGAGAAGAGAGAGTAGGATGGTTGGCTCAAACACGGCATTACTTTGTTTGACCGTTGACCCGACCACCCACACGTGCTTGAATTTTCCTCCCTCCGTGGGGGGCCAGCACCGTCGCACGTGTTTCAAACTTACCAGACGAGGATCGCCGCCATTGCTGATGTGGCGCGCTGTCATTTGCTACGTAAGCCTGCTGGGACCCACATGACTAGTCAAAGCTGTCAAACCAGGGTCCTCTCTTCTGGTCTGAAAGTTTGACTCTTCCCGCATAAATTTTCCTTTAAATTCTTATTAAAACTTTTTTGAAAATTCTCATGAAATTTTCTTTTTGACCTTTTTTTCTTTTCTCTATTTTAATTTTATTAAGTTTTATCTTACAATTAATTTAAACATCACTGACTTTTAAAACTCATACCAAAGTCATTAGCCAATAAAGAAATTTTCTTTTTTGCCAACCTTCTAAACTTTACACCAAAATCAAATGGATAAACTTCTCAAGAATCATTCAAATCCCAAGAATCTCAAGTCCAAGTGCATTGCATGTACGTAGATAAAAAAGTATCTTTAATTTATATATGGAAAAAGAAACATTTCATACTCTTCCCATACAATAGCAATAACAATAGCAATAGCATTGTTTTAATATCAATAATCTATTTACATTTCTATGATATCAAGCCTAACTCTAAACACCAACAAGAGGTTTCAATCTCTATGAATATATAAGTCAGCTTCTTGAAGGTGAATGATCAAGCATTTTGCCGGAAATAGCCGAGGCAAGAGCGGCGGTGAAGGTCGGATCTTTTGTCAGGGAAGACGCCATTTGTTCGACCAAATGCCACTGAATACTCTCCGGTGATTCATCGCTTCGGCATGCCTTTTTCTTTGTCGGTGTCGGTGAGACAATGGCAGTGCTGGTGGTGCCGTTGTTCTTCTTCTCCGGCCGAGAAGGTTGCCCATGAGTATGCTCACCTTCATATGTTGCCACTAGCATTGATTGATCCTCTGCACTTCTTTGCACCTACAATCAATATCATTATTATTACTCAACATGATCAATGCCTTAATTCATATACATATATATATATATATATATATGTATGTATTATATATACCTTCTTTTTGACTTGGCATGTAGGAGCAAAGGCACATCTGAAATAAGCCCTAGGGCAAGGGTTATCTCTTGTCACCTTTTGCCCATATTTCCTCCATTGATATCCATCCTTCACTATCTGAAATTTAACATATACATATATATATAGATATATATGTTAGGTTAGCTCACAAGATCATGAAACCCTAACCTTAAATAAATGAAGTATAAAAACATTAATAGTAAACTTACAAGGCTTGAATCAGAAGGATCAGTGCGGACATAAACCTTAGAAATCTTAGGCCTAGAGTCATCCTTGAACGGTTTTAAAGAATCACAGGTCGATGTCGTCTCCCTATGATATCGAACAAAGTTGATCATGCCATTAGGATTGTCGGCGGCGACGATATTGCTATTTGTCTCTAGGCTTTCACTCTTTCTTTTCCTCACCGGCGAGGCAGAAGCCGAAGCCGATACCGATCTTTTCTCCAATGGCTCATTCATTAACTCAGCCATCTTGGTCTGGAGTGACCTATACTTGGCATACATGGTTTGCAACATCTCAGTGAGCCTCTCATTCTCTTCACTCACTCTATTCAACTCAGCTCTCAATGCTCCAACCTAAGCAATATATAAATATATATATCTATAAATCAAACTATTCATGTTTAAGAAACACAAAGAAAATAATTAAAAACACAAACCTCTTCTTTGATGAGAGACTTGGTTTCTTCTTTATGTGATTCTCTCTGAAACACATGACATGAAGACATGAATAAGAAACTAATGATCATATATATATATATATAATTTGGAAAAAGAAAAAATACAAAGAAATATATATACCAGGGGTGGTGAAGAGGAGGAAAGAGGGCCAACAGAGAGATCAAGGCAGAGAGAGGAGAGATCCATGGCTTTGAATTCCTTTAGTTAATATAAAGAGAGTTAAAATATAGAGAGAGAGGGAGGGAGAGGAGAAGAAGAAGGGGTTAGAGTATTGAGAAACAAGGAGAAGGGGAGAAGATGGGAATATATAGAGAAGGAGTTGGATGATGGGGGGAAAGTGGGAGAAGGAGTGACATATTGATAATGGATGGCCTAAGACTTGATGATGAAAGTCAAGCTCCTCATGCTCAAATAAAAGAGTTGACCAGTTGCCAAGAAGGGAAGGCAACTGAAAGTCTTTCCACCTCTCATTCCATATTCCTTATTATTTCCTTTTGTGTTTGTCCTTTTTCCCTTTTTTCCTTTATATATATATATATATATATATGGGATTATGATCAAGTATATATTTAAAATTTTGATTCTTTTTGGGGAAAAAATATATTTGGCTTTCATTTTCTATTTCTCTTTTCTTTTACAAATATAATCAACAGTAGCATAAGAGTATGTATTGGACGAAAATTGAATGTCTCGTTGGTCTGTTTTCATTATGCGGAGATTTTAGGCTGCAAGCCATATGCTTACAATTGAAGATCCATTATTATTATTTGTGTTTGGTGGGATTTAAATTTGAGAAATTTTCAATATATCACACTAATATCTTTCTTAGTAGAATCAATGCCGTTATAAAAACATTACTCATTGTTAAGAACTATAAATTTTATATGATATACACATAAATAAATAAAATTAGTTTAAAAATATGTTATTTATTTGCTTTTGTTTTTCATTTTTTTTAGAAAATATTCTTTTAGGTTATTTTTAAACACAAGTTTTTATAACCAAATTACCTTAATTAATTCACAATCCTCTTAATAAAAAAAAGATAGAATACCCTAATTGGTCCCTTTATTTGTCACAATCTGCCCTTTTAGTCCTTTTACTTTAATTTGACCCCGATTAGTCATTCTACTATCAATTTGAGGCAAATCAAGTCCAACAACTGACCGACGTTAGTTTGTCTGTCTGAGTTTGCTAACGTGGTTTTATAATGGAGGGACTAATCGGGGCCAAATTAAAGTAAAAGGACTAAAAAGGCATATTGTGACAAATAAAGGGACCAATTATTGTAGATTGTGACACATAAAGAGACCAATTAGGGTATTCTACCAATCCATTATAAAGCCACATCAGCAAACTCAAACGGACACCTAACGTCGGTCAGTTGTTGGACTTGATTTGCCTCAAATTGACAGTAGAGGGACTAATCGGGGCCAAAGTAAAGTAAAGGAACTAAAAGGGCAGATTGTAACAAATAAAGGGACCAATTAGAGTATTCTACCTAAAAAAAACTATTCACTTTCTTATCTGAATCAGATTAAATTGTTTAAGCTCAACAATTAATTTATGAGAAAATTAATTATTAGTTCCTAGAAGTTTCAAAACATCCCGATTAGTCCCTCTAACATTTGAATTTTACTGTCAGCCATTACTTTTTTGGTTCACTTCCCTTTTAGTCCTCCCATCTAACTCCGTGAGTATCATTTTTGCATAATACCAATTTTGCCTTTGCCATTGGTGGAAAAAGGTACGCCCTATTTTGTCACAATTTGAAAAAATGTACGGCTAATAAGGAAAAATACAGGCTTTTTTGGCAGCTTTTCACTTAGCAATCATACTTTTTATGTAATTTAAATGAGATTCTCCCTTCTTTTTCTTCATTTGCTAGAATTCGTTTTGTTCCTTTTTGTCTTGCATTAACAAAGGATAAGTTCGTCTCTTCTACATTATGGCTAGTTGCTACCAAACACTAGCAGCATTTGTTGCTATTTAAGGGTGTGGTGAAAGGAGGTTTATTTTTTTACCTTATGTTGATGAATAAGTTGTAAATGTTTATTTGATTGTAATGCATGACAACATGAGAGTTTTATTCAGCAGGACTCAATGGATACTTTCTGTGTAATAGCTAGATATAAGGGCGAGGGTCGAGTACTGCAGTTCATCATGTTAACTTCACTGGAGTCAGTGTTGCAGGAGATATGTGAGAGATAGAGTCTCGAAATTTCTAGTGTTTGGGTGAGATTTGTCACACTGGATGCATATCGAACGATATGCCCCATTAACTCTGAAGTTGATTTTCAGCAAATGTCCCACATTCACCATATGTTCAATTGCTCAGCCGTTGACCTTTTTATTGACACAACTGAGAATGTGGTGGATGCAGTGGATGCGAACCCGGGTTCCTCTTTACTATCGTAAATATCATATCTTTGCTTATGCATAGAACTGAGGCAATTATGGTATAGTTGTGAAACTTTCCGCTTGGTGGTCTAGTTTCCGCTTACGTTTTCGAGTTTTCACTTAACGTCCGACGTTTTCACTTAGTTGGAAGATTTTCCGCTTATTGGTTGTCATTTCCACTTACGTTTTGGAGTTTTCACTTAGCGGCAGGCGTTTTCGCTTAGTTGGGAGACTTTTCGCTTAGTAGCCGTCGTTTCAGCTTATGTTTTAGAGTTTTCACATAGCGGCCGGAGTTTTCGCTTAGCTGGGAGACTTCCCGCTTAGCGACCGTCGTTTCCGCTAACGTTGTGGAGTTTTCACTTAGCCGTCACCGTTTTCGCTTAGTTATGAAACTTTCCACTTAAAGAACGGTGTTTCCGCTTGCGTCATTGGGTTTTCCCTTAGAGGCCTGCGTTTTCGCTTAATTGGGGAGTTTTCTATATAATATTGCCTCGAACACTTAGTATGCTATCATTGTGCTATTTACTTTATGTACTTTTTGCTTATACATCAGTTGCATGTTTATCCATATCTTATATTTTGTTGTGTACATCAGAAGCAGGGTATAAATGGCAAAGTACTGACATATTCAGCACATGTGGCATTTACAAGGACAGTGATTCAATTTCGGAGAGCTTACCATTCAATTGACACATATTGTTATCCCAACAACACATAATAAGTGGCCTATCAATGGCAGTAGACCAACCTGCAAGTGCATGTCTGAAAGTTGACCAATAAACAATAGTAAATGGGATCTCTCCAATCGAAATAAAAACAAATAATAGTAAAATTGAACTCTCCAGTGTAAGTAGAAACAAACAATACTAAACAGGGACTCTCTAGTGTAAGTGAAAACAAACAATACTAAATAGAAACTCTATATAAGTGGAAACAAACAATAGTAAACTAGAACTCCTAATGCAAGTGGAAACAAACATTAGTAGACGGGAACTCTCCAATGTAAGTAGAAACAAACATTAGTAAACAGGAACTCTTTAATGTAAGTGAAAACAAATGTTATTATACGGGAACTCTCCAATGTAAGTGGAAACAAACAATATTAAACCGGAACTCGCTAATGTAAGTGGAAACAAATAATACTAAACGGGAACTCTCCAGTGTAAGTGAAAACAAACAATATTAAACAGGAACTCCCCAATGTAAGTGGAAACAAACATTAGTAAACAGGAACTTTTTAATGTAAATGGAAACAAACGTTAGTAAACGGGAACTCTCTAATGTAAGTGAAAGTCGATGCATATTATCATTTAATCGATGTAAGTAGAAATAAACATTCTTAAAATAGGAATTCTTCATATGTAAGTGGAAATAAATATTCTTAAACAGGAACTCTTCATATTTAAGTGGAAACAAACATTCTTAAACTGGAACTTTTAATATGTAGTGGAAACAAACATTCTTAAACTGTAACTATCCAGATGTAAGTGGAAACAAACATTCTTAAACGGGAACTCTCCATACATGTACTTACGGCATAGTTGTGGAACTTTCCGCTTGGCGGTCTAGTTTTCGCTTATGTTTTCGAGTTTTCACTTAGCGGCCATCATTTCCGCATAGTTAGGAAACTTACCGCTTTGTGAACGTTTTTTCCACTTAGCGACCGGCGTTTTCGATTAGTTGGGGAACTTTCCGCATAGAGAACGTTGTTTCCGCTTACGTCGTTGGGTTTTCACTTAGGTGGCGTTTGGTTGGATGTAATTCTAAATGCAGTGAATTTCTAATTACAGTACAAATGGAAATATTTGGATTGTAAAATTAAGTGAAATCAAATCTATTGTTTGGATGGATGTATATGAAAATATTGTATTATAATATTTAATATTATTTTAATAATTTTAAATACATATAAATTACTTTAACTATTAAATTTAAATTTATTTCTAAATTTATTAAAATTTTAGTATATTTTAAAATTTTGAAATTAATTATTAACCTTACAAAAAGAGCATTTTTTATTTTTTCATCCAATTTTAACAAGTTATTTAATAGTTTTAATTATAGTATTGATAATTTAACTATTAATTTTATTATTAAATTTATTATTAGAATTTAAATTTTTTTTCATTATTAATAAATATTTGATAATATTTTTTTTCTTAGGTTGTCACATGTATGTCACATGTAAATGAGTAAAAAGATAAGAGATTTGGTTTTACAGCTAAATTGGCCGTAAAAACAAATCTTTTATTGGATGTAATATGAGTTACATGAATTTTTAAAATCCTGTGAACCAAACACTGAATTTTCAAAACTCAGTAATTCAAGTCACATGTAACTCCAAAACCCTCCAAACAAACACTACTTTTATGACCGGTGTTTTCTCTTTCTTACTATTCAGGAATAAAAAACAAATATATGTAATAAATGCATTCACATTCACTATCTTTATTAATGAATAAAAGACAACTTCATACAATAAATGTATTCATATAACTATCTTGGAAAACGCATCACTCTATCACTAGCAACCATCGTGTGTGAGTGGAGGGCATAATAGTCACCCCAGACGGCTTTTAATGGCGTCATCCTACCCTGAGACCCAAATAGAAGCAAACCCAAAAAAGAAAGATTTTCTATTAATATCCAAACTCTCAGAGGTTTTCTGTAAATACGTAAACTTCTTAGGGATGGTTTGTTCAATTTTCTGTTGATTTATTTGTGGAAAAAAATTTTTTTTTTATTTTAATTATTGATCCACCTATTGATAGGGTAATTTGTCATTTTTACTTTTCTTTTATTTCAGTTTCTTTTTTCATTATAAGCACATCACAAATATAAAACAAATAACAAATCATTTAGTATTATAATTATTTATTCTAATTATTAATATATAAAAGACCACATGAACTTAATTAAGCTCAAGCCAACCTTCTTAGAAAAAAAGCCCTTAATAATATGATGTTTTGGACTTTATTCCAGGGATAGGCGACCAAAGACTTAACCCTGGTTAACTTTGATTCTAAATTGTGACTATTGGCCTACTATTAATTGTTCATCTTGACTTCATCTTTTATCTATAACTTAAAAGATAAATAAATAATTATATAGACATAACACATGTCATTAATTTATTAGTAATTAATAATGGCTTATGAGTGGATGGAGCCGCCATTAAAAGGAGCCAGTGAGAAAAAGATGACACTGCATTAAGATAATTAAAACATAAGTAAATTATAATTTATTCAAACAAAAACAATAATATACCAGATTAAAAAAATTACATATATATATATATATATATAAAGACATAAAAGAAGAAAAAATGAAATTAAAACTCGAATGGCAGTGGAATAAAGAATGAAAATAAACCAAAACATAGCATAATAAAATTTGCAAACAAGAATCAAGCGGTAGATTGATTTATTATTAAATATAAATATTATCCCATGTATATAACTAAAACTACTAAATTTCCAAGTTTCCAATCCACTTGGTGGCTGCCAAGAACATTCATGGATGTCTAGATTTGGAATTTAGTTTGGATGCGAACTAAGTCCAAGACAAGGACCACATTGCACCGAAAATTCTTTTAATGCTCTTGAAATATTCAATATTTTTTACAAAAACAAATGAAAAAGGAAAAAAAAAAGAAAAAGGAATCAATGCTCGTTAATAAAACCAAAAACAAGAACATTGTTTTAGTATGAAATTTTCAAATGGTCAACACATGAGGGTAGGCCAAGTGTTGACTTTCATAGTGAATCTTCAAAATCAACACCCATCAATTCAATCTTATATTAATATTCTAACTTTTCTCCGAATACAAAATAATAATTCTGTGTTAAATAAATTTAATATAAAAAAATTGTTTTATTTATATAAAAAACTTTGAAAGCAAACATTGATCACATGTTCTATATATGTTATGTTTGAGGCTTGCATATGCAACATTCTTTCCAAGCTTCACACATTTAATTATAGATCAAAACATTTATCATGTTTTTCATGCACATCATATATATCAAAGTGTGGTCCTTCAAAACTCAATAATTAATAGCACACAACCATTTGATGGAGACATGACACTCATCAACTTCCTTTATAATTTAATACACAAATTATTTATTCTACTATTATATTGTTTGAAATGATTCCATAATAAGTGATCGTATTTAAGATGCACTTGCAAGCATATGCATGATTTAGGAATGTCACTAGATTTCAAAACGAAATATGTCGATTATTGTCTATTTCTATATAGTATCAAATATTATCTAAAAAGTACATAACACTCTATAACATTACCGGATTACAATAACCAACAATAGTTTTATATATCACCTCTATAAATGATAATCGTTGGATCATGATTGTTTGCTTACTCGTATTCAAATGGGCTACTAAGATGTATGTAATATTTGTACTCAGACTTATGTTTATAGATAAAAAAATTTGCTTACATATTCTTATTATTATGGATAATTGCTAATAATTTTTAATAAAAATAATTCTTTTATCCACTTATGTATATGCACATATATTAAACATTGAAAATCAAGTTAGAAAATTTATAAAAATATCATTGTTTTTTTTATATATGTTTTCCAAATATTTCTTTAGTGAATGAAAAATAGTGAATAAATAATAATCTAGTCTTTTTTATAAAATTTTTCAAGTCACTTTTAGTCATGATAGTTACATAAGCATAAACAAATAACAATATTTATAAAATTTTATAAGTAATTTTTTGTTTGTACATAGGTACGAAAGTAAAAAGTATACTATATATAACTCCATATGGTATAAAGTCAACTTTTCTTTTTGAAAGTAAAATTCTAAAGTTGGTTAATTTTCTTTTTAAAATAAAATATTTAACCTTGGGCCAGAGATTAATGATCCGAAAATATTACCTCACTATATTTGGTATGAGAATTTAAAGGCCCCGAGTTCAATTCTCTGTAACACCAATGGTGGTATGGATTTACACGCGAATGGGCGATTGGGACGGTGCGTGTTTCGAGGTTTGAAACTTCGAGCGCATTGATTACAATGAAAGCAGAAGACTTCGCTCCTCTATTACATTGTTAGTGGAGTACCTTTTCCTCTACTCGGATATGAAAGCGCGAGTGAAAAACCCTAGTTCCCATATCGCTGGCGTAACAGACATCCGATTTTTAGCCCAATCCGACAAAAGTTACATGAGTAAGTAAGCGGTCTACCAGAATAGTGCTTCTCTTCGGTTGATTATGCTATATTTGTGGTTTATGGTTTTGAAATCTCGAGCAATCCAGTTTAGGTTTTTTCAATAATCGGGCTTTGTTCTGACAATTTTGTTTAGAATGTGTGGTTTTCGTTTATTAAACTAGTTTCTGTTTAGACTGTGGAGTTTCTGTGTAATATTTATTTGTTTCTATTTAGAATTCATCCACTGATAATTGAGTAATGTTGTATGTAACGCAGGCATGACCTCCAACCTGGTGACTGGCAGATGCTTTTGTGCCCGTTGTGGAAACATTGGCCGAACTAAAACAATAGATGATTGCAAGGCAGCTGGAGATGGTAAGGAGGACATCATTCAGTTATCTCATGAAAATTGAGGAGGTGCTACAAGAAAGGGCATTGCTTGATGCCATTAAGCAACGCTACGACCACCAGAGCCAAAAGTTCAAGATCAGAGCGAGCTTGGTGAGCTTCAGACCTGTAGATGTGGCCATAATCATGGATCTCTGTTGTGACGGGGACATAGTGGTGTTTAAAAAAAGGAAAACACCCTCGGATTTTAAAGTGAAAGTCCTGTTCAAAAGCTTTAAAAAGAGCCAGGATGCTATAAAAAGATCCCTTCTAGAAATTGTCCAAAAGAAAGGGGAGGAGGAGAACTTCGTGAGGTTGCTTGAGTTGTATCTCATGGGAACAGTGTTGTTCCCAAACACAACATGTTCGGTGCCTAGCCGGGTTGTGGACTATGTTGTGGACCTCCCAGCACTAGGAAGGTATGTGTGGGCGTAGGCCACACATAGGTGGATCATGGAAAACGTCCAACAAACAGCCTCCTGTGTGCAGTCAAGAACCAGTGGGGAGAAGCAAGACACAGGCTACCTACGTAAATGCACTATAGCCCTGAACCTATGGTTCTACTAAGTGACTGGCACATGGAAGAAGGTCCGCGTTGGGAGGACTCCCCGGATATTCTGTTACGGGGAGAACAATTTTGGGAAACAAGCTTCGCTCTGTCTGTTATTGTCATCCCTAAATGGCAAACAGGTATAAAGTTACGTTTTTCATTTATTATTGATTGTTCCACTTACATTAGAGAGTTCCCAGTCACTAATGTATGTTTCCACTTACACTAGAGAGTACCCGTTTAGTATTGTTTATTTCCACTTACATTGGTGTTTTTCCGTTTAGTATTGAACGTTTCCGCTTACATTGGAGAGTTTCCGTTTACTATTGCTTGTTTTTGCTTATATTGGAGAGCTCCCGTTTACTATTGAAGTTTCCCTTTATATTAGAGAGCTCCCATTTAGTATGCCTTGTTTATACTTATATTTGTATGTTGCCGTTTACTAACCTCTGTTACCACTTACGTCTGAATGTTGTCGTCCTTCGTTCACAGTATTCCGAGTTGGCCCCTAACTCTGGGGATGCCCAAACCCTAAGTTGTGGCAACACGGTGACCATCGCGTAGAGAACTTGCACCGAAGGTGCAACCCTACGTAGAGAAGGAGCGTCCTAAGAAACGGGTCGGTCCTCGGCCCCACGTACTAACCCCCTTGGGCGCCACCGCTCGGACGTAGTAGGCCTCATCAAGGGGTACAGGGACCCCGCCAGGCATAAATTGGCAAGGATGTTGCCACCTTGCTGCTGCAGGGGTTTGAAACACCGACATGGGAGTTTCAAGGTCTAGTGTCCCATGTGGACGCCATCAAATGACGAGTTGGATGTCCACCCCATCATCGGCGAGAGACACACCCAAGTCGCCCTCGGTGTCATCTTCGAGAGGTCATCAAAATGTGAAGAAGGTTACCACCCTCCCCCCCCCCAATGCGCGAGGAGGAAGCAAAATACCCCCTCGATGTCCTTGACCGGCCTTCACGGATCGCAAGTCAGTCTATGACTCCCTCAGTAAGCACCGATCCAAGGATAAAGAGAGTCGCCGGTAAGGACAGAGTGAAGAAGGATGACTCACCATGTCCTTCAAGAATCTCATCTGACAATGATGGCTCCGATGAGGTCGACATCGACAGTGTCTCAGACTGTAGTGAAAGAGATTGTTATTCCGACCTTCGATTTTGAGGCCCTTCGTGCATTGAAGGAAACCTCTGACAAGTAAACCATCGACAAGGGTGAGGGACTTATCTGGATGTTTTGAAACTTTCATAGACTAATAATTAATTTTTCCATATATATATATATATATATATATAAACTAAAGTTATTTAGTTTAAAAAAATGGAAAAGAATTTGAAGATACGGAACGTGGTCAAGGTCAAAGATGGGTTGACTTTGGGCACCGACACTCGAAGCTGACGTGGTGATTGAAGTCAACCCCCAAGACTCGTTGAGTAGCACTAACACGTTTCTTTAGTTTTGTTCAGCAAAGTCTTAAATGAATAAAATTTTTAGTCGATGATTTGACGGTTTGTGGATGATATAAGTGCAGCCCACCAAAAATGGCAAACTATGACTTGATTTCTATCATAATAATTTATTGTTGATTTAGTGAAAAAGTTGAATATATGAGATCATGTGGCTTTTAATAATAAGTAATTTTATATTAAAAGAATATATATTGCGTTAGCATTTTGTTTTTATTTTCTTAGCTGTAGTCTTAATTTGATTGTCTATTATAAATTTAGGGAGGATTTTGACGGATAAAATAAAAAACTATGGCATAGGATGAGTCAATATGATATAATAATATTTTTCACCTTTTTAGTTTTTCATTGTCGTCTAGAGTTTTAATATATATTTTTTTTGTATTTTTAAATCCGCAGCTTAAGACAAATAACTTGCCCATAATTAGATAGGACACCGATTTCATTATTTTAATTAAAGTTTCTCGCATTTGAAGTGGTTGAACTGTTATTCCATTAATCTCGTACTCAAACATGATGTTTTTCATTTGAATATCTTCTTTGATCATGTATTATATTTAATTTTTCTAGTTGAATGATTTTTCTTCTTTGTTTTAATCGATTTTTATTATTTTTAAAAAATATATACAACTATGTTATAACAAAAAATATATACAACTATTTTATTATTTTTCTTCTTTGTTTTAATTGATCATTAAAGCCTTTTTATTAATCAAAGATTTTTTTTAAAACAAATTCAAATCTTTATCATTCAATGATCAACGGATATTTTTTTATTTTATTCATTTTTAACAACTGATATTATTTTAGTTTAATATTTTTTACCTCTATAAATACGGATACATTCTCAAATAAAAACATATTTTCATCTCCGCTTCTTCATTTTTAAATTTTTGATATAAGTATGGATAAAAATTTTCCTCAATCTTCCCGAGCTCCAAATTATTCAAATAATGTTTAAAAAAATTTATATATTCTTTCTTTTCATCAAATATGCAAAATTATCCAAACCCACAAAATTTTCCCCACTTTCATCTAAATGTCCAAAATCAAACAAATTTTCCATATGACTATCCAACTTCTCGGGACATGGTTTTTTTAATCTGAGTATAGCAAGTCAACAACCTAATGCATAATCAAATGACATGCTGATTCATGCAAACGACCCCGAAAATTTTGATGGATGTTCTCATGCCGATCAACAAAATAAAACAGAAACATGTTTCTGACTCTTAATTTCCCCTTTATTTCACGCAGTAAAGGATTATGAAGATCTTTCTAGATCAAGAACAACATGAATAAATGGTTGAAACAGATCAATTGTGGACCATGGAAGATGACAAAATCACAGCGAGTACATGGCTTACAATTTCAATTGATAGCTTGTAGGCACAGCTCAAAACAATAGGATATTTTGGAAACTAGCAACGGAGTAATATAATGAAAATTATAACAAAACATAATATAAATAGTTAAAAAGTTGAATAGAATAATTGTCTATATAATATTATTGTATAACTATTATGGGAGATAGCTTAATGGATTGCTGAGGTGGCATAGACATTAAACTCTAACATAATATAACGATTAAAAATGCTCTTATTATAAAAAGTATTAAGCAATGTGTGTCCAAGGTGCAGAGTCGAAACGCTGATCCAAAATACTATAGCAATAATGTATGGTATTGTAATAGTATTATTCACACAATGTTTTTGACCCAGGTATTGTTTTACTAGAATCGAACGGGTCTTTTGTGGAAAGTGGTGTATCCCTCTCCTCCTAATCAGTTACATGACTACATGTCATTTATGGTGCACTATAGGAGATCCATAAACCAGCGTAACTGTTGCATCTTTGTACTTACTTCTCTTTTAACAGCATTTGTTGCTTTAAAAAAAAATAGGAATAAATTAAGTATAGTCTATAATGAGCCGCTGGGTGGATCTTAGGGCCCAAACTCTATATTTGGGCAAATATTTCCAAATACTTGAGTTTGAATGATTTTGGACTGTGGCCTCATTTCAAGAGTTTAAGCTCAACTCAATCCATCTCAAATTTGAAATCATTATATGGATTGTTAACAAGTGTGTTTGTCAAACTTTGGTTTTCATTGTTTTTACATGTTGAGTAAGTTTTTAGAAAATTCTCATAAGCCAGCCGAACCAACAAATCCGTTTAATTACCATTCAAGATTTTATATATATATATATATATATATATATATATATATATATATATATATATATATTATGAAAACAAGCCGGCTTTATGCTAAAACTTATTTTAACTCAATATTTTTGTGCTGAAGTATAAGCAATGTAAATTATATAAATATAATAATTTTAGATAAAGTGTCGGATCTCTCATATGATATTATCTATTTACGAGTACATTAAACTTCTCAAAGAATTTTCTTAAAGAATTTGAAATCCATCATATATTCTAAAAAATCTTTTAATTTGTTTTTAAAATTCTTTTTCTTATTGTTGATATTTATTATAAATTAAAAATAAAGCAAAATTTTTTACATCCTATTTAATAATTTACACCTATTTTTTTAAGCAATTTATAAAATTCTTTTCCTTATAATTAAAATTGGCACTTGTCAATATGACATCTTGACAATAATGCTTGGAAAATAAAATAAAATAAAATGACACAAGACATTAACTTAGTTATATGATTTATATTTTTAAAATTATTTTAATGTTTGGTGTAGACCTTTTATTTTGGACAACAGAGGTTATCATAATAGCTATCTCCATCTCCATGTTATTATGAAAAGGATTTATATCAAGGGCCACAATTGGGAAAGGCCAAGTGTCATACCACCTAAGCATTGAATAATTTTTCAAATATATATTATATTCAATAATTTAACACATATAAGCAACCTTGAAGATCTTTAATAGTCCTAATTTAACTCAATAATTCATTCATTCATTTTTATATAATTGTTAATTTTCATTTAATATATAATGTAAATTACACTTGGCAATTGAGTCTCTTTCAATGAGAGATCCATTGTCATTTAAATTAAATTTTTGATGATGATAATCATATGCATTATTGCTTGGGACATTCTTTATTTCGCTCTAATCATGTCGGGAGTTTCTTCTTCTATCTTTTTTTAATAAGTTTTCAGAAAAATGACTTTATATCTAATATTTCACTTGTAATTGTTAGAATCATCATTGTTATAATGCTATCTCTATTAAATTTAATTGAAAAAAATTTCTTTCAACTGAGGTCGGTTTAACTGGTTGCGCTTGAAGTCATTTAAATAAACGATTTTGGGTTCACGTATTTGTGTATGCAAAAAGCACCCATTAAAAAAAATTTTTAATTTTTAAAAGACTCTAAATATTTTTCCCTGAAGAAATTGATAGGTCAAAGACCGGAGAGAGAGATCAGAGATATAGATAGAAAATTAATAACTAAAAGTCTAAAAATAAAGATGAGGAAAGGAAATTAAAAAAAAATAATTGAAGTATTTGAGTGAGTGTATGGAAACTAATATAATAGAGATGTTGCAGGGGTCCATTGGTTATGGGTGGTGATGTAAACGGCCCTAAATTGATATGCTTGTAGGACCATGTCCAAAATAATTTTTTGAGGCCTTATCTTGTGTTTTAATGGTGTAAGAAATCTTGATTTAGACTTGGGATGAATTTTATGTGCCTCTTTTGAAAAAAAAAAAATGGTGGCAAGATATATATATAGGGTACAAAAGGCAAATTGAACACTTCAATCTCTAAGTTTTAAGGTAATTTATCTTTCATCATAAAGAAATTTTGAATTTAAACTAATAGTTGTCATTTCAATTGGAAGTCATGTGTTTAATTGTTTATGTAGTCAAGAAGAACACCTTCATAGCATGGCATTTCATTGTCTTAAAATTTTAATTGAAAGAACTTTAGAAGAGTTGTTATATATAGAGAAGGTGGCATTAATTATAACAACATAGGTCATTATCATGCACTTTTAATTGAGTTTATTAAATTTTTTTTTTTTTTTGATATATATTTAACACCTTGATCATAACCGATAAATCTCTCTGTCTGTCTCGTATTACAAAACTACTACAACGTTGGCGCACACAAAATTTACTTCGATAGTGTTTTATTTAGAGTTATAAAACCATACAAATTATATCCTATTAAAATTTAAATTTATCATAAACTCCAACTATTTGTGTCAATTAAAAAAAAAAATCTGTAAATATTTCTAACAGTGATTAAAATTTTTTTTTTAAAAAAAAATTATGATTTCTTAGTCTCAATGGAATCAAAAAGGAAGAGACCTTGTGCCATTAAAGAACAACTTAAACAATGATGTCAAAAACACATGAGAAGATACCAAATCTCATGTCCATCATTAAAATAAAGGGAAAAATACAAAGGAAGGGAGATGACTAGTTGTCTTCTATAGAACTTTGTGAGGGTCCCCACTTTGGGTTCCAATGTTGAGGCAAGGACCCACTTGGCATGATCAAGTTGATAAAAGAGAGTAAGTTTAGAGAATAATTGAGGTTGGATGGGACCATGTTTGTTTATGGGTTTGGTGTTTTGTGGAGGTGGCTCACATGGTGAGCCCACTTTGGTGAACATAGCCATCCAAGAGCCTGTGGTCTCATGCCATTTGGGTTCATTGTGGGCTATCTTTTAGATTAATTAAGATCTCACATACTATTAATTAGCTCATTTTATAGCCCAAGATTCTTGGATGGATAGGCTCTCCCCTTTGGCTCAAACAATTTTTTTGGTTTTTTATTTTTATTTCATCATTTTTTTATTTTCAGATTCAAGAGTAAAGAATCACAATTCGATGTTTAATTAATTAATTTTTTTTTCAAAATGAATTTTTGGTCAACTGATCACCCCTGAAATTGGAGAGCTATTATTTTAATTTTCTTCTTGACTCAAGAATTCAAGATTCAGTTATAATTTTTGCTCACATTTATTCAAAAAAATAAATAAACAAAAAAAAAATGTTCGATCTATTGAATATCCCTGTATGTTAATAGATGCACCGATGTTTATCTTATTTTTATATTTATTTTTAATAAAATATTTTTTTACTCTCAAAGTTTTTGTGCGTTTAGGGTAATCTACTTGTTTGATAGAATGGTTACTTTAATAATTCTCTGGTTTTTATAATTTTATTTTTCTCATTTTATATTTTTAAATTCAAACGGTAAAACTAAATCATAATTTGGTGTCTAATTATTTTTCAAGATAAATTTTAATCAAATGACATAATTGTATGGTCATATACAGATCCGTCTCACTTTTACTTTTTTGTTTTTATATAATAAAGTGTTTTTAACCGGATATTTTTCATCCGTAAATGTAAATCTTGTTCATTATCATTATCATTATTACTATTACTATTATTATTATTATTATTATTATTATTATTATTATTTTACAGTTAGATGTTATTAATAGTATTACATATACATCAACAAATACAATTTTGCATCTATTCTTCCCTCCATACTTCCCTTACTATATATATATATATATATATTTAAATTGTGATATGAATATAAAAAAAAAATGCAAGTATTGAAATGTAGGGCAGGTACACTAGTGGCTAATGTCTCAAAACTATTAATTAAAGTTATATTAAAATATTATATATATATATATATAAGATAGATAGTATTATGATGTAATTTTGATTGATTGAAGTAATGCTAAATGAAGTAATGGGGAATCTTGTTCAATGATTTGATATGAGAAAACATTAGCTCACTTCCATCTCTATATTCAAGTTCTCTTCAATCAATCACAACCTTTGTCTGTGGTTAGCTCATCCTAATCCTTAAGTTCTCAACCATTTTTCTCCTTCCTACACTCTATCCTTTCCTACTTCATTTTGTTTTATTTTATTTTATTTTATTTTTGAAAAATATGGGCATACAATAAAAAGAAATTTTGACGTTAAACATAATTTATTCTTTAATTCAAAATTAATAAAAGTATGTTTATTTTAACATATTGATAATATATATACTGTAAAAATGTTATTCTCTCAGTTGTTTTGTAAATATTGTTTTTTTTATTTTTAAAGCTTTAAATTTAAATCTCACGTTTAAGCGCCCCTTCAATTTTTGTAAAATTTTAACTTTGTTATATTTGATGTCATCTCAAACTCGCTTCGCAGTCACTTAATAGTTTTGCTCTTTTTCATCCAAGCCGTTGTTTTATCAATGGTTTTGCTTAGGATTTAGGGAACAACTACTCTTTTGAGTCTAATAACTTCTAGATCTAAATGATTAATTATGTTCTTAAATTTAGTTAAAATTTATAATATGAAAAATGATTGAAATTTAATTAATATATATCTAGAATGCCTATAAAGTAACTTGCCCATACTCATTTTGGTTGATATGAGACATGGCATGTTCATTCATATATATATATATATTTATTATCAAAAGATCCTCCCAAAATAAAACCTTCCCCAAAACCCTTCAAATTATTGTACTATTTAATCATATATTCCTTTCTTAGTCCAAACAATTATATATATTTTTTATGGTTAACTTGTTATCTGTTGGAAGAATCCATCACCAACATGATGACTTGCTTTTATTCTATATAAATTCCATTTTATGTGCATTAATATATTCACCAACCCCTTATTTTTTAAATAATGTAATTTTATTAATATTCATTTTGAGCTAATTATGTTAAATATGATTGTGGCACTCCATCAAAATGAAGGAAAATGATAAATGATTTATATGGACATGGGAAGACATGTGAAAACAATAGCAAAGAGCAGAGACCTCTCAATTGTATTATATAGATAGCCCAATAACAAGCTATTTATGTTAAGGCTAATATAATGGTAGGATATGCTTTATCATTTTACAATAACATACATTATTAATATTATTAATAATTTTATAAATAATTACAAATAATTCATTAATGCTTAACCACAAATTAATTAACCACCATTGAATACAAGTCTTCATTTTTATTTGGGTGTGTGTATATATATATATATGTGCCATGTGTAAATTTATAATTATGATTGTATCTTTGTTAAAACAAGATGATGATGATTATTATTATTGTTATTATTATTATTATTTTGATAAATGGGTGATAAATGCCTCCATTTAAGTAAAGATAAGGGTGCGCAGGCGTGGAGTCAATACCTTAACACCCATGTGTTCTCCCTTCAAGCTTAAGTTTTTTCGAAACAAACACCCTACACGAATGCCCTATTAGCAAAACAAAATTATTATGCATATGTTGTAATATATGATACAATAACTTTTATATCAACGTTTTTTTTTTCTTTTTGACGAAAACGACAAGTGTTATATATATCCTGCCCGTGCACCGTTAGTCAGGAACGACGAATTTGGACTGAGCATCTGCACCTACAATCGGTGATCCGTTATGATTACTGTTTCCAGAACGAATGTTGAACTCGAGACTTTTGAATGTTTTACTCTAGTTAATCACATGAAGTCAGGCATCGATGATGAATTATGAGTCCATTGGTCAATGTTTTTTTTCTATATATATGTCATATTCTTTTATTTGTAACATTTTTTTCAATCAATTGCTACTCTTTGAAATTAACTTATTCTCATGATGATCATAGGTTACACGCTAAGTAGGTTAGATATGTAAACATTGCGGCCATGGTTTAATATTCCATTATTTAGTTATTTAAAGTCAAAATCAAGACAAATGTTTTTAAATGAAATTTGAAAATAGCAATTTGGTAAAATACTTTATCAAGTCATTAATTAAAAAAAGTAAAAAAAAAATAAAACACATAGATAATTATTTTTATATTCACACAATATTAACAAATTATTGCCATTTTCTTTATTTTCTACATATATTATAAACGTTTGACTTTCAACTCTCACACTTATTTTCAACTTTTATTATTATTTTTTTAAATATTTTACATCTTACTAAAATATAAAAAATAAAACAAGATTTGCTTTTTTTCATTTTTTTTTATTATGTCCAATCATTAAATTATGTGACTTTCACATAAGATAATTATTTCTATATCCACACAATATTAACGGCTCACTGTTATTTTCTTTTACAACATATTATAAATGTTTACCTTCACCTTCCACACTTCTTTTCAACTTTTATTTTTTTCAATTAATTATATAAAATTTCACATGTCAATAACTTCAAAATGTTACTTTTCAATTTTCTAATTTTTGTCCCTCATGTGGAATAAACAAAGAAATATTTAATAATTTAGAGAAATGTTTAATTGCCTTCACATTTCACACTTTTTGTCCAATTTTATTACTTTTATTTAATTATATAAAATTTCACATGTAAATAACTTTTAAAATGCCCATTTTCCATTTTCTTTTTACCCATGTTATGGACTAAACATGAGTAATATTTAAAACTTAAGAAGAAACATATGAATTGATGGTGGAGCATGGCAATCACATTGGACTTTTTTTTTTTTTTTTCTTCATTAAATTAATGCATTATTCTCTTCAATGTGCACAAAAAGACAAGGTTAAAACTAGAAACTTTTGACTCTTATTACATTAAAAAAGCAACATTATGGTTACCCCACCAAAATAATGTTGTTAAATAAGTAAACAATGACATTATTATTCTTTTATCATCAAGGGCCCATGGAAACATCCCCACTGGTTCTTTTGTTGGAACTATATTATAAGACAACCTAAAATATATTCCTATTATAATATTATTTTACACCTTACAATGAAATAATAAAAAAATCTAGTTTAAATGATTCAAATGATAATTGTCTTTCTTTGTTTATATTTGTTTCCATTTTCCTCCAAACTTTGAATCTTGCAATGAATCTTGCAAATACATACTTTTTTTTTTTCCGAGAGTGACGAACGTTATATATATATATATTAAAAGTGTGTGTATGAATTAAAAATTGATCGTCCAACCTATACATCTTTAATCGAAGACGAAAGCTTTGAACTTTGAGCAGCACTCACAACAACCCGTTATTTGTTACTTTATTGTTTCAACGAATTCTCTCTTGAATTAAAAACTTTTGGTAGAATACCCTATTTAATCCCTGTATTTGACTCAATCTGCCATTTAGTCCCTCTATTATAATTTGGCCCAAATTGGTCATTCTATTGATGATTTAATGCAAAATAGGTCCAACCCATGACGGACGTTGTTTTCTCCGTCTGATGTTGCTGATATGGCATTATGAAAGTTTTGTAAAATACCCTATTTGGTCAATGTATTTGACTTAATTTGTCCTTTTTAGTCCTTCTATTGAACTTAATTTACCTTTTTAGTCCCTCTATTGATGATTTGAGGCAAATTAAATCCAGCACGTGACGAGGAAGAGAATGTCCGACATGGGCTTGACCTAATTTGCCTCAAATCATTAATAGAGAGACCAATTGAGGTTAAGTTATAATAGGGGGACTAAAAGAGCAGATTGAGTGAAATACAGTGACTAAATGGAGTATTGTACCAAAATTTTTTGAATGTGTGAATCTTGTTTTCATCAATAAAACTAAGCACCGCTGAACTATGAGTACTTTGGTATGTATTCATGTAATTAAATATTTTACAATTTAATTATTTTTTTCCCTTTTGTTGACTTTAACTCTTTGAAATGAAATAATAGTAATAATAAAAATAATATTAATAACCTTCCAACAAGTTTAGATTTTTTTTTTTTTTTTTTTTTTTTAAATTAGGTTGTGTGAAATTGACATACAAATTAGATTGAGAAAGACTAATTGGCTTCTTGTAACTACAAACACCACCTTACATTCTCTCTCTAGCCATCTACTTTGAACTTTCTTATGCTATATTGTAGCCACATGATCTTTGGCCAATGTTTTTCATGAACTTAGTTTAATGTCTCTTTCCGATCACTTTAGACAAGTTTCCGGTGAAGCTCTCTTCCTAAGTGGAAAAGACCAAATCACCAACTTTGAAGTTCTAAAATTACAATCAACTTAATTAGATTGTATCCTGAATATTTTTTTTAATTCAAATAAAGTATAGAACTCATGATTAATTTTTTAATTTTTTAAAATCTAAACATTGCAACGGCTAATCTATTTTTTAATATTTTAATATTTTAATTTTTATTTTACTTCTATAGATACATCTACATTCTTCAATAAAACTTATATTTTTTTTTTCCACTTCTTCATCTTCAACTTTTCAACTATATTACGGATAAAAATACCCCATTTTCCAGAGTTTCGAATTTCTCAAATAATTTTCAATATTTTTCATATTCTTTCTCTCCACCAAATATGCAAAATTTTCAAAATTATTCTCAAAATTCACAAAATTATAATACCTTACAAATTTTTTCTCATTTTTATCTAAATGTTCAAAATCAACCAAAATTTTCATATTATGCTATGTTTTCTGGCTTGTTCAAAAGGTTAGTTTTCAAACAACTAATTTTCTAACGGCTAGTTTTCAAAATAATATAATAATTTATTATTATTCATATATTTTAATTATTTTAAATATTTATTTTGAGATATTAATTTCTTAAATATATTATTTAATTATTTTATCAATAATATTTAAGATTTTATATAAATGTAATAAATGTGGGTCATATTTGACAGTATAACCATTATAAAAGATGGTTTAATATTTAGGAGCTCAATGGGTTAATTGTGGGCCATATTTCATAGTATAACTATTATTATGGAAGATAGTTTAATGAATAAAAGTTTAATGAGTTGATAAGGTGGTATGCACATCAAACTCTAGGACAATATAATGATTAAAGTTGCCATAAAGTTTAAATTTTGTCTAGAGAATAAATATACAAATTAATTAATCAAGTACAAAAATATAATTTGAGCTTGATAACAACCTTGTCATCTATGTAGTACACATTGTTTTCATGTCTTTAAATATGGGTATGTTGACATTGTTGAGTTGAGAGTAATATTATACTATTCATTAAATTTTAAAAATAAATAAATAAAAAAATAGAAATGTGTGCAATGTTGTTATTGGGTATTTAATTATATATAACAATGTCATAATTTCCAATAATTTCTTAAGCCCATTAGCTAAAATAATAATGCATGCACTGTTTACCCTTAATCTTTTTATAATTACAATTTTTTAAAAATAATATAAAAATTACCAATATTTTGATATGCCACCAATAAAAATTCTTTCCATCTTTGTATTAAAATAAATGGTAACTCTTTGCTTTAAATGAATATTATTTAAAAAAAAAAACAAGCATCATAAAAAACAGATAAACATGGAAACACATCAATTACAATGGCTAATGATTGACTTATATCCCTTATAAAAAAAATAAAAAAAATAAAAAAAATAAAAAAATAATTGCACCAAAAAAATGTATGATAGAAAAATCCTTGAACAAGGTGGGACCAAAACCAACCAAAGTCAAGTCACAATCTTTGCAACTTGACTCAAGGTCTTTTATTTCCACCTCTTCATCCACCTCTTTATGCCTTTCAAATGATGCCAATTTAGCTGATAATTTAAGTTAATTAAGAAAAAAAATTATATATTTAAATGATTGATTTATTAATCAAATTTATTTTTTGTGTTTTGACTGATTTTGATTTCTACAGTAATATATTGGGAATTTGGGAACTTTATAAAAAAAATAAACTTTTTTTAATTGCTCGATGGTTTTTTTTTAAACAAATATAAAAACTCGAATGCGAAATCACCTGAGTGAATAGAATATTGAAAACTCAAATCAACATCTTTGGTTAAATAGTAATCTATTCATTAATTTGTATTAATTGATTAATTTCTAAAACAATATATAATCTTTTTAGAATTTCTATAATTTTTTATAGCATAGGCGTGATTAACACCTATTTAAATAAATTTCTATTTTGGTGAGTTATATTATTTGTTTTTTTTTTAACATTAGACAAACAAAAAAATAATTTCGCCTTGAAAATGAAACAAAAATCATTTTTACGAGAAAAACATATATTTTTATAAATAAATGTGTGAAAAATAAATGTGTTTTCACAACAAAAGAAATAATATCAATAGTTTTTAGTATTTTCTTAGGCAAATCATTCTTCTTCACAAATTTTAGTATCTTGCAGCATGTGATTAACAATATTATTAATAACTTTTTCATTTTTTATATAATAATATTCTTTATATATATATGTACATATATCATGTCTCAAATAATTAGATCTGTAAATTTTATTTTTATTGATTAATTTTTAATTGTTAATTATTGGTTTTCCTAAAAAACATTTCTATCTACCAATTATTTCCTTGTGAGTTGGTGTGACATGATATAACAAAGCAATCCAAATACATCTTGTCATGAGATAATATCATCGAAATAAACATTTTCATGAATAAATTTAAATATTTAGATAGATTTTTTTTTTTAATTTTGACAAAACTATATTAACCAAACCTCTCACAGTGCAGTGATGGTAAAAATCTCTGGTTATGATAGTTGATTTACAGCCCAATTACTTCTCGTATTAATAAGATAAAAGTGCAGGGATTAACCATAATTGTCTCCAAGTGCATGCCATTGACTTGCGCTTGTCTGATTAGTTAAAAAAAAAAAAATTTAATTACAAAGATTCAACAAACACACATGTGAAAAAAATGGGGTGTAGAAATAATCAATAATAGTTATATATAATAATGGATGGCTACAGCCGTCCACCGGGAGACTGCAGCAGATGCCGGTACTGTAGCAACTGTCAAACTTTTACTATTTCACCTACCAAAATGTTCTAGACCGTCGTATTGAATCAATTCCTATCGTTCATCCATTTCTTGAAATGCTATAAATATTCTCTTATTATTGTATTATGGATATAGAGAAGAAGAAATAAGAATATAAGAAACTGGAATGTGGGTATTTTGATATTCTCTTTCTTTTTTTTTTTATCTTATTTTATGAAAATATATATATACTTTTATGTTGAAGATGAATTATTAGTTGCTTTTATAATATTATATAATATTTAAGTGGTTGTTTCTCCAAAAATTTTCAAAAAAGAGGAAGCGCTGGCTTCTTTGAACCAACAATCTCCCAACAATACAATGAATCTAACGATTTTTTTTTTAATTGTATCAAATTTCATTATTAAAAAATCAAAGAAGTTTATATATAAAATTTTATTTAAAATAATCAACTGTCTGAATTTAATTTTGTTTGTAACAATTTTATTTTTATTTTATTCAATTTAATTTATAAAAATTCCGGTGTTGACCATTCAAACAAAAATAATAATTATCATAAATAAATAAATACATTATTCGCTTAAAAATGTTTAAAATACTCTCTCATCGTTTTAAAAGTTTTTTTTTCCTAAATTATCTGTTCACATAACTATAAAAGTTATTTTTCAAATTTAACTTTATAAATTTGTTTATATATATTATCTCCAACAATATCATATTAAATGCAATGTTGAAATAAATCAATCAGCAAAATAAATTACATTTTTTTAAATTAATTTTTATGAGGAAGTGCAATGGAACAAGACAAAGAAAAATTAATGTACATGAAAATAGCATGCATGTAATAAAAAATTGAATAAAGAGAGGAATGAAGATTGAGAATTATTGGAGTGTCAATTTCGGAAAAAACAGGGGAAAGGAGGAAGTGGGAAAAAGTGTCAATTTTCAAAAGTGGGGAAGTAATGTAATACTAATTCCAGTAATTTTAGTATTCATTGCCAATAAATGAGAATAGTACTTTAGAATTCCAGCGTCGTTTGAACTTTTTTGATTAAAATTTTTTTTAAAGTGATATAAAATGGATTTTTGTAAAAGTGTTAATTTTTTTTATTTAGGTGAAAATATTGAAGTGGGTTTTATTCAAAATCTACTTCATGACAAAAAGAAAATTAAAATCGAATAAAAATGGTATGCTTTTCGGTGGCTTTCATCTATTTTGTCCAAAACAAATTTTTTTAGTGGATGAAGAATAAGAAATGGCTAAAATAAAAAAAAAAAACTTAAGTAAATATGTGTTAAATTCCTAAATATAACAAATTTTCTTTTTTATTCGTGAAAAGTTTAAAATTAAGGTAGTGTTTGTTTAGAGGGATTTGGAATTATATGTAACTTGAGTTACTGGGCTTCTGAAAATCCAGTGTTTGTTTCACAGAATTTTAAAAACTCATGTAACTCGAATTACATTTAATAAGAGATTTGGTTTTACGTCCAAATTGGCCATAAAACGAAATCCTTTATATTTTTCCTCACTCACATGTGACTTATCTGTGACCAACTAAAGAAAAACAAATATTATTAAACATTTATGAATGATAAAATTTATAAATTTCAATAATAAATTTAATAATATATTTAATAGTTAAAAATATTAAATAACTTGTTAAAATTTGATGAAAATCTTAGAAATGCATTTTTTGTGGGGTTAATAATTAAATTCAAAATTTTAAAATATAATAAAATTTTAATAAATTTATAATTAATTTAAATTTAATAGTTAAAGTAATTAATATGCACTTAAAATTATTTAAATAATATTAAATATTATAAT